>CM019064.1:198387897-199650352 GCA_009667805.1 Leptobrachium leishanense
TATTTTTTTTTGCCGGAAGTTTGGTGCAGTTTGGCATTCTTTGAATAGAAGACACAATAGCCTTCTATGGGGCAATTTGGGTGCCACTGAACTGCGGCAAATTGCACCGTCAGGGTTATTCAGAGAGTGGTGAAAACCAGGAGAAGAGAACAATGAAGACAAAATAGCCGATTTGGAAAGTGAGATAAATGGGAGAATTTTTCTGGTTTGGCTATTTTAACCTAAAATTTTTGCTTCTCCAGTCATTTTCCTGGTTTTTACCTCTCTCTGAATAACCCTGCGTATTTCACAAGTATTGAGTGAATTGACAGCTTAGTGAATAAACAAGCCGGCCTGAAATGCCTTGTCCGGTTATCGAATAACCTCTTTATTGTCAAACAGGGACCCACCAGCTTGAAGAATCTATTCTCCCTACGATGCCCCCTATAATGGGTCAGAGGTGTATTTGAATTAGAAATTGCAATCAAACTTTGCTAAAAACTTTATTTGGTATAAAACAATAAAAGACAAATGCGGATCTAATAAAAGATAATAAAACAACAGTACGTAGTCCGAGACGTATTTCGCAGCTAGTCCACAGCTTCCTCAGTCAGTATTTGGAAATTATATTTGAACTTGTGACATAAAAAATAGGAACATCATGTAAAGTTTTGAAAAAGCCATAATCCATTTTTATCTGAAACCACAAGGTTCCAAAACAAATAGAGTTACATTAGAAAATAAAATCCAGTATTGTCTCCACAAAAGTAAAAAAAAAACTTATCGTCCTACCAAGAAAAATAAAGGTAAGAAAAACATGATGGTAGAAAAACACAAGATTTGATGGCATGATGGTCTTTTATGTAGAATGTATATATCTAAACTGGGGGTTGCAATGATACATATCAAATGTTTATTCAACGCCAATGCAACAGAATATTTATGCAATCTTTTCGTTAAGCTCTGCTAGCGCTGAAGGATGGAAATTAGCCTTGCGAGTGAGTTATGGCAATGCTTATCTGATGAAGATAGAATTGGCTTTGTAGCTACTGTTTACTGAGCTTGTTGCGTAATGGGACGTTTGGCCCGGAGCTGGCGGTCCACTGAAGCATTTAAAATACACCAATATAGCAGCAGTGGAAAATTCTGTTGCATTCAATTTGGTGACATTTTTCAGATCAGTAAACCTCTTTTAAATGCATATATTTAATGATTTATGTGCAAATACCGCACAATGGGTCTCTGGCCTAACTCTTAAGTGAAATTCTAAAAGGATCCGTAACACCAAAACTGAATTCAAATTTCCAAATGCTACATCAAGGGGAGCTCAACCTTGGTCCTACAGCAGTTTTGGAACTACATCATCCTTGACGTTCAGCTACTCAAAAGGTTGTCAGACCATAATGGGAAATGTAGTTCCAAACCATTTGGAAGGTCAAGGTTGCTGATCCCTTTGCGACATGGTACCCAGAGTTCAAAATGAATTCATCCCCCACACTACCACACTACCATTGTCATGTACAGGACCCATGCCACCTATTAAAAGTACACAATACTCATATTCGCCTGAGGCATTCATGATAAATACAGAAAGCACATGGCAATCATTGCATATATCAGGAGTCCGCAGCCTTGGCCCTCCAGATGTTTTGAAATGATATCTCCTGTGATGCTCAGCTGCTCATTAGATTTGTTGAGCCTCGTGTGAAATGCAGTTTCAAAACATCTGAAGAGCCAAGATTGCTCACCTCTGGTATACAGTATGAAGACGTCTTATTGCATTTGTGACAAAAACCTGATGCTATCCCTAAAGCTGAGCTACCCAGTGGCTAAAAGACAATTAGTGACCAAAGGCATGAGAGACTTTGTATTAGCTGGACGACCACAGGTGCTGGCATCCTTCATGGAGAGTCAGACAACAAACCTGCTATGGAGAGGACTTGAAATAGCTCTTTGTGTTTGTTTGCCGTACTTTCACCACCCTGGTTTTCCCAATATCTCTGCCAGAAGGACGGGTGTTCATTTTTCTGGCAGACATTTAAGTTATTGCGTGCAATTGTGTTGCTTTGCGTTTTGACTTATTTCGCCACAAATCTGGTGAATTCACTATCAGGGTTATTCAAAGAGATTCGAAAAGTCACCGCACGTTCGGTGACTTTTCGTTCCCCGCACTTCAGGGCGATTCGGTGATTCCTAGTTCGCCGACCCTGCGGTGTATTCAGCAAGCACCGCGGGGCCCCCGTAGTGCAGGGAAAACTTGCCACAAACACACCGAACACTCACTGCAAACCCACAGAAACAGCTGGATTAAGCACGCCGAAGAAACCTGACTAGCTGCCGATCACAGCACAGAGCAGCCGCCGTAAAAAAACGACACGCAGACGAACGAGGTGAAAAAAAAAAACAGTACGCTTGAAAGTTTGAAAATTTAAACACTGTTTGCAAAAAAACTACTGAACGAAAATATCTGGAATTTACACATAAGATCCAATGTTACAGAAAAAAGAAACGATGTAAAAATAAAACGGAAAAAAAGTTTGCCAAAAAAATCCCAAAAAATGCCTAAAAGATCCTACAAAATCTATGAATAAAAAGACTCTTTACTGCAGAATAAAATAATAAACGGTTTATTAGATATTGTATTAAAACGGGAATATTTTTAACATTGAAGCCTATGGGATTCTCCTGAATAAACCTGTCGAATGAAACCACCGAACAGCAAGGCATTTCGGCAACTTTTCCCTGCTGTTTTGTGTTCTCTGAATAGACGAAGCATTGCTTCTCTATGGGGGAGTTCACTGCCCTCGAACAGGAACTGTACATGCAGGCAATTCGCCAACATTTGGTGAACTGCCTGCTCTCTGAATAGCTGAATGGCCCCGAAATGTCGCCGTACGCTGAATTTCAGTGTCCGGTTACATTTCGGGGCCAGATCGGCTCTCTTTGAATAACCCTGTATGTAGTGAATGCTAACCGTATTTTCCTGAAACTGGTGTCGCTGAAGCAGTTATCGGACGTCGGTGAAAGATGCTGAAATAGCACATATAACTGCCAAATTGCACTGAATTGGCAACGGAGGAGTTAAGCCGAACTGCAAAAAAAAAAAATATAGGAGTATATTTTCTAGTAAAAAACAGTAAAAACGTGTTCAAATAATAAAAAAGTCATTTAAAAAATAGTAAAAAGGTCTGTTACAAAATTTTAGAAAAAGCTTTTAAAAAATAAGAAAACCAAAAATGTAAATCTAAAAAATCCAAAAACTACAAAAAGATTTTTTAAAAAATAAAAAATTGAAAGGAAATGAAAAATGAAAATGGAAAGCATAAACAGTCTTAAAAAAATATTTTAAAAAGATGTTATATTTATATTTGAATTTAATGGGATTTGCATGTTTAAACCTGTTGAACTGAAAAGCTGAAAATCAGGGCATTTACTTGAATTTTGGTGCCCCTTGGCGTTCTGTGAAAAGAAGACAAATCTTCAATGGGGCAATTTCACTGCTGCCGTACGCCTCTGAATTGCAGAACTGCAGTGAATTGCACCGTATTTAGTTGTCGATTCGCCAGTATTTGGCGAATTGACAGCTTAGTGAATAGGCGAATTGGCCCGAGGTTCCACTGGATGGTGAAATTCACCATCCGGTGCAATTCAGGGACAATTCAGAGGTTAGTGAATAACCATATGTTAATCCCTAGTTTGAATAACCCTAGTTTCACAGTTCCAACATGGTCCACTCAATTGCTCTACTCATTGTTTTACCGCCCATCCGATTACATGCATTTATAAATGTCCAGTGTTTTTTTTTTGTTTTTTTGTACATTAAGGGCCACATTACATACCGTATTTTTCGCTCCATAAGACGCACCTGACCATAAGACGCACCTAGTTTTTAGAGGAGGAAAACCGGAAAATAAATATTCTGAATGAAATAGTAAAAATGGATATTGCCCCAGCTCGTGGATATGCCTTAGCTCACACATGGATTTGCCCCAGCCAGCTCACACATGGATTTGCCCCAGCCAGCTCCACATGGATTTGCCCCAGCCAGCTCACACATGGATTTGCCCCAGCCAGCTCTCACATGGATTTGCCCCATCAGCTCTCACATGGATTTGCCCCATCAGCTCTCACATGGATTTGCCCCAGCCAGCTCTCACATGGATTTGCCCCAGCCAGCTCACACATGGATTTGCCCCATCAGCTCACACATGGATTTGCCCATCAGCTCTCACATGGATTTGCCCCATCAGCTCTCACATGATTTGCCCCAGCCAGCTCTCACATGGATTTGCACAGCCAGCTCACACATGGATTTGCCCCATCAGCTCTCACATGGATTTGCCCCATCAGCTCTCACATGGATTTGCCCCAGCCAGCTCACACATGGATTTGCCCCATCAGCTCACACATGGATTTGCCCCAGCCAGCTCACACATGGATTTGCCCCATCAGCTCTCACATGGATTTGCCCCATCAGCTCTCACATGGATTTGCCCCATCAGTTCACATGGATTTGCCCCAGCCAGCTCACACATGGATTTGCCCATCAGCTCTCACATGGATTGCCCAGCCAGCTCACACATTGATAATGCCCAGCTCACATAATGGATATGGCCCAAGCAGCCGTGGATGTGCCTCCGCTCACCTGCCGCCGCCGCGTTCGTCGTCCCTCTGAGCATGCGTCTGGCGGCAGGAAGCTTGGCACTCGCCTGGGGGAGCCACGTGACCGCGATCTCGGGAGATCGCGGTCACGTGGCTCCCCAGGCGATACAATGCCCAAGCTTCCTGCCGCCAGACGCATGCTCAGAGGGAGACGAACGCGGCGGCGGCAGGTGGCGGGGCACATCCACGAGCTGCTGGCCATATTCGCTCCATAAGACGCACCCACTTTTCCCCCCACTTTTTTGGGGGAAAAAGTGCGTCTTATGGAGCGAAAAATACGTACTTGGTGCTAACGTTTTGTGCTCACCTGCTGTGAGCGTTAACGTTAGCCCAAGTATTTACCGCATATTACAATCCAAACGGTTAAGTAACCCGTTAGCGTTTGGTATCTTGTGCTTTTCAGCACGAGGTTACTGTACTTTGTGCTCCCTATACGTAACATGGGGAGCGCAAAGTGTTAATCAGAGTTAGGATAACAAAGTCCTAACGCTGATTAACGTCCGGCTGTGGTTAACAAAAAGTTAACCAGAGCCAGGACTTGGTGTTAACGGGTTCCGCTTCTGCAGAATCCGTTAACACCAGCCAAAAAAATAATCTTATACTCACCTCCTGTCCCACGGCGAGGACCGCGGCTCTGTCCACCTCCTCAGTCCGGCAGGAGCAGGGAAAGACTGGGGGAAAAAGTCCCCCCAGTCTCCCCCTGCGTATCACTACGCTGACCGGCCGGATCTCGCAAGTCATGTGACCGCCGGCGTCTGCTTCAATGGAGTCCTATGGACTCCATTGAGAGGATGCGCGCAGCTGCGCTTAACGCTGTTGCGCGCATCCCGGGGGTTAACACGCGGTAACAATGCAGGCAGCATTTTTTGTGCCTGCATTGTAATCTAGCGTTAAAACACGGGCGCTAGGGGGAAAAACTGCGGTCGTAGTTTTTCCTCCCTAGGGCCTGCGTTTTAACACTAGGAATGTGTTCATACTATTGCACTAAGATGTTTGTGGTATTTGTGTGCGAGGAAAAGAGCCTGTTCCATTGTAAAATTTGATCATTGCAGATGGGGCTGCTAGCCGAATGGCACTTGAGAGGAAATCCCTACTGTAACTTTGAAAGGCTTACATCATGTTGGCAATTCTAAGAACACCACATTCAGATCCAAAGCCTCAGATCCAGACTATCAGGGTTATCCAAAGAGATTCGAAAAGTCACCGCTCGTTCGGTGACTTTTCGTTCTCTTCAATTCAGTTCGTGTTGCCGATCCCATTTCGGTGACCCTCCGGTGTATTCAGCAAGCACCACAGGGTCCCCGAATTGCAGGGAAAAGCTAACGCAAACCTGACGAAAATTAACCGCAAAACCTGCCGAATGCACGCCGAAAACCCGCAAAAACATCTGGATTAACCCGTCGAAGACGCCGGAAAAACCCGAGCAGGAGCCAATCACACGCAGTAAAGCCGCTGGAAAAAGCCGAGAAAAAGCCGACACCGCAGACAGAGGGAGGTGAATAAATTAGCAAAACAGTTTGTATGAATGTGAAAGTGAAAAGCTGTTTGTAAAGAAACTACTGAGCGAAAATGTCTGAAATTTACATATGAGATCCAGGGAATGATAATAAAAAGGGCTGTTACAGAAAAAATAAGAAAACTTAAAAAAAAAAAAAAAAACGGACTTTTAAAAAAAATTAATAAAAAAAAATCTGAAAAATGCTTAATGTACCCTAAAAAAATCTATAAATAAAGAGACTCTTTACTGCAGAATTTTATATTGAAAGGTTTATTAGATATTGAATTAAAACGGGAATATTTTTAACATTGAAGCCTATGGGATTCTCCTGAATTAACTTGCCGAATTAAACCACCGAATGGCAGGGCATTAGGGGAACCTTTCACTGTTGGTTTGTGTTCTCTGAATAGCCGAAGCAGTGCTTTTTCATGGGGATTTCACTGCCCTCGAACAGGCACCGAACAGGCACCGTATGTGCAGGCAATTCGCCAGGATTTGGCGTATTGCCTGCTCTCTGGATAGCCGAATGGCCAGGAAAGGTAACTGAATGCTGATTTTCAGCGTTCGGTTACCTTTCTCAAGCAATTCGGATCTCTTTGGATAACCCTGATAATGTTTCATGGCACATGCCAAATCTGCACACTGATAGAGAAGCCAAAAATCAAATGAAAACTAAAGAAGCCACATTACACTATGATACATATACCATTCAAAATTTAGTAACACTCAGCTCGTGTGATACATATACATCATCTGCATGGAACATACAGTTCTTGACACACTTGACATATTGTACAATAAATAAATATGCAAATACATCTGCCAATATACAGTTTCCTCTTCTAGTGCAGGGGTCAGCAGCATTGGCCCTCCAGATGTTTTGGAACTGCATTTCCCATGAGACTCACCAACCTAATGAGTTGCTGAAATTAATGGGAGGTGCTGTTCTAAACCATCAGGAGACCAAGGTTGCTTCCCTGTGTCCTAGTGTTTTCAAACACCATTGTTTTGGCCTGGTTTGAGCAACATGTCACGTAAAACATTCAGAATTGCATAACCAACCAGCACTTCCTGCCATGCATTAGCTGAGCACTATAGCCATGGTACCATTAATGCACAACATCTACATCGTGCAGTACAACTACCGCTGCATTTTAAGCAGGGGTATAGTCCTGAAAAAATAAGTGTGGCAACTGTCCAAGATTTCTAGTTCTCAATTAACCCATTGATATTTTGCCCTGAACCAGAGGCGTACTTGGGGGATTTGGCACCTGGGGCAGATACTCCTTTTGCACCCCCCCCCCACCCACAAGCAAAAAAGGCAAAACAAAGTGGTTCAATGATCCACCTCACTAACAGAAGTGCTCTAAGTGTCCTCTAAGAGAGTCTATCAGGGTTATTCAAAGAGATCCGAATGGCTGCCGAAAGATAACCGAACGCTGAAAATCAGCGTACGGTTAGCTTTCCTGGCCATTCGGCTATTCAGAGAGCAGGCAGTTCGCCAAATGTTGGCGAATTGCCTGCACATACGGTGCCTGTTCGGTGCCTGTTCGAGGGCAGTGAATTCCCCATAGCTTCATCTATTCAGAGAACAAAAATCAGCAGTGAAAAGTTGCCGAAATGCCCTGCCAATCGGTTGCTTCATTCGACAGGTTTATTCAGGCGAATACCATAGGCTTCAATGTTAAAAATATTCCCGTCTTAATACAATATCTAATAAACCGTTGATTATAATATTCTGCAGTAAAAAGTCTCTTTATTTATAGATTTTTTAGGATCTTGTAAGCATTTTTCAGGAATTTTTTGCAAAAACAAATATCCTTTTTTTTTCCTTTTTATTATCATTCATTGGATCTTATGTGTAAATTTCAGACATTTTCGTTCAGTAGTTTGTTTGCAAACAGCGTTTCACTTTTCAAACATTCAAGCGTACTGTCTTTTTTTTCTCACTCCATTCGTCTGCGGTGTCGGGTTTTTCCGGGCGGCTGCTCTGCGCTCTGACCGGCTCCTGCTCGGGTTTCTCCTGCGTCTTCGGTGGGGTTAATCCAGATGTTTTTGCGGGTTTCGGTGTGCATTCGCCTGGGTTTTGCGCTGAGTGTTGAGCAGGTATTCGGCGGCCTTTCCCTGCACTACAACGGCCCTGTGGTGCTTGCTGAATACACCGCAGGGTCGCTGAAATGGGATCGCCGAATCAAGCCGAATTGAAGAGAACGAAAAGTCACCGAACGTGCGGTGACTTTTCGATTCACTTTGATTAACCCTGTATATTATTATTATCAATTTTTTTAAGACCGAGCACGAGTACCGATACTTTTATGTCATGTGACCGCTTTCCAATAAATAATTTAGGATTTTGCTGAAAGCATGTCCAATTTATGTTAATATTGACATGTATGGCCAAACACCTCATTTACCCCTCCACAGCCTGCATACACCCTGACCACACACAAAACCAGATCTCATATAGATATATAGACACATATATACACACACCAGACATCATATACATGTACAGTCAGGTGTGTGTGTATATGTGCCAGAAATATTGGGACATCGTCACAATTCTAACATCTTTGGCTCTATACACCACCCCAATGGAGTTGGAATGAAACAAACACAATGTGCTTTAACTGCAGACTGTCAGCTTTAATTTGAGGGTATGCGCATACAACTCAGGTGAACGGTGTAGGACTTTGCAGATGTGCCTCCCACTTGTTAAGGGACCAAAAGTAATGGGACAATTGGCTTCTCAGCTGTTCCATGGCCAGGTGTGTGATATTCCCTCATTACCCCAATTACAATGTGCAGATAAAAGGCCCAGAGTTAATGTCAAGTGTGCTATTTGTATTTGGAATCTGTTGCTGTCAACTCTCAAGATGAGATCCAAAGAGCTGTCACTATCAGTGAAGCAAGCCATCATTAGGCTGAAAAAACAAAACAAACCCATCAGAGAGATAGCAAGAACATTAGGCGTGGCCAAAACAACTGTTTGGAACATTCTCAAAAAGAAGGAAGCTCAGCAACACCAAAAGACCCGGGAGACCACGCAAAACAACTGTGGTGGATGACCGAAGAATGCTTTCCCTGGTGAAGAAAACACCCTTCACAACAGTTGGCCAGATCAAGAACACTCTCCAGGAGGTAGGTGTATGTGTGTCAAAGTCAACAATCAAGAGAAGACTTCACCAGAGTGAATACAGAGGGTTCACCACAAGATGTAAACCATTGGTGAGCCTCAAAAACAGGAAGGCCAGATTAGAGTTTGAAAAACAACACCTAACAAAGCCTTCACAGTTCTGGAACAAGATCCTATGAACAGATGAGACCAAGATCAACTTGTACCAGAGTGATGGGAAGAGAAGAGTATGGAGAAGGAAAGGAACTGCTCATGATCCTAAGCATACCACCTCATCAGTGAAGCATGGTGGTGGTAGTGTCATGGTGTGGGCATGTATGACTGCCAATGGAACTGGTTCTCGTATTTATTGATGTGACTGCTGACAAAAGCAGCAGGATGAATTCTGAAGTGTTTCTGGCAATATTATCTGCTCACATTCAGCCAAATGCTGCAGAACTCATTGGACGGCGCTTCACAGTGCAGATGGACAATGACTCAAAGCATACTGCAAAAGCAACCAATGAGTTTTTGAAGGGACAGAAGTGGAATGTTATGCAATGGCCAAGTCAATCACCTGACCTGAATCCCATTGAGCATGCATTTCACTTGCTGAAGACAAAACTGAAGGGAAAATGCCCCAAGAACAAGCAGGAACTGAAGACCGTTGCAGTAGAGGCCTGGCAGAGCATCACCAGGGATGAAACCCAGCGTCTGGTGATGTCTATGCATTCCAGACTTCAGGCTGTGATTGACTGCAAAGGATTTGCAACCAAGTATTAAGAAGGGAAAGTTTGATTTATGATTATTATTCTGTCCCATTACCTTTGGTCCCTTAA
Organism: Leptobrachium leishanense; assembly: GCA_009667805.1. NCBI lineage: Eukaryota > Metazoa > Chordata > Amphibia > Anura > Megophryidae > Leptobrachium > Leptobrachium leishanense. The sequence goes on from CM019064.1 coordinate 198,397,991, forward strand.
CAAGTGGGAGGCACATCTGCAAACTGCTGTAAGTCCTACACAGTTCACCTGAGTTGGATGTACATACCCTCAAATTAAAGCTGACAGTCTGCAGTTAAAGCACATTATGTTTGTTTCATTCCAACTCCATTGTGGTGGTGTATAGAGCCAAAGATGTTAGAATTGTGTTGATGTCCCAATATTTCTGGACCTGACTGTATATGCACAGCCGACCATGTATGCGCACACCAGACCTCAGATAATAATCTGTAGTGCATATGATCGTATCACAGAGCTGCAATGTAATAAAACTCAGAGTACTGTGCGGTGAGCATGTGCGTATCACAGAATCCACAGCAATAAAACTCCCGGGACATGATTGATTTACACTGGATGCCTTGCTGTGCTACACAATTTGTACAAGGCAAGGTTAAAAAAATATATTTTAAATGAAGCATACCATGTGTAGATAATAAGGGCCATATTACATTCAATTTTTTTGCGCGCATTGCCCAGCGTTATCACGCGAAAATTAACGTGACATTCGGATCCGAATGCATTTTCTCATCCGTCAAAAAATAACGTTAGTAAAAAAAAAAACATGCAAAACGAAGTGTAATACGCGCGCAGTAACGTTGCGCATGTAAATCAGTGCGCGGACTGTTTTTTTTTCGCAGGATTCAGCCAATCAGAATTAAGAACCAACAATTTACATCAATTCACCTTAAGGCTGGGGTTAGACCAGCGCACTTTTAGGCTAGGGACAGATGAGCGCATTTTCTGCGGCCACCGTCAAAATGTACGTCGATGCGTGCGCACGCATTTTTTCACGGAATACGCTTAAGTGGTCAGACGATGCGCAATTCTGGACGTATTTCATGACGATGGGGTGAAAAGAAGTCTAGGGAAATCCGGCTGTTTGAACGTTATGTTGGCCGCACACTAGCAGCGTCTGACATCTCCTAATCACGCACACACGCTGCTATGCGGCCGCAGCGCACTCTGTACGTCAGTACCAGCGGTTTAACGTTCTCGAAAAAATGCGTTCATTTTCCACTTGCGTTGCGCGGCCGGACTTTTGTGCGACCGTACTTCGTATATTGGCTGTCATTGCCCGTCATCTGCTGCTAGTGCGGCCGTGATTATGTGCGCCAGAACGCGCGTTCGCACTGCCTCAGTCTGACCCTAGCCTTAACGTGTGTTCTGGCGCACATAATTACGGCCGCACTAGCAGCAGATGACGGCCAATATACGATGTAAGGCCGCACAAAAGTCCGGCCGTGCAACGCAAGTGGAATTTGAACGCATTTTTTTGAGAACGCTGAACCGCTAGTACTGACGTACTGAGTGCGCAGCTGCGGCATACCGGCGTGTTTGCGTGATTAGGAGATGTCAGACGCTGCTAATGTCCGGCCTACATAACGTCCAGACGCAAAAAGAGTTTTATTGACGATCCGTACAAAATCACGCCCGAAAATGCGCGTCGTCTGACCGTTTTTGCGCATTCCGTGAAAAAATACGTCAATGCGTTCGGACGCACTTTTTCACGTTCGCGGGGAAAAATGCTTTCGTCTGACCCTAGCCTAATTGACTCACTAATGTTTTTGCGCCTGTCAAAATAAATCTGAGTATACATGCTGCAGCAATAAAAAAAATATGCACGAATTCACAATTTTATTGTTTGGGTATGTATAGAATGTGTAACTATACTGTGCTGTTCTTTTTTTTTCGTGCTGGTGTATTTTGTTACGGCCAGAACGTTCAGATTTGCAGTTAACACCAGGTTTTCAAAGACGTTAAAATTATGCGCGCAAACGTTGTTCGTAGGAAGTTGCGCATCTATTGAATTACCATCCGTTTAACGCATTTGCGCCCACAATGTTAAGTATAGGACACGCACAGTTCATCACGCTCGCACAAGTCCATCCGCGTTAAACGATAACGCGCATCGTTTGCGCAAACTTTGAAATACGACGTTCTACGCAAATGACTTTGTCCTCGCGCAAATGCGCATTTGCGTGCGCACAAAACCGATGCGCGAGGAATGTGATAGGGGCCTAAGTGTGTGTGTGTGCTTTGTATGTAAATTATAATTAAAAGATGGTTTGATTTTACTCAAATTCAGATTTTACTCAGATTCTTTTTTAATATGTTAATTGGGTAAACGAATGGTAAATAATGATCTGGTGAGAATTGATTGTGATTACCTATGCAAGTGTAAATAAAACTGCTACTTGGTAAGAGGTGATGCAGCAGCTGGAATGCAGATTGCGTGAAGGTGGGCAGCATTTGGTTTATAACAGACCATTAGGAAATTGTTGGCATCCCATTGTTAGTCTGTTACATAACTATTATAACTATTCATATGATGCACAGGCCGCCCAAAGTTAGGTTACTGACTGCAAATTGATCTGCAAATGGAGCTGTGCTGATCCCAGCAGACATGGAAGGCTGTGCTGTGTATTATGCACCCAGCAGACACAGGGAAATTTGCAGACTGTATTAGCCCAGCAGACATGGCAGATAATCTGGGTGTATGAGCCCAGCAGACATGGCAGACAATCTGGGGGTGTAAGAGCCCAGCAGACATGGCAGATAAACCGGGTGTATGAGCCCAGCAGACATGCAGACAATCTGGGGGCGTAGGAGCCAAGCAGACATGGCAAATAATCTGTGGGTGTTTGAGCCCAGCAGACATGGCAGCTAATCTCGGGGTGTATGAGCCCAGCAGACATGGCAGCTAATCTGGGGGTGTATGAGCCCAGCAGACATGGCAGATAATCTGGGTGTATAAACCCAGCAGACATGGCAGATAATCTGGGTGTATGAGCCCAGCAGACATGGCAGACAATCTGTGGGTGTTTGAGCCCAGCAGACATGGCAGCTAATCTGGGGGTGTATGTGCCCAGCAGACATGTCAGATAATCTGGGTGTATGAGCCCAGCAGACATGGCAGCCAATCTGGGAGTGTATGAGCCCAGCAGACATGGCAGATAATCTGGGTGTATAATCTTGGTGTATGAGCTCAGCAAACATGTCAGATAATCTGGGTGTATTAGCCCAGCAAACATGGCAGCTAATCTGGGGGTGTATGCACCCAGCAGACATGTCAGATAATATGGGTGTATGAGCCCAGCAGATATGGCAGACAATCTGGGGGTGTAAGAGCCCAACAGACATGGCAGATAAACTGGGTGTATGAGCCCAGCAGACATGCAGACAATCTGGGGGTGTAGGAGACCAGCAAACATGGCAAATAATCTGGGGGTGTATGAGCCCAGCAGACATGGCAGCTAATCTGGGGGTGTATGAGCCCAGCAGACATGGCAGCTAATCTGGGGGTGTATGAGCCCAACAGACACGGCAGCTAATCTGGGGGTGTATGAGCCCAGCAGACATGGCAGCTAATCTGGTGGTGTATGAGCCCAGCAGACATGTCAGATAATCTGGGTGTATAAACCCAGCAGACATGCCAGATAATCTGGGTGTATGAGCCCAGCAGACATGGCGGACAATCTGGGAGTATATGAGCCCAGCAGACATGGCAGATAATCTGGGTGTATAATCTTGGTGTATGAGCTCAGCAAACATGGCAGATAATCTGGGTGTATTAGCCCAGCAGACATGGCAGACAATCTGGGGGTGTAAGAGCCCAACAGACATGTCAGATAAACTGGGTGTATGAGCCCAGCAGACATGGCAGATAAACTGGGTGTATGAGCCCAGCAGACATGGCAGCTAATCTGGGGGTGTATGAGCCCAGCAGACATGGCAGCTAATCTGGGGGTGTATGAGCCCAACAGACATGGCAGCTAATCTGGGGGTGTATGAGTCCAGCAGACATGGCAGCTAATCTGGTGATGTATGAGCCCAGCAGACATGTCAGATAATCTGGGTGTATAAACCCATCAGACATGCCAGATAATCTGGGTGTATGAGCCCAGCAGACATGGCGGACAATCTGGGAGTATATGAGCCCAGCAGACATGGCAGATAATCTGGGTGTATAATCTTGGTGTATGAGCTCAGCAAACATGGCAGATAATCTGGGTGTATTAGCCCAGCAGACATGGCAGACAATCTGGGGGTGTAAGGGCCCAACAGACATGGCAGATAAACTGGGTGTATGAGCCCAGCAGACATGGCAGATAAACTGGGTGTATGAGCCCAGCAGACATGGCAGCTAATCGGGGGGTGTATGAGCCCAGCAGACATGGCAGCTAATATGGGAGTGTATGAGCCCAGCAGACATGGCAGATAATCTGGGTGTATAAACCCAGCAGACATGGCAGATAATCTGGGTGTATGAGCCCAGCAGACATGGCAGCTAATCTGGGGGTATATGCGCCCAGCAGACATGGCAGATAATCTGGGTGTATGAGCCCAGCAGACATGGCAGACAATCTGCGGCTGTTTGAGCCCAGCAGACATGGCAGCTAATCTGGGGGTATATGCGCCCAGCAGACATGGCATATAATCTGAGGGTGTATGAGCCCAGCAGACAAGGGAAACTGTGCTGAATGTGTGAGGACAGTCACTCTGGCAAACTGTGCGAAGTATATGAGCCCAGCACACAGGGGAAGCTGTCCTCACCGTTCTTAGTTAATCTCAGCTTGCTCTTTGCGTTCCCATGTTAAATTTAGGGAGTGCAAAATGCAGTAAACTCGCAGTATAAACCGCTAATACCGATTCGCTAACGGGTTTTTTAATCCGTTAGCGAATCTGAAGTGATCTGTGCGGAGCGCTATCACCTCTTTTAAGATAGCGCTAACGTGAGTGCTAGCATTAGCTTGAAGGAGGTGATAGGACCCAAGGATAGACTGAGTTTTAGCAATTCCTTATGATAATTGTATATTATCTATTTTCTAGTGATTTACAAAGGAAACACACGGTATGTTTGGAACCTAATAAAACCTTTGCAGTATGTGTGGGCCATTCCCACTGAGAAAATAGTGGAGGAACTGTGTTCTCCACTGGGCCCACTCGACTAGACCGATAATTTTAAGCATCTGCTGTATGGTCAACCAAAAACGTTGAAAGCCAGATCATGACAAGTCTAATGTATTTCTACAAAACTGGATAACAACTAGCAAGAGAATACAACTGGGCGGTAAATTCTTTACATATGTTCTAGTACATATCACATAATAAATGTGACAAACTTTCATTTAATCTATCAATTGCACTAAGAGAGAAAGAGAGAGAGAAAGCAAATTATAGATAGTTTTATTAAAGAGTGCATATAGTTTCCAAAATGATACACATTTTAAACTAGAATGTCTAAGAGCCAAATACTGTTCAAAACAAACTCTTTAGATAACCCTCATTATCTGAAATGTGAAAAAAATATACAGCGGCCACTGAAAATGACCTATGAACAAGATATGGCCTCAGGTTTTACACTTGTCATATGTCTTTAAACTATTTCCAGTTGTACTTTGCCTATAGCTAGTTATATCACAGCCTCACATTTGGAACAAGTAAGCAAACCTTTAAAAATTGACTGCTGTGTTTCGGTTAGCAATCACTATCACAATGAATAAACTACAGAATATCTGCAGCTGATCAGAGGTTACACTGCCATTCCGGATGCTGTATCCAGCTGATCCGCCTCACTTTTGGTGACGTAAGTGCACCGGAAGTGATGCGGTTCTCCATTATGGCAAGTTCGCAAGTATGGCAGAACACCGGCCGAAAGGGAACCGAACAGTGAAATTCAGCGTACGGTTACCTTTCCTGGCCATTCGGCTATTCAGAGAGCAGGCAGTTTGCCAAATCCTGGCGAATTGCCTGCACATACGGTGCCAGTTCGAGGGCAGTGAAATCCCCATAGAGAAGCAATGCTTCATCTATTCAGAGAACAAAAACCAGCAATGAAACGTTGCCAAATTGCCCTGCTGTTCGGTGGTTTCATGAAGCATATTTATTCAGACGAATCCCATAGGCTTCAATGTTAAAGATATTCCCATTTTAATTCAATATCTAATAAACCGTTGATTGTAATATTCTGCAGTGTAAAGTCTCTTTATTTATAGATTTTTTGGATCTTTTAGGCATTTTTCGGGATTTTTTTGCGAAATATTTTTTTCCGTTTTTTTTATCGTTTTTTCTTTTTTCTGTATCTGCCCTTTTTATTATCATTCATTGGATCTTATATGTAAATTTCAGACATTTTCGTTCTGTAGTTTCTTTGCAAACAGCGTTTCAAATATTCAAACATTCAAGCGAACAGGTTTTTTTTTTCTTCATTCCATTCCTCTGCGGTGTCGGCTTTTTCTGGCGACTGCTGTGTGCTGTGATCGGTGGCTGCTCGGGTTTCTCTGGCGTATTCGGCAGGGTTAATCCAGCTTTTTGCAGGTTTTAGTGAGTGTTCGGCGGGTTGGCGGTGATTGTTCGGCGGGTTTGCGGCGGGTTTTCTTTGCACTTCGGGGACCCTGTGGTGCTTGCTGTATACATCGCAGGGTCACCGAAATAGGATCGCCAAATTGCGTTGAATTGAAGCGAACGAAAAGTCACCAAACGTTCGGTGACTTTTTCGATTGTCTTTCAATAACCCTGTATGCATCTGTACAAAGGGATTTACTATGCGTTGTTACTCATTACTTTGAAAAAAGATTTAAAAAAGTGATATGGTGAGATAGGAGGTAAGTAAGTAAATGTTATATAGAGACATAAGAGTTATAGGGTGAGGTTATATCGAGAGGAGGAGTTATAGAGAGAGGTTATATAAAGAGATAGGAGGAGTTATTGGGAGAGGTTATATGGAGAGATAGGAGGAGTTATAGGGAGAGGTTACATGGAGAGAGAGGAGGAGTTATAGGGAGAGGTTATATGGAGAGATAGGAGGAGTTATCGGGAGAGGTTATATGGAGAGAGGAGGAGTTATAGGGAGAGGTTATATGGAGAGATAGGAGGAGTTATCAGGAGAGGTTATATGGAGAGAGAGGAGGAGATATAGGGAGAGGTTATATAAAGAAATAGGAGGACATATAGGGAGAGATTATATGGAGAGATAGGAGTTATAGAGAAAGGTTATATACAGAGATAGTGGTTATTGGGAGAGACTATATGGAGAGAAAGGAGGAGTTATAGAGAGAGGTTAAATAAAGACATAGGAGGAGTTATTGGGAGAGGTTATATGGAGAGAGAGGAGAGGTTATATGGAGAGATGGGAGGCGTTAGAGGGAGAGGTTATATGAAGTTATAGGGAGAGTTTATATAGATGGGAGGAGTTAGAGGGAGAGGATATATGAAGTTATAGGGAGAGGTTATATAGATAATAATCGAAGGGGAGACCGAAAGAGATTATATGGAGAGATAGAAGTTGGTATTGGTTCATGTTACTTGTAATGGTAACGTCTGACATTGAACTGTTGCAGGGTAATTTTACATACATGTAAAGATAGAACAATATGTTGGACCGATATGGCATATACAGTATTAAGAATAAGTGTTAAGAGTAAAATGATTATCTTTCCTAAAGTGTTATGAATTTAGAAATACCAACAGTAGATTTATGTAGAATGTGTAGGCATTGCATAGCTAGGTAAATTTAAGCTTTAGAAAAATAGACAGGTATACGATATTGTAATTGTTGTGCATTTTCTTTGATTACATAAATTATATATCAAGCACACAGGATATGCAGAGCTTTATATCTGTGAACACAGATAGTTACTACATCACATAAAAATATATAACGTGCAGCACCTGTATAAATCTATATTATGTCATTATGTATATCATGTAAGTGAAGCTGCATACACAGGGAGAGAATTTTTTATCAAAATTTCAAAGCAGGTTTATATTGCAAGCAAAAATGTATTATATATATATATTATAAAGGAAGCTATTATTAATTGATAAGTTACTGTATGCACAATGCTATACCATGAAATATGTATTGCCAATACCTCTAAGTATGAAGCATGCTTTATTGCAGATAAATGAAGGGTTAGTGGGAGCATTCCCCCACACACATACCTTACAATCCCATACATGACCAAAATGTTGCCGAGCAGCCCTACTACACAGACCACAGAATAGAGGGCAGTGATAGCTACTGCCATAATAATGGAAGCATGATTCCTGGAGGCCCCCTGGCTTGGGACACTAAAACTGGTATTGGATGAGAGAGATGAAGACAGGTTTTGTGTCGCATTGGAGAAAAGAAAGTCTGGATATAGGCTGGAGGTGGAGAGCTCCAGTTCCAGTTCCATGTCTGGGCTGTGAAGAAATCCTCTATCCCGGTCTGTGCACTGATGTAAAGTGCAAGTGGTACCCGAGTCTTCGTTGCCGTGGAGACAGGAGGATGTTGAGGACAGGATACTCGAACCACAGCAACTGAGACAAGAGGAGGGAGTGGGAGAGAGAAAAGGGCTCCTTCCTTTTTACAGACAAGCCCTCCTCTCACACCTCCCTTCGTTTCCCACTCGTACATTTCCTGATTCCCAGCAGACAGGAACTTTTTTTTTTCTAAACAGCACCACCTCCTTCATCATGAAATTTTCCTTTTTCTCCCCAGCCTGCCATTCTACCTCTTCCTACTACTATGCAGATACCTAAACCACTCCCTGCTCCTTATAATATTTTTTTCCCTAAGTACTTCTTTCCTCTTGTATATTCTCTGGCCACATCACCAAGAAACCATCTGCCCTGTGCATTCTAAGAGGGAAGCTAATTCATGCATCTCATTGCTTTCCAAACATGTCAGTATTCACATCTTATAGCTACTGGTCCCCCTTTAAATGTTTTACATACATTTAAGTTATTGCTATTCAAATTTTGCCCTCAAAGTTCTGGGTTTCCTCTGTCTTCAACCACTTACTGGTTTTCTTTTCTTATTTGTGCCTCCTTTCCATGAAATGCTGTCAATGATCCTGCCTGAAACTTTCTAGTTTCATCCCTCCCTTGCCATTTGCTCATAATTATTGATTATAATGATTTAATACAAGGGATTATAAATGTAAGCACCACTAATTGAATAAACATTTAAACTTTCAAAATGTCTCTTGAATTTTGGGAATGATTGTGTGCATATGCGTTTTTATTTTATAATAGGTTAACAGTTGAATATACTTTTTATCATACCTACCAATTTTGGAAGGTATGGATGTGGACAAGAACTGAGCATGTCATGTACACAATAAATGCCATTGTTAACAAAGCTGGGCCCAGTCACCAAAGAAGAGAGGTGCCTGATGGGCAATCACATGTGCCAGTCACACCAACAATCAAAATCCCCAGCTTCCTGGAGGAAGAAATCTCTTGACTCTCTAAACTGTGAGGACACTCACTAAGACTCTCTGTGGAACACATTGTTTAGATTTAGGTGTAAGGCTAGGGTCAGACGAACGCATTTTCACGTTGTCTGTGAAAAAGTACGTTCGAACGAATGGACGTATTTTTTCACGGAGTACGCGATAGCGGTCATACGATGCGCATTTGCATCCGTGATTTTGTACGGATCATCAATAAAACACTTTGTGCATCTGGACGTTATGTTGGCCGGACATTAGCAGTGTCTGATGTCTCCAATTCACGCACACACGCCGCTAGCGGCCGCAGCGCACTCTGTACGTCAGTACTAGAGGTTTTATGTTCTCGACAAAATGCGTTCGTTTTCCACTTGCGTTGCGCAGCCGGACTTTTGTGCGACCGTACTTCGTATATTGGCCGTCATTGCCTGGCATTTGCTGCTACTACGGCGGTGATTAAGTGCGCCTGCACGCGCGTTCGCACTGCCTCAGTCTGACCCTAGCCTAAACACCCACCTTTTCTCGCTCATTGTAGGACTGCTCCTCCTCTTCATCTCAGGGCTTACAAAAATGCGCAGGTCCCTGGCGCATCTAACGCAGTTTGCATAGCATACGTAATTGTGGGGGTACGCTACGCTAATTGCATTTCTTGTGAACATGCATACTTTTGTATGCAAGTTATGTGCCTTCACAAAATGATGAATTGGTGCACAAGTCCTTGGCTGCTGTCTCCCAGAACATTCGCTGCTGCAAGCATATGGAGAGAGGATGGTATCAGCTCACTGGCAGGTGGGATTTTTTTGAAAGGGAAACATGATGAGTGACAGCTGTGTGGCCAGAGGAAACTCCTCCACTTCACCCAACGCTATCGAAACAATGGGATTGTAAGTGTGGGACGCTCCATGCAACCTGCTCACTTTACTATCAGGTCTATTCACTAAAGGTGAAACTCAGGAGAATTGGTAGAAGTGAAAATTCTAGGTCAAAATACCCAAACCAGAAAAATGTTCCCATTTATCTCACTTTCCAAATCTACTATTTGCTCTAGATTGTTCTCTTCTCTTGACAATTCTCCAGAGTTTCACCTTTAGTGAATAGACATGTAAGTTAATGTGGGCAGGGTGCATAGAATGTCTCTGTAAGTCATACTGAGAAACCAAGGGGCGCGGTGGCTGTCCTCACTTTTGGCTGGTTTTTGATAGCTCATAGGTCACTTACCAGTAATCCATGCACTGGTTATAAATTTAAGGTATTTATTGTGACCCCCCCCCTTTGTCTTGCATGTGTTTGCCTTCATTGGTGATATTTGAAAAAAAATAATAAACAAATAAAATTTATGTGTAGATGATTTCAAACATCTTTCTTAGGACTTGAGGTATCTCTCTCTCTCTATATATATATTTAATTTCTCTCCAGCCATGATTCCTTTCATAAAATAGATTGCTGAAAGTCTGTCCTCAGAGATGTAACTGCTACAGTTCCTCATGTACAATAATGCTATTCCTCTTGAAAAACAAGAGAAAATGTAACTCCTGCATTCCCAATGGGCTCAAGCCCTTGAAACACCCTTAAATAGCCTATTTTATACAATTGTGTCGCAATAGAACAGAATTGCAATTTTCGGTTATGTCAGCCAAATAAAAACTAAGTTACCCTTGCTAAATTAGCGGGAGAACTGGGTCCCTGCTTGACTTGATCCATGTATGTATCTTTCTATTTATTCATTTCTACATCAATCTATGTTTCTACAGTGTCAGTCCATTTCATTAGGTACACCCACCTAGTAGCTTGTTCGGCATCCTTTAGCCTCCAAACAGCCTGACTTCATCAAAGTGCTGAAAGCATTGTTGAGGTATTGTGTACTATGCAGACATGAGTGTGTCACACTGTTCCTGAACATTTAAGGGAGGTGTGCATTTAGAGAATATTCCATTCCAGCTCAACCCACAAATGTTCTATTGAGATTCGGGGACTGGGTGGGCCACTGCAGCAAAGAAAAGTCATTGATACACTCCTGGAACCACCCCACAATGATGTGGGCTTTGTACATTGGCTCATTATCTTGGTGGAAGTAACCATATGCCTGAGGAAAAACTGTCAACATGAATGGATGCATTTGGTCAGCAACAATGTTTATGTACGCTCTGGAATCCAGGTGTATTAATGGACCCAACGTGTGCCAGAAAAACATTCCCCAAACCTTGACACTGCCCCCACTAGCTTGCACAGTTGTCAGACTCCATGGGTCCGTGGATTCATGAGGTTTGCATCAAATTCTGAGTCTGCCATCAACATGATTCACCAGGATTTTTGGCTATTCAGACCATGCAACCTTTTCTCAGTCTTCAATGGTCCATTGCTGGTGTTGAGGTGCCCACAGAAGGCATGCTCTCCTGTTCTTCTCTGATAACAACGGTATCCAATGTGGCTGTTAGAGGTGTGCATGGCCAAAATTTTTTATTTTGTTTCGTATGGAAATAATTCAGATGAAAAGAAATTAATGGTACTATCGATTTGGTTTGTTATGGTATTTGTGCCCCGTGCTGTCAAAAAATAAAAAAGAAGTAAAATGGCAATCGGCGTTCGTGTTACTGGATTTACCCCACCAACAACACCTCTCTGTGTTTAGACTAGCGTAATTATCCTCCCACTCAGATTAGCCATTGCCCAAGCAATTTTACAAAGTAATAGTACGCATGAACAGGCATTGCTGTTACAACGGTAACGGGAAACAGAATTACAACATTTTTTACAATCTAGCAATGAATTTATGGGCTATTTACAAACCTCTGAATGAAGACTTTGGGAATGCTTTTCCATGTGCTAGCACGATCCCGCAACTGTGAACACACAGTGAAACTGTGTTGGCTGTTTAAAACCAGTGAATATGTGTATTGAACTGCCTATTCCATTTCTTTATTCTTTAAAAAAAGCAAAGGAACAACTTGATGGTTGGTGGCTGTAGGTTTGTTTGCTGTCCAGCTGTCCAACCTACCAAGGAATTTATTTGTCAGTAAGTGCATTTGGTGTTGAAAATTTTTGGCACTTTCCTAGACCCAGTGAGGTTTTCAGGTACCTTCCTTGGGTTAAAGTGTGGCTCCACTGCAAGCAGCACCACAATCCCACTGCCTTGTGGTGTATTCCTAGATGTTGGTTCATCCCAAAGTTGGAAAGATGACCCAAAGTTCTACCACGACTGACTTCCTTGCCATAATGCTTACATTTGGCTACACGACTATCTCAAACTGGACTAAAATTCTCCCAAACTTTGGAAGTTTGGCTTCTGCCTCTGTAATGCCCCGAGACGCCAGCGCCGCAGGAAACCTAAAAGCAAGCCAGTTTCCTGTAAGGAGACTGGTAATTCCTCTACAACCAGGCTGATCCAGCAACCAGGTGCTGACTAATACATCTTTATTTCCCATCTACAAAAAGGAACCACTCCCAAGGCACAATGCTTCTGCATTATCTTGGTGCACACCAAGCTGAAAGGGAGCTGCCTCCTGTTACTCTATTCATCCATCCATTTCCTTACTATTTGTTTCCTCCAGCATCTCCTTTCTCTGTGCCTATGGAAATTCCCAGGATTCCCAGAACCTGCCTGCCCTGCATCCCGCAGAATCCACTGTCCAGTTTCCTGCCTCCATCCTCTGAAAGCCTCAGAACCTGCCTGCCCTGCATCCCGCAGAATCCACTGTCCAGTTTCCTGCCTCCATCCACTGAAAGCCTCAGAACCTGCATCCCGCAGAATTCACTGTCCAGTTTCCAGCCTCCATCCACTGAAAGCCTCAGAACCTGCATCCCGCAGAATCCACTGTCCAGTTTCCTGCCTCCATCCTCTGAAAGCCTCAGAACCTGCCTGCCCTGCATCCCGCAGAATCCACTGTCCAGTTTCCTGCCTCCATCCACTGAAAGCCTCAGAACCTGCCTGCCCTGCATCCCGCAGAATCCACTGCCCAGTTTCCAGCCTCCATATATTTCTCCCTTGCTATAGTTTAGTTTTAGTCTAGTATAGTTTAGTTTAGTATTCCTATCTGCCTTCAGTTGAAGCTTATTATTGTTTATTTAATGTGATCCGTTCTATATTCTTCTGTTGCCTTTTGTTTATTTCCTAATAAACCCTCCTTTTATTATATATCTACTAGGGATGTGCACCGAAATTTTTTTTTTTTTTTTTTTTTTTTTCGATTCGATTTTTCGAATTTTTAAACTTTTCGATTCGATTTTTTTTCGAATTTTTAAACTTTTCGATTCGATTTTTCGAATTTTTAAACTTTTCGATTCGGCTCGTTTCGACTGCTTTCCGTTTCGGTTCGGTTCGATTCGTTTTTCGGGTACATTTATTTTTCGGAATATCGACCATTTTTCGTATTTTCGGGTCACTTTACTAGGTTTCTGTATCGACTTTTCGTTATTTCGGAAAATTTTCGTTTTTCGGAATTGTACATGGTTTTCGGCATATCGCCAATTTTTCGTATTTCGGAACTTTTCGTTTTTCGGAATTGTACATGGTTTTCGGTATATCGACAATTTTTCGTTTTTCGGAACTTTTCGTTTTTTCAGAACGTCTGTTCTCGTTTCAAAGCTGTCTAACTCTATTCGTTTTGATGAAAACTACTATGGTTTACTTTTTTAATACTACTTTATATATTTTTTATAATAAATTTTTGGTTTGTTTTTCGGATCCGATAATTCATTCTGTCGATACGATTATTCTGGCGATTCTATCGTGTTTTTTTAATTAACCCTTTCGCTGCTGAGGCTTTTCCCGTCCCTGTGCTGAGCTAATTTTTACCGGTTTTGCTCATCATGTTTAAACGTGTTTTGAAGGCTTATTTTAGTATATGACCCAGACATATTATATATCGTTCTTTCCGTCAGACTCGGCAGATTCATAATATGTCATTATTATATGTATACGTCATGACCTGTCTGTATATTATAACAAAAAAATGCAATAAAATATGTATTTTCAATAATTTACAACGTGTAAAGTGTTTTTTTTTTTTCACATTTTAACATGCGAGCAATTGCGGTTATATTTTGTATGGGGTGCGCTTGTTAAAAAAATTAGAGATGGGGTCTCGTTACATTTTTTTTTGGGGGAAATTACACGATTTTTAACAAATGCACCGCATACAAAAATCGTTAGTGCAGCATCATTGTTCACATTATAATTGAAATGGGAACAATATTGCTGCATTAACAAACCAAAAAAAAGAAATTTTTTTATAATTTTTTTAAATATTTTTTAATTTTTTAAAAAAAAACTTTTCACTGTAGTGTTTGGTATCGTTGGAACCAAACTTTAACCCCTAGCTGCCACGGATCGGGAGATAGGGGGTTCATTGGAACCCCTATCTCCACCATTGATGGCAACTAGGGGTTAACTCCAGGACTGGCGTCATCGTGCTATGCACGATGACGCCAGTCCTCAGGGGGAGTTAAGCTTGGCCGACATCCGACATCCTCATGGATATGCCCCAGCTCCTCGTGGACATGCCCCAGCTCCTCGTGGATATGCCCCAGCACCTCATGGATATGCCCCAGCCCTCGTGGACATGCCCCAGCTCCTCGTGGACATGCCCCAGCCTCGTGGACATGCCCCAGCTCCTCGTGGATATTGCCCCAGCACCTCGTGGATATGCCCCAGCTCCTCGTGGACATGCCCAGCACCTCGTGGATATGCCCCAGCTCCTCGTGGACATGCCCAGCACCTCGTGGACATGCCCCAGCTCCTCGTGGATATTCAGCACCTCATGGATATGCCCCAGCACCTCGTGGACATGCCCCAGCTCCTCGTGGACATGCCCCAGCTCCTCGTGGACATGCCCCAGCTCCTCGTGGATATTGCCCCAGCACCTCATGGATATGCCCCAGCACCTCGTGGACATGCCCCAGCTCCTCGTGGACATGCCCCAGCTCCTCGTGGATATTGCCCCAGCACCTCGTGGATATTGCCCCAGCACCTCGTGGATATGCCCCAGCTCCTCGTGGACATGCCCCAGCACCTCGTGGACATGCCCCAGCTCCTCGTGGATATTGCCCCAGCACCTCGTGGATATGCCCCAGCTCCTCGTGGACATGCCCCAGCTCCTCGTGGATATTGCCCCAGCACCTCGTGGATATGCCCCAGCTCCTCGTGGACATGCCCCAGCACCTCGTGGACATGCCCCAGCTCCTCGTGGACATGCCCCAGCACCTCGTGGACATGCCCCAGCTCCTCGTGGACATGCCCCAGCTCCTCGTGGATATTGCCCCAGCACCTCGTGGATATGCCCCAGCTCCTCGTGGACATGCCCCAGCACCTCGTGGACATGCCCCAGCTCCTCGTGGATATTGCCCCAGCACCTCGTGGATATGCCCCAGCTCCTCGTGGATATTGCCCCAGCACCTCGTGGATATGCCCCAGCTCCTCGTGGACATGCCCCAGCACCTCGTGGACATGCCCCAGCTCCTCGTGGACATGCCCCAGCACCTCGTGGACATGCCCCAGCACCTCATGGACATGCCCCAGCTCCTCGTGGATATTGCCCCAGCACCTCGTGGATATTGCCCCAGCACCTCGTTAGTGCAGCATCATTGTTCACATTATAATTGAAATGGGAACAATATTGCTGCATTAACGAACCAAAAAAAAAAAAAAAAAAAATGTTTATTTAATTTTTAAATTTTTTTAAAATATATTTTTATTTTTAATTTTTTTAAAAAAATTTTTCACTGTAGTTTTGTATCGTTGGAACGGCCATGCTCTGGCCGATCCAACCATACCAAACTTTAACCCCTAGCTGCCACGGATCGGGAGATAGGGAGTTCATTGGAACTCACTATCTCCACCGTTGGTGGCAGTTAGGGGTTAACTCTAGGACTGGCGTCATCGTGCTACGCACGATGACGCCAGTCCTCAGGGGGAGTTCCCGGAGGCTTGGCCGACATCCAAGATGTCGGCCAGCTCCGGGAAAGGATCACGAACCGGCGCTTTTCAGCGCCGATTCGCGATCCAGCTCCCCAGGGGTTAATGCCAGGCACCATTTGAAGGGCAGGCTGTGCCCTTCCAATTGGTGCCTGGGTTAACCCGCGCAACGCCGCCGATCGGGAGGGAGAGAGGTCGCGATGACACCTAATTTCACCGGCGGCGGTTCCGGATGCTGGGCTGACATCGAGGATGTCAGCCCGCACCGGGGGGCCAGCGATCGCCGGAACCCGGCCGATCGCTGACCCCAAAGGGAGGATGCGCTCAGCGCGTCCTCCGCATACCAGCAGCCATGCGGAGGACGCGCTGAGCGCGTCCTCCGCATCGACGTGTTTAACAGTGTGGAACCAAGCAATACATAATTAACTTATTAACGTAAAGCAACGCCACAAAACAGGAAAATATAGAAAAAATAGAAAATTTATTTACAAAATGGGGAAGGGAAGGGAAGGAACATGCCAAGGATGGCAAACTGCCCAACAGGGGCACAAACCACACAAACAAACATACATTTTAGAATTACTGGCATTTGAGGAGATGTTGGAGCTGGTCCGCATCTTTGATTACAAAGATTATGACTGCAGTAAGGGCCCTTACGGCAGGAAGAATAATTTTAGGAAGGATCGTATCATTGACAAGCTACGCGCACCACCATCCTGGAGGTGTTTGGGAAAGACGGGACGAAGGACCAGATCAGAAAACGCTGGTCCGACCTCAAAGCAGGCGAGCAGGAGCAGCTGAGGCACATCCGTATTGACTCTTACTGCCGCTCCAGGATGTCCGCGGTGTTACTAAGGTGTTCCCGGAGTTCCTGCAGCAGTTCATGGATGGAATCCAGTGTCCTGACTGCCAGGCGAAGCTCGCCAATCGCCTCCTGATTGCTCGGTCTGGCTTCTTCGATATATCCAATAAATGAAAGAAGGAAAATACAGTAAGTAAAGCAGGTTTCTATTTTTGACTGAAAGTCTTGAAAAAATATAACAGTAGTATATACCAGAGCTGGCGGCCTCCTCCTGCTCCTCCTCCGACTCCTCCTCCCCCACCACCACCGTCTGTATATCCAGTGCTATATGTAAGAAATTAAAAAAATAAAAAATACAGTAAACAAAAAATGTTTCTGTTTTTGACCAAAAGTCGTTGCAAAATAAAACAGTATATACCAGCGCTGGTGACGCCCGTGGCTCCTCCTCCTCCTCCGCTGGGGCACTGGTCCCTGCCCGGGCAGATTCGGCGTCCTGTGCCCTCTTCCTGTCTTCTGCCAAATCCAAAAAATATAACACGTAAATAATGCAGACTGGAAAAAATGGTATATCTATACAATATATTGCCGAAAGTATTGCGAGACCCCTCCTCTACCCCACTACCAGCTTAACCCCCCACTACTCCCATCTCATAGGTCTAAAGTCACAAAATATTTATTTATTTCCTCTGCACAGACATATATTACCGTTCATTTATATTTTTTTTTCAGAAGTAAACATTACGTTTATTCAATAAAAACTATTATTTGTGTTGTGTGCGTACAAAACACATTGTGCGACTGCTTTTAGTTATTTTATAGATGCCTCAGCCTCAGTTTCACTTTCAGTTTCTGCTAATAATAAAACTGGATATTGCAGAAACAACAACAGAAATCCACCATTTTGTTTTGAAATTTGCATCTAAAGCATTCAATGACACTGCTGCAGCAGCTGCTGAGGATGTATTGAAGGCAGCTCTGTTTGGATGCACTTTCAGAAGAACTACATGTCCCATCCTATCACTTAGCAAAGACGCAGAGATTTTTATTGATGCGCAGGTGGGAGACAATATTGGGCAAGCTGCGGGTCATCTCGTATGCATCACTCAATCACAACAACCCCCCCCCAGCACACTACAGACTATACACACAGTGCCAAAAGAAATCCAGCATTGTAACTTCATCTACATACATCAAATATCACAATTTTCACGAATACGTAAAATCACAAAAAAGAAAAGCTATGGCAAAAATGCTTGTATGACGAATTGTGAAAACGCAAAGCTATACACAATCACATTGCATGAAAAAAGGACTAGATAAATCAAGGTATTTCTGCGCACATTAGCACATGCAAGCACATTATTATTATTATACAGGATTTATATAGCACCAACAGTTTGCGCAGCGCTTTAAAATATAACATGACACTTACGTTTCGCTATGACGCGGCGGATGCGTCTCAACTGCTCCTCCTCGCGTACTTTTAAATCAGACCAGCGTTTCCGTAGCTGGTCCTTTGTCCGGTCCTTCCCAAACTTCTCCAAAATGGTGGCGCGTAGCTTGTCCAGGATACGATCCTTCCTGGCGTTATTCTTGCTGCGGTAAGGTCCCTTCTGGCAGTCATAATCTTTTCTATCAAAGATGCGGACCAGCTCCAACATCTCCTCAAACGCCATATTTTGGGCGCGTTTTTTCTTGGGTGCAGGCACTGCAGGTGGAGCTTCTTCATCAACAGATGAAGACGAGGTCTCCTCTCTGGCAGCGGCCATTATGAAGAATAATAAAAAAAAAATTTTGTTCAAAAAGTTGTCAATAAAACTGGCTCAATAAAGTTACGACATGTGCGCGCGCGCGCATGCGCGACCCGCGGACGAATCGGATCTGACCAAAATACGAAAATTCTGATCGGATCTTTGGAAACAATAAAAAAATTTACAGAATCAGCCATATAACCGATACTAGTTAAATATACGATGTCCAGACTTACCGAAATGGTACCGAAATCCCGAATGGAACTGAAATCATGAATAGAGGGAAAATAAATTTCGATTTGACACATTTCAAGTCCATTCGAAAATTCCGAAAAATTTTCGATTTGGTAAACTTTTCGTTTTTTCGGAAAGTCTGTTCTCGTTTCAAAGCAATAGATTTCGATTTGACACATTTCAAGTCCATTCGAAATTCCGAAAAATTTTCGATTCGGTTCGGAAAACAGTTCGGATTCGACTTTTTCGGATCTAAAAAATTTCGGATTTTCGGCCGAATCGAAAGACCCGAATCGGGAAATTTCGTGAAAATTCAGAAATTCCGAAACCCGAAACGCACATCCCTAATATCTACGTTTCTCAGCTAGCATCATTTGCATACAGGGCTCAATTCTACCTCCCTGGACCCAGCTCCTTACAGCCTCCTGCAACCTCTGCTGGCTCTGATTCTTCCTCAAATACTGCAGTGGAACTAGTTGTCGCTACAATACTGGCCTGCCTGCCTGTATTCCCTGAGTTCATAGGTGCATTGAGGGGAAAGCCTTTCTGCCAATGGAGCAGCAGATGACGGCGCCACTGGTGACAGTCACCTTTCAGGAGAGGAAAGGATCCCATGCCACCACGACTGTTGAGTAAGTTGCCTTGGACTTTCCTCAACAGCAACATCCTCAAGATCCAGGCCAGAGTCTTAGTTTTACTCCTCATGATCCAGGCAAATGCTACAGCTGCTATGTTGAGAGTCAGAGAAGTGTCCCCAACAGAGATGTTTGCATTTGGCGAAACTGTAGCACTTTCCTCTTCCCTATGGCTACTACTCTGAAAAACATCTCCAGCTTTCTGCTCCATACAAATACTGTGCCTGCTAGCAGAGGTGGCGGGCCTACTGGTAGTGGATGACGTTAACAGAACAGGGACACTACCGATTTCCTGCTCCGATTCATATACCTCCCTCTTTGGCTACCTAAATGAAATGTCTTTACTACTACTACTAGTAGTCACAGCCAGGGGCGGACTGACCCATCGGGCACTCGGACACTGCCCGAGGGCCCGCGGGTCATGAGGGGCCCGGTTGGGATAGTACAGTGGTGGGCCCTCCGCTCTGGGAACCAGAGGATGCCAGGCAGCCATGTCCAGGCAGTGCAATCTGAAACAGGCGCAGCGGCGTGCCTGCATTCTACTTTCTAAATTGGAGCAGGCGAGTTGCAGTGGCGCCGCCCCCTCACATGATGCACGCCGTTACGCCCTCATGTGATGCACGCCGTCACCCCCTCACGTGATGTGCACCATCCCCTCCTCATGTGATGCTTGCCGCCGCGCAGGCAGGGCCGGTGCTAGACTATTTTGCTCCCTTAGGCAAGACCAGCTACTTGCGCCCCCCCCCAAAAAAAGAAAGCTCACATGGATATATTGCCCCCCCCGCTCACATGGGTACATTTGCCTCCAGCTCACACATGGCATGGAGATATTGCCCCAGCTAACACATGGCATGGAGATATTGCCCCAGCTCACACATGGAGATATTGCCCCAGCTCACACATGGAGATATTGCCCCAGCTAACACATGGCATGGATATATTACCCCAGCTAACACATGGATATCTGCCCCAGGCTCACACATGGATATTTGCCCCCAGGCTCACACATGGATATTTGCCCCCAGGCTCACACATGGATATTTTCCCCCAGGCTCACACATGGATATTTGCCCCCAGGCTCACACATGGATATTTGCCCCCAGCTCACACACGGATATCTGCCCCCAGGCTCACTAATGGATATTTGCCCCCAGGCTCACACATGGATACTTGCCCCCAGCTCACACATTGATATTTGCCCCCCGGGCTCACACATGAATACTTGCCCCCAGGCTCACACATGGATACTTGCCCCCAGGCACACTCATGGATACTTGCCCCCAGGCACACTCATGGATACTTGCCCCCAGGCACACTCATGGATACTTGCCCCCAGGCTCTCACATGGATACTTGCCCCCAGGCTCACACATGGATATTTGCCCCCAGGCTCACACATGGATATTTGCCCCCAGGCTCAACATGGATACTTGCCCCTAGGCTCACACATGGATACTTGCCTCCAGCGCTGTCTCCGTCTCCCTCGTAGGCAGTCCCAATATGTGTTGGCGTCGCCGCTGGCGTCAAGGAGACGGAGGCATGGACTTGGTCCAGGAAGCTGGAATCAATAAGTCCACGCCTCCGTCTCCTTGACGCCGGCGGCGACGCCGGCACGTATTGGGGCTGGCTGCAGCACGCGGCCGCCCCAGGCTGCCCTGCGGCCATTTTTTTATATATCATTGGTTGGGCCGGCTGCACCCTAGGCGGGCACTGCGCTCTAGGCGCCCACCTAGCTGGCCTAGCGGCAGCGACGGCCCTGCGCGCAGGGCATGCAGCAGGAGAGACCATCATACAAGGAAGCTGAGTCTGGATTCCAGAAAGATTTTACAGTATTACTATAGTGCATTCCGGTGAGCAATCGGGGAGGTGGGGGGATATATAAGAAATTAATTGATATATACTGGGGGGAATATATAAAAAATTCTGTATAGAGCCAAAGATGTTAGAATTGTGTCGATGTCCCAATCTTTCTGGACCTGATTGTATATAAAATCAAGCACCTAGGCATGCAGACTGTTTTTACAAACATTTCTGAAAGAATGGGTCGTTCTCAGGAGCTCAGTGAATTCCAGCGTGGAACTGTGATAGGATGCCAACAGGATGCAACAAATCCAGTCATGAAATTTCCTCGCTCCTAAATATTCCACAGTCAACTGTCAGCTGTATTATAAGAACATGGAAGTGTTTGGGAATGACAGCAACTCAGCCACGAAGTGGTAGGCCACGTAAACTGACGGAGCAGGGTCAGCGGATGCTGAGGCGCATAGTGCGAAGAGGTCGCCAACTTTCTGCAGAGTCAAACGCTACAGACCTCCAAACTTCATGTGGCCTTCAGATTAGCTCAAGAACAGTGTGCAGAGAGCTTCATGGAATGGGTTTCCATGGCCGAGCAGCTGCATTCAAGCCATACATCACCAAGTGCAATGCAAAGCGTTGGATGCAGTGGTGTAAAGCACGCCACCACTGGACTCTAGAGCAGCGGAGACGCGTTCTCTGGAGTGACAAATTGCGCTTCTCCATCTGGCAATCTGATGGACGAGTCTGGGTTTGGCAGTTGCCAGGAGAACGGTACTTGTCTGACTGCATTGTGCCAAGTGTAAAGTTTGGTGGAGGGGGGATCATGGTGCGGGGTTGTTTTTCAGGAGCTGGGCTTGGCCCCTTAGTTCCAGTGAAAGGAACTCTGAATGCTTCAGCATACCAAGATATTTTGGACAATTCCATGCTCCCAACTTTGTGGAAGCAGTTTGGAGCTGGCCCCTTCCTCTTCCAACATGACTGTGCATCAGTGCACAAAGCGAGGTCCATGAAGACATGGATGACAGAGTCTGGTGTGGATGAACTTGACTGGCCTGCACAGAGTCCTGACCTCAACCCGATAGAACACCTTTGGGATGAATTAGAGCGGAGACTGAGAGCCAGGCCTTCTCGTCCAACATCATTGTGTGACCTCACAAATGCGCTTCTGGAAGAATGGTCAAAAATTCCCATAAACACACTCCTAAACCTTGTGGACAGCCTTCCCAGAAGAGTTATAGCTGTAAAGGGTGGACCAACGTCATATTGAACCCTGTGGGTTAGGAATGGGATGTCACACGTTCATATGCGAGTCAAGGCAGGTGAGCGAATACTTTGGCAATATAGTGTATATGAAATTAATGGATTATTTCATATATATTTCCCCCCAGTATAAATCAATTTATTATTTCATATATATCCCCTAGTATAAATCAATTTATTATTTCATATATATCCCCACAGTATATATCAATTTATTTCATATATATCCCCCCGTAATAGATTGATATATACTGGGGGTAGAAATATATTTGAAATAAATTGATATATACTGGGGGTGAAATATATATGAAATAAATTTGTATATACTGGGGTGAAATATATATGAAATAAATTGATATATACTGCGGGTGAAATATATATGAAATAAATTGATATATACTGGGGGAATATATATGAAATAAATTGATATATACTGGGGGAGTAAAATGAAATAAATTGATATTATATACTGGGGGTAATATGAAATGATATATACAGGGGGTAGTAAAATGACAATTTATATGCTGGGGGTTGAATAAACGCAGTACGTTACAGTGATTTTTATTGCTGTGAATTCTGTGATACGCTCATACACACCGCACATTACTGTGAGTTTTATTGCTGTGGAGCTCTGTGACATACTCATACACACTGCACATTACTGTGAGTTTTATTTCTGTGGAGCTGTGATTTGCTCATACACACTGCACATTACTGTGAGTTTTATTGCTGTGGAGCTCTGTTATACGCTCATACACACCGCACATTACTGTGAGTATTATTACTACATACCCCTGGGGTGCAGGGGATATATGGTTATTTATGGTAACGTATGGCTGTGTATAAATGCATGTATTTGTCTTTAAACAGGCTGCTGTGTGTAATTCTGCGTCCTTGTCGCGGTCTGTCGTTGCCCCTTATGCTGCACCCAAAAAGCTAGTATTGCTCCTAGAATCACCACAATATTTGCTGCCTGCACTGCACAAAGTAAGAATGACAGTGAGCGTCTTGGCAGCATCGTGAGGTACAGATATGAGACGAAATATTGGTGCGGGCAGCAAGAGGTTAAATGGTCACTCTACTCAAATTTTACCCCCTTTTTTCCTTTTAACCTCTTTGCTGCTGGCAACGTGCTGAGCCTATGCCTCACATTACTGTGAGTCTTATTGCTGTGGAGCTCTGTGATACGCTCATACACACTGCACATTACTGTGAGTTTTATTGCTGTGGAGCTCTATGATATGCTAATACACAGTGCACATTACTGTGAGTTTTATTTCTGTGGAGCTCTATGATACGCTCATACACAGCGCACATTACTGTGAGTTTTATTTTATTGCTTTGGAGCTCTGTAATGTGTAATGTGTCAGTAATGTACAGTATCTTTTATAGTATTCGGCAGTTTCCCACATTTGCTACAGGGACATTCTGTGCCACAGTCCAGCCTTAGCTGTAGTGAGTTGGTGAGGGCTGCTGCAGCAATGCGGTGGCCATCTCTAAGTCTGGAGGGGGCACAATGGATTCCCCATTTTGCTGCTAGGTCCAAATGGATTTTCTTCACACAATTTTCAAAAAGGTTATTTTAAGGAGTCCAGAAATAAATTCTTTAGCACAACAATGTACATGTGGGTGTTGCGTTGTAGGGGAGGAGTTCTGTATGGGTGTGGCCTCCTGTGGGTGCGGCAGGGACATGCAGTCAGTGGAGGCAGAGCCCCACCTGCCATTAAGTGCTAAGTGAATAAACTAAAAACAAATTCACCTGCTCCCCCGCTGTCAGCTCCATCTGCCTCTGCATGCATTAGTTTTCCCAGCCTACACAATTTGCATAGCAGGACGTTTCCCCGCTGCACTAATTGCGTAAACTGCTCAAGATGTATGCAGCACACGTCAGAGACAAGTGCTGCCTATTTCCTGGTCACTGCTCATTAGTGCCGCAGAGACTGACAGGCACTGATAGAGCATTGGAAAAGCTTGGACTAATGGGAAAGCACCATTGGTCCAAGCCATTCCCAAAAAACGCTTGCATTAGAGGACTGCCTCTGATTGACAGGAAGGGGCACATCTAGCAGTTAGGCCAGGCAACCCTCCAATGCAGGCTGTGAAAAGATTGCATAATGGACAACCCCTGACTGGCTGCATGGGGAGCTGCAGTCCAGGAGCATGGCACAGGGGTGCCCTGCTCTGCCACTCAGATCTGCGTCAGCTGGGGATGCCCATTTATACCCCAGGCTGGTTATTGTCTGCTAACTGGGGCTGGAAGAATGCACAACACATCTGCCCCCCAGGAGGGATCTGAGGGGGTGCAGCAACCTCCCCCTCTGCCCAGGTGCCCATGCTGGAATAAGAGCTGACACTGAGAAGGAGGGCATAGGTTTGCAGGGATCATGGGCACAGGGTTCTGCATCTGCAGCAAGAGGCAGAAAGGTCTGCTCCAGACTATCTCCTGTCTCATAGCAATGATGGTGCTGGCAAGTGGAACTTTCCTCCTACATGGTTCACAAAGCCAAGGAGTCAGAGGTGCAAGCTTTGAAATTCAAGCAGCAGCAGGAAGCCCTCTTTGCCCAGCTGCAAGGTAAGTGACCTCATGGGGGGGAGGGATAATGATGGGGAGGGAGAGGCCATGGCTTTCCTCTGTGCTGATTTCCTGATGTTCAGATAGTGCTTAACTGCCAATCTGTATGATGTATTGTACCTCTAGCCAGGCTGCCTGGGGAGGGACAGGACAGGCGGGGGACTCAGCAGATGCAAAGTTGCCAGCAAGACTCTCACAACTCATCTTCTACCAGGGCTGTCAGATCACAGCGTGTGCTTCATGCGTCACTGGCTTGGGGCTGGGATGTCAGATCTCCATTTTGCTCTCTGGTCAGTGCCTGAAAGTGCTGCCCTGCAGTGTGCAGAAGTCAGGTTGGGTCAGTTTTCCAGTTGGGTCAGTGGCTTACTTTCCCTTCAGTATAATATGAATGACGCAAAATGTATAGGTGCTTTAAGGAAACCTAATGGATGTGGCCAGACTCCTCTTAATAATACTTTGTTATAGGGACAGCATATAGAGAGGTGTGTGTGTGTGTGTGTGTTCTTACAGTGCCAGTCTCTTTACACACACCCTTTCTTTCACATGCTGTGTGTATGTATATTTATATCTCCAATCTGTGTGTGTGTGTGTGTGTTTTGCCAGGGGCAAGCATTGGGTTAACCTTTTATGAGCCTGAAATACTGAAGAGAGTGTAAGCTATAGTGAGCCAGCACAATGATTCAATAATAAGATCCGGGTTATTCAGAGAGAGGTGAAAACCTTGAGAATTGGCAGGAGAATGAACAGCCAATTTGGAAAGTGAGATAAATGGGAGAATTTTTCTGGTTTGACTATTTTGACCTAGAATTTTCCATTCTCCAGTCATTCTTCTGCTTTTCACCGCCCTCTAAATAACCCTGATAAAGGGCTATTCAGAAAGCAGTGAAAACCTTGAGAATGACTGGAGAAGTGAAAATTCTAGGTCAAAATAGCCAAACCAGAACAATTCTCCCATTTATCTCGCTTTCCAAATTGGCTATTTGGTCTAGAATCAGTGTTTCTCAACTCGTATCCTCAGGTCCCCCTAACAGGCCAGGTTTGCAGGAAATATGAAGCACAGCACAGGTGATATGATTTGCTGCTCAGTGATTGCAGTATTCAGTCTGCATTTCCCCAAGGTGATTCTTAAAATCTGGCCTGTAGTGGGTCCTGAGGACTGGAGTTGAGAAACCCTGGTCTAGATTGTTCATTCTCCTGCCAATTCTCAAGGTTTTCACCTCTCTTTGAATAACCCTGATAGTATTATTGAATCATTGTGCTGGCTCACTATAGCTTACACTCTCTTCAGTATTTCACGCTCATAAAAAGGTTAAGCTATAGTGAGCCAGCACAATGAGTCAATAATACTATCAGGGATATTGAGAGAGCGGTGAAAACCTTGAGAACTGGCAGGAGAATGAACAAATAGCCAATTTGGAAAGTAAGATAAATGGGCGAATTTTTCTGGTTTGACTATTTTGACCTAGAATTCAATTCTCCACTCATTCTCAAGGTTTTCACCTCTTTCTGAATAGCCCTGTATCAGGGTTATTCAGAGAGCGGTAAAAAGCAGGAAAATGACTGGAGAATGGAAAATTCTAGGTCAAAATAGCAGATTTGGAAAGGGAGATGAATGGGAGAATTTTTCTGGTTTGGCTATTTTGATCTAGAATTTTCCTTTCTCCAGTCATTCTCCTGCTTTTCACCTCTCTCTGAATGAATAACCCTGTATGAAAACAAGCCTATGTACAAGGACCCAGGACTGTAGATTCTTCATTTAAGAAGTCTTTGCCAATGCAATTTAGAAGGCATATTGTTAAATAATTGTTCTGTATAAAGGAGCGAGAGGTCTGTGGGAACAGAATCGGCTTCCAGTCAGTCCTTACTCGCAGTGTCTGTCCTTCTGATATACAAAATGCCTGAAGCCTTCTCTTTGGGAGCTAGAAGGTTTTCTGGCTGTTTTGCATTTGTATATCTGGCTCTGATACTAGCCAGTAGGGATGAGCTGAACAATTTCGAAAGTTCGAGTTCGAACACGAACCGAACTCAGTGTAAGTCAATGGGACTCAAAAGTTCGGTTTTTAGAGTGCCTTGCCTTCCAAGAGGGCATGTATGCAAGATATTTGCCATAAAAGGTGTATGGGGTAGTGCCCTGGGGGTCAGGAAACAAGGACAACATTTTTTTTAACCCTTTCACTGCTGAAGACGTGTGGGGCACGTCCTCATTGATGCACGTTACTGTCACGTTCCCACGTTCCAACCCTGTCTCCCTGCCCTCTGTATTCCTTATGTCTGTGTTTCCCTGTGCTGCTTTCCCTGACATGCAGCTCAGGGGTTAAGTTTATTGCTCGTTGAGCTTCTGCTGGTGATATGGGCTGATTACTCCCCTATTTAAAGCCATGGGCCCATATCACCATGCTCTTGCATCCTGGTTCACTTCAGCTACAGATTTGTTCCTGAGAGCTCCCTGTTATTCTATCCCAGTTCTTTCTCAGTGTTTCCCCCTTGTCTGAGTTCTAGGTTTCTGATTGACTTCCTGGTATTGACCCTCTGGCCTGGCTGACGGATTTTCTCTGGTGCTATATCCCCGCTTTGGCTCAAGGTATACGTTTTGGTTTTGACCCCTGGCTTATTTATTGACCACTCTTCTGGACATCCCTAGCTGTTCTGTGCATATTGAATTATATGTTGTGTATCCCTGTTGACCACGGCTTTTGTATATTGAAGTCCTTCCCTGCAAGTTGTTGAGTATAACTCCTTCAGGTGTCTGTGTTTTCCCCAGGACTCTGCACGGCTACAAGGTAACCTTTTTCTATTAGTGCAGATTCGGCCACTCTAAGGACCGATCTATCAGTATAGGGCTCCTTCGGTATAGCCGTGCAGAGGTCCCCAGTGTCTCCTGTGGTTTATTTACGTATCCTAGATCATTGTGTCACGCATCTCTGCATATAGTGGCTTTTACTCATACCTGGTCCCTACTTGGCGCATGCCGTGTACCGCCATAGTGGCTGAACGTGACATAATGCAAGAGCCAACCATAAAGCCCGCAGAGCTGCGTAAATTGTTTGAATCCATGCTGCACCTGTTTGATGATTTCATGTCTAAGTGGAAGGGGTTAATGGACACAGCTTTTCTCCCTTCTAATGATCAAGCTGTACTAGAAAGCAGGGTACGTGGTCCGCTTTCCCCTGAGGAAATGAATAGAAGGCGAACTGACAAGCTCTGTTTCTATTGTGCCAGTTCATTGCATTTTATATCATGGTGCCCACTCAAGCCAGTGCGTGCTGAGGCTGACAAGATGCCAGTGCGCGCTGAGGCTGGCAAGATGCCCGCTGTGCCCACGACCCACAGTCGGGTCACCAAAGCCAGGTCCCATTATAAATCCAAAGTAATCAGACCCCTTGTACCGTCCAGGTTTAGGAGAGCCCTTCCTAGGGCAACCAGACCTGTGGAGGGGGCAACTGATGTTAATGACCTTGCTGAATATTCTGACGATGGGTCAGATGGTGCCAGGCCCCCTACTGGGTCAGATGGCATCAGACCCTGCCATGTATCCAAGGTCAGACCCCCTTTACCGTCCAGGCCTAGGAGAGCCCTTCCAGGAGTAACCAGGTCTGTGGAGGTGTAACTGACATCTCAGACCCAGTCGAGTATTCCCCTTTTGATCCCGAGGTACAAATGGAGTTTGACTCCTTCTCGGCCAGGGAGTCAAAGGATGAAGCCATGGAGGTAATTCCCATTAATGCCTCTCGTATGTGGCCTCGCCAAATGGCCAGAAACCCTAATGGTGGTCCAGGGCGTAAGATTGTTACAGGCTGTATTACCTGCGGTGCTGTACGCTTAACTGCATCACCCACCACACTCATAGTGCCAGGTAGCAAGGCCACAATTATGGGGTCTGGTGATGGGGTCACAGCCAAGGAGTTTGGTGGGAGAACTGCTATCATGTTGCCTTTGTCTGACAGTGAAGTTTTCACGCCCGTGGCTGGCAAGCTTCCAGTCAAGCCAGTCCCAAGCTGTGTGCCAGCGGTGCCAATCCCAAGCTGTGTGCCAGTCCCAAGCTGTGTGCCAGCGGTGCCAGTCCCAAGCTGTGTGCCAGCGGTGCCAGTCCCAAGCTGTGTGTCAGCGGTGCCAGAAACCCAGTCAAGCTGTGTGCCAGTCCCAAGCTGTGTGCCAGCGATGCCAGTCCCAAGCTGTGTGTCAGCAGTGCCAGAAACCCAGTCAAGCTGTGTGCCAGCGGTGCCAGTCCCAAGCTGTGTGCCAGTACCAAGCTGTGTGTCAGCAGTGCCAGAAACCCAGTTAAGCTGTGTGCCAGCGGTGCCAGTCCCAAGCTGTGTGCCAGTCCCAAGCTGTGTATCAGCGGTGCCAGAAACCCAGTCAAGCTGTGTCAGCGGTGCCAGAAACCCAGTTAAGCTGTGTGTCTGCGGTGCCAGTCCCAAGCTGTGTGCCAGTACCAAGCTGTGTCAGCAGTGCCAGAAACCCAGTTAA
This sequence comes from Leptobrachium leishanense, assembly GCA_009667805.1. Lineage (NCBI taxonomy): Eukaryota > Metazoa > Chordata > Amphibia > Anura > Megophryidae > Leptobrachium > Leptobrachium leishanense. The sequence continues at coordinate 198,427,654 of CM019064.1, forward strand.
GCTGTGTGCCAGCGGTGCCAGTCCCAAGCTGTGTGCCAGTCCCAAACTGTATCAGCGGTGCCAGAAACCCAGTCAAGCTGTGTGTCAGCGGTTCCAGAAACCCAGTCAAGCTGTGTCAGCGGTTCCAGAAACCCAGTCAAGCTGTGTGTCAGCAGTGCCAGAGCTACATTGCAACACCACTGTACCCATGCCCCACAGAGAGTCTGAGGTTTTCAAACCTCATGGTAAGGCACAGGTAGGCGAGCCTACTCCCACTGTTGCCGTGTCGTGTGGGGTGGTCACCAGTTCTAGATCTCGTTCAAGGAGAAGACGGGAAAAGGTGTCTAACCCTAGTCCCACTGATTCTATGTCCAGTCTAACTGATGCCAAGATCCCCCTACCCCGTCATGTCCCTGAGGGCTATGTGCAGTCGCCCTTTGGACTGGTGTTCAGGAAGGACCACTGGGTTGCCATTCAAAGGAACCCTCATAGACGGGGGCGTCTTGTGGAGGAGGATGACGACTCTGAGTGGGACCTCAAAGGACTTTGGTGACTGGTGTTCGTGATCTGGTTTCCTGATTCTGTCTGTCATGTTTGTTGTTTTAGGTGCCCTGAGGTCACCTTTTTTGGAGGGGGCTACTGTCACATTCCCACGTTCCAACCCTGTCTCCCTGCCCTCTGTATTCCTTATGTCTGTGTTTCCCTGTGCTGCTTTCCCTGACATGCAGCTCAGGGGTTAAGTTTATTGCTCGTTGAGCTTCTGCTGGTGATATGGGCTGATTACTCCCCTATTTAAAGCCATGGGCCCATATCACCATGCTCTTGCATCCTGGTTCACTTCAGCTACAGATTTGTTCCTGAGAGCTCCCTGTTATTCTATCCCAGTTCTTTCTCAGTGTTTCCCCCTTGTCTGAGTTCTAGGTTTCTGATTGACTTCCTGGTATTGACCCTCTGGCCTGGCTGACGGATTTTCTCTGGTGCTATATCCCCGCTTTGGCTCAAGGTATACGTTTTGGTTTTGACCCCTGGCTTATTTATTGACCACTCTTCTGGACATCCCTAGCTGTTCTGTGCATATTGAATTATATGTTGTGTATCCCTGTTGACCACGGCTTTTGTATATTGAAGTCCTTCCCTGCAAGTTGTTGAGTATAACTCCTTCAGGTGTCTGTGTTTTCCCCAGGACTCTGCACGGCTACAAGGTAACCTAAGGACCGATCTATCAGTATAGGGCTCCTTCGGTATAGCCGTGCAGAGGTCCCCAGTGTCTCCTGTGGTTTATTTACGTATCCTAGATCATTGTGTCACGCATCTCTGCATATAGCGGCTTTTAATCATACCTGGGCCCTACTTGGCGCATGCCGGGTACTGCCATAGTGGCTGAACGTGACAGTTACATGCTGAGGACGTGCCCCACACGTCATCAGCTGTGCGGGACCCCCGGCGGAGATACTCCCCTCTCTGTCCGGGGTCCCACGGCGTTCTGACTTCAGCGTCCTCAGACGCTGAAGTCAAGCTTCTCCCGGCGTAAATGACGTCATCGCGCCAAGCGTGATGACGTCATTTCCAGGCGACCCCCGGCAATGCCGGGAGATAGCCTGGAAGTTAGGGGGATCCGTTCGGATCCCTCTCCCTCCCGATCGGAAAGGAACAGTGCCAAAAGCCAGGCACTGCTTAAAAGGGAGAGTCTCCTTTCCCCGCAATTCCCTGCAGAGTGTGCTCCAGCAGGAACACTAAAGGAATTGTGTCACTGATGCATGCACTGTCCCTGCTCACCATCCTCGTTGCCTCCTCAAATGGTGACAGTACAGTGCATGCATCCTTGATCATCAGCCACTGGGGGGGGAAACAAGTTGACCTGAACCTGTCCTTGTGCCATACTCACACATGTACTCATTGATGGCCCTCTGCTGCTTGTGCAGACGCTGCAGCATTGCTAATGTCGACTTCCACCTGGTGGGCATGTCACAGATCAGACGGTTTGTGGGAAGGTGGAATTCTCTTTGAATTTCTGCCAGGCGAACACTTGCTGGGAATGACCGTCTGAAGTGGCTGCAGACTTTTCTGGCCTGGCTGAGAAGCTCTGCCATCCCTGTGTACCTGGTTAGGAAATGCTGTACCGCCAGATTTAGGATGTGTGCTAGGCATGGTACATGCGTCAACTTACCCAGGCGTAGGGTGGAGAGAAGGTTGCTGCCATTATCACAGACGACCATTCCCAGATCAAGCTGGCGTGGTGTTAACCATCTCTGCGCCTGCCCCTGCAGAGCTGACAGATTTTTCTGGCCCGGTGTGGCTGTCCCCTAAACAAACCAGCTGAAGCACAGTATGGCATCTTTTTGCTTGAGTCATTGCGTAGCCCCTGTCACGCGTCAGTTTAACTGCCACTTCGCCAGAGACAGAGGAGGAAGAAGAGGGAGAGGTGTTGGTGGAGCAGACAGACCTGATACAAGCAGCTTTCTGGAGGCGTGGTGGATGAACAAGCTCCAGCACAGAGCCCCGTCTTGGATCCCTCCCAGCTGCAATCAGAGTTACCCAGTGTGCCGTTAAGGAAATGTAACTGCCCTGTCCATGCTTGTTGGACCACGTGTCTAAAGTCACTTGCACCTTGCTGCTGACTGCCTTTCCCAATGACTCGATAACATTGTCTTCCACGTGCTGGTATAGTGCTGGAATGGCCTTTCCGTGAAAAGTAATGGCGTTTTGGAACCTGCCACTGTGGTACAGCACATTCAGCAAATTCACGGAAGGAAGCAGAGTCCACCAGCTGGAAAGGCAGCAGCTGTAATGCGTGTAATTTTCCTAAGCTGGCATTTAGACGCTGTGCTTGGGGATGGTTAGGACTATATTTTTTTCTTACACTGCAGCAGCTGGGGCAACGTAATCTGACTGCGTAAATCTTCAGCTGATGGGATGCTGTCACATTGTGAGGAAGGAGCTGGTACATCCATTACTGTAGCATCATCCCTGTCAGTGGAGGTTGGAGTCAATGACATGGCAGGACATATAGTGGGGGTAGAGACAGGTGAGGAGGACCTACGCAAAGTTTTTCGCCAACGGGATGCGTGGCACTTGTTCATATGTCGCCTCAAGCACGTGGTACCCAAGCGTCCGGTGTCTTTCCCACGCTTGAGCCTCATCTGACATAGATTACAAATAGCAATGGTGGGGTCTGCTGCACATTTCTTAAAGAACTCCCAGACAGCAGATTTCCTGGATGTGTGCTTTGAGACAACAGCGCTCTGCACCTGAGCAGCTCTGACATCTGATGCCTTGGATTGGCTAGTGATACGGTTGGTCATAGAGGACGATGTGCCTCGTGTTTGTTGTTCCTCCTCCTCCTCACTTGACTCCTCTGTTCGATCAGGCACCCAGGTGGACTCAGGGGGTGATGATAATGATGATGAGGTCACTATCTCCTCGTCACTGGAGCCAACTTGGCAGTATGCTGCAGCTGCTGGGGCAACATGAGTGCCAGTTATTTGTGTGTCACTGGCATCCCCTTCCTCTAGGTTCATTATACTCCCTTCCTCAACCTCAGAGATTGAATCAGAGCACTGTAGTTGCTGCGCATCCTCAAGCAGCATGTCACTGTCATTGCAGTCAAACAATTCAGCTGACTCCTCCGTGTGTGATAGTGAGGCTACGGCAGGAGTAGCTGTGGACATGGAGGCTGCATTAGATGCTTTAGCAGCTGAGGTAGACTGTAAAGCACTACAAGCCTGGCTGGCAGAGGACTCGGAGGATGAGGATGGTCTGGTTAGCCAATCCACCAAATCCTCTATATGTTGCTGCTGCTTAAGACGGCCAGCACCAGTTAGAAAGGACAAGCGTGCCCCTGCAGAGGATGCACCATGTCCACGATGACCAGAGGCACAGCCTCCCGACACAGAGGCTGCTTGCCCTCTTATCTGTGTCTGGGAGCGTCTGCTTGTCCTTTTTGGTCTTTCTGACATGGTGAGTGAGATATAGATTAAATATATACAGAACTCTGATTCAACTCTGGTATAAAGATTTCCAGAACTCTGGTATAACTCAGTGAGACACCCTGATAGCTGGCAGCCAGTGACAAGACACAGATTACAATTCCCAGAAACCTCCTATAAATCAGTGAGACCGCCTGATGGGTGGCAGTGAGAACACACAGATTACCACAATTCCCAGATATTTTGTAGAAATTACTGACCCCCCCAAAATAGTTGCTGAGAGTGAGAACACACAGATTACCACAATTCCCAGATATTTTGTAGAAATGAGACCCCCCCCCAGTAGCTGGTGGCAGACTAGCAGTGAGAACACACACTAACACAACAACAATCTCCTCTCAAACACGTGCTGAAGCGCTGTGTGAAGCCTTATATAGTGTGCTGCTGGACTTAGCTCTGTGAGCCCATGATTGGGCAAATTTTGCCCAATCAGGACTCTGAGCCCGGGATTGGCATAGTCTTGAACCTGTCTTGCACCTGACCTGTGGTCAGGTGCAAGGCTGAAGCCAATTACAAGCTTCAGGCCAGTGTAAAAGTGCATTGTGGTGCATTGCGGGCGAACATACGGCGAACACGCGGAAATGTTCGTAGTTCGCGAACGGGCGATGTTCGAATTGAACTCCGAACCGAACAGCTCATCCCTACTAGCCAGTGCCTCACCAGCCACTGACCTCACCGCACGTCACTGGGGTGCGGTACAAGGGGGCCCCATGATCTCCTGTTGCCCGGGGGCCACATTAGTTGTCAGTCCGCCCCTGGTCACAGCCTGCATTGGAACCTTCCTGCCGCCCCGATAAAATACTTCTGGGGTCATGTCCGTAGTGCTGGAAGACGCAGGAGTGGATGTAACGTTACTACTGCCACCACTAACTACAGTACATGAAGATGTAGGGGGTTTCTCCTGGAACAGACGACGAGTACAACATATCTAGTATCACCCCTACTCTCATGCCGCCTGGTGCCAAACAGATGGAATTTGGCAACTGTGGATTTCTTCTTCCCCATCTTGGACAACTTCAAAGGGGGACGCAACACTATTGGTTGTAGCCCCTACACTACGCCTACTAGTTTTCCCCTCTTGCTTCCTCCTTTTCCCTTTTTTCCCAGGGAATTAGGGATGAGCCGAACACCCCCCGAGTTCGGTTCGAGCCCGAACCCGAACTTCCCATTTGTTCGGGACCGACCCTGAACCCGAACCCCCATGCACGTCAATGGGGCTGAAAATTCTGTTTTTTAGAGTGCCCTCCAAGAGGGCATATATGCTACATATTTGCCATAAAAGGTGTATGGTGGTCCGGGTAGTGCCCTGGGGGACAGGAAACAAGGACAAAAAGTTTTAAAAAAAACGTTTTTAAAGGGACAGTGAGTTTTCCATGAAATAAGGGTTAAAAATAAAAACCAAAAATTCCTTCAAATATCGTGCCTAGGAGGTCCCCATAACCTGCCCGTGAAGTGGTGGATTTCTAGGATGTATAGAAACATTTAAAAACAAAATGACGTTTCATATGACGGTAAATGCTTTTCCTTTAATCTATCCATAAACAACTGCTTGGGGCGGCAGCCTGTATGAAAAGACATTTTAGGACGCGCAAAAAAAGTTTACTGTTTTTTTTTTTTGCTAAATTATTGTGAAACTTATGCAGGCTTTGGATGAAAGTAACAATAGGTGCTTCAAAATTGGGCTTTTAGCGTCAGCAACAGTGCCGTCACACCGTAACCCCTCTGAGGATATGAATCTGATACAGGCGTCAATGGCAGTGCACCCAGATATTGTGCCATCCTACAGTAACCCCTCTGTGGTATTGTGGAAGAGTGCAGGGGTGGACCATGCGGTCCTATATTAAAAAGATATGAATCTTGGAATGGGCGTCAGTGCACCCAGATATTCTGCCTTTGGTGCAAGACTGCCAGGCCAGCAAGTATCATCATACAGTAACCCCTCTGTGTTAAGGTGGAAGAGTGCAGGGGTGGACCATGCGGTCCTATATTGAAAAGTTTTTGATCTGGTGGTAATGGGCGACAGTGCACCCAGATATTGTGCCTTTGGTGCCAGGCCATCAAGTATCATCATACAGTAACCCCTCTGTAGTATTGTGGAAGAGTGCAGGGTTGGACACTGCTGTTCAAAAGATTAAAATGATATAAATCTGGCACAGGCGTCAGTGCAGCCAAATATTGTGCTTTTCATGGCAGCAAGTGCATTCACACCGTAACCCTTTTGTGGTATTGTGGAAGAGTTCAGTGCTGGAGGTTTTGTTCATGCAGAAGACATACCGGATCTATTCCATTACTTCGGCATCAGGGGATTGATAGCTGCTATTCCAGGACTGATTCATTTTTATAAATGTCAGCCGGTCTACAGAGTCGGTGGACAGACGCACTCTTTTGTCTGTGACAAAACCTCTAGCGGCACTGAACGTCCTTTCAGAAAGCACGCTGGATGCAGGGCAACCTAGTAGCTGCATAGCATATTGGCTAAGTTCTGGCCAGTGATCCAATCTCAACACCCAGTAAACCAGTGGATCATCTGCTGGAAAGGTATCCAGGTCTGCCCTTGCCCCTAGGTAGTCCTGCACCATATGGTGAAGACGCTGGCAATGGGTGCCTACATTTGACGTCCCTGGGCGTCGAGGATTAAAAAATGCATCAGTCAAGCGGCCCTGGCCTTCACCGCTATTCCTCTGATCACCTGCAGCATCAGAAGCACGTGTGTCAGCACTTGGTAATCTAACAGTGCCTGGAAAGGTGTTACACAAGTTTCGCTTTAGAGCGTTCTCAAGTTTTGTCATCCTGTGCTCCCTCTGTGCGGGCAGGATGAGCTCTGCAACTTTGCCCTTGAATCGTGGATCAAGAAGGGTTGTCAACCAGTAATGATCCCTCTCCTTGATAGCACGAATCCTGGGGTCCTTTAGCAGGCTTTACATCATTAGGGAGCCCATGCAGCGTAGGTTGGAGGTGGCATTAGCTGCCGAGTCTTCCTGGTCAATGAGGATGACCGTATCATGCACTTCCTCCTCCCAGCCACGCACAAGCCCTTCTGTTTCTGGGCACACGAAACCCTGCCTTGAGGAATCCCCACCTTCAATGCCCCCACTACTTAAATAGTCCTCCTCCTCCTCATCCTCCTCCTGTCTGATCTGAGTAGGACCCGCTGGAATGCTGTCTGCGGAAAGACTGGGGCCTTGAGAGCTAGGGAAGGCCTCCTCTTCCTCCTGCTGCTCTGCCTCTAGAGCCACATCTATAATTCCCCACAGAGTGTGCTCCAGCAGGAACACTAAAGGAATTGTGTCACTGATGCATGCACTGTCCCTGCTCACCATCCTCGTTGCCTCCTCAAATGGTGACAGTACAGTGCATGCATCCTTGATCATCAGCCACTGCGGGGAGGAAAAAAAACAAGTTGACCTGAACCTGTCCTTGTGCCATACTCACACAGGTACTCGTTGATGGCCCTCTGCTGCTTGTGCAGACGCTGCAGCATTGCTAATGTCGAGTTCCACCTGGTGGGCATGTCACAGATCAGACGGTTTGTGGGAAGGTGGAATTCTCTTTGAATTTCTGCCAGGCGAACGCTTGCTGGGAATGACCGTCTGAAGTGGTTGCAGACTTTTCTGGCCTGGATGAGAAGCTCTGGCAGCCCTGGGTACTTGGTTAGGAAACGCTGTACCACCAGATTTAGGACGTGTGCTAGGCATGGTACATGCGTCAATTTACCCTTGCGTAGGGCGGAGAGAAGGTTGCTGCCATTATCGCAGACGATCATTCCCAGCTCAAGCTGGCGTGGTGTTAACCATCTCTGCACCTGCCCCTGCAGAGCTGACAAAATTTCTGACCCGGTGTGGCTCCTGTCCCTAAACAAACCAGCTCAAGTACAGTATGGCATCTTTTTGCTTGACCCATTGCGTAGACCCTGTCAGGCGTGGGTTTAACTGCCACTTCGCCAGAGGAGGAGGAGGAGGAGGAGGAAGAGGACGAGGTGGTGGTGGTGGAGCAGACAGACCTCATACAATCAGCTTTCTGGAGGCGTGGTGAATGAACAAGCTCCAGCACAGAGCCCCGTCTTGGATCCCTCCCAGCTGCAATCAGAGTTACCCAGTGTGCCGTGAAGGAAATGTAACGACCCTGTCCATGCTTGCTGGACCACGTGTCTAAAGTCACATGCACCTTGCTGCTGACTGCCTTTCCCAATGACTGGATAACATTGTCTTCCACGTGCTGGTATAGTGCTGGAATGGCCTTGCGTGAAAAGTAATGGCGTTTTGGAACCTGCCACTGTGGTACAGCGCATTCAGCAAATTAACGGAAGGAAGCAGAGTCCACCAGCTGGAAAGGCAGCAGCTGCAATGCGAGTAATTTTGCTAAGCTGGCATTTAGACGCTGTGCTTGGGGATGGTTGGGACTTTATTTTTTCTTTTGCTGCAGCAGCTGCAGCAATGTAATCTGACTGCGTAAATCTTCAGCTACTGGGATGATGTCATATTGTGAGGAAGGACCTGCTGGTACATCCATTACTGTAGCATCATCCCTGTTGGTGGAGGTTGTAGGCAATTGCATGGCAGGACATACAGTGTGGGTAGAGACAGATGATGAGGAGGAGGACCTACGCAAAGTTTTGCCCCAACGGGATGTGTGGCACTTGTTCATATGTCACCTCAAGCACGTGGTACCCAAGTCTCCGGTGTTTATCCCACGCTTCATCCTCCTCTGACATAGATTACAAATGGCAACAGTGGGGTCTGCTGCACAGTTCTTAAAGAACTCCCAGACAGCAGAGTTCCTGCATGTGTTCTTTGAGACAACAGCGCTCTGCACCGGAGCAGCTCTGACATGTGATGCCTTGGACTGGCTAGTGCTACGGTTGGTCACAGAGGATGTTGTGCCTCGTGTTTGCTGTGCCTCCTCCTCCCCCTCTTCCTCACTTAATTCCTCTGTTTGATCTGGCACCCAGGTGGAGTCAGTGACCTCATCATCATTGTCATCTATCTCCTCGTCACTGGAGCCAACGTGGCAGTATGCTGCAGCTGCTGGGGCAACATGTGTGCCAGTGATTTGTGTGTCATCACTGGCACCCCCTTCCTCATCCTCAGAGATTGAAACAGAGCACTGTACTTGCTGCGCATCCTCAAGCAGCATGTCACTCTCATTGTAGTCAAACAATTCAGCTGACTCCTCCGTATATGATGGTGAGGCTACGGCAGGAGTAGCTGTGGACATGGAGGCTGCATTAGATGCTTTGGCAGCTGAGGTGGACTGTAAAGCACTAGAAGCCTGGCTAGCAGAGGACTCGGACGATGAGGATGGCCTGGTTAGCCAATCCACCAAGTCCTCTGTATGTTGCTGCTGCTTAAGACGGCCAGCACCAGTTAGAAAGGACAAGCGTGCCCCTGCAGAGGATGCACCACGTCCACCACGACCAGAGACACAGCCTCCCGACACAGGGGCTGCTTGCCCTCTTATCTGTGGCTGGGAGCGTCTGCCTGTCCTTTTTGTTCTTTCAGACATGGTGAGTGATATATAGATTAATATATACAGAACTCTGATTCAACTCTGGTATAAAGATTTAAATAACTCTGGTATAACTCAGTGAGACACACTGATAGCTGGCAGCCAGTGACAAGAGACAGATCACCTTAATTCACAAATGATTTAAAGAAATTAGTGAGCCCCAAAATACAGCGTGGTACTTTTTGTATGACGAGACACAGACACAGAAGATCACCTTAATTCCCAAGTGTTTTAAAGAAATTAGTGAGCGTGTCGTGTATATTACAGAAAGGAAAAATTAAAATGGATGCCTGTAGCCATTTCGTTTTTAACCACTTCTATGCGGAGGACGCGCTCAGCGCGTCCTCCGCATGGCTGCTGGTGTGCTGAGGACCCGCTCAGCGCGTCCTCACTTTGGGGTCAGCGTTCGGCCGGGTTCCGGCCGATCACTGGCCCCCCCGGTGCGGGCTGACATCCTCTATGTCAGCCCAGCATCCGGAACCACCGCCGATGAAATTAGGTGTCATCGCGGCAGCGCGATGACACCTAATTCAGGCGCCCCCCCGCATGTGCGGAGGAGGCGCCTGAAAGGGAGGGGGGAGGTCCTTCGGACCTCTCTCCCTCCCGATCAGCGGCGTTGCGGGGGTTAACCCAGGCACCATTTGGAAGGGCACAGCCTGCCCTTCCAAATGTTACCTGGCATTAACCCCTGGGGAGCCGGATCACGAATCGGCGCTGAAAAGCGCCGGTTCGTGATCCTTTCCCGGAGCTGGCCGACATCTTGGATGTCGGCCAAGCCTCCGGGAACTCCCCCTGAGGACTGGCGTCATCGTGCATAGCACGATGACGCCAGTCCTAGAGTTAACCCCTAACTGCCACCAACGGTGGAGATAGGGAGTTCCAATGAACTCCCGATCCGTGGCAGCTAGGGGTTAACGTTTGGTACTGTTGGATCGTCCAGAGCATGGCCGTTCCAACGATACCAAACTCGAAAGTGAAAAAAGTTTGTAAAAAAAAATAAATAAATATTTTAAAAAAAATATAAAAAAAAATAAACACTTTTTTTTTCTTTTTTTTGGTTTGTTAATGCAGCAATATTGTTCCCATTTCAATTATAATGTGAACAATGATGCTGCACTAACGATTTTTGCATGCGGTGCGTTTGTTAAAAATCGTGTAATTTTCCCCAAAAAAAAATGTAACGAGACCCCATCTCTAATTTTTTTAACAAGCGCACCCCATACAAAATATAACCGCAATTGCTCGCATGTTAAAATGTGGAAAAAAAACACTTTACACGCTGTAAATTATTGAAAATTCATATTTTATTGCATTTTTTGTTATAATATACAGACAGGTCATGACGTATACATATAATAATGACATATTAATAATCTGCCGAGTCTGACGGAAAGAACGATATTTAATATGTCTGGGTCATATACTAAAATAAGCCTTCAAAACGCGTTTAAACATGATGAGCAAAACCGGTAAAAATGACCTCAGCACAGAGGCGGGAAAAGCCTCAGCAGCGAAAGGGTTAAAGACAGTTTTTTTATTTCAATTTTCTCTAGGTTTAGAAATGAACGAGATTTTTTTTTTTTTTTTAGAGTTCATTCCTGGGTGAAGTCTTTTATATTTTTTAAGAAGTGCCAGACATGAAGGAACCTAGAATGTTTTTGTGTGATCTTGCTAGAGTTAAGTGCTAAGACGTGTCATAATTAAATTTATTGGTCTGTCTTAAGTTTTTAAAACAAAAGATATTTTGCCTTTTGGGTATAGGAATAAGTTAATATCTCTGTAATATAGATTTATATTCACAAAATATATGTTTATAATCAAGGTATATTTTATTATATTTACAGTAGGAAATATATACTCCAATAAATATTGTAGAAAGTATATAATTGGTAAATAACAGAATCTATTCTTTAGTAATTTTTATTGAGTTAACCAGAAAAGAATTCAGCTGATAATAAGTAATTTCAAAAGGGAGTAGGGATATAAATTAGGTATGACAGAGACACCGTGTCTAGTGACTGAGAGAGAGGTTCTTTGTTACGTCAGATTGAACTTTGAACCGAGATAAGAATATTAAAAAGAAATGGTGGAATTAAGAAGTGCAATACTGCCCTCTAGAGGATAGTAAATATTAGATTTGATGCATTAATAATATTGCCAGTGACATCAAATTGACTATAATAAGCGGCAATGTTATTTGCAAGTCAGTCTGAGATTCCAGCATTCAGAGACTCACACCGAAATGCATTACACATGACCCTCTGAGAGTCCAAGATTCCAACACTCAGACTCACACCACGATGCAGGCAGATCCCAAGACATGAGGCAATCAAGATTCTCACCAAATCTCTGACTCTCACCAAATCTCTAATGCATTGATTATCTGATATCGATAATTTTCACACATTCCAAAAATATTACATTAGGAATTCCAAGGCAGACTTATCAAAATCTAAATTGGACAGGTAATGTATGAAATTAAGGAATTAATGTAATTATATATGTTTGTAGATATTCTTGCAACGTAGACTGAGATTTCTCAGATACTGGCTAACTCCAAAAATTCTAAGTAATTTCTATTCTGCAGATAGAAATATGAAGAAGTGGATATAAGGATTTATTCCTAAAAGAAATGTTGTACGATTGATACCAATATATATTGAATTTGGAAATTACTGTGATTAAAATTAATAAGCAAGGAATTATATAACTACAAAATAAAAAGCAAAAGATTAGAAATTTAATTCTCGAGATTAGGGGAGGATTCACTAAATAAGCTTTTATTACTTATCATTAAATTAGCTCATCTTTTGTTGATCCATGTAGTATAGAGATATATTTATATATCTATAAGAGCTGGCTGGTTAAACATTGTTTGCTGGGATATGCATGTTGTATTAAGCAGAAATGTTTATTAACCATTTGTGTATTAGTTACTAACTGATAAGGTAAATGATATTAATCATATATGCAGTTACTAACCGGAGATACATACAGTTGTGTTCAAAATTATTCAACCCCCACTGAAATTGAGTGTTTTGGCCAGTTTGACATTGATTTTGATCATTCAGTCATCTTGCTTACAATTAAATCAAAGAGGCACGTGTAGGTCAGACAAATATAACATAACATTTATAATGAAATAACCACAAATGTCTTTTCTGTGCTCACATCATTATCAGTTTTATTTAACCCCCAAGTGACATTCAATCTTAGTACTTAGTACAACATCCTTTTACAGTTATAACAGCTTTTAAACGTGAAGCAAAGCTTGACACAAGTGTCTTGCAGCGATCTACGGGTATCTTTGCCCATTCGTCATGGGCAAAAGCCTCCAGTTCAGTCACATTCTTAGGCTTGCGCACTGCAACTGCTTTCTTTAAGTCCCACCAGAGGTTCTCAATCGGATTTAAGTCAGGTGACTGCGATGGCCACAAATGTTCCAGCCTTTAATCTGCAACCATGCTCTAGTGGACTTGGAGGTATGCTTGGGATCATTGTCCTGTTGAAAGGTCCAACGTCTCCCAAGCCTCAGGTTTGTGACAGACTGCATCACATTGTCATCCAATATCTCCTGGTACTGAAGAGAATTCATGGTACCTTGCACACGCTGAAGCTTCCCTGTACCTGCAGAAACAAAACAGCCCCAAAGCATGATTGACCCCCCGCCATGCTTCACAGTAGGCAAGGTGTTCTTTTCTTCATAGGCCTTGTTCTTCCTCCTCCAAACATAGCGTTGATCCATGGGCCCAAACAGTTCTAATTTTGTTTCATCAGTCCACAGAACACTATCCAAAACTTCTGTGGTTTGTCCACATGACTTTTGGCATACTGCAGTCGACTCTTCTTATTCTTTGGAGATAGCAAGGGGGTGCGCCTGGGAGTTCTGGCATGGAGGCCTTCATTACACAGTGTGCGCCGTATTGTCTGAGCTGAAACTTCAGTACCCACATCTGACAAATCTTTTCTCAGTTCCTCAGCAGTCACACGGGGACTTTTCTCCACTCTACGCTTCAGGTAGCGCACAGCAGTCGAAGTCAGCATCTTCTTTCTGCCACGACCAGGTAGCTTTTCAACAGTGCCCTTTGCCTTGAATTTGCGAATGATGCTTCCTATGGTCTCTCTTGGTATGTTTAACATCTTTGCAATCTTCTTATAGCCATTGCCCTTCCTGTGAAGAGTAATCACCTCTTCTCTTGTCTTCCTGGACCATTCTCTTGACTTCACCATGTTTGTAACCACACCAGTAAATGTCTAGAAGGAGCTGAGTATCACAGTCATTTTAAAGCTGCCTAATTGGTGCTTATTATGCTTTATTGCTGCTCCGTGACATCCACAGGTGTTTTCAATACCTGATTGAAAACACTTGAATGAACCTCTGTTCTTCAGAGTGGTAGTCTTTAAGGGGTTGAATAATTGTGTCAATGAAGAATTCACAAAAGAAACATTTACTACTGTATTACAAAACCAATTGATGTCATTTTAGTTGCATATGGTTCTTTAAAAAGTCCTTGTAGGATTTCATTCTGAATACAATTACAAATGTACACTAAATTCCCTAAAACCCTTTACAGCATTGGGGGTTGAATAATTTTGAACACAACTGTATATTGTGAAACTAGTTTTTATATGCTGATGGATTGTGGTTTATAAATTTTTGTTTATGATATGAGATTTGAAACTTTTTTGTATACGTAATAAATATATATATATTTTTATCCGATTATTGATTATTGTATTTTTCAAAGCAAAACACAGACAATTAAAAGAATTCAGGGGAATTTCTAAGAAATATAAACAATTGATATTTGTGTCTCGTATGGATTTCTTATGAAATAATAATCCCTGATATATTGGAGGCAACTGCCGAGATAGGTCCAGTAAGTCCAATATAGACATGCTGGAGGCTTGGCCGATAAGTCCAATATATAACGTGTTGTATTCACGTGCAGAGATTATATCCGACAAGCCCCAAAAAAACTTGCTGGCTGTGTGACGAGACACAGAAGATCACCTTAATTCCCAAGTGTTTTAAAGAAATTAGTGAGCCCCAAAAAGATTTGCTGGCACAGTGATAAGACCCAGAAAATCACCTCAATTCACAAATGTTTTAAATAAAGTTGTAAACCCCAAAAACACTTGCTGGCACAGTGACAAGACACACATCACCTAAATTCCCTGATATTTGGTATAAATGAGACCCAAAAAGACTTGCTGGCACAGTGACAAGACACACATCACCTAAATTCCCTGATATTTGGTATAAATGAGACCCAAAAAGACTTGCTGGCACAGTGACAAGACACACATCACCTAAATTCCCTGATATTTGGTCGAAATGAGACCCCCCCAGACCCCCCCAGTAGCGTGGCAGACCGGCAGTAACAACACACACAACTATCTTCTTTGAAATCTCCTCTGAAATGCGTGTAGAAAGTGCTGCGTTGAAACCTTATATAGTGTGCTGCGGGACTTAGCTCTGTGAGCCCATGATTGGGCAAAATTTGCCCAATCAGGACTCTGAGCGGTGATTGGCATAGTGTTCAACCAGTCTTGCACCAGACCTGTGGTCAGGTGCAAGGCTGTAGCCAATTACGAGCTTCAGGCCAGTGGGAAAATGCATTGTGGTCCATTGTGGTCGAACACCCGGAAATGTTCGGGGTTCGGGTCGAACCCCGAACCGTCCGAACCCGAACAGCTCATCCCTAGTAACAACGCACCCTGTTCTTCATTTTGTCTCTGCTTTGGGACAGATGAAGCAGAAACAATACTTGCTGTCCTAGCAGTAGCAACAGTGGTGCTGATGATGGTACCTGGCATAGCTGGGCCAAGTGTTTCTCTGGTAGTTCCAGAGGCAGGATGGCCACGGACCTGGACTTTTCCTACATTGTCCTCTTTAGGGATACTTTGCCGACCTTGAATTATTTCAATTCTTTATTTGGATTAAAGAACTAACACAAAGTTTTATTATGCAAAGAAGCCTGCAATTGGCAAAACCAGATGATATAAAACAGTGACACCCAACAATTTAGGAAATTTGGGGTTTGTGTACGTGTGACATATTGAACCTTTAACCCTTTCCTGCCGCGTGGTGTACCATGCCGTCCGTGCGGCAGGTGGGCCTTGAAGACGTGGGGCATACCAGTACGAACTGCTAAATTCAATGGGCTACCTCGATCTTTCCCTGCAGCCGACGCGTGCCGTGCGCCATTGGCTCCTGCGGGACAGTCTGGACTCAGTGTGGGCTGCATCAGAGACAGGCACTAGTATTCCCCATCAGCGTTAACGACTGGCAGATGGTGCCCCTCGGGAGGGGTTAAGGGTATGTGTGTGGGGTTCTTTTTTGTGAATTGACAACAAAACTAGTTTGAACAATTTCAGAAAAGTTTGAAAAAAAATTATAATCCAGAAAAAGGGTTACTACTGGTGGTGGTAGAGGTACCACAAACCATAGATTTTTGAAGTACAGAATCAAGCACTGTTCTTCAATCTCTTTTTCACTGCTACTGTGCAGATACACACACTCAGTGCAAGACAGAGAGCACTGTGAGCTGACAAAATCAGGGTTTGTTTAAATGATTATTATTTATTTAGTAATTTTTTCAATAATTATTTCAGCTAAACCAGGACTGAAATACTACTACTGATTGTTACACTCACTAACTAGTGGTGACTGGCTGTGCTGTTGGTTCGCAAGCTCACCTAGCTTTCTTTTAATAATCACATCAGTTCAAAGAAAAAAAAAATCCACAAACATAGTTTTATTCACTGTACTGCAGAAATAAAAACAAAATCAAACACAGTTAACTTCACTGACTAGGCAAATTAAAAGAAACACTTGGAAGCCTCCCAAGTAAGAAAATGGGAAGAATAAAATACAGAAAGAACTGAATAACTAGACAAATTGCTGATTGCCCAGCAACAGAGAGAGGTCTCTACCTCGCACCCTCCATAATGTATTAAAAATAAATTTATTAAGTATTTTACCAGGAAGGATACATTGAGATTTCTCTCGTTTTCAAGTAACTTAATCCTAAAAATTACCAAAACACAGCAACACAAACCAATCAATGACTGACATGAAAATAAAATCAATATAAATCAGAAAAACAAACAAGTAATTAAATAAATTTAAAAACAAAAAGAACTGACTTCAAAAAAATTATCAATGAAAAGCTAGAGTTCACAAACTAACTAAAGTAAGCCACGCACCTCGCTCCTAAAAGGAAATTTTATTCTAATCTCTCTCACACTCCTAGGTCGCAAACTTTAGACCTTACAATTACCAAAAGTCTCACTAGTTAGAAGGCGAAGCTGTAAGGCTGGGGTCAGACGAATGCAGTGCGAACAGCCGCACTTTATTACTGCTGTGGTAGCAGCAAATGACGTCCAACGCAGGCCCACAAACTAAGTACGGCTGCACAAAAGTTTGGCCGCGCAACGCAAGCGGCAAACGAATGCATTTTTGCAAGAGCGTCGAACCGCTAGTACTGACGTACAGAGTGCGCTGCGTCCGCATAGCGGCGTGTGTGCGTGAATAGGAGACGTCAGACGCTGCTCATGTCCGGCCAACATAACATCCAGAGACGCCCAAAGTTTCCTGGTTTGGATCTGTAAAAAATCACGGCCGTAATTGCGCATCGTATGACTGCTGTCACGTATTCCGTGAAAAAGTACGTCCATGCGTTCGAACGCACTTTTTTAAGGACGATGCGAAAAATGCGTTCGTATGACCCTAGCCTTACTCTAACCAATTAAGTAAAAATTGGATTACAAAGACAGCTTCACACCTAGATCACACTATTATTTAATTTACGGTGCAATCAAATTAAGAAAAACACAGCTTCTTGGCTGCTAATGTACCTATTTAAATTGGGACAAATTACTACTAGCCTCAAGGCTAGTCTACAAACATCTTTTTCAAATAACAAGAAAAAATTACAATTTAAGAAATAAACAATTTAGCGGATGGGTCACTAATGACAGATTAACAGACCCACTATAAATTAGGGATGTGCACTTTTTTTTTTTGATTCGATTTTTCGAATTTTTTTAACTTTTCGGCTCGTTTCGACCGCTTTCTGATTCGTTTTTCGGGTACATTTATTTTTTCGGAATATCGACCATTTTTCGTATTTTCGTGTCACTTTACTCGGTTTTTGTATCGGCTTTTCGTGATTTCGGGAAATTTTCGTTTTTCGGAATTGTACATGGTTTTCGGCATATCGCCCATTTTTCGTATTTCGTGTCACATTGCTCGTTTTTTTGTATCGACTTTTCGTGATTTCGGTAATTTTCGTTTTTTCGGAACGTCTGCTCTCGTTTCAAAGCTGTCTAACTCTATTCGTTTTGATGTAAACTACTATGGTTTACTTTTTTAATACTACTTTATATATTTTTTTATAATAAATTTTTGGTTTGTTTTTTGGATCCGATAATTCATTCTGTCGATACGATAATTCTGGCGATTCTATCGTGTTTTTTTAATTAACCCTTTCGCTGCTGAGGCTTTTCCCGCCCCTGTGCTGAGCTAATTTTTTTTACCGGTTTTGCTCATCATTAAACGTGTTTTGAAGGCTTATTTTAGTATATGACCCAGACATATTATATATCGTTCTTTCCGGCAGACTCGGCAAATTCATAATATGTCATTATTATATGTATACGTCATGACCTGTCTGTATATTATAACAAAAAATGCAATAAAATATGATTTTTCAATAATTTCAATAAACATGTAAAGTGTTTTTTTTCACATTTTAACACACGAGCAATTGCGGTTGTATTTTGTATGGGGTGCGCTTGTTAAACAAATTAGAGATGGGGTCTCGTTACATTTTTTTTTGGGGAAAATTACACAATTTTTAACAAACGCACCGCATACAAAAATCGTTAGTGCAGCATCATTGTTCACATTATAATTGAAATGGGAACAATATTGCTGCATTAACAAACCAAAAAAAAGAAAAAAAAATGTTTATTTTTTTTTTATAAATTTTTTAATTTTTTTTTATTAATTTTTTTACAAACGTTTTTCACATTCGTGTTTGATATCCTTGGAACGGCCATGCTCTGGCCGATCCAACAATACCAAACTTTAACCCCTAGCTGCCACGGATCGGGAGATAGGGGGATAGGGGGATGTCAGATATTAAATCGGCTTGTGCACCGATTTTTTTTTTTTTTTTTTTTTTTTTTTTTTTTTCCGATTCGGTTCAATTTGTTCTGATGTCTAAAATTTTTGATTCGGCTCGTTTCGACCGATTTCTGTTTCGATCCGGTTTGGTTTGGCTCGTTTTTCGTGTACATTTTTTTTTTTTGAATATCGACCATTTTTCGTATTTTCGGGTCTCTTTGCTGGTTTTTTGTATCAACTTTTCGTGATTTCGGAAATTTTAATTTTTTTCGGAACGTCTGTTCTCCTCGTTTCAAAGTGTATAACTCTATTCGTTTTGACGTAAACTACTATGGTTTACTTTTTTATACTTTATATATTTTTTTATAATAAATTTTTGGTTTGTTTTTCGGATCCAATAATTCATTCTGTCGATACGATAATTCTGGCGATTCTATCGTTTTTTTTTTTTATTAAATAAAGATCCTTTTTTTCTTATGAATATACATTTCACAACTTTATTTATTTAATCACATTAAAAACATGGTATGAAAGCCAAGGAACAAAAAAAAAAGAACAAAACGATTTAAAAAACGGTAAACTGACCCGAATGGTCTGACTTTTAAAACCTTTTTGTTCTGGTTTTTATTTTTAAACGGAAAAATAGTTGATCAAAATGATCTGAAATGAAAAAAAAAATAAAATAAAATGATTTAAAAGTTTCAGACAAAAAAATAAATTAACCCTTTCGCTGCTGAGGCATTTCACGGCTTCCCTTCACGCCTGTGTGCGGCACTGCGGTCTGCTGCTGAGCTAATTTTTAACAGTTTCGTTCCTCTTGTTTAAACGCGTTTTGAAGCCTTCTTTTATAATATGACCCAGACATGTTATATATCGTTCTTTCCGGCAGACTCGGCAGATGATTCATAATATATCATCATATGTATGCGTCATGTCCTGTCTGTATATTATAACAAAAAATGCAATAAAATTTGAATTTTCAATGTTTGTTTTACAAGGTGTAAAGTGTTTTTTTCACATTTTAACATGCGAGTGTTTGCGTTATATTTTATGAGTTGCGTTTGTTAAAAAAAATTAAAAAGGGGACTTGTTATATTTTTTTGGGTGAAAATTACACTATTTTTAACAACGCAACCCATACAAAAATCCTTAGTGCAGCATCATTGTTCACATTATAATTGAAATGGCAACAATATTGCTGCATTATTTTTTTTTATATTTTAATTTTTTATAATTTTTAACATTGTCATGTTTGGTATTGTTGGAAAGGCCATGCTCTGGTCGATCCAAAGATACCAAACATTAACCAACCAATAGCTGCCGCGGATCGGGAGATAGGGGGTTCATTGGAACCCCTATCTCCACCATTGGTCGCAGTTAGGGGTTAACTCCAGAACTGACATCATTGTGACGAGGTCTTGGGACTGTTGGCAGCTGCTGTTCCCCCACGCTGTTGTCTTCCTGCAAAGACGTGACCATGTTGGCGGGCAGCGTCTTAGCGGGCAGCGGTGGGAGAGAGAGAGAGCTCATAGCTGGGAGGAGGTGTTGCGTGAAGCTGCAAACAGGGACAAATAAACTAGATCTGAGCCGCACTAAGGATCTTTGGGTTGTGTTGGAGAAGACACTGTCGTACTGTCAGACTTTCCCCTCGTACTGTCAGACTTTCCCCTAACTTCTCTTCCTTCAAACGCTCCCTTAAAACATTCCTGTTTAGGGAAGCCTACCACCCAACTCACTGACACAACCATCAATCACTCTCACCTTACAGTCCTCTCCTCCTGTTTCCAACCCCAACCCTCCTAGATTGTGAGTTCCTACGGGAATAGGGCCCTCATCTCCTCCTGTACTGTTTGTCAAATGTTGTTCAATGTATTGTAACCCTGTCTGTACTGTGCTTATTGTACAGTGCTGCGGAATATGCTGGCGCTTTATAAATAAAGAATAATAATAAAAGACTTCACGCAGTGCTGACATCAATATTTTTTGATAAATTCTTGGTTATACAATGAATGTGACTGTGGACAAAAATCCGTGTTGTTGTGACATCGCCTAAGCTTAACAAAACCAGGCCACGTCGGTAATCAAATCTCAAGGCAGTACAACAAGGTTGTGTTAGTGTGTGACATTTTTTGGCGAGGCAGGAAGTGTAGAATGTGCAGTCACATTCATGGCCACAAATATGTTGACAAATTTATGACAAAGGGTCCATAGAAATGTCAATAAATTTATGTACATATAATTTTAACAGTGTGAACCAAGCAATACATATTAACTTATTAAGTAAGGAAAAGCAACGCACACAAACAGGAAAATATATAGAAAAAATAGAAAATTTATTTACAACATGGGGAAGAGATTGGGAAGGGAACATGCCAAGGATGGCAAACTGCCCAACAGGGGCACAAACAAACATACAATGGCGGCCATCTTCCAGTCTAAGCCAGGCGAACATCTTGTTCAGAATATTGGTTCACTTTCACTTGAGAATTACTGGCATTTGAGGAGATGTTGGAGCTGGTCCGCATCTTTGATTACAAAGATTATGACTGCCGTAAGGGCCCTTACGTCAGGAAGAATAATTCTAGAAAGGATCGTATCATTGACAAGCTACGCACCACCATCCTGGAGGTGTTTGGGAAAGACCGGACGAAGGACCAGATCCGAAAACGCTGGTCCGACCTCAAAGCAGGCGAGCAGGAGCAGCTGAGGCACATCCGTATTGAGATTTCGGGAGGAGGCTGCCACTGGTCTGTCTTACTGCCGCTCCAGGATGTCCGCGGTGTTGTTCAGGTGCTCCCGCAGTTCCTGGAGCAGTTCCTGGATATTATCAAGTGTTCTAACTGCCAGGCGTAGCTCGCCAATCGCCTCCCGATTGCTCGGTCTGGCTTCTCCTTTCATTTATTGGATATATAGAAGAAGGAAAATACAGTAAGTAAAGCAGGTTTCTATTTTTGACTGAAAGTCTTGAAAAAATATAACAGTAGTATATACCAGTGCTGGCGGCCTCCTGAGGCTCCGACTCCTCCTCCGACTCCTCCCCCACCACCACCGTCAGCATATCCGGTGCTATATGTAAGAAATAAAAAATACAGTAAACAACTCGCGGCCTCCTGCTGCTCCGGCTCCCTCTCTTCATCGCCCTCCTCCTGCTCCTCCTCTTCCTCCTCCTGCTCCTCTTGTGCTATACATAAAAAAATTAAATTAAAATACAGTAAACAAAAAATGTTTCTGTTTTTGACCAAAAGTCGTTGCAAAATAAAACAGTATATACCAGCGCTGGTGGACGCCCGTGGCTCCTCCTCCTCCTCCACTGGGGCACTGGTGCCCGCCGGGGCAGATGCTGCTGCCTTCTTCTTCCTGTCTTCTGCCAAATCCAAAAAATAACACGTAAATAATGCAGACTGGAAAAAATGGTATATCTATACACTATATTGCCGAAAGTATTGCGACACCCCCTCCTCTACCCCACTACCAGAGGCCTGTTCAATACCTCAGCAGCTGCTGAATTGGTGCAGCGCAGCAATTCAGTTTGCTGCAGCAGTGTCGTTGAACCCTTTGGATGCGAATTTTGAATCCAAAATGGCCGATGATTTCTTAATGAAAAATTCAGATTGTTTTTCGGATCACTCGGACAAAATATAATAAAGAGAAGCAGTCAGCACAATTCCGTTTTGTACGCACACACCACAAATGATAGTTTTTAATGAATAAACGTTATGTTTACTTCTGAAACAATATATAAATTGAGCTGTAAAATATGTCTATGTGTGCAGGGGGAAATCATAAATAAATATTTTGTGCTTTGGGGAACAGAAACCGCAAAATTAACATTGCTGTATGGAATTATTACCTGCTTCGAGGCGGCGGCCATCTTGCTGTACGGCATTGTTACTGCTTCATGGCGGTGGCCATCTTTAAAACGTCACACTCAGCATCTCCTCGGGTCGCTGCAAGTGCTAGGTTAGCACTGCTGAGCGCTGAGCGGTTGAACGGCGTTCAATGGCAAGTTGCTAACTTAGCACTTGCAGCGGCTGAGGTATTGAACAGGCCTCAGCTTGACACACCACTACTCCCATCTCATAGTTCTAAAGTCACAAAATATTTATTTATTTCCTCTGCACAGACATATATTACCGTTCAATTATATATTTTTTTCAGAAGTAAACATTACGTTTATTCAATAAAAACTATTATTTGTGTTGTGTGCGTACAAAACGCATTGTGCGACTGCTTTTAGTTATTTTATAGAAGGCCTCAGCCTCAGTTTCACTTTCAGTTTCTGCGAATAAAACTGGATATTGCAGAAACAACAGAAATCGGCCATTTTGTTTTGAAATTTGCATCTAAAGCGTTCAATAAACACACTGCTGCAGCAAACTGAATCGCTGCGCTGCAACAATTCAGCAGCTGCTGAGGATGTATTGAACGCAGCTCTGTTTGGATGCACTTTCAAAAGAACTACATGTCCCATCCTACCACTTAGCAAAGACGCAGAGATTTTTATTGATGCGCAGGTGGGAGCCAATATTGGGCAAGCTGCGGGTCTTCTCGTATGCATCACTCATCACAACAACCTCCCCCCCCCAGCACACTACAGTACACACCGTGCCAAAAGAAATCCAGCATTGTAACTTCATCTACATACATTAAATGTCACAATTTTCACGAATACGTAAAATCACAAAAAGGAAGAGCTATGGCAAAAATGCATGTATGACGAGTCGTGAAAACGCAAAGCTATACACAATCACATTGCATGAAAACAGGACTAGATAAATCAAGGTATTTCTGTGCACATTAGCACATGCAAGCACATTATTATTATTATACAGGATTTATATAGCGCCAACAGTTTGTGCAGCGCTTTACAATATAACATGACACTTACGTTTCGCTATGACGCGGCGGATGTGTCTCAGCTGCTCCTGCTCGCGTACTTTCAGATCAGACCAGCGTTTCCGGAGCTGGTCCTTCGTCCGGTCCTTCCCGAACAACTCCAAAATGGTGGTGCGTAGCTTATCTAAGATACGATCCTTTCTAGCGTTCTTCTTCCTGCCGTAAGGGCCCTTACAGCAATCGTAATCCTTACGATCAAAGATCCGGACCAGCTCGAGCATCTCCTCAAATGCCATGTTGCTGGCCCGTTTCTTCCTGGGTGTCTCTGGGGTGGAAGCAGATGAGGACGAGGAGGTGTCCGAATGGGACTCTCTGTCTTGTCTTTCAGCCATTACTAATACAGTAATTTAAATTTTTTTGGCCTGTCAAAAAATTGTCAAAACTGTCTCAATAAAGTTACGATATCCGCATGCGCGACACGCGGTCGAATCGGAATTCCGACCCGATTCATGTACGAATTATCGTATCGACAGAATTATCGGATCATTGGAAACAAAAAAAACAAGTGATACGCATTTACCATTTACAAAATAAATACAAAATTTACAGAATCTGCTATATAACCGATAATAGTTAAATATACGATGTTCAGAATTGCCGAAATGGAACCGAAATCCCGAATGGAACTGAAATCATGAATAGAGGGAAAATAAATTTCGATTTGACACATTTCAAGTCCATTCGAAAATTCCGAAATTTTTTCGATTTGGCTCGGAAACTTTTCGGATTTGCCGTTTTCGGAAAATTTTCGTTTTTCGGAAAGTCTGTTCTCATTTCAAAGCAATAGATTTCGATTTGACACATTTCAAGTTCATTCGAAAATTCCGAAAATATTTAGTTTCGGCTCGGAAACCTTTTCGGTTCGGACATTTTCGGGTCAAAAAATTTTCGGAAATTCGGCCGCATCCAAAAACACGAATCGGGAAATTTCGTGAAAATTCCGAAACCCGAAACGCACATCCCTACTATAATTTACTGCTTGAACAATCTCAAATTCAGATATAATTGCCTAACGTAGCCTAGGAGACAGACAGGCAGGGCAGATTTAATCCTGCTGCAGCTTTTACAAAATAAAATGTTTAACCCTTACTATTATTTAAGTAATCATTTTTCTTTGAAAGGAGAGAGGTTCTTTCTAACTGTTCATTCCCTAATCTATCATCCCCACCCCTAAAACAATACCTAAATTTAATGTAAACTAGGGCTGCAGTCTATCCTAGACAGCTAGCAGAGCAGATTGCCCCCAGCCACCTCCCTTACCCTAACAAGAAATCTTAAATTTGTTAAATAAGTTTACATTTTTATTTTTAAATTAAACTAAAAATTATTTTAAATTACCTGATTGTGTACAGGACGCAATACAAACAGGCAGTGATACCACACAAAGGGCCCTATCACCTGGTGTGATCTAAAATGCTATCGCTCACGGAAAAAATCTAGCGCGAGTCGCTAAAAGGTAGCGCCTGACGACCCAGCAACAGATCACCTTGTTCACAAGGTCGTTTAGCGCACACTAGGGAAACACTAAGACCCGGGCCGAGACCCAGCACTAATGTGGTTGTGTACAGGATAGAAGTGTTTTTTTTCCAGTACAGAGTGCCTGGTCATACCTATCCCCTGCCCTCACAAGCTTGTATAAATATGAACACATCCAGCGAATAGCCCTCAGACCCCTGCATTATTAAAATCCTAAAAGGTGGCCATATCATCCATGTTTTGTTGCACACATGTATTAAGATAGATGGGCAATGCATGCTACATACCACCCAACAGCAGGTAGAAGCATTACAATGCTGTTAATAGAGCCAAAAGGAAGGCCAGGTGAGCGACAATAATTTCCCTGCTGCAGCTTATAAATAATACATGTTTCAGGGCAAGACTTATCCATCTGTCCCTTTAAACATGGTCCACACAGTCACCTTAATAATCAATCGCTTACATACTATGAATAGCCCCCAGCATACAATGTTTAAAAGTATTAGAATTAGGATATATGTGGATATAGGATACATATATATCATAATAGAGCCTACTGCAATAGCAACAACATTGCTGACCAGGTCCATCACTATGGTATATGGGGCCAAGAGAACACCTGTGCTGTATTCCTTTCAATTGCTGTTAATAATGGGCGAGGACTTGTTTTTTTGTGTTTATTAGATATTAGAATCTCACTCACCGGATGAGGAGCCTATGTATATCTAGGCTCAACCTCCACACCTGTGATGCCCTTCCAGTTGTGTGCCCAACTTCTTTGGCTTTCTCCTGCATTGGATGTGGAGCCTACGTATGTGTTGCACCTTTCCAGGTGCGTGCCCGGCATCCTCTGTTCTCTCTCCTTAGTCTGATGTGGTTTCAGACATTCAGGACACGGGTTTCATTTTAAAAGCCAGTTGGATGCAGAGTTTTGTTATTCCTTGATGTATCAAAAGATTTGCTCAGCCACCACCCTGCTTGCCGCGCGTTAACCCAGTGACACAGCAGCGAGAGCCTCTTAAGGTTACCTGAGGACCAGAGTTGGGAACCACTGGACTAGAGGGTCATACTAGAAGGAACACTAAGGAAAAGTAAATGTCTGTTATGTTAGTGCATAAGTTAGTTTCTTCTGAGACCCCAGACTTTTCAAAGCCTATCAGCTATGGCAACTACATTGTCAGTAGGTGATTAACAGTATAGAGAAAAAGAGGGGTTATAACTGTGTTGTGGCAAAAAGGGTCATTGAAGACTGTCCTGCCTCGATTGCCTGGAAAACTGTACACCTAAGTCTCAGGAGGATGTTCCCCAATATTCCATAAACAGTGGCTTCTACTTCATATATCTTTTCTCTGGGAAGGGCTAGAAAGTAAGATCTAGGTGAAGATTTCAAAAAGGAATTGGGAAAACAAGACATGAAATAAATATATATATATATTTATTTTAAAAACATTACACCCATTAAGTCTTATCGTTGATTTTGAACTCCACCATTTTTTAAACTAGGAATAAATAATTAGGGTAAACTCATTTTATCCTTTTTTTGTTATTTGTATTTTAGGGCATGTAGAATGCACCTGTTAGCCCATCCTCTTCTTCCGTTCTCCCCCTCCTCCCCTTATTTTAGGAGATCAATTAAATATACTGGTATTCGCTCTTCTTCCTTTATAAATTAGATAAATAATAAATAAATAATTATCCCCCTTATCGTAATAAGAACAGGTTTTAGGTTTATGAAGTAGAGTTGCTCGTATAACAAGTTCCCAGCAGTGTGTGGATTCATATGCTGCATTAAAGGAACACTCTAATAAAAAATCCCCCCCCCTGTTTTTTTACATTAATTTATCCCTATTACCTTAATAAATAGGTAGGGATTTCTTTTTTTTTTTAACTGTAATACTTACCCTAAAATCCACTTCTTTCCAACGGCGTTTTTTTTTATTTTCTATACTCACCTCCCTCCTCTTCCGCTCCCGTCCTTGTTCCTTTCAATTGGCTAATGGTTTACTTGAAAAGCGCGCATGCGCGCCTCTCACGTAAGCCAGCCAATCGGCAGGCTTCCTCCCGGCTCCATCTGCTGAGGATTAGTGTTGCGCGCAAGAGGATGCGCGCAACACTAATCCGAGCCGCAGGCTATGCTGGCGGCTCGCTGCCGCCAGCTACTGCGGCGAATTGGAGATGTCATCGCGCTGAAAGCGCAATGACGTCTCCTACTCGACAAAAGTCGGCAGAAGCTGGAAATATGAATCCCGCTCTGCTGACTGACAGCTGGGAGGGCGGAGTAAAGTCCTCCGCCTCTCTCAGCTGTTTTCAGCTTTTTCAGCTGATCTGCTGAGCGGAGGGAGGGGAGACAGGCAGGGGAATGCTCAGGGCATCATGACCACCTAAAAAACCTTAGGTGGTCATGTTGCCTAGAGTATCCCTTTAAGTATACTGTAGAGAGATGCTGCCTGGCAGTGTGTGGATTCCTATGCTGCATTAATTATACTGCAGAGAGGCGCTGCCCAGCAGTGTGCGGATTCACATTCTGCCGCACCTCTCTGCAGTATAATTAATGCAGCATATGAATCCGCACACTGCCGGGAACTTCCCAGCAGTGTGTAGATTCATATGCTGTATTAATAACTCATAAAAAAGGAAAAATTAACTGATCAAAAAATGAATCGATCCGAATAAATGAATCGATCTCCAGAGAGCTGCTGCCCGCAGTGTGCGGATTGATATGCTGCATTATTTATACTGCAGAGAGGCACTTCCCATTCCCAGCAGTGTGTGGATTCATATGCTGCATTGAAACCTATGGGTTAAAAAGCCTTGTTTCTTTAAAAAATTTCACCCATAAAATGCCTAGAAAAATCATAAAAGAATAAGTAAAGAAACTTACATTTTATTGGTAGTAATCTACTTCCCATTTTTAAATAAGCAATAAAAAACGAAATAACTCATAAAAAGCGAAAAACCAACTGATCCGAATCAACCAAAATGATCCGAATCACCGATTCGAAATGATCCGAAACGAAAGAAAAACTGTCCGAAATGATCCGAAGCAAAAAAATAAACACCCCAAAAAAACCGAAACGGAAAAAAAGTCATTCACATCCCTAGTGTTAAACCCTTCATTCACATTAATGCGTCAAAAAATGCATAGTGAAGAATTTTTCGATGCATCTGCTCGAAAATGTCATGACACGATACTGAAATTGGCCATTGAAGAGATATTTTTACATACAGATTGTCCAGTCGTTGTGAATAACACCTATTCTATAAAACACATGAATTGAGAATATAGTTCTGCTAGTCTTAACAGAAATTAGCTTGGCAGTCTATTAACAGTCTGCCACATTGCCTCAGTTTCTCTCACGTTAAATGCTATTATAATGTATGTCTAGGTACGCCTCGTATTGTCTGCCACATGTTCTGCCTTTACTTTACCAGTTCTATTTACATAATGATAAATGATGCATAATATACTGCATATTGTCGCTTGTCAAAATAGTGCCAATAAACCCACAGTGCTAAACAAGCTACATGGACAGGTAGAGAATAAATGGGTCGTTCACTGAGTGGAGAATTGAGAGAGAATTACACATTTTAGGCCAAAATAGCAGAGTAGGAAAAATGTCAGTTATGTGTTAAGTAATAACGTCATCTTTTTTATTTGCATTTCCCTTGCTATTCCCACCAATACATGGCTTAGTAAATATACCCCCTAACAGAACCTATTTTGTTTTCCCTAGATTATAAACATATATCTAAGGCTTCAGATGATATGGAAGAAGCAAATCCAAGAAGACTTTTAGATGCATCTAACTAGTACTAAAGATGACATGAATTTCATTTTATAGTTAGGACTAGCGTGAAAATTATGACTGGAATAGGTTTGCATGTCTTCCTGCGTAGGGATATCAATATATTTCTCTTTTATGAAAAGAAACACGCGTCTGTATGTATCTCCTCTCAGCTCTGCTTTCTTATTATTAGATACTACTACTCCAATTATTGTCTGACCTAACAGCTGCAGATCGTAGACTGTTACCATAGGCATCTCTTTACAGGGGGCAAGGGGGCAATTGCCCCTCCAGGCTATTCCTTGCCCCCATGTGCCCCCCACCAAAAATTAGCATCCAGCTTCCCAACACTTCTTTGGACCTGCTATGTCTCCGTCCCTTTGCATCGGATATGTACGATCTAGGTGTTATTGGAAAGGACAGATTCTGGCCTTTCCAATGATACCCAACATGACCATATTCAGTGTAAAATAAAAGTCATAAAACATTAAATAAAAACGTGCTCGTAAACGTAAACATTTTCACAGGGTTGAAATGGCTCAGCAATGAAGTGGTTAATGTTCAGACTATACATTACATTGTGTATTATGTTCGTTTTTGCCTTGGTTTAGTTGCATATTAAGGGTTAATGGGTAGGCTTTATCCCTCACAGTATACATTTCATTTTTTCCTTGATTTATGGCATTTTGGGGGTTATTATGGAAGTTAGAATCTAAAGGGTCTAATCATCTTTAGATCCTCTGCTTTTCGTCACATTTCGGAGAATTAATTTAGCTGAAAATATGGTGAATTCCCTATTTAACGAATGGTCACTGTAATTTGCTAAAACTGGAGTCGCTGAAGCAATTATCGGATATTTGGCGAAAACAGCCGAATTGTGGCAAATAAAATATTGAATTTAAATATCAGGTTACAATAAAAAGGTATCATTGCATCACATTATTTATATACTGATTTAGGACTAGGGATGAGCCGAACACCCCTTGTTCGGTTCGCATTCAAACTCGAACAATTTCAAAAGTTCGAGTTCGGACGCAAAGACGATCCAAACTCAATGCAAGTCAATGGGACTCGAACGTTAGATTTTTAGAGTGCCCTGCAAGAGGGCATATAGAAACGTAGAAAGTGTCGGCAGATAAGAACCTTTCTGCCCATCTAGTCTGCCCAATTACATGGATACTTTACCTGGATTTACAGTCAGGTCCAGAAATATTGGGACATCAACACAATTCTAACATCTTTGGCTCTATACACCACCACAATGGAGTTGGAATAAAACAAACACAATGTGCTTTAACTGCAAACTGTCAGCTTTAATTTGAGGGTATGTACATCCAACTCAGGTGAACGGTGTAGGACTTACAGCAGTTTGCAGATGTGCCCCCCACTTGTTAAGGGACCAAAGGTAATGGGACAATTGGCTTCTCAGCTGTTCCATGGCCAGGTGTGTGATATTCCCTAATTACCCCAATTACAATGTGCAGATAAAAGGCCCAGAGTTAATTTCAAGTGTGCTATTTGTATTTGGAATCTGTTGCCGTCAACTTTCAAGATAAGATCCAAAGACCTGTCGCTATCAGTGAAGCAAGCCATCATTAGGCTGAAGAAACTAAACAAACCCATCAGAGAGATGGCAAGAACATTAGGCGTGGCCAAAACAACTGTTTGGAACATTCTCAAAATGAAGGAACGCACCGTGAGCTCAGCAACACCAAAAGACCCGGGAGACCACGGAAAACAACTGTGGTGGATAACCGAAGAATTCTTTCCCTGGTGAAGAAAACACCCTTCACAACAGTTGGCCAGATCAAGAACACTCTCCAGGAGGTAGGTGTATGTGTGTCAAAGTCAACAATCAAGAGAAGACTTCACCAGAGTGAATACAGAGGGTTCACCACAAGATGTAAACCATTGGTGAGCCTCAAAAACAGGAAGGCCAGATTAGAGTTTGCCAAACAACACCTAACAAAGCCTTCACAGTTCTGGAAAAAGATCCTATGGACAGATGAGACCAAGATCAACTTGTACCAGAGTGATGGGAAGAGAAGAGTATGGAGAAGGAAAGGAACTGCTCATGATCCTAAGCATACCACCTCATCAGTGAAGCATGGTGGTGGTAGTGTCATGGCGTGGGCATGTAAGGCTGCCAATGGAACTGGTTCTCGTATTTATTGATGATGTGACTGCTGGCAAAAGCAGCAGGATGAATTCTGAAGTGTTTCGGGCAATATCATCTGCTCACATTCAGCCAAATGCTGCAGAACTCATTGGACGGCGCTTCACAGTGCAGATGGACAATGACTCAAAGCATACTGCAAAAGCAACCAAAGCGTTTTTGAAGGGACAGAAGTGGAATGTTATGCAATGGCCAAGTCAATCACCTGGCCTGAATCCCATTGAGCATGCATTTCACTTGCTGAAGATAAAACTGAAGGGAAAATACCCCAAGAACAAGCAGGAACTGAAGACAGTTGCAGTAGAGGCCTGGCAGGTCATCACCAGGGATGAAACCCAGCGTCTGGTGATGTCTGTGCATTCCAGACTTCAGGCTGTGATTGACTGCAAAGGATTTGCAACCAAGTATGAAGGAGGGAAAGTTTGATTTATGATTATTATTCTGTCCCATTACCTTTGGTCCCTTAACAAGTGGGAGGCACATCTGCAAATTGCTGTAAGTCCTACACCGTTCACCTGAGTTGGATGTACATACCCTCAAATTAAAGCTGACAGTCTGCAGTTAAAGCACATTGTGTTTGTTTCATTCCAACTCCATTGTGGTGGTGTATAGAGCCAAAGATGCTAGAATTGTGTTGATGTCCCAATATTTCTGGACCTGACTGTATCTTTTGTTTAGGATAGTCTTATGCCTATCCCATGCCTGCTTAAATTCAATCACTGTTTTGGCCTCTACCACTTCAACTGGAAGGCTGTTCCATGTATCCACCACCCTCTCAGTAAAATAATGCTTCCTAATGTTACTTTAAACCTTTGCCCCTCTAATCTAAGACTATGTCCTCTTGTTTTGCTACTTTGCTTCCTTTAAAATATACTCCCTTCCTCTACCTTGTGGATTCCCTTTACGTATTTAAATGTTTCTATCATATCTTCTCTGTCTTGTCTTTTTTCCAAGCTATACATGTTAAGATCATTAAGCCTTTCCTGGTAACTTTTCTCCTTCAAGCCGAACACCATTTTAGTAGCCCTTCTCTGAACTCTCTCTAAGATGTCTATATCCTTCTGGAGATACGGTCTCCAGTACTGCACACAGTACTCCAAGTGAGGTCTCACCAGTGCTCTGTACAGTGGCATGAGCACTTCCCTTTTCCTACTGCTAATACCTCTCCCTATACAACCAAGCATTCTGCTAGCATTTCCTGCTGCTCTATTACATTGGCTACTTACCCTTAGATCCTCTGATATACCCTTAGATATATGCAAGATATTTGCCATGAAAGGTGTATGGGGGTCCGGGTAGTGCCCTGGGGGACAGGAAAAAAGTAAAAAAAAGTTTTTAAAGGAACAGTGATTTTTCCATGAAATAAAGGTTAAGAATAAAAACGAAAAATTCCTTCAAATATCGTGCCTAGGAGGTCCCCATAACCTGCCCTTGAAGTGGCGGATTTGTAGGATGTATAGAAACATTTAAAAACAAAAAAATGACATTTCAAATGATGGTAAATGGTTTTCCTTTAATCTATTCATAAACAACTGCTTGGGGCGGCAGCCTGTATGAAAGAGGAGACGTTTTAGGACACGCAGAACAAGTTTAGTGATTTTTTGGCTAAATTATGGTGAAATTTATGCAGGCTTTGGATGAAAGTAACAACAGGTGCATTAAAATTGGGCCTTTGGTGCCAGCTAGTGCCTTCACACCGTAACCCCTCTGAGGTATTGTGGAAGAGTGCATTGGTGAAGGTTTTGGGAATGCAGAAGAGATCCCCGATCTATTCAGTTACATCA
The DNA here is from genome assembly GCA_009667805.1 of Leptobrachium leishanense. Lineage (NCBI taxonomy): Eukaryota > Metazoa > Chordata > Amphibia > Anura > Megophryidae > Leptobrachium > Leptobrachium leishanense. The sequence goes on from CM019064.1 coordinate 198,460,377, forward strand.
GCATCAGGGGAATGATAGTTGCTGATCCAGGACTGATTCATTTTTATAAATGTCAGCCGGTCTACAGAGTCGGTGGACAGACGCACTCATTTGTCTGTGACAAAACCTCCAGCGGCACTGAACGTCCTTTCAGAAAGCACGCTGGATGAAGGGCAACCTAGTAGCTCCATAGCATATTGGCTAAGTTCTGGCCAGTGATCCAATCTCAACACCCAGTAAGCCAGTGGATCATCTGCTGTAAAGGTATCCAGGTCTGCCCTTGCCCCTATATAGTCCTGCACCATATGGTGAAGACGCTGGCAATGGGTGCCTACATTTGACGTCCCTGGGCATCGTGGACTAAAAAAATTTGAAAAGGCATCAGTCAAGAGCCCCCCTTCACCGCTCTTCCTCTGATAAACAGCAGCCTCAGAAGCACCTGCGTCATCAGTTGGTAACCTACCAGTGTCTGGAAAGGTGTTACACAAGTGTAGCTTTAGAGCGCCCTCAAGTTGTTTCATCCTGTGCTCCCTCTGTGAGGGCAGGATGAGCTCTGCAACCTTACCCTTGTATCGTGGATCAAGAAGGGTTGCCAACCAGTAATGATCCCTCTCCTTGATAGCACGAATCCTGGGGTCTTTTAGCAGGCTTTGCAGGATAAGGGAGCCCATGCAGTGTAGGTTGGAGGTGGCATTAGCTTTAGAGTGTTCCTGGTCGCTAAGGATGACTGTATCGTGCACTACCTCCTCCCAGCCACATACCAGTCCTTGTGTTTCTGGGCACACAAAACCCTCCCTTGAGGAATCCCCACCTTCAATGCCACCACAACTTAAATATTCCTCCTCCTCATCATCCTCCTCCTGTCTGATCTGAGGACCCGCAGGAATGCTGTCTGCGTAAAGACTGGGCCTTGAGAGCTAGGGTAGTCCTCCTCTTCTTCGCGCTGCTCTGCCTCTAGTGCCACATCTGTAATTCCCCGCAGAGTGCGTTCCAGCAGGGACACTAAAGGAATTGTGTCACTGATGCATGCACTGTCCCTGCTCACCATCCTCGTTGCCTCCTCAAATGGTGACAGAACCTTTCCTTGTGCCATACTCACACAGGTACTAATTGATGGCCCTCTGCTGCTTGTGCAGGCGCTGCAGCATTGCCAATGTCGAGTTCCACCTGGTGGGCATGTCACAGATCAGGCGGTTTGTGGGAAGGTGGAATTCTCTTTGAATTTCTACAAGGCGAACACTTGCTGGGAATGACCGTCTGAAGTGGCTGCAGACTTTTCAGGCCTGGCTGAGAAGCTCTGCCAGCCCTGGGTACCTGGTTAGGAAACGCTGTATCACCAGATTTAGGATGTGTGCTAGGCATGGTACATGCGTCAACTTACCCAGGCGTAGGGCGGAGAGAAGGTTGCTGCCATTATCACAGATGCCCATTCCCAGCTCAAGCTGGCGTGGTGTTAACCATCTCTGCGCCTGCCCCTGTAGAGCTGACAGAATTTCTGGCCTGGTGTGGCTTCTGTCCACTAAACAAACCAGCTCAAGCACAGTATGGCATCTTTTTGCTTGAGCCATTGCGTAGCCCCTGCCGCACGTCGGTTTAACTGCCACTTCGCCAGAGACATTGAAGGTGTAGGAGGAGGAGGAAGACTCAGAGGAAGAGGTGGTGGAGCAGACAGACCTCATATAAGCAGCTTTCTGGAGGCGTGGTGGATGAGCAAGCTCCAGCACAGAGCCCCATCCTGGATCCCTCCCAGCTGCAAGCATAGTTACCCAGTGTGCCGTGAAGGAAATGTAATGGCCCTGTCCATGCTTGCTGGACCACGTGTCTAAAGTAATGTGCACTTTGCTGCTGACTGTCTTTCCCAATGACTCCATAACATTGTCTTCCAGGTGCTGGTATAGTGCTGGAATGGCCTTCCGTTTAAAGAAATGGCGTTTTGGAACCTGCCACTGTGGTACAGCACATTCGGCAAATTGACGGAAGGAAGCAGAGTCCACCAGCTGGAAAGGCAGCAGCTGTAAGGCGAGCAATTTTGCCAAGCTGGCATTTAGACATTGTGCATGTGGATGGTTGGGACAATATTTTTTCTTCCGCTGCAACAGCTGGGGCAACGAAATCTGACTGCATAAATCTGCAGCTGATGGGATGCTGGCAGATTCAGAGGAAGGAAGTGGTACACCCATTACTGTAGCATCATCCCTGTCAGTGGAGGTTGTAGGCAATGACATGGCAGGAAATATAGTGGGGGTAGAGACAGATGAGGAGGAGGACCTATGCAAAGTGTTGTGCCAACAAGATGCGTGGCAGGTTGTCATATGTCACCTCAAGCACGTGGTACCCAAGTGTCTGATGTCTTTCCCACGCTTGATCCTCTTCCGACATAGCTTACAAATAGCAACGCTGCAGTCTGCTGCACATTTTGTGAAGAACTCCCAGACAGCAGAGATCCTGGACGTGTGCTGCGAGACAACAGTGCTCTTGTGCCTCGTTTTTGAGACATTGTGCCTCGTTTTTGTTGGGCCTCCTCCTCCTCCCTTGACTCCTCTGTTCGATCAGGCACCCAGTTGGAGTCAGTGACCTCATCATCATTGTCATCACCCCCTATCTCTTCGTCACTGGAGCCAACCTCGCAATATGCTGCAGCTGCTGGTGGAACTTGAGTGCCAGTTCTTTGTGTGTCACTGGCACCCCCTCCCTCTAGGCTGATTATACTCCCTTCCTCAACCTCAGAGTTTGAATCAGAGCACTGGAGTTGCTGCGCATCCTCAAGCAGCATGTCACTGTCACTGTAGTCAAATCATTCAGCTGACTCCTCTGTGTATGATAGTGAGGCTACGGCAGGAGTAGCTGTGGACATGGAGGCTGAATTAGATGTTTTGCAGCTGAGGTGGACTGTAAACCACTACAAGCCTGGCTGGCAGAGGACTCAGAGGATGAGGATGGCTGGTTAGCCAATCCTGAAAATCCTCTGTATGTTGCTGCTGCTTAAGACTGCCAGCACCAGTTAGAAACAAGGACAAGCGTGCCCCTGCAGAAGATGCACCATGTACACGACGACCAGGGGCACAGCCTTCTGACACAGAGGCTGCTTGCCCTCTTATCTGTGTCTGGGAGCGTCTGCCTGCCCTTTTTGGTCTTTCTGACATGGTGAGTGATATATAGATTAAAGATATACAGATTTTCCAGAACAATGCTATACGTCAGTGATACACCCTGGCTGATAGCTGGCAACACCCAGATTCTACTCTGAATAGATAAACAGATGAACTCTGATTAAACTGTGTTATTGTATGGTATCTAGAATTAGATTAAAGATATACAGATTTTCCAGAACAATGCTATAAATCAGTGATACACCCTGATAGCCCTTTGCAGTGCCAACACACAGATTCAAATTCACACAACTCGGGTATAAGTCAGTGATACAGCCTGATAGCCTTTGCAGTGCCAACACACAGATTCAAATTCACAGAACTCTGGTATAAGTCAGTGATACAGCCTGATAGCCTTTGCAGTGGCAACACACAGATTCAAATTCACACAACTCTGGTATAAGTCAGTGATACAGCCTGATACCCTGGCAGCAGCTGGCAGTGCCAACACACAGATTCCAATTTCGAGAAATCAGATATAACTCGGTGATACAGCCTGATATGCAACAAACAATCTCCTCTCCTCTCTGATTCACTGCAACAAACACACGCTGGGGCTGCGGGGAAGCCTTATATAGTGTGCTGCGGGACTTAGCTCTGTGAGCCCATGATTGGGCAAAATTTGCCCAGTCAGGACTCTGAGCCCTGATTGGCATAGTCTTGCACCTGTCTGTAGCCAATGCTGTAGCCAATTACAAGCTTGAGGCCAGTGGAAAAGTGCATTGTGGTCCATTGTGGTGCATTGTGGGCGAACACGCGGCGAACACATGGAAATGTTCGATGTTCACCGAATGGCCGAACGGGCAATGTTCGAATCAAACTCATGTTCGGATTGAACCGCAGCCCATCCCTATTTAGGACCCTCTCACCTGGTGTGAGCTAACCCTTGCGTTGGCATGGTTTTGCGTTAGCGCCAGGTTAATTCAGTCTAGTGCCTGACCAACAGATCGTTTGCCTCTTGTTACAAACAGGAAAAATCACTATTAGCGATTTGTACTGCAAGTTTACTGTACTTTCCGCCTCCTATACGTAACATGGGGAGCGATAGAGATCTCTAGCACTTTTGCAACTAACAGATCACTTGGTGCCAGCGCTTATATTTTGAGGAGCGCTAATTGCAATAGTTTACCTACTGCTCAACCCTGGTGCTAACAAAAAAAAGGAAAAAACAGGTCCTCACCCAAAATTAACAGCTAATGTAAAGGAATGCAACACAGGTGTTCTCTTGGCCCCATACAACATAGTAATGGATCTGGTCAGCAATTTCGCTGCTGTTGCAGTAGGCTCTACTATGACATATCGAGGGTAATATATATAAAATATATGAAGATGAATGAATTTATACAAATGTAAATGTAGATAATTAACTGGAAGACTAATAAATAGTGTGGCGTTGCCTAAAATACGGGTAAAAGCACAAATAAAACAATCAAAATAAGTGCCAAAGGAGAATGGAGAAACAATAGAAATCCCATATAGCGCATCAATAGAAATTCATGCGGGGAATATATACAAGTACTTTCTATCAATAATCAATAAAGTGCATTAGTGCAATAAAGTGCATAAAGTTATTACCACTTTATCCATACATTAGTGCAAAAAACAAACATAAGTGAAATAGTGCATAGAAGTCCAAAAAAGCAAAACAATACTTAAAAAAGTGCAATAGTGCATAAAAGTCCAATAAAAGCAAGGATGCTCAGAAAAAGTACAATAATGCATAAGAGTCTAATATGGAGTAAATAATACTCAGAAAGGCAGCCTGATCCTCCTTAATGTATTGATATTGAGTTGATTCCGTCCTCTGTGTTTCTCAAAGACAAAAGGGATAATAGTGCAGAGAAAAGTGCTGGCTGGGTGGAGTAGAGGTAACATCACTGCTCTGAGTGGAGAGAGCCTGTGGAGACATGGGTTCGATCCTGACAAGAGCTCCTCTCTAGTAAGTGTCCTTGGGCAAGACACCCAACGGTACAGACTCGCCACCCAGGACATACTTGAAAATGAGAGAAATCTCAATGTATCCTTCCTGGTAAAATCCTTTCTCAAAAAAATATAGTGGCTAATTCAGCCAAATTATTGTAATAAAAAAGAGTATAGACCACTCACATTTATGTGAGCCTTAAAAATCCCAGCTCTAGGTGTAATTACCTTCGGCTATATATAGAGTGGCACATCCCTTCCTTACCTCGTGGTGGTCCTAAATAAATCGAGTCGGGAGACGGTGCTCCCATAGCATAATACTGCAAATGGTGGAAAATAGACATGTGCATTCATTTTAGTAAGAAGCAAGAGGGGTGTCTGTGAGGGTCCTGAGAACGAGCAACAGCACAATGGCCTGCTCTACGGTGGGTGCCCACTCAGGTCTCACAAACAAGGTTATAGCTTGCTTGTGCCATTACAGGGAAGAATTTTCCATATGCAAATCAGCCTGCTCTCACCCAGAAAGGGTGGCCAGTGCTGACTGCCAAGGACGTCATCCCTGCACTAGAGGTGCAGCAACTCCCGACGATCGTTTCGGCCTTCTTGGGCCTCGTCAGGAGGGTATAGCGGACACCCCTCTAGGCACATCAATCAAGGGGTCCACGTCTGGATGACCCTTTACAATTACAGTGAGAAGCAAGAGGGGTGTCTGTGAGGGTCCTGAGAACGAGCAACAGCACAATGGCCTGCTCTACGGTGGGTGCCCGCTCAGGTCTCACAAACAAGGTTTTAGCTTGCTTGTGCCATTACAGGGATGAATTTTCCATATGCAAATCAGCCTGCTCTCACCCAGAAAGGGTGGCCAGTGCTGACTGCCAAGGACGTACAGGACGTAGCACCCACCGTAAAAATCTTGAAATATAAAAAAAAAAAAGAAAAAGAGGACCCCTGAATATGGATAAATAAAGAGGAAGCGTCTGGAATGTGTTTGAAGAGGCTCTATCCTTTGTTAAAGCTTTTCAACTTTTCTGTGGACTCTAGAATTACAAATATTTAACCATCTAGGGACCTTCTAATAACCACTGGATTATATAAGTCAGGGTCACCTGTGTTACCCTCCATGAATGACATACTTTTCTATCTCTATGAACTCTTTTCATATGGAAATCATTTGAATCTTGTCATTTTTCAGCATGATATAGCTAGATGGTTTAATTTCTATATCATAACATGTTCATTATCTCTTTTATTACCTTCCCATCATTATCTCTTCTTCACTATCTCCTGCCCTCTCTATCGTCCTTTCACCCATGCTAATTCCGCTTGACTCATATTCAGTGTTAATTACTCCCATGTTTAGCATTTTCTACTCGTATAGTAAATTTCATGCTTGCAGTATATGTACGTGTAGCGCTCACTCCCGGAGGAGCCGCTGAAAATGAACCACGGGTCAGTCTCCCCGCACTAGGGAATAAATATACTCCAACACAGTTGTGGGTTTTTATCATTTAAATAGTTTTCTAAAATATTTGGCAGATGTTGAGATACGGTATTCACAGATATTATTACAGTACTTTCGTATTGCGATAAAACGCGTAGCGGAAAAGAAACGAAACACGAGGCTTCGTATTTCGGAAAATAAAATATTCGTAACCGAACATAAAAAAAAATGCAGTTGCACGAATATTCGGAAAAGGGACACGTAGCGGAACCCCAGAATATACAATCACTTCGTATCACGGTAAACGCGCAGCGGAAAAGAGAAAAATATATTCGGAACGTATCTTTAACCCCTGTTCCGATTCGTAACAAAAGTGAGTCCTGCACAGGTTAAGTCCCGGAATGTAAAAGGTGTGTATGTGTGTATATGGTACCCGGGTACTGTTCAACTGGCCAGTGAATTTACTTAAAGAATGTCTTCGACTAGTCAAGTTGGGGCCCTGTGGACTTCAAAGAGAAAACAGCAGCGTATTCTTTGTATTACAAACGGCCTTGGAGGCCTCTCACACCATCCACCGGTTGCTTTAGGCTCCGCTGACCCAGGACGTCTCTCCGCTCGATCTTGACTGGGGATACTAGCGGCCGGATCCGTTGTCTGACTTCCCGTAGCTTGTCCACGACTTTGGCCCAGCTCACCGCCTGCTCCAGTACCGATCAACTTGCGGTGACTCCTTACTCGAGGTCTTCGGTTGGTTCAATCTGCAGCAACTCTGGAACCTTGGAGGGCTCCTTCTCCTTAGGCGGAATCACCCGGTAAAAGACTTGACAGGCTCTCTTGCTCTCAGGCCCAGGCCTTCTTACGATCTATCGCACTGCGTCTGCTCTCTCTCGTTCCCTGGCGCGCTCCGGCGCGTTCTCCACGAGGCGGAGGATGTAAGGGTCCAGTCCCCACCCACTTCCTGTCTCCTTGCAAAGCATGCCGGGAATTGTAGTCCCAATGTCCAGTGTCTCTGATCGCGATAGTCTCCATCTTGTGGCCAAAAATAGGTACTGCCACAGCAAGATTTTAACACAGCGCTACACTCTCCCCCTCCTAGAACTCTTGGGTCTCTCCAAGGAGGTACAACAGTTACATTACATTTCCACAATATTTGAATACAGTTTACATAACATGCACAGGTTCAGCAGCATACATGCAGTGGGTTAGAAATACTTCCTCAAGTTGACTCATATTTTGGGCTACCTCAGCTAGCATAGCAGACACTTCGGGCAACCTCCGCACTGTGGTGATGGCCTCTTCAGTGCTATGTCCTGGCGAGTCGTAGGTGAGTCGTTGGGGCGGTCGAACAGAGCGTTTTGGTTCTGGCTCAATCAGTTCTTCTTCAGGTGGAAGTACTATAGGCGTTGGCTCAATCCTTCTCTCTACCACTGGAGCAGACGTTTCTTCAGAGTATGATCCCTCCAGCGAAGGCATAGAACTATAATCACCTGAGTAAGCTTCCGGAGCTACCAGGATCCCCACAGCCTCAGGGACTTCCAACTGAAATTCAAGAGGCTCAGGGATATCAACAGTCTCAGGGACTTCCAACAAGAATTCAGGAGCTTCAGGCCTCAAATTACTCTCCCATCGTTCAGGAACTGAGATAATCTCTTCAGGCTCCGGTGAACGTATCCAGTCCAGACAGAAACTTTCTTCCTCACTGTCCCTTTCGCTCTCTTCGACAACCCGGGTCTGTTGAGACCGAGTAACAGGAGGCAAACATGGAACAGGCGGATTTGGCAGAGGCGGTTCGTCCCCAACTGGCATCCTTACAGCCTCTCTCAAAGGTAACAAATGATTTCGGTGCCAGTTCTTAATAGGCCCAGCCTTTCCATCCGGGCGAATCTGATACACTGGTAAACCCGGCAGTTGTTTGCAGACAATGTATACCTGGGAACTCCACCTATCCGCCAACTTGTGTCTCGCAGCAGCACCCAAGTTCTTCAATAGAACCCTATCACCGGGTTGTAGATCTTGTATTCGAACTTTCAGGTCATAGTTCCTTTTGTTTCTTTGCTCCCTGTTTCCCGAGGTCAAACGGGCCTGTTCAAACGCAGAAGCCAGATTCTTTCGAAGCCTATCCACGTAGTTTCTATGGGAAGCTACTGATGTCTGGTCTAGGGATAACCCAAATGCCAAATCAACCGGCAGTCGAGCCTCCCTTCCGAACATAAGACGGTACGGTGAGTATCCAGTTGCATCACTCTCCGTACTGTTATATGCATGCACCAGAGTAGCTATGTGCCAACTCCAACTCTGCTTCTCCACATTCGACAAGGTCCCCAGCATGTTTAGCAGTGTGCGATTAAACCTTTCAGGCTGAGCATCACCTTGAGGGTGATATGGTGTAGTTCGGGTCTTTTGGATTCCCAACAGCTCTAACAATTGCCCCACCAGTCTGCTTTCAAAGTCTCTACCCTGATCAGAGTGTATCCTCCTTGGCAGTCCGTAATGAACAAAGAAATTTTCCATCAACACCTTGGCCACTGTCGGAGCGCGTTGATCTTTTGTGGAGAATGCTTGGGCGTAACGGGTGAAATGATCAGTCACTATTAGAATGTTCCCTTGCCCACTAGCATCCGGCTCTAAGCACAAGAAGTCAATGCACACCAAATCCATGGGTCCCTGGCTCTGCAGATGGCTCATTGGAGCAGTTCGGGTCGGCAGAGTCTTCCTCTGAATACACCTTAGACAGGAGTGACAATAGCTTTCCACTTCAGCTCTCATGCAAGACCAATAGAACCTATCTCGCACCAGCTTAAAAGTTCTTTCAGCCCCCAAATGTCCATGCTCATCATGTAGTGATCGCAACACACTCTCCCTATGTTTAGTAGGGAGGAATAACTGTTGAATCTCTTCAGCGCTAGTTGAGGGGCCCCTTCGGTAGACCACCCCATCCAAAATCTTTAACCGCTCCCACTCTTTGTAGACCAATCTGGCTCCACTCGGGGAGTTGGTTAACAAAATCTCTCGCTAGTTTGCAGACAGGGCCTTTATGGTCAAGGCAATTAAAGGGTCTCTGGCCTGATCCGTTTTCAGGTCCTGTCTCGAAAAGGTAGGTAAATTTTCATCCCTTAACTGCGTAGGGTTACAGTAGAACTCAGGAACAGCCGCAGCCATAACTCCTATGGCCTCCGCTTCAATCCCTCCTTTGACCCGGCGCTCTGTTCCTTGACACAAAGCTTGCACCCCGTCTGGAGTCAACTGAGTCCATTCTGTAGTGTAGGGTCTTCTCGACAATGCATCAGTATCTCGATTATTCACCCCAGGGCGATACTTCAGGCTGAACCGAAACCCTGACAGAGCGGCCAACCACCGATGTCCCGTTGTGTCCAGTTTTGCGGTAGTAAGGATGTAGGTAAGAGGATTGTTATCCGTCTTGATCACAAACTCGGCTCCATACAGATAGTCTTTTAACTTGTCTACCACTGCCCACTTCAAGGCTAGGAACTCCAGCTTGTGAGTAGGATAGTTCTTCTCTGAAGGCGTAAGGCTCCGGCTCACGTACGCTACAGGCCTCAGCAATCCACCATACTCCTGATATAGACTCCTCCCAGACCTTCTCGGCTGGCATCCACATGTAGTTCATACGGCTTGTGAGGGTCCGCATAGGCCAAAACAGGAGCTCGGGTTAGACTCTCTTTCAGCTTACGAAAGCTCCTTCACATTGACTGGTCCATTCACCTTGTATAGACTCTCGAGCTTTCCTTGGCCCCGGAGCTGAGGGGTTTTGTCAGAGACCTTGCAGCCTTCTTCGGTGGTTTCCTTCTGCAGGAGTTTGTTCAGTGGTTGAGCTATTTTTTGCGAATCCTCCCACAAATCTTCGATAGTATGAACAGAATCCCAAGAAAGATCTAAGCTCAGTGACGTTTCGGGGTCTAGGCCAAGAAGCTACGGCCTCCAACTTCCGAGGATCTGTCGAAACACCTTCTGCTGAGACCACATGTCCTAGATACGTAACAGACGGTAGACAGAATTGGCATTTCTCCAGAGACAGTTTCAACCCCTCTTCATGGAGCCTCTTCAAGACCTTCTCCAGACGTTGTTCATGTTCTTCCAGAGTCTTCCCAAACACAATTATGTCATCCAGGTACACTAATACTTCGATTAAATTCATATCCCCGACTGTTTTCTCCATCAACCGTTGGAACGTAGCTGGAGCCCCCGTAAGGCCTTGAGGCATTCTGTTGAATTCAAAGAACCCTAGTGGACAGATGAACGCAGTTTTCTCCTTGTCTTCAGGATGCATGGGTATCTGGTGATATCCGCTTCGCAGGTCTAGTACACTAAACCACTTTGCTCCAGACAAACACTGTAGGGCATCCTCTATCCGAGGAGTGGCATATTGGTCGGGGATGGTTCTCCGGTTCAATGTGCGGTAGTCTATACATAGGCGGACAGAACCATTTTTCTTCCGGACCAACACTATGGGAGATGCATATGGACTCCTGGACTCTTGAATCACCTTGGTTCTTTGCAATTCATTCAGTTGTTCTCGCAGATCATCCAAGTCTCCCAGCGGAACTCGCCTTGATCTTTCACGAAACGGCTTGTCTTCTTGTAACTGAATGCGGTGCTCAGTACTCTTAGCTAGGCCCACATCAAACTCGTCTTTCGAGAACAATTCCTTCCACTTTAGGACTTGAGACTGAAGACGTTTCTTCCACTCAGGTGAAATGGGAGCGTCTTTGGGGTAGAATCTTTCATCTGGAATCTCTTTATCCACTCCCCCTCCTAAATCGGTGGAGAGGGGTGTAGCAGACTCTACTTGCCCGATAGGCATTCGTGCTTTAAGGACTACTGGAGAATCTGTCACATTGCACACACTGACCAAGACTCTTCCTCATGTTCTCTTCAGGGCTTTGGTGGAGAGTATTTCAGGAATTACTTTGACTCCGGTTTCACTCCCATGATTGACATCAGTTCCCAGCACCACATAGGGACCTGGTTGTGATCCGTTCAACTTGACTGAAACCCGGAAGCTCGCTACTTCTCCTGCTTGCAGAACCTTCTCTGTCCCACTCAGTCTCCACAGTCTTCCCACCTCAGCAGGTGCCTTTCGTTCTTCGACCATCCTCTGATAGACCGGACGTAACATTGGATGTACTCCTTGAGTCGAACCTTCTTCCAATACAATAGGTGTCAGGAGACGCCGCACTAGGTCAGTATTCGTCCCCACTATGAGGGAGCTTCTGTTCGCACCCAAGGGTCGAGGACACACAATGGCCAATGCATCACAACCTCCAGACTGTCCGATGACTTCAGATCCGATCTCCAACTTCACTTGCAGGTACCCGTCATAAGGGAGTTTCTCAGTGCCGATACCCCATATTTCCAAATCCTTCAATTCTTGCAGAGGAATGTGCTTTAAGTGTTTCTCATAGAAGTCTCTGTAGATCAATGTCACTTGAGCCCCTGAATCTAACAGGGCTTTTGTGTAGACTCCTTCCACTTGGATTGGCACAATAGGAGAAGGACCTATCAGTTGGTCAGGAAACTTGGTGGCGGTATCTGGACGCTTAGACCCAGTTTGCTGTACCCTGGCCCTTTTCTTGGCCCGTGTAGGTTTTGGGTGTGCATTGCTTCCCCATGACGTAGACCCGGATGCTAAGGGAGTGACTCTTTCAGTCCTGGCAGGCTCAGCAGTTGGCTCAGCTTTGGGCCTTCCCGCCCTCTTAGTCTTGACTTGGTTTCTGGAGCGGGGTTCAACCTTCGGGCACTTAGGTTTCTCCTTCACTTGTGCCCTCTGGCGTTTCCCGCCGGTGAGGTAGATAACAGTCCTTCTAGGGCTTTCAACAGTCCCTCGACTCTATCCTTCTCAGACTTTTGGCCTTTGCACTGTGCGCGGAAATGGCCCATTTCTCCACAACCAAAACATCTCTTCTTAGAGAGCGGAGACGTAGTTGTTTGTTGGGATTTTGTCAAAGGACTTGGACTAGACGCCACAGCGGCTCCCGTCGTCTGCATGTCTGTGAGGAATTTCTGCATTTCTGCCTGCATTTCGGTCACCTTCATCAACACTCGGTACAATTCCGCGTGCGCTTGTTGCAATTCAGCTTGAGCTTCCTGTACCTTCTTGACGGTCTTGGACAATTCACCACGTTCAGAGGGGTTCGATTCTTTGGCAGCCCTCTCTGTAGATTTAAAAACGACTAGGTGCTCTTGTTCGTCCTCGTCCGATCCATAAGTATCTAGGGAGTCGCTTTCAGGCTGCAGACCGTCGCTATGTCTCACAGGTTGTGCATAAGCCCTTTCCCCCCGCCTGAAGGATTTCTTTTCCAGTAAAGCTTCTTCTTCTCGTACAACTCGGATCAGTTCCAGGTACTTCAATTCTTGGTTACCAGCTCTGCTTCTCAGCTGCATCATTACTGGATCTAGAGGTTGAGAGCCCCTCAGGATCTGTTTTATTCGGATCTTATCTACTTCGACCGGTTCGGCCCCTTCCTAAGGAGTATCTGATGTAGAATCTTATCTAGGCGCCTCATGTACTCGGTCATCCTTTCACCTCTTCTCTGATAGGTGTGTTCGTACTGGTATACCAGTTCGGCCGCCTTTTCGGTTCGCCCAAAAACTTCTTCAAGAACGTTTAAGTAATCTAAAGCAGTACAATCTTTTCTGCTCAGTTTCAGGTTTCTCACCGCTTCTGACGCAGGTCCCTTTAAACTCTCGGTGATCCTTTGCTTTTTCTGGGCCTCAGGGACGTCCCACTCATCCAGAGCCTGCATCGCCTGTTCCACCCATTCTTCAAAGGTTTCTTCTCCCGCCGGAGTTGGTACGTTTCCTGTAAAATTTCTTAACCGTCGATAACCGAAATTAGTGTGAGGAGGGCTTGTTTTCTGACATTTAGCCAGTAGATCTCCAATAGCCACGATAAATTCCGGCCCGATCATGGCCAACGGACTAGGCGCGGGAACACTTGCGGATTCACCACGTGGCGCACTTGGCTGAATTAGTTGGACTTCCACCTCATCGGCCAGTTTCACGCTCGCGCCCTGAAAACATGGTGGAACACCCTTTCTCCACTCGAGAAGAACATACGTGTGAGAAGTATCTGGGTTTTTCTTAATGTCCAGTATTAACCCCCGATGATCTGGTGCTAGCGTGGCCACAGCCTGGCGGATCTGCTCTTCGGCCCAAGTGTCTGCGGGAATATCCATGACTATACAACATTCTAACTGACTACTGTGCTCCTCACACCATTCGGCAACAGTGTCTGGATCCATATTTAACCCTTTAGATGCGTTTTTTCCAGAGACTGAATCCCGGAAACGAGCCCTCACGTGTAGCGCTCACTCCCGGAGGAGCCGCTGAAAATGAACCACGGGTCAGTCTCCCCGCACTAGGTAATAAATATACTCCAACACAGTTGTGGGTTTTTATCATTTAAATAGTTTACTAAAATATTTGGCAGATGTTGAGATACGGTATTCACAGATATTATTACAGTACTTTCGTATTGCGATAAAACGCGTAGCGGAAAAGAAACGAAACACGAGGCTTCGTATTTCGGAAAATAAAATATTCGTAACCGAACATAAAAGAAAATGCAGTTGCACGAATATTCGGAAAAGGGACACGTAGCGGAACCCAGAATATACAATCACTTCGTATCACGGTAAACGCGCAGCGGAAAAGAGAAAAATATATTCGGAACGTATCTTTAACCCCTGTTCCTATTCGTAACAAAAGTGAGTCCTGCACAGGTTAAGTCCCGGAATGTAAAAGGTGTGTATGTGTGTATATGGTACCCGGGTACTGTTCAACTGGCCAGTGAATTTACTTAAAGAATGTCTTCGACTAGTCAAGTTGGGGCCCTGTGGACTTCAAAGAGAAAACAGCAGCGTATTCTTTGTATTTCAAACGGCCTTGGAGGCCTCTCACCCATCCACCGGTTGCTTTAGGCTCCGCTGACCCAGGACGTCTCTCCGCTCGATCTTGACTGGGGATACTAGCGGCCGGATCCGTTGTCTGACTTCCCGTAGCTTGTCCACGACTTTGGCCCAGCTCACCGCCTGCTCCCAGTACCCGATCAACTTGCGGTGACTCCTTACTCGAGGTCTTCGGTTGGTTCAATCTGCAGCAACTCTGGAACCTTGGAGGGCTCCTTCTCCTTAGGCGGAATCACCCGGTAAAAGACTTGACAGGCTCTCTTGCTCTCAGGCCCAGGCCTTCTTACGATCTATCGCACTGCGTCTGCTCTCTCTCGTTCCCTGGCGCGCTCCGGCGCGTTCTCCACGAGGCGGAGGATGTAAGGGTCCAGTCCCCACCCACTTCCTGTCTCCTTGCAAAGCATGCCGGGAATTGTAGTCCCAATGTCCAGTGTCTCTGATCGCGATAGTCTCCATCTTGTGGCCAAAAATAGGTACTGCAACAGCAAGATTTTAACACAGCGCTACATACGTCTGACTGTGAACCTATTTTCTGTTGCATGATTTCTATAGTGAAATAGAATTATGTCGGAAATAGCACATGCGTTTTACAGAAAATAACCTTTCTATGCCATACCCAGTGGGAGTATTTTCTTCATCCTTTGTGTAATAGAGGCAAAATATGATTTTTGGTACAAGTGTATTTACAGTTGTGTTCAAAATTATTCAACCCCCACTGAAATTGAGTGTTTTGGCCAGTTTGACACAAGTGTCTTGCAGCGATCTACGGGTATCTTCGCCCATTCGTCATGGGCAAAAGCCTCCAGTTCAGTCACATTCTTAGGCTTGCGCACTGCAACTGCTTTCTTTAAGTCCCACCAGCGGTTCTCAATCGGATTTAAGTCAGGTGACTGCGATGGCCACTCCAAAATGTTCCAGCCTTTAATCTGCAACCATGCTCTAGTGGACTTGGAGGTATGCTTGGGATCATTGTCCTGTTGAAAGGTCCAACGTCTCCCAAGCCTCAGGTTTGTGACGGACTGCATCACATTGTCATCCAATATCTCCTGGTACTGAAGAGAATTCATAGAACCTTGCACACGCTGAAGCTTCCCTGTACCTGCAGAAGCAAAACAGCCCCAAAGCATGATTGACCCCCCGCCATGCTTCACAGTAGGCAAGGTGTTCTTTTCTTCATAGGCCTTGTTCTTCCTCCTCCAAACATAGCGTTGATCCATGGGCCCAAACAGTTCTAATTTTGTTTCATCAGTCCACAGAACACTATCCCAAAACTTCTGTGGTTTGTCCACATGACTTTTGGCAAACTGCAGTCGACTCTTCTTATTCTTTGGAGACAGCAAGGGGGTGCGCCTGGGAGTTCTGGCATGGAGGCCTTCATTACGCAGTGTGCGCAGTATTGTCTGAGCTGAAACTTCAGTACCCACATCTGACAAATCTTTTCTCAGTTCCTCAGCAGTCACACGGGGACTTTTCTCCACTCTACGCTTCAGGTAGCGCACAGCAGTCGAGGTCAGCATCTTCTTTCTGCCACGACCAGGTAGCGTTTCAACAGTGCCCTTTGCCTTGAATTTTCGAATAATGCGTCCTATGGTCTCTCTTGGTATGTTTAACATCTTTGCAATCTTCTTATAGCCATTGCCCTTCCTGTGAAGAGTAATCACCTCTTCTCTTGTCTTCCTGGACCATTCTCTTGACTTCACCATGTTTGTAACCACACCAGTAAATGTCTAGAAGGAGCTGAGTATCACAGTCATTTTAAAGCTGCCTAATTGGTGCTTATTATGCTTTATTGCTGCTCCGTGACATCCACAGGTGTTTTCAATACCTGATTGAAAACACTTGAATGAACCTCTGTTCTTCAGAGTGGTAGTCTTTAAGGGGTTGAATAATTGTGTCAATGAAGAATTCACAAAAGAAACATTTACTTCTGTATTACAAAACCAATTGATGTCATTTTAGTTGCATATGGCTCTTTAAAAAGTCCTTGTAGGATTTCATTCTGAATACAATTACAAATGTACACTAAATTCCCTAAAACCCTTTACAGCATTGGGGGTTGAATAATTTTGAACACAACTGTAGATGCAGGTAATTGCGTTCTATATTTAACACAGATAAAATCAATTTTAATCTACCACTTGTAAATGTATGAATACAAACAGCTCTGCAAGACACCTCTGTATGTTTAACAGAGAGAATTTTTTTTTTTACATGGATGTATTTAGGCTTGATGCTGCCCTGGGGACTCCACATTCTGCTGGCCATCCCTCCTAGATATCAAATAAATATGAATGTGTACATAAATATTAAATTAAGACAAATTTTTGCATTCTATCAGCACCATTTATGTCAATAATACAAAGTAATTTAGAAGAAAAGCAATTTATATGATTTATAGCAGGACATTTCCAACAACATTTAACCCCTTAAGGACGGGAGTAATTTTACAACTTCGGCGCTGTTTCGGAAGTAGAAGTTTGCTGAGCTCATTTTGACCATTTTTAAGTCACGTATTCTTATACCACCCAGACAAATTATATATCGTTCTTTCCGTCAGACTCGGCAGATTAATAATATATCATTATTATACGTATATGTCATGCCCTGCCAAAATGCTATAACAAAAAATGTAAAAAAATGTGAATTTTCAATAAAATTTCAATCTTCCACAGTGTGTAAAGTGTTTTTTTTTTTAAATTTTATTATCCGAGGCTCTGCGGTCATATTCTATTGGGTAGATCTGTTAAAAAATTAGAACGGGGAACCCATTTTTTTTTTGGGGAGAAATTGCGTGATTTTAGCTAAACCTCCCCAAAAAAAAAATCATTAGTGAAGCATCATTGTTCACATTATAATTGAAATGTGAACAATAGTGCTGCATTAAAAAAACAATTTTTTTTTTATTATTATATTTATTATTTTTTTATTATTTAATTTATTATTTTTTTATTATTTTTATTTTTACTTTTTTTACACTTTTATTTTACTTTTACCATGGTCATGTTTGATATCATTGGAAAGGCCATGCTCTGGCCTTTCCAGCAATATCAGCCATGACCCCCTAGCTGCCACCGATCAGGAGATAAAGGGGTTCAAAGAACCCCCTATCTCCTGCAAGGGATTTCCATAGGAAATCCCTTTGCAGCTAGGGGGTTCCCGGTTAACTGACATCATTGCGCACGGCGCGATGAGTCAGTTGACCGGGGGGTGACCAGAGGTGGGGGCTGCCATCCAAGATGGCGGCCCCCACCGGAAATAGGCCGCGATCGGGCACAAATTAGTGCCCGGTCGCGACCTGGCAACTAAGGGGTTAACCCCCCATACATCGCTGGAAAGGTCAGGCCGTGACCCTTCCAGCGATGCTGGCCACAGCCGCCGGGGACCAGGCGATTGGGAGATAGAGGGATCCGAAGGATCCCTCCCCTCCCCTCCAGGCGCTTCCCCTGCTCCGGCGGGGGGGGACGCCTGAAACTGACGTCATCGCGCCACCGGCGCGATGACGTCACAGCGCCAGAGGAGGGATCACACTGATCTGACTCCGCGGGAGTCAGAGCAGCGTGGGAGCGACCGGAGGAGGTAAGTATTAAGGTAGGGGGGCTGTAAACGCCGAGGACGTACATTTACGTCCTGCGGAGTCAAAGCCCACCTAATGCAGGACGTAAATGTACGTCCTGCGGCGTTAAGGGGTTAAAGTTTGAAGAATCATTGCTTGGAGTTGTAACGCTTTTCAGCTCTGACACCTAAAATATATTGGACCTCTAAAAGAAAAGACATTAGGAAGAAAAGCCACCCCTTCCAATCCGCTGCCCTAGACCTAGGCCTATTTGGTCTATGCAACAATACACCACGGGCTACATTACATTCTAGGCGCTCACCTACATGAGTGTTAGCGTTAGTCCTGGTGGCCCTAGCGCGGGCGCCCCATATTACAATCCAAACGCTATGTCGGGTTATTTATTATGACATGTATTTTTTTTTTACTAATATATCTATATATATAAACGCGAAATTCCTGACTGACTGACTGACTGACCAACGCCCAGCAGAAACCGTTAAACCTAGGAACATGAAATTTTGCAGGTGCACTGTTTTTATGACGTAGGCACCCACTACGGAAGGATTTTTGGAAACTCCGCCCCTAAGGGGGTGAAAAAGGGGGTTGAATATTTTAAACAGGATACCTATAGCTCAAAAACAGAAAATGTTACAGACGTGAAAATCGGTATTTAGATTCGTCTTGAAAAATAAAAAAACACTTATTTTACCGTTTTTCAAAAATTCGACTGGGGGGGCGAAAAAAGGGGGTTGAATGTTTTAAATATTTTAAACAGTATACCTATATCCTAAAAACAGAAGATGTTACAGACATGAAAGTCGGTATTTAGATTCATCTTGACAAATAAAAAAACACACGTATTTTACCATTTTCTGAAAATTCCTTGGGGGGGCAGAAAGGGGGGTTGAATAGTTTTATCATAAACACGAAAGTCCTGACTGACTCATCAACGCCCACCTGAAACCGTTTAACCCTGGGAACGTGAAATTTTGAAGGTGCACTGTTTTTATGATGTGGGCACCCACTAAGGAAGGATTTTTAGAAACTTTGCCCCAAAGGGGGTGAAAAAGGGGGTTGAATATTTTAAACAGGATACCTATAGCTCAAAAACAGAAGAAGCTACAGATGTGAAAATCGGTATTTAGATTCGTCTTGACAAATAAAAAAACACGTATTTTAACATTTTTCAAAAATCCAAGTGGGGGGGGCGAAAAAAGGGGGTTGAATATTTTAAATAGGATACCTGTATCTCCAAAACAGAAGATGTTACAGACCTGAAAATTGGTATTTAGATTTGTCTTGAAAAATAAAACAACACATATTTTATCATGTTCTGAATATTCCTTGGGGGGAAAAAAGGGGGTTGAATACTTTTATCAGTTTACCTACAGTGGCAAGAAAAAGTATGTGAACCCTTTGGGATTACGTGGAGTATTGCATGAATTGGTCATAAAATGTGCTCTGATCTTCATCTTAGGCTAGGGTCAGACTAACGCATTTTTCGTGTTGTCCGTGAAAAAGTGCGTTCGAACGAATGGACGCATTTTTTCACGGAATACGCGATAGCGGTCATACGATGCACATTTTCGTCCGTGATTTTGTACGTATCATCAATAAAACACTTTTTTCGTCTGGACGTTATGTTGGCCGAACATTAGCAGCGTCTGACGTCTCCTAATCACACACACACGCCGCTAGCGGACGCAGCGCACTCTGGACGTCAGTACTAGCGGTTCTACGTTCTTGCAAAAATGCGTTCCTTTGCCACTTGCGTTGCGCTGCCGCACTTTTGTGCAGCCGTTCTTCGTATGCTGCCCGGCATTGGACGTCATTTGCTGCTAGCACGGCCGTAATTTAGTGCTGCTAAACGCACGTTAATACTGCGTTAGTCTGACCCTAGCCTAAGTCACAACAATTTGAAAAACACAGTCTGCTTAAAATAATACAACACAAACATTATATGTTCTCATGTTTTTATTGATCAGAACATATAAACATTCACAGTGCAGGGTGAAAAAAGTATGTGAACCTTTGGACTTAATAACTGGTTGACCCTCCTTTGGCAGCAATAACCTCAACCAAACATTTCCTGTAGTTGCAGATCAGACCTGCACAGCGATCTGGAGTAATTTTGGACCACTCCTCTTCACAAAACTGTTTCAGTGTAGCAATATTCTTGGGATGTCTGGTGTGAATCGCTCTCTTAAGGTCATGTCACAGCATTTCAATCGGGTAGAGGTCAGGACTCTGACTGGGCCACTCCAGAAGGCGTATTTTGTTTTGTTGAAGCCATTCTTTTGTTGAATTACTTGTATGCTTTGGGTCATTGTCCTGTTGCATCACCCATCCTCTGCGGAGCTTCAGTTGGCGGACAGATGGTCTTACGTTTTACTGCAAAATGTCTTGATAAACTCTGGAATTCATTTTTCCATCAATGACAACAATCCGTCCAGGCCCTGAGGCAGCAAAGCAGCCCCAAACCATGATGCTCCCTCTGCCATTTTTTACAGTGGGGATGAGGTTTTGATGTTGGTGTGCTGTGCCTTTTTTTCTTCACACATAGTGTTGTGTGTTTTTTCCAAACAACTCAATTTTGGTTTCATCTGTCCACAGAATATTTTGCCAGTAGTGCTGTGGAATATCCAGGTGCTCTTTTGCAAACTTCAAACGTGCTGTATTATTCTTTTTGGACAGCAGTCGCTTCCTCCGTGGTGTCCTCCCATGTACTCCATTCTTGTTTAATGTTTTCCTTATTGTAGATGTGTCAACAAAAATGTTAGCATGTGCCAGAGATTTCTGTAAGTCTTTAGCTGTCACGGTTCACGCCGTCGCCGCCGTGGCAAGAAGGCCAAAGGTGGTACTGCACCCTCCTGAATGGATCTATACAGCATCTCTCTGGCTATGCCACCTTGCACTTTCCCTCAGGCTGTGTGAACTTCAGGTGCTAGTACTAATAGAAAACGAATCAATTTGCACAAAGTGCAACTAGAGTACCAAGGAATGGTTAATTTTAATAATACACATAAACAAGACAATGAATTGGAAACATGCAAGATTGGTAATAGAGGGTGTGAAGGGTGGAGCAAGGAACCACTAATAAATTTGCAGAGAGCACACAATGAGAAGGCAAAGCTATACCTCGGCGGTTCAAGCCGCCTACATAACCGGTAATAAGGTAAGGAGTGCCAAGCAGCATATAAATATCCCAACCACTACCCTCACCAACCAAAACAGTTAAAAACAAGGAAAAGAAGCGTAGGTTGACGCGTTTCACCCGTATGGGCTTAGTCTAAAGCTAGTGTGCCTCTAGTACTCACCCCAATATATGTAGCCCCTGGTATTAGCCAAATAACGGTCAGCTGGACCAAAAAAACGGTATGAGGAATTCACTTCCGGGTACGCCGGCGATCACATGACAGTTGGGACCAATAGGACAACAGATACATCACAGGTACAGATGGGCCAATAGGAAAAGCATGGAGGTCACATGGGACCAATGGCCAATCAGTGGCCCACGGTGTCCTCAATAAGTGATCGATATAGATTCTGTACCATAACAACCAGCTAAAGGGCGGGCAGAGTAAAAATAAACCACTGCAACCTGAAAAGATTCCATATAATATCGCAATCCATAACTATGGGAAGACATTTGTAATGAATTGAAATGAAATGAATAGAAAGGTTGCACATACGCCCATGCATAGCGGTAAAGCTTCATACCAATATGATAATGACCAAGAGCACCAAGGCATAAATTGACAAATTGTGATATAACACCCCCTAAATAAAGAGGAGATGAGATCCTAACGGTTTCTAATGCCCCAAATGAAATAAAGGATGAAAAATAAAAACAACAATGAATAGAATGAAAAAGATACTCTTAACCAATTAGTCTACACATGCGAATGTCAATGAAAAAAATAGTATATATATATAAATGTATACACAGTTACAAGCGGGCAAGAATAATGAACAGTGAGAAAACATAATGAAAGACCATATAATGAAAAAACATATGGAAAGGCATAATGAAAAACATAGGGTCAGTTAGTAGTAGAACACAATAGTAGGCATCTAAATAAAAGGGGTAAACGTGAACCCTTCATTAAGTCCAAGAGGTGACCGAGTATTGAGCTGGTAAATCCAATAGGCTTCACGTTGGAGTAATTTAATGTCAAGGTTGCCCTTCCTAGGACCCAATTTAATCTGCTCAATGAGCAAAAATTTCATATTGTTAAGTGAACACATGTCACAAATCTGAAAATGTCTTGCAACAGGAGTATCCTTGTGAAGTTTGATGGATCTAACATGTTCCAATATATGAACTTTTAATGGCCGGATGGTTTTGCCAATATATTTTTTTCCACAATGACAGATAAGTTGGTACACTACGCCAGTGGAATTACAGTTCAAAAATTGGCGAACAGAAAAAGTTTTAGAGTTGTCAAAATTGAAAAAATGCTTGGAATCACGGGATACATAAGCACAGGCGGTGCATCTGCCGCATTTATACATCCCCTTGAGTCGATTGGTTAACCAAGAGGCCTTAGAGGACTGAGAGGTTTGAAAATGACTATGTACCAGCATGTCATGAAGATTGGTACATCTCCTAGCTGTCATAGAAGGTCGGGAGTTAGAGCCCCCTTAAGATAAGGGTCCTGGGTTAGCAATGGCCAGTAACGCTCACATATATGTTTGATCGCATGCCACCCACAATCAAAATTGGCAATCAATCTGATAGATTCCGATTTTATGGCAGTAGGAGCATCCTGCAAAAGACCATGTCGTTCAGTGACCAATGCCCGTTTATAAGTGGCCTTTAAGACCCGATTGGGGTAACCCTTCTCTTTAAAGGCCAATCAAAGAGCCTGAGATTTACACTTAAATTCTGAAATAGAGCTGCAGGTGTGACGTAACCTCAGGTACTGACCTACTGAAATACCCTTGCGTAATGAATGGGGATGATGACTAGACCACAATAATAAATTGTTGGCGGACGAGGGTTTCCGAAACAAGGTTGTATTCAAGGAACCAGCGGCATCCTTGTGTATGGAAATGTCCAAGAAATTCAAAACATCACTTTGAATCTCATATGTGAACCTTAAATTAAAGTCATTAATATTAAGACAATCGACAAATCTCCGAAACTCAAGTACAGTGGATGTCCAGATAATGATGACATCATCGATATATCGCCGCCTGCTAAAAATGTGTGGCCTAAATTGAGCCATAGGGGGTCCATTAATGATGGATTCCTCCCAAAATCCAAGAAATAGATTGGCATATGATGGAGCACAGGGAGATCCCATTGCCGCACCGACCAACTGGAGATAAAACTTGCCATCAAATATAAAGTAGTTGTGATGAAGTACAAATTCAAGGAGGCGGATCGTGAACTTAGTATGAATGAGATGTGACTCGCCTCTACGTGTTAAAAAAGTCTCCACACAGCTAAGGCCTAATTCATGTGGGATACAACTGTACAGACCCTCAACATCCAAGCTGCATAGCAACGCGTGAGGAGGTACAGTGGAATCTTCTAATTCCCTCAGTGTCTGCTTAGAGTCTCGGATGTAAGAGGGTAGTTTGTGTACAAACCCACAGAGAACCCGATCAATATAAGTACTAGGATTCTGTGACAAGGACTGTGTGCCAGACACAATGGGTCTACCCGGAGGCGAACTGCTATTTTTATGAATCTTGGGGAGACCATAAAATGTAGCAATCAAAGGTCGGGAAGGACGCATGTAATTGAACTCATCCTGGGTGATAGAACCTTCACGTAAATCATCATTGAGAATAGACAGAAGGAGAGTCGAAAAAGGTCAGTAGGGTCCCTTTATAGAATTTTATAGGTAATATCGTCATTGAGTAAAGTTAATACCATATCCCGATACTGACCAACCTTCATAAGGACGACATTCCCCCCCCTTGTCAGACATCTTGTTAACGATTTGGTCCATTTTTTGTAATTCACCCCAAGCAGCCCGTTCCCAAGGACTCAAGTTGTCAGCTTGTGCTGACCTAAGTTCGTGACTCTTGAGTGAAGCAATTTCACTGTAAACAACCTTACAAAAATTGTCCAAATTGGAGTACTCAGAAAAATGAGGGGTAAATCTACTCGTAGGTTTAAGGTCAGTATAAGACACCCTATCAGAAGGTGTATTATCATCCAAAAGTGCAATCAAAGACGAAAGGCATTCCAGGTCATTAGTAGTTAGGCCATAGTTGGTCGCAACCCATTCCAAGCGTATGCGATGATGTTTATGTAACGCCAATTTCCTAATGAATAAATGGATATCTTTAATCCAATTGAATGAGTCAAAACCAGGTGTGGGAACAAAAGATAACCCTTTCTTCAATACAGCAGTTTGATCGGCAGATAGTATAACATCAGTCAA
The DNA here is from genome assembly GCA_009667805.1 of Leptobrachium leishanense. Taxonomy (NCBI): domain Eukaryota; kingdom Metazoa; phylum Chordata; class Amphibia; order Anura; family Megophryidae; genus Leptobrachium; species Leptobrachium leishanense. The sequence goes on from CM019064.1 coordinate 198,484,751, forward strand.
ATTTATAACGCGGAGGGAGTCGGTTAAGGATGGTACCCCCCCTCGACGCGTCTGATGGCCCCGTGTTTTGACAGAACCCTTCCTCCTTCCCCGAGTCGGGGGGAGGTGGAATGCTGGTTCTTAAAAACGAAACAGATTTTTTCAGAATACCTCTAGGCTCCACAGAGCCAGAGAACACGGGCTCGTCACCATTGGAACCCAATTTGTTATCTGAGAACTCATACTCTGAAGTCGAAGCCCCCATCCCCTCATTGGGAATACCAGTGGAACTACGAGTTCGATTCTTCATAAACCTATACACATTGCTGGTATCGTAATCTCTCTGATCACGGGACAACTTATGTAACTTGCGTTCTTTAATTTCGCCATCATATTTATCAAGGGTAACCTTCAATCTATTTTCAAGGTCATCAAATTCAGAATGAGTTTTAAATTCAAGAACTTTGACCCGTTCTACTTCCAAAGTCTCATTAACCTTAGTAAGATTATCCGTCTCAAAATTAACCAAAATATTCATATAGCGTTTGGAACATTCATTACTCGCCTGAAGCCATTGTTCCATATAAACTGTATCATGTAAGTGTGACGCCGGTGGAGTATGAATGTGTAAACCGCGTGGTATCATATCCCTTGATAAATAATTGTTTAGAGATAAAATCTCCCACTTGGCACGTATTTGTCTTTTGAGAGTTTTTTGGACAGAAAAGAAGGTTTGATGAATATTAGACACAACATTTTCACCAGTAACCAGCCTATTAGGCATTTCCATATTGAAAACATCGCTACCTGCTTGATCCCAATGGTCCAAATTATCGAAGGAGGATAAAAGCCCAGACATAATCGTAGTGTAGACTGGTGCCTAAACGGTATTAAAACCAAAAAGGATACACTAATAACTAGAACCACGAAGGGGGCACCAGGTACTCAACAGAAGGGCATAACCCAAACAATCATGAAAATGAATCAATTTGCACAAAGTGCAACTAGAGTACCAAGGAATGGTTAATTTTAATAATACAGATAAACAAGACAATGAATTAGAAACATGCAAGATTGGTAATAGAGGGTGTGAAGGGTGGAGTGAGGAACCACTAATAAATTTGCAGAGAGCACACAATGAGAAGGCAAGAAAGCTATACCTCGGCGGTTCAAGCCGCCTACATAACCGGTAATAAGGTAAGGAGTGCCAAGCAGCATATAAATATCCCAACCACTACCCTCACCAACCAAAACAGTTAAAAACAAGGAAAGGAAGCGTAGCTTGACGAGATTCACATATGAGATTCAAAGTGATGTTTTGAATTTCTTGGACATTTCCATACACAAGGATGCCGCTGGTTCCTTGAATACAACCTTGTTTCGGAAACCCTCGTCTGCCAACAATTTATTATTGTGGTCTAGTCATCATCCCCATTCATTACGCAAGGGTATTCCAGTAGGTCAGTACCTGAGGTTACGTCGCACCTGCAGCTCTATTTCGCAATTTAAGTGTAAATCTCAGGCTCTTCGATTGGCCTTTAAAGAGAAGGGTTACCCCAATCGGGTCTTAAAGGCCGCTTATAAACGGGCATTGGTCACCGAACGACATGGTCTTTTGCAGGATGCTCCTACTGCCATAAAATCAGAATCTATCAGATTGATTGCCAATTTTGATTGTGGGTGGCATGCGATCAAACATATATGTGAGCGTTACTGGCCATTGCTAACCCAGGACCCTTATCTTAAGGGGGCTCTAACTCCCCGACCTTCTATGACAGCTAGGAGATGTACCAATCTTCATGACAAGCTGGTACATAGTCATTTTCAAACCTCTCAGTCCTCTAAGGCCTCTTGGTTAACCAATCGACTCAAGGGGATGTATAAATGTGGCAGATGCACCACCTGTGCTTATGTATCCCGTGATTCCAAGCATTTTTCCAATTTTGACAACTCTAAAACTTTTTCTGTTCGCTAATTTTTGAACTGTAATTCCACTGGTGTAGTGTACCAACTTATCTGTCATTGTGGAAAAAAAATATATTGGCAAAACCATCCGGCCATTAAAAGTTCGTATATTGGAACATGTTAGATCCATCAAACTTCACAAGGATACTCCTGTTGCAAGACATTTTCAGATTTGTGACATGTGTTCTCTTAACAATATGAAATTTTTGGGCATTGAGCAGATTAAATTGGGTCCTAGGAAGGGCAACCTTGACATTAAATTACTCCAACGTGAAGCCTATTGGATTTACCAGCTCAATACTCGGTCACCTCTTGGACTTAATGAAGGGTTCACGTTTACCCCTTTTATTTAGATGCCTACTATTGTGTTCTACTACTAACTGACCCTATGTTTTTCATTATGCCTTTCCATATGTTTTTTCATTATATGGTCTTTCATTATGTTTTCTCACTGTTCATAATTCTTGCCCGCTTGTAACTGTGTATACATTTATATATATACTAATTTTTTCATTGACATTCGCATGTGTAGACTAATTGGTTAAGAGTATCTTTTTCATTCTATTCATTGTTGTTTTTATTTTTCACCCTTTATTTCATTTGGGGCATTAGAAACCGTTAGGATCTCATCTCCTCTTTATTTAGGGGGTGTAATATCACAATTTGTCAATTTATGCCTTGGTGCTCTTGGTCATGATCATATTGGTATGAAGCTTTACCGCTATGCATGGGCGTATGTGCAACCTTTCTATTCATTTCATTTCAATTCATTACAAATGTCTTCCCATAGTTATGGATTGCGATATTATATGGAATCTTTTCAGGTTGCAGTGGTTTATTTTTGCTCTGCCCACCCTTTAGCTGGTTGTTATGGTACAGAATCTATATCGATCACTTATTGAGGACACCGTGGGCCACTGATTGGCCATTGGTCCCATGTGACCTCCATGCTTTTCCTATTGGCCCATCTGTACCTGTGATGTATCGGTTGTCCTATTGGTCCCAACTGTCATGTGATCGCCGGCGTACCCGGAAGTGAATTCCTCATACCGTTTTTTTGGTCCAGCTGACCGTTATTTGGCTAATACCAGGGGCTACATATATTGGGGTGAGTACTAGAGGCACACTAGCTTTAGACTAAGCCCATACGGGCGAAACGCGTCAAGCTACGCTTCCTTTCCTTGTTTTTAACTGTTTTGGTTGGTGAGGGTAGTGGTTGGGATATTTATATGCTGCTTGGCACTCCTTACCTTATTACCGGTTATGTAGGCGGCTTGAACCGCCGAGGTATAGCTTTGCCTTCTCATTGTGTGCTCCCTGCAAATTTATTAGTGGTTCCTTGCTCCACCCTTCACACCCTCTATTACCAATCTTGAATTTTTCCAATTCATTGTCTTGTTTATGTGTATTATTAAAATTAACCATTCCTTGGTACTCTAGTTGCACTTTGTGCAAATTGATTTGTTTTCATGATTGTTTGGGTTATGCCCTTCTGTTGAGTACCTGGTGCCCCCTTCGTTGTTCTAGTTGCTAGTACTAATAGACCTGTCATTCCCTTTATAAGGGTGGATCACCCATGATCCAGTGCTGCATTGTCTCACTTATTCCCTGGTAGCCTTCCTTCTAGACCTGTTCCCATCCTCTGCTATTACTGATTCCCCATGTACCGACTTCTTGCTTTGGACATTGACTACGTTTGCCAGCCGCCTGCCACGACCTATTGCATGGACTATATGACCCACGTATACTGCCTGCTGCTGCCAAGCATCCAGTGAGGCATGGTTCACATCAGGCAGCGCTTCTTAAAACCAGTAAACCCAAAACTGGTGTGTGTTTTTAAAGGGCAGGGCAGCTTTCAGCAACACATCCAATAATATCACACTGATTGGACTCAAGGTTGGCTCACTCCTGGCTCCAATTAGCTCTTGGAGAAGTCATTAGACTAGGGGTTCACATACTTTTTCCACCCTGCACTGTGAATGTTTATATGTTTTCATGTGTTTACTGAACATAACATGTAATGTTTCTGTTGTATTATTTTAAGCAGACTGTGTTTTTCAAATTTTTGTGACTTAGATGAAGATCAGAGCACATTTTATGACCAATTCATGCAAAACTCCACGTAATCCCAAAGGGTTCACATACTTTTTCTTGCCACTGTATATTTCAAAAACCGAAGATGTTACTGGTGTGAAATTAGGTATTTACAATCTTCGTGAAAAAAAACCAAACATGTTTTTTGCCATTTTCCACAAATCCAATTGGGGGGGAAAGGGGTCTGAATATTTTTTTTCATTATACCTATATTTCAAAAACCAAAGATGTTACAGACGTGAAATTTGGTATTTATAATCTTCTTGAAAAATAGGTGTTTTACCATTTTCCAAAAATCCCAAATGGGGGGTGAAAAAAAGGAGGGGCTGAATACATTTAAACAGGATACCTATATCTCAAAAACAGAAGATGCTACATACGTGAAAATTGGTATTTAGATTCATCTTGAGAGACAAAAAAACACCTATTTTACCATTTTCCAAAAATTCAGTGGGAGGGGGCAAAAAGGGGGGTTGAATACTTTTATCAGTATACCTATATTTCAAAAACAAAAGATGTTACAGGTGTGAAATTTGGTATTTACAATCTTCGTGAAAAAAACAAACATGTTTTTTGCCATTTTCCACAAATCCAATTGGGGGGAAAGGGGTCTGAATATTTTTTTCATTATACCTATATTTCAAAAACCAAAGATGTTACAGACGTGAAATTTGGTATTTATAATCTTCTTGAAAAATAGGTGTTTTACCATTTTCCAAAAATCCAAATGGGGGGTGAAAAAAAGGAGGGGCTGAATACATTTAAACAGGATACCTATATCTCAAAAACAGAAGATGCTACATACGTGAAAATTGGTATTTAGATTCATCTTGAGAGACAAAAAAACACCTATTTTACCATTTTCCAAAAATTCAGTGGGAGGGGGCAAAAAGGGGGGTTGAATACTTTTATCAGTATACCTATATTTCAAAAACAAAAGATGTTACAGGTGTGAAATTTGGTATTTACAATCTTCGAGAAAAAAAAACATGTGTTTTGCCATTTTGCACAAATCCAAATAAGGGGGGGGTCGAGGGAAAGGGGTCTGAATACTTTTATCAGTATATCTATATTTCAAAAGTCAAGATGTTACAGGTGTGAAGTTTGGTAATTAAAATCTTTTGAAAATAAAGCAACTCGTGTTTTACCATTTTCCAAAAATCCAAGTGGGGGGGTAAAAAAAAAGGAGGTGAATCCTTTTAAACAGGATACCTACATCTCAAAAACAGAAGATGTTACAGACGTGAAACTTGGTATTTAGATTTGTCTTGAGAAACAAAAAAACACCTATTTTACCATTTTCCAAAAATCCAGTGGGATGGGGAAAAAAGGGGGGTTGAATATTTTAATCATTATACCTATATTTTAAAAAAAACAAAGATTAGGTGTGAAATATGGCACTTACAATCTTCTTGAAAAATAAAAAAACACGTTTTACCATTTTCCAAGAATCTCAGGTGGTGGGTGAAAAAAAGGGGTGTGAATACTTTTGAACAGGATATCTACAGTGGCAAGAAAATGTATGTGAACCCTTTGGGATTACGTGGAGTTTTGCATGAATTGGTCATAAAATGTTTTTTTTTTTTCACGAAGATTGTAAATACCAAATTTCACACTCGTAACATCTTCGGTTTTTGAAATATAGGTATACTGATAAAAGTATTCAACCCCCTTTTTTGCCCCCAAGGAATTTTCAGAACATGATAAAATACGTGGTGTTTTATTTTTCAAGACGAATCTAAATATCAATTTTCAGGTCTGTAACATATTCTGTTTTGGAGATACAGGTATTCTGTTTAAAATATTTAAAATATTCAACCCCTTTTTTTGCCCCCCCCACTTGGATTTTTGGAAAATGGTAAAATACCTGTTGTTTTATTTTCAAGACAAATCTAAATACCAATTTTCACGTCTGTAACATCTTCTGTTTTTGAGATCTAGGTATCCTGTTGAAAAGTATTCACCCCCTTTTTTCACCCACCACGTGAGATTCTTGGAAAATGGTAAATAGTTTTTTTATTTTTCAAGAAGATTGTAAATAATTTTGGAAATATAGGTATACTGATAAAAGTATTCAACCCCCCTTTATGCCCCCTCCCACTAAGTTTTTGGAAAATGGTAAAATAGGTGTTTTTGTTTCTCAAGACGAATCTAAATACCAATTTTCACATATGTAACATCTTCTGTTTTTGAGATATACAGTCAGCTCCAGAAATATTGGGACATCGACACAATTATAACATCTTTGGCTCTATACACCACCACAATGGAGTTGGAGAATGAAACAAACACAATGTGCTTTAACTGCAGGCTGTCAGCTTTAATTTGAGGGTATGTACATCCAACTCAGGTGAACTGTGTAGGACTTACAGCAGTTTGCAGATGTGCCTCCCACTTGTTAAGGGACCAAAAGTAATGGGACAATTGGCTTCTCAGCTGTTCCATGGCCAGGGTGTGTGATATTCCCTCATTACCCCAATTACAATGTGCAGATAAAAGGCCCAGAGTTCATTTTAAGTGTGCTATTTGCATTTGGAATCTGTTGCTGTCAACTCTCAAGTAGGGATGAGCCGAACACGCCCGAGTTCGGTTCATATTCGAACCCGAACTTTCCAAATGTTCGAATCCGAACCCGAACTCGAACTCAATACAAGTCAATGGGGCTGTAAATTCGGATTTTAGAGTGCCCTCCAAGAGGGCATATATGCTAAATATTTGCCATAAAAGGTTTATGGGGGTCCGGGTAGTGCCCTGGGGGACAGGAAACAAGGACAAAAAGTTTTAAAAAAACGTTTTTAAAGGGACAGTGAGTTTTCCATGAAATAAGGGTTGAAAATAAAAACGAAAAATTCCTTCAAATATCGTGCCTAGGAGGTCCCCATAACCTGCCTGTGAAGTGGCGGATTTCTAGGATGTATAGAAACACTTAAAAACAAAAAAATTACGTTTCATATGACGGTAAATGCTTTTACTTTAATCTATCCATAAACAACTGCTTGGGGCGGCAGTCTGTATGAAAACAGGAGACATTTTCAGAGATGCAGAAAAAGTTTAGGGATTTTTTGGCTAAATTATTGTGAAACTTATGCAGGCTTTGGATGAAAGTAACAATAGGTGCTTAAAATTGGGCCTTTAGCGTCGGCAACAGTGCCGTCACACCATAACCCCTCTGAGGATATGAATCTGATACAGGCGTCAGTGGCAGTGCACCCAAATATTGTGCTTTTGGTGCGAGGCCTGCAAGTACTGTCATACAGTATCCCCTCTGTAGTATTGTGGAAGAATGCAGGGGTGGACCATGCGGTCCTATATTAAAAAGATATGAATCTGGTAAAGGCGTCAGTGCACCCAGATATTGTGCTTTTGGTGCCAGGCCAGCAAGTGCATTCATACAGTAACCCCTCTGTGGTATTGTGGAAGAATGCAGGGGTGGACCATGTGGTCCTATATTAACCCTTTCGCTGCTGAGGCTTTTCCCGCCCCTATGCTGAGGTCATTTTTACCTGTTTTGCGCATCATGTTTAAACGTGTTTTGAAGGCTTATTTTAGTATATGACCCAGACATATTATATATCGTTCTTTCCGTCAGACTCAGTAGATTCATAATATGTCATTATTATATGTATACGTTATGTCATGTCTGTATATTATAACAAAAAATGCAATAAAATATGTATTTTCAATAATTTACAATGTGTAAAGTGTTTTTTTCCACATTTTAACATGCGAGCAATTGCGGTTATATTTTGTATGGGGTGCGCTTGTTAAAAAAATTAGAGATGGGGTCTCGTTACATTTTTTTTGGGGAAAATGACACTATTTTTAACAAACGCACCGCATACAAAAATCGTTAGTGCAGCATCATTGTTCACATTATAATTGAAATGGGAACAATATTGCTGCATTAACAAACCAAAAAAAATAAAAAAAAAGTGTTTATTTTTTTTTTTAAATTTTTTTTAATTTTTATTTTTAATTTTTTTTTTTACCCCCCCTCCCAGTAGCGTGGCAGACCGGCAGTAAGAACACACAACAACAATCTCCTATGAAATCTAGTCTCAAATGCATGCTGAAGCTCTGCGTGGAAACCTTATGTAGTGTGCTGCGGGACTTAGCTCTGTGAGCCCATGATTGGGAAAAATTTGCGCAATCAGGACTCTGAGCCGTGATTGGCATACTGTTGAACCTGTCTTGCACCAGACCTGTGGTCAGGTGCAAGGCTGTAGCCAATTACGAGCTTCAGGCCAGTGTAAAAGTGCATTGTGGCCCATTGTGGTCGAACATGCGGCGAACACCCGGAAATGTTCGGAGTTCGCGAACAGAACGAACAGGCTAAGTTCGGCCCGAACTCTGAACCGTCCGAACCGAACAGCTCTCAAGATGAGATCCAAAGAGCCTCCACTATCAGTGAAGCAAGCCATCATTAGGCTGAAGAAACAAAACAAACACATCAGAGAGATAGCAAGAACATTAGGTGTGGCCAAAACAACTGTTTGGAACATTCTCAAAAAGAAGGAGTGCACCGGTGAGCTCAGCAACACCAAAAGACCCGGGAGACCACGGAAAACAACTGTGGTGGATGACCAAAGAATTCCTTCCCTGGTGAAGAAAACACCCTTCTCAACAGTTGGCCAGATCAAGAACACTCTCCAGGAGGTAGGTGTATGTGTGTCAAAGTCAACAATCAAGAGAAGACTTTACCAGAGTGAATACAGAGGGTTCACCACAAGATGTAAATCATTGGTGAGCCTCAAAAACAGGAAGGCCAGATTAGAGTTTTGCCAAACAACACCTAACAAAGCCTTCACAGTTCTGGAACAAGATCCTATGGACAGATGAGACCAAGATCAACTTGTACCAGAGTGATGGGAAGAGAAGATTATGGAGAAGGAAAGGAACTGCACATGATCCTAAGCATACCTCATCATTGAAGCATGGTGGTGGTAGTGTCATGGCGTGGGCATGTATGGCTGCCAATGGAACTGGTTCTCTTGTATTTATTGATGATGTGACTGCTGACAAAAACAGCAGGATGAATTCTGAAGTGTTTCGGGCAATATTATCTGCTCACATTCAGCCAAATGCTGCAGAACTCATTGGACGGCGCTTCACAGTGCAGATGGACAATGACCCAAAGCATACTGCAAAAGCAACCAAAGAGTTTTTGAAGGAACAGAAGTGGAATGTTATGAAATGGCCAAGTCAATCACCTGACCTGAATTCCATTGAGCATGCATTTCACTTGCTGAAGACAAAACTGAAGGGAAAATGCCCCAAGAACAAGCAGCAACTGAAGACAGTTGCAGTAGAGGCCTGGCAGAGCATCACCAGGGATGAAACCCAGCGTTTGGTGATGTCTATGCGTTCCAGACTTCAGGTTGTGATTGACTGCAAAGGATTTGCAATCAAGTATTAAGAAGGGAAAGTTTGATTTATGATTATTATTCTGTCCCATTAAATTTGGTCCCTTAACAAGTGGGAGGCACATCTGCAAACTGCTGTAAGTCCTACACCGTTCACCTGAGTTGGATGTACATACCCTCAAATTAAAGCTGACAGTCTGCAGTTAAAGCACATTATGTTTGTTTCATTCCAACTCTATTGTGGTGGTGTATAGCGCCAAAGATGTTAGAATTGTGTCAATGTCCCAATATTTCTGGACCTGACTGTAAATTAAAGATTACACCTTTGGCTTTCCATTATCTTGACGAATATAGCTCTGGTTTTACATTACGAAGAAAAATGTACCCCTTGTTTTATATTTATATGTTGATGTTATGGACATGAATATCTGTAAATGATCTACTTCAATTAGACCTAGACACAAACAGCGTAGAAATGTAAAAACAGCAGTGGGTACTTTCAGACAGACAATGGTAATATTGCCTGCTCAGTATACGGTTAAAAAAAAAACACTGGTTCCTGGCAATGGTTATTTGGAAAATAACTTGGTAGTGAAGGGGTTAAACCTGTCAAACGAAAGCACCAAAAATCTGGGCATTTCAACAAATTTTCGCTGCTGTTCAGTGTTCTCTGAAAAGATTAACCAATACTTTTCTATGGGGAATTTCACCGTATTTAGCTGGTAATTCACCAATATTTGGCGAATTGCTAGCTTTCTGATGAGTCGAATTGCCACAAAACTGCACCGTATGGTGAAATTCACCATTTGGTGCAATTCGGTTGCAAATTTGGCAATCTTTGAATAACCACAGGTGTTCATGCAAATAATACCCCAAGAACAGCTATTTGAAACAGAGCAAAAAAAAAGAAGAAAGAAATACCTAAAGTTCCGGCTTTATGTTTCATAAACTCTCCCGTCCATCACCCCATTGGTAACTGGGGATAATGCAGCAAAAAGCTGCCCTTATTATTCATACCAAAAAGCTTTGGGCTACATTGTCTGCGCAATCAGGCTCTTGATTTTATCAACAATATGTTCTGTACCCTGCGTGTTTTACAGGTAAAATCTGTTCTGCATCTATTACAGACTCAGATTCTGTACATTTTTACAATGATAGAGATACAAAGGTCTTTGCTTGAAAAGCATTACACAAATATACAAGTAACCGATGTTCTGCAGTGCAGTGAGCATATTATACATTTTAAAAGGGACCCTCCAGCGTTGGTTTTCAACATTCTTTTTTTATTAAATAAATGTAGACAGTATACATTCAACTATCCGTTTTATTATTAACAGCAACAAATGTATATTGATATATATATATATATATATAACAATCATGAATATTTGTCATACATTTAAGCATATTCTCTATCTTGTTTAAAAGCCATTAGAGAGCAGAAATGTTGACTCTGTTATATTCAATTGTAATAAAAGGGGCAGATGGACATTAAGCTCCAGCCCCATGTCCCAAAATCCGTCTAATCTATCTTTTCATGCATTTTTACCACCCTGCTTGCTGGTGGGTCCCAGATGTCTATTCTAAACTGGTACTAATGCCATTGGGGGTAGGAATGGCACAGGGGTGCAATTGTGGTACAAAAGGGAAAGGGGAATGCAAATAAATAACTTTAGCTCCAGACCTATGAAGTCCATCAATGTCGACATTAGAGACCGCTATTTGGGAAACGTTTCCACATGCACATGCAGAAATCCTGTCAAATATGTTATATTTTATGCCAAAGCAACGATCTAAAACCTTTTTATTTTTTTATAAAGTATTTTACCAGGAAGGATACATTGAGATTTCTCTCGTTTTCAAGTATGTCCTGGGTGGCGAGTATGTACCGTTAGGTGTCTTGCGCAATGATGCTTACTGGAAAGGTGCTCTTGCCAGGATTTGAACCTGTGTCTCCAGTCTCCATGGTTATAGAGCAGTGTTGTTACCTCTGCTCCACCAAGCTGGTACTTATTGCATACCCATTATTACTTTACCCTTGGTTGTTCCATGTTAACCTATATTTTCTCCAAAAACCATGAACAGCAGGGCTGTTGTGGTCACTAACCTACCTTTTCTGCTAGTGGCCCAGTAGGTCAGTACTCCATGAGATGATGGAGTGTATATAACAGTACACCTCTAAGAGATTTGTACTCTAGGAAATGCACTCTCAAATCCTCAGTATCCCAATCTATGAGACCAACTGGAAAAAAAAAAACATCTGAATTGTGCACACAAATTTGAGATTGATGCTTGTGCCTCCCTCATATGTCTTTAAGTGAATCCATCGTCTTTTATGTCCCCACTTCATACCTTAATTTTTACTTATCCCTCCTTTGGCAGTTAACCTACCACTAGAATTTACCCCACTGACATATTCTACCCTCCTCGCCACAATGATATTACACTTCTTTTTCTGACATACACCTAGAGTATAACTTTACTGATTATAATTCAAATGTTGACAGTCATACTTTTTGAGGGCCATGTGGCAGCTGCTCTTTCCATATACAGTTGTGCTCAAAATTATTCAACCCCCAATGCTGTAAAGGGTTTCAGGGAATTTAGTGTACATTTGTAATTGTATTCAGAATGAAATCCTACAAGGACTTTTTAAAGAACCATATGCAACTAAAATGACATCAATTGGTTTTGTAATACAGTAGTAAATGTTTCTTTTGTGAATTCTTCATTGACACAATTATTCAACCCCTTAAAGACTACCACTCTGAAGAACAGAGGTTCATTCAAGTGTTTTCAATCAGGTATTGAAAACACCTGTGGATGTCACGGAGCAGCAATAAAGCATAATAAGCACCAATTAGGCAGCTTTAAAATGACTGTGAAACTCAGCTCCTTCTAGACATTTACTGGTGTGGTTACAAACATGGTGAAGTCAAGAGAATGGTCCAGGAAGACAAGAGAAGAGGTGATTACTCTTCACAGGAAGGGCAATGGCTATAAGAAGATTGCAAAGATGTTAAACATACCAAGAGAGACCATAGGAAGCATCATTTGCAAATTCAAGGCAAAGGGCACTGTTGAAACGCTACCTGGTCGTGGCAGAAAGAAGATGCTGACTTCGACTGCTGTGCGCTACCTGAAGCGTAGAGTGGAGAAAAGTCCCCGTGTGACTGCTGAGGAACTGAGAAAAGATTTGTCAGATGTGGATACTGAAGTTTCAGCTCAGACAATACGGCGCACACTGCGTAATGAAGGCCTCCATGCCAGAACTCCCAGGCGCACCCCCTTGCTGTCTCCAAAGAATTAGAAGAGTCGACTGCAATATGCCAAAAGTCATGTGGACAAACCACAGAAGTTTTGGGATAGTGTTCTGTGGACTGATGAAACAAAATTAGAACTGTTTGGGCCCATGGATCAACACTATGTTTGATGGAGGAAGAACAAGGCCTATGAAGAAAAGAACACCTTGCCTACTGTGAAGCATGGCGGGGGGTCAATCATGCTTTGGGGCTGTTTTGCTTCTGCAGGTACAGGGAAGCTTCAGCGTGTGCAAGGTACCATGAATTCTCTTCAGTACCAGGAGATATTGGATGACAATGTGATGCAGTCCGTCACAAACCTGAGGCATGGGAGACGTTGGACCTTTCAACAGGACAATGATCCCAAGCATACCTCCAAGTCCACTAGAGCATGGTTGCAGATTAAAGGCTGGAACATTTTGGAGTGGCCATCGCAGTCACCTGACTTAAATCCGATTGAGAACCTCTGGTGGGACTTAAAGAAAGCAGTTGCAGTGCGCAAGCCTAAGAATGTGACTGAACTGGAGGCTTTTGCCCATGACGAATGGGCGAAGATACCCGTAGATCGCTGCAAGACACTTGTGTCAAGCTATGCTTCACGTTTAAAAGCTGTTATAACTGTAAAAGGATGTTGTACTAAGTACTAAGATTGAATGTCACTTGGGGGTTGAATAAAACTGATAATGATGTGAGCACAGAAAAGACATTTGTGGTTATTTCATTATAAATGTTATGTTATATTTGTCTGACCTACACGTGCCTCTTTGATTTAATTGTAAGCAAGATGACTGAATGATCAAAATCAATGTCAAACTGGCCAAAACACTCAATTTCAGTAGGGGTTGAATAATTTTGAACACAACTGTATATAGTTTTGTGTGATATGTGCAACACCTATGTGATATGTGTCATGTTTGTAAAGGATTTTGAAAGTGCCCAATTCCATATTGATCGAGCCTATTGCACGAGGCTCCTGAGTCGGTCAGGAGGTTGAATAATTTTGAACACAATTGTATTCTACAGATGGGATTGGATGTGCAACCTGTTTGGCTCATACCAATAAAAAAATATTTTGTTGCTTGGCATCTTGAGAGTTTACAATCCATGCAAATTACTGCATTCCTTCCATGGTCTTTTTTTATGGTCCTGATTGATGAGCATTGCTAGGTTCCAGACAGAGCTGGGCATCCTGTTTTGTGAATTACTGTATAGAAAAGTAATCTAGGACTTCCTCATGTGCTAAAGTTAACAGTGTGATAGGAAATATCTTTTCACTATTCTATGTGCATATTACATGCAAAAGACGGCAAAAACAGTGCCTTTCTCAATGGTTAGGTAACAACGTTGCACAACGGGATTTGGCCAATTTTTCAACTTCAGATATATTTAAGGGTAAGACAACAAAATTCATACTTGTAGAGTCCATTTTTGCTAACATGAATGTACAATTCAGTTCATCAGATTTCTCATTTGGACATTCTTTATTGAAGTGGACTAAACTAGTCCGTCCTCGGATGCCAGCCTCTGATCTAATTCGGTGGAGAACGTCAAAGATATGCGCGCATAAAGAATTCACACAGACGATATAAAACGGTCTATGTAACTTCGAAGGAAGTGACTTCTCTCTGAGTTTAATGATAGGTTTCGATACATTTATAGTACTTCGCTAAGTAAGCGAGTGGGAGTCAACTAAACATTTTGATTGACTTCAGCATAAAATTACGTACATACAGTTTATTTATTAATTATGAGAAGATCGAATATTCAGCTATTTCAAAGTTCAAAGTAACATTTCATAAAATTGCAAAATCAGCGATGTTCTTCTGGATGTTCTTCCTGGATGACCATATGACCATGCGACGTCTGGAACATTTGTGCTTCTTCCTTTTTGTGGTTAGGCATGGCAGAGAGACACCTGCTTAGCTTCCTTTTTTCTGTAGAGATGGCTTACGCAAGATACATTTTGCTTTCTATCTCTACAAAAGGCACTTATATTACTTTCGTCTTAAAGCGATAGCAAATTATTGACAAATTATTGACAAATGAGCATTTTTCCAAGGCCCGAATTTATATATAAAAGCAGATATATATACTCGTCCACAACATTATCTGAATTATCATTATTACCATTTATATAGTACCAACAGTATCTGCAGTGCTTTACCATAACCAATGGGGAATGAGAAATTTTATGTAAATAAATTCCATTTTCTCTATGTACACATAAGTATTGCTAAGCAAACAGGTTTATGCTGCGTGTTTTGCATGTGAAGCGCATTTTTAAGCTAATATATGTAATAAATTT
Source organism: Leptobrachium leishanense (assembly GCA_009667805.1). Lineage (NCBI taxonomy): Eukaryota > Metazoa > Chordata > Amphibia > Anura > Megophryidae > Leptobrachium > Leptobrachium leishanense. The sequence continues at coordinate 198,499,759 of CM019064.1, forward strand.
AGTTGGTTATTAATAATAAAAAAACTATTACCTAGTAAGAATTATACTCTTATCCTCTTCTTACACTTTTTCCCCATGTAAGTTACCTTCTACTAACCCCCCACCCCAGCCCCCCCTACTTGCCCCACCCCCTCCCTTTCCCGTAAATAAAACCCAACAAAGTATTGGCATTTTGAAAAGGTCACGTCTTTTATTACTTAAGGCCAAATTCTTTGCCTCTAAGGCAGAATTATTATTATCGATCCTCGTATGCCAAATACACTTCCCCAGATAACACTGGCAGCCAGATAACACTGGCAACTGCAATGCACCACAAGCATTGCCCAGAAATAGCGCCCCACGTGGCTAAGCAGGCTGACCACACATCTGCTCAGTTTATTTTATGGCAGATAGCAGGCCGAGAGGATCTGCAAACCAGGAAGGCACCTGAGCCTGGCCATATGAAACCACAACTCACCCCGTACCCTGCAGATCCTCCCCCCACTATCGCCCTCCACGTGCCAGGCCGCCTATTTCACCGCTCCTCCCTAACCTAAACCATGTCCATCTTAAGCGCAATCCCCCACCTGTGGCCGACCAAACCACCAGCTGGCTTCCTGCCACATGGTAAAGTACCCAATGCAAGCGCAATCCACGCAGTTGCGGCCGTAAAAAAACACCAACTGGCTTCAAGCCTCGTGGGATACTTATCTGATCGATAATAATTGCTCTAAACCATGCTTTTAATCAAAGAACAATCCCCCAACCCTGGCCGTTCAAAAACCTCAGGCTGGCTTCATGTCACATGGTGTATATAATGTGATAGAATAGGTAGACTAACCATGTCCATATTTAGACAATCCCCCAGACATGGCCGTATAAGCCACGAACCGGGTTCATGTAACATGGCATATTTCCATATGGGAAACCACGGGCGGTCTTGCATGAGTGGTGGAATCACCACTCCATTGCCCCTATCCATGGTGCTTCTGCTGCGTGACCTTTCCGACGTTGTAGCGAAACAGCATCTATGAAAGAGAAAACAAAACAGGGTGGGTTGGGTGGGAGTAAATGAAAAATCATTGCAATACCTCAATGTCCCCTGCCCAGCCATTTTATATCCTCCCTTCCATTGTTTCTCCATTGTACCCAATCACAAAGAGCCATGCTTCAGCTCATAGAACAAAGCCTCATCCCATATAACAAGGAAACCTCCTTTCTTTCCCTCTTGCATAATACAGAGATAATTCTTAAGCCTTTTTCATTCCTAATTAGTCATTCTCTCTTACTAAGAATTATACTCTTATCCTCTTCTTACACTTTTTCCCCATGTAAGTTACCTTCTACTAACCCCCCCCAGCCCCCCCTAGTTGCCCCCACCCCCTCCCTTTCCCGTAAATAAAAACACAACAAAGTATTGGCATTTTGAAAAGGTCACGTCTTTTATTACTTAAGGCCAAATTCTTTGCCTCTAAGGCAGAATTATTATTATCGATCCTCGTATGCCAAATACACTTCACCAGATAACACTGGCAGCCAGATAACACTGGCAACTGCAATGCACCACAAGCATTGCCCAGAAATAGCGCCCCACGTGGCTAAGCAGGCTGACCACACATCTGCTCAGTTTATTTTATGGCAGATAGCAGGCCGAGAGGATCTGCAAACCAGGAAGGCACCTGAGCCTGGCCATATGAAACCACAACTCACCCCGTACCCTGCAGATCCTCCCCCCACTATCGCCCTCCACGTGCCAGGCTGCCTATTTCACCGCCACCAAAAACGAGGACCCTCTTTTTACTGCCACCAATAAAAAAACGTGACCTTTTCTCTTACCCCACAAAAGGCTCCTTATCGCGCCTTCAATGAAGAGTGTGTTCCCAGCCTTATCACTCCTTTCAATGAACTCCTCACTTCTTGCTCCTATTTCAGGGTGCTCCAAAACCATTGCCAAATAACATCAGCAAATGCAATGCACACATATTGCCCAGAAATAGCGGCCCCACGTGGCTAAGCAGGATGACCACACATCTGCTCAGGGGTCTCTTTATATCGCAAATAGTAGGCCGAGAGGATCTGCAAACCAGGAAGGCACCTGAGCTTGGCCGTACGAAACCACACTCACCCCGTACCCTGCAGACCCTCCCCCTACCATTGCATCCCCACGTGCCAGGCCGCTATTTCACCACTCACAATACCTATCTCTTCTCTAGCTGTCCCCTAAATGTAGTACCATAATATCTGGCTTACCCCTCTTTCTCCTGGATGTCTTTGCTATTCCCAATAACTGCCCCAAACCCTACCTTGCTTCCCTATCCATCTAATCCCTACTTCAATTACGCTGCACCCCGGGGTTGCTCCTCTCTTGGTGCCAGCAGCACGACTCTCCATCCAGTGCACATAGGAGTGTCCCAGGATCCGCACTCTCATTGCGTGTCCTGCAAATAACCAAAATGTAAACTATTAACGGTAATGCACACACACAGTGTACCCGAACTGAAAAGAAACCAAAAGAAACAAGGAAACAAATTATTATTATTAAACAAAACAATTGTTCCCCATAAGTTTCCCTTCATTTCTTTAATGACCTCACATATCTCCTATATACTTCCCATTTCCGTGGCCTGCTGCGGAACCATTTGAATTGATACCCGGACAAGTTAGTACCACTCTTGTGTCCCCAGAACATGCGACCCTTTGAAGGAGTCGCCTCCAAGTATCCCCTCATACATACCACTGGGCATACTTCCCCACCATGGGCACCTAGAGCAATTGTTTTCTCAATCCTTAGGGCAGCTGAAAAACTAAAACAAATGCTGCCCTACAAAGATTGTTATCAGCTCCATCTTATCTCCTACTTGTACTCTGCTGTCAAGATCTTCCTCACCACGAATTGTTTAGCCCAGTCCTCCTCTTCCTTTAACCGAGCAAAGTATGAAATACCACTAAATAGTTCCAAGCTGTCCTTTATTGACTTACCGCCGAACTTCAGTAGCTATTTGAAAACAACTTTCTGCCCCATCTCCTCTGTCCCTTTAAAACTCGATCCAACCCTTTCACTGCTTGCTCTACGGTGCCCATGTCTTCTGCAACAACAATCTCCTCACCAAATCATTGATGCCCTCTAACTGCTCCCCATCTGGCAAAGAAATGGAGGGCAGTCTTCCCCCGGATATTTATTTATTTATTTAAATATTTTTATTATTATTATTTATTTTATTATTATTATTATTTTTTATTTTTTTTCCCTTCCTCCTCCCGGTGCCAAATATCGGAACACATCCCACCTGAAACTGGACAATGTATCCGCCACCACCTTCCTTACCCCCGGTATGTGATTACCGTGAAATTAATATTGCTTTCCAAACATATCAACACCAAATACCTGACAAAAGGGTAAACAATCTGCCCGATTGTCCCCAAAACTAAATCAGAGGGTGCAAGCAACATGCGAGGTAAAAAATGACAAGCTCAGAGTCGTGTCTATAAATGCTCGCAGTTTAGTCAATAAAATCAATGAACTGGAGGCAATGATGGCAGCTGAAAAAGTAGATTTAGTGGCGGTTACTGAGACATGGTTCAGTGAGAAAAATAACTGGGACATAACAATACCGGGGTACTCTTTATATAGAAAAGACAGAGAAGGTAGGAAAGGAGGAGGAGTGGCCCTGTATGTGAAAAACAACATAAAAACGAACCAAATAAAAGTGAGCGAGGTGAACATAGAGTCAGTTTGGGTTACACTAACATTTGGCAATCATACAGTAGCTCGTGTAGGTGTGATCTATAGACCCCCTGGACAAGTAGAAGAGCTAGATAATCTGCTGGTTGAGGAAATAGCCAAAATGGCAATGAAGGGGGAAGTTATTATCATGGGGGACTTTAATCTTCCTGATGTGAACTGGAAAACCAAAACAGCTGGGTGCACCAGGAGTACAAATATTCTAAACTCCTTACTGGGATTCTCTCTAACACAAGTAGTTGAGGAGCCGACCCGTAAAGAGGCCATATTGGATTTAATACTCACAAATGGAGGTTTGGTATCGGACGTTGTTGTAGGTGAAAATTTGGGATCTAGTGATCACCAGTCAGTATGGTTTAATATAAGAACAGGGATGGAGCCGCACCACACAAAACAAAAGTTTTAGACTTTAAAAAAACAGATTTTTCTAAAATGAGATTTTGTGTGAAGGAGTCATTATCAGACTGGAGGAATTTAAAGGGAGTCCAAGAGAAATGGGATTATTTAAAGGAAGCATTATTGAAGGCCACAGGAAATTGCATTCGGCTTGTTAGCAAAAACAAAAAAGGGAAGAAACCACTGTGGTACTCTGCAGAAGTGGCCAAAATAGTGAAGAACAAGAAGATAGCATTCAATAATTATAAAAAAAACTCAGCGTGAAGAAGATAGGCAAACCTATAAGATTAGGCAGAAAGAGGCAAAGCAATTTATAAGAGCTTCCAAAGCACACGCAGAAGAGAAAATAGCTCAGTCAGTAAAAAAGGGGGACAAAACATTTTTTAGATACATAAACGAGAAAAGAAAAGTAAAACAAGGATTAGTTAGATTAAAAACAAAGGAAGGAAGGTATGTAGAAGAGGATAAAAGTCTCGCTGACTGCCTCAATAAATATTTTTGTTCAGTCTTTGCAGAAGAAAAGGAAGGAAAGGGACCTCAGTTAGGAGAGAACACTAAAGAGACATTTACATATGAGTTTACAGAGGAGGAGGTTCTAAAGCAGCTGTCTAAAGTAAAGACAAATAAGTCAATGGGGCCTGATGGGATCCACCCTAAATTATTAAAAGAGCTCAGTGATGTAATAGCAAAACCGTTAACAGATTTATTTAACCAATCCTTGTTAACAGGAGTCGTCCAGAAGACTGGAAATTAGCAAATGTTGTGCCTATTTACAAGAAGGGTAGTAGGAGGAATCGGGGAACTATAGGCCAGTTAGTCTTACGTCAGTAGTAGGGAAATTAATGGAAACCATGTTAAAGGAAAGGATTGTTGAACATCTAAAAACACATAGATTACAAGATCAGAAACAACATGGGTTTACCTCAGGGAGATCATGCCAAACTAATCTTATTGATTTTTTTGATTGGGTAACAAAATAATAGACACAGGTGGTGCAGTAGACATTGCTTATTTAGATTTCAGTAAGGCTTTTGATACTGTTCCGCATAGAAGGCTTATCAATAAATTGCAATCTTTGAGCTTGGATTCCAATATTGTTGAATGGATTAGGCAGTGGCTGAGTGACAGACAACAGAGGGTTGTGGTAAATGGAGTTTATTCGGCGCAAGGTCTTGTTACCAGTGGGGTACCTCAGGGGTCAGTACTTGGACCCATTCTCTTTAATATTTTTATTAGTGATATTGCAGAAGGTATTAATGGAAAAGTATGTCTTTTTGCTGATGACACAAAGATTTGCAACAGGGTTGACGTTCCTGGAGGGATCAGCCAAATGACAAATGATTTAGGTAAGCTAAAAAAATGGTCAGAGTTGTGGCAATTGAGTTTTAATGTGGATAAGTGCAAGATAATGCACCTGGGACGTAAAAACCCAAGGGCTGAATATAGAATATTTGATACAGTTCTAACCTCAACATCTGAGGAAAGGGATTTAGGGGTTATTATTTCAGAGGATCTAAGGGTAAGTAGTCAATGTAATAGAGCAGCAGGAAATGCTAGCAGAATGCTTGGTTGTGTAGGGAGAGGTATTAGCAGTAGGAAAAGGGAAGTGCTCATGCCACTGTACAGAGCACTGGTGAGACCTCACTTGGAGTACTGTGTGCAGTACTGGAGACCGTATCTCCAGAAGGATATAGACATCTTGGAGAGAGTTCAGAGAAGGGCTACTAAAATGGTGTACGGCTTGAAAGAGAAAAGTTACCAAGAAAGGCTTAATGATCTTAACATGTACAGCTTGGAAAAAAGACGAGACAGAGGAGATATGATAGAAACATTTAAATACGTAAAGGGAATCCACAAGGTAGAGGAAGGGAGTATATTTAAAAGGAAACAAAATAGCAAAACAAGAGGACATAGTGTTAGATTAGAGGGGCAAAGGTTTAAAAGTAACATCAGGAAGCATTATTTTACTGAGCGGGTGGTGGATACATGGAACAGTCTTCCAGTAGAAGTGGTAGAGGCCAAAACAGTAATTGAATTTAAGCAAGCATGGGATAGGCATAAGGCTATCCTAAACAAAAGATACATCCAGGTAAAGTATCCATGTAATTGGGCAGACTAGATGGGCCGAAAGGTTCTTATCTGCCGACATTTTTCTATGTTTCTATGTTTCTATGACATAGGCTCCAACCTGCGGTGATGACGCAGACAACATATCAACACCAAATACCTAGATTAGAGGGGCAGAGGTATAAAAGTAACATCAGGAAGCATTATTTTACTGAGAGGGTGGTGGATACATGGAACAGTCTTCTAGTTGAAGTGGTAGAGGCCAAAACAGTGATTGATTTTAATCAGGCATGGGATAGGCATAAGGCTATCCTAAACAAAAGATAAATCCAGGTAAAGTATCCATGTAATTGGGCGTTTTTATCTGCCGACATTTTTCTATGTTTCTATGTCTACCTGACATAGGCTATAACCTGCTGTGTTGATGCAGACATGCATGTAACATGGTGTTATTCAGCACTTGCACCACACCTTGAATATCAGACCAAAAATAGAAAAGGCGGAGGGGAGGGATGTTTTTTATTTTTTATTTTTATATTTATTTATTTTTTTAATTCTATCCCCCACAGCAGTATTGCCACGACGATTGGCTAAATAAAAAATTCCAGAGACACCAAGCCTTGCACCCATCCATTGAATCTACTCCTGGGCCATTTGCCTGCTCACCATTTGAAATTACACTAGACCATTTGATCTTAATGTCTAAACTTATTTGTTACCCCCCCGATCCTACCTCACTCTCCAGTCCCTTAGGAACCCGTTACCATGAAATCGCCCAAGTAATGTACTATACGCCTCCTCCCCGCTCCCTATCTCTTCTCCACTAAGCAATGCAAAAAGTAGGAAGCCTTTAAAAAGGGAGTACGGGATATTGGCCACCCCAATTGGTAAACAGATATTGATGTAAAATTACCCATCAAATTTACACCCCATTAAAAGAAAACCCCCTGGACACAGCGGTACGGCCTGAAGGCTGCCTCTAGATCAAGCATAGGTAACTCTGTCCCCTCGCCAGCTACCCTTACCAAAATCACCACCTGATTGAATGAATGGTAGCTAACAGAAACATCTTCCCTACTTATTGCCTCTGCAAAGAAACGGCCGTCCCAATGTTTATTTGTATGTATTTTCCTTACATTCCCTTGCTCTGTGTATCATGTAGAGTATTGTCTTCCCTCTGTATAGAGTAACCTCTGTATTACGATCCAGTCTTTGTATAGTGTACACCCCCCTGTAAGTAATGAATTCCTTTTGTTTTCACATGCTTCCATCAGCCCCTCCCCTCCCCCCAGCAAGTAAGGTCAGCAGCTCACTGTTATCTCAGCCATTGTTTGGATTCTAAGAGCGACTGGTTTGTTTGTGCACCTTCCCCCTCTGTATGTGTGTGTCCCCTTGCGAAATGTAAATAACGCCGTCTCCATTTTGAGTTGAAAAAGAGCACGGATGTTCTGTACATAAGTGGCTGCATTGTCACCATTTTATGAGTCCTCAGCCCTGGAATCCCTTATCAATAGAACAAATCTGCACATATGAAACTGATTCTTGCTTAGTATATTAATCTATAGACCCGAAGTTAAACCAACCGAACTAACCCAATGACACAGCATTTGCTAACATACAGCATCACTGTTTAGTTGATAAGCCTCTTCTGAAATTGTAACAGACACATTTAAATGTATATTTAGTTAGTAATTGTTGTATCTTCATAAATCTGGCAGAAACAATCTGGATTAATTTAGTTGCGCAAATGTAAGCTTAAACAGATTGTACAGTTACTGCTGCAGCCCTTCCTCATTGGCAGAAGCACATGTGACTTTTTGAGGTTTAAGATGGCTGCCAGCCATGCAGTCACTGACTACCTATGTTTAAAAGATCATACAGACTATACAACTAATAAGGTTTGATCAAGTATTACAAAGTGAAGCAAATATCAACGAGCATATTCTAGCTAACAATGCAAATCACTAGAACGGATAAATTAGCGCGTATTTAACCCAATAGATTACACACACACACATATAGTATATTATCAACATAGCTTCAAATTCCCCGAATAAATACACTTAATACTTATCCACTCGCAGGCTTTATTATGATGATGGTACAAGTGTGAAATATGAGTGAGTTACTGCTCATGTTTCCTCTATTCCTGAAATAAGTCTCTCCTCTCCCTCAATAAAGACAAAGTTACCGTTCTAAATAATTATTTACCCAACTGTAGCAAGTGCTCAAAACAAAAGATTGTACATTACTGCTTTGTCACTTTAAAATTGCAACAATTAGAATAGTGAACTTAAATACAGTATTAATTTATTCAACTTTTTGCTTAGCCCTTGGGGGTTACTCCAACATTATTTAAAAACACACAGCTCTTTGAATAACCCTGTAAATCATAACCCACATAAAAGACCAGCATGTGAAGCTGCTTGAGAATACAACTATAGAGTTATAGTGACTAATGTCCAGTGATTCAGTCTGTTATATCAAGTTCCTATGTGTGGTTGCCTCCGTGTGCCATAGCTAAGTGCTTGTGGGATCTGCGTGTGCTATGGCTAGGTTTCTGTGTGTTTCTAGTGTGTGATTTGGGCGTGCTATAGCAAGTTTTTATTTTAATTTTATGTTTATCTATATATATATATATATCTCTACACACACACACATACATACATTATATCCTCTAATTTTTATTTTTTATTTTTTTTATTTCTTTATTTAATTTCTTTTTTATTTCTCTTAGTGTATACTACATTAGTGATTTCAGTGTGTTATAGAGAGGAATTTCGTGATTTCAGGGTGCATGATAGCTACAGCATTAGCGTGACTTTGTGTGTTATACCGAGGTTATACGTTTTATATCATTATGTATAGTGTGTTTCTACTGTCCTGTGCTTGTGTAGGGTGTTTATATGGGTTGCTTATTTTGATTTTGGCTTCATACATGGATAAAATCAAATTGGACAGTCAGTCATGTGCTATACTGAGCACATAAACTAATAAGGCACAACAGTCCACAGACAGCCAAAGCAAAATTAATGGTAATCCTAATAACATACAAAACAAAAAATCCCTGAATTCTGGCAGAGTTATCCCAGAAAAATAACCCATTAGAAATTACTATCACGCAGCTGGACACCCAATGAACAAGGAATATTGGTTTGCAAATTGAAACAAATATAAATAAGCATCCACTAAATAAACCTTCAAATACATACAATAGTAAACCCACACCTATTCCTCCAAAAAATAATGGAACTAGAAACATATATATATGTAGCAGACTTATGATAATAGAGTATGCATAACAGATTGATACAGCAAGTAATACTCATCCAGTCCTTGGTTTTCATATGATGATGGTGGTGGCAAAATGGAGCTCACCGCCGCCCTGTCTCTCCAGTAAATGAAAAATCATTGCAATACCTCAATGTCCCCTGCCCAGCCATTTTATATCCTCCCTTCCATTGTTTCTCCATTGTACCCAATCACAAAGAGCCATGCTTCAGCTCATAGAACAAAGCCTGATCCCATATAACAAGGAAACCTCCTTTCTTTCCCTCTTGCATAATACAGAGATAATTCTTAAGCCTTTTTCATTCCTAATTAGTCATTCTCTCGAACTAATCTATATATATATAAAAGCGAAATGGCACTCACGCAACTTCACGATTAGGGATGGGCTGGCGGTTCGATTCGAACATGAGTTTGATTCAAACATTAGCCGTTCGGCTATTCATCGAACAGCGAACATTTCCACGTGTTCGGTTCGTGTTCGCCCACAATGCACCACAATGGACCACAATGCACTTTTCCACTGGCCTGAAGCTTGTAATTGGCTACAGCCTTGCGCCTGACCCCAGGTCAGGTGCAAGACAGGTGCAAGACTATGCCAATCAGGGCTAAGAGTACTGATTGGGCAAATTTTGCCCAATCATGGGCTCACAGAACTAAGTCCCACAGCACACTATGTAAGGCTTCCCCGCAGCCCCAGCACGTGTTTTTTTGCAGGAGTGAGAGGAGATTGTTCTTTCAGTGTGTCTGACAGACGTCTAGCAGAGTTCTGTGAATTGTAATCTGTGTCTTCTCACTGCCAGCTATCAAGGGGTCCCACATACTTCTAGCAGATATCTTGGAATTGTATTCTGTGTCTTCTCACTGCCAGCTATTGGGGTCTCACAGACTTCTAGCAGATATCTGGGAATTTTAATCTGTTTTCTCACTGCCAGCTATTGGGGTCTCACAGACTTCTAGCAGATATCTGGGAATTGTAATCTGTGCCTTCTCACTGCCAGCTATCAGAGTTTATCACTGAGGCATAGCATACTTCTGGAAATTTTAATCTCTGTCTTGGCACTGCAAAGGCTATCAGGAAAGGCTGTATCACTGAGATATATCTGATTTCTGGAAATTGAAATCTGTGTTGGCACTGCAAAGGCTATCAGGGACAGGCTGTATCACTGACTTATACCAGAGTTCTGTGAATTTGAATCTGTGTGTTGGCACTGCCAGCTATCAGGGACAGGGTGTATCACTGAGTTATAGCATAGTTCTGAATATCTTTAATCTAGATAACACAGTTGAATCAGAGTTCTGCATATCTCCAATCTTTATACCAGAGTTGAATAAGAGTTGTGCATATCTCCAATCTTTATAACAGACTTGAATCAGAATTCTGTATATCTTTAATCTATATATCACTCACCATGTCAGAAAGACCAAAAAGGACAGGCAGACGCTCCCAGACACAGATAAGAGGGCAAGCAGCCTCTGTGTCGGAAGGCTGTGCCCCTGGTCGTCGTGGACGTGGTGCATCTTCTGCAGGGGCACGCTTGTCCTTTCTAACTGGTGCTGGCCGTCTTAGCAGCAGCAACATATAGAGGATTTGCAGGATTGGCTAACCAGGCCATCCTCATCCTCCGAGTCCTCTGCCAGCCAGGCATGTAGTGGTTTACAGTTAGGGATGGGCTGGCGGTTCGATCCGAACATGAGTTTGATTCGAACATTGTCGTTCGGCGAACTTCAAACTTTTCAGGCCGTTCGCAAAAAGTTGGAACAAAAAAAATAATTTTAAATTTTTTTAAAAAAATGCTTAAACAATCCTAAAAAAATTGAAAAATAAAGAGGCTCTTTACTGCAGAATATTATAAGCAACGGTTTATTAGATATTGAATTAAAACGGGAATATTTTTAACATTGAAGCCTATGGGATAAAACAATCTTGTTGCTAAAACATCAGGCAGACGAGGCCCTCTAATCAGGCACTGTAGAGGGCAGACCGCCGGGGCCTCCCAAGGATCCCTTGAGGAGCATGCAGCCGCCGGATGACAGAGCTGCGACTGTGTGTGCTAGCCGGCCCGGGTGCATGTGGCAGAGAGGCGGCGCAGTTACTGGGAGGGAGCCACTGCGCCTGCAGCCACGGCAAACCCCCCCCACAACCAGGGTCCAGGGAGCCTCCACTGACTGACCACCAGGCTAAAGTAAGGCGACACATTTCTAAAAAAAATAAAATCCGAGGACATTTTTAAATGTCTCAAGAAACTTAAAATAAAACTTTTTTTTTCTTTCTTTCTTTCTAATACTCACCTGATTCCTGGATACACCAACAAGCGCAGCCTCCCGTCTCCCACGCTGTTAGACGCTGCATACACCGGCGTGCTGTGTGAATCTTCTGAGAAGATACGCTATTAGTGTAGAGGGAGCGATGCAAAATGCGCAGCCGGCTTCCTCGCTATACTAATAGCGTATCTTCTTAGAAGTATACTTGTTACTTACCCTGCTTGTTCTGAGGACCCAATCTGTTGCCGGCTTTCCCTGCCATTTGACTATTCTCTGTGTGTACTCCCTGCCTGTTCTGTTTGCCTCCTGTTGCTACTGGTGTGCGCCGATTCTCACCATATACAGTAGTGCAGTACAAGTGCCTAAACTAGGGTTCCCACCTGCCACCCGGACACATGACTCCGCGCCTCAGAGAGGTTATACTTACTTTCCTGCGTTCCCCCGGCGCTGCAGTCTTCTCCTCCCGTCTGTTTTTTCAGCTTAAAGAGGGATTGGATGGTCCGCGTCATCACGTGTCGTCCTCTCCGCCTCCTCTGAGCCGCTGTCAAGTCGTGCAGGCGTAACGGGCTCACGTGACAACGACGCTCACGTGGTTGCTCATGCGGCTCCTACTCCTCCCGGCTGGGCAGTGACGGTGCTGCTGCGTGCGTGGTCTCGCTCTCGTCGATCTCGCCAGGCCAGCAGCTGCTCTCCATCCACTGACTCACACTCTGACGCCGCCGGTCAACTCAAGCAGGTTCTGAACCTCTGACTGAGACGCCGACAGGACAGTGAGTAGCAGAGTAGTCGACTTAGTCTAAGCCCATATACCAGTCTGCCTCCCAGTGCTATACTACCATCATTGTGCCATAAGCCCATAAGAGTGTTCCATAACAGTGTGCCAGCCTTTCCAGTCTGCCATGCATAATACCAGTGTGCCATAACAGTTTGCCAGCCATACCAGTCTGCCATTTATAATACCAGTGTGTGCCATACCAGTCTGCAAGCCATACCAGTCTTCTATGTATAATACCAGTGTGTGCCATACCAGTCTGCCATGCATAATACCAGTGTGTGCCATACCAGTGTGCCAGTCATACCAGCCTGCCATGCATAATACCAGTGTGTGCCATACCAGTGTGCCAGCCATCCCAGTCTGCCATGCATAATACCAGTGTGTGCCACACCAGTCTGCCATGCATAAAACCAGTGCCAGCCATACTAGTCTGCCATGCATAATACCAGTGTGCCATACCAGTGTGCCATGCAAAATGCCAGCCTGCCATACTACCAGCCTGACATGCATACCATGTGCCATATTATATACACATAATGTAAATATACGCATAATGTATGCGCTACAAAAAAAATGGCCGCCCAAGCCAAACACTAGAGTGTTCGGGTTTGGCTTGCAGAAAAGGTGACAACCCTAGCCGAATCGTTGCTGACCCGGTTTTGTTATAACAACTACTCTCGCTCTGAGCCCCTGTCTGGTATATTCCGCTGCTTGTTACTGCTGGTGCAATTCCATCCTGCCATATACTATAGCGCAGTACAAACCTATATTGATCTCAGTCTGTGGTGTATATTGTTGGTGCTGTCTCCCTGGCCTGTGTGGCTGTTAGAGGTTAGGTTTAGTGGTCCCGAGTCCCGACCATCCTAAGGATCGGAGGGTTAGAGGTCAGTTACCAGGGATCCTACCAGGTCTGTCCTGGGGAATCGTTACAAATATGCGGTGAACGCCGCAGCAAATGTTAATGCTCATGCAATTTTAATGCACCTGTTGTTACTTTCATCCAAAGCCTGCATAAGTTTCACCATAATTTAGCCAAAAAAAATCACTAAAACTTGTTCTGCGTGTCCTAAAACGTCTCCTCTTTTCATACAGGCTGCCGCCCCAAGCAGTTGTTTATGAATAGATTAAAAGGAAAACCATTTACCGTCATTTGAAATGTCATTTTTTTCTTTTTAAATGTCTCTATACATCCTACAAATCCGCCACTTCACGGTCAGGTTATGGGGACCTCCTAGGCACGATATTTGAAGGAATTTTTCGTTTTTATTCTTAACCTTTATTTCATGAAAAAATCACTGTTCCTTTAAAACCTTTTTTTTTAACTTTTTTTCCTTGTTTCCTGTCCCCCAGGGCACTACCCGGACCCCCATACACCTTTCATGGCAAATATCTAGCATATATGCCCTCTTGCAGGGCACTCTAAAAATCGAACGTTCGAGTCCCATTGACTTACATTGAGTTCATATAGTGTTCGCGTCCGAACTCGAACTTTTGAAATTGTTCGAGTTCGAATGCGAACCGAACACGGGGGTGTTCGGCTCATCCCTATTTACAGTCCACCTCCGCTGCCAAAACATCGAATTCAGCCTCCATGTCCACAGCTACTCCTGCCGTAGCCTCACCATCATACAGGAGGTAGTGCACAATACGGTCATCCTCAGCGACCAGGAACACTCTGAAGCTAATGCCACCTCCAACCTACGCTGCATGGGCTCCCTTATCCTGCAAAGCCTACTAAAGGACCCCACGATTCGTGCTATCAAGGAGAGGGATCATTACTGGTTGGCAACCCTTCTTGATCCACGATACAAGGGTAAGGTAGCAGAGCTCATCCTGCCCTCACAGAGGGAGCACAGGATGAAACAACTTGAGGAGGCTCTAAAGCGACACTTGTGTAACACCTTTCCAGACACTGGTCGTTTACCAACTGATGACACAGGTGCTTCTGAGGCTGCTGTTTATCAGAGGAAGAGTGGTGAAGGGGGCCACTTGACTGATGCCTTTTCCAATTTTTTTAGTCCACGACGCCCAGGGACGTCAAATGTAGGCACCCATTGCCAGCGTCTTCACCATATGGTGCAGGACTATCTAGGGGCAAGGGCAGACCTGGATACCTTTACAGCAGATGATCCACTGGCTTACTGGGTGTTGAGATTGGATCACTGGCCAGAACTTAGCCAATATGCTATTTAGCTACTAGGTTGCCCTTCATCCAGCGTGCTTTCTGAAAGGACGTTCAATGCCGCTGGAGGTTTTGTCACAGACAAAAGAGTGCGTCTGTCCACCGACTCTGTAGACCGGCTGACATTTATTAAAATGAATCAGTCCTGGATCAGCAGCTATCACTACCCTGATGCTGATGTAACTGAATAGATCGGGGATCTCTTCTGCATTCCGAAAACATCCACCCCTGCACTCTTCCACAATACCTCAGAGGGGTTATGGTGTGAAGGCACTAGCTGGCACCAAAGGCCCAATATTTGGGTGCACTTACGCGTGTACTGGAATCCAATCATTTTAATATTTGAATGCAGAGTCAACCCCTGCACTCTTCCACAATACCTCAGAGGGGTTACGGTGTGAAGGCACTAGCTGGCACCAAAGGTCCAATATTTGGGTGCACTGACGCGTGTACCAGATTCCAATCATTTTAATATTTGAATGCAGAGTCCACCCCTGCACTCTTCCACAATACCTCAGAGGGGTTACAGTGTGAACGCACTAGCTGTCAAAGGTACAATTTTAATGCACCTGTTGTTACTTTCATCCAAAGCCTGCATAAGTTTCACTATAATTTAGCCAAAAAATCACTAAACTTGTTCTGCGTGTCCTAAAACATCTCCTCTTTTCATACAGGCTGCCGCCCCAAGCAGTTGTTTATGAATAGATTAAAAGGAAAAAACATTTACCATCATTTGAAATGTCATTTTTTTTCTTTTTAAATGATTCTATACATCCGACAAATCCGCCACTTCATGGGCAGGTTATGGGGACCTCCTAGGCACGATATTTGAAGGAATTTTTTTTTTAAATTTTTAACCTTTATTTCATGGAAAAATCACTGTTCCTTTAAAAATTTCTATTTTTAAAACTTTTTTCCTTGTTTCCTGTCCCCCAGGGCACTACCCGGACCCCCATACACCTTTTATGACAAATATCTTGCATATATGCCCTCTTGGAGGGCACTCTAAAAATCGAACGTTCGAGTCCCATTGACTTGCATTGAGTTCGAATCGCGTTCGAGTTAGAATCCGAACTTTCTGAAATGTTCATGTTCGAATGCGAACCGAACACGGGGGTGTTCGGCCCATCACTATTCACGATATCTCCAGAACCATAAAGCCTACAAACCTGAAATTGGGCACGTATGTTCCTCTGCTTCTAGGTGCTCACTAAGAAAGGATTTTTCAAAATGATCATCAGAGCATTAGTTATTGACACGCTCTGATGCTAAGGAGTTATATTTCCCCTCCCCACCTGGAAAAAATAAAGCTGTTCGAACTGCGACTTGCCTCACATGCCTTTATCTCGGTTCAAACTGACAGACGTTGCACTCCTTCACTCAGGAGCTGTCTGGTGATCCTTACAGCACTAAACGTCGCTACCTCACCAAAATGGAACTGCTTCCGAAATGAAGGTGGGGGGATGTATTCCCTTATGAGTTTCAATCACCCACCATCACTGAGCCAACGGATTGTGAACCAAATTTCTCCTGCATAGTGAGCCAGCCCCAAATCTTGTCTAACACTGACTGATCTCCCCAGTTCAGTTGGACCTGTCCCTTCTACTGTAACAACAGTAAGGCCAGGCATGTATCTTGGCCTAGGCCTAGGCCTAGGGCGGCACTTTTCCGGGGCGGCAAAAAAATGCAGTCCTCCGCAGTAAACACGTTGCCCTGCCGCTCACTGTGACCCGCGGCCGCCGGTTTGTTTATCCCTGGCGGCCGCGATATCAGGACGGCAGAGTGTGAGCCTGTTAGCGCCGCGAACCTCCCCATCTCGCACCACCCCCAAGTCATCGGCCCCCGCTGATTAGGTCACGCGGCGCAGCACGTGGCGTCATCAGTGGGGGCCGACGGCCGGTGTTCTCCTGTCTCCACTCTCCAGCCTCCCTCTGATCGGACGTCTCTCCCGGCTCCCGCAACCCATGATGAGGTATGTGGGGCGGCAGTGACATAGGGAGGGGCACTTGTCCCCAGGCGCTGCTCTGGAGGGAGCACCACAAGCTCCTCCAGCTCATTAATCACCCGAGTTTTAATTTTACTGACGGACTTCTGATCACCGTGGACGCAGCATGGTCCTTGTGCTCTGAGTCAGACTGTCCTTCGCAAGCACACTGGCAGCTGCTAAACTGCCAATGAGCATGCAGCATCCCAGCTAGACTTGCGCACATAGCAACTAGCTGTGGATTGGCTGGATTATCGTTTAGATTTTCCCGTCTTTCTGCCTGGAGCCCTGCATACTAGCATAACTGCCCTGAGACACAGGCATGTGCCTGTCCTGAGAGATGCCTGTGAGGGGCTGCATGCTGCCTGGGAGGCCCTGCCTACTCTGCTGGGATCTTGCACTGCTGGGTGAGTCCTGCCTGAGCAGTCCCTCCTACCTGCTGAGCAGCTCCCCCTCGACCTGTTGAGTAGCCCCTCCTACCAGCCGAGCAGCCCCCCTCGATCTGCTGAGCAGCCCCCCTCGATCTGCTGAGCAGCCCCCCTCGATCTGCTGAGCAGCCCCTCTTACCTGCTGATCAGCCCCCACTACCTGCTGATCAGCCCCCACTACCTGCTGATCAGCCCCCTCTACCTGCTGATCAGCCCCCACCTACCTGCTGATCAGCCTCCTCCTACCTGCACCGTCCCCCCTACCTGGTGTGCAGTCCCCCTCTTATCTGATCAGCCACTCAGCAGTGCAGCCCTCTTACCTGTGAAGGTACCCTTGCTGCCCTCCTATGGTTCTCTGCCAGCCTCCATGCACCATGGTGACATGGAGATATGTGTGCCAAGCTCAGATAAGCCATGAAAAGGGGATGTCACACACACCCTGCCAGTGTCCTCTTTAACCCCCTTACCCTTGTTAGATGTTTTACTTTTACACCCAATGTGATGGAGTAGCGAAGGGGTGCAAGTGCAGAGGTGGGGTAACCAGACAGATGTGCCTCCTGTATCTTAAATGCCCATTCAGAGCGCACTCCTGCTGAGTGCCAGCTGCTGATACCCCATGTTTGCTGGCTTTCTTTGTATTGTGTTCATTATCGGTTTATCTTGGTGCAGAGGAATTCTGTTTTATAGGTTTGGTTGATTATTTTTGCAATTTAATTTTATTATGGACACTGGCAGAGATGCCCGCGCTAGCATCCATGCCATTCAGTGGTGGAAGTCGCTTTGTGTTCAGTTCTGTTTTTTATTGTAAATTATTATTAAAAATATTTTTTTCATTTATCTTTTGAGGTTTATCATGAAAAGGGGAATCGGGTAGAGAATGGCAAATTTTATGTCAAACTTTATTATTTTCTTAGATTTGCTATTTCTTTTCATTTGTGCTAAACTACCCTAAACTTGCATTTCATTCACAATTTTCCAGTTAGTGAATAAGTCCCTCCAGGCCAATAAAAAGGTTTATTCCCAAATAACAATATGAGAAGATTTGGAAAATGTGACAGTGATGCCCATTCTGTGGCTGCTCTGGGATTCCTGTTTTGTTATGCTTCTTTTTTTTTTTTTTTTTAATTCTCCTTTTTACTTATTTTTGGTTTTATCTCACCACTTAGTTAATTTCCCCCTTAGACGCAGATTGTTAAATACAATAATGTGGACTCAATAAAAAAATGAAGTAAACCAACTTAAATATCAACCTTTATGTTCCTCCATTATTAAATTTTTTCCAAGCTACTTCTGATTATTAATACAAATTATATATATATATATATAAATTTTGCTTTACACAGTTCTGCATTTAGTGAATATTCCCCCTTTGCGCTGATCGGTGAAGTATTGGCACGGGGGAATTTTAGGTCAGGGTTGGCGTGGTAGCATACAGCAGTGGCGGCATGGCCAGACTTCGCAGTGGTAGTGGAAATAAAATTGCGGAACCGCAGCAGCAAGAATCAGCTGGGCTGCTGGTCAGAATAAATTCTGTAAATACTTCTTTTGATTTATTTATTTTGAATATTATGACTGTCAGTTTCTCAGATGTTTTGAACACTAGTCCTATGTTGTTTAATACTTACCTTTACAAAATATACAAGGCTGCAATATTATATGTGCTATTAAAGGTTCATGAAACTGACATAAGGCAATTTGATGTATGAATAATACATTATATATGGCAAACTTATCTGGGTATACCAAATCAGACAGTTAAAAGATAAAAAGTAAGAGAAAACTCCCTAATTGAACATCCTTAACAATTGATATGGTATACAAAATATACAAGTGAAAGGAACCCTTTATGGCGCCCTATAGCCAGTGTAATTCTCAGTATATGTCTGACCGTGTGTTTGCTGCCCACAGTGGAAACCTAAGCAGAACCTCGTAACTGCTACAGGAATGGATACAAAAGCAAAAAATATTCCTGTGTGGCGCTGCTCCCGGTAGTGCTGATACATGTACTAGAACGTAGGTATATAGAAATATATGAAGTGACATAGGTATTACGTCTCTTATACTTCCTAGGAAGAATGTGTTGAATACCCCCAAAGTCAGTGGTTTTCTACCATGATTTCACAGTCAGAAAATCTAGAAACATAC
The DNA here is from genome assembly GCA_009667805.1 of Leptobrachium leishanense. NCBI lineage: Eukaryota > Metazoa > Chordata > Amphibia > Anura > Megophryidae > Leptobrachium > Leptobrachium leishanense. The sequence continues at coordinate 198,519,010 of CM019064.1, forward strand.
TCATGGATTAAAATTTTATAAAATTTATGCATGGAATAAAATTATAATCCTGCTAAAAGTATGGCATAAAAATTCAGTAATAGGACTGAAACTGTACTGATTGAACTTTTATGCCATACTTTTAGCAGGATTATACTTTTATTCCATGCATAAATTTTATAAAATTTTAATCCATGAGTATGTTTCTAGATTTTATGACTGTGAAATCGTAGAAGAAAAACACTGACTTTGGTGGTATTAAACACATTCTTCCTAGAGGTATAAGAGACGTAATACCTTTTGTCACTTCATACATGTACTAGAACGCGGGTATATAGAAATATATCAGCACTACCGGGAGCAGCGCCGCACAGAGGAATATTTTTTGCTTTTGTACAAAATATACAAGTAGGAACTTGATATCCACTTTTAATATACAGAGAGGAAGAGGTGGAGCTCAAAGAGGAAAAGGTGGAGCCAATGGGAAGGGTGGGGTTTAATCAGGAAGAGGTGTGACCTTGACAGGGGCGTGTCAAATTAAAATTAGTGCACAAGTTTAGTCAGGCCTAGGGCAGCACAAAACCTAAATACACCACTGAGTAAGGCTAGGGTCAGACGAACGCATTCTGTGCGGACTGTGCATCCGTGCACAACGGACGTACTTTCTGACTGACGACAAGGTAGAGGCCACAAGGTCCGTTTTTGTGACTGATGTTTTTTTTGACTGATGTAGATGGGAAATAAAATTAATATGAAAAACCATTTTGTCTGTCAAAAATGCTGGACGTCAAAAATGCAGTCTGTATGACTACACTCCATCACTCACACACAAAGCTATGCGGACGTTGCGCATGCAGCACACTCCGCTCGTCCGTTCTAGCGGTTTTATGTTCTTGCCTAACTTGCGTCCATTTGCCGTGTCCGTTGTGCGTCCGCACTTCTGTGCGATCGTACTTCGTGTGTGGGTCTCTATTGATCATAATTGTATGCTACCACGGACGTTAAAATGTGCGGCAACACGGACGTGAACACTGAGCTCGTCTGACCCAAGCACCAAAGGGAAAAGAGGGAAAAAACGCAGAAAAGATTTACAGATGCTATTAGGAAAACACAAGGGAAGCTGGAAAAAACTAGTGTCAAACTCATCCACGAATCAAAGAGGCTGTAATAAAGTATGCATCTAATAACCCCTACGTTGATGAGTCACAAATGAGATCAATGCCTTTGACTAATAAGTATTTGTCTGGTTTTAAATATGAACCTCAGATTGATTACTCCAAGGAAAAGGTTGTTGATCTCGGACCTCGGTTACCTTGAGCCTGGTGCCGTGCTCTAATTTGGCAGGATGAGAGTCCCGGGATGTGCTGCAGTGGCGGGAAAGTCCAGCTCCTTCCCCTTCAGCCCTACCCTGAACCTTTACACAGCCTTCTCATCCACCAGCATGCAATGGCAGAGCACTTTATTTTCTTCTGCCCGGAAGTATAATGGATGCTTCCAAATGACGTCTTTTGGAGCCAGAGAAGTGAAGGAGGGAAATTTTATGCCAACATTCAAAGTGCGGGGCAGGTCTACCACAGTTTAGGGAGCATCATGGCGGGGCCAAAGCAGCAGCCTTCATTTCTGCAGATATACTTTGTTGGGGATGATGACAATGAGAGGGACATCTGTTGTCGAATCTACCCAGGCGTTAATCCAGAACTGATTAGCCAATAGCCAACTGCAGAAGTTGTGTAGCGCTCACTCCTGGAGGAGCCGCTGAATTTAACCTCGGGTTAGTCTCACCGCACTAGGGAATAATTATACACCAGCACTGTTGTGGATTTTATAGATTATATACTTTACTGATCCCAATAAAGTGGCATATATAATGTAAACACGGTATATGAACGACAGGACTTCATAATGCGGGAAAAACACGAGGCGGCAAAAAGGAAAGTTTAACCCCTTAGTTTCTGGAATGTATGTCCGGCGAAAGTAATGTCTCAAAAGGTGTGTGTGTGTGAACTCAGGTACCCGGGTACTATATTCAACTGGCCAGTGAATGGAATGAGCGAATATTCGACTAGTCACGTTGGGGCCCTGTAGATTTAAACAATAATGCAGCGTGCTTCGTTAAACTTGAGACTGGGGCCTGGAAGGCCTCTCACCCATCCGTTAGACAATCTGTTCCGCTGCCCGATCAAGGACGTCTCTCCGCTGGATTACACTGAAACTCTGTGCCACTGGATCCGCTTCTCCTGCTTGTCTGATCTCCGCAAAGAGGACTACGGCCTACCGCCTGTACTCCCAGTGGATCATCGCGGTCTCCTTACTCGGGGTCCAAACCGGAACTCTGTCTCTGTGCAAAACCTCTCAGCGATCTCGATAGGTCTCCGCCAAGTCACTGTCTCTGATCCGCAGCACCCACTAGGCCGCGCCTGCTCTCCAGCCTGGTCTCGATCCCTTACAGTCTCACGTGAATCTCTCCCTTTCGTCGCTCGGCTCACACTGGCCCTCCTTCGACGAGGCTGCGGATGTCCTTCTCTCTCTCCCACCCACTTCCTGTCTCTCTCACAAAGCACGATGGAATTTGTAGTTCCGTTTGTGTCCAGTATAGTTCATATCGCGCCTGTCTCCCTCTGGTGGCCACAGCAAGTAAATGCAGCAAACACAGTCTTTCAGCCTTCTTCCTCACCGTCTTCTTCACTCTCTCCAATGGAACGGAACTGCTGAGACCGAGTAATAGAAGTCGGACGAGATATAGACGGACCAGGCGAAAAGAACTTGTCTCCAAATCGGTACTCGTACAGTCTTTCTTGACCGTAGGACCTTCTCCGTCCCTTCCGTTCTCCTCAGCTTTCTCACTTCTGTAATGGCTCTCTGTTCTTTGACCCTCCGTGGACAGGCCGGTCGTAACATCGAGTGTGCCTTCTTAGGAGCAGGACTCTCTCCTGTCACCAGTGGGGTTAAGAGGTGTCTCAACACATCAGTGTTCATCCCCACTATCATAGAACTTCGATTAGCTCCCGAGGGACGAGGACACACAATGGCCAACGTGTCACATACTCCCGGTGGTCCAACGATTACTGAACTGAATTCTAGCTTCACCTGTATATATCCATCATAGGGAAACCTTTCAGTCCCCATACCCCAGATTTCAAGATCCTTCAACTTCTTCAGGGGTATATGCTTCAAATATTTCTGATAGAAGTCTCAGTAAATCAGTGTTACTTGAACACCCGAATCTAGAAGAGCCTTAGTGTAGACTCCTTCCACTTGAAACGGGATGATGGGCGAGGGACCTATCAACTTGTCAGGGAACTTTTTCGTAGCAGCAGGAGATGTAGACCCAGTCTGTTGTACTCTAACCCTCGTCCTCATACCTGGCGACTGCGGGCATACATTGTTTTGCCGTGACGTAGGACCGGACCTCCAGTGAGAGGATTTCCTAGTTCTAGCAGACACATATAGGGACCCTCCCTGTCTCCTTTCCGGGCACTGAGCCTTGAAATGGCCCAATTCCCCACAGGCAAAACATCTTCCCCACGAGGATGAGGGCACACTTTCTTCCTGTGGCTCATTTGAAAATCCCCTGTCGGAGGCCACGGCAACCGCTGCTGTTCGTATATCTGAGAGAGACCTCTGTATTTCAGTCTGCATTTCTGCTACTTTTTATTTATTTATTTATTTTTATTTATAAAAGGATTTTACCAGGAAGGATACATTGAGATTTCTCTCGTTTTCAAGTATGTCCTGGGTTCGAGAACATTGAACTTTCAAGATTGCCCGGCATAGATCCGTGTGTGTCTGTTCCATCTTAACTTGGGCTTCTTGTACTTTCTTGAGAGTCTTTTGTATCTCACCATACACCTGGTTTGACGACTTTTGGGTTATCTCCGGCTCATATGTCTCTTCCGGATCATCTTCATCTGATGAACACTCGTTATACCCTATGGGTTGCGCATAGACCTTTTCTCCCCTTCTTGCAAGCTTCTCTTCCAGAAGGGCTTCTTCTTCCCGAACAATTCGAATCAGTTCTAGGTAATTTAACTCTTTATTACCTTCGAGTCTTTAGTTGCAACAACACAGGGTCTAAGGGTAAAGCACCTTTCAATATCTGCCGCATTCTACCCTGATCTACTGTAGTGGGGTCTGCTCCTTTCTTCAACCGTACTTGGTACAGTATCTTATCCAGGCGCCTCATGTATTCTGTCATCTTCTCACCCTTTTGCTGGTAAGTATGTTCATACTGGTACATGAGCTCAGCAGCCTTTTCCGTTCGCCCGAAGACTTCCTGTAATATGTTCAGGTAATCTAAAACAGTACAGTATCGCTTACTCAGCTTCAGATTCCTGACAGCCTCTGATGCAGGTCCCTTCAAGCTCTCAGTAATTCTTTGCTTCTTCTGCGCTTCAGAGATGTCCCACTCATCCAGAGCCTGCATCGCCTGTTCCATCCATTCTTTGAAAGTTTCTTCTCCCACCGGAGTTGGCAAGTTTCCTGAAAATTTTTCCAACTTCCGATATCCGAAGCTGATGTAAGAAGGGTGGGCCCTCTGACACTTAACTACGAGGTCTCCAATAGCAGCAATGAACTCCGGCCCGATCATGGCCAGCGAGCTGGATGCAGGAATATTCGCAGAATCACCACGTGGCTTACTTGGCTGGATCAGACGAACTTCCACGTCGTTGGTTAGCTGCATACTCACGCCCTGAAAACACACAGGAACACCCTTTCTCCACTCAAAAAGAACATACGTGTGAGAAGTCTCTGGGTTCACTTTAATGTCCGCTAGAAACCCCCGCTGATCAGGCGCCAGCGCTGCCACGGCCCGGCGGATCTGTTCTTCTGCCCAGGTGCCTGCAGGAATATCCATTACTACACTCAACTCTAACTGACCACCCTGTGCTTTACACCACTCTGCTGCTTCATCTGGATCCATAATTAACCCTTTAATTGCGGTTTCTACAGAGACTGGAAATCCCGGACGAGCCCCCACGTGTAGCGCTCACTCCCGGAGGAGCTGCTGGATTTAACCTCGGGTTAGTCTCCCCGCACTAGGGAATAATTATACACCAGCACTGTTGTGGATTTTATAGATTATATACTTTACTGATCCCAATAAAGTGGCATATATAATGTAAACACGGTATATGAACAACAGGACTTCGTAATGCGGGAAAAACACGCGGCGGCAAAAAGGAAAGTGTAACCCCTTCATTTCTGGAATGTATGTCCGGCGAAAGTAATGTCTCAAAAAGGTGTGTGTGTGGGAACTCAGGTACCCGGGTACTATATTCAACTGGCCAGTGAATGGAATGAGCGAATCTTCGACTAGTCACGTTGGGACCCTGTAGATTTAAACAATAATGCAGCGTGCTTCGTTAAACTTGAGACTGGGGCCTGGAAGGCCTCTCACCCATCCGTTAGACAATCTGTTCCGCTGCCCGATCAAGGATGTCTCTCCGCTGGATTACACTGGAACTCTGTGCCACCGGATCCACTTCTCCTGCTTGTCTGATCTCCGCAACGAGGACTACGGCCTACCGCCTGCACTCCCAGTGGATCATCACGGTCTCCTTACTCGGGGTCCAAATCGGAACTCTGTCTCTGTGCAAAACCTCTCAGCGATCTCTCGATAGGTCTCCGCCAAGTCACTGTCTCTGATCCACAGCACCCGCTAGGCCACGCCTGCTCTCTGGCCTGGTCTCGATCCCTGACAGTCTCACGTACGTCTCTCCCTTTCGTCGCTCGGCTCACACTGGCCCTCCTTCGACGAGGCTGCGGATGTCCTTCTCTCTCTCCCACCCACTTCCTGTCTCTCTCGCAAATCACGATGGAATTTGTAGTTCCGTTTGTGTACATTATAGTTCATATCGCGCCTGTCTCCCTCTGGTGGCCACAACAAGTAAATGCAGCAAACACAGTCTTTTTAAAGCAGCGCTACAGTTGCATTCTGGAAATTAAGGCTGCTGTTGATTCTGTTCCTAAGGGCCACAAGGACTTCCAAGTGGTGATTAACGCCGATAGGAAGCCTTCTGGAGAGCACCGAGATCGTATCAATGCTCCCACGAGTATAGAAGTGGCTGTTCTCAATGTCGGGCAGGATTCTGAGAAGAAAGATATTCTCCACAGCAGAGACAGCAGGTTGTTATGAATCAGTGAAATGCACCGTGCCTATGATGCTCTCCAGTACCCTCCAATTTTTTTGCTCTGGAGAAGCTGGCTATTACATCAACATACATCACTGCGACCCAAAGACCAAGGGTTCTCTCAAGAAAACTGTGTTTGCTGCTGCCTTTTAAAGCAACAGGATAATGGAGCGTGAAGGCAAAGAAAGCTACCTATTCAGAGACTGTACAGACTTTTAAAAAAATGACTGGATGACTTCCTGCAGACACAGAATATTAAGGGTTATAATATTTAATATGTGGGTAAGCTTCTTGATCCAAGGAGAAATCTGACTGCCATTCTGGGGTCAAGAAGGAATTTTTTCCCAGTGTGTTGCATATTGGCGAGCGCTTCAGGCTGAGATTTTTGCCTTCTTTTGGATCAACAGCAGTAGGTGATGTGTGAGAGGCTGAACCCGATGGACGCATGTCTTTTTTCAGCCTATGTAACTATATGTAACTATTTAACCTACTGCTGTTCCTCAAACTTCTCAATCAATTTCTGGTTGATCTATATATGCCAAAATTGAGAGTGAAAGACTCAACTGGATTCGTAGAAACCAAAAAAAGCTAAGAAGTGAGGAGTATGTGCACCTGAAGGATGCCATAACAAGAACTGAAAGCCACTTATGGCTACACCATCACCATCAATAAGGCACAGGGACAGACGTTGAAAGTGGCTGGTGTGCATCTGACGAGTGACTGTTTCTCCCATGGCCAGTTGTATGTGGCATGCTCCAGAGTCAGTTCACCTGACAGCCTGGTCATCCTCCAGCCAGAGAGTAAAACCAGGAATGTTGTTTACAGGGAGGTCCTGAGCAATTTATCTGAGGGACAAATTGAAAGTCTATGCTATACAAGTAATTAGCCTGGCTACATGGACAAAAACCCAGGGTTGCTGGTGGGATTAAAGGGCTTTAGCCCATATATTTTATTATTATTATCATCCTATATGTGTTTCAATCACCAACCACCACTAAGACAACGGATTGTGAACCTAGTATCTCCTGCATAGACCGACGTTCAGTTGTGAAGCACAGGTATCCAGCTAGTTCATTAATAAATGCTGTGTGTGCTCACAAACTAGAAATGCTATGCATGATTGGGAAGTTTGTCCTTGCTATCTGAGCAAAGTGATGGTAGCAATGTATTTGTTAACGGTTTAGACCAGGGGCAGTAACCTTGGCCCACCCAGGATGTTTTGAAACTACATTTCCCATAATGCTCAGGTCATCATTGCAGCATGTTCCACGTCGGGTCTTTGTTTTTTGATCCCAAGGTGGATTTGTTTCTGAGAGGGCATAAATAAAAGCCCACCAATCTACCTCATGACTGAGAAGCAGCATGAGCAGTTATGGTTCACTACACAGCAGCCTGTGGCTTCATTTTTGGATAGGACTCACCCTCACTAGAGGTGCCTTGACGTTTGGCGAGTGAGCTTGCTCTCTTAATGGCCATTAATAGAAACCAAAGCCTCTAATTGTGTTTTGTTTCACACGGTATAATGAGAATAAGCGCAGATTACATTTTTTCTTATGTTTTATACATGTTGCTGGGCTGGATACATCTGGTGGTTGCAGCCACCCCATCGGGAATGGGCACGACCCCATCCCTCCTGTACTAATTGCATAAAACAAGGTCAAAGAAACAAAATATTACATAAGAAAGCTCAAAGACATCCCTTTGCCTCATCTTTACAGATGTTCGCACATATCATATAAAGCCCTGCCACAAGATCACATCACCCTCTGCCACAGCGCTTGCTTCTGGACCCTGAATTTAAAGCCCTGCCACAAGATCACATCACCCTCTGCCACAGCGCTTGCTTCTGGACCCTGAATTTAAAGCCCTGCCACAAGATCACATCACCCTCTGCCACAGCGCTTGCTTCTGGATCCTGAACTTAAAAGGTACCGGCGATCAACATGTCTTCTGCAATTCTACGCCATAATCTCGACTTTAATCCTACTGTTCATATTTTATGCTTGCATCTATCTATTAATATTTTGGCTGTTTGTTGTTTTTTTTGTTTTCTTGATAAATGTATGCTCTGCTTTGTTAAACCCATGCTCTCATATAGCCGCCCCTCCCCCTCACCATGTCGTAAAAATACTTGTCCTATACAGCCCACACGCTCTGATTGTGCAACCTCTTTCTTCAACAGCCCTGCCACAAGATCACATCACCCTCTGCCACAGCGCTTGCTTCTAGACTCTGCTGTCCCACCCACCCAGAGCTGGTCTGAAACTTGTAGCTTACTTTCCAGCTGCTTCCACTTTGCAAATCACCCTAATTAACCCAAGGTTCTAGCCCTTCCCATGATATGTTAATCTGTATATTTGTGTTTTGGTTTTAATAGTTTGCATTTTATTACTTTGTATTTCTGTAACAACTGTAACCACTCAATGTTCTTGAACCCAGGACATACTTGAAAACGAGAGAAATCTCAATGTATCCTTCCTGGTAAAATCCTTTGCAAATAAATAAATAAATATCAAAACGTCACTATCACTACAAGAAATTACACGCATTGTACGAAATTCCGTATCAAAGGGTCGCTATCACTACAAGAAATTATACGCATTGTAGGAGATTACATATCATATTGGTCCTGTGGGCATTAATGAATGCACTGAGTGTCAAATGTAAATTATGTTAACTTATGGTTAGTATCAATATTAACATAAATATATATGGTATTAAACTCTCGTTTGCAACACACTGGGAAAAAAATCCTTCTTGACCCCAGAATGGCAGTCAGATTTCTTCTTGGATCAAGAAGCTTTTACCCACATATTAAATATTATGACCCTTAATATTCTGTGTCTGCAGGAAGTCAACCAGTCATTTTTTTAAAAGTCTGTACAGTCTCTGACCCAACCACCTCAACAGGCAGAGAATTCCACCGCTTTACTGTACGCACCATAAAATAAACCTTCCTATGTAGTGATATATATATATATATCACTACTACTGCTGTACTCTGGTGATTTTGGCATCTGGACTACCATGGCTTACTATATATATAAATGTTTAGATCATGATTCACACACAGTCATGTTTCAGTCATTCCACAAGATGTTGACTGGTAATTCTAAAACTGAATGTTTGCCATGATTTGAAATACATTAACTTCATATTATCGGGTAATAATGAGAGATCAACAGTAAATACCTAACCAATCGCCTTAATACAGCAGCATGAGATATCTAGTTCCAAAACATCTGGAGAGCCAAGGTTGCAGACTCCTGGTTTAGATGTTAATACAGTGGTCTGAGGCATGGGAATTAATTTATTTATATTTATCTGCTACAGTCAGAATACAAAAAGTAAGAAATACAAAACAGCAAATTGCTAAGATACAAAAGTATTCTTTTTTTTCTCTCTTTTCTATTCTATAAAGTATTCTTTTTTACATCTCCAATGTAGGTCGGAAACCTGTGACTATAACATAAAAGTTTGTTGTTGTTTGGGCATAGTCTTTAACTACTACTTGTCTTTTGTACATGGCATTTTTAAGATGAGCAATCTGGGCTATCAATGGCTCAGTTTTCATTATTGTGTCACATTTGAACATACACATTTATGATATATACCGCATATATATATATATATATATTATAGGTTTATTAAATATATATATTGTGTATGTTTATTGCATTGGTATATATATATATATTTTATAGGTTCATTATATTTAGTATACTGTACATTCTTACTTACATAGAGCACATACTGTAATTTAGCATTTGTGACTGGATTATACAAACCTCTAATGTGTTCAAACACAAACATATTACATTGTATCCTGAGAATAACAGATACAAATTGTTCTATACGTGATTAGCAGCACAAAAGGAAATTGTTCTGTGCTCTTATTGTAATAATAATTTACTACTTAAATAGAGCATTTTTTTCCTCTAAAGGGACACATTCTCAGAGAGCAAATCAGCAAGAGATAAGTAGTAATTATGTTAATATCGCACATTGCAATGATACTCATTTCATACCTCAGAAGTACGAAAAAGCCATGATGACTCTGTTAGAAATCCCGTTTACTACCCAAAGGTTTAAGCAGATTTTATGGTCAATGTTTTAACAGGGTTACTCTTCCAGCTTTAATCATAGCAGCAAAAACTGTTCTTGCTCTTATTCTACACAGCTTTGCCAATATCATCTGCTTATATCTTCTCTTGTGTTTTGTGAACATACAACATATTTCTCAAAAACCATAAAGGCCAAATATTATCCCTACGGCAATACATTCCCCTCACCCCCACATTGCCACCCATGGGGTGATTTAAAATGAATTAGTCATCTCATTATGCATCTGCCCCCACCCCTTCCTCCTCAAACACATCTTCCTTTCCAGACGTTTCTTTTCTGTTTGCCCTCCGGTGTACGACTCTTTCTAAGCCCATCTCCCCCACCCCTCACTGTCTATAGCTCCTCTCATATCCCTTAGTGTGAATTGCGTATTATAAGCAACAGTTTGCATAACACATAATGGTTTAAATAAGCTTTTTTCTTTTACAATGACAGCTTGTGTGCAATGCTCTGCAAAGGAGGTATTACAATGAGATATTGTAGAAATCAGAGAAATTAAAGCGCCGCACATGGATGAGGTGAATGTAAGCGAGAGAGATAGTTTCTACATAGAGGAGAAAGACAATGCGCCATTTTCAATGTGGAGTGCTGGCGGAGGCCAAGAGAGATTGAAAGGGATAAATAGGCAGGGAACAATAAATAGGCAAGTCTTCATGTTTATATAAGAAGTTGCAAAACGTCTACCCGGTTTGCTTATCTAATTATCAAGAGCGGTGGGTTTCATAATGACAACGGCCACAGCCACACTAATACACCTTCCCTATTCAGCATTGGGATGCAAGCACCTTCAATATACACTATAGAATTAATTTGAATATTATCGTTCGGGTAACACAACTGTTGGAGATAATATTACCATTTAGATGAGAAAGAAAGAGGATATGACTCCATACCCCAAGGCAGCAGATGGAAACGGAATTGCAAGGCATTGTTACCTCTGCCCTGCGAATAGTCACAGAATAAGCCTTTCTGTGTCAGACAGAAACAAAAAGGGAACTTCATAAATATTCAAACAACAGAAATTTTCATTTTTGTATTGTTAGATGTTGTTTGCTAAAATAGACCTTATATGGATAATACACATTGGGCACTATCAGCTGCCCTGAGCTAAACCCGGTTCGCTAAGGGGAAAAATTAGCTAATTTCCCTTTTGCGTCCCAGTTTCCCCAGCAGATCGCGGGGTAGGTGCCAAGTCCAGCAGCCTGACCCTTAGCGATCGCTAAGCTCGTGAAAGCTGAGGGCAGTGCTACAACGCCGTCCCTCCCCAGCATCTCTTCCATGGCATCCATAAGACTCCATGGAGGATCGTTCTGCCAGGTCTCAGCTCTTGCGAGATCCTGCTGGTCGGCGGAGTGATTGTAGCGGGAGACAGGGAACTTTCTTCCCCAGTCTTCCTCTGCTCCCGACAGCCGGAAGCAGCGGATTGGGCTGCTGTTCTTGCCACAGGATAAGAGGTGAGTATTTTTTTGGAGGGTTTTGAGCTGCAGGTAATGGATTCTGCAGCAGCGGAATCCGTTACCTACAGCTCTGAGCTGGTGATAACTTTTTTAGGTAGTGCCAGCTTTTAGTAACTAGCGTTAGGACCAAGTGTTCCTAATGCTAGTTACTATGTGCTTGCACTTTGCGCTCCCATGTTAGGTATAGGGAGCGCAAAGTACAGTAAACTCACTCTATGGATCACTAATTAATGAGCGCTAATGAGTTTTTCATCTCATTAGCGATTAAAAAGCGTTCTGGCCGCAGCGCTATGACCTCCTTTAAGCTAGCGCAAACGCTGATGCTAGTGTTAGCTTGAAGGAGGTGATAGAGCCCATTATGGGCAGTATTACAATCTTATCAGTACTAACCCTGCATCTCTGAATTGTACACCACACATGGTTAAGTGAGGGGTCATTGGAAAGGTCAGAGTCTGGTCTTTACTATGATAACAAACATAACCATGTAATGTGTAAAAACAAAACAAATTAATAAAGTAAATGCAAAATTTCCTTTTTCTCTGTTCTACGTCAGAGGCAATATATGCTTTTATATATAAAAAAAATGCTGCTGCACTAACTGAATGAAGGCAACAGATTCTGCCCTTTCTTTTGATTTGAACGCAGAGAGAAACTGTTTCAGTTTTTTAATTTTTTTAGGTTTGCCCCAAATGAAAATTGAAAGTCATTTTGCCATGGTTTTTGCGTGTGTGTTGGGGAGAGGGGGGCGCTCTATATTTCTGTGCCTACAGGCCCTTGAGATGCAAATCCGGCCCTGCTTGTGGTTATATGGTCCCAGGTAGACATAAGTACAGCTCAAAATTTTTTTATTTTCGAAAATTTCTGAATCCACAATATTCAAAATCTTCTGAATTTGCTCCTTTGGATCAATCCAAATTTTTGAACAGATCCAAAAAGATTCAGAAAAAAAAAAAAAAATCCCTGAAATTTTTTAGGCCCGAGTATTTTAAGTCTCTATACCCCCGCTATACCCCTACCCCTTTAAACCCCCCTTTTTTCATACTCCATCCCTCCATTTATACTACCCTCTATACCACCTCTACACCTCCAAATGTTAGTTAGGGTTAGCATTAGGAATAGGGTTACTTCTTGGGTTGGGTTACTGTTTGGCTCACTTGTTCTGTTAGGGTTACAGTTACTTCTTATGAATGTATTATGGATATGGCTAGGTTTAGGACTAGTATTGCACAAAGAGTGCAATTTTATTTCAGGGAGCAAAATGCTTTTGAATTGATCCATAAATCTTTTTTTTATATTAATTTTAATTGATTTAGGATTATAGGAAATTCAAACTTTCGAATGCTCCCGAATGGTCGAAGTGCTGATATTTTGTTTGAAAACCAATTTGTCTGCAAAAGAATGCACACGTATAGTATTCCACCAGGCCACAATACCTATAGGTTGAAATCTCCATTGCTCAAGCCTTTCTGGATGACCTTGTGTTCTTTAGCGAAGTCGTCTAATGAAAGGTTCACTAGAAATCTCTGTTGGCCTTTGTGTGTGTCTGAATAATGGTTTAATTTCCCCACTAATGCCCCTGTTTTGCAGTGCAGATAATTGTGTATTTTCTAGTCTTCCTGCAATACTAAATTTTATGTTAGCATTATTGTACAGGCAATTTCACACTGGTTCAGTCAAACACAGTGTTGCATGAGAAAATCTTGTAGTGTAAACTACATTTTAACCTCTACACTTATTGACCATTCATATGTCTCTTCTTTTTCTAGTCTTCAGCACACACATTTTAATAATAAAGAGGAGATTTTGACATAGTTTCATTAAGGTGACTCTCAGTAGCACAAATACCTAAATAATATAAAGGGATATTTACAATGCATCGAAATTTCATCGAAAATTTTGGTGCTTTTCACTTTGGTGCACTTCGGCAATTCCATTTCATCTAAACTAAAGTGAATTCACTACTCACCGTAGGGTCCATGTAGGGTCACCGAAGATGGAGGTGGAAAAGACTCATGAAAAATCTGGCGATCGTCGTCAAAGAGCACCGATGACAGCCAAAGAGCACTGATGACAGCCAAAGAGCGGCGAACTGGCCATGGCAAAACCCACCTAACTGCAAAAAAAAGGAATACTCCTATTCTGCTAATAGATGTTTAAACCAATAAAAAGGCATTAAAATGGTCTGAATAAAAGAAAAGGTACAAATAGAAATATCGGTTAACATTTATTTGCTGTCGAGTGCTCAAATTGTATGAGTAAAGTAGGTGCCGTTTTAAATTATACTATCAGGTCTCTTCAAAGAAGGTGAAAATCAGGAGAATTGGCAGAAGAAAACAATCTAGACCAAATAGAAAATTTGGAAAGTGAGATAAATGGGAGACTTTTTCTGGTTTGGCTATTTTGGCCAGAATTTTCACTTCTCCAGTCATTCTCCTGAGTTTCACCTTTCTTTGAACAGACCTGTATGACGTTTTTTGAAAAAAGAGGTTATTATATTTATTATTTAGAAAGACCATTGACGCTGCTGGGCACCAAAACCAAAAATGGTGGAACATTTAGGCAGACCATCAGGTCTATTTACTAACAGGGTTATTCAAAGAGAATCGAAAAGTCACCGCACGTTCGGTGACTTTTCGTTCCCTACACCTCAGCGCGATTCGGCGATCCTAGTTCGCCGACCCTGCAGTGTATTCAGCAAGCACCACAGGGCCCCTGTAATGCAGGGAAAACCTGCCGCAAACCTGCCGGACACTCACCACAAAACCCAACAAACACTCACCGAAACCCGCAGAAACAGCTGGATTACCCACGCCAAACACGCCGAAGAAACCCGATTAGCCGCCGATCACAGCGTAGAGCAGCCGCCAAAAAAAGCCGACACGCAGACAAACGATTCAGAGAGCAGGCAGTTTGCCAAATGCCGGTTGAATTGCCTGCACATACGGTGCCTGTTCGGTGCCTGTTCGAGGGCAGTGAAATCCCCATAGAGAAACAATGCTTCGTCTATTCAGAGAACACAAAACAGCAGGAAAAAGCTGCCGAAATGCCCTGCTATTCGGTGGTCTCATTCGACAGATTTATTTAGACGAATCCCATAGGCTTCAATATTAAAAATATTCCCGTTTTAATTCAATATCTAATAAACCATTTAATATTATACACTGCAGTAAAAAGTCCCTGTATTTATATATTTTTTAGGATCTTTTAGGCAGTTTTTCAGATTTTTATTGCAAAACTTTTTTCCGTTTTTATTTTTATCGTTTTTTTCTGCAACAGCCCTTTTTATTATCATTCTTTGGATCTTATATGTAAATTCCAGACATTTTCGCTCAGTAGTTTGCAAACAGCGTTTAAATTTTCCAACTTTCAAGCGTACTGTTCCTTTTTTTTTTTCCGACCTCCTTCGTTTGCGTGTCAGCTTTTTCCTGCAGCTGCTCTGAGCTGTGATCGGCGGCTAGTCGGGTTTCTCCGGCGTGTTCGGCGGGGTTAATCCAGATGATTTTGCGGGTTTTGGGGAGCATTCGGTGGGCGGTGGGTTTTGAGGTGAGTGTTCAGCGGGTTTGCGGCAACTTTTTCCTGCACTACGACGGCCCTTTTGCGCTTGCTGAATACACTGCAGGGTCGCAGAAATAGGATCATCGAATCGCACCAAATTGAAGAGAACGAAAAGTCACCGAACGTGCAGTGACTTTTCGATTCTCTTTGAATAAACCCTGATACACTTATATATCAACAGACATGTTTTGGGTTACGTACAGGTTTTAATCAATTCAGGGTCAATAGTGTGCCCAGGAACCATGAAGCGGCAAGACAAACCTCTGCATGAAATTAAATAAAAGATGAAGGAATCCAGCACTCCACTCTGTAAAAAAACCATTTTGTTGGGCTAGCAGCAACATTTCAGCCTTTTTTCAAGTTCAGTCAGTTCAGCCGTTGCAGTATTTAATGGTCATTTTACTCTTACTGGTAATATAACCACACAAAATGTTAAAAAGCAGCAAACCATCATAAGGAACATGAACATTTCCTCGCTTGAGGAGATAACTTTTAATTGAAATAAAGGGATAACTTTTATTAATCATAAAGCATCATAAAGAACATATCAATGGATTAAGTTATTAATCCAATATCTTTGTTTGTGGCACGCTATACAGTGATTTGCTAGCTGAGAAGCCTCCATTAGGAGAAAGACATCCTTATCCTTGCACCAACTCATGCAGGGTTATTCAGAGAGCATCAAAATGTCGCCGACATTTCGGTGCCCTCTGGTTCCCCACGCTTCGGGGAATCACAGTTCACCACCCTGCAGTGTATTCAGCATGTACCGCAGGGTCCCCTTAGTGCAGGGAAAACTCTCTGTAAACTCGCCGAACACTTGCCGACCACTCACCGAAAACCATCAGAAACCGCCACAAAAGTCACGCCGAACACGCCGGAAAAAGCCAACGAGCAGGCGATCACAGCTCAGTCGACAAGTAGGCGAACTGGGTAAAAAAAAAGCAGTGCGCTTGAAAATTTAAAAATTTAAACGCTGTTTGCAAAAAAACTACTGAACGAAAATATCTGAAGGCCTTCATTACGCAGTGTGCGCCGTATTGTCTGAGCTGAAACTTCAGTACCCACATCTGACAAATCTTTTCTCAGTTCCTCAGCAGTCACACGGGGACTTTTCTCCACTCTACGCTTCAGGTAGCGCACAGCAGTCGAAGTCAGCATCTTCTTTCTGCCACGACCAGGTAGCGTTTCAACAGTGCCCTTTGCCTTGAATTTGCGAATGATGCTTCCTATGGTCTCTCTTGGTATGTTTAACATCTTTGCAATCTTCTTATAGCCATTGCCCTTCCTGTGAAGAGTAATCACCTCTTCTCTTGTCTTCCTGGACAATTCTCTTGACTTCACCATGTTTGTAACCACACCAGTAAATGTCTAGAAGGAGCTGAGTATCACAGTCATTTTAAAGCTGCCTAATTGGTGCTTATTATGCTTTATTGCGGCTCCGTGACATCCACAGGTGTTTTCAATACCTGATTGAAAACACTTGAATGAACCTTTGTTCTTCAGAGTGGTAGTCTTTAAGGGGTTGAATAATTGTGTCAATGAAGAATTCACAAAAGAAACATTTACTACTGTATTACAAAACCAATTGATGTCATTTTAGTTGCATATGGTTCTTTAAAAAGTCCTTGTAGGATTTCATTCTGAATACAGTTACAAATGTACACTAAATTCCCTAAAACCCTTTACAACATTGGGGGTTGAATAATTTTGAACACAACTGTATACCCATGTGAGCAGGGGGCAATTATACCCATGTGAGCAGGGGGCAATTATACCCATGTGAGCAGGGGGCAATTATACGCAGGGGGCAATTATACCCATGTGAGCTGGGGGCAACATATCCATGTGAGCTTGGGCCAAATATACCCATGAGAGCTGGGGGCAATATATATACCCATGTGAGCCAGGGGCAATATATATACCCATGTGAGCCGGGGGCAAATATACCCATGTGAGCTAGGGGCAAATATATACCCATGTGAGCTAGGGGCAATATATACCCATATGAGCTGAGGGCAATATATACCCATATGAGCTGAGGGCAATATATACCCATATGACCAAAAAAATTGTCTTTCCTTGACATTGCTGTACTTTCATTTCAGCGAACATTCATGCACACCTCACTTAACAATAGACTGCCCTCTGGGCAGGCTTTCCACCTAGTTAACAATAAAGAAAGTATAATATAATCACTCGTTGGATGAGTAATTCTAACAAGTCACCATCCCTCAAAAGAAAGTTGTCACAGTGCCCATGTCCATACAGCCTACCTCCTCAGCTGATGTGCAACACTTGACTTCCGCTGGACACTGCAGGAACGATGTTGCCATTCATTCTGCTGACCAGGCGTCCTCACATCTTCCAATTGACCTAACATGTCCTCAGAATGATGCCACATCAGCTGTTGATTTTGATGCAGAACACTGCTCTATCAAGGTTATTCAGAGAGCGTGAAAAGCAGGAGACTGGAGAATGGCTGGAGAATGAAAAATTCTAGGTCAAAATAGTTGGAAAGTGAGATGAAAGGGAGAATTTTTCTGGTTTGGCTATTTTGACATAGAATTTTTCATTCTCCAGTCATTCTCCTGCTTTTCACGCTCTTTGAATAACCCTGTATGTGTTATTTAAATGACACATCTCTCAAGTGTCATAAAGGAAAAGCCATTGAACGTGCATTATTCTGTACCTGAATTTTCAGGAGCACTAAAATGAGGCCGACCAATGGTACTAGCTAAGCCTCCATATAAACTTGGCTTTGGCATCCTTACCTTGCCCTCTTGTGATTTCCTTTCTGGATCCAATAATGCTTGTTTATCTGTCTTGTTTTTTTACTAGTATTTATTCATTAATCTGTTCTCTGCATCTTTGGCCCAGCTTTGTCTCATCGATATTGTGCTTTTTGGAGTTCTAGATCTCAGCTACATTTTTTGACTCATTCTCTCCCGTTCCTCCTAGTCTGTTTAGTTAGCCTGGCCATTAAAAAAAAAATGGTGCTTATAGTGTATGTTTTTGTGTGTCATCCCTGTGATCTCTAACCCAATCAATACTGGAGCTTGTTTTTGCCAGGTGGGCACTGGTGTATTTTGGCCTAGGCCAACAAGGCCTAGGTCTAGGGCGGCACTCTCCAGGAGGCAGCGGCCCGCCGGGTGGCCCCACCCCTAATTTTTTTTATTTTTTTTACATTTTTTTTTACTTTTGCAAACTATTTTACCAGGAAGGAAACATTGAGATGTCACTAATTTTCAAGTATGTCCTGTGTAGGCAACGTCTAGACTTTCACTTTCCAGGGGGCAACAAAAAAACCTCACCACTAATTGGGTTACTCACAGAGCACCGAAATGACGCCAACATTTTGGTGTTCTGTAGTTCCCTGCACTTCGGGGAATAAAATTTCCCCACCCTGCAGTGAATTCACCATTCACCGCAGGGTCCCCAAAGTGCATGGAGTCGGCCGCTGTATGCTGCCACCGCAAACCCATGGCCTGCTGTTTTCAAAAGAACTACTGAACGAAAATGTCTGGAATTTACATATAAGATCCTATAATTGATAATAAAAAGTTCTGTTACAGAAAAAGAAGAACCGATATTAAAAAAAGGGGGGGGGGATTTTGCCCAAAAAATTTTTGAAAAATTACTAAATGGTACTAAAAAAAAATCAATAAATAAAGACTTTTTACTGCAGATTAAAATAAGTGGCTTATTAGATATTGCATAAAAACGGGAATATTTTTAACATTGAAATCTATGGGGTTCGCCTGAATACCTGAACCTGCTGATCGAAACCACCGAACATCAGGGTATTTCACTGTCATTTCTCTGCTGTTTGGTGTTCTCTGATTAGATTAACCATTACTTCTCTATGGGGATTTGCACTGCCTTCAAACAGCACCGTACTTGCTGGCAGTTCGCCAAACTTGTGTGTGAGCATATCACCAGAACAGTGGTGTACTTAGAGGAGTGGCGGAGGGTGGGCCGCCTACTAGGAGGTGCCACTGTCACTGTGTGTCAGCTTTGAGCTGTGTTCTCAAACAACGAGCAGCGGAGCATGGCGTTTGCGTACGGAATAAAATCGAATAGAATAAAAATCCCCCTCTCCTCCCTCCATAGCTCCTCCCCTGCCCCGCAGCAGCTCTAGGAGGGGGATGTGATTTGTGTCCAGAGAGAGAAGATGACAGTAAACGGCAGGTAAAGGGGGGGTATCAGCAGAATATGAAGCCCTGTCTTCTTACTGCTGTTTAAAGTGGACCTTTCCTTAACCAGCACTGCAGTGATAGAAATTTGTCATTGAGCTGCCTGGCTCCTGGTGAGGCTGCGTGTGTGCAGGTCACACTCGGTTCGGCCAGTCAGGTGGTACTGAGTCTCAGTACCACCTGACTGGCTGAACCACGTGACACGCACGCAGCTGCCCACCCTTTCGTTAACATGGACTGTCACTCTATTCTGGACTGAACACCCACCAGGAAGGGAATAAAAGCCACGGTGCACCCTCTGGCAGTGGCACCCCACTGCTGACAAGATGGCTCCACGCACAGGCACAGCTGCGATCCTAACATGGCCTGGAGGGACCTCCTGCTGAGTCTGTACACAGTCCCTGCTGACTCTGCACACAGCCCTACCGCGGACGGAGGCTGGTAAATGTAGAATAAATAATTGCTGTGTGCTCATATACACTCGGTTTGCTGGGAGTTTTATTGCAGTGGATTCTGATACGCTGACACACACCACAAATTGCATTGCTGGGAGTTTTATTGCAGTGGATTCTGATGCACTCATACACACCACACATTGCATTGCTGGGAGTTTTATTGCTGTGGATTCTGTGATACACACTGCATAGTACTGTGAGTTTTATTGTCTTGGAGCTCTGGGATACACTCATACACACTGCACATTACTGTGAGTTTTATTGCTGTGCAGTTCTGTGATATGCTCATACACAGTGCACATTTCTGTGGGTTTTATTGCTGTGCAGCTCTGTGATACGCTCATATGCAGTGCATGTTTCTGTGGATTTTATTGTTCAACCAATTAGAGCGGCTGTGATCCAGTATACTTAACATGCGTGGCTGTTCTTTGTAAAAATACTTGCATTTAAACATTTCATAATTTTATTTATTTCAATAGATACATTTGAAATGGTATACAAAATATACAAGTAGGCACTTGGTATCCACTTTTAATATAAAGAGAGGAAAAGGCATAGCTCTAAGAGGAAAAGGTGGAGCTTAAAGAGGAAGGGTGGGGATTAACCAGGAAGAGGTGTGTCCTTGACAGGAAGGGGTGCCTCAAATTTAAATTAGGGGGTGCATGAGTTTAGTCAGGCCTAGGGCAGCACAAAACCTAAATACACCACTGCAGGTGGGAGCACAGGGTGTGATGGGTGCCATTTTAATCCCAATATGTATTTATTTTACAGTAGTATCTGCCTAGCTGCTACTAAATTAACTCTCTTGCTACCTCAAAGTATTAAATAAAGCTGAAGCTGAGTGAATAATTCCAAATTAAAATATTGACAAAATTTTTTTTTCACTATGCGCAATTCTAGATAGAAGGGATAGAAAAGGGGCTATTCAATAAGGGTTGAACTTGCCATCAATTTTCACTGTACGGTGAATTTCACCATACGGTCCAATTCGGCTATTCAGAGAGCTGTCAATTCACCAAGTCTTTTTATTGGTGTGTTGCCACGAAATATGGTGCAATTCACCTCAGATTGTCGCAGTCTGTTCGGTGGTCGACAGCTGCGTTCGATGGGTTAAATCGACAGCGTTCGACGGATCCCTTCGGCACACTTTGGGGACCCTGCATTGAATGCTGAATTCACTGCCCAGTTGGCGAACTGAACTCGCTGAAGTGTGCCGAACGAGAGAGCACAGAAAGTTCGGTGCTCTCTGAATAACCCCTAAAGTGTTCAGATAATTTATTTATTTATTTGCAAAGTATTTTACCAGGAAGGATACAGTGAGATTTCTCTAGTTTTCAAGTATGTCCTGGGTTCAAGAATTACCCTGGTGCCTTCTGTGGGGGAGATATCTCTCTTAAAGGGACACTGCCACTTATCACTTACATGCACTGTAACTAGATTACTTGTCATTACAAACAAAACCACCTTATAAAACACATGCTGCTGTTTTTTTTTCTTTGTTTGAAGTAATTGCATGTAAAAAGGAAAAATAAAATTAGTTTGTTTTTATCTCCCTACCATTTCATTGATTCTTCCCATGAGGCAACATTTACCCAGTGGCGTAGCGTGGGTTGTCGGCGCCCAGGGCAAGGCAAGAATTGTGTGCCCCCCCAACCTGTGGACACAGTAACACACCCTGATTCCATTCCACCAGTAGAGCATTGACCCCCTTACCCCACAAGCACATGAATGGTATGTTAACAAAATACTGATATAATAAAAAAAGAAAACACACATGCCCCCCATGCTACGCCACTACCAGTCACCCTATCCCAGTATACCCTAGCATAGTCCCACTTTCATACTATACCCAGTCACTCTCTTCCAGTACCCTCAGTCACCCTCTCCCAGTACCCCAGTCACTCTCTCCAAGTACCCCCAGTCACTTTGCCAGTACCCCAAGTCACTCACTCCCAGTACCCCCAGTCACTTGCTCTCCCAGTACCCCCTTTCACTCTCTCTCTTCATGTACCCCCAGTCACTCTTTCTCCCAGTACCCCAGTTACTCTTTTTCTCTCCAAGTACCCCCTTTCTCCCAGTACCCCAGTCATTCTCTCCCCAAACCTCCAGTCACTCTTTCCCAGTACCCCCAGTCACTCTTTCTCTCTCCAAGTACCCCAGTCACTCTCCCCCAGTACCCCCAGTCAGTCTCTCTCTTCAAGTACCCCCAGTCACTCTTTCTCTCTCCAAGTACCCCCACTTTCTCCCAGTACCCCAGTTATTCTCTTCCCAAACCTCCAGTCACTCTCTCCCAGTACCCCCAGTCACTATCTCTCGCTATCTAAGTGTAGCGCTCACCCCCAGAGGAGCTGCTGAATAAACCCAAGATAGTCTCACCACACTAGGAATTACTATACACCAGCACACTGTCATGGATTTTCTAAGTTATATATTTTACTGAAGAAATAAAGTGGCATTAAAAACACATATACTTTGGAGCACAAGGCAATTAACTTTGAATAACTGACAGGATGCGCAATGCGGGAAAAACACTCGGCGGAAAAGAAACGGTTAATACCCCTCAGTACGTGAGTTTAAGTCCCACTCAAAAAGCTCATAAATTGGTGTTCTAGGGTATGTATTAGATTCAACTGGCCAGTGAATGAACAAAAATATCTTCGACTAGTCAACGTTGGGGCCCTGTAAATTGAAGCAATCAAGCAAGTGCGCACTTTCTCGAGAATCGTAGGCCTTGAGGCCTCTCACCCATCCGGCGAACAATGTGTCCAGAACCGATGACTCGACCAAAGGATCTCTCTCCGCCAACTGGAACCTGATACCAACGAATCCACTCTCCCGATGCCGAATCTCCGCAACCGGAACCGATCCGCCGCCTGCACTCCCGTTCGATCCGCAGCCTCTTTACTCGAGGTCCTTCTGGAACATGCTGGTCATCCGAACACGCTCAGCGGAATGTGGTATGCGATGATGCACCCTCCGTCCCCGATCTCCAGCACTGGATATGCTACTGTCCACGATCCGGCCAGGTTGTGATCCCGGACAGTGTCCTGCATACGTCTCACTAGTCTCGCTGCTCTGCTCGCTCTGCCCATGCCATGCACGTGGCACCAGCACGCACACTTCCTGATCTCTTCCCAGAGGTTTCTGGTAGATGGAGTCCTTAAGTCTCTCATAGTCTATCATGCCTACCTGCTTGAAGTTGCTGATGGCCCGGGGAAAGCTGTCCAGGGAGCTTAGTGGGGACGGGATTTAAATGTGCTGCAGGGCAGACGCCTCACTCCCTCCTTCCTGTTCAGCAGCTGCAGGTCTGCAGGGCTGCCGGCAGCAGGGGGCTGGCTTATGGCTTCAAGGGGGGCTGAAAAACATGGTACAGGCTGTTCAGTCGAATACTGCTGCACTGCTTCACGTGACTTATGTCAGCGTTAAGGAGGAGTCAGGACAGGACCAGAATTTTCTGTCCTGGTCCTCCCTTCCGGACGCTGAGTGTTAAGTTACCACCGGCGCCGCAAAACTGGCGGCTACCCGTGCAAGGGCCTCTCACGGACACCACTGTCTGTGAGTGGACACCTTGCTGATCCCTGCTGGAAAATATTAGTGGTTCAAACTTCTTTAGACATTTTGCACCCCTAAGAAAATTGTGCCCAGGGCGACCGCCCCCGAGGCCCCCCCACGCTACGCCATTGCATTTACCAAAGGTTTTTCTTTACTTCTGTGGTTTATCTAATCTACAGTATTTAACAGCTTAATGAGATGGAATGGGAAATGTGTAGCTAAGGCTGCAGGAGGCTATTGTTCTTCAACCTACTCAAGATAAGAGATGGCAGCAGAATAAAATAAAACAAGGAGATTAAAAAACGTCTAATCCCCTGGTGAGGTTCTTTGAAAACATCCCACACAATACAATGAGATTTGAGACAGTGATTGACCCATAGACTCAATTCTATGGCCATTGCCACCGAATGAAGAGCAGGGGCTGTCTGGCAGCCCATAGGCCCATGGTGCAGCAACCCGGACCCCCATTTAAATAAAAAAACACATGATTAATTAATTACATAATAAATGACATTTTAAGACTGTTTAAATCAATAATAATTTACTTATTTTTAAACATAAATGAGCATAAAATTCTGTTGGACTTTCTGAAAGCTGCCTTCCAGGAGCTAATGACTCACCTGATACAATGCTTCAAGGAGCTACTGCAGAGTGCCTGGGACTCATCTTCTAAGGTGTGCACTCCAAGAGGTCAAACACGCTATGGTCCTTTTAAACTCTGAAGAGCGTGACCGAAGACAAGCTAACAATCTGTGTTACTACTGTGGAGGGGACCATTATTTAAATGACTGTCCTGTAAGACCCCGCAAACCTCTTTCTCCAGTGACTATGGATTACAATTGCCCTGATCCTATGCAGATTGGAGCTGCTGTAGCTACCAGGATTGCAACTCCCATTACTCTCAGCAAGCAACCTGTGGAATCCCTACCACCAGACTCACTGCACATACAGCTGTGTTCAAAATTATTCAACCCCCAATGCTTTAAAGGGTTTTAGGGAATTTAGTGTACATTTGTAATTGTATTCAGAATGAAATCCTACAAGGACTTTTTAAAGAACCATATGCAACTAAAATGACATCAATTGGTTTTGTAATACAGTAGTAAATGTTTCTTTTGTGAATTCTTCATTGACACAATTATTCAACCCCTTAAAGACTACCACTCTGAAGAACAGAGGTTCATTCAAGTGTTTTCAATCAGGTATTGAAAACACCTGTGGATGTCACGGAGCAGCAATAAAGCATAATAAGCACCAATTAGGCAGCTTTAAAATGACTGTGATACTCAGCTCCTTCTAGACATTTACTGATTTACTGGTGTGGTTACAAACATGGTGAAGTCAAGAGAATGGTCCAGGAAGACAAGAGAAGAGGTGATTACTCTTCACAGGAAGGGCAATGGCTATAAGAAGATTGCAAAGATGTTAAACATACCAAGAGAGACCATAGGAAGCATCATTTGCAAATTCAAGGCAAAGGGCACTGTTGAAACGCTACCTGGTCGTGGCAGAAAGAAGATGCTGACTTCGACTGCTGTGCGCTACCTGAAGCGTAGAGTGGAGAAAAGTCCCCGTGTGACTGCTGAGGAACTGAGAAAAGATTTGTCAGATGTGGGTACTGAAGTTTCAGCTCAGACAATATGGCGCACACTGCGTAATGAAGACCTCCATGCCAGAACTCCCAGGCGCACCCCCTTGCTGTCTCCAAAGAATAAGAAGAGTCGACTGCAGTATGCCAAAAGTCATGTGGACAAACCACAGAAGTTTTGGGATAGTGTTCTGTGGACTGATGAAACAAAATTAGAACTGTTTGGGCCCATGGATCAACGCTATGTTTGGAGGAGGAAGAACAAGGTGTAACGTTGGGGGCTTCCAGCCCTACCTGTGTGCTTGAGGACAGCAAGTCTGATGCTGCTCGCTGACCACTGCCTGGTTTAAATGGAGACAGGCAGGGAGGTGATTGCATGAGGTGTGGCTTGAGTGGGGGGCGTGGTCTGGTGAAGGTCTTTAAAAACCCTCAGTATAGTTTCAGAAGTTGCCAGATCGTGGTTATCCATACCTGAGCTCCTTGTACCTGACTGCTATATTGATTTAACCTGTTATTGACCTCTGCTTGTGTTCTGACCATTCTGCCTTCTGTTGCCCTAGACTATTTTCTTGTACTACGCTACTGCTCTGATACCGACCCGGCTATTCCATTTGACCATTCTGAACTCTGTATTCCTGATCCTGGCTCGGCTGACTCCTCTCTGTATTGTTAACCCTTTTCTGTCTAGCTAGTTTACCTGGCCAATTCTAAGGACCAGACAGATAGGGATCATTCACAGCTACACTGTTGGTAGCTTCTGGGTTTTGTGGAGTGTTGGGGGTTAAGTACTGCGTGGTGGGATCCGGAACCGTGACATTACGATCTGGCCAATATGGATCCCGCAGATTTAACACAGCACTTGGCTACCTTTGTATCCAGACAGGATGAGCAGGATCATAGGATGGATCAGTTTGCCATTGCCTTACGAACTATCCTGAAGCGTACTGCAAACCTGGAACCGGTTGGGGTTGCACCCCCGCCTGCTATACCTGAGCCCCCTGTCGTTCAGACATCCCAGGTACACATGACCGCTCCTATGAGGTTTGACGGTACTCCCTCTGAGTGCCGGGGATTTTTGGTCCATGTGGATATTCATTTTAAATTAAATCCACAAATGTTTTTCTCTGACATTGCCAAAGTGGGGTTTATTATTAACCATCTGTCTGGCAGAGCGTTGACATGGGCGACTCCTTTATGGGAGGCAGAAAGACCTATTGTACGGGATTATAAAGAATTCATAGCCGAGTTACAACGTACATTTAATCCTACCAGAAAGGCCACGATAGCCGGCAAATCCTTGTTCCGCATACGTCAAGGGAACAGGACTGTGTCTGATTATGCCATAGAATTTAAAACCTTACTTTCTGATGTGAACTGGACAAATGAGACACTGGTTCTGGCTTTTATGGAGGGGTTATCAGAGTCGTTGATGCATGAATTAGCTCCACGTAAACTACCTGAGGTATTGTGTGAACTCATTGATTACTGTATAGATCTGGATAATCAGATAAGGGATAGAAGGACTCCAAGAGAGAGACCCAAGAGACCGTTACCTAGGTTGGCCCCTGTCTTTCAAGCACCACCCAGAGAGTTATCTCCTTCCTCAGAGCCTATGCAACTAGGCCGTACTAGGCTTACAGAGGAGGAGAGAACAAGGCGTTTTCGTGAGGGATTGTGCCTGTATTGTGGTTTGGAGGGACATGTACGATTTCAATGTCCTACTCGCCCTAAACTGCATGATAAGCCGGAAAAACTACCGCACCTAAGGCAGCTGAGGAGACAGGCCTTGGTGTGACATGCATGTCTCCTATCAAAGACACTAAACTTATGTTACCAGTATCCTTGGCTTGGGAGACCAAGACCACACATAACACCGCTTTTGTGGATTCTGGGGCTGCTGGTAACTTTATTGATGTTAACTACGCTTCTTCCATTTCTCTACCTCTGGTTGTAAGAGAGACACCCTTAGCCGTTGAAGCCATAGATGGCAGGCCGTTATCCTGCCCTAGGATTACTCACGATACGATTACAGTAGTTCTTACTACTGGTCTCTTGCATAAAGAAAAGATCATATTCCAAGTTATCCACTCACCTTCCAATCCTGTTGTACTTGGTTTCCCCTGGTTGGTGGAACACAATCCCGTTATTGATTGGGCTAAAGGAGAGATACTGTCTTGGAGTTCTGCATGTTTTGGGACTTGTTTAATACCCATTCAGCATGTCGGTGCCCTGAACACACCCACAGCCCCTCCATTGTCTACTGAAGTTCCTGAACAATATGCAGACCTCAGGGCTGTATTTGATAAAAGAGAGGCAGACAAACTACCTCCACATAGACCATATGATTGTGCTATTGATATTCATCCGGGTACCATGCCTCCTCGAGGCAAAGTATATCCTCTTTCCATAAAGGAGAACCAAATTATGGAGGAGTATATCAAGGAGAATTTGGAGAGAGGTTTTATCCGACGTTCCTCTTCTCCAGCAGGGGCTGGATTCTTTTTTGTGTCGAAAAAAGAGGGAGATTTACGCCCGTGTATTGATTATAGGGGGCTTAACAAGATCACCATTAAGAACGTGTACCCTATCCCTCTCATATCGGAACTGTTCGACAGGTTAAGAGGTTCAGCAGTATACACTAAACTTGATTTAAGAGGAGCTTACAATTTGATACGCATAAAAGAGGGGCATGAGTGGAAAACAGCATTTAACACCAGGAGTGGGCATTATGAATACTTGGTCATGCCTTTCGGTCTTTGTAATGCTCCAGCGGTATTCCAGGATTTTATTAATGATGTGCTCAGAGATTTCTTGCAAACCTTTGTTATAGTATACCTAGACGATATATTGATTTACTCTCCCGATCTGAAAACCCACCATGCACATGTCAGACAGGTATTAGCTAAATTACTGGACAATGGTCTTTATTGCAAACTAGAGAAGTGTTTATTCGACATTACTACTGTGAAATTCCTTGGGTACATTATCACTCCAGAGGGTTTTGAGATGGATCCTTCTAAACTCACGGCCATCTCAGAATGGCCTCTTCCTCAAGGTCTCAAAGCCATACAGAGGTTTCTGGGGTTTTCTAACTATTATAGGAGATTTATCAAGAATTATTCCGCTATAGCCTCTCCTATCATTAATATGACACGTAAAGGTCTGAAGTACCAGATCTGGTCTTCTCAATCTAAACAAGCATTCGAAGCCCTCAAACAGGCTTTCACTTCCGCTCCCGTGTTACGGCATCCTGATCCCAGGATTCCGTTTATTCTTGAGGTTGATGCTTCTGAGATAGGCATTGGGGCTGTCCTGTCTCAAAGAGAATCTCCAGGGAAACCACTACATCCTTGTGGGTTCTTTTCAAGAAAATTATCACCAGCAGAACGCAATTATGATATTGGCAACAGAGAATTGCTTGCTATTGTGTCTGCCCTGTCAGAGTGGAGACATTTGTTGGAAGGTACTCTTGATCCTTTGTTGATAATCACTGATCATAAGAACCTTACATACATCGGGGATGCTAAACGTTTGAACTCGAGACAGGCCAGGTGGTCATTGCTACTGTCTCGGTTTAATTTTGTATTGACTTACAGACCAGGTGACCGCAATGTAAAGGCTGATGCCTTATCTCGTCAATATGACCCATATGAATCTAATACACAAGACCACAATCCTATAGTTCCTCCTGAACATATTGTGGCTTCCACAGTCTTGTCTGTCTCCTCGCCTTTCCTGGAACGCCTCCAGGCAGCTCAAGTGGGGGCTCCACCTGACAAGCCTCCAGATATGTTGTTTGTACCTGAAAAGGAAAGACAAGAATTACTCATAATGTTTCATGATTCTAAACCAGCAGGTCATCCTGGTATTACTAAGACTCTTACCAGTATTTCCAGACAGTTCTGGTGGCCCACCATGCGACAGGACGTACGCCTGTTTGTTTTGGCTTGTCAAGTCTGTGCCAGAAGCAAAACCAGTAAAACCTTGCCTGTCGGTCTATTGCAGCCTTTACCCACGCCTAAGAGGCCTTGGTCTCATCTATCTATGGATTTTATTGTGGACTTGCCGAAGTCCAAAGGTCATACTGTGGTTCTGACAGTTGTAGACCGCTTCTCCAAAATGGCTCATTTTGTCCCTTTACCTAAGCTTCCTACAGCCAAAGAACTGGCGGTTGTCTTTGCTAGAGAGATTGTACGAATACATGGGGTTCCGTCTGAAATAGTCTCTGACAGAGGAGCTCAGTTCGTCTCTCGTTTCTGGAGGGTTTTCTGTGCGGAGATGGGGGTGCGATTGGCCTTCTCTTCAGCATACCATCCACAAACCAATGGGGCAGCAGAGAGGGCAAATCAGGGTCTCGAGCAGTACATACGTTGCTTTACCACACAACAACAAGACAATTGGTCGGAGTTGTTGCCCTGGGCTGAGTATGCACGTAATAACGCTGTTAATGAGACCACTGGCCACTCTCCTTTTTCTGCTATCTATGGTTTTTTCCCTCCGGCTCTACCGCTTCAGTTTAATGAACAGGCCATCCCGGCTCTCGATGACCATCTCACTCAACTACAAGAGATTTGGAGACAGATTCGCGTAAATATGGAGCGCAATGTTGCTGTCCAGAAACGCAAGGCTGACAGGCATAGGTTACAAGCTCCCTCCTATAACGTGGGGGATAGAGTTTGGTTGTCTACTAGGAACGTGAAGTTACGGGTGCCTTCTATGAAAATGGCACCTCGGTTTATTGGTCCATATAAGATCATTCGCCGCGTTAACCCTGTGGCTTATGCTCTTGCCCTTCCTAAACATCTTCGCTTGCACAACGTCTTTCACACCTCCCTACTGAAACCTTTGTTGTGTAACAGGTACACGCGGGTCGTTCCTCCTCCTCCACCTGTTCAGGTTGATGGTGAATCAGAGTATGAGGTTAGGAGGGTTTTGGATTCTAGGCTGTGCAGGGGTGTTCTGCAGTACTTGGTCGATTGGGTGGGCTATGGCCCGGAAGACCGGTCCTGGATTCCAGCTTCCGACATGTCTGCCTCTAGGTTGGTCAGGGCGTTCCATGCCTCGCACCCCGATCGCCCTGGTGGTCGTATTAGCGCTCGTCCTGTTGGTCGTCCGGTGGCCTCCCGTGGAGAAGGGGGTACTGTAACGTTGGGGGCTTCCAGCCCTACCTGTGTGCTTGAGGACAGCAAGTCTGATGCTGCTCGCTGACCACTGCCTGGTTTAAATGGAGACAGGCAGGGAGGTGATTGCATGAGGTGTGGCTTGAGTGGGGGGCGTGGTCTGGTGAAGGTCTTTAAAAACCCTCAGTATAGTTTCAGAAGTTGCCAGATCGTGGTTATCCATACCTGAGCTCCTTGTACCTGACTGCTATATTGATTTAACCTGTTATTGACCTCTGCTTGTGTTCTGACCATTCTGCCTTCTGTTGCCCTAGACTATTTTCTTGTACTACGCTACTGCTCTGATACCGACCCGGCTATTCCATTTGACCATTCTGAACTCTGTATTCCTGATTCTGGCTCGGCTGACTCCTCTCTGTATTGTTAACCCTTTTCTGTCTAGCTAGTTTACCTGGCCAATTCTAAGGACCAGACAGATAGGGATCATTCACAGCTACACTGTTGGTAGCTTCTGGGTTTTGTGGAGTGTTGGGGGTTAAGTACTGCGTGGTGGGATCCGGGAACCGTGACACAAGGCCTATGAAGAAAAGAACACCTTGCCTACTGTGAAGCATGGCAGGGGGTCAATCATGCTTTGGGGCTGTTTTGCTTCTGCAGGTACAGGGAAGCTTCAGCGTGTGCAAGGTACCATGAATTCTCTTCAGTACCAGGAGATATTGGATGACAATGTGATGCAGTCCGTCACAAACCTGAGGCTTGGGAGACGTTGGACCTTTCAACAGGACAATGATCCCAAGCATACCTCCAAGTCCACTAGAGCATGGTTGCAGATTAAAGGCTGGAACATTTTGGAGTGGCCATCGCAGTCACCTGACTTAAATCCGATTGAGAACCTCTGGTGGGACTTAAAGAAAGCAGTTGCAGTGCGCAAGCCTAAGAATGTGACTGAACTGGAGCCTTTTGCCCATGACGAATGGGCGAAGATACCCATAAATCGCTGCAAGACACTTGTGTCAAGCTATGCTTCACGTTTAAAAGCTGTTATAACTGTAAAAGGATGTTGTACTAAGATTGAATGTCACTTGGGGGTTGAATAAAACTGATAATGATGTGAGCACAGAAAAGACATTTGTGGTTATTTCATTATAAATGTTATATTATATTTGTCTGACCTACACGTGCCTCTTTGATTTAATTGTAAGCAAGATGACTGAATGATCAAAATCAATGTCAAACTGGCCAAAACACTCAATTTCAGTGGGGGTTGAATAATTTTGAACACAACTGTATACTTCCAATGGTGCTATAATCCGGAAGAAATATTTAAAAGTATATGAGGAGGCTTTAGCAACCAGAAAAGCAACACAGCGGTCTAAAGGAACACCACTCCCATCATTCACAGCCAGCGGGATTTGCCACTACCTATGCCATTTAAAGTTGACCAGCATCACCATGGTGGCACAAGCCGGCGTACAGTGTTCATTGGCTCCACCAAAGTCATCCCCTATCGAACTGCAGGGAAGGACTACATTCCATTTGATCTCTCCTCATCTGATGAATTTACAGAAGGGGAGATGGGTGAAGACCGAATTCGAGCTCCTGAGACCCCATATACCTACTATGGCACCCTATTTGGAACTCGGGTCACCCCGATCCCTCCTGACTATCTACATCCCAGCAGTAAGGACGTTGATAACCCTGGCCCAGCTCCCTCCAAAAGTACCCAGGAGTTTGAGTCTAGAGGCCTCAAGGTGCCCATCACAAAGACTCCTGATGCTGAGACTCCGGCTCCTGTTTGTACCAAGGTACCCACTGCAGAAATGCCTGCTGCAGAATCTCAGACTCCTGTTTGTACCAAGGTACCCACCAGAGATGCCTGCCGCAGAGACCCCGGCTCTGGCTTATAAGGTACCCATCACAGAAAGACCTACCATAGAAACTGTGGCTTCTGCTAAGGTGCCCATTGCAGAGATGCCCACTGCAGATTCTCCAGCTCTCACTTACTCCACGGTGCCCGTTGCAGAGAAGCCTGCTGCAGATACTCCGGCTCTCAATTGCTTCAAGGTACCCACCGCTGAGATGCCTGCTGCAGGTTCTTCACATTCTGCTGTTGCCAAGGTGCATGCGACTGAGATCCCTGTTCCTACTCCTGATGAGGTTGCTGTTAAGGTACCTACTACTGACCCCCTAAACCATGTTGAGGCGTCAGCTACCAAAATGCCTCATGCCATGGATACAGCTACCGAGTCAACACAAACAGACTGCGGAGACCCCCACAAATTATGCATTCATTATGTCGACCATATCCATCTTTGTTGACCAAATCTCTACGGTTACACTAACTGTAAAAGAACTCCAAGCAAACCAAGTATCTTTACAAAACCTGGTTCTAGATGCATGTGCCTCCTCTGTACCTTCACTCATGTATCCAGAGAAGGTTATGACCGGCAATTCAACCACTCATCTGTCAAACTGCTGACTCCAGAAGGATCCCAGGTATGGCGAAAGTGGACTCCCCTATAATCCACAGCTTTTAAACAAAGCATGTCCCTACTGGATCCGCAGAACCAGAAGATCTGCCCATCAGTGTTGACCTTGAGACAAGTTGGTCCGCCCAGAGTTCGTCCCTAGATAGGGGGCTCTGTCACATCCCACGGCGACGCCGTGGCAAAAAGACCAAGTCCTGAGAACAACCCTGGTGGCAAGCCATATGTATAGCAGTATGCCTTAGCCCAGCTTTTGTATACTGCATCAGGTGGATGTAATGAGCACTGGCTGGGTTCCTTAAAAGAACCACTCCCACATCCAGCCAGTGCTCTGTCATTAATGTTGGATTCCTTGTGAAAGAAAGGTGCCTGATTTATCCCAAGAGCCAAGTGACCAGCCTTGCTGTTTATTCTGATTCCCTTGTACCGGACCCCTGGCTATTCCTCTGGACTTTGCTTCACTTACTCCTTGCCGGTACAGTCTCAAGACCCCTTCTACATTACTCATCCCAAAAGACTTTACATCATCTGCGTTTGTTTTTCAAGGACTTATTATTTATACAGATTCCTTCCTTTTTTATTTGTATCCAGTTATTCAATATAAGTTTCTGCTATTTTCACCAAGAATTTTGTTGTTGCCTTATTTACTGCATCCTGGGTTCATATTCACCTCACCGGTGTCACAAGAACCCGGTCCCTGACATTGTGTTTGTTTCATTCCAACTCCATTGTGGTGGTGTATAAAGCCAAAGATGTTAGAATTGTGTCGCTGTCCCAATATTTCTGGACCTGACTGTATATGGATTCATATACACACACTCTTCCCCTTTCCTCTCTCCCCTCTTTTTATGCCCCTTCCTCTTTCCATTCCCTTCTCTTTCCATTATTCCCTTATTTCTCCCCCTATTTTACCACTTCTCTCATCCCATTCTTCCACTCTCCTCTCTCTCCACTTCCATGCTCCTTTTCTCTCCCCTTCCAATCTCCTTTTCCCTCACCCCTTCTATGCTGTTCTTCCCACTCCTATCCTTTTTATGCCCATTTTCTCTCTTCCTTTCCATGCTCATTTTCGCTCAACCCCTTTCACTGCTCATCTTCTCCTTCCCTCTTCCATGCCCTTCTCTTCTTGTCTCTTCCCCTTCTCAGCTTCTCTCTTCCCCCTCCTTTTTAAGCTTCTCTCCGCCATTTTCAGCTTCTCTTTTCCTCCCCTTTCAGCTTCTCTTTTCCTCCCTTTTCAGCTTCTCTTTTCCTCCCCTTTTCAGCTTCTCTTTTCCTCCCTTTTCAGCTTCTCTTTTCCTCCCTTTTCAGCTTCTCTTTTCCTCCCCTTTCAGCTTCTCTTTTCCTCGCCTTTTCAGCTTCTCTTTTCCTCCCCTTTCAGCTTCTCTTTTCCTCCCCTTTCAGCTTCTCTTTTCCTCCCCTTTCAGCTTCTCTTTTCCTCCCCTTTTCAGCTTCTCTTTTCCTCCCTTTTCAGCTTCTCTTTTCCTCCCCTTTCAGCTTCTCTTTTCCTCCCCTTTCAGCTTCTCTCTTCCTCCCCTTTCAGCTTCTCTTTTCCTCCCCTTTCAGCTTCTCTTTTCCTCCCCTTTTCAGCTTCTCTTTTCCTCCCCTTTCAGCTTCTCTTTTCCTCCCCTTTCAGCTTCTCTTTTCCTCCCCTTTTCAGCTTCTCTTTTCCTCCCCTTTTCAGCTTCTCTTTTCCTCCCCTTTCAGCTTCTCTTTTCCTCCCCTTTCAGCTTCTCTCTTCCTCCCCTTTCAGCTTCTCTCTCCCTCCCCTTTCAGCTACTCTCTCCCTCCCCTTTCAGCTACTCTCTCCCTCCCTTTCAGCTACTCTCTCCCTCCCCTTTCAGCTTCTCTCTCCTCCCCTTTCAGCTTCTCTCTCCTCCCCTTTCAGCTTCTCTCTCCTCCCCTTTCAGCTTCTCTCTCCCTCCCCTTTCAGCTTCTCTCTCCCTCCCCTTTCAGCTTCTCTCTCCCTCCCCTTTCAGCTTCTCTCTCCCTCCCCTTTCAGCTTCTCTCTCCCTCCCCTTTCAGCTTCTCTCTCCCTCCCCTTTCAGCTTCTCTCTCTCCCCTTTCAGCTTCTCTCTCCCTCCCCTTTCAGCTTCTCTCTCCCTCCCTTTCAGCTTCTCTCTCTCTCCCCTTTCAGCTTCTCTCTCCCTCCCCTTTCAGCTCTCTCTCCCTCCCCTTCAGCTTCTCTCTCCTCCCCTTTCAGCTTCTCTCTCCCTCCCCTTTCAGCTTCTCTCTCCCTCCCTTTCAGCTTCTCTCTCCCTCCCCTTTCAGCTTCTCTCTCCCTCCCCTTTCAGCTTCTCTCTCCCTCCCCTTTCAGCTTCTCTCTCCCTCCCCTTTCAGCTTCTCTCTCCCTCCCCTTTCAGCTTCTCTCTCCCTCCCTTTCAGCTTCTCTCTCCCTCCCCTTTCAGCTCTCTCTCCCTCCCCTTTCAGCTTCTCTCTCCTCCCCTTCAGCTTCTCTCTCCCTCCCCTTTCAGCTTCTCTCTCTCTCCCTCCCCTTTCAGCTTCTCTCTTCCTCCCCTTTCAGCTTCTCTCTTCCTCCCCTTTCAGCTTCTCTCTTCCTCCCCTTTCAGCTTCTCTCTTCCTCCCCTTTCAGCTTCTCTCTTCCTCCCCTTTCAGCTTCTCTCTTCCTCCCTCTTCAGCTTCTCTCTTCCTCCCCTTTCAGCTTCTCTCTCCTCCTTTCAGCTTCTCTCTTCCTCCCCTTTCAGCTTCTCTCTTCCTCCCCTTTCAGCTTCTCTCTTCTTCCCCTTTTCAGCTTCCTCTCTTCCTCCCCTTTCAGCTTCTCTCTTCCTCCCCTTTCAGCTTCTCTCTCTCTCCCCTTTCAGCTTCTTCTTCCTCCCCTTTCAGCTTCTCTCTTCCTCCCCTTTCAGCTTCTCTCCCTCCCCTTTCAGCTCTCTCTTCCTCCCCTTTCAGCTTCTCTTCTCTCCCCTTTTCAGCTTCTCTCTTCTTCCCCTTTTCAGCTTCTCTCTTCCTCCCTTTCAGCTTCTCTCTTCCTCCCCTTTCAGCTTCTCTCTCTCCTCCCCTTTCAGCTTCTCTCTTCCTCCCCTTTCAGCTTCTCTCTTCTCCCCTTTCAGCTTCTCTCTTCCTCCCTTTCAGCTTCCTCTCTTCCTCCCCTTTCAGCTTCTCTCTTCCTCCCCTTTCAGCTTCTCTCTTCCTCCCCTTTCAGCTTCTCTCTCCCTTTTTACTCATCTTTTATTTTCCCTTTGCCTTTCTCTACCCATACCTGTGGCCAGTGCTCTACTTTCCTCCTGGGTGACTGGGAGGAAGTGGCCTGTTAAAAGGTCCCTTCCTCCCAGCACTGTTGCTGCAGAGGGAAGTAGAGTGTTACGAGGAAATTAGAGGGTGGCGACACTTTAGAGTGTGCACCCTGTGCGATCGCATTGCACAGGGTGCACACTCTTAAGACTCACCCTCAGCTTCTGGTAATGAGACTGCCGGTAGCAGACTGTGTAGTAGCCGGCCAGTCTCGTTCCAAAGAGACACAGTGGAGTGCAGCTGCCGCCCTGGCCCTTTTATTGGGCTGAAGACCGGCCCAGGGGGAGCATTTTCTTCCCTGGCCCCCGGCCCAGTATGCCCCTGGTGAAGAGCAAGGGAAGTAAAGATACTGTGGGCAAGGAGTGCAGTCTGCAACACAAAAGATCACAAAATGGATTCACACAGTGACACATACAGAGTAAAGCATTTTCATAACTAAACATACAAGAGATAAACAAAGCACATTTACGATATCAGCAACATAA
The DNA here is from genome assembly GCA_009667805.1 of Leptobrachium leishanense. Taxonomy (NCBI): domain Eukaryota; kingdom Metazoa; phylum Chordata; class Amphibia; order Anura; family Megophryidae; genus Leptobrachium; species Leptobrachium leishanense. The sequence continues at coordinate 198,555,388 of CM019064.1, forward strand.
AATACACACAATAAGGACATTTAAATTTTTGGTGTTAGTGGCCCTTTAAAGCTTCATATTCTGTTTTCAATCTTTTGTTTACATTCAAGTACCAGCTGGGTGGAGTAGAGGTAACATCACTGCTCTACATGGAAAGAGCCTGTGGAGTCATGGGTCCCAGCGAGCAACCTCTCCAGTAAGTGTCCTTGGGCAAGACACCTAACGGTACATACTCGCCACCCAGGACATACTTGAAAACGAGAGAAATCTCAATGTATCCTTCCTGGTAAAATCCTGAAAGAAGCTGCAGATAGTTTTTTTTTCAAATATCATTTTTTTTGTCTACCCCCCGCAGAAAGTAAAGCTTTGAAACGTAAATGAAATGATTTTGAAAAGGCATTTAGGCTGGGGTCAGACCAGCGCACTCTTAACGTGCGTTCTGGCGCACATAATTACGGCCGCACTAGCAGCAGATGACGGGCAATGACGGTCAATATACGTTGTATGGCCGCATAAAAGTCCGGCCGTGCAACGCAAGTGGAATTTGAACGCATCTTTCTGAGAACGCTGAACCGCTAGTACTGACCTACTGAGTGCGCAGCTGCGGCATACCGGTGTGTTTGCGTGATTAGGAGATGTCAGATGCTGCTAATGTCCAGCCTACATAACGTCCAGACGCAAAAAGAGTTTTATTGACGATCCATACAAAATCACGCCCGAAAATGAGCGTTTTTGCGCATTCCGTGAAAAAATACGTCAATGCGTTCGGACGCACTTTTTCACGTTCGCGGGGAAAAATGCTTTCGTCTGACCCTAGCCTTAAATGTGTTTCAATATTGGCTTTTTAAATGTAAATAATTAAACGATACCTTTACAGGGTTATTCAAAGAGCTCCGAATTGGGGCCGAAAAGGTACCCAAACGCTGAAATTCAGCGTTCGGTTACCTTTCCTGGCCATTCGGCTATCCAGAGAGCAGGCAATTCGCCAAATCCTGTCAAATTGCCTGCACCTACGGTACCTGTTCGGTGCCTGTTCGAGAGCAGTGAATCCCCATAGAGAAGCACTGCTTCGGCTATTCAGAGAACAAAAACCCAGCAGTGAAAAGTTGCTGAATAGACCTGCCGAATGACAGGGCAATTCAAGTGAATCCCATAGGCTTCAATGTTAAAAATATTGCCATTTTAATTCAATATCTAATAAGCCGTTCATTATAATGTTCTGCAGTAAGAAGTCTCTTTTATTATTTAGATTTTTCTTTTAGGACCTTTTGGGCATTTTTTTGCAAACCCTTTTTTTTCCTTTTTTTATTTTTTTTTTAAATCATTTTTTCTTTTTTCTGTAAGAGCCCTTTTTATTATTCATTGGACCTCATGTAAATTTCAGACATTTTCGTTCTGTAGTTTCTTTGCAAACAGCGTTTCACTTTTCGAACATTCAAGCTTATTTATTTATTTTTTTTTCACCTCCTTCGTCTGCGGTGTCGGCTTTTTCCGGCGGCTGCTCTGCACTCTGATCGGCTCCTGTTCGGGTTTCTTCGGCGGGTTAATCCAGATGTTTTTGCGGGTTTCAGTGTGCGTTCGCCCTCGTTTTGCAGTGAGTTTTCAGCGGGTTTGCGGCGACTTTTCCCTGCATTACGGCCGCCCTGTGGTGCTTGCTGAATACACCGCAGGGTCGCCGAAATGGGATCGCCAAATAGCACTAAATTGAAGAGAACGAAAAGTCACCGATCGCGTGGTGACTTTTCGATTCTCTTTGAATAACCCTGTATATTGTAAGTCAAATTGTGTATTATGTTACAGGAATAAGCTGTGTTCGGCACAAGAATAAGATCCTTGAAATATAATATTAGGCAATGAGAACATGTGATTTATAGAGCTTATCATATCTTGTAACTCAAATGTTGTTTTAGTGAATAATTCAAATGCCCATCAGGCTACCTCCTCGCTGGCTGGATATGGCATATCACAGCTTCCGCTGAAGCTGCAGATAAAACATGACCAGTGGAAGAATTGTCAAGTTAAACCAATGGCTTTCAATGTTTGCGTTTGCTGATCACAGCTTCTGAATTAGCCCTTTGAGACATCCCACCAATGAAGTGTCCAGAGGTGAGGACACTCAGGTCACTTTGACCATTCAAATTACATTAAGTGGTCCCACAGCCTAGAGTGTCGCTTTGAAAGGTCATTCTAGTGTTATTTTAGTTAATCTTTAACCCCATACTATTAACCCCATACTATTACGTCCTGCATCAAGTGGGCTTTAATGCCGCAGGATTGAATAGTATGTCCTGTGAGTCTGAAGCCCGCCTCCCGCCGATACTCACCTCTCTCAGTGGCTCCAATGCAGAACTGACTTCCATGAAGTCGGATCTACCTTTTTATACCCTCCCAGCGCACTGACGTCATCGCACCTGGCGCCGTCAGTTTCAGGGACCACCCCGCCGGGGCAGGGGGAGCACCTGAAGGGGAGGATGGGATCCTTGGACCCTTCTAATGCCAGGCATCCGTGTAACGGTCACAATCTGACCTTTCCAGTGATGCATTGCATTAACCCCTTCGGTGCCAGGCCGTGATTCAGCACCAATCGGCGCTGAATCGCGGCCTATTTCCGGCGGGGCCGCCATCTTGGATGGCAGCCCCACCTCCGTGTCCCCCCTCGTCAACTGACTCATCGCACGATGACACGATGGCGCGATGACACCAGTAAAACCAGGTAACCCCTAGCTAAGGAAATCTTATGGTGGAGATAGGGGGGTTCAAGAACCCCCCCTATCTCCAGATCGGTGCCAGCTAGATTGTCATGTATGTTTGCTATCATTGGAAAGGCCACAGCATGGCCTTTCCAATGATACCAAACATGACCATGTTAAAAGTAAAAATATAATTTAAAAAAATTTAAATAATAATAATAATAATAATAAATACATAAAAATTTGAAAAAATAAAACCGTGATTTTTTTTTTTATATTAATGCAGCACTATTGTTCACATTTCAATTATAGTGTGAACAATGATGCTTCACTAGCGATTTTTTGCAGGGTGTTCGCTAAAAACCCGTAATTTGTCTGAAAAATAAAGTAACAGATTCCCAGTTCTACTCTTTTTAGCAAGCCTGCCCCATAGAATATATAACTGCAAAGGCTTGGATGATAAAATGTGGAAAAATTAATTTACACACTGTGGATGATTGAAATTTTATTAAAAATTCTAACTTTTTTACATTTTTTGTTATAGCATTCGGGCAGAGCATGACGTATACATATAATGATATATTATGGAACTGCCGAGTCTGCCAAAAAAAGGATAAATAATGTGTCTAGGTCATACGTGACTTCAAATCACATTCAAACATGATGAGCAAAAATGGTCAAAATAAGCTCAGCACACTTCTACTTTTAGAAGAGTGCCCAACTCGTAAAATTGCCCCCAGTCTTTACCAGTCAGTCTGGTAAAATAAACATATTAGCAACTGCAATTATGTACTTATTGTAATGCATGTTAAAAGCATTTACTGAACATGGCTATTAAAATCTGAATATGAACAATGCGGACAAAATACAATTGTGAAAGACTCTTATATCCATACTGGAGAAGAAGTAACCTAATAAGTAATGATCCGAAACACAATAACTTCTCTTAGTCTAAATCTAAGACATACATATGTTATAGAATTTGTGTGAAGCTCCAGACATGTAAATTACTTATATGAATATAATTGAGTTTCAATGGATGGAGAAGATTTCAAATTGATCTCCTAATTTATTTAGCGAATGTCCTACTGTAATTATTTATTTTGTGGCCTTTTGCCCATTTTACAATTGTATCAGAATAACTGTCTCTTCATTTGTGCAATAGACTTACTTTTTAAAAATCTAATGTTTTTCCCTTTCCAGGGAATAGGGACTACAAGAGATGTTCTTCATTCTCTATGCTTCTAGTTGGTGCTGCGCAAAATCATTAAATACTGGGAAAAACAACACAGAACGTGTTTTATTGAGTAGTGTTGCTGCTTACCATACCTGTTTCTACAAAATACAGAGAACGTAATAAACACACACTATATATATATATACATGTCTTCAAGGCTTTTTAACATGACACATGCAAATGTAAAATTTAAGGGATTCATTATATTATAAATCCATACTGCTGCAAGCCTACCAGAATGTCAAAGTATCCCATGGACTCAGGGCAATGATTGTTCACACACAAGATAAATATACACCTGGATGCATCACTTGCAACACTGCTCCTATGAAGTCTCCTACTCTTTATATGCGTTTGAAGTCATTTATTTTGAATGTATGCTGATTTCTTTACAAGTATTTGGAAGGTGTTATGTTGATGCCTTTTGCTTTGATCAGTTACTTTTGAAGTTAATTCTTCACATCTGTATTTTCTTGCTTCCATTTCTTCTCCGTGACGTATTCCACTTACCATTCTCACTATTCCCTCACTCTAGTTTCATCAAACTCGCTCTAATTTTCTATTCCAGTTTCTCTTCACCCCATTCTCTTTGCCCCTTATCATTTCTCACTTTTTCCAAAACCGTTAAACGTTTACATCACCTTCACCTTTAGTTCCTCCTTCACTAACATTTGTTTTAATGCTACTTTTGACATTATGGAATGGAAATACATTTCTATTTTTAAATCTAATGAGCATAACATTTCTAATATCCAATAAATTTTTATAAGGAGTTAAAAAAGAGCATGCACACATAACAAAAACTATTACTACTCTAAATACAAGGCAACAGGATCACCCTTTATACGAAGTGAACATTAGTGATAGTGAGCCACATTAATTTGGGTGTTTCTAAGTGTCACACTATTATTACAATCGAACAGTAACTGTTACCTGGCATCTTCAGCTTGAGATATTGCACAAACAGTACTATGCTTATGAGTCGACTTACATAAGTGCTACTAAGAAGAATAATGATTACATGTTTTTATTCATGATGCTACGTAAAAAAAAATTGTGGGTTTCAATCCTTGCCATAAAATAGCACTTCATAGGGAAAATGTCACAGAAATGACAGTAGGTTTTATACTATGAAAGCACACAGGTTACATGTATCCCTCTGTCTGGAACACGGTGGTAACATAATAAAATGATTTTGGCTCAACAAGGGTGCCACTAGCAATTCTAATTGGCTGTTGAGCCTGTTGGATGTAATATCACTATTCTGGACTGCATCACTGCAACTGACATTTAGTTTTTTCTCTTGCCATACTGTATGTATTTATGGGCCATTGATTACAATATAGGGCTTTACTTTTGACGTCTAGAGGTGCCAATCATTGAAAAAACAAATCATAAATTTAAAAAATTAAATTATCCCATGACAATCAATGACAATATATCAGATAAATTTTTTCTTATGTTTTATCCATGTACTGGGCTGGATACATCTGGTTGTTGCAGCCGCCCTGGTAGGCAATAAGCGAAACACCGTTTTTTCTGCAAGTATGTATATTTTGTATCTCCAGCCAGGTCATTTTTGCTGCTGTCCCTTTCCTTGTTTTGTTTTTAATCCCAAAGTGGAAATGTTTCTGGTGAGCGTATAAATAAAACCCACGGTTTTGTCTCTTAGCTGAAAAGCAGCTTGAGAATATGAGGTTGCTTAGAAAAGCAGCTCTTGGGTTAATTAAGTTAGGCTTCACCAGAGGTGCCGTGAAGTTGCAGATGAGCTTACACTTTAACCCCTTAAGGACGGGAGTAATTTTACAACTTTGGCGCTCTTTCGGAAGTGAAGTTTGCTGAAGTTTTTGCTCATCATGTTTAAACGCGGTTCTAAGTCACATATTATTATACCACCCAGACAAATTATATATCGTTCTTTCCGGCAGACTCGGAAGATTAATAATATATCATAATTGTATATAAAAGTCATGTCCTGCCAGAATGCTATAACAAAAAATGGGAATTTTCAATAAAATTTCAATCATCCACAGTGCATAAAGTGTTTTTTTTTCACATTTTATTATCCGATCCTTTGTGGTTATATTCTATGGGGTAGACTTGGGAACCCTTTTTTTTTTTTTGGTGGGGGGGAAATTACATGATTTTAGCTAAACCCCCCCCCCCAAAAAAATCATTGGTGAAGCATCATTGTTCACATTATAATTGAAATATGAACAATAATGCTGCATCAAAAAAAAAGCACGTTTTTATTTTTTTATTAATTAATTGTTTTTTTATTTTTATACACTTTTATTTAACTTTTTTCATTGTCATGTTTGATATCATTGGCAAGGCCATGCTCAGACCTTTCCATCGATATCAGGCATGACCCCCTAGCTGCCACCGATCAGGAGATAGGGGGTTCTTTGAACCCCTTTATCTCCTGCAAGGGATTTCCATAGGAAATCCCTTTGCAGCTAGGGGCTTCCCCAGTTAACTGACATCATCGCGCATGGCGCGATGAGTCAGTTGACGCGGAGGGGGGACCCAGATGGGATCCAAGATGGGATCCAAGATGGCGGCCCCCACCGGAAATAGGCCGCGATCGGGCACAAATTAGTGCCCGGTCGCAACATGGCAACTCATGGGTTAACCCCAATACATTGCTGGAAAGGTCAGGCTGTGACCGTTCCAGCGATGCTGGCCACAGCCTTGTAGCCCCCGGTGATGGGGAGATAGAGGGATCCGAAGGATCCCTCCCCTCCCCTCCAGGTGCTTCCCCTGCTCCGGTGGGGGGGAGCCTGAAACTGACGTCATCGCGCCCCCAGCGCGATGACGTCAGTGCGCTGGAGGAAGAAACCCTGCCGATCTGACTCCGTGGGACTCAGATCAGCGAGGGAGCCGCCGGAGGAGGTGAGTATCTCCCGGGGGGGCTGAAAACACTGAGGACGTACATTTACGTCCTGCGGCGCCCGAAGCCCGCCTAATGCAGGGCGTAAATGTACGTCCTGCGGCGTTAAGGGGTTAATAGCCATTGAAGTAAACCAAAACCTCTGATTGTGTTTTGTTTCGCATGGAGCCATAGCTATAAGTGCATATGACACCTTTTTTTTCTTGTTATGTTTTATACATGAACTGGGCTGGATACTTCTGGTTGTTGCAGCCGCCCGGTTGGGAATAGGAGCGACACCATTTTTTTCTGCAAGTAGGTATATTATTTTGTATCTGGAACACTGCAACTGTGACATTTAGTTTTTTTCTCTTGCCATACTGTATGTATTTATGAGCCATTGATTACAATACAGTGCTTTACTTTTGGAGTCTAGAGGTGCCGATCATTGAAAAAACATATCATAGATTTAAAAAATTTAATTTTTCCTTACCAATCATTGTTACACTAAATGTATCTGATAAATATTGCAAAAGATTTCAAGTCCACTCTGTTTTAAATCTTTTTTTCTAAGTATATCACATAATGTTCAGATACTTAGGGAATACAAGTATGCAAGCAAGTCAGCAAGAGTATCATAAAGATTAAAAAAATTACAGGGGCAAACAGACAACAGTTCAACCCTACTCCTTTTAGTAGCACACATCTAAGAGACCTTTAGGCTAGGGTCAAACGAACGCATTATTCACAGCGACCATCAAAAAGTGTGTCCGAACGCATTGCCGTATTTTTTCACGGAATGCGTGAAAACGGTCATACGATGCGCATATTCGTACGTGATTTCTTTACGGATCGTTAATAAAACACTTTTTGCGTCTGGACGTTATGTTGGCCGGACATGAGCAGTGTCTGACATCTCCTAATCACACACACTTGCGGCTAGCGGACGCAGCGCACTCTGTACGTCAGTACTAGCGGTTCTGCATTCTCGAAAAAATGCGTTCATTTTCCACTTGCGTTGCGCAGCCGTACTTCGTATATTGGCCGTCATTGCACGGCATTTGCTGCTACTGCGGTCGTGATTAAGTGCGCCTAAACGCACATTAAAATGCGCTAGTCTGACCCCCAGCTTAAGAGCATTGAAAAGCTTTCAATACCATTTTTTTTTTAATTACCAAAGGACGTTTTTGGCCTGTATAACATTTCAACACAATATAATATATATAACGCAATAAAGTAGGTTTACAATATTGAAATCTCTGTATTTCGCTACCAGTCTCTGTTTCACTTTTACCCGTTTCTTCCTCTCTCTTAATCAATCTCTTCCCTGTTTTGTTCTCTCCCTTTCTCTTTTTCTGTGTCTCTCCTCTCTGTTATTTCCTCCCTCGGTCACATCTATTCCATTCATTTCAGGGCCTGCCCCCTTTCGCTCCCCCATCTCCCCCTGAGCTCTTAACATCTCAGATAAAAGACAGTGCGCTGCAGAGAATGAGTGACGCTCTCCTTCCCGTGTGGGAGCGTGGGAAGATAAAAGTGACATGTTTAGGGTTATTAAAATATTTTTTTTAGCTAGTTTTCTAATGTGACTGACGGGTTTTTAACCCTGTGAGGAATATGGCGCAATAGCAGTGTTTTACAGATATCTAGAATTAGAACCTAGGTGCGAATGTGGTACTTCATGCTCTGCCGGGGTTTCCGGTTGGAACATGGTATACCTGGAAACGATCAGAACTGGCGCGGAGATTCTTTACATTTTTTCCCAATATAAACTCAAATTAAATCATGATGTGTCTACGGTGGTAGCTAGAATGATATCAATACATTAGGCTGCCGGGGGTGTTCGTTAAATATGTTAAATACCGATCATGGAGATCAGTGACAAAGAAATTGTAATTTTAAGCCAAAGTGGCCCAACTGGAAATATCCCCCGACTTGGCTATTATCCTGATTCAGATGTTTAGATCTAAAAATATTCTCTTTTACTTCGCTCCAAACTACAGGACTCCACAAGACAAGAAAGGGTTTTCTCTGCAACATTCAGCCAGACGAGTAACGGGTTACGTTCGTCATAGAGCTCTCGCTGCAGGATTCTCCATCTGATCCAGCAAAATTTTATTCAGTAACAATATAACTCTCTCTCTCTTATACAGAACAGACTATGCAGTAAAGCTCTACATGGTTCTCCTGGAATAGATGACAATAATATGTTTTGTAGAAATCTCTCTCTCTGTCTAGTAGGGAGGTTATAGCACAGGTCATGGGGTCCTGCAATAAAGTAGTCATTAAACCATCATTATCTGCAATCTGTTCTATCTGATGAAAAGCAAGGGTAGACTTTTGCGCCTTCTGAAGGGCATTCTCATTACACTACCAATGATAGGCAATAGGCTGCCAAATCATATTGTGGACTGTCTCCCAGGCAAGGAAGTAATTCCAGACTTACCCTGGAAAGGTGTTTTTGTGCTCCCAGTGTTTGCTAGAGCTACCATTATTCATGAGCAAGCTGAACATCTCCATGCTGGCAGGTAGCTCAAATAGTGTTGTCCTGGAACATGCAGCATTAGTTTTGCACAAGGCAAAACAATGAGATTCATCAAGGAAAATCTTTTGGGTGCCTCCTTGTATATGTTGTCATATTTACAGGGCCGGTGCAAGCATTTTTGTCTAGTCAGGCGAAGGTGCGTTTTGGTGCCCCCCCATCCGTGTCATGTCAAGCCAAACAGGATAGAGGTGCCATGATAATCTCTATATAGACACATACATATATATATATACACACACTAGGGTTGCACCGATACCACTTTAAGACTGAGTACAAGTACCAATACTTTTTTTCAGGTACTCACTGATATCATGCCCATTTAGATACATATATACAGAACAGAACATGCCCAGATACATATATACAGACCCGAAATTTCCCAGATACATATATACAGAGACATCAGATCATTCCCAGATAGATATATACAGAGACCTCAGACCAGAATGTGTCCAGATACATATATACAGGGGGGGGGGCATTCTACCAGTTTTGGCCAAGAGCTGGTGTTGGGTTCGCAGTGACAGGTGGATATATTTGCCCCCAGCTCACATGGATATATATATATATTGCCCCATCTCACATGGATATATTGCCCCCCCAGCTCACATGGATATATTGCCCCCCAGCTCACATGGATATATTTGCCCCCCCAGCTCACATGGATATATTTGCCCCCCCAGCTCACATGGATATATTTGCCCCCCCAGCTCACATGGATATATTTGCCCCAGCTCACATGGATATATTTGCCCCCGGCTCCATGGATATATTGCCCCCAAGCTCACATGGATATATTTGCTCCCCCAGCTCACATGGATATATTGCCCACAGCTCACATGGGTATATTTGCCCCAGCTCATATGGGTATATTTGATCCCAGATCACATGTGGATATATTTGCCCCCAGATCACATGTGGATATATTTGCCCCCAGATCGCATGTGGATATATTTGCCCCCAGATCACATGTGGATATATTTGCCCCCAGATCACATGTGGATATATTTGCCCCCAGATCACATGTGGATATATTTGCCCCAGATTACATGCATATATATTGCCCCCAGCTCATATGGAGATAGTTGCCCCCAGCTCATATGGGTATATTTGCCCCAGCTCACACATGGATATATCTGCCCCCAGCTGTAACCTGCTGCCAGGCGCCCAGGCTCCGCTGGCGTTCTTCTCCTATGTGGCGAGCGGCAGCTGGCATGATGCAGCTTTGTCGCTTGCCGGGCGGGAACCACATGACCAACGCAGCCATGTTCTCGCGAGATCGTGCTCGGCGCTGGTCAGGTGGTTCGGCCCCTAGCGCTGCGCCGGGTATCCCCGGCCGACCAAGATGGCGGCGCTCAGGGCCAGGGAATTACACCCCCTCAAACTGGCAGGAAGCCAGATAGTAAGGCACCCGCCTGTGCCGCCTTACGCTAGCGCCGGCCCTGCATATTTACTCCTGCAGGGTATGAGTCATAGATATTGCAAAGCAGGGATGTATTTATGCTTGATGCTGCACTAGGCACTCCAAATTCTACTGTCCTCCCACCGAAAATCAAAGAAATATGAATAAATATGGAATTAAGATGAGTATTCAGTCTTTCAGACTATTTACGAGCATATATGTAATTTAGAACAAAAGCGACGTATCTTATTTACACTGAGCAATTTCTAACAAGATTTATTATATAATTAATTATTATCTCAGTGTCTGAAGTTAAATTGCTTTGCCGTTCTGTTTTACACCAACTTACCCACGATATATTCGAACTCTAAAAGAAAGAACATGTGGTAATGATATAATCCTCTCACAATCTACTGCCCAAGGCCTAGCTGGACTACAAGAATACACAGAATTCGGCCATTTCTTACTGCTGTCACCACAAAACAACTCATACACGCCCTGGTAATCTCCCGACTCGACAATTGCAATAATCTCTTATCTGGCCTCCCTCTGTCCCGCCTCTCCCCCCTACAATCCATCCTGAACGCCTCCGCCAGGCTAATTCACCTCACCCGCCGCTCTGTCTCTGCCGCTCCCCTCTGCGAGTCCCTTCACTGGCTCCCCATCCACTGCAGAATTAAGTTCAAAATCCTTATCCTTACCTACAAAACCCTCACTAACTCAGCTCCCCACTACCTGTCCTCACTAATCACCAAATACACCCCAGCCCGCTCCCTAAGGTCAAACAGCGACCTGCGCCTAGCGTCTCCCTGCATTACCTCTTCCCATGATCGACTGCAGGATTTCGCACGCGCAGCCCCCATTCTTGGAACGCTCTCCCTCGTACTGTCAGACTTTCCCCTAACTTCTCTTCCTTCAAACGCTCCCTTAAAATGTTCCTATTTAGGGAAGCCTACCACCCAACTCACTAATAGGGATGAGCCGAACATACCCCGAGTTCGGTTCGAGCCCGAACCCGAACTTCCCATTTGTTCGGGTCCGAACCCGAACCCCCATGCAAGTCAATGGGGCTGAAAATTCTGTTTTTTAGAGTGCCCTCCAAAAGGGCATACTGTATATGCTACATATTTTCCATAAAAGGTGTATGGGGGTCCGGGTAGTGCCCTGGGGGACAGGAAACAAGGACATAAAGTTTAAAAAAAAACGTTTTTAAAGGGACAGTGAGTTTTCCATGAAATAAGGGTTAAAAAGGAAAAATTCCTTCAAATATCGTGCCTAGGAGGTCCCCATAACCTGCCCGTGAAGTGGCGGATTTCTAGGATGTATAGAAATATGTAAAAACAAAAAAATGACATTTCAAATGACGGTAAATGCTTTTCCTTTAATCTATCCATAAACAACTACTTGGGGCGGCAGTCTGTATGAAAAGAGGAGACATTTTCGGACACGCAGAAAAAGTTTACTGATTTTTTTTGGCGGTGAAAAGCAGGAGAATGGAAACTTCTAGACCAAAAAGCCGATTTGGAAAGTGAGATAAATGGGAGAATTTTTCTGGTTCGACTATTTTGACCTAGAATTTTCCATTCTCCAGTCATTCTCCTGAGTTTCACCTTTCTCTGAATGACCCTGTCAGGGTTATTCAGAGAGCGGTGAAGAGCAGGAGAATGACTGGAGAATGGAAAATTCTAGGTCAAAATAGCCAAACCAGAAAAATTCTCCCATTTAGGCTAGGGTCAGACTAGCGAATTTTTAACGTGCGTTTAGGCGCACTTAATCACGGCCGCACTAGCAGCAAATGACGGCCAATATACGAAGTATGGTCGCACGAAAGTCCGGCTGCGCAACGCAAGTGGAAAATGAACGCATTTTTTCGAGAACGCAGAACCGCTAGTACGGACGTACAGAGTGCGCTGCGTCCACTAGCGGCGTGTGTGCGTGATTTGGAGACGTCAGACCCTGCTCATGTCCGGCCAACATAACGTCCAGACACCCAAAGTTTCCTGGTTTGGATCCGTAAAAAATCACGCACAAAAATGCGCATTGTATGACCGTTTTTGCGCAATCCGTGAAAAAATACGGCAATGCGTTCGGACGCACTTTTTGACGGTCGCTGCGAAAAATGCGTTCGTCTGACCCTAGCCTTATCTCACTTTCCAAATCGGCTATTTGGTCCAGATTGTTCTCTTTTCCTGCCATTCTCCTGGTTTTCACCTTTCTCTGAACAACCCTGAGAGAGAGGTGAAAGCCAGGAGAACTGGCAAGAGAAGAGAACAATCTAGACCAAATAGCCGATTTGGAAAGTGAGATAAATGGGAGAATTTTTCTGGTTTGGCTATTTTGACCTAGAATTTTCACTTCTCCAGTTATTCTCCTGCTTTTCACTGCTCTCTGAATAACCCTGTGAATGTTTAATCCCGAGGTGAAAAATAACATGGCTTTAGATTTTTTTCAAACACCAGTTAAATGCAGCATATTAGGATGTTTTAGGGAAATTAATTCTCAAATCTCAATCAGAAGCAGACACCAGACACCACCCCACCCTCAGTATATTGTACAATGTATCAAATTGATTACCAGACTAAAAACACCTGGTGTTATGCCCGTTTGTGAACAGAGGTCATTTAGAGTTGATAATCTTTCCACGTACACATTAGTTTTTAATTCAATATCTAATAAACCGTTGCTTATAATATTCTGCATTAAAGAGTCTCTTTATTTCTAGATTTTTTAGTATTTTTTGAAGCATTTTCTATACTTTTTTCAAAATTTCTTTTTTTTTTCGAACCCGAACCGAACACGCCCAAAAAGTTCGAAATTCGCGAACTTTCGAACTGCCAAAGTTCGGGTCGAACTCCGAACCGTCCGAACCCGAACAGCTCATCCCTACTCACTAACGCAACCATCAATCACTCTCACCTTGCAGTCCTCTCCTCCTGTTTCCAACTACAACCCTCCTAGATTGTGAGTTCCTACGGGAATAGGGCCCTCATCTCCTCCTGTACTGTTTGTCAAATGTTGTTCAATGTATTGTATTGTAACCCTGTCTATACTATGCCTATTGTACATCGCTGCGGAATATGCTGGCGCTTTATAAATAAAGAATAATAATAATAATACACCCCTGCTGCAAGGCTTTATTCTAATTTATGTTCCAAAGTCATGATGTGATGCGGTCAATCTGGCAACCCTGTAGCTGCCATATTATTGAGTTATTATTCTCTATTATTAGAGTGATGGTTGATACTATGCCAAAATCTCCATCTTTGGTTTGAACGTACACAAGCAATACACAATGAAGGTCCTACTCTCTAAGCACCGAAATTTTAGATTCACTACATTTCGTCACACTTTTCCATTTCGGCGATTCCATTTTGCTGAAAATACAGTGAATTTACTATTTAGCAAATGGTCACCGTATTTTGTAATTGGAGTCTCTGAAGCAGTTATCTGACGTTGGCGAAAACCGCTGAACTGCACTGATAACTGCCGTGCTGCGCTGAATTGGCATAAGCGAATTCCCCCCGAAATAAAAAAAAATGTAACTCTCCTATTCTCTTAATAGGTGTGAAAAAACAATACAAATGTGTTAAAATGTGTCTAAATAATAAAAAAGGTCCTTTAAAAAATAATCAAAAGGTCTGTTACAGAAATAAAAAAATATTTTAAAAAAATATTAAAAAATTGGGAAATGAAAATTTTGTATACAAAGAATATTAAAAGGTGTTCAAAAAATAAAAAGGCATTTTGCTGTACCTGATAAGGCTGGGGTCAGACCAGCGCATTTTTAACGTGCGTTCTGGCGCACTTAATCACGGCCGCACTAGCAGCAAATGACGGGCAATGACGGCCAATATACGAAGTACGGTCGCACGAAAGTCCGGCCGCGCAACGCAAGTGGAAAATGAACGCATTTTTTCGAGAACGCAGAACCGCTAGTACTGACGTACAGAGTGCGCTGCGTGCGCTAGCGGTGTGTGTGTGTGATTAGGACACGTCAGACCCTGCTCGTGTCCGGCCAACATAACGTCCAGACGCAAAAAGTTTCCTGGTTTGGATTCGTAAAACATCACGCACGAAAATGCGCATCGTATGACCGTTTTCGCATATTCCGTGAAAAAATACATCAATGCGTTCGGATGCACTTTTTTACGTTCGCGTGTAAAAATGCTTTCGTCTGACCCTAGCCTAAAATAAACAGTCTTTTAACCCTTTCTCTGCGAACAACATATTGGGAATGTCATGGGGATTCCCTGCTATATGCGGAGGATGTTCCCTACACGTCATACGGAAAAAAAGGTATTCCTCGGAATACTCAACTTTACGCATAGTGGTCTGACTTCCTGCATTTACTTCCTGCATTTATACCCCTCCTGGTGACCTAACAGCATCGCGACGGGAGCGATGACATCAGTTTTAGCCCCCCCCCGGCAAAGCCTGGAAGAGTGCCTGAGCAGGGGGGAACTTTAGACCGCCTCCCGATCGAAAGGTGATCAAGCTTCAAGAGAGGCACCACTGGAAAGAGCACAGCCTGACCTTTCCAGTGATGCCTTTCTTTAACCCCTTAGGTGCCATTCCGTGATAGCAGACTTCTCCCAGAGGTGTCATCTTGCATTTTAGCCAAGCCTCCAGGGCCTCCCCCCACCCTCTGACTTCATCGCACATGGGCGTGGAGACATCATTTGGGAATTAACCCCTAGCTGCCAAGAGATTTCCTATGGAAATCCCTATGGTGGAGATAGGGGGGGTCCAAGAGGGTCATGATAGGTATCAGTAAAGGAATTTCCAATGATATCAAACCATGATGACCATGTTAAATAAATAGATAAATGTAATTTATTAATGCAGCACTATTGTTCACTTTTCATTTACATTGTGAACAATGAGGCTGCACTTACACATTTTAGCTAAAACTGAAAAAAAAAATTCTCAGAAAAATAAAGTAACGAGTATTTATTTAAAAAAAAATTTAACAAGCGTACCCCATAAATTATATAACTGCAAAGGCTTGGATGAAATGTGAAAAAAATATTTTACATGTTGTAGATGATTGGAAATTCACATTTCTTTACATTTTTTGTTATAGCATTCTGGCAGTGTTAAAAGATTACATGGGGAGCAAAGAAATATAGAAATCTTCTGGGTTACGTGTTTTGGTAAATATGAATCTAAAGCATGGCAAGCGCAGTGCTAGCTAGTGGGAAGCAATAAAGACACATACACAAGCGTGTGCAGAGTAATCACTTCAATTTGATGATCCGTGGATTTGGCTTTATATAGCACACAAACGTTGGAGTAACAGTGACCAATCAGTGTACAGATTTACAGGGTTATTCAGAGAGAGGTGAAAACCAGGTGAAAACCAGGAGAATTGCCAGGAGAATGAACAATCTAGACCAAATAGCCGATTTATAAAGTAAGATAAATGGGAGAATTTTTCTGGTTTGGATATTTTGACCTAGAATTTTCACTTCTCCAGTCATTCTCCTTGTTTTCACCTCTCTCTGAATAACCCTGTTAGTTCCAAGTCAGAGTTGACCAGCACGTCACCCGAAAGGCACTTTTTATTACCATATATGGTTTACATTTAACTCTAAGGCTAGGGTCAGACTAGCGCAGTTTTAACGTGCGTTTAGCCGCACGAAATCACGGCCGTACTAGCAGCAAATGACGTCCAATGCCGGGGAACATACGACGAACGGCCGCACGAAAGTTCGTCCGCGCAACGCAAGTGGCCAACGAACGCATTTTTTCGAGAACGTCAAACCGCTACTACTGACGTACAGAGTGCGCTGCGGCCGCATAGCGGCGTGTGTGTGTGATTGGGAGACGTCAGACGCTGCTAATGTCCGGCCAACATAACGTCCAGACTCAAAAAGTGTTTTATTGATGATCCGTACAAAATCACGGACGAAAAGGCGCATCGTATGACCGCTATCGCGTATTCCGGGGGAAAATACGTACGTTCGTTCGACCGAACTTTTTCACGGACGACGTGAAAAATGCGTTCGTCTGACCCTAGCCTAAGGCTGGGGTCAGACCAGCGCACTTTTATCGTGCGTTCTGGCGCACTTAATTACGGCCGCACTAGCAGCAAATGATGGGCAATGACGGCCAATATACGAAGTACGGTCGCACGAAAGTCCGGCTGTGCAACGCAAGTGGAAAAATGAACGCATTTTTCGAGAACGCAGAACCGCTAGTACGGACGTACAGAGTGCGCTGCGTCCACTAGCGGCGTGTGTGCGTGTTTTGGAGACGTCAGACGCTGCTCATGTCCGGCCAACATAACGTCCAGACACCCAAAGTTTCCTGGTTTGGATCCGTAAAAAATCACGCCCAAAAATGTGCATCGTATGACCGTTTTCGCGTATTCCGTGAAAAAATACATCAATGCGTTTGGGTGCACTTTTTTACGTTCGTGTGTAAAAATGCTTTCGTTTGACCCTAGCCTTAGATTTAGACAAAAACATTTTTTATGCCCAGAATCACGTGTTGTAGTATGGTCATAGAAAGGGGAGGGGGAAGGGGGGACTTTCTAAATCGTATCATCCCAGATTCCTAAGACTTTCTACAACAAATAATCTGCAGTTACATTTATTTAAGAAAAGGGCTTATTAACGAAGTGGTATATTTGGCTAACCTTTTATATGTGTAGAACAGGGAAATTTTCATTCAGCAGGCAGGGCATGACGTATACATGTAATAATGATATATAATGAATCAGCCGAAAAAAAGGATTTATACAGGGTTATTCAAAGAGAATCGAAAAGCCACCACACGTTCGGTGACTTTTCGTTCTCTTCAATTCGGTGCGATTTGGTGATCCCATTTTGGCGACCCTTCGGTGTATTCAGCAAGCACCACAGGGCCGTCGTAGTGTAGGGAAAAGTCGCCGCAAACCCAAAGAACACTCATCGCAGAACCCGGCGAACGCACACCGAAACCCGCAAAAACATCTGGATTAACTCCGCCGAACACGTCGGAGAAACCCGAGCAGGAGCAGATGAATGGAGTGGAAAAAAAAAAAACAGTACGCTTGAATGTTTGAAAAGTGAAACGCTGTTTGCAAAGAAACTACAAAACGAAAATGTCTGAAATTTACATATTAGATCCAATGAATGATAATAAAAAGGGCTGTTACAGAAAAAAGAAAAAACAATTTAAAAAAACAGAAAAAAATTTCATAAACAAATCCCGAAAAATGCTTAAAAGATCCTAAAAAATCTAAAAATAAAGAAACTTTTTACTGCAGAATATTATAATAAATGGTTTATTAGATATTGATTTAAAACGGGAATATTTTTAACTTGTACGGCTTGAAGGAGAAAAGTTACCAATGATCTTAATGATCTTAACGTGGAAAAAAGACGAGACAGAGGTAATATGATAGGAACATTTAAATACGTAAAGGGAATCCACAAGGTAGAGGAAGGGAGTATATTTAAAAGGAAACAAAATAGCAAAACAAGAGGACATAGTCTTAGATTAGAGGGGCAAAGGTTTAAAAGTATAGATTTATAGAAGAAAAAACACCTCTGTAGTGTTAAGAGTGTTTGGCGCTATAATTAATATATAGTAGCTGGACTATTGAAAACGATTATTCACAATTGTGCAGCTCACCACCAGGTGTGTCTCTCACCCATATAAGTCTAAAATAAATACAAACGAATTTGTTGGGAGCGCAATAGGATAGATGTTTTCTTCCACAAGTTGATCTGATAATTGGTTGTAATCAGCAATATACTCTAGAATATATAAAAATACAAAATAATCGCGCAATATTGTTACATACAGATGATAGATTTGAAATTGTATATAGAACCACTCACAAACCGAGATGCGTTTCTCTTGTTTCCCTGCGAGTTTCATCAGTCATCAGAGTTTGATCAGTCATTAGACTGATGAAACTCGCAGGGAAGCGAGCGAAACACGTCTCGGTTCACCCTGTATAATTTCTTCTTTTATTTATATTTTAATAATTTTTTTCTGTATTTTATCTTCATTAAAGTTTTTATAAATTCACTTCCGGAAGAATTCACTTTCTTGAAAAGTTACCGGTTAGGGGTAGGACCCCCCGTGGAGTTAAAGTGGTCCAAGGCTTATATACTGAGCCACTCGTAAGGGAGGCTCAGGATCACGTGAGTAATTTGACTTATGGTGATATATATTCCCTATATGAAAGATTTTGTGCTATGTCTATCTTCATTTCCATTTGAGAGAATTTTCCTGTGACGACAGACTGTTGGTACACGATCAACCAGACCCTGCGAATCGTTTGATGGGACAAAGCCCCCCTTAGAGGCTTATCTGCGTATATCCACGAGCCAGTAGGCTCTCTGTTTGTGAGTGGTTCTATTTACAATTTCAAATCTATCATCTGTATGTAACAATATTGCGCGATTATTTTGTATTTTTATATATTCTAGAGTATATTGCTGATTACAACCAATTATCAGATCAACTTGTGGAAGAAAACATCTATCCTATTGCGCTCCCAACAAATTCGTTTGTATTTATTAAAGGTTTAAAAGTAACATCAGGAAGCATTATTTTACTGAGAGGGTGGTGGATACATGGAACAGCCTTCCAGTTGAAGTGGTAGAGGCCAAAACAGTAATTGAATTTAAGCAAGCATGGGATAGGCATAAGGCTATCCTAGACAAAAGATAAATCCAGGTAAAGTATCCATGTAATTGGGCAGACTAGATGGGCCGAAAGGTTCTCATCTGCCGACATTTTTCTATGTTTCTATGTTTCTATATTTTTAACTTTGAAGCCTATGGGATTCTCCTGAATAAACCTGTCGAATGAAACCACCGAATGGCAGCTCATTTTGGCAACTTTTCACTGCTGGTTTTTTGTTCTCTGAATAGACGAAGCATTGCTTCTCTATGGGGAATTTACTGCCCTCTTACAGGTAACGAACAGCATTTGGCTAACTGCCTGCTCTCTAAATAGCCGAATGGCCAGGAAAGGTAACCGTACGCTGAATTTCAGCGTTCGGTTACCTTTCGGCTCAAATTCGAATCTCTTTGAATAACCCTGATAATTTGTCTGAGTCGTATAATAAAACGTGACTTCAAATCGCGTTTAAACATGATGAGCAAAAACTGTAAAAATGATCTCAGCACACAGAGGTGAAATGGCTCTGCAGTAGGGATGAGCCGAACACCCCCCGAGTTCGGTTCGAGCCCGAACACGAACGTCCCATTTGTTCGGGTCCGAACCCGAACCCGAACTCGAACCCAATGCAAGTCAAGGGGGCTGAAAATTCGGTTTTTAGAGTGCCCTCCAAGAGGGCATATATGCTACATATTTGCCATTAAAGGTGTATGGGGGTCCGGGTAGTGTCCTGGGGGACAGGAACCAAGGACAAAAAGTAAAAAAAAAAACATTTTTAAAAGGACAGTGAGTTTTCCATGAAATAAGGGTTAAAAATTAAAAACGAAAAATTCCTTCAAATATAATGCCTAGGAGGTCCCCATAACCTGCCCGTGAAGTGGCAGATTTCTAGGATGTATAGAAACACTTAAAAACAAAAAAATGACGTTTCATATGACGGTAAATGCTTTTCCTTTAATCTATCCATAAACAACTGCTTGGGGCGGCAGTCTGTATGAAAAGAGGAGACATTTTCGTACACGCAGAAAAAGTTTACTGATTTTTTTGGCTAAATTATTGTGAAATATATGCAGGCTTTGGATGAAAGTAACAATAGGTGCTTTAAAATTGGTCCTTTAGCGTCCCCAACAGTGCCGTCACACCGTAACCCCTCTGAGGATATGAATCTGATACAGGCGTCAGTGGCAGTGCACCCAAATATTGTGCTTTTGGTGCCAGGCCTGCATGTACTATCATACAGTAACCCCTCTGTGGTATTGTGGAAGAATGCAGGGGTGGACCATGTGGTCCTATATTGAAAAGTTTTTGATCTGGTAATGGGCGTCAGTGCACCCAGATATTGTGCCTTTAATGCCAGGCCAGAAAGTATCATCATACAGTAACCCCTCTGTAGTATTGTGGAAGAATGCAGGGATGGACCATGTAGTCCTATATTGAAAAGATATGATTCTGGTCAAGGCGTCAGTGCACCCAGATATTCTGCCTTTGGTGCAAGACTGCCAGGCCAGCAAGTATCATCATACAGTAACCCCTCTGTAGTATTGTGGAAGAATGCAGGGGTGACCCTTGCAGTCCTATATTGAAAAGTTTTTTTATCTGGTAATGGGCGTCAGTGCACCCAGATATTGTGCCTTTAATGCCAGGCCAGCAAGTATCATCATACAGTAACCCCTCTGTAGTATTGTGGAAGAATGCAGGGGTGACCCTTGCAGTCCTATATTGAAAAGTTTTTTTATCTGGTAATGGGCGTCAGTGCACCCAGATATTGTGCCTTTAATGCCAGGCCAGCAAGTATCATCATACAGTAACCCCTCTGTGGTATTGTGGAAGAGTGCAGGGTTGGACCCTGCGGTTCAAAAAATTAAAATGATATAAATCTGGCACAGGCGTCAGTGCAGCCAAATATTGTGCCTTTCATGGCAGCAAGTGCCTTCACACCATAACCCTTTTGTGGTATTGTGGAAGAGTTCAGTGCTGGAGGTTTTGTGAATGCAGAAGAGGACATCCCCGATCTATTCCATTACTTCAGCATCAGGGGATTGATAGCTGCTGATCCAGGACTGATTCATTTTTATAAATGTCAGCCGGTCTACAGAGTCGGTGGACAGACGCACTGTTTTGTCTGTGACAAAACCTCCAGCGGCACTGAACGTCCTTTCGGAAAGCACGCTAGATGAAGGGCAACCTAGTAGCTGCATAGCATATTGGCTAAGTTCTGGCCAGTGATCCAATCTCAACACCCAGTAAGCCAGTGGATCATCTGCTGGAAAGGTATCCAGGTCTGCCCTTGCCCCTAGGTAGTCCTGCACCATATGGTGAAGACGCTGGCAATGGGTGCCTACATTTGACGTCCCTGGGCGTCGAGGACTAAAATTTTTTAAAAAAGCATCAGTGAAGCGGCCCTGGCCTTCACCACTATTCCTCTGATCACCCGCAGCCTCAGAAGCACGTGTGTCAGCACTTGGTAATCTACCAGTGCCTCGAAAGGTGTTACACAAGTGTCGCTTTAGAGCGTCCTCAAGTTTTTTCATCCTCTGCTCCCTCTGTGCGGGCAGGATGAGCCCTGCAACTTTCCCCTTGTATCGTGGATCAAGAAGGGTTGCCAACCAGTAATGATCCCTCTCCTTGATAGCACGAATCCTGGGGTCCTTTAGCAGGCTTTGCATCATTAGGGAGCCCATGCAGCGTAGGTTGGAGGTGGCATTAGCTTCTGAGTCTTCCTAGTCAATGAGGATGACCGTATCGTGCACTTCCTCCTCCCAGCCACGCACTATCCCTTCTGTTTCTGGGCACACAAAACCCTCCCTTGAGGAATCCCCACCTTCAATGCCCCACTACTTAAATATTCCTCCTCCTCCTGTCTGATCTGAGTAGGACCCGCTGGAATGCTGTCTGCGGAAAGACTGGGGCTTTGAGAGCTAGGGAAGGCCTCCTCTTCCTCCCGCTGCTCTGCCTCTAGAGCCACATCTATAATTCCCCAAAGAGTGTGCTCCAGCAGGAACACTAAAGGAATTGTGTCACTGATGCATGCACTGTCCCTGCTCACCATCCTCGTTGCCTCCTCAAATGGTGACAATACAGTGCATGCATCCTTGATCATCAGCTACTGTGGGGAGGAAAAAAAAACAAGTTGACCTGAACCTGTCCTTGTGCCATACTCACACAGGTACTCGTTACATAGTTACATAGTTACATAGTTACATAGTTATATAGGCTGAAAAAAGACATGCGTCCATCGGGTTCAGCCTCTCCCACATAACCTACTGCTGTTGATCCAAAAGAAGGCAAAAAACCCAGTCTGAAATGCTTGCCAATATGCAACATACTGGGAAAAAATTCCTTCTTGACCCCAGAATGGCAGTCAGATTTCTCCTTGGATCAAGAAGCTTTTACCCACATATTAAATATTATAACCCTTAATATTCTGTGTCTGCAGGAAGTCATCCAGTCGTTTTTTAAAAGTCTGTACAGACTCTGACCCAACCACCTCAACAGGCAGAGAATTCCACAGCTTTATTGTTCTCACCGTAAAATAACTATTCCTATGCTTTAAGCTAAATTTTCTTTCTTCCAGTCTAAATGGATGACTCCTTGTCCTATGTATAGTCCTGTTAATGAATAGGTTATCAGACAATGGTTGATAATGGCCCCGTATATATTTATATAAGGTTATCAGATCCCCTCTAAGGCGCCGTTTCTCTAAACTAAACAGGTTTAAGCTTGTTAGTCTTGCCTCATAACTTAACCCTTCCATTCCCCTTATTAATTTAGTTGCCCGTCTCTGCACTTTTTCTAGCGCTATAATATCTTTTTTTAAGACCGGTGCCCAAAATTGCACGGCATATTCAAGGTGCGGCCTGACCATTGATTTATACAGAGGCAAAATTATGTTTTCATCCCGTGAGTGAACTCCCCTTTTAATGCATGCCAATACTTTGCTGGCCTTGGCGGCTGCTGTTTGACATTGCACATTGTTACTTAGTTTGAAGTCTATGATTATTCCCAAATCCTTCTCCTGCTTGGATTTCCCTAACTCCGTACCATTTAGGGTATAAATTACTTGTGTGTTCTTCACTCCAAAGTGCATAACTTTGCATTTATCTAGATTATAATTCATCTGCCATTTAAGTGCCCAGTCCCCCAATCTATCTAAATCCCTCTGCAGCGAAGTAACATCCTGCTCACATTGTATTACTTTTCCTAGTTTTGTGTCATCTGCAAACACTGATACATGACTTTCAATGCCTATCTCAAGGTCATTTATAAATAAATTGAATAGTATTGGTCCTATAACAGACCCCTGAGGGACACCGCTTACCACTGGTGCCCATCTTGAAAATGTACCATTTATGACCACTCTCTGTACCCTATCTTTTAGCCAGTTTTCTATCCAAGAACAAGTATTTTCATCTAGACCAATTTTTCTTAATTTAAATAGTAACCTTTTGTGTGGAACTGTGTCGAAAGCTTTGGCAAGATCTAAGTAAATCACATCCACTGCGACCCCCTGATCTATACTTCTACTTACTTCCTCATAGAACGTAATTAGGTTAGTCTGACATGATCTGTGTGTCATGAAACCATGCTGATTTTTGCCAATAACATTATACCTCCCAATAAATTCCTGAATATTATCCCTTAGTAACCC
This sequence comes from Leptobrachium leishanense, assembly GCA_009667805.1. NCBI lineage: Eukaryota > Metazoa > Chordata > Amphibia > Anura > Megophryidae > Leptobrachium > Leptobrachium leishanense. The sequence continues at coordinate 198,579,380 of CM019064.1, forward strand.
CTCAAATACTTTCCCAGCCACAGATGTTAAGCTCACAGGTCTATAATTCCCAGGCACAAATTTTAAACCTTTCTTAAATATACGGACCACGTCAGCTTTTCTCCAATCCTCTGGTACTATTCCTGAAAGAAAAGAATCTTGAAAGATTAAGAACAGAGGTTTACATATTTCAACACATAGCTCTCTCAGTACTCGCGGGTGAATTCCATCTGGCCCTGGGGCTTTATTCACATTCACATTGTTTAATTTCTGCAAAACCTTGTCCTGAGTCAACCAGTCACTTTGTATTATTAAGTTTTTATTAATGAATTGCATGTCTCCTGTTATAGGTTTCTCTTTGATAAATACTGAAGAAAAATAATCATTTAAAATTTCTGCCTTATCCTGATCTTCAGTTAACAATAACACTGACTCAGATTTTAGTGAACCTACATTTTCACTCTTGGGTTTTTTAGAATTTATGTACCTAAAGAATCTTTTAGGGTTGGTCTTGCTCTCTTTGGCTATTTCTTTTTCATTTTCTAGTTTAGCCCATCTAATCGCATTTTTACATGCTTTATTGGCTGCCCTATATGCTTTATAGGATGCCTCAGATTTATCAGATTTAAAAGCTTTAAATGCCTTCTTTTTATTTTTCATTTCCTTAGTTACCTTCCTACTAAGCCACATTGGTTTCAGTCTGTTTCTTTTATATTTATTAACCAGTGGAATATATTGTGACGTGTACTTTTCTAGTGTTAGTTTTAAGATATTCCACTTATCCTCAGTGTTTTTCCCGTGAAAGAGTTTCTGCCAGTCAATGACATTGAGAGCTTCCTTTATTTTAATAAAGTTGATGGCCCTCTGCTGCTTGTGCAGACGCTGCAGCATTGCTAATGTCGAGTTCCACCTGGTGGGCATGTCACAGATCAGACGGTTTGTGGGAAGGTGGAATTCTCTTTGAATTTCTGCCAGGCGAACGCTTGCTGGGAATGACCGTCTGAAGTGGCTGCAGACTTTTCTGGCCTGGATGAGAAGCTCTGGCAGCCCTGGGTACTTGGTTAGGAAACGCTGTACCACCAGATTTAGGACGTGTGCTAGGCATGGTACATGCATCAATTTACCCTTGCATAGGGCGGAGAGAAGGTTGCTGCCATTATCGCAGACGATCATTCCCAGCTCAAGCTGGCGTGGTGTTAACCATCTCTACACCTGCCCCTGCCCCTGCAGAGCTGACAGAATTTCTGACCCGGTGTGGCTCCTGTCCCCTAAACAAACCAGCTCAAGCACAGTATGGCATCTTTTTGCTTGAGCCATTGCGTAGACCCTGTCAGGCGTCGGTTTAACTGCCACTTCGCCAGAGACAGAGAAGGAGGAGGAGGAAGAGGGAGAGGTGGTGGTGGTGGAGCAGACAGACCTCAAACAAGCAGCTTTCTGGTGGCGTGGTGGATGAACAAGCTCCAGCACAGAGCCCCGTCTTGGATCCCTCCCAGCTGCAATCAGAGTTACCCAGTGTGCCGTGAAGGAAATGTAATGACCCTGTCCATGCTTGCTGGACCACGTGTCTAAAGTCACATGCACCTTGCTGCTGACTGCCTTTCCCAATGACTTGCTAACATTGTCTTCCACGTGCTGGTATAGAGCTGGAATGGCCTTGCGTGAAAAGTAATGGCGTTTTGGAACCTGCCACTGTGGTACAGCACATTCAGCAAATTCACAGAAGGGAGCAGAGTCCACCAGCTGGAAAGGCAGCAGCTGCAATGCAAGTAATTTTGCTAAGCTGGCATTTAGACGCTGTGCTTGGGGTTGGTTGGGACTATATTTTTTCTTTTGCTGCAGCAGCTGCGGCAACATAATCTGACTGCGTAAATCTTCAGCTACTGGGATGATGTCACATTGTGAGGAAGGACCTGGTACACCCATTACTATAGCATCATCCCTGTCGGTGGAGGTTGTAGGCAATGACATGGCAGGACATACAGTGGGGGTAGAGACAGATGAGGAGGAGGAGGATCTACGCAAAGTATTGCGCCAATGGGATGTGTGGCACTTGTTCATATGTCGCCTCAAGCACGTGGTACCCAAGTGTCCGGTATCTTTCCCACGCTTAAGCCTCATCTGACATAGATTACAAATAGCAACGCTGCACTCTACTGCACATTTCTTAAAGAACTCCCAGACAACAGAGTTCCTGCATGTGTTCTTTGAGACAACAGCGCTCTGCACCGGAGCAGCTCTGACATGTGATGCCTTCGACTGGCTAGTGCTACGGTTGGTCACAGAGGATGTTGTGCCTCGTGTTTGCTGTGCCTCTTCCTCCTCCTCTTCCTCACTTAATTCCTCTGTTTGATCTGGCACCGAGGTGGAGTCAGTGACCTCATCATCATTGTCATCTTCACCCCCTATCTCCTCGTCACTGGAGCCAACTTGGCAGTATGCTGCAGCTGCTGGGGCAACATGAGTGCCAGTTATTTGTGTGTCATCACTGGCACCCCCTTCCTCTAGGTTGATTATACTCCCTTGCTCAACCTCAGAGATTGAATCCGAGCACTGTACTTGCTGCGCATCCTCAAGCAGCATGTCACTCTCATTGTAGTCAAACAATTCAGCTGACTCCTCCTTGTGTGATAGCGAGGCTACGGCAGGAGTAGCTGTGGACATGGAGGCTGCATTAGATGCTTTGGCAGCTGAGGTGGACTGTAAAGCACTAGAAGCCTGGCTGGCAGAGGACTCGGAGGATGAGGATGGCCTGGTTAGCCAATCCACCAAGTCCTCTGTATGTTGCTGCTGCTTAAGACGGCCAGCACCAGTTAGAAAAGACAAGCGTGCCCCTGCAGAGGATGCACCACGTCCACCATGACCAGAGGCACAGCCTCCCGACACAGGGGCTGCTTGCCCTCTTATCTGTGTCTGGGAGCGTCTGCCTGTCCTTTTTGTTCTTTCAGACATGGTGAGTGATATATAGATTAATATATACAGAACTCTGATTCAACTCTGGTATAAAGATTTAAAGAACTCTGGTATAACTCAGTGAGACACACTGATAGCTGGCAGCCAGTGACGAGACACAGATCACCTCAATTCACAAATGTTTTAAAGAAATTAGTGAGCCCCAAAATACTGCGTGGTACTGGATGTGTGACAAGACACAGATCACCTCAATTCACAAATGTTTTAAAGAAATTAGTGAGCCCCAAAAAAACTTGCTGGCTGTGTGACAAGACACAGAAGATCACCTCAATTCACAAATGTTTTGTAGAAATTAGTGAGCCCCAAAATACTGCGTGGTACTGGATGTGTAACGAGACACAGATCACCTCAATTCACAAATGTTTTAAAGAAATTAGTGAGCCCCAAAATAATGCGTGGTACTGGTTGTGTAACAAGACACAGATCACCTCAATTCACAAATGTTTTAAAGAAATTAGTGAGCCCCAAAATAATGCGTGGTACTGGTTGTGTGACAAGACACAGATCACCTCAATTCACAAATGTTTTAAAGAAATTAGTGAGCCCCAAAATAATGCGTGGTACTGGTTGTGTGACAAGACACAGATCACCTCAATTCACAAATGTTTTAAAGAAATTAGTGAGCCCCAAAAAGATTTGCTGGCACAGTGACAAGACACAGAAGATCACCTCAATTCACAAATGTTTTAAAGAAAGTTGTAAACCCCAAAAAAACTTCCTGGCACAGTGACAAGACACACATCACCTAAATTCCCTGATATTTGGTAGAAATGAGACCCAAAAAGACTTGCTGGCACAGTGACAAGACCCAGAAGATCACCTCAATTCACAAATGTTTTAAAGAAAGTTGTAAACCCCAAAAAAACTTTCTGGCACAGTGACAAGACACACATCACCTAAATTCCCTGATATTTGGTAGAAATGAGACCCCCCCAGACCCCCCCAGTAGCGTGGCAGACCGGCAGTAACAACAGACAACTGTCTCCTTTGAAATCTCCTCTGAAAAGCGTGCAGAATCGGCGCGTGGAAACGTTATATAGTGTGCTGCGGGACTTAGCTCTGTGAGCCCATGATTGGGCAAAATTTGCCCAATCAGGACTCTGAACGGTGATTGGCATAGTGTTGAACCAGTCTTGCACCAGACCTGTGGTCAGGTGCAAGGCTGTAGCCCAATTACGAGCTTCAGGCCAGTGGGAAAATGCATTGTGGTCCATTGTGGTCAAACATGCGGCGAACACCCGGAAATGTTCGGTGGTCGCGATCTAATCGAACTGGCTAAGTTCGGGTCGAACTCCGAACCGTCCGAACCGAACAGCTCATCCCTACTCAGCAGTGAAGGGGTTAGAAAATTGCAAAAATATATTACGTTTTAACATTGAATCAATTGGGATTTGCCAGTAAAAACCCGTCGCACTGAAACACAGAATATAAAGTCATTTCACCGAAAGTTTGGTGCAGTTCGGCATTCTGTGAATAGACAAGCCATTACTTCTCTATGGGACAATTCCAATGCTGCTGAAGACCGCCGAACTGCACCGTATTGCACCGTCAATTCACTTGTATTAGGAGAATTGACAGCATAGTGTCAAGACACAAGTGTCTTGCAGCGATCTACGGGTATCTTCGCCCATTCGTCATGGGCAAAAGCCTCCAGTACAGTCACATTCTTAGGCTTGCGCACTGCAACTGCTTTCTTTAAGTCCCACCAGAGGTTCTCAATCGGATTTAAGTCAGGTGACTGCGATGGCCACTCCAAAATGTTCCAGTCTTTAATCTGCAACCATGCTCTAGTGGACTTGGAGGTATGCTTGGGATCATTGTCCTGTTGAAAGGTCCAACGTCTCCCAAGCCTCAGGTTTGTGACGGACTGCATCACATTGTCATCCAATATCTCCTGGTACTGAAGAGAATTCATGGTACCTTGCACACGCTGAAGCTTCCCTGTACCTGCAGAAGCAAAACAGCCCCAAAGCATGATTGACCCCCCGCCATGCTTCACAGTAGGCAAGGTGTTCTTTTCTTCATAGGCCTTGTTCTTCCTCCTCCAAACATAGCGTTGATCCATGGGCCCAAACAGTTCTAATTTTGTTTCATCAGTCCACAGAACACTATCCCAAAACTTCTGTGGTTTGTCCACATAGTTACATAGTTACATAGTTACATAGTTATATAGGCTGAAAAAAGACATGCGTCCATCGGGTTCAGCCTCTCACACAACACCTACTGCTGTTGATCCAAAAGAAGGCAAGAAACCCAGTCTGAAATGCTAGCCAATATGCAACACACTGGTAAAAAAATCCTTCTTGACCCCAGAAGGGCAGTCAGATTTCTCCTTGGATCAAGAAGCTTTTACCCACATATTAAATATTATAACCCTTAATATTCTGTGTCTGCAGGAAGTCATCCAGTCGTTTTTTAAAAGTCTGTACAGTCTCTGACCCAACCACCTCAACAGGCAGAGAATTCCACAGCTTTATTGTTCTCACCGTAAAATAACCCTTCCTATGCTTTAGGCTGAATTTCCTTTAAATTCACTCACTTAAGAGATCTCTATTAATATACCTCGAAACAGAATGCACCTATAAATATGTAACATAGGGAGTATATTTCTTACATATTTGTTTTCTGTGTAAATCTGTGTACTTGTGTTTCGTTTTTAATATCTTGCATTTATTACTTTGTATTTCTGACTGTAAAAGTGCAATGTTCTTAAATCCAGGACATACTTGAAAATGAGAGAAATCTCAATGTATCTTTCCTGGTAAAATGCTTTATAAATAAATAAATAAATAATTTAGCTATACAACCTATAACTGCTCCAGTGTTTTTTTCTTTTTTTTGCCAATGAAATACAAGATAGCAAACTCTCCTTCACATAAAAATTCTAATGTTACTCATGGTGAGGAAACAGGTACAGTCTTACTGACAAGATCTTGCAATCAGCTAAGAATATCTGGGGATTTTAGTTAATTAACAACTTGCCCTGCATCTACACTCTCTTGACAAGGATCAAGGGCATGAGAGAGAAGGTAGGGTATAGGGTATATAAAGAAACTACCGGCGAGATGCTCTTTCCTCTCTAGGGATCTGAAATTGAACTAACTAGGATACAGACAGAAAAAGCCACTATGGAAATACTGGTAATATAACACCTTCAAAAATACGAGATGGAAAAATTGTAATCAATGTTGTGACAAATCACACAATGCAAGCGGGTATTAAAAGTAAACCCCAATATATGCAAACAGCTGATCTACCTAAACTAGTCAAGGTGATAACAGAGCATTGGTAACAAAATGATTAAAAGGAAAAACTTTATTAGGGCATAAAGCCAAAATTAAAAATACATATGTAACAGGATTATGTCAAACAAACACACGGGTAAAAATGTTCAATTTGCTTGAAAGTCTCTAGATTTATAGAGTGGTTGAGGGCCTAAATTCCCTTTGAAAATCTATATATATTGATACAACCACTAGACGAGATGTACTCGACTCAGAAATGTGAAATAGCAAAAAGACACATATAAATGAAACAAGAGCAGAAACCCTTCTAAATTTGCATATATATGTGTAAAATTATACACATATATATTACCTATGGTAAAGTAAATATGCCACCATTCTCCCTATAAATACGCTGTCATACAGGGTAATTCAAAGAGATTCGAAAAGTCACCGCACGTTCGGTGACTTTTCGTTCTCTTCAATTCGGTTCCTTTTGCCGATCCCATTTCGGTGACCCTGCGGTGTATTCAGCAAGCACAACAGGGCCCCAAATTGCAGGGAATAGCTGTCGCAAACCTGACGAAAACTAACCGCAAAACCCGGCGAATGAACGCCGATAAACCCGCAAAAACATCTGGATTAACCTGCCGAAAACCACGGAAAAACACGAGCAGGAGCCGATCACACACAGCGCAGCTGCCGGAAAAAGCCGACACCGCAGACAGAGTGAAGTGAATAAATTAGAAAAGCAGTTTGCATGAATGATTGAAAAGGGAAACGCTGTTTGCAAAGAAACTTCAGAGCGAAAATGTCTGAAATTTGCATATGAGGTCCAGGGAATGATAATAAAAAGGGCTGTTACAGAAAAAATAAGTAAACTTAAAAAAATCAAAAAAATCTGACGTTTAAAAAAAATACAGAAAAATGCTTAAAATATCCTAAAAAATCTATAAATAAAGAGACTCTTTACTGCAGAATTTTATAATGAACGGTTTATTAGATATTGAATTAAAACGGGAATATTTTTAACATTGAAGCCTATGGGATTCGCCTGAATAAACTTGCCGAATTAAAACACCGAATGGCATGGCATTTCAGGAACCTTTCACTGCTGGTTTTTGTTCTCTGAATAGCCGAAGCAGTGTTTTTTTATGGAGATTTCACTGCCCTCGAACAGGCACCGAACAGGCACCGTATGTGCAGGCGATTCGCCAGGATTTGGCGAATTGCTTGCTCTCTGGATAGCCGAATGGCCAAGAAAGGTAACCGAACGTTCAGCGTTCGGATACCTTTCTCAAGCAATTCGGATCTCTTTGAATTACCCTGATAGTATTTGGTGCAGGATAGGTAAATAGATTTTTGACAACGCGATATCAATGCACACATTAGTGAAGAGAGATGTATAAAGATATACAAAAGTATCAGGATCAAACGATTTGAAAGACCATGGTTAATTACCCACTGTCAACATTCATCCACTATAAACTTAATTCTTAAGGTGCAGAAATAGATTAAAGCCCGCTGTCAATAGGTACTGAAATATGTCCTTTCCGTGCATTAAGTGGCCACAAGAGCAGCGTTTCAGTTTTGAAAATTTCACAACATATGGGAGATATGGGGAAAAGGGATTGACTGCCCACAACAAAGTGGGTGCGTCCTTTGTTGTGGGCAGTCAATCCCTTTTCCTCAAATCTCCCATATGTTGTGATAGGTCATATTTCAGTACCTATTGACAGCGGGCTTTAAACTATTTCTGCACCTTAAGAATTAAGTTTATAGTGGATGAATGTTGACAGTGGGTAATTAACCCTGGTCTTTCAAATCGTTTGATCCTGATATTTTGTATATCTTTACACATCTCTCTTCACTAATGTGTGCATTGATATCGCGTTGTCAAAAATCTATTTATCTAACCTTCACCAAATACAATGTGACAGCGTATTTATAGGGAGGATGGTGGCATATTTACTTTACCATAGGTAATATATATGTGTATAATTTTACACATATATATGCAAATTTAGAAGGGTTTCTGCTCTTGTTTCATTTATATGTGTCTTTTTGCTATTTCACATTTTTGATTCGAGTACATCTCGTCTAGTGGTTGTATCAATATATATAGATTTTCAAAGGGAATTTAGGCCCTCAACCACTCTATAAGTCTAGAGACTTTCAAGCAAATTGAACATTTTTACCCGTGTGTTTGTTTGACATGATCATGTTACATATGTATTTTTAATTTTGGCTTTATGCCCTAATAAAGTTTTTCCTTTTAATCATTTTGTCACCAATCCTCTGTGATCACCTTGACTAGTTTAGGTAGATCAGCTGTTTGCATATATTGGGGTTTCAATACCCGCTTGCATTGTGTGATTCGTCACAACATTGATTACAATTTTTCCATCTCGTATTTTTGAACGTGTTATATGGACAGTATTTCCATAGTGGCTTTTTCTGTCTGTATCCTAGTTAGTTCAATTTCAGATCCCTAGAGAAGAAAGAGCATCTCGCCAGTAGTTTCTTTATATACCATATACCCTATACCATATCCTTTTAATCATTTTGTCACCAATCCTCTGTGATCACCTTGACTAGTTTAGGTAGATCAGCTGTTTGTAACTAGGATACATATTGATATGGGCAGCTTTAGGTGTGAGCCATGTAAAAATATTAAAGTATATTTTCCCACTGAGTCTTTTAACCTTTCTCATATTATTCCCTGACCATCTATAAGATGTCTTTATGTTCTGTCTACATTTCTAGTCCCATTGTCCTCTTACTCTTTCATTCCCTTTTCTTTATTTCTCTCAATTAGATTTTTCTTCTTACCCCCATTGATCAAAATTAATTTACCATTCTTTTAGGTGCCTTTTGTCAGCCTACTCTTATTATTTCCATATTTTACTAAAAAAAGACGGGAATCGTAGAACATTTGAAAAATGAAAGGGGTCATGAGGAGGGGAGCAGGGAAAAAAATATAGGAAGAAAGTATGGGTAGGAGCAGGTGAAACAAAACTACAGAGGGGGGTCAATGATTCCAAAGGGAGTATAATAATTTGAAATTAATAGTGAATGTTTGGTATGACTGGAAGTGGAAACTCTAAAAGCATTTAAAAAGTTATCAGGAGGAAAATTTTAATGGATTGGGAAGAGTTTATTTGGAAAATACCATGACCTCTGTTTAACTCTCCTAGTATTAGGGAGTCACAAAAGTATAAATCTCTATCTATCGCTGGCTTTTATTAACAGCCTAACTAACTGTCTTGGATGGCAAATAAATATTGACAGTGGCAAAATGTGCCACCGTCAAACAGGCACCATGTAACGTTGTACAAGCCCATTGTGAGATCCTGTAAACACAATCTCACATAATTTCACTTTATAGGTTTGAAGGACACTGGACGCTCACCTTTCTGCCATGGGACTAGAGAGGGGATTAAAATATTTTGATGTTTTATTTTACACCTCTAAAATTACTTAAAAATGTCTTTTGGGAGTAAATTAACTTTTCTTTTGCTACACACATGAATGACAAGCAACTGGACCTCACATTTTATTCACCTACTTCCATTATATTTGGTCTTGCCTGCAAAGTGTACTATAGGAAGCATAAATGTAAACTGCCATAACAGGAGTTACGCCTTAACTTGGAATACCAGAAGAGTTTCCAGTATTTACACATAGAGCTAATGTAGTTAGCGTTTCACTCGAAAATGAATGCTCAATGGAATCAAGCCTTTGATTGACAAAATGTGTTGGTTTATATAAGGTTCCTGCACTAGTACTGGGGTCCCACTTTGTTTACTTTAAACTTAACACCATGCAAATAAATGTGTTGGGGACCCTTTGTCCCTCCAGGATCCTCCACATATCTCAATCATCCTGGTATTGATGCCTGTATTTTTAAGACAGAGAAATTAAAGAATTATTCACAGAATGGAGCTGCAGGCAGAAAAGCAACATAAGTTCAGTAAAAGAAAAAGGTGCTCATGGAGCCACTGGGGCCAACCACTACCTTCGTAGACAAAACCAAAATCAGGCTCTCCAAAGGAGTGGTGGCATTTATTGAGGTTACGCAATGGTTCGGTCAAATAGGCCTTTCTAAAGCATAACACTCCCACACTCCACATATGTAGCAGGTAATTGTGGTTTACGGTATTCATTGCCCACAAACTACATTCTCTCACTTTTTGATTTTAATGTGGGCAAAGCAAGCCACTGATTTGCTTGGACATGCAAATGTTTCTCACAGTGATATATACAGTATATAGTATATATAGTTAGCGGAGGTGTGGGTAAGATGGGTGATACTATACCGAGTATAGATTCTGGGTATGCGTGCAAGTGTAGTAAAAATAAAAGTAGTAGGAAATATAATTGCTTGCGTAGGCTGGTTTCATATTGTGCAACGTTGCCAGTTTCCTAGAAAAGCTGATTGAAAATCCAAGGAAGTGAGCAAAGAGAAAACATTCTCATAAAATTGACCCACGGGGCATCCATGCGATAAGTTAAGCCCAGCAAAGCCTTTATAGGCACCATATAATAGATGGCAGGATTGAAGGGGCAACAGCAGTTATTGTTGATTAAATGCCATCATGAGGTAAACATGTCTGATTTCTAGCTGCCTACTCTGCCCTCCATGTTGCCATTGTCAATAAGTGTCCTACTGAGGTAAACCTAGTATTTTTCAAGTTTCAGTCACATTGCTCGATTTTGTGTAGGCTCCCTCTGGATAGCCACTTTGTTGTACTTCTACATTTATTTCTCAGTAATTGGCATGAAATCCCTTCCACTCAGCCTGTCATGCTAAGCCTATATATCAAGTGCTTACTACATTAATGCTTTGTCAACCCAGGCTGAAATAAACATGCACCATATTGTTAAAAGACAGAAAGCTGCCGGATGGCATAAACAGAAAACAACAATTTCTATATTTTAAAATGAACTCCCCAGTGTTTTCCAGATTTGCCTAGAATAGATCCCATACCATATTCTAAATTCAACAAATTGAAAAGTGAATGTTAAAGATTACGTTTTTTTAGGCCTGTCAAAGTCTAATGCCTGTGCCTTGAGCTCAAAATCGGTGGTTGCTAGGCAAAGCAGAGTTGAAGTGGATAAAGTGAATACAGGATAGGAGTGAATTAAAATTACAGAAATAGTCACGATGAGCTGCTAGGAATGGAAAATGTCCTAAAATTAAGAAAAATAAAAATACGTCACATGAAAGCACGAGAACACTCACACTAGTAATCATGCAATGTAGGGAGAATATTGGGCTTTCCATGCTTTAAATCTCAAAGCAGTTCTAAAAAGCGCAGTAATTAAAACATTCCATAATAATGGAAACACATACACAGAATTCCACTGTTCCTTTTCCCTATTAGGAAACCTCCACATGCTCAAAAATGTGAGCAGCATAGCATGCTAAGCATAATTTACACCAGTTTAATACGTTGATGGAGTATTATATTAAAATTCTGTGCCGTTTATATATTTCAGAGATACATGATCAACGTCATGCATTTTTCAGGTGATGGAGTCCAATCATGAACATTTCTACTGTAAATGTTGGAATCATATAATCTCAAGAGCTGCTTTATTAGGTTTTCAAATGCACATAAAAGCAGGCATTTATGAGTTATTTCTATAAAAGGGCATTTTACTGTATTACACCTTATAGTAATCAATGTTCTTCAGTATGCCTGGAAGTCACATGATCGAGAGAAATCAGGGCATGAAAATGCACTTATTGTCAATTCTTACAAGACCTGTTGACAACTGAACTTCTAAAAATACATGAAGAGGAGCCTGGAGCAAATGGGGTAGAGCTTTTAACTGCTGGTCACAAAGGTAAGAGTGACAGATTAGTTCCCAGATAGCAAAGATAACTAAGCATATGAGGTTGCTTAGAAAGCAGCTTGGTTTCATTAGGTTGGACTCACCTGACCAGAGGTGCCTTGACGTGGCAGGTGAGCTTACACTTTAATGGCCATTCAAGTAAACTAAAACCTCTGATTGTGTTTTGATTCACATGGAGCTACATGAGTGAGCGCAAATTACAACTTTTTTTCTAAATAGAGTCATTCTAAGTTTTTGTGCTTTGCAGCCCTATCAACGCGCATCTAGCATTTTGACGGGGATGCTTTGTGCATGGACGCTTGTAGCACAGTCATTTCGTATGCGCGCTACAGCGTGTGACCGGCCCCGTTGCAGTGTCACATCAGTACGGGCGCACCTAGTGCGCGCGTCTGACACCGGCCTTAGGGTATTATTCCCTAGTGAACACTGAAATCAGTGCCTGGTTGAGTAAGCGTTACCACCAGGCTAAGTGTGTTTAACGCATGCCCCCCTTATTACATTCCTGATGCTACCCCGTTAGTAATCCGTTGGCGCATTGTTTTTTGCGCTAGCTTTTGCGAGCTTACTAGACTTTGTGCATCATTATTTGCTTTTAGTTACGTAAGGGATTACGAAGTGCTAGCGCCAATTACCGTTTCTTCGATCCACCACATCTTCTGGCCACGAGCAGAGTGAGACTGGAAAAAAATAGTTCCCAGTCTTCCTCTGCAATCACTCCGTGGCGCTGCACGGTCTCACTTGAGATCTCGCCAGTCCTGGAATATTGCGTTAACATGGGGATGCTACAGGAAAATCTGCAGATGCAGATCTCGCCTATTAGCGTCCCCTTGTTAGCGTAAAAAGAGATTAGGGCTTTTACAGGGTTATTCAGAGAGCTGTGAAAAGCAAGAGAATGACTGAAGAATGGAAAATTCTAGGCCAAAATAGCCAAATCAGAAAAATTCTCCCACTCATCTCACTTTCCAAATTTGCTATTTTGACCTAGAATTTTCCATTCTCCAGTCATTCTCCTGCTTTTCACCTCTCTCTGAATAACCCTGTTAGTGTTGTATGATGTATATTATGATTAGTACTTGCCAGTTTGCCTTTACAGTGTATAATTTACAAGAATGTTTCTGTTTGCATATTGCATGCATAAATCGTAATGATTGCTGTCATTCATTTACTAGTCTATCTTGTACTCGTGTACAACTTATGAGGGAAATCATCACACATGACAGGGATGTTGCTGGAATTCCCAGAGCACAACACTGAATTAATTTAAAACTCTGTTGGTTAAACATATTAATATATTATAAGGAGATGTTGCTGGTGAGTCAATAATGCAACCTAAATTATGACATGAATATTTTATGGTACTTTATACATAATGACAATGACAGTCAGTAAGGAACATGTTATTTTTGTTTAGCTTTGATAAGATCCCTGCCTTTTGCTCTAGACAAGGGTAAATCTGCTGGTTCACTCCAGCATAACATTCTTGAATAAGAGTAGAATGTGAATCTACTTATGGACCTTGCCATCTTTGGGATCTTTAATCTGTTAAGAACAAATATAACAGATTCAAGTATTTTGCTTTGGAGGAGATGCTACTCGCTGCTAATAAATAAAAAAGAAAGTAGTCCCCTGGAACATTCAGGAAGGGGGGCATGACTGCTGGCCTGGGACAATCAGTCCAGGTGTGTGGAATGGTATTGGTTCTACGGGAATTATGTTAATTAGCTGAGTGCAATATAATTTCTTTTTTTTTTAAAACAGGATTTTACCAGGAAGGATACATTGAGATTACCTGGCTCACTGGTGCACGTGGCTGCAAGGAGGAGACTTGTTCTCACCCTCCCGCTCTGTGCTGTTGGTTCTTTATTGTGTCACAGCTCGGCGGTATCCCTGGCCAGCAAAGGAGGAAATTGTGGTTAAGCCGCCAAACTGGTGGGCTTTGGTAGAGACGTGCTCGGGTCCTGAGGAAATAGGGATGAATAACGAGCTCTGGTTTTTCATGTACGACTGCCTACTGCTGGCTATTTGCAATGGGGCCAGATTTATTAAGGTTTGCTGGTACAGGGTTGCACTTATGATTTAATGCCTATGCCCTCTTTTCCCATTACATAGTGAAGCCTGTTTATTTGAGGCATGGGCGATTGGGGATCCAGGTCTAAGCAGTCATGAGAGTCTGAGAGTTTCATTCTCTTGTTTTAAACTAGAAACAGTTCTTCATTCTATCTTCTCAGACCAAGATGTCTACTGAAGTGGTTGGTGTGATTACATGTTAGTAGTATGAACAAAATGTAAGACATTAAACAACATGGTGAACAGTACTACACAAAAAATGGAGGGTACTTAACTGATAAAAATAAGAAATGGAAAAAGATAGAAAGGGAAGCTAACAAACAACAGTTGCGGTAGCAGTTTCCCCACATGGTGGATATGATTCAACAAATGGGATGGAGGTGGATGCTTAAAGGAATATAGGGTTAAGACAGGAGGAGGAGCTTCCTCTATTCTCTCAGCTCTCTTTCTTCTCCCTTTTTCTTTCACTGGACCCCCATCTAATTATTTTCTTTCTTTATCTCTTTATTCTGGACAGGCATTATACGTACAGTCATGGCTGAAATTGTTGGCACCCCAGACATTTTTCCAGAAAATCAAGTATTTCTCAGAGAAAAGTATTGCAGTAACACATGTTTTGCTATACACATGTTTATTCCCTTTGTGTGTATTGGAACAAAACAAAAAAAGGGAGGAAAAAAAACAAATTGGACATAATGTCACACAAAACTCCAAAAATGGGCTGGACAAAATTCTTGACACCCTTTCAAAATTGTGGCTAAATAAGATTGTTTCAAGCATGTGATGCTCCTGTAAACTCACCTGGGGCAAGTAACAGGTGTGGGCAATAAAAAAATCACACCAGAAAGCAGATAAAGGAGAGAAGTTCACTTAGTCTTTGCATTGTGTGTCTGTGTGTGCCACACTAAGCATGGACAACAGAAAGAGGAGAAGAGAACTGTCTGAGGACTTTAGAACCAAAATTGTGGAAAAATATCAACAATCTCAAGGTTACAAGCCCATCTCCAGAGATCTAGATTTGCTTTTGTCCACAGTGCGCAACATTATCAAGAAGTTTGCAACACATGGCACTGTAGCTAATCTCTCTGGGCGTGGACGGAAGAGAAAAATTGATGAAAGGTTGCAACGCAGGATAGTCCGGATAGTGGATAAGCAGCCCCAAACAAGTTCCAAAGAAATTCAAGCTGTCCTGCAGGCTCAGGGAGCATCAGTGTCAGCGTGAACTATCCGTCGACATTTAAATGAAATGAAACGCTATGGCAGGAGACCCAGGAGGACCCCACTGCTGACACAGAGACATAAAAAAGCAAGACTACAGTTTGCCAAAATGTACTTGAGTAAGCCAAAATCCTTCTGGGAAAACGTCTTGTGACAGATGAGACCA
Source organism: Leptobrachium leishanense (assembly GCA_009667805.1). Classification (NCBI taxonomy): domain Eukaryota; kingdom Metazoa; phylum Chordata; class Amphibia; order Anura; family Megophryidae; genus Leptobrachium; species Leptobrachium leishanense. Next base: position 198,594,866 of record CM019064.1, read on the forward strand.
AGATAGAGCTTTTTGGTAAAGCACATCATTCTATTGTTTACCAAAAACGGAATGAGGCCTACAAAGAAAAGAACACAGTACCTACAGTGAAATATGGTGGAGGTTCAATGATGTTTTGGGGTTGTTTTGCTGCCTCTGGCACTGGGTGCCTTGAATGTGTGCAAGGCTTCATGAAATCTGAGGATAACCAAAGGATTTTGGGTCGCCCTGTAGAGCCCAGTGTCAGAAAGCTGGGTTTGCATCTGAGATCTTGGATCTTCCAGCAGGACAATGACCCCAAACATACATCAAAAAGCACCCAGAAATGGATTGCAACAAAGCGCTGGAGAGTTCTGAAGTGGCCAGCAATCCGTCCAGATCTAAATCCCATTGAACACCTGTGGAGAGATCTTAAAATTGCTGTTGGGAAAAGGCGCCCTTCCAATGGAGCAGTTTGCAAAGGAAGAGTGGTCCAAAATTCCGGGTGAGAGGTGTAAGAAGCTTATTGATGGTTATAGGAAGCGACTTATTTCAGTTATTTTTTCCAAAGGGTGTGCAACCAAATATTAAGTTAAGGGTGCCAAGAATTTTGTCCAGCCCATTTTTGGAGTTTTGTGTGACATTATGTCCAATTTGCTTTTTTTCCTCCTTTTTTTGTTTTGTTCCAATACACACAAAGGGAATAAACATGTGTATAGCAAAACATGTGTTACTGCAATACATTTCTGTGAGAAATACTTGATTTTCTGGAAAAATGTCTGGGGTGCCAACAATTTCGGCCATGACTATATGTCATATAACTCCCTCTAGTATGACACTCCCCATATGCTAACATTTTCTCACTTTGCCATAATGTGCTCCCCACATGGTTCAAATATTTATACAATTAGGCTGGTGTCAGACGAGCGTAGTGTTTACGTCCGTGATTGCGCCTAAAAGTACGTCCGTGATAGCATGACACAAAGCCCGTCGGAGCCCGTTACACGTAGTACGTCCGCACTGAACTGTGGACGCACAACGGCCGCGGCCCACAGACGCAAGGCAGGCAAGAACATACAACCCCTAGAACGGCTGCACAAAGTGCGCTGCGTCCGCAACGTCTGCATAGCTTTGTGTGTGAGTGATGGAACGTGGTCAGACGGACTGCATTTATACGTCCAGCATTTTTCATGGACAAAATGGTTTTGCTTTTTATTTTATTTTCCCTCCTACATCCGTCAAAATATAAGTCCGTGAATAAACGGACTCTGTGGCCACTACTGCGTCTTCCGTACTGACGTACGTCCGTGTGCACGGACGTACAGTCCGTAGAAATCACGCTCGTCTGACCCTAGCCTTATGTTTGTCCTTTCTGTCTTATCAGATATTTGCTAATCTATATTAGGTTTGCTACTTCTTTTACCATTTAACCCTTTACATTCACACAGTACAAATGCCAGTGGCTTGTAAAGACTGGTCATTCCTTCTAGCAGTAGTGCAGCAATAACCATACAGGGTTATTCAAAGAGATCCGAATTGTGGCCGAAAGGTAACCGAACAGTGAAATTCAGCGTATGGTTATCTTTCCTGGCCATTCGGCTATCCAGACAGCAGGCAGTTCGTCAAATGTTGGCGAATTTCCTGCACATACGGTGCATGTTCGAGGGCATTGAAATCCACATAGAGAAGCAATGCTTCGTCTATTCAGAGAACAAAAACCAGCAGTGAAAAGTTGCTGAATTGCCCTGCTGTTCAGTGGTTTCATTCGGCAGATTTATTCAGGCGAATCCCATAGGCTTCAATGTTAAAAATATTCCCATTTTAATCCAATATCTAATAAACCGTTGATTATAATAATCTGCAGTCAAAAAGTCTCTTTATTTATAGATTTTTTAGGATCTTTAAGACATCTGGATTTTTTTTGCGAATTTTGTTTTTTTAATCGTTTTTTATTTTTTCTGTAACAGAAATTCATTCATTGAACCTTATATGTAATTTTCAGACATTTTCGTTCTGTAGTTTCTTTGCAAACAGCGTTTTACTTCTCAAACATTCAAGCGTACTGTTTTGTTTTTTTTCACTCCATTCGTCTGCGGTGTCAGGTTTTTCTGGCAACTGCTCTGCGCTCTGATCGCTGGCTGACGGGCTTAATCCAGCTGTTTTGTGGGTTTTAGTGAGTGTTCGGCGGGTTTTGCTGTGAGTGTTTGGCGGGTTGGCGGTAAGTGTTCGTCGGTTTGCGGCGGTTTTCCCTGCACTTTGGGGACCCTGTGGTGCTCCCTGAATCCACCGTAGGGTCGCTGAAATAGGATCGCGAAATCGCGCGGAATTGAAGCGAACGAAAAGTCACCGAACGTACGGTGACTTTTCGATTCTCTTTGAATAACCCTGATAGTTTTCACAGGCTGGAAAAAGCCGTGCGTCAATTGTGTTCGGCCCTTCACAAACCACCTACTGCTGTTGATCCAAAAGAAATCAAAAATCCATGTCTGAAGTGCTTACAAAATATGTAACATACTGGGAAAAAAATCCTTCTTCACCCCAGAATGGCAGCCAGATTTCTCCTTGGATCAAGCACCTTTTACCCGCATATTACATCTTATAACTCTTAATATTATATTTTTGCCGTAAGTCATCCAGTCTTTGTTTAAAAGTCTATACAAACTCTGACCCAATGACCTCAACAGGCAGAGAATTCCACAGCTTCATTGTTCTCACTGTAGAAAAATATTTCATATGCTTTAGTCTGAATTTCGTTTCGCAGAGCAGACGCACTGATCTTCTTGGAAAAAAAATGTAAATGGGTTTTTGATATGCTAATGATTGAGTTCAATGTACTGTACTGCAAGATCAAGTTAAGTCGGATTTGGTAGTGAAAAGGTTAATAACCGATTTCCTATAGATCAATATATGGTAATATGGCTTTTTTGTTTTGAATTAGTAAAGGAATATGACAATTAATCATACTTTTTAAGAAACTGTATCAGCCATGGCTCTTGATGCTCATGTTGTTGATGTAACTTTATTTACATTTTGGGTTGTCACAAAGCTTTAATAATGTAAACAAAGAACTGGCTCACAAACAAGTCCTTGATCTGTAACATTACATACATGCCAATTCTAGCCTCTTCTAGGCTCTTTCTCATCATATAATTCTATTAACAGTTATATGTTCTTGGGAGAAAAGGCAGGTTAATATCTTCATAACTTTCAGTAATAAAGTGCAAATGAACAGTTTCACAGTAATGAAACTCACAGCAATGTGCGGTGTGTATGAGTGCATCACAGAGCTCCGCGGCTATAAAGCTCACAGTACCGTGCAGTGTGTGTGTGTGTATCACAGAGTTACACAGCAATAAAACTCACAGCAATGTGCACTGTGTATTCAACCCCCCCAGCCACAGCATATCAATATATTCATCCCCAAGCCCCAGCATAACAATATATTCACCGCCAAGCCCCAGCATATTAATATATTCACCCACCAAGCCCCAGCATATCAATATATTCACCCCCAAGCCGCAGCATATCAATTTATTCACCCCCCAAGCCCCAGTATATCAATTTATTCACCGACAATCCCCAGTACCGACTGGGTGGAGTAGAGGTAACATCACCGCTCTGCATGGAGAGAGCCTGTGGAGACATGGGTTCGATCCCAGCGAGCAACCTCTCCAGTAAGTATCCTTGGGCAAGACATCTAACGGTACATACTCGCCACCCAGGACATACTTGAAAACGAGAGAAATCTCAATGTATCCTTCCTGGGAAAATCCTTTCTCAAAAAAAAAGTATATCAATTTATTCACCACAAGCCCCAGCATATTTATTCACCCTCCCCAAGACTCAGCATATCAATTTATTCACCCCCATGCCCCAGCATATCAATTTATTCACCGCCCCAAGCCCCAGTATATCAATTTATTCACCCCAAGCCCCAGCATATTCACCCCCCAAGCCCCAGCATATCAATGTATTCACCCCAAGCCCCAGCATATCAATTTATTCATCCCCAGGACCCAGTATATCAATCTATTCAATACTCCCCCAAGGCCCAGCATATCAATTTTTTCACCACCCCAAGCCCCAGTATAACAATTTATTCACCCTGCCACAGGACCCAGTATATCAAATTATTCAACACCCCCCCTCCCCTGGCATATCCCTTTGGCAGGTCGCTCAGCACCAGTCACTACACTGATAAGAAAATCACACGGCCTCTCTGTCCTCCTTCACAGGGCACGCAGCGCCTGGCTGGCTCCACACCCTCTGTTGTGGGTGCTATTCTCTTCTGCCGCTGCGTGCCCTATGGCATTACGTGAGAGGGCGGTACCAATGCAGCAGTTTAAGAGTGCTCGCCGCTGGGCCCCCCGAGGGATGATGATGGTGATGAGTCAGATCATGGTGATCTTAGCTCTGGATGCCGGAGCTGAGGGAAACCGATGGGGCCCACTGAACCAGCCAATGCGTGCCAAAACTGGGCCCTACCAACCAGAGGGCTCTCTGGCAGTGCCCGAGAGCCTGATGGGTCAGTCCGCCCTTGGCGCTAGCTTGTAAAATAAGTTTACATGGCGGCGGCGGTCGTCCATGGTTTATGCGGGCCAAAGGGGCAGCTGCTTTGGGCCCCTCAACAATAACTGGGCCCGGGGCAACTGCCCCTTTTGCCCTGCGTTAAAGACGGTCGTGACAGTAGCGCCATACAAGTGTTTAAACGTTGCTGACCCGGTTTTGTTATTATGACTACTCTTTCTCTGTACCCCTGTCTATTGGGTACGCCATCTGGTGTTATTCTGGTGCGCTTCCATCCTGCCTGATTCTGTAGCGCAGTACAAAATGGTATAGACCTCGGTCTGTGGTGTGTATTGCTAGTACCGTCTCCCTGCCCTGGGTGGCTGCTAGAGGTTAGGGTTAGTGGTCCCGACCATCCTAAGGATCGGAGGGTTAGAGGTCTGTTACCAGGGATCCTACCAGGTCTGTCCTGGGGAATCGTTACATCTTATCTCTGTTGTTTTATTATGGGCCCAAGATCCCTCATGTGTTTATTTTCCCATTTTGAACATACCATTTGGCTCTCACTTTTTACGAAATCTAAATCCCCCCACCCATGTGACCCTTAATGTCCTAATGTTCAATTCTAGGAACTGATCAGTAAGCTTCCAGACCTGAGGAAGAGAGGATATACTCTCGAAAGCTTGTCTTTTAAATGTAACGTTAGTCCAATAAAAAAGGTATCACTACGTACTGCTATACTCGTGATTTTGGCATCTGGACTAACACGGCCTATCGAATTTATATATATATACACATATATTTATTTATTTTTTAGGTACAGGAGTGGCCTGACGGTATGATGATGCAGTGATAACATTCAATTAACAAAGAAAGCCAACATATTTTGGAACAGACAGCAAAAGATACATTCTATCTTTAGGATACATTGCCACTGAAATTCACTTAAACAGTGAGAATATTAATGAGCTGTTAATAGGATCATTAGGGCCCCTAGGGCAACCCCCTTAAATGCTTTTTTAAGCTTATATCTTGTGGAAAGATATTTTTAAGATTCATGAGGTTTTAATGAGGATAAAATACTTCACTTCCAATTAAGTAAAAGAAATTTGGTCTAGAGAGATGCTGTATGTGAATATACTGTGGATCTGTTTGGCTGTGTGACTATCATTACAGCTACCATCCCATGTGATAGCACTTTTTTTCCTCCTATTGTAAGCGAATAAAGAGATGATGATGATGGGTCAGAGGTGAGAAAGAAAATGAAAAATAGAGGGGGAGAGAGGTAGAGGAAAGCAGATTAATTTACAGATAACTACAAATAACAAATGGAGAAAAAATGCAGAGACTGCCACCTAGTGGAGAAAGTGCTAATCCTGACAGCCATAGCCTCTCACTGATATGAAGAGTCCTTTATTTGAAAAACTTAGGGCTACATTACGATGCAAAGGAGAAAACCCTGCGCCTTCAGATTTCTCCTTTGCGCCCCCGTTTTAGCACAATACTACAATGTTGGCGTAGTGATCCGCAGGGGGAGACTGGGGGACTTTCCCCCAGTCTCTCCATGTTCCTGCCGGACAGAGGAAGCAGATGGAGCCACAGTCCTCACCGCGGGATAGGAGGTGTGTATCTGAATTTTTGGGGGGGTTTCTGCTGGTGCTAACAGATTCTGCACCAGCGGAATCCGTTAGCACCAAGTCCTGGCTGTGGTTAACCTTTTGCTCACCGCAGCCGGACGTTAATTAGCGTTAGGATTTTGTAATCCTAATGCTAATTAACACTTTGCGCTCCCTGTGTTAAGTATAGGGAGTGCAAAGTACAGTAACCTCACACAGTACAGCACAAGATACCAAACAGTAACGGGTTTTTTAACCCATTAGCGTTTGGAGTGTAATATGGTGCGCCCGCGTTAGGGCCACCAGGGCTAATGTTAACGCTCACGCAGGTGAGTGCTAACGTTAGCAACAAGTATGTAATGTAGCCCTTAGAAATTAATAGGGTTATTCAGAGAGCACCGAAATGTCACCGACATTCAGTGACCTTGCAGTGAATTCAGCATTCACCGCAGGGTCCCCAGAGTGCAGCAAATCAGCAGTCGAATGCCACCGGCAACCAACCTCAAACCTGCCAGCCGCTGACGCCAACCTAACGGAAAGCCGCTGCAAACCCGCCACCGCCAAACCACCAGACAGCCGCTGCAAACCTGCCAGACGCCTCCAAATGCAGCCGACGATCTGCCGAACACAGCACCGACCAGCCACAGAAAAAAAATGACAAGCTGCCAAAAAAGCCGACAAAAAAAACAATTGAAAGTGTCAAATTTAAAGGCTGTTTGCAAACAATCTACTGGACGAAAATGTCTGGAATTAACATATAAGGTTCTATGAATAATAAAAAAAGGGCTGTTACAGAAGAAAGAAAAAACGGTATTTAAAAAAAATCTGGAAAAAAAATTTGCCGAAAAAATCCCGAAAAATACATAAAAAATCCTAAAAAGTAAATAAATAAAGAGACTTTTTGTTGCAGATTAAATTTGATTGGTTTAATAGATATTGAATTTAAAAAAATGGGAATATTTTTAACCCCTTAGTGACCGGGCGGTTTTACACAAATCAGTCTTTTAGTGACCGCTGCTGTTTTTACATTTCTGCGCTGTTAGTGTTTAGGACAATTTTTCCTCTTACTCGTTTATTCGACCCACACATATTATACACCCTTTTTCCCGCCATTAAATGGACTTTCTAGAAATACCATTATTTCCATCATATCGAATAATTTACTATAAAAAAAAATATGAAATATGAGGAAAAAAATGGTAAAAACACACTTTTTCGAAATTTAATCCTCAAAATCTACAACCACCCAAAAAGACCCCGGCTAAATAGGTTCAAAATTTTGTCCCGAGACTAGAAATACCCAATTTTAAAATGCGTTTGCTTTTTAACCCCTTCACTGCTGAGACAGTTCACCTATGTGCGCTGCGCTCATTCTGACCATTTTGTGCTAATTATTTTTAGATGACAGCCTAGGTCCTATTTAATTAAACTCCCCCCAGACAAAAAAAACTTTTAAAAAAAAAAATATTTTTTTATTTTATTTAATTTTTTTATTATTTTCTTTTATTTAATTTTTTTTAAAAAAAAATTTTAAAAACCAAACCTGGTCATGTTTGGTATCATTTGAAAGGCCATAATCAGGCCTTTTAAATGATGGCAAATATGACCATCCAGCTGCCATGGATCGGGAGATAAAGGGATCCTTAGGATCCCCTTATCTCTACATGGCAGCTAGAGGGTTAACTGGCCCACTGACATCCTCACACATATGGTGAGGTTGTCAGTGGGTGGGGGGGACCTGGAGGCTTGGCTGACATCCAAGATGTCAGCCCCCCTCCAGGTTTGAATCGCGTTTTGGCGCCAATTGGCGCCGAAAAGCGATCCGGCGGCGAAACTGTTAATGCCATACACTGCTGGAAAGGGGAGGCTCTCCCCTCTCCAGCGGTGCAAACGGCATCTCCCTAGCTTCAATGGTTGGGGAGATAGAGGGCTCCGAAGGAGCCCCCCTCCCCTCCATTGAAACACATGGGGGCACCTTCTGATGACGTCACCACGCAGCGTGGCGACGTCATCAGCCTCGCCTGCCCATGTAAATCACATGGGCAGGCTTCCTCCCTGCCAGATCGCCGTGGGATCCGACGAGGGAGGTGAGTATCGGGCGGAGGGGGATTTGGCGCCGCTGACGTACCCTGTACGTCCGCGGGTCTAAGGGAGACCCGAGGACAGGACGTACAGGGTACGTCAGGGGTCATTAAGGGGTTAATATTGAAACCTATTAGATTCACCTGATTAACCCTTTCGCTGCTGAGGCTTTTCCCGCCCCTGTGCTGAGGTCATTTTTTACCTGTTTTGCGCATCATGTTTAAACCTGTTTTGAAGGCTTATTTTAGTATATGACATCGACATATTATATATCGTTCTTTCCGTCAGACTCGGTAGATTCATAATATGTCATTATTATATGTATACGTTATGTCATGTTTGTATATTATAACAAAAAATGCAATAAAATATGTATTTTCAATAATTTACAGCGTGTAAAGTGTTTTTTTCCACATTTTAACATGCGAGCAATTGCGGTTATATTTTGTATGGGGTGCGCTTGTTAAAAAAATTAGAGATGGGGTCTCGTTACATTTTTTTTTGGGGAAAATGACACCATTTTTAACAAACGCACCGCATACAAAAATCGTTAATGCAGCATTATTGTTCACATTATAATTGAAATGGGAACAATATTGCTGCATTAACAAAACAAAAAACAAAAAAAAAAAGTGTTTATTTTTTTTTTTTTAATTTTTTTTTATTTTTTTTTTTATTTTTATTTTTATTTTTATTTTTTTTTTACATTTTTTTTTACTTTCATGTTTGGTATCGTTGGAACGGCCATGCTCTGGCCGATCCAACGATATCAAAATTTAACCCCTAACTGCCACGGATCGGGAGATAGGGAGTTCATTGGAACTCCCTATCTCCACACTTCGTGGCAGTTAGGGGTTAATGCTAGGACTGGCGTCATCGTGCTGCGCACGATGACGCCAGTCCTCTGGGGGAGTTCCCGGAAGCTTGGCCGACATCCAAGATGTCGGCCAGCTCCCGGGAAGGATCGCAAATCGGCGCTTTTCAGCGCCGATTTGCGATCCAGCTCCCCAGGGGTTAATGCCAGGCATCATTTGGAAGGGCAGGCTGTGCCCTTCCAAATGATGCCTGGGTTAAGCCCCTGTGAGCCGCCGATCGGGAGGGAGAGAGGTCCGAAGGACCTCCCCCCCCTCCCTTTCAGGCGCCTCCTCCGCACATGCGGGGGGGGCGCCTGAATTATGTGTCATCGCGGGGGCGCGATGACACATAACAATGGCGGCCACTGCTCCGGATGCCGGGCTGACATCCAGGATGTCAGCCCGCACCGGAGGGGCCAGCGATCGGCCGGAACCCGGCCGAACGCTGACCCCAATGCGAGGACGCGCTCAGCGCGTCCTCCGCATACCAGGGGCAATGCTGAGGACGCGCTGAGCGCGTCCTTAGCATTGAAGTGGTTAAACCTGCCGAATGAAAGCACCGAAGATCGGGCATTTTGACAACTTTTCACTGCTGTTCGGTGTTCCCTGAATAGTTTAACCATTACTTCTCTATGCGGACTTTCACTGCCACCAAACAGCACTGTATTTCGCTGGCAATTCGCCAAAATTTGGCAAACTGCCTGCTTTGTGAATAGCCGAATGGCCACAAAAATGCACCGTACGGGGAAATTTACTGTTCGGTGCATTTTCAGGTCAACTTCAGATCTCAGTGCATAACCCCTTAAGTCTTAACATAAAATCATTATCAGGTCTATTCACTAAGGGGTGAAACTCTGGGGAAATAGCAGGAGAAGAGAACAATCAAGACCAAATAGCCGATTTGGAAAGTGAGATGAATGGGAGAATTTTTCAGGTTTGGCTATTTTGACCTACAATTTTCACTTCTCCTGCCAGTTCCCCTGAGTTCACCCTTTAGTGAATACATGTATGAATACATTTTATATAGTGCTAATATTGCATATCAGTGGCATCACTAGGGTTGGTGTCACCTGGGGTGGTAACTCATGGTGTCACCTCCCGTATCTCCTTCATAGGGAATAACCTGACTGGTGAGGGGATATGCAGAGGGACAGACAGCCAGGTATAGAAAGATACGCAGAGGGGTAGATGATTAGGCAGTGGAATGAATGGATAGAGGTATTGATATGCAAATTTTTTAGAGATGAATGGATAGATAGACGGATGGATGGATGGATGAATGGATGGAAAGACAGTGGGATTGATGGACAGTGGGATGGATGGATGGATGGATGGATGGACAGATGGATAGACAGAAAGTGGGATGGATTGATAGACATACAGTGGAATGTATGGAAGAACAGGCTGGGATGGATGGATATGTAGGCAGACAGGGAAGGATGAATAGACAGGGGTGGATGGATGGACAGACAGACAGTAGGATGTATGGATGGGTGGACAGACTGGGATGGATGGATGGATATATAGACAGACAGGGATGGATGGTGGGATGGATGGATAGACAGGGATGGATGGGCGGACAGACAGTGGGATGTATGGATGGATGGATAGACAGGCTTGGAAGCATGGATGGATGGACAGACAGACAATGGATGATGGATGGATGGATGGACAGACGGAAGGTGGACAACCTGGGATGGATGGACAGACTGGGATGGATGGATATATAGACAAACAAGGATAGATGTAGGGATGGTTGGCTAGACAGGGATGGATGGACAGACTGTGGAATGTATGGATGATGGACAGACTGGGAATGATGGATAGACAGGCTTGGAAGCATCGATGGATGGAAAGACAGACGATGGATGGATGGACACTGACAAACTGGGATGAATGGATAGACAGACTGGGATGGATGGACTGACAGTGGGATGGATGGACAGACAGTGGGATGGTTTGGCAGAGACAGTGGGATGGTTTGGCAGAGACAGTGGGGTGGATGGACAGAGACAGTGGGGGTGTATGCATGGACAGACAAACAGTGGGATGTATGAAGGCATGGATGGATGGATGGACAGACAGACAATGTGTCCTCTGTCACCCTTCTCAGCCCTCAGTGTTCCCTAGGTCATCCTCCCTGGCCCCCAGTGTGCCCTGTCACCCTCCCCAGCCCCCTCTGATCCCTCTATCACCCTCCCTAGCCCCCTCTTCTACCCTTTCGAGTGTAGATCCTGTTACCTGACTCTGTCCAGGTCCAGAATGTGCAGGATGTCAGGGCAGCTGCTCCTCAGCCTGACTTCTCTCCTCCTCACATCTACAGGCACGTGCTTGCGATGGTGCTGTGTGAGGAAGGGGCGAGGCAGTGTGATGGAGGCTCCCCAGACTCAGAGCCAGGGGAAGCAGGGGGCAACCATGATAGTGGGACGGATGCTCCCCCTCCTTTCCCTGCCCCTGGTTGTCACATGGAGGGGCAGGGCTTGAGCCAGCCAGGGGTGGGGTTTCTCCTCTGCAGAGCGCTGATCTCTCCCCACAGACAGACAGCACTGAGAGCAAGCACACACCAAAGGCTGGCCCTTGGAGGTGGCACCCCCAAGAGGGTGTCACCTGGTGTGGCCTTCCCCCTTGTGACGCCACTGTTGCATATATACTGTAGCTAACAACAACAAAGAATATTGGTAAATAAAACATCTAACTTTATTCAAATATTTAATAAAACCAGTGAAAACTCTACAATGATTCATATGGAATAACGATTCCTGAAAGAAAAGAATCTTGAAAGATTAAAAACAGAGGTTTACATATTACAACACATAGCTCCCTCAGTATTCGTGGGTGAATGCCATCCAGCCATGGGACTTTGTTCACATTCACTTTGTTTAGATGCTGCAACACCTTTTCTTGAGTCAACCAAACACATTTTATTAGTAAGAGTTTATCAATGATTTGCATGTCTCTTGTCATAGGTTCCACCCCTGACTCAGATTTCAGTGAACCTACACTTTCAATGATTAGTTATTTTTTTTTATTTATGTACTTAAAGAATCTTTTGGGGATGGTATTTCTCTCTTCAGCTATTTTTTTTTCCATTTTATCGTTTGGCCCAACTAGTCGTTTTTACATTCTTTACTGGCTTATATACTTTATATACTTTATAGGATGCCTCAGATTTATCTACAGTAATTTGAAAGCTTTAAATGCCTTATTTTATATTACCGGTGCTTCCTTTCTACTGAGTCACATTGGTTTCAGTTTGTTTCTTTTATATTTATTACCAAGTAGTGGTATATATTTAGACGTGTATTTTTAAAGTGTTAGTTTGAAGATATTCCACTTATCCTCTGTGTTTTTCCCATGACGTTTCTGACAGTCATTGATATTAGCCAAGTCCTTCTGTGTTCTAGGGATGAGCCGAACACCCCCATATTCGGATCGCTTTCGAACTCGAACAATTTAAAAGTTCGAGTTCGAATACGAACACGAACCGAACTCAATGCAACTCAATGGGACTCGAAAGTTTGATTTTTAGAGTGCCCTCCAAGAGGGCATATATGCAAGATATTTGCCATAAAAGGTGTATGGGGGTCCGGGTAGTGCCCTGGGAGACAGGAAACAATGACAAAAAGTTTAAAAAAAAAGTTTTTAAAGGAACAGTGAATTTTCCATGAAATAAGGGTTAAAAATAAAAACGAAAAATTCCTTCAAATATCGTGCCTAGGAGGTCCCCATAACCTGCCCGTGAAGTGGCGGATTTGTAGGATGTATAGAAACATTTAAAAACAGAAAAATGACGCTTCAAATTACGGTAAACGGTTTTCCTTTAATCTATTCATAAACAACTGCTTGGGGCGGCAGTCTGTATGAAAAGACATTTTAGGACACGCAGAACAAGTTTAGTGATTTTTTTGGCTAAATTATGGTGAAATTTATGCAGGCTTTGGATGAAAGTAACAATTGGTGCTTTAAAATTGGGCCTTTAGTGTCGGCAACAGTGCTGTCACACCGTAACCCCTCTGCGGTATTGTGGAAGAGTGCAGGGTTGGACCCTGCGGTCCAATATTAAAATTATATAAATCTGGTAATATAGGCGTCAGTGGCAGTGCACCCAAATATTGTGCCTTTGGTGGCAGCAAGTGCCTTCACACCGTAACCCCTCTGTGGTATTGTGGAAGAGTGCAGTGGTGGAGGTTTTGGTAATGCAGAAGAGATTGCCGATCTATTCAGTTACATCAGCAGCTATAACAAAATCGGGTCAGCAATGTTTAGGCACTTGTACTGCACTACTGTATATGGTGAGAATCGGCGCACACCAGTAGCAACAGGAAGCAAACAGAACGGGCAGGGAATACACAGAGAATAGTCAAATGGCAGGCAAAGTCTGCAACAGATCGGGTCCTCAGAACAAGCAGGGTCAGTAACAAGTATACAAACTGATATCGGTACATTACTGTGAGGTTTATTGCTGTGGAGCTCTGTCATACGCTATATGAAATGAATTTAAGGGGGGAGGGGGTGAAAGTAATTAAAGGGGAAAAATGAATTAAGGGGGAGTGAATTGAATTAGAGGACGAGGACCCTGCTGCCAGTCTGCTTCTGGAGACCTGGAGTCAGACAGTGGACCACAGCAACAGAGTGAGAGTGGTAGGTAGCAGGATCACAGGGAAACACTGGGAGTGGCAGGCAGTTTGAAATATGTGGGTTTATTGACACAGCAAGACCAGGGATCACCACCAGGCCACATTGCAAATTTGTGCAGTGCCTGGTGCCCCTCCTATGCCACATTGCCAAAGGAGGGGACCACACACTCTGTAGATTGGCCCTGTGGCACAGGAGGGGCACCAGGCACAGCATAGATTGGCAATGCGTGAGGACACCAAACACTCCCGATTGGCATGGAACGGATTGGGTGGAGGGGGGAACCAAAACGCAACTTCGCCTGAGTAAACAAAAATGCTTGCACCGGCCCTGGATACCACACACAGACATATACGTATATATCAACACGCAAACCTATATATACGTATATATCAACACGCAGATATATATATACACCCACCCACAGACCTCAGACCATATATACACATACGCACATGGGGGGTGGCATGTGGACAATCTCAACTAAATGCGCCCCCCCCATTTGGCTGATCCCTCCAGAAGAAATGTTGAAACCGACAGAGCAGAGAATATTTATATTATTCTCTGCTCTGTCGGGTTCAACATTTCTTCTGGAGGGATCAGCCAAATGGGGGGGGGGGGCAATTAGTTGCCAAAATTTATGTGTAATACAAGTCTGGATATATATATTTATAAGAATATAGATATATATCTTATCTATATATATCATACCTGCCCTTACCTTCCCCTATAAATTTGCTAAAAATATACGCACAAAAGAAAAACACTGCCTGAGACCCCGCGCAGCCCACATGCCACCCCCCTCTACCTGGCTGAATGTATCTAATATATATAATTAAATACATCCAGCCAGGTAGACAAAGAAAAAAAAAGTTTTATTTTATGTTCCCGGGGACATTTAAAAATGTCCTCGGATTTTTTTTTTTTTTAGAAATGTGTCGCCTTACCTTAGCCTGGTGGTCAGTGGGGGCTCCCTGGATCCTGGTTGTAGGGGGGGTCTGCCGTGGCCGCAGGTGCAGTGGCTCCCTCCCTGCGCTGCCTGTCTCTGCCACATGCACCCGGGCGGCTAGCCCACACAGTCGCAGCTCTGTCATCCGACGGCCGCATGCTCCTCAATGCTCCTCAAGGGGATCCTTGGGAGGCCCCTGCAGGCTGCACTCTACATGCCTGATTAGAGGGCCATGTCTGCCTGATGTTTTAGTAACAAGAATGTTTTATCCCATAGGCTTCAATGTTAAAAATATTCCCGTTTTAATTCAATATCTAATAAACTTACAGGAAAGAAAAAGAAAAAGCACTGGGGACTAAAAATCGAAAACCAGTGTCTACAATGGGCATAACCCGGCAATATTGAAGAAGAAAAAAAGTGGTACACACCAACTACCCAATATCAATTTTAATAGGTGTACTAAAATAACTAACATAACACCGAACGCATAAAAAACATATAATGAATTAAATAGGTCACAAATTGAAACCACCCAATGAGGGATAGGTACCTCACTAAGGCAATCCTGTTGGTCTGTGCACTCAAATCAGATAAAACTGAGTAACACAATCTAGCTAATGTAGGCTACTGAGCGACAATTAGTAGTATACCAGGCATTCGTACAATCAAATCAGAAAGCATTGGATAATTCATAATCTTCGGAAGACCACCTTAATTAGGTGTAGAGGTCGACCGATATGTAGATAATTATGCGCATAAAGTAGCAAGATGTTGCATAAACTTGTAAAGTACCAATCCCACTTTGGCACCTATTTAATTTTGTCCCTAACAATGAGGGCGTAGCTATCTTTGTTGTATGGCTTTTGTGCTGCCTGATGGTTCTATGGTTATAAACCTATGCTGTATTGCTGATTTAGCAGTTTCTAAGATTGCACAGTTACATTTTCTAGTACGATTTTTGACTCAATGAATGTATATTTGGCATATATAGGAGCCACATGTTAGGCCCTTCATAGAATTGATTCTTTACAAGTTTATGCAACATCTTGCTACTTTATGCGCATAATTATCTACATATCGGTTGACCTCTACACCTAATTAAGGTGGTCCTCCGAAGATTATGAATTATCCAATGCTTTCTGATTTGATTGTATGAATGCCTGGTATACTACTAATTGCCGCTCAGTAGCCTACATTAGCTAGATTGTGTTACTCAGTTTTATCTGATTTGAGTGCACAGACTAACAGGATTGCCTTAGTGAGGTACCTATCCCTCATTGGGTGGTTTCAATTTGTGACCTATTTAATTCATTATATGTTTTTTATGCGTTCGGTGTTATGTTAGTTATTTTTGTACACCTATTAAAATTGATATTGGGTAGTTGGTGTCTACCACTTTTTTTCTTCTTAATATCTAATAAACCATTGCTTATAATATTCTGCAGTAAAGAGTCTCTTTATTTCTAGATTTTTTTAGTATTTTTTATACTTTTTTCAAAATATTTTTTTTTTCGAACTCGACCCGAACACGCCAAAAAGTTTGAAGTTCGCAAACTTTCGAACGGCCAATGTTCGAATCAAACTCCGAACCGAACAGCTCATCCCTACTGTGTTTTAAGTCTGCCATGTTCCCCGGTACCAATCTTTACCGTGTTCCTTTATATCTAGCCTGTCATGTTCCTTGTATTTTACCACTGCCATGCTCCCTGATTAAAGGCACTGGTGTGTTTCCTGATATTCAGCCTGCCATTTTCCAATATCCTACCTTGCCAATTCCCCAGGAACCATGTCCTGCTGTGTATCCTGGTATCCATGATCCCTTTCCTGTGTGCTGATCATCTGCATACCTGCCCTGGTGTAAAACCTGTGCTCTGTGTTAATAATAAATCCCCAAACTTTACCATTGTACCTGCCTGATGTGCCTATTATTCCTGCATACTGGTTTCTTCCTGTCAATCTCCCGCACCTACCTTGACATATAATACCAAAAAGTATAGACTAAACTTATGTTTCTCAACATCAGTGGTAAATATTTTAAAGTATGGAACAATCAATGATTAAATCATATTCTGAAAAAACTAATTTGACCTTGAGAGTCTCTGTACTACAGTATTGAAAGTAAACCCTTCAGTGCAGGAAGGAGGGCCTAGGACATTTTGTGGTTGTGGAGAATCATTTCACTGCCAGGATCCTGCAGAAATTGGCAGTTCATTGCTATCCCTTTTAAGCAGAGTGTCCCACAAAATGTGTAAAAAGAGATTTGTATATATCACTGTAAGTTATTCCAAACCGCGATGCGACACAGAGAAAAATGCAATCCCTGACCTGTTCCAGACTAATTCCAGACAACGTCAAAGGAAGACTGTACTCCAATGTTAGTTTCCAAACTCTCACGCTTATCATAAACAACATGAGCAAATTGTATTAACTATTTTAAGCTGATAATGCCACAACACAGAGAGTTAGGTAGAAGCTTTATTTATAAACATATGCATTTCAAAATAGACTGAAGGGTGAGCCGGAAATGATTTCGTTGGCCATGGGAAATGGGACGTGGACAAGTAAGGGCATCGTAAATAATCATAAAGAAAGATGTTGAGATCAGAACCATTATGCTTGGGGTAAGACTGGAAGCAGATAACAGTCCAGCAGTCAACGACTAATATTCAAAGCCGTGGATCAGCAGAACTGCAAGACAAAGACAAATAGAGATCAGATGAGATGTAATTTGAATAAAAATGGACGCAAAAAGGATACTGTAGGTGAAAACAAGAAATCTGAGAATGCGCAGCCGGTTTAGTGCAACGTAAAACGGAAAGAAACTTCCAAAGACACAATATAAGAGATAGCTGTGCAAATAAAAAACTCATGAATTCAAAATACGAATGGGGTAAAATAAAGTGATATTAATACCTATATTCTTTTCTGCATCATGTTTTAGTGAAACAAGCAACAGCTGCAGAGAAGAAAATTGTATTTATTTATTTATAAAGGATTTTACCAGGAAGGATACATTGAGATTTCTCTCGTTTTCAAGTATGTCCTGGGTTCAAGAGCATTGAAATTTTACAGTTGTTACAGAAATACAATGTAATAAATGCAAGATATTAAAAACAAAACACAAATATACAGATTAACACTGAAAATAAATATGTAAGTAATATAGTTACTATGTTACATGTTTACAGGTGCATTCTGTACCGAGGTATGCTAGTAAGGAGCTCTTGAGTGACTTAAGACTGGGGGAAGATTTGATGGTGTCTGGAAGGTTATTCCATAAATGCGGTGCTCTGTAGGAAAATGAGGATCGAGACACTTTCTTTTTGTATTGTGGTATTGCAAGTAAGGTGCTGGTCCTGGATCGGAGGTTATAGGATGAGGGAACTGCTAGGGGAAGCAGACTATTCAGGTAGGGTGGCAGTTTCCCAGAGAAGCTCTTAAACACCAGGTTGGAAAGGTGAAGGGTGAGTCTAGATTCCAGCGACGGCCAGTTTAGTTCTTTTAACATGTCACAATGGTGGGTCATGTAGTTTGATTGTAGCACAAAGTGGCAGAATGAGTTATACAATGTAGTAAGTTTCTGAAGGTGTGTTTGTGGGGCCGCTGCATACACTACATCTCCGTGTTCAATAGCCGGCATAAGCATTTGTTGTACAATCTGCTTTCTTACCGCGGGGCTCAGGCAGGATTTGTTTCTGTACAGGGCACCTAGTTTGGGGTAAAGTTTGGATGAGAGTTTTTCTATGTGGGGGCCAAAGGATAGATTTGGGTCTAACCACATACCTAGATATTTGAGAGAAGTGACTGTGGTCAGCGTGCCATTTGATTTTGTCCTGACATGTAGATGGGGATTTTGCAGTTTATGTAGTTTAGGTGCTGTTCCAAAGAGCATTGTTACAGTTTTGTCAGTATTTAGAAAAAGTTTGTTATCTGTGATCCACTTTTCTACCTCTGTGAATTGTTCTTGCAGCACGGCCTCCAGCTGTGGAGATCTGGTTTGCTGGTATAGATTACGGTGTCATCTGCATACATGTGTACAGTTGAGGCTTTGCAGACGTTGGACAGATCATTTATGAATAATGTGAATAGCAGGGGGCCGAGTATTGAGCCTTGGGGTACTCCGCATGTGCCTGGGAGGGGGAGGGAGGAGCTGCCAGAGATGGACACATGTTGCGATCGGTTGGATACATATGATTCAAACCAGGTTAGCATGTGATCACCAATACCAGAGTTTTTAAGTTTTTGTAATAAGATGCCATGGTCTACTGTGTCAAAGGCCTTGGCAAAATCAAGAAAGATGGCTCCAGTTAGGTCTCCTTGTTCCATGCCAGCTTGGGTATCATTGCAAACTTTTAAAAGGGCGGTTGTAGTTGAGTGATTTGGACGAAAGCCGGATTGATCTGGGGTTAAATAGTTTGAAGATTGATAATAATCACGTAATTGTGTGTACACGCATTTTTCCAAAATTTTTGACATAACGGGGAGCAATGAGATTGGACAGTAGTTGGATACCAAAGTACTGTCACCACTTTTATGGATAGGTACCACTCTCGCAGGTTTCCATAGTTTGGGTATGTATCGCAGCATTGCTGGGATTTGATCAGGTCCAGATTGGTATTTCATTTTTTGATTACGGAGCAGTTTAGTAACTACACTGACAGGCACTGGTTTAAAGTTGAATTTATCTGCGATATGGGGTCCCTGCATGGTTGGAGGGGCCTGACCTGTGTGTGGTCTTTCTGTAGGTGTGTCATTTGCTAGCTTAGCAATTAGGGTGGTGGCGCACCCAACAAAATAATTTTTAAAGGCATTTGCAACATCTAGGGGGTGTTGCAGGGTTTGGTTGTTTACTTTGATAGCAGCCGGCTGGGAGTGGACTGGGGGTGCTTGTATGTTACTTATGATTCTCCAAAAATTTCTAGGGTTTTAAAAATTTATAAATACCAATATCTTCTGACAATCAGCATGATTGTACAATACACACCAGAGCGAACATTATTGTTTTCTATTGCACCACTGCACCAAAAGCTTTTATTTCACTTTAGTTTACTCCATTTCTATTTTAAATTCCAGAGTCTTTTTTATTTGCACAACTATCACTTATATTGCTGTTTTGGGAGATTGAGATCAGCACACATGGGCAAATGGATCAGCAGAAAAGGGGTTAACAGCCCCCTTCTCTATCCATTTCCCCAGCCTTTACAGGCCCCTTTGTTACCCCCAGACTTTAAAGATCCTCTTCTGCCCCCCACAGCCCTTTCAGGGACTGTCATCTCCTCACCCCAGTTTTAAAGGCTCCCCCTCAGGCACCCCCAGCATTTCAGCCCCCCAACCTTTGAGAACTCCCTTCTCCCCTCCCCTTTAAGGGCCCCCTTCCCTTATCCATTTTTTACCCATAATGCCAGCCCTATTCCGATGTTGCTGCAAAGCACAGCGTTCAAGCCACCCAGCAGAACAGCTTGAGCACAGTGCTCTTTTTTTCAACTGCATATTACATCCGAGTTGCAAGCTGAGCTCGGATGTTGTACTGGTTACTGAACTTTAGCATCTCCTATACTTTGTGTAGGGGACTCTAATGTGGCCCCAGAGGATGGAGAACAATCTATTCCAATCATCCCGCTCTACATCTGCGTCTGACCTTATTCTAAAAAGAATGACGTGTTTCAGACACTGATGTTATGCGATTGCGCTTCAGCACCATCACATAACACATTGATTTAAACCCCCCATTAAATCCCATACTCTCTTTAGATCCCTTTCTCGCTGCGTGGTAGAGGTATACTGGAAACAAAGTTCCCAGTATACATCTGAGTATCATTCCACCGCCCTACCGGATCTCGTAGAGCTCGCTTGAGATCCTGTCTCCATGGAGTCTTATGGACTCCAACACCTAAGAAACATCTGAGAAAGCAGCTCCTTCGTAATATGGGCACTAAATGGCAGAGGCTGGTGGAAAACAGCAGATGCTCAGATCTTCCAATAGCATCTTCCATTTAGCATCAACTTTGGAATAGGGTCCCAAGTGGAGGAATGTCCAGTGGGTGAAAGGAATGGAGCTGTAATTATTTTTTTGGTACTAGTGGATATGAAGATCTGACACAATACTTTTATTAAAAACAGTGCAAGCCTAGAAAAATAAATGTGAGAAGAATGGTACAGAAAAATATATAACATTATGTAGAGTATGATACCAGGAGAACTAAAATGTTGACTCTCTCACCTTCCAACGATTGCCACACTCATTGCACAACACAAAAGTTGTCATTGGTTCATCAGCACTGCGGGTCTGCACCTGCGGAGAGCAAGTCAAAATGATAACATTTTACCTGCAGCTGGTTAAAGAAGGTTCTGGTGCAATACATTCTGTTACTACAGCACCAATCAATAGCCTGCTTATATTGGCCTTTCATCTACCGTCCCTCCATCCAAAATCCATATATACTGTATATTATAGCAAACGATCACTCCTGCACTCCAGAATAGAGGAATACCATGCCCGGTGCCCACTCGGCAAATGTAGAAGTAGAGAAATAGCGGCACTCTCGGTCTTTTCAAATATAGCAATTTATTGTAGAAATTCAGAATTTCTACAATAAATTGCTATATTTGAAAAGACCGAGAGTGCCGCTATTTCTCTACTTCTACTGTATATTATATATAGCATATATTTTGAATTATAGGTCTATACAGTATATACCTGTAATTCAAAACACAGAACTCTACGTGCTAGCACATCAAGCATGCACATTTGCTTTCATAATGCTTTTACAATTGCCCTGTGCATAGGCAGACTGACAGCTAATGGGGCCCCCAGGCAATAGGAGATCAGGGGACCCCCTTGTGCCACACCCACAGGAGGCCACACCCATACAAAATCCTACCCCCTACAACGCGACATCCACATGTTGTGCTAAAGAATTTTTTTCTTAATGCATTAAAATAATCTTTTTGAAAATTGTGTGAAGAAAAACAACTTGGACCCAGCAGCAAATTGGGGAATCCATTGTGTCCCCTCCAGATTCATATATGGTGACGGCTCTGCTGCAGCAGCCATCACTCACTCATTGCAGCTAAGGCTGCATCGCAGCACAGAATGTTCCTGTGGCAAATGTGGGAAGCTGCTGATCGCTGCAAAAGATACTGTATATTACTATCACACTGCACATTAAAGAGCTCCACAGCAATAAAACTCACCGTAATTTACTGATATCATTTTATTCTACCTCCCTAGCATATACATTTATTCAACCCCATAACACTTTATTCAACCCCTCACTGCATTCAACCCCCCCAGCATATCGATTTATTCAAACCTCCCAGCATATCAATTTATTCAACCCCAGCATATCAATGTATTCAAACCTTCATATCAATTTATTCAACCCCCAGCATATCAATGTATTCAAACACCCCCATATCAATGTATTCAATCCCCCAGCATATCAATGTATTCAAACCCATATCAATTTATTCAAACCCCCCAGCATATCAATGTATTCAAACACCCCCATATCAACGTATTCAAACCCCCATATCAATTTATTCAACCCCCAGCATATCAATGTATTCAAACACCCCCGTATCAATGTATTCAAACCCCCCAGCATATCAATGTATTCAGATCCCCCATATCAATTTATTCAAACCCCCCCCCCAGAATATCAATGTATTTAAACCCCATATCAATGTATTCAAGCCAAAAGCCCCCCTTCCTCCCTAAGTGTGGGTCAATCACCATAATCTGTTAAGAAAAAGATCTCCTCGGACTCTCTGTCCTCCTTCAAAGTGGAGCTGGCTCCGCTCGACAACACCCTTTGTTGTGTGTGTGCCGGTGTCTGCCGCTGTGTGCCCTACACGTGCATCACGTGACGGGGTGGTGCCAATGCAGCATGCTGTGCTCATGTTGTGGGAGTCACTGAGGCACACTACGGCGGTTTGAGAGTGTGCTACTTGCACCCCTTCCATGTCTGATGGTGATGACGACGAGGTCCGATGATCATAGCTCCGGATACCATAGCTGAGAGGTGCGGGGCCCACTGAGACAGTCAAAACCAGGTCCCTGCAACCCGTGGGCCCTCGTGCAGTGCCCAATTGCCTGACGGGTCAGTCCGCCCCTGGCCCTGTGTCTCTCACAACCCACCTAACCATCTCCTTTGCCATCTCACCAGGTTTTCAGATTCCTTAGACTTAGACAACATTCTCACTCATCTGCACTCTATTTTAAATTCTGCACATTTCCTACAATGTCTGTGCAGCTTTCTTGATCTCAATTTAAATACAGTGTTATGCTTCAAAATCTACAGGACATTATCATATAAGGAGGTTGTAATGTGGTTGTCTGTACCATACCCAAGATGGGTATCCACTTGCAGAAATACACCCCTCGTCATCAGTATCCCGAAGGAGTACTGATTCTGGCCCAAACCCACCCAGTCAATAGTCGGGTGAAAACATAACTGGGGATGACTTTATTTAGAGTTTACAATTGGAAAAACCCACACAGAGGGAATGTACATAATCCAATGGTAAAACACGCCCCAGTGTTAACATACTGAACAGCCTCCCAGTAGCTTCTCCCTCCCACACACATGCCCTGGTGTAAAACACAATGGCTGGGGAAAGAGGCAGTGAGAACTGGTTTAATCCAGATCCTGGAGGTTGGATGGAATCATGGGGATATAAAGGAATCAATTACTTATAGATACACATAAGGGAAACAACACAGTGCATACAACATGATAGGGATGTGCTTTTCGGGTTTCGGAATTTCGGAATTTTCACGAAATTTCCCGATTCGTGTTTTCGGATGCGGCCGATTTTCCGAAAATTTTTAGATCCGAAAATGGCAGATCCGAAAAGTTTTCCGAGCCGAAACAAAATATTTTTGGAATTTTCGAATGTACTTGAAATGTGTCAAATCGAAATTTATTGCTTTGAAACGAGGAGAACAGACGTTCCGAAAAAACGAAAATTTCCGAAAATACGAAAAGTCGATACAAAAAACGAGCTGACACGAAAATACGAAAAATGGTCGAAATTCCGAAAAAAAATGTACACGAAAAACGAGTCGAGCCGAACCAAATCGAAACAGAAATCGGTCGAAACGAGCCGAATCGAAAAGTTTAAAAATCCGAAAAATCGAATCGAATCGAACCGAAAAAAAAATCGGTGCACAAGCCTAGTATGTATGACTATGTACTATTGTATGACATTACAATAAACACATCAGGGAATAGGGGACAGAAAACACAAAAATCCTGAGCCTGTACCTAGAATTGTAGGTACAGGATGACTTCAACATAGCTGGAAAACAATAAAACACATCAGTGCCACACTTCCCAAACACATCTTTAAGTCCGTGTACTCCAAGTCTAAAGTGACTACTGTCACAGAGGTAAAATGCATAAATTACACGCTTGGGAGGGGAGGTGGTGAGATGCTGATGCAAAGTAAATAGGCTATGGTTTCAATATATACATTCATGGGGATATTTGCACAGGATACTATTTTACCATTATAGATTAATCACATCTGAGCAGGGCTCTCTACACATCCTGTTTCTATCCCTATGTTTCTCTTAATTATATCTTGCTGGTTATTGTGCAATGCTACAGAAGCTGTTGCCGATATATAAATGATGATACTGATGATGATGTTGATAATAATACATTATACTGTGCACAATCCAACATAACAGGCAATAATTATTATCAAAGGATTATCGTGATAAGGCAAAAAGAAGACAGAACAAAATGATGAATGGGGTGATGATAAATGAAGACAGAAATAATACAGTGCTTTCAAGTTAGGTCAAAAGCATATCTGGTTTTGCTGACATTTGCTTTAGAGGTTCAATATATACAGGGATAAATTCCATACTTAAAGCTAAAATGGGAACGCTAATGGTGAAATCTGCACCTGCAGTTTTCCCCGTAGCTTCCCCATTTTAGCATTAGATTCTGGGGCAGGCGCTACCTCGGCACTGTGACGGGGCATCACTTTGAACTTGGGGTACATGGACCTAGAAATGCATTTGGGAGGTTTAGGCCTCATGTTCTATATTGTCTCCTTTCCCTCTCCTATGTTCAAGTCACTGTGTACCTGTAAAGTGTTCCGTAGCAAGGTGCCTGTAACAAATCTATGTATGCCAACTGGGTCACATCTGTTAATGCTGCTTCCTTGCCCGAACTCCATTCTCCCTGCCTTTTTCCAGTCCTTATCCGAAGTTTAAGGACGGGTACACACAAAGAGCGTTGATAGCAAACCCAGTAATGAGGCAACACGTAGATCTGGAAGTTTTGAACAGACAGCTTCTGGCTCAGCCTTTATTGAACTAAATATATACAGTCCCAGGAGGAGCCTAGAGGCCCATGGGAAATCCCTCCTCATTATATGGTGGTGAATTGATCTGTAATTTCTACTTTGCTTCTCTGTGTCTGCGACATACTTAGACTAGGGAAAGATAATGGGATTAGCATTCCATCAAAACAGAACAATGGTAGATTGTGATGGTAAATGGCCAGACAAGCAAAGATCACTCAAACCTTTAATAGATGCAAACAAATTCCAGATAGGGGGAGTTGGGAAGGGCTACAGTGAGCCACACAGTAATCCTATTAATAGATAGTAGGGGTGTGCACCGATTTTGTTTTGATTCGGTTCGGTTCGTTCGGATTTTTTAATTTTTCGTTTCGGATTGTCTCTGCCGATTTCCGTTTCTGTTCGTTTCGTTTCAGCTCGTTTTTCGGATCTACTTTTTTTTCGTGATATCAGACATTTTCGTGTTTTCGGATCGGCTCGTTTTTCGTATCGACTTTTTTTTTTCGTGATAACGGACATTTTCGTGTATTCGAATGGTCTATTCTATTCGTTTTGACTTAAACTAATGGTATTTCGGATGATCCGATATTTCTGTCAATACGATATTTCTGTCGATACGATAATTCTGTCGATACGGTAATTCTGTCGATATGGTAATTCTGCCGATTCTATCGTTTTTTATTAAATAAAGATCCTTTTTTCTTATGAATATGCATTGCACAACTTTATTTAATCATATTAAAATGGTATGAAAGGAACAAAAATGAACAAGTGTTTCACAAGTGTTTCACTTTTCAAACATTCAAAGCAAACTGTTTTGCTAATTTATTCACTTCACTCGTCTGCGGTGTCGGGTTATTCCGGAGGCTTCGCTGCGTGTGATCGGCTCCTGCTCGGGTTTTTCCGGCGTCTTCGGCGGGTTAATCCAGAGGTTTTTGCGAGTTTCGGCGTGCATTCGCCGGGTTTTTGCAGTGACTTTTCGTTGGGTTTGTGGCAGCCTTTCCCTGCGCTTCGACGGCCCTGTGGTGTTTGCTGAATACACCGCAGGGTTGCCGAAATGGGATTGCCGAATCGGTCTGAATTGAAGAGTACGAAAAGTCACCGAACATGCGGTGACTTTTCGATTCTTTTTGAATAACCCTGTAAGTCTTCCGTCCGTTAAACACTTAAGCATTCTGATTTTCTAACGATCAGCACCCTGGATAGCACCATCCTGTTGCTGTCCAGGATGCTGATCTTTAGAAAATCAGAATGCTTAAGTGTTTAACGGCAGACTGACTTACGATAGAGTAAGCAAAAGGGTTAATTAATTTTTTTCATTTTAAATAATTTTATTTGTTCTGTTTTTTTGTTTCAGATAATTTTGATCAACTTTTTTTCCGTTTTAAAACCTTTTGTTCTGGTTTTTATTTTTAAAGTCAGACCATTTGGGTCAGTTTTGCATTTTTTAAATCATTTTGTTCATTTTTGTTCCTTTCATACCATTTTAATATGTTTAAATAAAGTTGTGCAATGCATAATTATAAGAAAATACAGAATCAGCAATGGGACCGAAAAAATACGATGTCCGAAATGACCGAAATGGAACCGAAATCACGAATGGAACGAAAATGACTTGCGATCTTACACATTTCACATCCATACGAAATAACGAAATTATTTCGTTTCAGATTGGAAATTGTTTCGTTTCGGCCGTTTTTGGATCTGATCCGATTCGGAAAATCGTCCAAATCTGAGGCACCGAATCGGCCCGATTCGTCAAAAAAACGAATCGGGCCGAAACGAAACGCTCATCCCTAACAGAGAGTAACAGATACACCTACCTTTCCTAGACCGGGCCCTTTTCCTGCCTTGTCCTTCACCATCTTTTCAGATATTGCTTCGCCATTAACCTGTTATTTCCATAATTATTATAATAAATCCCCATTTAAATCTTACTCAAGCATCTGCCTGTGTGTCACTGCATCCTGGGCTCATATCTTCGTTCCCCAGTACACCAACACATGACAAAACTATAATAAATGTTGTTAGAAAGCGCTTAGTGTAAATAAGACACTTTGCTTTTGTTCTGAGTTACATTTACATTTATATCTATTTTTGCCATAGAGTTAGACATCACTAATAAATACTGTAGATGCAGATATATTGTATAAAACATGTATGCCAGGAAGAAGGTTCCAGAGGTAAGACACAACAAATTGCACGTAATTGTACAAATATATCAAACTGCATGAAACAGCACGCCAATATTTTAGCATGACTTCATGAGCTTGCCCAACGCGCTGGTAGCATTGATGCTCGAAGACCACAAAATAGCCCAGGAATATCAACAGGGTTGAACAGGACAGCACACTCATCCAAGACAATGTTTCCCAAACCTCCCCTCGGGACCCTCAACCAGGCCAGATTTTGCAGATCGCCTTGGGGAAATACAGACTGAATCCTGCAATCACCGAGCAGCAAATCATATCACCTGTGCTGTGCTTCAGATATCTGGCAAGCATGGCGTGTCATTGGGTCCTGAGGACAGGTTTGGAAAACACTGATCTAAGGGTATTGCACAATACAAGTTACTTACCTTTGTATATGATCCTTGAAAGTGGACAGGGATATAGTAACAACTGTGTGGATAATGCCTGGGACTCTCACGGCTGTATGCTTTATGTGGGTTTATACCAGTACATAGGTTGCTTTGGTTAGTAAATTTTTAGTTTATTTTTTCCTGCAAAAAAGGATTTCTTTAGACTGGAGTCCACTTTGGATGTTTTTCCATAGTAAAGGGAGACTAATGGTGGAATGAATATATCTCCTAGATCCAACAATTTGGGCGGTCTTGATCCCCCCGACAAGCTGACTAAGTAGGAGCAGTACTTTAAAAAACAGCGGGCCCAATTCGCCATTGTATACTAAAATGTGGACGCTAACAGGGAAAATCTGCGCCTTCAGGTTTCCCTGTAGCGCCCCCATTTTAGGGCGACATTCCAGGGCACCTCGCCCTAACCGCTGGGATTCTTATGGTAGCATCTAGGGATGAGAGGGGTCAGGGATGCCTATCTCGGGGCGAGGGTGTCTATTTGTGATGATCAGTGTGTTTTATGGGGCCCATAACATTTTTCTCGCTTAGAACCCCATAAAGGATAGGGGTGGCTCATCTCAGTACCTGCGTACTTTGCGTACGTATGTTTAATAGCACCTGCTCAGAACGAAGGATTGGAACTGAGCGTGTATGCACAGAACCAATCCATTTACTGCCTCTCTCAGGACACCAGCTAACACAGGTGGTCAGAGTGAGGGTGATGTCAGATCACAGACATCACCAAATCGGCATCAGAGTAAGGGGAGGAACGTTACACAGTCTGGCCACTTTAAAAAACTAAAGTAGTCAGAATGTGTCGCATTTTCCTTTAACTACACAGGCTATTAGTATGTTCCATTTATCTTACAGAGTTATGCTATGTTTTTCATGTATTTATTTGTAGTAACCTGGGCTCTGGTTAGATTGTAAAGAAGTCTCATTATTGATAATTATTTATTGTGCCCGCACCACCATATTTTTCATCTTATTTTGTTGGACACAGTCTGACACATTGGGTGGATGCTGCATGTAGGTGTCACACTCCATTAATCATACAAGTAAATTAGAAGCTCTGTATACCACTATGTCTTGACTGACATATGAGGGGAAAGCTCTGGAAGCAAACTTTGACCCAGGGCCCAAAGAGGTCCACTGACACCCCTGTCCTGTGATAAAAAACATACTGGGATAACTCTTCAAAGAGTGAGATGCGAATGTAATAAACAGGATAAGTGAGATGGAGAAGGGCTCTTTGTAAGTCAGGTCAGAGTTTAACGTATTTTATTGATGCCAAGCCAACAAAGGCCTCTGCAAAGTGGAGTAGCTGATTAGGAAAGATGAATGGGGAATATGAATCTGTCAGAAACATTTTGTGTAGACTGGAGCAGAGCCCTGGATGTGAATGATGACAATCAGGCTTTAGTAGCTATAGCAAAATATAATAAAAAAAATGAATCACATTTTACTTCATGTCATGCTAACGTTGCATGAATTTAAGCAATGTACTTTTTTATAGAGGCAGCAGAACCAGTGATCATAAATATAAAGACTGAAAGGTATGGCAGGATTCATTTGGTTGTGAAAATGGTGATGCAATTAATGGTACTTAATTGTACAGATATGTTTTGGTGTCTAAGTGGAGGCAATTTAAGTCGATTAGAGAGATTTTAGTTTATGGAGCATATTTAAATATCTGGGATGAGATGGCAGATGTGCAACTTGTAGCACAGGCAATAAGGGCTAAATTACAATCCTAGCGTTAAAACGCGGGCGCAAGGGAGGTAAAACTGCACCTGCAGTTTTCCCCCTTGTGCCCGCGTTTTAACGCTGGATTACAATGCAGGCGCAAAAAATGCTGCCTGCATTGTTTGCGGGCGTTAACCCCCGGGATGCTCGCTGCAGCGCTGAGCGCAGCCGCGAGCATCCACTCGATGGAGTCCATAGGACTCCATTGAGTTTCCCCCT
This sequence comes from Leptobrachium leishanense, assembly GCA_009667805.1. NCBI lineage: Eukaryota > Metazoa > Chordata > Amphibia > Anura > Megophryidae > Leptobrachium > Leptobrachium leishanense. The sequence continues at coordinate 198,624,326 of CM019064.1, forward strand.
GCCGGTCACATGACCAGCCGGATCTCGACTGACGAGATCCGTCCGGTCAGCGTAGTGATACGCAGGGAGAGACTGTGGGTACTTTTTCCCCCAGTCTTTCACTGCTCCTGCTGGACGGAGGAGGCGGTTGGAGCCACGGTCTTCGCCGCAGGACAGGAGGTGAGTATCTGAGTTTTTTTTTGTTTTTTAGGCTGGTGTTAATGGATTCTGCAGAAGCGGAATCCATTAACACCAAGTCCTGGCTGTGGTTAACTTTTTGCTAACCCACAGCCGGACGTTAATCAACGCTAGTAGATTGTAATACTAACGCTGATTAACACTTTGCGCTCCTCATGTTAAGTATAGGGAGCACAAAGTACAGAAACCTCATGCTAAAAAGCACAAGGTACCAAACGCAAACGGGTTACTTTGAAAACCAGTGTTTCATTGAAAACCAAGCCGCACCTGCCCCTCCAGCACGTGACTGCCCCTATCAGCGGGCCGGCGCCTGCCCTTTTCAGCAGGCATGGAGGCCATCGGCTTAAGTTTACCAGCGATGCAGCCTGGCTGTGGTCTCTCCTGCAGTGCAGTGCGCCTGTGAGACGGAACGCGGTGTTTAGAGCCTGTCACGTGTCATGCGAGGCACTGCTCTGATGACTTAGACAAGCGCGCCTTTAAATGAATCCCGGGGAACCATGAGGCTCCTGAGAAGGTAGGTCTAGCTTGAGTTCATACAGGTGACTCTGTGCCCCCCCACGTGTGTGTTATGGAGGTTCCCCTCCCGCCCATCCCTCCTCACTCACAGGCACATGATGCTGCCCCTATAAAGCACTGCCAGCTCCTCTGTCCTGTTTGAGGGAAGGCCTGGACAGGCACCCTATCCCAGAGTCCTGTGGGACCTGCCAATTGAGGGCTGCACGGGGCCCAGATTGAAGACAATTTGCAGCTCCCTTACAGCCCGCACAGCATGATGGGAGCTGTAGTTAGTTGTTAATAGCTGGGGATCTGCTTTTCACTGACCTGGCAAGGCCTGGGTGACTTTGCTAAAATAAATTAATCTAATTTTTACCTTTCTAAACTGAGGGGGGTTGGATGGAGCTGCCGGGGTTTGATGGGGTAACTACAAAAATGACTGGGACGCCACATGTTTTAATGCCGCTTTATGGCTTTTTACCCCCCCCCCCACCCCCAGTATTCCATGAATTATTAAATCATGGAATTATTAAATTTTCCTAATTTCTTTCATACCTTCAGTGAGGCGCTTCCTATTTAAAGGAACACCCTGTGAAATATAATTGACAGTAACTCTGTGCCCTCCGGAGTCATTAATCCTCTGCATCTCCCCGTTACCAGCTGTGTTATGTGTGTGTGACTGTGGAAGTATGTAAGTGTGTATGTGGAAGTGTGTGTGACGGTATGTGGATGTGTGGGACAGTGGGCCGTGATATGTGGCGCTCTGTGATATGCTCATACACACCATGTTTTTTGGGGGTGGGAGGGCAGCAATTCATCCTTCATTCCAGGCAGCACACTGGCTTGGGCCAGCCCTGCCTACTAGTTCACCTTTTGAGTCCCTATCTACACTTTTTGGATTATCCTTAAATGCTTTTTAATAAAGAGCATGAATATTGTCTGCTCGTGCTTATTTGTGGGTTGTAATTAATAAATGTATCATGGGTGCATTCCCTAAAGATATTTAATGTTCTCACCTGTGCACCTGAACAAATTAAGAACACATTGACCTGTAATGTTGACGGCAGCGTGACGGCCTAAGACAGGGATTGTAATAGATGGCCAGAGAATCATAGGTGTTACAGTTTGGGAAAATCTGAGAGGCCATTGTTTGAGATCCCTGGTCTAGGAGAATTAATATGCGACATTCGATTCAACAGAAAAATTGACACTGGATGACTCTGTAAAGGTTTTGGGCACTATTCCTTAGTGGACGCTAATATTAGTGTTCGGATGTGTAAACGTTATCGCCAGGATAAGTGACTTCAACACATGCCCTCCATATTACCTTCCTGACGCTAAACCTGTGTCAGGGTTTCCCCTGTAGTGGTGATGTTAACTCAAGGGACGTCTATGATTGCAAAGAATACAGGACTGCAGGATGCAATATTAGGAGAAGGCAACAATCCAGTCATCCAATGATAAGGAAAAGGAAGGAAACAGGAGATAGAATCAATCTGACTGTTGCAATACAGAAACGATGTGTGAATGGGCTGTCTGGCCTTTTATACTCTCTCTCTCAGCCAATCAAATCCCTGTGACATCATTGGATCGCGCCACGCTCTGGACACCATTTTGCCGGAGACCAGGCGCGCGCACGCATCCCACCAAAGGCCCAAGCAGGGCCCGAAGTCTGGGACTGCGCCGGAGGCCGACAGCCGGCAGCGGAAGAGCCTGACCTCCCCGGGGCCCAAGGACACACGAGGAGGTAAGCTGGTGGTCCCACGGCACAAGGCTCCACCCGGCAATTGGGCCGGCCGCCTCGCCGAAACCCGAACGGAAACGCCGGGAAGACAGAGAGGAGGTCGTGCCCGGTGCAGAGGGGCCAACGGCCCTGACAACCTGTAAGAAATCACTTAGCGCATCGGTTTTTTGCACTTGCTTCTACGATCTTACTGTACTTTGTGCATCCAATACTTAACATGGGGAGCCCAATTATTAATTAGCATTAATATAAGTAAGGTATTACAAAGTGCTAGCGCTAATAACCATCGGGGCGTGAAAGGCAAAATTATAGCTACTCCTAAACTATGAGAATGGTAACACGAACCGCCACTTCTTGTTGCTGGGAGCAGAGTGAGACTGGGAACAAATAGTCACTGGGAGTCAAATAGATGCTGCACGATCTCAAGGGAGCAAGATCTCACAGGGCTTGCAGCCCAGAAGTGCTGACCTCCATGGAGTCCTAAGGAGTTAGCACGGGATTCTGGGATGAGGTGCTCAGCTAGTACCTGCCTCGAAATATCACGATTAAATTGGGACCCTATGGAGAAACTTGCAGATGCAGATTTTCCCCTTTAGCCTCCCTATTTTAGCGAACACTAGGGAATTGTGCAATTTGTTTGTAAGCCATGGGATAGAACACCAAAATAGAGGTGGTAAACTATGATCAGAGGGAGATTAAGCTAATCAGGATGCTACAAGAAATTGAATGAGGGGTTTGTAAAGCAAATTAAAAGTGGGCAGTACATACATATAAAGGATGAGGGGATATTTAAAGCAGGTTGGGTTTTATTAAGGTATAAGAACTTGTGAGGAGCCTATCACAGGAAATAGAGACTTTTTTATATAAGGATACAATAAGATACTGTAAAATAGAATGGAATTAGGTCAAGAGGCAGGTTACTGAATATTAAAAGGAATTGAGGGTGACCACATTAGTAGCAGAATAGATATGTTGTGTTCCTGTATGATTGTGGGACAAGGTATTTCTGAAACTATCTTTTAACAATGTCAATCTTTCACTTATAATGTATGGCACAGATATTGGCCACTGAGAAAGGAACAGGGCAAAGGTGTGAATGGATGACAAATTGCAACAATGCATTAGATTTGAAGCCCTGCAGGCTTTCCATTTGACAGCTGTCAGGCAATGTGATATTTCTTATCACTTCTCAGATCTGACTGCTACACAGTGTGAATTGCTGACACACATGATTATCATCAACAGGCATGGCAGAGGTGTGCAAAAGTGTTTTATTTAATGCATCAGTAAAGCTTATTAATGAACCAAATATAGAATAAGTTTTTGCCTACAAAAATTCTAAAGAGCGTAATTAATATGGTAGCTTTAGAAAAATGCAGACAATGTTGAAATTGCAATGTACTATTAATAGGTAAGATGTGTTATTTAACAGGAATTGTGATGTTTTGCAGGCTCCACTAAATATTATTTGCAATCTAATCGGCTTGATAATATTTAGCTGGAGACTAGCAGGATTTAATGTCTGTGGAAGAAGTATCACAGCACTGAACAATGGATCCCCTGGAGGTTATCTATTTAGCACTGGTGCCTACACGAGTTTTATAAACCGTCTCTAATCACAGGTATTGCAGTGCCGATAAACGCTGGCATTCTCAAACCATAATCAAAAAGCAAAAATAAGAAGCTGCACTGTAAAGCGTCTCCTTTTGCTGCTTGGATTATAGTTCTGAGAAGCGTTGGCATTTCTCAGCACTGCAATGCTGTAGATTTTAGCCAGTTTTTTGCAAACACTGGCGCTTTGTGGATAAGCCCCATGTGTCATTGTAAATTCTATCCTATGGTGTGTAGTCATAATGCGGTATCTGACATTGTGGGTGGCCAGATGCAAATCTATTCCGAGATTATATAAAGTACTTAACAATGTACCGGCGCCATAAATCTGCATATAAATCTTATTTAGTACAAGGTATCTTACTTTATCCAACTGATTTCATCTAGGACTTGTGAGCTTTTTTGCTTTACACAAATTTGTTATACAGAATTACAGATGCATATGTCATATGTATTACACGCCTTAAACGAGGCACACTAATGATTCCGACCCAGCATAGGAACTGCATCTAATAAATAAGGGCACATGGGAGATGTGTGCAGGAATAGCAGTATTCCTTTATTTTCCACTAGGTAAGTGTAAAAGCTTTCCTTTTTTTTTTTTTGCACCATTGGGATCGCTTACTATTTTATGACATACTGTAATGGACAGAGACAGATGGAGCAAACAGTCTTTGCTAGAGCATAGAATCTAGACTGGAGGACAGGCAGGAACAGATGGTATAGATGGCCTTGCTCACTACAGTTTATAATCTAGAGCCAGTGTAGCCAAGGGGTACACTGCTATACAGCTATTTTGAACTGCTACCTTCCTGACCCCTGGTTAGAATTTGGATTGGATTCATCGGGCTGGCAGCTCATTCACAGCTAGAGACCTATGTTATATCATACATAATATAGATAGTAGACATGGATCTATTATTGAAGCACACAAGAAAAGGATTGAAAAATATGCACAATCACAAATCTGAAAAGGGAATTGATGCGTAACGATGAACAATTAAGAAATGTAGTGATGATATTAACAATTAAGTCAAGAAGTGAGAAAACAAATTATGAAAATATCCTACTTTTGGGAGACGGTAGTCAGATAAAAATGGTGACCAGAAGTCAGAAGGATTAGTTTCATGGTTACTGATTAAAACTAAGTACATATTTATATTTACAATAATACCAGTTCTTGCTCTGTACTCTGTGAGAAGGATTGATTAACCAGTGATTTTTCAGAAAATAGCATTTTGCGACATCTCGCGGGTAACTTTTCGCAAGATTATTGCAAAACTCGGTAAGCATTGAACCAGCCCAGTGGAACCCCAATATATAGCCCATTATGACCCCTATTACATTCTTTGCGCAGTGCGTTTTGCGTGCGCAAATGCGCATTTGCGTGAGGGGCAAAACCCTTTGCGCTGAACGTTGTATTACAACGTTCGCGTAAACGATGCGCATTATCGTTTAACACGGATGGACTTGCGCGAGCGTGATGAACTGTGCGCGTCCTATACTTAACATTGTGAGCGCAAATTCGTTTGTGCGCTGGTATGCGGATGGTATTTCAATCGATGCGCATTGTTTTACGAACGACGTTTGTGTGCACAATTTTAATGTCTTTAAAAAGCTGGTGGTAACTGCAAATCGGAACGTTTTTGCCGACACGAAAAACACCAGCACGAAAAAAAAATATAGCACAGTATAGTTACACATTCTACACATACCCAAACAAAAAAATTGTGAATTCTTGCATATTTTTTTTAGTGCTGCAGCATGTATACTCAGATTTACTTTGACCGGCGCAAAAACTTGAGTGAGTCAATTAAGGTAAATTGATGTCAATTAAGGTTCTTAATTGTGATTGGCTGAATCCCGCGAAAAAACAGCACACTGTCCGCACACTGATTTACGTGCGCAACGTTGCTGCGCACGTATTACACTTCGTTTCACGCGTCGTTTTATGAACATTATTTTTTGACGGATGAGGAAATGCATTCGGATCGGTATACCACGTTAATTTTCACTCGATAATGCTGGACGATGCGCGCAAAAAAATTGCGCTGTGCGAACGAAATTGCGGGAAGAATGTAATAGGGGCCTATTTGTATAGCAACTTGTACAGGTAGGGTTGTATACCCAGTGGACAAATTTGCGCCACTAGGAACCCTCGTTGATGGATGTTGTGGCAGGACACTGAATTATTGGCTCCTATAGTTTGCATAGGAAATGTTAATTTGCGCTAATCCTGAGATGAAAAAGCTATTTCAGTGTGGCCCACTCTTCTCGGTTCAAGCCAGTATTCATCAAAAAAAACTCTAAAGCCGTGGTGTTAAATCATTTTGCTTTTGCAAAATCACTTAACACTTAAATATAAATACTTAAAAAAGCATTACCTCAGATCCCACTGTGCAGAAAACAACATATAGTGTCTGCTGGCCTCATGCAGTGGAACACTGGGAATAAATAGTTCCTATTGTATCTCTAGGCCCTAGTACTAACCCAGTCACGTGATCTTTTGCAGGGTTGCACTTGGCTGCATGAACAGCTCCTGCCCTGTGCCGCTGCCAGTATATATATATATATGAGTATCACCAAAATATTTCAACTGAAGTCTCTATACAGTGACTCGATTTTAATTAGCCACCAGTGGATAATGGTTTGTGTAGAGTTTTTCCATTTGCAAGCCACTATTAATAGCTCATTTGGTATACAGCCTCTTATTTTTATGGTTCTTTGAAGGTTCCATGCCTATTAAACATACCCCTAAACATGACATCAGCACTGACATCATTGGAAAGATCAGACAATACTCTTTCCAACTATGTGTCCTGTGGGTATGTGTGCAATGTAGCAAGAGAAAAGGGGATGAAAAAGCACCCCCCCATGCAGTAATATACTAAGCTCTTCTAGTTATGGTGTGTTTGGTGAAATGATTACAATTACAATGAGGGTGTCACAAATAGCATGTAACTCAGCATGCAGACAAAACCCAGCTCTCAGACAAATCCGAGTTAAGCAATGAAACCCCTACTCTGACAGGCTGGTCCTTGGAATGGCCAGTGGTATTCTGAATGAACATAAGAATAAGAACAATGACAATGTAACAATGCAACTGTCTTAAGTTCCTGCTTGTTCTTGGGGCATTTTCCCTTCAGTTTTGTCTTCAGCAAGTGAAATGCATGCTCAATGGGATTCAGGTCAGGTGATTGACTTGGCCATTGCATAACATTCCACTTCTGTCCCTTCAAAAACTCTTTGGTTGCTTTTGCAGTATGCTTTGGGTCATTGTCCATCTGCACTGTGAAGCGCCGTCCAATGAGTTCTGCAGCATTTGGCTGAATGTGAGCAGATAATATTGCCCGAAACACTTCAGAATTCATCCTGCTGCTTTTGTCAGCAGTCACATCATCAATAAATACAAGAGAACCAGTTCCATTGGCATTCATACATGCCCACGCCATGACACTACCACCACGCTTCACTGATGAGGTGGTATGCTTAGGATCATGAGCAGTTCCTTTCCTTCTCCATACTCTTCTCTTCCCATCACTCTGGTACAAGTTGATCTGGACCTGGACCTGTATTTCAGACAGCATCTGCATTAATTAAAAAGGTGACCTTTTTCCGTTTTAGATGATTTTGTTCCTTTTTTTGTTTTTCATGTCTGATCATTTTGGTTACTTTTTTTCGAATCAGTTCATTTCGTTACGAAAATGATTTATTTTTTGATCGTTTTGTTCTGTTTTTTCAGCATTTCGTATCATTTGCATTCCGTTTTAATTCATTTAGGTCTCATAAGGAAATGATTTATGTTATTAGGCTGAAACTTTGATTCGGGAGTTCATAATTTCAGGCGGCCGATATTTTGTTTCGGAAATGCTCCCGAAAGAACGAAAATGGTCAGTTTCGTACGAAATTCAATTCAGAACGAAACGAATTGCACATCCCTATTGAGAAGGTTGTTTGCCCTAAAAGAGGTGGGTGCCGGGAGAATCTACTTAAAAGACGTGAACTACACTAGATCTACACATTGCAAACATTGGCCCCTTTGGGTTTAAATGAAGAAAATGATTTATCTCCTTTCTTATATAAATGGTGGATTATTTGCCTCTACAAGACATATTTGTTTTTAATGGTTTTTAATTGTTATTTTTCTTCTTATTTTTTTAGTATTCTATTTTGACTCGATTTCGAAGGGGAAGGGGACAGGTGCGTATCTTCTTTGATGCTGGTTTGCCAGATTCTGTACTATATTGGAGTGTCTTGATTGTTACCGGATGGATTCAAGTGCACCGTGATCCTGGACATATGTGATTCTTAAAAATGATCGGACCAAGATTGCATTTTCCATGAAGTTTGGGCATCGAATGGTTTTTTTTCTGATGTATAAAATATTTTTTTCTATTTTGTTTTTTTGAAGGTAATATTTAATTTGTAACGTTTGGCACTTAACATTGTTTTTCTTTCTTTTGGCATTTTCCTTTTTTTATTCATTTCTTTTTTTCTCTTCTCTTTCTTGTTTATTTCTTTTTCATTTTTATTTATGTATTGTTCTTTATGCTTTTTCTGTTTTTTTTGCTGCACTATTTTCGTATGTATAAGAATTTCTTACTATGTTAGATCGCTGGAGGTTCTGGCATGCTTATATAATTATAATTGTTGTTTTGTTATATGTTTTTTTGCAGTATTTTGGCCCTCTGATGTGGTATTGTCTTTGTTATATCACAAAGATTACAATTTTTAGAAATATCAGGCAATTTTTTTTTTAAAAAAAAAATGTTTTTAGGACAATTAAACGTTAACATAACTCAGAAAGTGGGGTGTAAATGCTTTTCTGCAAAGTAAAACTAAGCAATGCGGTACTACTTAACTTTTAGATAAAACAGTGCCTACTTCGCACTGCAGCATCACCTTCCAACTTGCCCGTGGCACAGGAAATTAAAGTAAGTAAGTAAAGTAAGTAAATTAAAGTAAGTATGTGAAAAGCAGGCGATGCTGCTTAATAAATTTACTTTTTGTTTTTATTTTATGTTTTACATTTGGCGTAGTCATATTTGGATAATGACCTTACTAATTATACTTCACTTGACAATCAAGGATAACTGTAACTTCAGTAAAACAGTGGTACTTTAAAAATTAACCTTGGTGGTTTTATTATTGGAATCCCTTTTCTTAAAGATATTTTTGAAATACTATAGCATTGCACGTGTCATTGAACAGGCCAAAAACATCTCCTGTTCACTCTTGAGAATGTTACACTCATAGGAGTCTCTACAGGGGGGAAAGGGGGTGGGCAATTGCACCCCCTAAGGTTATTCCTTGTCCCCCATGTGCCCCCCCACCAGAAATAAGCATCCAGCTTCCCACTCTTTTCTGACTGCTGTATCTCCATTCCTGTGTATCTTCTAAGGGCAGATTCTGGCCTTTCCAATGATACCCAACATGAACATATTCAATGTAAAGTAAAAGTCATAAAACATTAAATAAAAACGTGCATGTAAACGTAAACATTTTCACAGGGTTGAAATGGCTCAGCATTGAAGTGGTTAATGTTCAGACTATACATTACATTGTGTATTACAGTTGCTTTTGCCTTGGTTTAGTTGTATATTAAGGGTTAATGGGTAGGCTTCATTCCTCACAGTATACATTTTATTTTTTCCTTGATTTATGACATTTTAGAGGTTAATGAGTAGGCGCCATGCCTCAGTGTATTCATTTCATGTTTTCCCTTGATTAATGGCATTTTAGGGGTTAATGGGTAGGCTTCATGGCGCACTTTTTATTATTTTTATTGCATCTCCTTGGGTTTTTAGCATTTTAGGGGTTATTATGGAAGTTAGAATCAAAGGGTCTATTCATCTTTAGATCCTCTGTTTTTCGTCACATTTCGGGGAAATCATTTCACGGAAAATATGGTGAATTCTCTGTTTAAATTTGCTAAAATTTAAATTGGAGTAACTGAAGCAGTTATCAGACATTCAGTGAAAACTGCCAAATTGCGGCAAATAAAATATTGAATTTAAGTAACAGGTTAGTACAGTAAAAAGGCATCATTGCATCACATTACTCTGAGATTGTGGAATCTTATTCATATATGCCTATTTAGGGCATTATTACCTGGTGTGAGCTAACCCTTGCGTCGGCTATGGTTTTGCGTTAGCGCCAGGTTAATTCAGTTTAGCGCCGGACAAACAGATCATTTGCCTCTCGCTACAAACGGGAAAAATCACTTAGCGCATCGCTATTAGCGATTTGTACTGCAAGCTTACTGTACTTTCTGCGTCCTATACTTAACATGGGGAGAGCTAGAGATCACTAGGTGCCAACACTAGGTGGGAACAGATCACTTGGTGCCAATGCTAATTTTTTGTGGGGCGCCAATTGCAACATTTTACCTACTGCTCAACCATGGTGCTAACGCCAACAAAATAGATCCTCGCCCAAAATTAACAGGCAATTGAAAGGAATGCAGCACAGGTGTTCTCTTGGCCCCATACACCATAGTAATGGATCTGGTCAACAATGTCGCTGCTGCTGCAGTCAGCTCTATTACAAATTTATCCACATATATCCTAATTCTAATATATTGCCTAATTTTAAACATTTTATGCTGGGGGTTATTCATAGCATGGAAGCGGGTGATTATTAGGGTGACCATGTGGACCATGTTTAAAGGGACACGTGAATAAGTCTTGCCCTGAAACATGTATTATTTATATGCTGCAGCAGGGAAATAATTTTGGCTCACCTGGCCTTCCTTTTGGCTCTATTAAATGCAATGTAATGATTCTACATGCTGTTGGGTGGCATTTATCACGCAATGCCCATCAGCCTTAATTAATATATGTGCGCATATAAACATGGATGATACGGTCACCTTGGAGGATTTTAATAATGCAGGGGTGTGAGTGCTCTTCGCTAGATATGTTTATACTTATACAAGCTTGTGAGGGCAGGGGATCGGTATGGCTCGGCACTCTGCATTGGGGAAAAACAGTTCTATCCTGTACACAACCGCATTAGCGCTGGTCTCAGCCCTTCTGGGTCTGGGTCTCTTAGCGTTTCCCTAGAGTGCGCCAAACGATCTTGTACACGGACTACCGTGGACAAGGTGATCTGTTAGTATGTCGTCAGGCACTAAGTTTTAGCGACTCAAGCTAAATTTTTCCTTTAGCGATGGAGTTTTTAGCTCACACCAGGTGATAGGTCCCTTAGTTTAATTCAGTGGTATGATTTAGTGGTGAAAATTATTACTGCCCCCCCAGTTTTGACTTTGGTCTCTTATGTGCCCCCCTAAATATTGTTCCTAGAGTCGCCACTGGTTACACTATACTTTTATCGGGGCCTTACCAATTTCATCATGCATCCATGGTATATTATACACACACAGAGGGATTGATAGTTATTTTGCCTTTGTTGTCATGGTAACAGGAAAAACTTGTTTAAGTTTCCACCATTATTGGTATGTGATGAAAATGAGAGGCTAAAAATACATTAACGTATCTGCTTAACCCTCTACAGTGCTCTGCTACTGTTTTTGTGTAGGTGGAACAGCACCTTTAAAGCACAGTTTACATAGGCGTGATTATAAGATTAGTATATTTGTAATATGCTGAAGTGTTGCAAAGACTCAAGGCCAGCCAAACAACAACATATGTGCTCATACACTACAACTGCAAAGAAAAAAATCATAATATCTCTGCAAGGGAAAATAAAATGTCTAGTTAGTTTCAGTAAATCCATTTTTTTTAAAAGCTGCTGTATTTTTTTCCATGTTTCCTTATACTATTGTAATGTATGTTCTGTTTATTTTCATTCCACTACACTTGCAAGGAGGAAAAAACAACCAGTATATATTGAAGTGCTTGGCTCTTTCACCCTTCACTCATCTTTATCAATCATATGTAAGAGATATTTAATCATAATTTGAATGTCTTCTGCAATATGAAATAATTGTTGTCAGAGATGAGCACCGAGCCATAGTTATGCACGTCTACAAGAAAGGTAATTAGATACGTGGTGTAATGGATGATGGTTGATACATGACTTTAATTTTTTTTCATATGTAGGATGTAATTTCATACTCGCCTTTATGAAGGTTATATATTCAGAAATTTAATCAATATAATCACATTTAATTCGGTTTTGATGTAGGGAATGCATTTGGGTCTAGGTATAGCATAGGATATATTATTTTTAGCTTTTGGAAATAGTGAAGGAAACCTTTACTGTATGTATTGTATGTATGTAGGAAGTAAACTGAAGAAGAGGTCCTCCAAGGAAATATTTTCTGAGATCCTACCTGTGCCACGTGCTACAGTGGAAAGGCAGCGGGAGATCAGGGAGGTCAAAGCGTGGCTTAAAGCTTGGTGCAGGAAGGAGGGCTTTGGGTTTTTAGAGCACTGGGCTCATTTTGCACTGGGGTACAATCTGTATAGTTGTGATGGATTGCACCTGAATGGAAGAGGGTCTGCTGTGCTAGGGGAGAGGATGGTTAAAAGGTTGGAGGAGACTTTAAACTAGTGGAAGGGGGGAGGGATACAGTATCTTACAAAATGGAGACAGAGCAGATAGCGGAAGGGTTTCAGCTCAGACTAAGGGGGTGGAGCCGGGGGGATGGGTAGTGTCAGAACAGTGGAGGCATGTAATGTAAAGTCGCATTCAGCATATGTGGGTAGAGACAACATTAAATGTATGCTTGCTAATGCAAGGAGCCTCAATAACAAGATGGGGGAACTAGAGGTAATAGCATACACTAAGCAATACGACATAATAGGAATAACAGAAACGTGGTGGGACGAAACGCATGACTGGGCTGTAAACTTAAACGGTTATACATTGTTTAGAAAGGATAGGAAACATAAGAAACGGGGTGGAGTGTGTTTATATGTAAATCAGGATTTAAAGCCTAATTTTACACAACTGGAAAGCGATGAGGGAAATGTGGAATCCTTATGGGTAAATATTTCGTTGGGGAATAAACAGGGAAGTCAACTATTGGTTGGCATATGCTATAAACCACCTAATATAGATAATGATGAGGAAGAACAACTGTTAGAGCAAATTAGGAAGGCTGCAGATCATGGTAGCACTTTAATTATTGGAGATTTTAATTAACCGGACATTAATTGGGATAGTGGGACTAGTAATTCAGCAAAGGGAATCCGGTTTCTGAACATTTTAAATGATACCTTCATGTCACAACTGATAGAAACACCAACTAGAGAGGATAACTGTCTGGACCTGGTTATAACAAATAATGTGGATCTTTTTTCAAATATTAATGTAAAGGAAAAGTTGGGAAACAGTGACCATAATATGGTGACTTTTGAAATATACTCAAAAAAACACATTCATAAGGGGCATGCTAAAACATATAATTTTAAAAAGGCCAACTTTATTAAAATAAAGGAAGCTCTCAATGTCATTGACTGGCAGAAACTCTTTCACGGGAAAAACACTGAGGATAAGTGGAATATCTTTAAACTAACACTAGAAAAGTACACGTCACAATATATTCCACTGGTTAATAAATATAAAAGAAACAGACTGAAACCAATGTGGCTTAGTAGGAAGGTAACTAAGGAAATGAAAAATAAAAAGAAGGCTTTTAAAGTTGATAAATCTGAGGCATCCTATAAAGAATATAGGGCAGCCAATAAAGCATGTAAAAATGCGATTAGATGGGCTAAACTAGAAAATGAAAAAGAAATAGCCAAAGAGAGCAAGACCAATCCTAAAAGATTCTTTAGGTACATAAATTCTAAAAAACCCAAGAGTGAAAATGTAGGTTCACTAAAATCTGAGTCAGGGTTATTGTTAACTGAAGATTAACAATCTTAACAATTGAAGATTAACAAGGCAGAAATTATAAATGATTATTTTTCTTCAGTATTTATCAAAGAGAAACCTATAACAGGAGACATGCAATTCATTAATAAAAACTTACTAATACAAAGTGACTGGTTGACTCAGGACAAGGTTTTGCAGAAATTAAACAATGTGAATGTGAATAAAGCCCCAGGGCCAGATGGAATTCACCCGCGAATACTGAGAGAGCTATGTGTTGAAATATGTAAACCTCTGTTCTTAATCTTTCAAGATTCTTTTCTTTCAGGAATAGTACCAGAGGATTGGAGAAAAGCTGACGTGGTCCCTATATTTAAGAAAGGTTTAAAATTTGTGCCTGGGAATTATAGACCTGTGAGCTTAACATCTGTGGCTGGGAAAGTATTTGAGGGGTTACTAAGGGATAATATTCAGGAATTTATTGGGAGGTATAATGTAATTGGCAAAAATCAGCATGGTTTCATGAAACACAGATCATGTCAGACTAACCTAATTACGTTCTATGAGGAAGTAAGTAGAAGTATAGATCAGGGGGTCACAGTGGATGTGATTTACTTAGATTTTGCCAAAGCTTTCGACACAGTTCCACACAAAAGGTTACTATTTAAATTGAGAAAAATTGGTCTAGATGAAAATACTTGTTCTTGGATAGAAAACTGGCTAAAAGATAGGGTACAGAGAGTGGTCATAAATGGTACATTTTCAAGATGGACACCAGTGGTAAGCGGTGTCCCTCAGGGGTCTGTTATAGGACCAATACTATTCAATTTATTTATAAATGACCTTGAGATAGGCATTGAAAGCCATGTATCAGTGTTTGCAGATGACACAAAACTAGGAAAAGTAATACAATGTGAGCAGGATGTTACTTCGCTGCAGGGGATTTAGATAAATTGGGGGACTGGGCACTTAAATGGCAGATGAGATTTAATCTAGATAAATGCAAAGTTATGCACTTTGGAGTGAAGAACACACAAGTAACTTATACCCTAAATGGTACGGAGTTAGGGAAATCCAAGCAGGAGAAGGATTTGGGAATAATCATAGACTTCAAACTAAGTAACAATGTGCAATGTCAAACAGCAGCCGCCAAGGCCAGCAAAGTATTGGCATGCATTAAAAGGGGAGTTCACTCACGGGATGAAAACATAATTTTGCCTCTGTATAAATCAATGGTCAGGCCGCACCTTGAATATGCCGTGCAATTTTTATGCCTGTCTTAAAAAAGATATTATAGTGCTAGAAAAAGTGCAGAGACGGGCAACTAAATTAATAAGGGGAATGGAAGGGTTAAGTTATGAGGAAAGACTAACAAGCTTAAACCTGTTTAGTTTAGAGAAATGGCGCCTTAGAGGAGATCTGATAACCTTATATAAATATATACGGGGCCATTATCAACCATTGTCTGATAACCTATTCATTAACAGGACTATACACAGGACAAGGGGTCATCCATTTAGACTGGAAGAAAGAAAATTTAGCTTAAAGCATAGGAAGGGTTATTTTACGGTGAGAACAATAAAGCTGTGGAATTCTCTGCCTGTTGAGGTGGTTGGGTCACCAGTCTGTACAGACTTTTAAAAAACGACTGGATGACTTCATGCAGACACAGAATATTAAGGGTTATAATATTTAATATGTGGGTAAAAGCTTCTTGATCCAAGGAGAAATCTGACTGCCATTCTGGGGTCAAGAAGGAATTTTTTCCCAGTATGTTGCATATTTCAAACTGGGTTTTTTGCCTTCTTATGGATTAACAGCAGTAGGTTATGTGGGAGAGGCTGAACCCGATGGACGCATGTCTTTTTTCAGCCTATGTAACTATGTAACTATGTAACTATTTGCATTACTTCAATGCGTGCCTAGTAAAATTTCTGTTTAGCGTCATTGGAGAATGAGAAATATGTTTAATAACACCATTACTGTCATATACTGGTTTTGTAAATACTACAGCCTTGGGAACCAATGAAACCATGAACAGGACTGAATAGTTATAAACATTAGAAACGAAAAAAAGTCAGTAGGAACAATATTTTTTTTCCAATTCATACATTGATAGTACTATTGCAACTCCAGAAAAGTCTCAGAATTTGACAAAATACACAAAGCTACAAGCTTGTATGGTCAGCAAGCACACCAAGGTGGTGGTGTCCCAGGTCCTATATAAACAAGAAGGGACCTGGAGATATGGTGCCTTTTAGTTCTTCATTCTAACGTTTACATTGTATGGAGTGAAATCCTTATAACAAAACATTGATCCCATTTTCCATCACATGTGATGGGTAAAGAGTCAACATGTAGGAAATTTTGTCCACCCTGTAGTTATTAGTGATGCATGTTGAAAACAATCCACTGTTGTCATAGCACTAATCTGCATTGTGGTTGATATTAATTCATTATTTTGGTTCACGCAGACTCCTTTCCACCAGGAATTAACCCCATGCTCCATCCTATTACCACTTTCTGTGTGGTGTTGTTTGCTTTTGTGAACTTCATATAAAATGAACCTGAGCTTGCATATACTCCCCCCACCTGTTCACCAAAAACGATCTCCTTCATACAATCCTAAGGATTATGTAATTACAACAATAAGGGACATAATGTATAGTAATGCTTTACAGATATAGCCAGCCATAATCGAGCATATCTATTCTGATGCTGAATTGCTTTATTGAGACCACAACACGCAGGTTAAACTACTCCTGGCATCATTAGTTTAACAACTAAACTGGTAGCCTTTCCTTAATGGGTACTGTGGCAGGGTCTCCAGTTTAATAAGTGCTGAAATAAGGTCTCCAGGTGTTCCAAGAGATATATATATATAGAACATATTTACCCAAAACATAAGACAGTTCAACACCTCTGAGAAGGTTATCATTAATATTATCACAGAATAACACCAGATGCCTAACTTATCTTTATATGGATCTCTCAAGAATGTCGTTTTTTTAACATAGTTTGTATTATTTTAGAATATAGTGCATATATAGCTACATATTACACCCGTTCTGATTTGCATACAGTTCTGGATTCCAGGTTTAAATTATTTTAAAACAAATGGTTTAGAAATTTGTTTGTCTGCATGTCATGTCAACTCGCAGAGATGTGATGCATATAATTAAACAAATGTGTCAAAAGCTGCCTCGCAATTTCTCTTCATTACATCCTCGTTTGGCCTCAATCAGTGGTCCGACTTCCTCATGCTCACAGCTGGCAATACTCTGGATCTCAATTTCTCCTACTCGTGCCCTATCTCTAATCTCACTATTACACCTCTCATTCTCTCTGACCATCATCTTCTGACTTGTGACCTCAGTTATTATGATTCTCTCACCCCACTACCTGCACCCTTGACCCCGTTGCCTCACATATTACCAAAACACTTTCTGTTTCTCTTGCACCGTTTTTGATCCACACCTTTGATCTGTCCTTAACCTCTGGAGTCTTTCCTGCTCCCCTGCCACGGTAGTCCCGATCCTAAAAAAGTCGTCTCTGGATCTGACTGCTCCCTCCAACTACTGCCCCGTGTCCTTGCTCCTCTTTGCCTCCAAACTCCTTGAAAAGCTTGCGTATGCCCGTCTTAATGACATAAACACCCGCTCTCTCTTTGACCCTCTGCAATCTGACATTCGCTCACTGCACTCGATAGAAACAGCTCTTGTGAAACTGACCAATGACCTTGTAACTGCTAAATCAAATGGGTGCTACTCTCTGCTGTTCCTTCTTGACCTCTCTGCCTGATACAGTTGACCACTCACTCCTCATTCATCCTCTTAGCAATATAGGCTTTCAAGGTACTGTTGTTTCGTAGTTCTCTTTCTACATGTACCAACGATCGTTTAGTGTCTCATTTTCTAGAGGTACCTCCTCCCGGCAGCCTGTCTCTGTTGGAGTGCCCAAGGTTCAGTACTGGGCCCTCTTCTTTTTTTCGATTTACACTGCCTCTCTAGGCAAACTGACCAGCTTGTTTGGATTCCAGTAGCACCTATACACTGATGACACTCAAATATATCTCTCATCCCCTGATCTCTCTCATGCTCTCCTGGATTGAGTCACTGAATGTCTCTCTGCTGTCTTGAATTGGATGTGTTCCCTTTATTTTGAATTCAATATTGCCAGAACTGAAATTCTTATTGGTCCTCCCTCCAAAAAAACAAACAATGCCACCTGTCTCTCTACAAGTAAATGGAACGCTCATTAGCCCGACGCCTCAAACTTGCTGCCTTGGTGTCACTTTCAATTCTGTCCTGACATTCTCTCCCCACGTCCAGACCGTGACCAAATCCTGTTACTTTCAACCTAGAACATTGCCTGCGTCTGCCCCTTTCTGACGCAAGATACCATGAAGATGCTTTTTAATGCGCATGTCATTTCATGGCTTGATTACTGCAAGTCGCTCCTTATTGGCCTACCCAATGCTCATATTGCCCCATTGCAATCTATAATGAATGCAGGTGCAATGCTTGTTTCTCTAACCAAACACTCCTCCCGTACCTCCCCACTCTGCTGGTCCCTTCATTGGCTTCCTGTACATTTCAGGATACATTTTAAAATACTAACGCTAACGTTCAAATTGCTCAATAACTTCACCCCCCCACATGTCTTTGTTACTCAACAAGAACGTCCCATCTAGACTACTCTGGTCAGCAAGCAACCTCCTCCTGTCCTCGTCTATACCTGCGCTGCCAACTCTCGCCTCCAAGACTTCTCACGGGCAGCTCCAGTCCTGTGGAATGACTTACCTCACTCTATCCCCTAATCTTCAGGCCTTCAAGATATCCCTTGTGACGGGACGGCTGCCACAGGATTTATTTAGTTTAATTTCATTCTTATTGTTATATTTCGTTTACCATTTATTTATAGCATCTAATTTCCTTTGTTAGATTTAGTGTAAAACTGTTGCTAGACTTCTAATTAATCATGGTTTTCCCCAGCACCATCCTGCTAGTAACCACGGAGTACATGCATGCTACAATGTATCCGTCACTGACGTAGCGCACCACGCTTCAAACTCCAATATACTTTATGCTCAGTTATATTGTATGGTTTTAAATGTATTGTCAATTGCTCATTTTTAGTTTTAAATAGACTTATATTTCTTTAGTTAAATGTGTTTTTTTTAAAGATACTACCTGCCGCTAGTGTCAAATGCTTTCCTTTGTATAGAATGTACAATAGGTTTGAGTAATTTGTGGATTATGCAAAAGTGCTTTCTCTTTGGGGTATCTGTTATCTGTTTACCTGTCTGAAAAGGTTGGGAGTCACATTGTCTCAGCCATCCACTATCTGATTCCCTTTACAATGGGTTATGTAAATCACTGTATGTGGTCACTGTGGGGTCAAGACTTCATCTGCATACAACCAGTGGACCAAAGTGAAGACTGAAGAGGACCTGAAAGAAGCCTGCAATGGTCTTGGAACCAACCAATCAGAACTGTTGGGGTGGGTGGGAAGTCTGAATGTGCATGGCTGTATTTTGTACTGTATATAAGCACTGTCTGTTCCCATTCTAAATACACTCTGATTTACCTACAACCTATACTGCGTCTCGACGAGTATTTGGGAGGGCATAATCGCTGAATCCTTCGCTTCCAGACCATCCAGGGACCGCTGCCAATCCCACCTTGCTAGCTCGCTACCCGGCTAAGCTCTCCAGCAAGACTCAGCGCCGCAGACAGAGCTACCCCTGCAGGGTAGCTGATCTGTTACATCCCTCAAAACCCATCTATTCAGTTTAGCGTACCACATTACTGATGCAACTCATTTAGCTGCTCATCTACTCATACATGATGAAAGCCTCTTCCATGGATGCACCATTCCCAAACTACTGGCACTAAGGATTCTGACATCCATCCAGTAAAAATCCCCATCTTCCTTAACCCAAATCCCTCTAGACTGTAAGCTCCTATGAGCAGGGCCCTCTACACCTCTTTTTTCCATCCTTTGTCCATTTATCTGTATCTCGCTCCCTTTGGTTGTTTTAAAGTGCTGTGGAAACTGTTGGCGCTGTATAAATGATGATAATAATAATAAAAAGCAGCAAGATAAAAAAGAAGAATTACAGACATGCAGATTGAAAACACCCATGTAAACAAACATGTTAATAGCCAGCAATGACAGATAGCTAATATAATAAAATCATGTTTTAGAAACAGCTGTTTTCCCTTTGCAGGTAATTGGAAGACTGGTAAGCAACCACACACCTGGTTATATGTGCAGTTCTTCTTTTTGCACTTGTCACACTGTAGTAAGTCTGTTTGTGTTCCACTTGTCTTTGCCATTTGATGCTCCCTGATAGCTTCTTTTGTTAGAGTATTCCTGAGTTCCCGCAGCTCATCACTTGCCATTTCCTACCACACAGAGAAAATAGCTTCAGGCACCCTTGAACAGCAAGCACATGAAGGATGTTAACAAAAGAGAGCCTCCACGGTTTCCTAGTACCAGTGGCATTGCGTGACTCCAAAGTGACTGGGGGTTTTGACCTAAAGCGGCAAAATATACATATATTCTAATTTAAAACCAATATAATAGTTATAACAAATATATTGTCTTTACATTGGATTATAAGTATATAATGTGTTCTACAACTGTTTTGTAGCACACAATAAACCAAGTGCTTATGAGCATTTGTAGGCATACAATTATATAAACTGACATATACAGAGAGACATTGACATTGAGGCTGGCTGTCCACTGGCACCATTTTTGTGCAAACATCTGATATTGTCTAAAATCGTCTGACCGACCCTACGACATGCAGGTGAATCAGCCCTCTTCCACTGCATCCGTCCACCGACGGGTGATTTCAGACGATTTTGCGATTACAACAGACTAGCAATCTTTCCAAATTTTCCAAAATCATCGGACAATGCAGGGACGATCTGGTACAAGTTTACATGAAAAAGATGCATTGTATAGTTAAACTGCCATGCCTCGACAGGGAAACATGTTAAAGATGCATTGTATAGTATAACCACCGTGTGCAGGGGAAACGTGAAAATATACATTGTAAAGGAAAACCGCTGTGCAAGAAACCAATAGGATTCCATGGAAAAATATTTTTTTTTTATTCAAACGTTTATTTTTTTAATCCGCAGCAAAACACCTCTTTATCTTTATGTATTGAATTTTTTGAATTTTTTATGTATTTTTCTGGATTTTTTTGGGCGAAATTTTAGGTTCTGATTTATTTTTTTTAAAAGATGAGTCTTTTTTTTTCTTGCGTCTTTTTTTTTTCTTTGTGAGCCGGCTGCTTTCAGCATTGCTGGCCCTGCTGTTGAACCTTATTCCTGGTGAGTTTTTTTGGTGGGCTGTCCTTGGTGCTGAAACTTGAGTTTCATTACCAGAGACAGTTTTTTTTCTCCCCGCAGCAGCGTTGCAGCGGTTTTTTTTTTCTGTCTGCCGGCCTGTCCATCGGCCGATCTGGGTCGTCCAAAAATGCTTCCAGTGGACGTCCCTGATCGGCAGATGGCGTTGTCTGTAGTCGGTTGACCAAGTCTGTCACCCGACTACGGTGCCAGTGGACTGCCAGCATCACAGAGATGCTGACAGACAGACTGATAAACACACATTCAGACAATGGCAAAGATGACAGACACGGGTAACTACACACATGTAGACACTGAGAAACACACACTTGCAAACAATGACAAACACAGAGACACACTGTCAAGCACAGTGACAAACACACACAGACACTGACAAACACACTGGCAAAGAGACACACATAAAGGCACTGACAAACACAATGCAAACCACACACAGGTACTGAAAAACACACTAACAACACACACAAAAGAATTGAAACAAACACACAGACACAAACACGCTAGCATTCATATATCCACACATGCATACACATACAACGTACATATATCGAGAGGAAGGTTTCATGTTCCACAGTCTTCACATCACCTCCCATCCCCTGTGAGTCCCCTTACTTTCACTCTCAGGACAGAAATCACAGTTGGCTTTCAGAACGATGCATGCACCTCATTTTGTGGTGCATGTAGCTCTCTGAGTGCCTCTGAGACTATCTCCATATTTTTATGCTTTTTGGCTTTGATTTTTGGGAGCACTGTGGTCTGTCCAGGTAAAGGACTTAAGGGAGCGTGTCCAACATGCTTCCCTTCATTTCAGGTCCCCAGTGGCCTCTTTGGTCTGGCACTCAATAGGAATTGCTTGTTCATCTTACAGCAGTGTCAGCCTTGATTGCATCTGCTGCAAATACGGGCTAAAGCTTCCCAGATACAGGGCTGAAACCCGTATAGTCCACCCTTGCAGCACCCATATCTAGTACTATAGTGGAGAGTAGGCAGAGTGTCACCTATCACATTTACAGAAGATATCATGCAGTTACCTCCGCAGTCATTGTTGCAATTTTGTGTGCGGTCACAACTCCACACAGAACGTTCTTTCTGAGGTTGGGATTCTTTGGATCCTTTAAGTTGCTGATACGACTTCTAACCCGATTCCTGTATTTCATGTCTGTGGCTTTAATCTCATTGTATATATGTGAGATTGTTATGGACAGAGATACCGTATAATAAAGCAAAACAATCTATAGAAGGCACCATGACCCCGGGAGGAAAAAGTATACAATATAAAATCTGTTCTTCTACTAAAGCATAACACAATCAAACTATATATTTTGGATGATGCTGAAGTTAACTTATATATTCAGCTTCTTAATCACCCAGCATCTAATTAATTAAAAGTGTTTATTCAATAAACAACAACTGGAACAATTGAACATTTCCAATAACAAACTCATATCAATGTGTCTTAAATACTAGCACACTGGTGTAAATTAATTTCAAAGATAAATTATGAATATGTTATCAATTATTTCTTTCATGAAAATCATCTTGGCTCCCCCCAGATTGAATTGTTTGTTATTAACTGGCCACCCCTCTATTGAAAAAAGTTCAGTCTAGCCTAAGCCAAAACTATATTGATTGTACAAACAGGCATCATGATATCCATTTTAATGGGAAATTCTGAATAAGTAACCAAGGAGTACTTCTATGAAAATTATCTTGGCACACCCCGGATTGAAGTTTACAGCATGACAGCAGGATTCATATTTTGCTTATCTCTCTTTACTGTCACCACCCATAGCAGCAAGGTTACTATAGCAATAGTAAGAACGAATAAAACAGAGTCACAGTATACAATGAATGGATCCTATTTACTTCCACTTTCATGCGGCTTACCACCTAAACAGGTTGGTGTTCCCTTGATTGGTTGTGCTTTACTATAGCTTAGCTTTTCCTTTTCTTACAGTGATTTCCTACAGTGATTTTTCTCCATCCTTATAATTATCCTTTTTTATGTTTTCTTTAATTACCTTTTCTGTATTAATTGTTTTCATTAGCAAAACAGGTATTTCTGGATCTTGCTTGTCCTCCTTTTTATTTCTTTTCTTCTTCATGTACTAATTTCTCTTTCTAAGTCTATGCCACCATTTCAGCTGCAGGCCATTTTTTCGATAGGCTGCCAATGCCAGCCATCCAAGGAGTTTTCTTCCTTTTTTGGCCCCTGTGGCCATCTTAGTGCACTTTTAGCCTCTTGCTTACTCAGTCTGCTGTTGTGGTGATCTTGGTACACCCTTCACATAAAATTAGCTGTGGGTTTTCTCATAAAAACGCACCAGCCATTTTGGATTGTGGTACACTTTTTTCCCTTCGCAAACCGAGTGTTCCTCCCATTTTTTAGCTAAACCTGACTATATCTTGAAAATACTGCCTCTGATAAAGACGCCTTGGCTTGCAATTAGACACTCCATGTGTCTTTTCTGCCCCCATAGACAGAATCTGCCAGATGGTGGTTTGGTAGTTTTGCTTCTGAGTGCTTAGAATGAAACTTGAATCACAACACTCACTGTATTGTAGCTAATAAATGGATGTCGTGGGGGGGGGGGGTTGTTCAGGGGCACCAGAGTGACCAGTTCGTAAATACAAAAAACATTAGACCTGTTACTGCAATCAAAGTGTGACTTTATTATGAGTTCACAATACTAGCAGGGACAACATTTCGGCTGTTAGGCAGCCTTTGTCAAGACTTAGCAAAGGCTTCATGAAAGCTATAACTTTGTTACTGCTGGTACTGTGAACTCCACATAAAGCCGTACTTGGATTGGAGTGCCCAGTCTCCTTATCGCGGTTTTGCTCAGAGAGGGACATTACACGTCATTCCAAACACCATTGGAAGGACTCTGAGGCCCAGCCTAACACTGGCAAAGGCAAGATTCCCTAAAATAATTCAGATTTCAATCTGTTCATTGAGCTTTCAACCCCATAAACTGGGTCCCACCTCAGCTCATGCCAGGTGCCACCGTGACATCCTGAACCAAGGCCTCAACTTAATTCCTTTGGATAAGCATTTTCAAATGATTATAATCTGGTAGAAAACCATCAGATAATATATCTACAAACAGTAAGCATCCTGAGGAGGAGAGGTATTCTCTCGAAAGCTTGTCTTTAAATGTAACGTTAGTCCAATAAAAAAGGTATCACTACGCACTGCTATACTTGTGATTTTGGCATCTGGACTAACACGGCCTATCGAATTTACAAACATTCCCAAATACTTTAATTGTATTAAAACAATTGCAGATGATTTAACTGATTGGAGGAGCATGTTAGAATTATTGCAAAGGCATTAAATCGTGGCCAACGTCCTCGCATTTTTGCAAGCTTTATCTTCCAAAGCAGTGGTTCCCAACCACGGTCCTCAAGTAACTACTAACAGGCCTGGTTGTAAGGATCACCTTGGTGAAAAGCAGACTGAATCCTGCAATCACTGAGCAGCAAATCATATCACCTGTGCTGTGCTTCGGATATCTGGAAAACCTGACCTGTTGGGTGTACTTGAGGACTGCAGTTGGGAACCACTGTTCCAAAGTATCAGCCTAAAACTGTATTTCTCATGTCTGGGTGTTTCAGATCTTTCTTTAACAGGAAAAAACTGAGGGCCCTAGTACATTCTTCACGCAAAAACACACGCGCAACCCGTGAATTTTTGCGCGAAGTGTTAAACGTCGATGCCTGTAAATCACCGCTGGTATTACAATCCTCGCGCATTTTTTCATCCGTCGAGTAATAACGCGCGGAAAATGGACGCACAAAAACGCGCGCGCAGCAACGTTGAGCGCAGAAATCAGTGTGCGGACTGTTTTTTTCACATGATTCAGCCAATCAGTATTAAGAACCACAATTGTCTCATGTTAAGTTTTTGCACCTGTCAAAGTCAATCTGCGCATATATGCTACATCAATAGAAAAAACACGCACAACTTCTCAAATTTATTGGTTTGGTATGTGTAGAATGTGTAACTTTACTTTGCTGCGTATTTTTTTTTGGGCTGGTGTATTTGGTTTCGGCCAGGTTGATAGAATTCGCCATTAACACCAGCTTTTAGGAGATGCTAAAATTATGCGCGCAAAGGCTGTGCGTTACAAACTGCGCATAGATTGTAATACCATCCGCATACCAGCACGCAAACGCATTTGCGCTCACAATGTTAAGTATAGGATGCGTGAAGTACAGTATGCTCGCGCAGCGTTCGCGCAGGTTCACCCGCGGTAGACGTATACGCGTGTTTGTTGCGCTGACATTGTAATATGACGTTAAGGGCAATAGGTTTTGCCCCTCGCGTTAATGCATTTTTGCGTGGGCGCAAACATATGCGCGAAGATTGTAATAGGGCCCTAAGTGTATAATTTGCTGCCGTCAGGCTTGTCAAGCTGTGCAAATTATGGGGCTTCTTCATTATGACCTGGACACTATGCTGACCACTTTCAGTTCAATGCATCTACTGTGTGCCTCTCCCACTTGACACGTACAGAATGATAAGGATAAATGTATCTCTCTCAGATAATACAAGAAAAAAGGATATTTTCTTCAATTTCAAATGCAAGTCTGTCACAGTTTGCTCCAAATAGTTTAAAATCATCTAAAATAAAAAAAAGGTTTTTATACATTACATGATATTCTAACTTACAGACTCTTTGTTAGTTATGCTTAAGTTTATTTCTGCACCCAACTGCAAAACTTAGTTAAATCTAAGATCAATGTCATTTAAGTTGCAGCATCTCAGACGTAGACCCGACCTTAAAAAATGTGAAATTCTATTTATTTGCATTTTTGTATCAGTATTCCCTATCGTAAATCATTTGCAAAATTCTCACCATCGATCTTCAAGGCAGCTGATATCATTTCCACACACTTGTCTCTTACAGAATCTCCTGTTTGGTAACAAGAAAACAGGAAACAAGGAGTGGTGCTGCAATCACTTAAGGGACTCGACATCCCACCGCTATTTCTGCAATGGAAAAATAACATGTTATATTAGGAAACTGCATCCTATATCTGGCTAAACAATTTTCTGAAGATTACTTTTCTTCCTGAGTATCATTTGTAGACTTCTTGGATCCATTGTGGGCAATTGTTGTGGGGGATCCAATCGAGGGCCTCCTGTAAAAATGTGAGATTTAACTGGCAGGAAGTTACGTGAGCTTTATTAGTAGAGTGAAACACAATAGATCTAGGGCTAAATTCTACAAGTAACGCTAAAATGGAGATGCTAATGGGGAAATCTGCACCTGCAGATTTCCCTGTAGCATCCCCATTTAGGGTGATATTACGGGGCAGGCACTGTCTCAGCACCTTGCCCTGGAACGCAACGCTGCCCGCAGTTACACTCGCAGTAGCGCTTCCATGCCGCCACAAGTATCACCTCCCGGAGTCCATAGGTCTCAATGGAGGATTGTGCTTCCAGGCTGCAAGCCCTTTGCGATTTTGCTCCTGCGTAATCGCACAGCACCTCAGTGATCGCGGAGGAAGGACTCACTCTGCTCCTCCTGGGGACAAGAAGTGGCAGATCAGGCCATTGTTTTTGCCGCGGGATGAGAAGTGAGTATAGAATTTATGATAGGGGTTGAAGGGGTGCTAAAGGGTTTTGCAAAAGTGGAAACCGTTAGCACAAGCTTTTAAGTACCGCTAAAATGTTGTTTTGCCCATTGCTGCGGTAATTAGCGTTAGGACTTTGTAATACCTTACTTATTGAAACGCTATTTACTGATTGTGCTCCCTATGTTAGGATGCAAAAAGTACAGTAAGCTCAAAGCTAGCACCGATGCGCTAATGGATTTTTCACGGGTTTAGCGTCCGGAAGATAATATGGAGGCATGCGTTAAAGTCACTTATGCTGGCGTTAACAGGTACTCATCCGAACACTATCATTAGCGTTCTCTATGTAATTTAGCCCCTAAAGTTTAGTTAAACCTTTACCATTTGTATTCTCCAGTTCACATATCAAGGTGAGGGAAGGTTTAGCCAAAAATAGCATTTCAGTTGTTGAGTCATGAGTCCTTTTAACACCCAGTATAAGCGATATGATAATTTAAAGACATGTAACCTAATGGTAAATGTAAGGATCTAAAAGGGGACTCTCTTACCTCTCGTCTTTACTGTCAGCTTCTGACTTATTGGATTCATTGTGTGCTGCTTTTTGTGAGGACCCAATGGAGTGTCTCCTGCAGCAAGATAGATAAAAAACTAGAAAAAAAACCATACCAATGCCAGATAATAACACTGAGAAAGTCAATAACCCCATCCCTAAATACCACGCAATACTCTGAATAAGAAATGTAGAAACCCGAGTGCTCAGATTTTGCCATTTTTACTGCTTTCAGTGAACCTTGTAAAGATGGATATTTTTTAAATTTATGCACATATTAAATATTATCAACCAATATCAGAAAATAACTATTTTTCTAATGATTACATACTTCTAGTGAGTAAACGCTGTAACCTGTGCTGTACCAAGTGATGCAATTTTGAAAGCAATTACTGTAGGCCTCCTAAACTCTATGGCTTACATTTTCAGTCATTAACTGCACCCGACCCTCCATTAACCCCCTTATAACTCCATATACTTCTAATCCTAATCACTATATCTATTCTTGCAGAGGCATTATTTGCACCGTGCAATTCTTAAATTCAGTACTGCATAGTTTTTAACTATGCCAGTTCATTGTTCATCAACCTAGAAAAAAATTAAACCATTTTAATAGCGATGTTTCAAATTTGCACTTTGATCTTTATTCCATCATTGAACAATCCTACCTCTCATCTTTAATGTCAGTTGCCACTTTGGTAAAATCATTCTGACTTTGATTGGGAGATCCAAGAGAGTGTCTCCTGCAAAGAATTTGGAGAGGTAAGGTCAAAGGTGCAGTCAGATGAACAAAATAAGCTGACATATCAGAGCCATTTTCAGTTAGTAAGCGGCTGCAATTAGAAAATTGCAACTAAATGCTATGCTGCAATTCTGCCCTCAACACGTATAACTTAGCACTCACAGCGGAAGTGATTGTGGCTGCAGAGCAGTTGCAGTGCTAAAATAAAAGCTGATTGGCTCCTGACCACAAGAATTAGGAAGTCCATATAGCTTCAGCCCAAATTGCTGCACTGCGATCAGTAACACTGCTGCTGCAACCAGCTTTGCTTCAAAGCAGCTGCTGTTTAACTGAAGGTGCTTTGGATGAACAAAGAGAGAGGTTTCTCTTCTTGTAACAATGTATTTCAGTTTATGGGACATTAGTGATCACTGTATATTGGCTGCTGGTCCACAAGGAAAGGCATCTGATTGGTAGCTAACCAGGCAGAAAGACACTCTTGAAAAAGATGGAATGCAGATGGAACAAGAGGTGGGAGGACACACACCTACTTACACCTAGTCAAGGGGTTACAAAGCCAAATGCCACATGCACTGAAGTGAGTAAAATGGGATGACCTTCAGCAGCTGCAGAGGAAAGACATGAAGTGAGCAAATGGGAGTTTAACTACTATGCTTGAGGCTCATTTATTCTTTATGAATCTTTTGCAAAGGAAGTAAAAGCATAGTATTTGTCACAGGCTAGGGAAATCTCAGAATTATTAACCCCTTGATTGTAAGGGTTCCTTTGGACGGCACAATGCCGTGTGTTTGATGGGACAGCCAATCACATCAACCTCAAGGCTACTAAGGCAAAGATCAGCTGTGCCAATGTTCCTCATTTTGGAGACCATTACCAGCGACCCTGCAGCAGTCTTGTTAGATAGACGCGTCTTCACAGTTACTCGTTCTTTAGGGATATTTTATTTGCAACTACCTTGGCATTTCAATCGACGAGCCATACCTATTTTTAAATAATGAGTTTTTAAATTCAGTAAAATAAATGGTTATATAGTGAAGGAGAGCACCCTGGAACGGATGCAGCCCAATGTTGCAAGCTGCGTGACTCTAACCCAAAATAAGATCCATGGGAAAAACCTGTTCTGCCAGAGATCTGCTTCTTTGCCCCATGAGATCCTTGTAATCTGCATAATATCATGTATACTCAGGGGCAGATAGGAATAGGTCAATGTATCCTTCTTGTTTAAATATCACAATATTATTGCTGTCACACTGCAAGAAGCCAGTGAGTGCTCCACAATGATCGGGAATAATAACGGGATCTAATAAGAAAACCAATGTTCTGCTGTTCAATCTGTGAGCAATACGAAATTTAGTCACATATTTGTGGTTGTGTTATTGCTTTAGGTTCATGTGGTAATAAATGACTGTATCATGGATCATGCCGCAGCTGCCGCAGGAAGGTCCAAGCTGGTGCTGGTCCGCCGTGAAAATACCTGGCAGCACGTTTCCTGCAAAGGGCCCTGTTTGGTGCAGCTCTCCTGCAGGCACCACAGGCGCTCCCTTTTGTAAAATTAGTTTTTTGTGCTGCTGACTGAGGCGTTTGTGCAAATAACTCTCGAATGCTGAATTAAGGATAAGCATGGTTCTGGTTTTATTATAATATAACAAACTGCTGAATGATCATTGCCCACAGAGAGGCCAACTGCCAACTGGCTCAGACAGTGCAACGGTCACCAGACAGTTTGAACTCTGGCATATGATTGGTTAATAATTATATATGCAAATATTACACCCTTCATTAGCCCTGGACTTCCCTATATAACACTAACACATCCCTTCCTCAGTGCTTCTGCACTGCTTAGAATTCAGCTCCTAGCCAAGCAAGAAGCCTGTTTCCCTGCCCTACCACAGATCCTGCTACCACAGATCCTGCTACAGATTCTGCCTTGCTGTCTATCGTGTATCCTCTGTCTACAACCGTGCCGCGCGCCCACAGTATTCCTGCTACTGTCTGCAAGTACCCTGCAACTCTGGTTTCACGTCTGCAAGTACCCTGCAAACCCAGCCTCCTGTCTAAAGTGCCCTACAGCTCTTGTCAGCCCCATTCCTGCCCTTCCCTTCTCACATACTCTGGACTCATAGTTATACCATGTTGTTTCTGTGATTGGAATTGCTCCAATATACTCCAGTCTAAAAGTACATTTACCTCTCCTGTTTGTCACTGCACCCTTGGGCTCATACCGTCGCCCTCCTAGACCCTGACAGACTGAAGTATTGATGAGTGTAATCAACCCTTAGCATTATACTGTTTAAATTGATTAATTTATTTATGTATGATGTTTGTATGGATATATATATTAACCCCTTAAGGGTGGGAGGGTGTTGCCCATTGGGAGGGGGGTTAATGCCGGCTAGGTGTACAGGTACGCCTCGCCGACAGGTGCCGCCGCGAGCCTCTCATTTCAGCATCGCCCCACAGCCGATACGCGACACGCGTCATTGGCTGCAGGGGGACAGCCAGAGGCCAGGCCGCCTCTCTGCAGCCAATGACACGCGGTTAGTGCCGGCTGCGGGGAGGGGCCAAGGCAGCCCATTGAAGATAGCGGGGTGTACCTCTATGCCCTGCATCTTCAAGGCCCACCCGCCGCAAGGACAGCATAGAACGGCCTGAGGCTGGAAAGGGTGAACAACATATTTTACCGGGAACTAATACACTGAGGGCTCTATTTCATAGTTGGTGCAAATGTAGCATCTCGATATGTAAGTATTAGTACTAGGATAAGTGAGTTTAATGCATGGCATTCATTTTACATTCCTGGCGCTGCACTGGGGTGTAATCGGATAGTCCCTCACAGCTTACATGAATTTACTGTACATCGTGCATCGTATAAATAGCATGGGGAGCTCAATCATTAAAAAGTGTTTCGATTAGTGAGGTGTTACAAAGTGCAGACACAAATTACTGATGTGGAGAGCCAAAGGTTAGCACCTCTCAAAAGCTGGTGTTAAATGATTTTGCAAATGCATAATCAATCATTTAACACCTCCTGAAAAACCTTCATTAAATCCCATAATTAGTTTTCATCCCACAGTGAGAAGGGTGGCCAGATCCTCCGCTTCTTCTGGCCGGGAGCAGTGTGAGATTGGGAACAAATAGTTCCAAGTCTCTGTCCACGATCACTCCGATCACGAGTGAGATCGCACAGGGATCATGGCCTGGAAACACAACCCTCCGTGGTCTCCAGGAGGTGATACTTCTGGAAGCGCTACCGTGAATATCACTGCGGTTAGCCCTGCATTCCAGGGTGAGGTGCTGAGCTAGTGCCTGTCCCAGAAAACCACGCTAACATAGGGACGTTACAGGAAAATTTGCAGGTGTAGATTTTCCCGGTTAGCATTAGGATTGTAATGTAGTGCCATGAGATTTCTCTTGTTCTTAAGTATGCCCGGCAGAATCATAGGCTGGTGTTTGATATACATTTTGTTGGAAAAGACTTTTCAGAGAATTATAATTTACAGTTTTTGCAGGTTTGGTTTAACATTAGAAACCAGGAATCTGTGACTAAGTTGTGCACTGTTTTGTTAAAAAAAATAATAAAGATGCAACTTCCCTTGTTTTTCTCCTCTTCTGTGCAATATACATTTTATTGGTCACATGGGGTAGATTATTTATTTATTTATTTATTTTATTTGCAAAGGATTTTACCAGGAAGGATACATTGAGATTTCTCTCGTTTTCAAGTATGTCCTGGGTTCAAGAACATTGAGTGGTTACAGTTGTTACAGAAATACAAAGTAATAAAATGCAAACTATTAACAACAAAACACAAATATACAGATTAACATATCATGGGAAGGGCTAGAACCTTGGGTTAATTAGGGTGATTTGTAGGGATGTGCACCGATTTTTTTTTCGGTTCGATTTGATTCGATTTTTCGAATTTTTAAACTTTTCGATTCGGCTCGTTTCGACTGCTTTCTGTTTCGATTCGGTTCGGCTCGATTCGTTTTTCGGGTACATTTATTTTTCGGAATATCGACCATTTTTCGTATTTTCGGGTCACTTTACTCGGTTTCTGTATCGACTTTTCGTTATTTCGAAAATTTTCGTTTTTCGGAATTGTACATGTTTTTCGGTATATATCGACTATTTTTCGTATTTTCGTGTCACTTTGCTCGTTTTTTGATTATCGGCTTTTCGCTATTTCGGAAATTTTCGTTTTTTTCGGAACATCTGTTCTCCTCGTTTCAAAGCTGTCTAACTCTATTGCCCCAGCAGTCCAGCACATGGATTTTCCCCAGCACATGGATTTGCCCCAGCTCATGGATTTGCCCCAGCTCATGGATTTGCCCCAGCTCATAGGATATTGCCCCAGCACATGGATTTGCCCCAGCTCCCACATGGATTTGCCCCAGCTCATGGATTTGCCCCAGCTCATGGATTTGCCCCAGCTCATTGATTTGCCCCAGCACATTTACAAAGACAAAATTTACAGAATCTGCGATATAACCGATAATAGTTAAATATACGATGTTCAGAATTACCGAAATGGAAACGAAATCATGAATAGAGGGAAAATAAATTTCGATTTGACACATTTCAAGTCCATTCGAAAATTCCGAAAAATTTTTGATTTGGCTCTGAAAATTTTCGGATTTGCCATTTTCGGAAATTTTTCGTTTTTCGGAAAGTCTGTTCTCGTTTCAAAGCAATAGATTTCGATTTGACACATTTCAAGTCCATTCGAAAATTCCGAAAAATTTTCGATTCGGCTCGGAAAACTTTTCGGATTTGCCGTTTTCGGCTCAAAAATTTTTCGGAATTTTGGCCGCATCGAAAGACCCGAATCGGGAAATTTCGTGAAAATTCCGAAATTCCGAAACCCGAAACGCACATCCTTAGTGATTTGCAAAGTGGAAGCAGCTGGAAAGTAAGCTACAAATTTCAGACCAGCACTGGTGGGTGGGTGGATGGGGAGGGCAGGTGGGATAGCAGAGTCCAGTAGCAGGCTCTGTGGCTGAGGGGGATGTGAGTGTGTGGCCGGGCTGTGGAAGAAAGAATTTGCAGAGTCAGATCGTGTGGGCTGTATAGAGTAAATTTTTTGACGACCTGGGAAGGGGGAGGGGCAGCCATATGGGAGCATGGGTTTAACAAAGCAGAATTAAAATAATAATAATAATAATTAAATTATTAAAAGAGTTTAATTTATTTGGAGAAGGAAACATACAGTGAGTTTTGATTAAGCATTGAATATAGAACCAAAACATATTATTTTCTATTTCTCTTCTACGAATAAATTAAGCTCTTCTAGTAATCTGCCCAGTGTTAACGGTAACTACTTTTTTGGGGAATTTGAGCCGGCCTGGCTGTGTGGAGCCTGTAGTGATTCACCTTTATCATCGTGTGCCTGGTGGTTTTCCTTTTCAACTATACAAAATGATTCATGGCTTTTGATTATATTTCTAATTTTCTCTTAAATATCGTAGCATACAATGCTAATTAAGGAAAAGATGCAAAAAGGACTGGCATATAAGGTACAATGGAAGTAGTGGTGTTACTAATCATGATATAATGGTTGAGATATAATGGCAGTAATTGCAGAACAACATTAATCACTTAATACAGTCAGATCCACCGTGAAATATGACATATATCTGAACATGGTGTACTTGGAGGGATGGGGTTCAAGACCTCAGATTTGAACCAAAATTCATGATTAGATTATATTTCTTGAATTTATTTTTTTACTCTTTTCAAATAGAAAGTATTACGCATTCACATAAAATATCCAGAAGGAAATATTCCTAGTCAGTCAATGGTTTCTAAACTTCTTACCTCTCCTCTCTGTGCTCCATCACTGGTTTGCTGGAAGTATGGGTGGGAGAACTGAGAGTTTGCCTCCTGCAGAGAGATGTCAAAACTCAAAGGCACAGTTTTTGGAGACTCAGATTGGAAAAACAACCAAATAGGTTATATACTCCTGACTCACACATTTTCATCTTTTGCTTAGAAGTGAGCAAGCTATACATGGAAGTATAAAATTTTGTTTTGGGGAATACTAAGCATTTTAATATAGGAAAAAAGGAAATAGATATAACACAATTTATGTCCATTAGGGTTCATGTGACTATTTCCCCATATATTTTTTATGTTTTTCATTCACTTAAGCTTCAATTTTGAACCTTTTACTTTAAATGAAAACACTTGGATACCTGAACGCAAAAGTAAGTTTTTATTAATATTAAAGACCAACATTTGCTGTCTAACCTTTTATCTGTGTCATGTATTGGCTTTATGAGTGCATTAGAAACTATTTCAAAGTGCAAGCTAATAAGATACATCCTAGAGAGGATGCATAATTAATAAAGAGTCTGGCAGAGAAAGTATAACTGCAGAGAGTGAGCGATGTATTAGCATGAAAATGTAATCCTAATTTTAAAAAAACATACATACGGCAACACTCACATGTACATTTATTCTGTTACATCTGTGAATGTTACCTTTCTTTCTTGGTATCTGTTGTTGATTTGATGGGTGTTTTAGTAGGAGTCAAAGAAGGGGAACCAAGAGATTGAATTCTTCAAAAGAAGCAAAAAGAATAGTATAATAAACAGAGTTAAAAAAAAATCAAATTGAGTATGAAAAAATTCCTGTGATTTCAATTTACTGTTCCAAAATCTGGTTCTCTTACCGTTCATCCTTGGTATCCACTACAGGTTTTGGAGATGTATTAGTAGTTGCTAGATTGGTGGAACCAAGATTTTTTCTCCTTCAAGATAGGCAAAAGTCATCATAGAAAGATGGTGTATTGGGCAGAGTAAGAATAGAGTATTAATTATGTACAAAATTATGGTACACCTGTCCTACCAGTTCCAAAATCTACTTTCCTTACCATTCTTCTTTGGCATTTGCCGTATATTTGACAGTTGTTTTAGTAGTAGTTAGGGTGAGGGAACCAAGGAATTGCGTCATTCAAGACAAATAAAAGTTGTCAAAGAATGAGAGTGTATTGGACTGAGTAAATATAGAGTAATAATTATGATATAATGCATGGCATTCTGTCATGCTGTTCAAACTAAAGTTCCAGATTGTGGTTCTCTTACCTCTCTTCCTTTGTTTCCGTTGTTTGTTTGGCTGGTGTTTTTGTAGGTGACTGAATGGAGGTCCCACGAGATTGTCTTCTTCAAGGAGTAAGAAAGTGGAAAAATAATTGCAGTTTATTAAGCAGAGTAAGAACAGAGTATTATTTTTTTATCTTAATTTGTGGCTCACGTTGTTGATTGTTATTTATTTTTCCTTGTCCTTATTAATATATAAACAGAAAATAAAGGAAATAAGTACACAAAATTAAAAAGAAAAACAGTTTTCAGAACAAATGGCTTCTTCTGGCAAAAGTCAGTATTTAGTACTACCTCTCTTGGCACTAAGCACATCTTGAACTCTTTTGGGGAGACTGTCCTAAGGTGCCCCTGAAGTAATCATCTGCTATATTATACCAGGCTTATTTCAATTTAGGCTGTCTTTTATTTCTTTCTATTACAGGGTCTGTACTCTGTGGAGGCCAGTCCATGACTGTCAAATAGGATTTCACTGCATTAGCAGTGTGCTTGGGTCGTTATCATGCTGAAAATTAAAACCATTAAAAATCAAGCGCTTTCCAGATGAAATGGCATGATGAATTAAAACCTGTATGTGCTTTACAGCATTCATGATCCCATCAATTTGGACAATATCGCCAACACCAATGGCAGAAATGCAGCTCCATTCCAAGACAGAACCTCAACCATGTTTCAGTGAAGGCCACAAGCACTCTTTCTTCTATTGCTCTCCAACTCTTCTCGCGAATTGACCATGAATGGAGCCAAAAAATTTCAAACTTGGATTCCTCATTCCCAATACTCTTGATTCCAACAATGTGAGCTTTAGCTTATTTAATGCTTTTAACCCTCTCCTTCTTCTGAAAAAGTGGTTTCTGGGCTGCTACTCTTCAACAAAGACTTTACTGATCAAGTGCCTTTGGACTGTAGAAGCGTCAACTTACAGGGTTATCCAAAGAGATCCGAATTGTGGCCGAAAGGTAACCGAACACTGAAATTCAGCATACGGTTGCCTTTCCTGGCCATTCGGCTATTCAGAGAGCAGGCAGTTCACCAAATCTTTTTTTTTTTTGAGAAAGGATTTTACCAGGAAGGATACATTGAGATTTCTCTCGTTTTCAAGTATGTCCTGGGTGGCGAGTATGAACCGTTGGGTGTCTTGCCCAAGGACACTTACTGGAGAGGTTGCTCGCTGGGATTGAGCCCATGACTCCACAGGCTCTCTCCATGCAGAGCAGTGATGTTACCTCTACTCCACCCAGCCGGCGAATTGCCTCCACATACGGTGCCTGTTCGGTGCCTGCTCGAGGGCAGTGAAATCCCCATAGAGAAGCAATGCTTTGTCTATTCAGAGAACACAAAACAGCATGGAAAAGTTGCTGAAATGCTCTGCTATTCAGTGGTCTTAATCGACAGATTTATTCAGACGAATCCCATAGGCTTCAATGTTAAAAATATTCCTGTTTTAATTCAATATCTAATAAACCATTTAATATTATATTCTGTAGTAAAAAGTCTCTTTATTTATAGATTTTTTAGGATCCTTTAGGCATTTTTTTGGATTTTTAATGTGACACTTTTTTTCCATTTTGTTTTTAATAGTTTTTTTCTTTTTACTGTAACAGCCCTTTTTATTAGCATTCATTGGATCTTATATGTAAATTCCAGACATTTTCTCTCAGTAGTGTTTTTGCAAACAGCGTTTAAATTTTCCAACTTTCAAGCATACTGTTTGGTTTTTTTCACCTCCTTTGTCTGCGTGTCGGGTTATTTCGGCGGCTGCTCTGCACTGTGATCGGCGGCTAGTCGGGTTTTTCCGGTGTGTTTGGCGGGGTTAATCCAGATGTTTTTGCGGATTTCGGTGAGCATTCACCAGGTTTTGCGTGAGCGTTCGTCGGGTTTGCGGTGGCTTTTCCCTGCACTACGACGGCCCTGTGGTGCTCGCTGAATACACTGCAGGGTCGTCGAAATAGGATCGCCGAATCGCACCGAATTGAAGAGAGCGAAAAGTCACCAAACGTGCGGTGACTTTTTGATTCTCTTTGAATAACCCTGTTAGTATCCCGATGAAAGTGCCGGATGCTTAACTAGGTCCATACTGGACCTCTTGCAGCTTCTCGAAGAAGAAACTCTGAGAAGCTTCCCATCATATTTTAAAAGATATCTTGGCCTTCCAGTCCTTTTTTTGTCCTTGACCTTTCCTAATTCTTCAAATTTCTGTATAACAGCTTGAATACCACCATAGCATATGGCACCTGTTTTTTTTTTTTACACAGTAACATCGTTACATAGGCTGAAAAAAGACATTTGTCCATTGAGTTTAGCTTTTCACAAAATCAGCTTCTGCTGTTGATCCAAAAGAAGGCAAAAACCCCAGATTGAAGTGCTCTCCAACTACTCAACATACAGGGGGAAAAAAACCTTCTGGACCCCAGAATAGTGGCTAAATTTCTCCTTGGATCAAGCAGCTTTTACTCACATATAAAATAATATAACTCTTAGGGCAGTATTACATACTGCCCACTAAAACATTGACATTAAGGAGGAAGTCCTGTGCCTGCAGGTTTCTCCATAGCATCCCCGTTTTAGCTTCATATTATGGGGCAGGCGCTGATTCAGCAGCCTGCCCCGTAATACAGCACTAAGCCTCAGGACGCTCAAGGCAGCACTACGCGCCACCGCGAGCATCCCCACGATGGAGTTCATAGGACTCCATTGAGGCTTTGACTGCCAGTCAAATGATCTCGCCTCTTGCAAGGTCAGCGGAGTGATTTGCGGAGGGAGACTGGGGCTTTTTTTCCCTAGCCTGCCTCTGCTCCTGGTGGCCAGAAGCAGTGGATTGAGCCGCCGTTCTCACTGCGGGATGAGAGGTGAGTATCTGATTTTGGTGGGTAATTTGTGGCTGGTGATAACTGATTCTTCAGAAGCAGAATCAGTTAACACCAACTCCTAGCTGTGGTTAACTTTTCAGTAAACCGCCGCGGGATGTAATTAACGTTAGGACTTTGTAATCCTAATGTTAATTAACACTTTGCGTTCCCCATGTTAAGCATAGGGAGAGCAAAGTACAGTAAGCTCAGACTGAAAAACGCAAGCTCCAAATCGCTGTTTTTTTAACCCATTAGCGTTCGGAATATAATATTGTTGGCCCGCGCTAGGGCCTCTTAACCTAACGTTAGCGCTCACACAGCTGAGCGCTAACATTATTGTAAAGACTGTAATAGGGCCCTTAATATTTTGATTTTGCAGGTAGTCGTCTAGTTATTGTTTAAAAGTCTGAGCAGACTCTGACCCAACCACAGGGTCAGAGTTTCTGTTTTCAGTACAGCATACAAATTTCCTGTATTTTCTGGCTGTGTTCTAAGAAAGAGACTTAGAAATAATTAGATATTGTCAAAATACCATTGCAAGACAACAAATCTCATGGTGGCCTAAGACTTTTGCAGAGCACTGGACATAGACATATTATTCAAAGTGAGTTATAACCTGTAGCACATTGTGGGGGAGATGAGTAAAATGAAGAGTAGCACCCTTCGAATAACACCTTGCATTTATTGGTTGGGGGACGAAAGTTGTGAAGAGAGGGAAAAGAAAAAAAATGGGGTAAGCTGTAGAAAGATCAGGGTTAGAAGCAGAGAGGAGGACCATGGAAAGTGATAAAGCTACACAGGGGGGAGCAGAGCTGGAGAGGGAACCCGTGAATTGCCAGTTAGTAATAGAGTAGCAGATACTCATACTGCTCACATCAAAGTCGCAACCTGTGGTTTTCTTACCTCTCTTCCTTGGTTTCCACTGTTTGCATGACTGGTGTTTTAGTAGGTGACAGAGTGGGGGAACCACGAGGCTGTCTTCTTCAAGAAGAAAGAAAGTGGTGAAATAATGGTTGTTCAATGGTCAGAGCAAGAACAGATTATTATTTTTTATCTTAATTTTAAATCTTAACGTTTTCTTTACATAATATCATTAAGCAAAAACCTGAAAGAAGAAAATATAAACCCTGCCAACAACTGAATACACAAATTACATTGAAGTATTACTCAGAGTGAGCTATAACACAGCACATTGTGGAGGAGGTTAGTAAAATAAAGAGTAGGGTCCTACGACTAACACCCTGCATTTATTGATAAGGAAGTGATGGTTCTGAAGACGAGAGGAAATAAAAAAATGGGAAGGGTGAAGAAAAGAAGTAGGGATGGAGCAGCAGTGAAGAGCACTGGAAGTGAAGAAGATAGGTGGGGTGAGCTGGAGGGGGAACCAGTGAAATATCAGGCACATACAGAATATTCTGTTCCAGGGGCGGACTGACAACTAATGAGGTCACACCCAAAAAAAAACACCAATGCA
The DNA here is from genome assembly GCA_009667805.1 of Leptobrachium leishanense. Classification (NCBI taxonomy): domain Eukaryota; kingdom Metazoa; phylum Chordata; class Amphibia; order Anura; family Megophryidae; genus Leptobrachium; species Leptobrachium leishanense. The sequence continues at coordinate 198,663,822 of CM019064.1, forward strand.
ACACAACATCCACATGTACATTGTTGTGCTAAAGAAAAAATTTCTTCACGCAATTTTCGAAATAATTAATTTAGTGAGCTAAGAAAATCCATTCGGGCCCAACAGCGAATTGGGGAATCCTTTGTGACCCCTCCAGACTTATAGATGGCCATCAACCACTCAATGCAGCTAAGGCTGTGCCGCAGCACAGAAAGTCCCTATGGCATACGTGGGAAGCTGCCAATCACTTTTCACATTTATAAGATACTGTAAATTACTGATAAGCTCGTACACATTGCACTTTACAGAGCTCCACACTAATAAAACTTCCAGTAATGTGCGCTGTGCATGAGCGTATCAGAGGGCTTTACAGCAATAAAAGTCCCAGTAATGTGCTCAAGCTTTCTCAGGCCATTCAAGACAAAGAAGCATGCCTTATTGACAGGGCAGGCCCAAGACACTGTGCTACCTGGGTCCAAGGATGAAATGCTGCCCCCTCTCAAAAAAAACACACATGTGAGTGTATTACAGCGCTCCACAGCAATAAAACTCAAAACCAATTATATTTCAAAGTAAAGTATTTTATAACATTTCTCTAATTAAAATAATTATAATATAGTTAAATAACATTCAAATATATTAAAATAATTATATATTATATAATAAATAATACATTTAAAAATATATGAAAAAGTAAATGAGTTATTACAGTGGCATTGTTAGCTTTATAAAGGGAAATAATAATGCCGCTGCTTTTAGAACAGAAAAAAGACTTGTTTTATTTAACTCTACTTTTTGATTTTTACAGATTACGTAGTAGTTTGTGGTACCATTGGAAAGCACAGACAATGTCCTGTTCAATGACACCTCACCCCTCTTTGAAGGACTTATGAATCTGGAGATACCGGGGCCCAAACGACCCCTTCATCTAATGCAATGGGATTTTCCTGTTGGGCAGATGGAATCCCCGTTTGTGACATCAAACAGTTGCGTTGATTCCCATGGCCGGAGGGCACTGGCAGTCTCACAATGAGGGCTGACATCAAGTATGACAGCCTGCTGTGGTTGAACCCCTGCTCAGATCGCACCGAGCAGGGACACAGACAGGACGTGCGTGGAGCATCTTCCACGCTGAAGAAGGAACCCCCATGATGCTCCACACACATCCATGCACTGAAGGGGCACCAAGGCTTTCTGATGGGGCCCCAGCCTCAGCGCCCTCCGATCAGGGCCCTCTGGTGGTGCCCGAACGCGTGATGGGCCAGTCTGTCCCTGCCCTGTTCAACAGAATAAATGTTTCTATATTATACTACTCACATCAGTTACACAATTTGGTTTTCTTACCTCTCTTCCTTTGTATCTGATGTTTTTTTTATTGGTGTTTTAGTAGAGGTCAGAGTGGGAGAACCAAAAGATTGTCTTCAAGATTAAAGGTATCCAAAGAACAATAGAGCATTGGACAGAGTAAGAAGAGAGTATTAATTTTTTGTTTTAAAAAAATCATGTGTGGGACATCAACTGACATCAACGTTTCAAAGTGTGATATTCTTACCTTTCTTCCTTGACATCCACTGCTTTTTTGGTGGTTGCTTTATTAGGTGTCAGAGTGGGGGAACCAAGTGATTGCCTAATGATAGAATAATAAGACTAATGAAGAGCATTTATTGCCAAAGGAAGAATAGAGTGCTAATTATGAGAAAATACTGTATATTCACCAATTTTCCAAACATGTTCTCTTACCTCTCGTTTTTGGTGTCTGTTATTGGTTTTGTGAGTGTTTTATTTGTTGTAAGTGTGGGGGAACCAAGAGATTGTCGCCTTTAGGAAGAGCGAAAGTAGTTAAGGTATATTCTGTATTGGGCACAAACTGATTAAAGGCATACTATTATAAGATAATTAATGTACTTCTGTAATACTATTCCCATCTTAACACTAAAATCTAACACTTTTACCTCTCATCCTTGGTACCGCATGAACTCTTTGAAATAGAAGAGGCTGAGACTGAAGTGCTGAGAGAAAGTCTCCTGAAGAAGAAATATTGGTAGGGGGTGACTATTGTAGGACATGGGTGTGATGGAAGTAAGATGTGGCTATAATATAGAATATTGACAATTACACACCTTTCTTGTTTATTTGTTCTTTGAGTGGATTCAACATCAGCAGAGTGTCTCCTATGAAAAACAACAGATATAATACTGTGCTGCATCAAACTTGCATTATGTTGTGAATATGGTGTATTATTTTAGCCATGTTTTTTATAGCTCTATGTCCCTATTACATTCTTTGCGCAATTGGTTTTGCGTGCGCAAATGCGCATTTGCGCGAGGGGCAAAACCCTTTGCGCTGAACGTCGTATTACAGCGTTCACGCAAACGATGCGCGTTATCGTTTAACGCGGATGGACCTGCGCGAGCGTGATTAACTGTGCGCGTCCTATACTTAGCATTGTGAGCGCAAATTTGTTCGTGCGCTGGTACGCGGATGGTATTCCAATCGATGCGCATCTTTTTACGAACGACGTTTGCGCGCATAATTTTAACGTCTTTGAAAAGCTGGTGGTAACTGCAAATCGGAACGTTCTGGCCTTAAACGAAAAACACCAGCACGAAAAAAAAATGCAGTACAGTATAGTTACACATTCTACACATACCAAACCAACTATTTTTTGCTCCAGACGAAGCCGACGTGTAGCCGGCGAAACATATGTTGAGCTAATGTCCAACTTTTTATTTTAAGTTGTTTATGTGGTGTCTGCATCGGCAGGGTTTAGGACAGAATTTATGAGCATGAGCTCAAATAGCATTATGGCTAGCATTGGTACTCATATTATGCATTGTGCACTAATGTGGGAGTAAGGGATTTGCCCCAAAGCTCCCCCCCTTGGTTGTGTGATTTACGAGCATATGTAAGAAGCCTCATTTCCAGTGATCGCCATTTAGCCCGTTGCATAGCCTCTACCTTATGCACTTTGAGTGTTCCAATTTACCCTATGATGCCTGTTGTCTACATGTTATTTAAGTCTAGTATCTGGGAGTGTTAATCGTTTAATAAAGGTAATCCCGTGTTAGCCACTCCTTGATTATCAGTTGACAGACTTTTTTGCCTGTTACACTGGGTCTTTGTGTTTATATATCATTATCTAGTCAGGTTTAATCCTGTTTAAGGTAGTGTTGTCCTTGCTCAATAGTTTGGACAGGTGATTGTTTTTCAGGTGGGACATTTGTTTCATCTCTTGTTACGTTGTCACATTCTACACATACCCAAACAAAAAAATTGTGAATTCGTGCATATTTTTTTTATTGCTGCAGCATGTACAGTTGCAAGAAAAAGTATGTGAACCCTTTGGGATTACGTGGAGTTTTGCATGAATTGGTCATAAAATGTGCTCTCTGATCTTCATCTAATTCGCAACAATTTGAAAAACACAGTCTGCTTAAAATAATACAACACAAACATTATATGTTTTCATGTTTTTATTGAACAGAACATGTAAACATTCACAGTGCAGGGTGGAAAAAGTATGTGAACCTTTGGACTTAATAACAGGTTGACCCTCCTTTGGCAGCAATAACCTCAACCAAACGTTTCCTGTAGTTGCAGATCAGACCTGCACAACGATCTGGAGTAGTTTTGGACCACTCCTCTTCACAAAACTGTTTCAGTGTAGCAATATTCTTGGGATGTCTGGTGTGAATCGCTCTCTTAAGGTCATGCCACAGCATTTCAATCGGGTTGAGTTCAGGACTCTGACTGGGCCACTCCAGAAGGCGTATTTTGTTTTGTTGAAGCCATTCTTTTGTTGAATTACTTGTATGCTTTCGGTCATTGTCCTGTTGCATCACCCATCCTCTGCGGAGCTTCAGTTGGCAGACAGATGGTCTTACGTTTTCCTGCAAAATGTCTTGATAAACTCTTTTCCATCAATGACAACAATCCGTCCAGGCCCTGAGGTAGCAAAGCAGCCTCAAACCATGATGCTCCCTCCTCCATGTTTTACAGTGGGGATGAGGTTTTGATGTTGGTGTGCTGTGCCTTTTTTTCTCCACACATAGTGTTGTGTGTTTTTTCCAAACAACTCAATTTTAGTTTCATCTGTCCACAGAATATTTTGCCAGTAGTGCTGTGGAACATCCAGGTGCTCTTTTGCAAACTTCAAACGTGCTGTAATATTCATTTTGGACAGCAATGGCTTCCTCCGTGGTGTCCTCCCATGTACTCCATTCTTGTTTAATGTTTTCCTTATTGTAGATGTGTCAACAAAAATGTTAGCATGTGCCAGAGATTTCTGTAAGCCTTTAGCTGACACTCTAGGATTCTTCTTTACCTCATTAAGCATTCTGCGCTGTGCTCTTGCAATCATCTTTACAGGACGACCACGCCTAGGGAGAGTAGCAACAGTGCTGAACTTTCTCCATTTGTAGACAGTCTGTCTTACCGTGGACACATGAACATCAAGGCTTTTGGAGATACTTTTGTAACCCTTTCCAGCTTCATGCAAGTCAACAATTCTTAATCGTAGGTCTTCTGAGAGCTCTTTTCTGCGAGGCATGGTTCACATCATGCAGTGCTTCTTGAAGCCAGTAAACCCAAAACTGGTGTGTGTTTTTTAAAGTGGCAGGACAGCTTTCAGCAACACATCCAATAATATCACACTGATTGGACTCAAGGTTGGCTCACTCCTGGCTCCAATTAGCTCTTGGAGAAGTCATTAGGCTAGGGGTTCACATACTTTTTCCACCCTGCACTGTGAATGTTTACATGTTCTGTTCAATAAACACATGAAAATATATAATGTTTGTGTTGTATTATTTTAAGCAGACTGTGTTTTTCAAATTGTCGTGACTTTGATGAAGATCAGAGCACATTTTATGACCAATTCATGCAAAACTCCACGTAATCTCAAAGGGTTCACATACTTTTTCTTGAAACTGTATACTCAGATTTACTTTGACAGGCGCAAAAACTTAAGTGAGTCAATTAAAGTAAATTGATGTTAATTAAGGTTATTCATTCTGATTGGCTAAATCCGGCGAAAAAAACAGTCCGCACATTGATTTACGTGCGCTATGTTACCGCGCGCGTATTACTCTTCATTTTGCGCGTCGGTTGAACGAACATGATTTTCAGACGGATGAGAAAATGCGTTCGGATCGGAATACTCCGTTAAGTTTCGGGCGCTAACGCTGGACGATGCGCGCAAAAAAAAATTGCGCCGCGCAAACGAAATTGCACGAAGAATGTAATAGGGGCCCTACTGTGCAAAACGTACCCAGGATATTTTGCTCAGTTTTGTAAAACATTCTGTATCACAAGTACTAGTAAAATCTATTAATTATACACATATGCCAATTTCACTAGTGGGATATTTTATATGCAATGCCACTTTAACCCCTTCACTGCTGAGCAATTTCACATCTGTGTGCTGAGCTCATTTTTACTGCTTTTGCTCATCATGTTTAAACGCGATTTGAAGCCACGTTTTATTATATGACCCAGACAAATTATATATCCTTTTTTTCGGCAGACTCGGCAGATTCATAATATATCATTATTATATGTATAATGTCATGCCCTGCCTGAATATTGTAACAAAAAATTCAATAAAATTTGAATTTTCAATCATCTACAGTGTGTAAAGTGGGGATTTTTTCACATTCTATCATCCTAGCCGTTGCAGTTATATGTTCTATGAGGTATATTTGTTAAAAAACTTAGAAATGGGAACTCAACTCGTTACTTTTTTTACTAGAAAATTACATGATTTTTAGCTAAAATCCAAAAAATAAAATTTGTTAGTGCAGCAGCATTGGTCACATTATGATTGAAATGGGAACAATATTGCTGCATTAATAAAAAAAAACACACACACAAAAAAAAACATTTTTAACAAAATAAAAACGTCTATGTTTATTATTTAATTTTTTTTTTTTACTACTTTTAACATTTGAACATTGGCCCATCTAGCTGCAATCGATCGGGAGATATGGGAGTTCAAAGGAACCCCCTATCTCCACAATATGATTTCCTTGGGAAATCCCCCGGCAACTAGGGGTTTCCCAGCTAACCGACGTCATCGTGACATGTCAGGTGAAGAGGGGGGACCCAGAGGTGGAGCTGCCATCAAAGATGGTGGTCCCCACCAAAACTACCCCGCGATCCAGCGCGAACGGCGCAGGATCGCGTACCAGCACCTCAGGGGTTAAAGTCAGGCATCACTTGAAAGGGTAGACTCTTCTCTTTTCAGCGGTGCCTGGCTTTACCTTCTACCTCCTCCTGATCGGAAGGGAGAGGGATCTGAAAGGACCCCCCCTTCCTTTCAGGCGATCTCCCGGGTGGCTGCCTGAAATTGACGTCATCACACCGGAAGGGGTCCCAAAAGCAGCATTTGACTTCCGGGAAGTCAGAAAGCCGCAGGACCCCGGAGGAGAGAGGTGAGTATCTAAGGAAGCTCCCGCCAAGCGGAAGCCGTGTTGGGAACGTCCTCCACATGTAGCAGGAGACTCCCATGACGTTCCCCACACGTCTCTCCGCAGTGAAAGGGTTAAAGGGACACTACCACCAAAAAATTTAATTATTTATTTATTTATTTTATGTTGCCGATATCTTAAATGTACTTTGTTTTTCTCATGTGCAGTTAGCTAAGAAAATATTTTACTCTATAGGGGTTATTCAGAGAGCACTGAAATGTCACCGATATTTCAGTGCTCTCTCATTCCCCGCACTTCTGGGAATCAAATTTCTGAAAAATCACCGAACCCCCCCTCCCAAAAAAAAAACCTGCCGATACGAAAATTGGATCGATCCGAAACCCAGCGAATGTACCCGACGATTCGCTGCAAGCCCAGCGAACAGGTCCAATAAAAGCCGATGATCTGCCGAAAACAGTGCCAACCAGCTGCCGAAAAATGCCGAAAAGCCGACGAACAGGGTAGAAAAAAAATAAAAGATTGAAACTCAAAAATTTCAAATGCTGTTTGCAAAAAAACTACTGGACGAAAAATGTCTGGAATATTATTATTATTCTTTATTTATAAAGCGCCAGCATATTCCGCAGCGCTGTACAATAGGCACAGTATAGACGGGTTACAATACATTGAACAACATTTGACAAACAGTACAAGAGGGGATGAGGTCCTATTCCCGTAGGAACTCACAATCTAGAGGGGTTGGAAACAGGAGGAGAGGACTGCAAGGTGAGAGTGATTGATGGTTGCGTCAGTGAGTTGGGTGGTAGGCTTCCCTAAATAGGAACGTTTTCAGGGAGCGTTTGAAGGAAGAGAAGTTAGGGGAAAGTCTGACCGTACGAGGGATAGCGTTCCAGAGAATGGGGGCTGCGCGTGTGAAGTCCTGCGGAATAAACATATAAGGTCCTATGAATAATAATAAAAAGGTCTGTTACAGAAGAAAAATCCCTATTTAAAAAAAATCTGAATTTGAATAAAAAATCCTAAAAAAAATAAAGAATCTTTTTGCTGAAAATTAAAAGAATAAACGGTTAAATAGATAATATATAAAAATGGGAATATTTTTTACATTGAAACCTATGGGATTCGCCTGATTAAACCTGCCAAATGAAACCACTGATCATCAGGGCATTTCACTGACATTTCACTACTGTTCTCTGAAAAGATTAGCAATTGCTTCCTATGGGGACCTTCACTGCCGCCAAACAGCACTGTATTTTTACTGTCAATTTGCCATAATTTGCCGAATTACCGGCTTTTTGAATGGCCGAATAGCACCGAAATTGCACGTACGGGGAAATTCACTGTTCGGTGTGTTTTTGGGGCCAGTTTGGCTGTCTCTAAATAACCACTTAAATGTGTCACAGTGTGCATCCATTTTGTGATCTTTTGTGTTGTAAACTGCCTCCCCCACGGTATTTTTACAGCATTTGCTCCTCACTCTGTGTGGCAATGACCGTAAAATTTATTTATTTATTTGCAAAGTATTTTACCAGGAAGGATACATTGAGATTTCTCTCGTTTTCAAGTATGTCCTGGATAGAATGGGCTGGATGGGTCAGAAGTCCAGGAAAACGACTCATTAAGATTACATTGTGTGGAATGTATGCAAAGGACATTATCGGCGGTGAATTAAAAGTCTTTTAAGCTCCCTGTCTTATCTCATTCAGCTGCCATATCTTATCTCTAGTAGCATGCACAACACAATAGACCCCCTGCAGCCTTATCTAACCAATCCCTCCTTACCCCATCCCCTCTTTACTACTGTAGAAGCTAAACCACAACCGTAAAGTAAAATGTTTGCTAAAATTTTGGTAAATGTTGCATCATGGGGAAAATTAAAAAAGTTAGTTAAAGCTTATGCTAGTGGTAGTGTTCCTTTAATGTAGTGTATTACAGCAGTGTATATATTCTGGCCATTGCCTATGCCTACTACACGCTGGCGCATAGTGCATATAGTTCTCAAATATTCCATCCTTCCCATCCTCCCATACATCTTCGGATTGTTTCTTTATCCTGAATGAACAGAGAGTGCAGACCAAATCTTCTTCCCAGCATTGCTCCTGTTTTCTGACTGCACTAATAAAATTAAATGCACTATAATCCTTGGTGAATACACACCGTTTTCCCATTTTGTTACCTATTGGTTTTCATCATACCTTTTTAGCTGTGCATCCTTTGGGTCCAGCAGTTGATTATCTGGCTTTAGAAAGTTGTCAGGACATCCCCTGCAAAAAATAAGGGGAATACAATGTATTGCCTTGATACTCTGATCATGTAAGAAAAGGATTGATATGATTTTGATTAAAGATAACATTTTAGGATGATTTTTAATTTTAACATTGATTTATCCTGAAAAAGGAAATGTCTCTGATATCCAAGTTCTCCTTCATAATTTAAATTAAGAGGAGCTTACCAGGTTAGAATTGAATTTGATATATATCATTTAGTGATTATTTATGACTTTTTCATATCATGAAGATCATTTTGATATTTCTCTGAATAGTGATATATCCCAAACTATGACTGTCCATGGATGCAGCTCCTGGCATTATTATTGCAAAAGCAGGTTCCCGAAGAACAATCTGCACTTGCACAAGAATGGCCTTGAATAGGCAAGCATCTGAGTAGTGCAACAGGTTGCTGCCATTGTCTGAGTGACTGCAGAGAGCCTTAGTCTGCCCCACCTGTAGGTAACTTTTTTGCGGTCTTTGAACACTTCTTGGCACAGCCCTCTGCTGAGACTACCATACAACTATTTGATAAATTAGTGTGCGACAACGTTCCTTTCATAAACAATTATTCAGAAAACTATTCATTTATCTCCAGTAAATGTATTTTAATCTATACATATCAATGAGTGTCTATCAGGGTTATTCAGAGAGAGGTGAAAACCAGGAGAAGGGCAGAAGAGAACAATCTAGACCAAATACTCGATTTGCAAAGTGAGATAAAAGGGAGAATTTTTCTATTTCGGCTATTTTGACCTAGAATTTTCGCTTCTCCAGTCATTCTCCTGCTTTTCACCTCTCTCCGATTAACCCTGTTAGTGTGTATATGTGGGTTATGCGATTTGGAAATCCCCAGATTCCTCCATATATTTGATGGGCAATCAAGATTATAAATAAAGACACAGAGGCGAATATTATGCTATTCGTTCTTTTACTGTACCATCAGCAGCAAAGAATTTAAAAAAAGATTCAATACAATTGAAAAGAAGATAAAAAATTACATATATACATATGTAGCGCTCACTCCCGGAGGAGCCGCTGAAAATTGAACCACGGGTCAGTCTCCCCGCACTAGGGAATAAATATGCTCCAACACAGTTGTGAGTTTTTATCATTTAAATAGTTTACTAAAATAATGAGCAGATATTTAGACACAGTATTCACAGATATATTACAGTATTTTCGTATCGCGGTAAAACGCGTGGCGGAAAAGAAACGAAACACGAGGCTTCGTATTTCGGAAAATAAAATATTCGTAACCGAACAGAAAATAAAAGCAGTTGCACGAATATCTGAAAAAGGAACACGTAGCGGAACCCAAAAATACAATCTCTTCGTATTACGACAAACGCGCAGCGGAAAAGAGGAAAATATATATTCGGAACGTATCTTTACTCTTGTTCCGATACGCAACAAAAATGAGTCCTGCACAGGTTAAGTCCCGGAATGTGAAAGGTGTGTATGTGTGTGTATGGTACCCGGGTACTATTCAACTGGCCAGTGAATTTACTTAAAGAATCTCTTCGACTAGTCAAGTGGGGCCCTGTGGACTTTAAAGAGGAAAACAGCAGCGAGTTCTTTATTTACAGTACAGCCTTGGAGGCCTCTCACCCATCCGACGGTTGCTTTAGGCTCCGCTGACCCAGGACGTCTCTCCGCTCGATATTGACTGGGGATACTAGCGGCCGGATCCGTTGTCTGACTTTCCGCAGCTTGTCCACGACTTGTCTAACTCACCGCCTGCTCTCCGCATCCGATCAACTCGCGGTGACTCCTTACTCGAGGTCTTCGGTGTCTGTGTTCTGCAGCAATCTCTGGAACCTGAAAGTCTTCTCCTCTTTAGGCTGAATGTCCTGATGAAAGAACTGACAGGTATACTCAGGCTCTGGCCTAGGCCCTCTCTCGATCTCTGTCACTACGTCTGCTTTCTCTGGTTCCCTGGCGCGCTCTGCCAGCTATCTCTGTCCTCAGACCTCACAGCTTGATGTAGACAGATCTCTGCAGGGTCACTGTCCTGATCCCCCAGCACCAGCGAGGTAGCCCCTGCGCTCTGGCCTGGTCACGATCCTGAACAGCCCTGCCTGCTTCTTTCTCCTTCCAGCTCCCAGCTCACTCTGAGCATGCTCTCCACGAGGCTCAGGATGTACAGCGTCTCTCTGTCCCACCCACTTCCTGTATTCACCGCAAAGCATGCTAGAAAACGTAGTCCAGTGCTTTCCTTGGTTGTCCAGCATTAATCCACCAGTCTCTGTCTCCCTCTGGTGGCCATTTCAAATAATTGCAGCAGAACAGTCTTTTTTAAACACAGTGCTACACTCTCCCCCTCCTAGAACTCTTGGGTCTCTCCAAGGAGGTACAACAGTTAAATTACATTGCAATATTTACATTAAGCGATACATTCAGGTTCAGTAGAAGACATACAACGGGTCAGATATACATCCTCAAACTGACTGGTGTTCCTAACTACCTCAGCTAGCGTGGCAGACACTTTGGGCAACCTTCGCATAGTCGTAACAGCTTTCTTTGTGCAGGGTTACAATATAGTTCAGGAACACCCGCAGCCATGACTCTCATTCCCTCTGTTCCAACCACTCCTTGGGTTCTTTTCAGTTCAATCAGGTCTCTCGATGAAGCTCGCCTCGACCTTTCTCGAGAAGGCTTATCATCCTGGAGACGAATGCGGCGTTTAGTGCTCTTAGCGCATCCCACGTCAGACTCATACCTGGAGAACAAATTTTCCGACTTGAGTATTGGAGACTGAACCTGCTTCTTCCGCTTGAACGAGATAGGAGCATCTTTAGGGTAGAACCGTTCAGCTTGAATCCCTTTATTCACTCCCCCCCCTAGATCGTTAGTGGAGAGGGGCTTAACAGAAGCCACTTGCCCGATCGACACCCGTGCCTTCAAATTTACTGAAGAGTCAGTCACATTGCATACGCTGACGGAAACTCTCTCACTTGTCCGTTTCAGAACTCTTCCAGAGATTTTTTCGGGGACTTCTCTGGACTGCATAACCTTCTCTGTTCCTTCCGCTTTCTTCAGCCGCCTCACTTCTGCAGGGGCTCTCTGTTCTTCGACCATCTGTTGACATACCAGCCTTGACATCGAGTGTGCCTTCTTGGGAGCAGGACTCTCTTCATTCCTCAGCGGGGTTAGAAAACATCTCACTAAGTCAGTGTTCGTCCCCACTATCATAGAACTTTGATTAGTTCCCGAGGGACGAGGACACACAATGGCCAACGTGTCACATACTGCCGGTTGTCCAACGGTCGCTGAACTGAATTCCAGCTTCACCTGTAGATATCCATCATAGGGAAACCTCTCAGTCCCCATACCCCAGATTTCAAGATCCTTCAACTTCTTCAAGGGTATATGCTTCAAATGTTTCTGATAGAAATCTCGGTAAATCAGAGTTACTTGAGCACCTGAATCTAGAAGAGCCTTTGTGTAGACCCCTTCCACTTGGACCGGGATGATGGACGAAGGACCGATCAACTTGTCAGGGAACTTCTCCGCTGTAGTACAAGGTGGGGACCCAGTTTGCTCATTCAACCGGGGTCCTCTAAGATTCTCCCCTTGCAAGACAGGCGACTGCTCCTTCAAGGCCTTCAGGAGTTCTTCGACCGATCTCTTTACGGGCCTCATGTTTGGGCACTGAGCCCTGAAATTACCCTTTTCCCTGCAGCCGAAACATCTTTTCCTTGAGCGTGTGGGCACATTTTCTTCTTGCGCCTCATTGGAAAACCCCTTGTTAGGAACCACAGCCGCTCTTGTCATTCGTATATCTGCTAGAAACGTCTGTCCTCTTCGCGGTTTGGGTGGGCTGGGGCAGTCACGTCGATAGTGGCCAACCCCCCCACAGTTGTAGCAGATCAACGACCCAGAGGGTTCTTCAGCAGGAATACTCCGCACTGCCTCTCCCTCCTCAGGTACGGCAATCCTAGAAGACAGCAACGTCATCAACTCTATCATTTTCGACATCAGAGTTTTCAAAGCCATCACTTCAGTCTGTATGTCCGCTACACCCAGAGTTTCTACTTCAGCGGTGAAAACTGCATGTGAAGCATTAGCAATCTTTTTAGCCTCAATTAAAGCCTCTTCTTCTCGGATAGCTTTGACCAGTTTGGAATAGGTCAGTCTCTTGCTCTGGTATCTAGTGTGAAATTTCAACATTATGGGATCCAGTGGGAGTGCACCTCTGAAAATTTGATCCATCAAAGCTTTGCTTGCACGACTCGGCTCCATGCCTCTTTTTAGAATAACCTGATGGAGGATTTTATCCAGCCGCCAGACATAGGTGGACAATTCTTCTCCTTCCTTTTGATAGGTGTGAGAGAACCTGTGGATAAGCTCGGCACAATCCTCCACTCCTCCAAAAATTTCCTGTAAAGCTTCTAAATACTCAGCAGCAGTGCAGCCTGGCTTGTCTCTTTTCAGATTTCGGACGACATCTGAAGCAGGACCTCTTAAGCTCTCGATCAACCTTTGTCTCTTCACGGTGTCCGCAACTTCCCATTCTTCCACAGCTTGCACTGCCTGGTCTATCCAAGTGTCAAAGTCCTCTTCTCCAGCTGGCACAGGGACCTTACCGGAACAGACCCCCAACTTGCGATATCCATAATTTGCAGACGCGGCTGAGTTTTGGGCCAACGTTTCCACCAGCTTCCCCATAGTGGTAAAGAAAGTAGCGGGAGGGAACCCTGCAATTGAGGTAGGGGTAGCATCGGGTATCTCGTCTCCTGACGTTGTTGGTCTAGTCACGGGAGCATTCGCGTGATCACCACGTGGCGTACTTGGCTGGACCAGTCGAACCTCCACATCGTCGGTCAGCTTCACACTCGCGCCCTGAAAACACACTGGAACACCCTTTCTCCACTCGAAAAGAACATATGTGTGAGAAGTCTCTGGGTTCACTTTAACGTCCACTATGAATCCCTGCTGGTCAGGAGCCAACGCTGCCATGGCCTGGCAGATCTGTTCTTCTGCCCAGGTGCCTGCAGGAATGTCCATTACTACACTCAACCCTAACTGGCCATTTTGTGCTTTACACCACTCTGCTGCTTCTTCTGGATCCATATTTAACCCTTTAAATGCGGTTTTTCCAGAGACTGAATCCCGGACGAGCCCCCACGTGTAGCGCTCACTCCCGGAGGAACCGCTGAAAATTGAACCACGGGTCAGTCTCCCCGCACTAGGGAATAAATATGCTCCAACACAGTTGTGAGTTTTTATCATTTAAATAGTTTACTAAAATAATGAGCAGATATTTAGACACGGTATTCACAGATATATTACAGTATTTTCGTATCGCGGTAAAACGCGTGGCGGAAAAGAAACGAAACACGAGGCTTCGTATTTCGGAAAATAAAATATTCGTAACCGAACAGAAAATAAAAGCAGTTGCACGAATATACGAAAAAGGAACACGTAGCGGAACCCAAAAATACAATCTCTTCGTATTACGACAAACGCGCAGCGGAAAAGAGGAAAATATATATTCGGAACGTATCTTTACTCTTGTTCCGATACGCAACAAAAATGAGTCCTGCACAGGTTAAGTCCCGGAATGTGAAAGGTGTGTATGTGTGTGTATGGTACCCGGGTACTATTCAACTGGCCAGTGAATTTACTTAAAGAATCTCTTCGACTAGTCAAGTTGGGGCCCTGTGGACTTTAAAGAGGAAAACAGCAGCGAGTTCTTTATTTACAGTACAGCCTTGGAGGCCTCTCACCCATCCGACGGTTGCTTTAGGCTCCGCTGACCCAGGACGTCTCTCCGCTCGATATTGACTGGGGATACTAGCGGCCGGATCCGTTGTCTGACTTTCCGCAGCTTGTCCACGACTTGTCTAACTCACCGCCTGCTCTCCGCATCCGATCAACTCGCGGTGACTCCTTACTCGAGGTCTTCGGTGTCTGTGTTCTGCAGCAATCTCTGGAACCTGAAAGTCTTCTCCTCTTTAGGCTGAATGTCCTGATGAAAGAACTGACAGGTATACTCAGGCTCTGGCCTAGGCCCTCTCTCGATCTCTGTCACTACGTCTGCTTTCTCTGGTTCCCTGGCGCGCTCTGCCAGCTATCTCTGTCCTCAGACCTCACAGCTTGATGTAGACAGATCTCTGCAGGGTCACTGTCCTGATCCCCAGCACCAGCGAGGTAGCCCCTGCGCTCTGGCCTGGTCACGATCCTGAACAGCCCTGCCTGCTTCTTTCTCCTTCCAGCTCCCAGCTCACTCTGAGCATGCTCTCCACGAGGCTCAGGATGTACAGCGTCTCTCTGTCCCACCCACTTCCTGTATTCACCGCAAAGCATGCTAGAAAACGTAGTCCAGTGCTTTCCTTGGTTGTCCAGCATTAATCCACCAGTCTCTGTCTCCCTCTGGTGGCCATTTCAAATAATTGCAGCAGAACAGTCTTTTTTAAACACAGTGCTACACATATATTTGACAACCATGTTAACCAATCAGTACAGTCAAAGAGGTATAAAAGTAGAAACTGCGTTATCAACGTCCTCTTTTCTAGGATGCTAATGGTGCAACTTCAACCTTCAGAACTTCCAATCAAATACAAGCAATGGAGTTGAACATAAATCCATAAACTATGAACCTGCAATGATAACTGCAATGATAAATATGAATCTATGAATTAGAATCCATAGGATATGCAGGATCCACTGTAAAGTAGATTTAAGTAAACTAATATACAATTTAAATACCATAAAGGGAGGGAATACAAAACATGGTAGAACAATATTGTAACAGATCTCTGTACCCTGACTGGGTTACATCTATCAATGCCGCTTCCTTGCTGGACCTCAGTGTTCTCTGCAGCAGACTCTGGTGCCTCCCTCCTTAGTTCTTAGACAAAGCTTAAGAACTGGGACATGTAAAGAGCCATGCTAGTGTAGCGCTCACTCCCGGAGGAGCCGCTGAAATTGAACCACGGGTCAGTCTCCCCGCACTAGGGAATAAATATACTCCAGCACCGTTGTGGATTTTATAATTTAAATAGTTTACTAGAAATAAAGGCATATAATGGATAACACGGTGTTCGTGGATATATTTACAGTATTTCGTATTTCGGGAAACGCGCAGCGGAAAAGAAATACGAGGCTTCGTATTTCGGGAAAATGCGCAGCGGAACAGAAAAATACAATGCTTCGTAATTCGAGGAAAACGCGTAGCGGAAAAGAAAATACAATGCTTCGTAATACGAGGAAACCGCGCAGCGGAAAAGAAAAATAAGATACGAATCTTTAACCCCTTTCTGGATATTAGGGAGTGAGTCCCGCACAGGTTAAGTCCCGGACTGTAAGTGTGTGTGTGTGTTATGGTACCCGGGTACTATTCAACTGGCCAGTGAATTACTTAAAGCGGTGTCTTCGACTAGTCAAGTTGGGGCCCTGTGGGTTTTTGGAACAAACAACAGCGTGCTTTCTTGCTTTACAACCAGCCTTGGAGGCCTCTCACACATCCGCTCGATAACCAAGGCTCCGCTGACCCAGGACGTCTCTCCGCTCGATGCTTCACTGGGATACTGGCTACTGGATCCGTTGTCTGGCTCTCTCTGCTCCGGCCACGACTTGCCCGGCTTACCGCCTGCTCTCCCAATCCGATAGAACTGCGGTACTCCTAACTTCCTTGATAGCAGCTTGGGTAATATCTGTGGATCATTGGGTCTCCCTCTTACAAGGCTGGATAACCCAATCTGGTATCCTAATAGGCCGCACCTGCGTTCTGGCCTAGTCACTGTTCCACTCTGTAGCACTGTGTCCTGTCTCTTTCACTCCCTGGCACGCTCTGCCAGCTATCTCCACGAGGCTCAGGATGTAACTCCGCGTGTCCCACCCACTTCCTGTGTCCGTTCCCAGAGCATGCCGGGAAATGTAGTCCCAATGTTGAGTGTCTCTTATCGCTCTTGTCTCCCTCCAGTGGCCAAAAATGGGTACTGCCACAGTAAGGTTTTAAACACAGCGCTACACTAGCATTCCCCAGAAATGAGATGACGCTGTATAGCTGTGAGGTTTTGAACAGCTACCACTGAACATCTTTATTGAGTGAAATACAGTTGTGTTCAAAATTATTCAACCCCCAATGCTGTAAAGGGTTTTAGGGAATTTAGTGTACATTTGTAATTGTATTCAGAATGAAATCCTACAAGGACTTTTTAAAGAACCATATGCAACTAAAATGACATCAATTGGTTTTGTAATACAGTAGTAAATGTTTCTTTTGTGAATTCTTCATTGACACAATTATTCAACCCCTTAAAGACTACCACTCTGAAGAACAGAGGTTCATTCAAGTGTTTTCAATCAGGTATTGAAAACACCTGTGGATGTCACGGAGCAGCAATAAAGCATAATAAGCACCAATTAGGCAGCTTTAAAATGACTGTGATACTCAGCTCCTTCTAGACATTTACTGGTGTGGTTACAAACATGGTGAAGTCAAGAGAATGGTCCAGGAAGACAAGAGAAGAGGTGATTACTCTTCACAGGAAGGGCAATGGCTATAAGAAGATTGCAAAGATGTTAAACATACCAAGAGAGACCATAGGAAGCATCATTCGCAAATTCAAGGCAAAGGGCACTGTTGAAACGCTACCTGGTCGTGGCAGAAAGAAGATGCTGACTTCGACTGCTGTGCGCTACCTGAAGCGTAGAGTGGAGAAAAGTCCCCGTGTGACTGCTGAGGAACTGAGAAAAGATTTGTCAGATGTGGGTACTGAAGTTTCAGCTCAGACAATACGGTGCACACTGCGTAATGAAGGCCTCCATTCAAGAACTCCCAGGCGCACCCCTTTGCTGTCTCCAAAGAATAAGAAGAGTCGACTGCAGTATGCCAAAAGTCATGTGGACAAACCACAGAAGTTTTGGGATAGTGTTCTGTGGACTGATGAAACAAAATTAGAACTGTTTGGGCCCATGGATCAACGCTATGTTTTGAGGAGGAAGAACAAGGCCTATGAAGAAAAGAACACCTTGCCTACTGTGAAGCATGGCGGGGGGTCAATCATGCTTTGGGGCTGTTTTGCTTCTGCAGGTACAGGGAAGCTTCAGCGTGTGCAAGGTACCATGAATTCTCTTCAGTACCAGGAGATGTTGGATGACAATGTGATGCAGTCCGTCACAAACCAGAGGCTTGGGAGACGTTGGACCTTTCAACAGGACAATGATCCCAAGCATACCTCCAAGTCCACTAGAGCATGGTTGCAGATTAAAGGCTGGAACATTTTGGAGTGGCCATCGCAGTCACCTGACTTAAATCCGATTGAGAACCTCTGGTGGGACTTAAAGAAAGCAGTTGCAGTGCGCAAGCCTAAGAATGTGACTGAACTGGAGGCTTTTGCCCATGACGAATGGGCGAAGATACCCGTAGATCGCTGCAAGACACTTGTGTCAAGCTATGCTTCACGTTTAAAAGCTGTTATAACTGTAAAAGGATGTTGTACTAAGTACTAAGATTGAATGTCACTTGGGGGTTGAATAAAACTGATAATGATGTGAGCACAGAAAAGACATTTGTGGTTATTTCATTATAAATGTTATGTTATATTTGTCTGACCTACACGTGCCTCTTTGATTTAATTGTAAGCAAGATGACTGAATGATCAAAATCAATGTCAAACTGGCCAAAACACTCAATTTCAGTGGGGGTTGAATAATTTTGAACACAACTGTATATACAGTCCCAGGTGGGGCTAGAGACCAATGGGAAATTACACCCTGGAACCCCCCTCCAGTCTCAAGTGAACCAGACATGTCCAGACATGAAACAATATGGTGTCATGTAATCACAGCCTGAGCATTAGACTGTCCGAATACCTTAGATAACAGAGTAGAAGTTACATAATAACTTTACAGAGTAAACACATATTAGATAGGGGGAGTTGAGTTTGGCTACTGTGACCACAAAGTAATTATGTAAACCATAGTAAAAGTAATCAGATAATCGGACAATGTTTGCCCAACAAGACAGATTAACAAAGACCACTCAAACATACACAGATAATCACACATTACTAAAATAACCCAGCCAGCAATCCTATCAGCAGATAGCAACACATAGACCATTATGATAGACAATAGCATTATTCGTACATAACACAGATTACACAACAGATAGAGAGTGATTTAAACACAAGAGAGGACAGGGAAATAATATAGAAGGTCTGCATTTCCCAAATACATTTCTAGGCCCATGTACCTCAATTCCAAAGTGGAGCACGCAGTGGTGTATTTAGGTTTTGTGCTGCCCTAGGCCTGACTAAACTCGTGCACCCCCCAATTTAAATTTGAAGCACCCCTTCCTGTCAAGGGCACACCTCTTCCTGGTTAATCCCCACCCTTCATTTTAATGCTCCACCTTTTCCTCTTAGAGCTCCGCCTTTTCCTCTCTTTATATTAAAAGTGGATAACAAATGCCTACTTGTATGTTTTGTATACCATTTCAAATGTATCTAATGAGATAAAGAAAATTATGAAATGTTTAAATTCAAGCATTTTTACAAAGAACAACCACGCATGTCAAGTATACTGGATCACAGCCGCTCTAATTGGTTGAACAATAAAATCCACAGAAACTTGCACTGCATATGAGAGTATCACAGAGCTGCACAGCAATAAAACCCACAGAAATGGGCACTGTGTATGAGCATATCAGAGCTGCACAGCAATAAAACCCACAGAAATGGGCACTGTGTATGAGCATATCAGAGCTACACAGCAATAAAACCCACAGAAATGTGCACTGTGTATGAGCGTATCCCAGAGCTCCAGGGCAACAAAACTCACAGTAATATGCAGTGTGTATCACAGAATCCACAGCAATAAAACTCCCAGCAATGCAATGTGCGGTGTGTATGAGTGCATCAGAATCCACTGCAATAAAACTCCCAGCAAACCGAGTGTATATGAGCACACAGCAATTATGCTGTGGAGCCATCTTGTCAGCAGTGGGGTGCCACTGCCAGAGGGTGCACTGTAGCTTTGATTCCCTTCCCGGTGGGTGTTCAGTCCAGAATAGAGTCTGTGTTAACGAAAGGGCGGGCAGTTGCGCGCGTGCGTTTCCTGTGGTTCAGCCAGTCATGTGGTACTGAGACTCAGAGAAATGGCAGTGAAATGCCCTGATGTTCGGTGGTTTCAATCAGCAGTTTTATTAAGGCGAACCCCATAGGTTTCAATGTTAAAAATATTACCGTTTTTATGCAATATCTAATAAATCATTTATTATTTTAATCTGCAGTAAAAAGACTTTATTTATTGATTTCTTTTTAGTACCTTTTAGTAATTTTTCAGATTTTTTTGGGCAAAATTTCCCCCCCCCTTTTTTTTAATAGCGGTTTTTCTTTTTTCTGTAACAGAACTTTTTATTATCAATCATAGGATCTTATATGTAAATTCCAGACATTTTCATTCGGTAGTTCTTTTGAAAACAGCAGGCCACGGGTTTGCAGTGGCAGCATTCAGCGGCCGACTCCATGCACTTTGGGGACCCTGCGGTGAATGGTGAATTCACTGCAGGGTGGGGAAATTTTATTCTCCTAAATGCAGGGAACTACAAAACACCAAAATGTTGGCGTCATTTCGGTGCTCTGTGAGTAACCCATTTAGTGGTGAGGTTTTTTGCTGCCCCCTGGAAAGTGAAAGCCTAGGCCTTGCCTACCAGGACATACTTGAAAATTAGTGAAATCTCAATGTATCCTTCCTGGTAAAATACTTTGCAAAAGTAAAAAAAAGTTTTTTTGTTTTTTTTGGGGTGGGGCCACCCAGTGCGGGCCGCCGTCCCCTGGAAAGTGCCGCCCTAGGCCTGGGCCTAGTCGGCCTAGGCCAAAATACACCACTGGGAGCACGTCATAAATATTTATATATGTTTACACAATCAGGATGGGATAATATTTGCCTTCATGTCACCTCCGTGTCTTTATAATTTTGATTCCTTGTCAAATATATAGTGGAATCTGGGCATTGTAAACCAAGACACGGAGGCTTCATACTATGCAAGTTGAAAGCTAGTGAATATATCAGTGAAAGACATGAACAATAGCTTTTACCCTTTCGCTGCTGAGCCATTTCACTCCTGTGTGCTGAGCTCATTTTTACCGCTTTTGCTCCTCATGTTTAATTTTTTTTGATTTTTTTAATTTTATTTTTATTGATTTTTTCTTATATTTTATATGGTCATGTTGGGTATCTGTGTCTGATTTTTTCGTGAGCCATTTAACCCATCTAGCTAAGGCAGTGGATGGCACTGTTTGGAAGTGCTTAAAGATTGCAAATAATAGCCAATCAACCTCTGCAAGATGGTAAGAGGCAGTCACCTTTTCATACACTCGAAGGTATGAGACTGTACAAAGATTCGTCTTTTGAGTAAAAGCCGGACAGAAGACATGAGAAATGGCGACTTTAGTACGTGTAGATATCATAAACGATACTCCATTCGGTGTGAAGGAACACCTTGAAAGATATAGTGCACATACAGAGACGCGCTTACATGACACTAAACAAAATAGCATGGACAATTTAGCTGAAAGTTGTTTAACAGAGAGCTCCTCATTAGGGGCCCAACTGTCTATGGAGTCTAATACCATATTAACATCCTAAGTAAACGAATAACAGGAACGTGGAGGTGACTTTAAATGGATACCCTTGAGGAGACGACATACCAATTAATGGTTGGTGACCACAGGGGTCCCATCAATAGCAAGATGATAAGCAGAAATCGCACATATAACATTCCTAATAGTGCGATAAGCCTTTCCATCCTTATATAATTTCGTCAGTAATTGAAGTATCTCCCCTATAGGAAGTAATGAGGGATTGATTTGCCTGCCCTGACACCAAGATAACCAGGTGTCCCAGTACCTATGGTATAATTTTCTGGTATCTGGTGCCCATGCACTGGAGGGTAGTTCGGACGTAACTCCTGAAAATTGTCTGAAAATGTTAGGAGGCCTGACTCCTTCTATGCTACTAACCGGATCGATGGCACTGTAAGGATGTTCTGTAACGTATTCCCAGGATCCTCCAGAAGATTCGGAATCGATGACAAAATGTTTGTCGCTAGTCCTAGCAGGTGAGGGAACCATGGTTGTGACTACCATAATAGGGTTATAACCACCAGAGACGACTGTTTGGAACTTATTGGTTGAATTACCCTGGCAATCAATATGAATGTAGGGAATGTACGTATACAGGATGCCCTGAGGCAAGGTCTGGCAAAAGGCATCTATCCCGATACCATCTGAATCTAGCCTCCAGATGAAAAATTGGGTAATTTGAGCATTCAAATGAGAAGCGAAAAGGTCGATAACAAAAAGAACCCACAGACATGACAACGAGAGGAATGAGAATTTGTCTAACTTCAAGTCACTGGGATCTGACAAGTACAGTACCTCAAGTTCCAATCCGCTACTATGTTGCATTAGCCAGGAGTAGATTGAGCTCTCACTGTGAAAATGTGAGACAGGCAAAAAATTCCCAAAACAGATTTGAAATGTCTGCAAATTGCTTCGATCTCAGACCTCCTAGGAGATTGTTATGCTGGAGTGCTGAAATATTGTCCATACGTAGAAGGACAGATTTGGCCACCTTGTTTTTGAGAAAACTTTGGATAGTGAATAAACCAGAAAACCAAGTCTGGCTGTAGTGGGAAAATAGAACGTCCTTTCCATGATTCCATGTGATCTATCCACCACTTCAACTCTATTTGAGACTTATTGCCTAGGGTTATTGAGTACAAATATTGCCAACCTCTGTGTAGGTAATGAGTCTTTAAGCTCTGAAGAGCCCTGTAGTTTAAGGGACCTGGAAATATGGCCTGAGTTGAGGCTGACAGCATTCCCAGTAGGTGAGCTAGCTCTCTCACATTGAAAATTGGAAATGGCAATTATTTCTCTGACTCTTTCCAGATTTGCTTAAGCTTAGGAAGCGGCAAGCTTAATGACATCTGGATGGAGTCTACTAGGGACCCTAGAAATTTCGCTGCCCCGGATAGATCCTCAGGTTCATCAATAATGTGCTAGTCCAGTCTTGATGAAGAACCACAGTGTGATGATCTTGCGCCAGGAACAAGATATCGTCCAGGTATATTATTAGCTGAACCCCTTTGTCCCATAGAAATGTGACATCGGAATTCATGATCTTTGTAAAGCATCTCGGAGTATAGGATAGGCTGAATGGGAGAGACTTGAACCTCCAGAGATAGCCCTGCCAAAGGAATTGGAGATAATTCCTGCTGTGAGATGCCATGGGAATAGATAGATAACCATCTTTTAAATCTATCTTTACCATCAAGTCTGCTGGGTGTAACAGATGTTTTAATGATAGAACCCCTTCCATTTTGAAATGGTAATAAGAAACGTGTTCGTTTAGACTCTTTAGGTGTATCACAGGATGAAGGTCACTGCCCTAGTTTCGAACCAGAAAGAGATTGCATACAAATACCGGATCTAAGGGAAGAGCCCTTTCTTTGGTATCTTTTTGGTATAACTGAAAGACTTCCTGAGTTACCAACTATTGTTGGACTGAGGTCATGTATATTGGAGTCGGCAATTGACGTTGGACTGGCAATGTGTCAAACTCTATTGCATAACCAATAATTGCTTCTAATACCTAATGGCCAGATATGATCTGACACCAAGGTTAGGAAAAATTACAGACCCTGCCTCCTATAGGTGTATGAAAGGAAAGGCAACTGGTAAGTATACTTTTAACAGATCTCCGTACCCTGACTGGGTCACATCTGGTAATGTCGCATCCTTGCTGGACCCCCATTCTCCCACCAGCAGTCTTTCGTGGTTTTCTCTAGCCCTTAGCCAAAGCTTAAGGATGGATACCCAAAAAGAGCAGTGGTAGCATCCCCAGAAATGAGGTACCGCTCAGATTTGAAGGTTTAAAACAACAGCAACAACAGCAACAACAGGGATTGAGCCTTTAACCCTTTCGCTGCTGAGGCTTTTCCCGCCCCTGTGCTGAGGTCATTTTTTACCTGTTTTGCGCATCATGTTTAAACGTGTTTTGAAGGCTTATTTTAGTATATGACATCGACATATTATATATCGTTCTTTCCGTCAGACTCGGTAGATTCATAATATGTCATTATTATATGTATACGTTATGTCATGTTTGTATATTATAACAAAAAATGCAATAAAATATGTATTTTCAATAATTTACAGCGTGTAAAGTGTTTTTTTCCACATTTTAACATGCGAGCAATTGCGGTTATATTTTGTATGGGGTGCGCTTGTTAAAAAAATTAGAGATGGGGTCTCGTTACATTTTTTTTGGGGAAAATGACACCATTTTTAACAAACGCACCGCATACAAAAATCGTTAATGCAGCATCATTGTTCACATTATAATTGAAATGGGAACAATATTGCTGCATTAACAAAACAAAAAAAAAAAAAAAAAGTGTTTATTTTTTTTTATTATTTTTTTTTTTATTATTTTTATTTTTATTTTTATTTTTTTTTTTACAATTTTTTTTACTTTCATGTTTGGTATCGTTGGAACGGCCATGCTCTGGCCGATCCAACGATATCAAAATTTAACCCCTAACTGCCACGGATCGGGAGATAGGGAGTTCATTGGAACTCCCTATCTCCACACTTCGTGGCAGTTAGGGGTTAATGCTAGGACTGGCGTCATCGTGCTGCGCACGATGACGCCAGTCCTCTAGGGGAGTTCCCGGAAGCTTGGCCGACATCCAAGATGTCGGCCAGCTCCCGGGAAGGATCGCAAATCGGCGCTTTTCAGCGCCGATTTGCGATCCAGCTCCCCAGGGGTTAATGCCAGGCATCATTTGGAAGGGCAGGCTGTGCCCTTCCAAATGATGCCTGGGTTAAGCCCCTGTGAGCCGCCGATCGGGAGGGAGAGAGGTCCGAAGGACCTCCCCCCCTCCCTTTCAGGCGCCTCCTCCGCACATGCGGGGGGGCGCCTGAATTATGTGTCATCGCGGGGGCGCGATGACACATAATAATGGCGGCCACTGCTCCGGATGCCGGGCTGACATCCAGGATGTCAGCCCGCACCGGAGGGGCCAGCGATCGGCCGGTACCCGGCCGAACGCTGACCCCAATGCGAGGACGCGCTCAGCGCGTCCTCCGCATACCAGCGGGAATGCTGAGGACGCGCTGAGCGCGTCCTTAGCATTCAAGTGGTTAATGAAATAATATACACAGTGAGAGGTGAAGCCTGACAACCAATGGGAAATGACACTCTGGCTACTACTGCACTTCATCATAAAACCTCCCCTAGAAAATTACTGTTAAGGATCTTAAGGTTTCTACTCTCCATCTCGGAGTCTGGGACATAATTAGACCAGGGACAGATAATGGGATTAGTATTGCTCAACATTTGATAAACAAGACAGAACAATAATCATTCAAACCTTTAACAGATGCAAACACATTCCAGTTAGGGAGAGTTGGAAAAGACTAAGTTGGCCCAGACAGTAAACCAATCAGCAGATAGTAACAGATACACAAAGACAATAATCATATTAACAACAACAGTATTCATGCATAACACAGATTACACAAACAGCCTGCACCCTTCAGGTACAAGGTGACTTCAAAATAGGAGAGGACAGGGAAACAAAATAGAACATCTGGCCTGCACCTCCAAAATGCATCTGTAGCCCCATGCACCTCAAGTTCAAAGTGAAACATATCACAATACTCACTGAAATATCCGGAGCGACGAGATCCGAGGAAAGGTCTGGAATGCCCCGACCTGGACCTCTGAGGGAAGAGCCCCAAAGATCTTGAGGTGCCTGGCTGGTTTTCGTCTGCGAGGATTCAGCGAAGCCTCCTGAGGTGGATTGGGTGTTTCAGCCAGGAAATCAACCTCGGCTTTTCCTGGCCTTGTCAAAAACTCGTCTCATGGATGACTGGACCTTCGATATAGTTTTAAATAAGTTGGCACATGAACCTATTTGTTTAATAAAGTCCTCTGCAAAAAGGAAATCATTTACTTCCAAACACAGTTCTGAGCTTGCCATGGACACAAACTTCAGCTCAATTTTTAGAATAATTGAACTTCTCCTTTCAGTAAAAAGTGCTGAGTTAGCATTGCCCAACATGCATATGATGTGTTAAATCCAGCCCCTGTACTGAAACAGGTCTTTTGAATTTTCCAGAAACGCTTGCTCTATTGCATTAAAGAGTTTTGTAAGTGGGCCCAGGATGTCTAGTAACTTGTCCTGGCAGACCTTTAATGTAGCAGGAATTCTGCGCTTGGGTGTCAACCCGATTTTGAGCAGGAACTCCAAAATGTGGTCATTTATCTCTGGTGCCCAAGCTCTACTACCGTTGGTTTTGAGCATTCAACCCTCAATTAATTTCTAGTCTTTTTGTCTAATGTCATGTGTACACGGCTCTCGACATATTTAGCCACATGCTCAATTAGAGCCCATTCAGCCAAACGGGGATATATCAGCATTTCAGGTACAAAAAGTGCCTGAGCTAAGACATCCACAGGAGTGGAATCATCCCTGGGTTTATGAGTCACTAAAGATGGGCATGAAACGGAGTCTGAGGCACCTTCCGAAGCCTCTGGCACCCACTCTGTATCACTGGTATCAGTGATAGTGTCATAATTCTCCTCTCCTTGTGAGGATATAGCCTCAGAGCTATCAGAAGTAGAGACCTCTTGTCTGGCTTTTTTCCAGCTGCGTTATTTGGTCCTGTGGAATCGGCCTCATTTGCGGGATTTTATACCCTCTTTCAAAGGAGTTTTGACTTCATAGGCTCAGTGGAGGTCCCCTCAGGAACCGTATTTTTAGGGAGACAGTGAACTCCCTTGTCTGAGTAAATAGGTACCTCATCCTCAGGGGCCAAATAATACCTGTCCAAAATAGGCACAAGGGTGAATGAGGACTTTTCAGCTTTTTTAAACCAGAGCTGCTAATATTTTTATTAGGATAATTTGGGGTTAACATTTGGGTTCATTACCAGATTTGTCACAGACACTGGTTCCAACATCATTTACGTAGTGGAAAAACTCTCCACCGCGTGAAAGCCCCGAAGCCATGGAGTCGTGAGCTGGCAGCCTGAGGTAATGTGCATTCCGAGGAAGCCGCCTCTGCAGAAATTCAAATGACGTTGAGACGCACCCTGTACCACCCAAAAAGGCAGAAAGGGTGGATGGAAGCGCTTCCCTCACTTAGTGGATGGAAGCGTGACGCATTGTGACCAGTCTCTGGGCCAAACGGATGAAGCGAGTGAATAGAAGGAAACTGAACCAAGGGCATAAGAAATGGGGATAAGGAAGATTTATAATAAAACCAGATGAAGGCTGAAAGTGAGAAATAAGAGAGAGAGAAGCTGAAAAGAATGCACTAAGACCGCACTATATATTTATAAAAAAATATGTATAGGATGAGACCATACACCCCATGACCACAGAGAAAATATATATACTTCTCTGACGGTAGCAGCAAAGAAAAGCGAACGTTGACGCAGTTTCTACTTATAAACCATATAGACTGTACTGATTGGTCACAGTTTGGCATGTGATATCCTGATTGGTTAATATGATTGTCAATTATATGTAAATATGTATTTTTTTTTCTTTTCAATTGCATTGAAACTTTAAATGCTTTCCTGTTGATGGTACAGTAAAGGAAAGAATAGCATAATATGAGGCCTCCATGTCTTAGTTTGCAATCAAAATTTTCCTTGAAAGCCAGGAACTATAGTGCAATGCACCTATAATATCTAATTTTGTCAAGGAACTCCAATGCTGCAAAGCCGTTTGACTCCATGGAATAATTACCTGGGCTTTTCTGAATGAAGCCTCTTCTGTGGTAATGTATGAAACCTGTTGAAAAATGGAAGGTTGAAAAAATGTAAATGTTTGAAAATGTATAAAGGTTAATGTTGAATCCTTGTTTAAAATATGCTCCCAATATCCAACCTTCCCAAATCTACATGCGATGACGTTCCCGATTGTGTATTTGAAGTGGTTCCTCTTTCTTTGTAGGAAGAATCTAGGTAAAAAGACAAATAAAACGAATGGTTCAGTCCAGTGTCGAGTGAAAACAAGACTGAAGCCTGTTAAACTCTCCACTTTAGTAGACTTCAATGCAGTTGGTAAATTTCAGTTAGATCAGGAGTATAAGTGAGCCCGTAACCCCTCTATGGAATTAAATAAAGCGCAAGCTTTCTCAGGCCATTAAAGACAAAGACGCATGCTCTATTGACAGGGCTGGCCGAAGACACGGTGCTGCCTGGGACGAAAGATGAAATGCTGCACCCCCCCCCAAAAAAACCCACGCAGGTGAGCGTATCACAAATCTCCACAGCATTAAAACTCCAAGTAATGTGCAGTGTGTATGCGCATATCACAGAGCTTCACAGCAATAAAACTCACAGTAATGTGCGAAGTGTATGAGTATCACAGAGCTCCATATATCCCCTTACAAAGTCACAGATCCAAATCTCCACATAGTCACACATCTAGATACCTACCCACACACACCCTGAACAGGGCTAGCCGAGGTCCTGACAGATTTTGGGCCTGGTCGCTGCCCAGGTGGATGCCGGACCTGGTCAAAGTCCAGGTGGGTGCCTGGCCTGGTTGAGGCCCAGGCTGGTGCCAGACCTGGTCGAGGTCCAGACAGAGGCTGCATCTGATTGAGGCCCAGATGGAGGCCGGTCTTGGTCGAGGCCCCGGCAGCTGCCCAGCCTAGTTGAGGCCCTGGAGACAGCTCCATGCTGTGGCCTTCGACAGGGTGGCCCTGTGGCCTTCGACAGGGTGGCAAAATGCAAAGGGCCGCCTGGAGCCATTGCCCCATCCGGCCCCATGGCCGGTCCTGTCCACAGAATAGCTCATGTGATTTTGGTTCTTGACTTACTTACTTAAAGTGTCTGGGATGATTATACGAAAATTGAAGATTTATGCTGCTTTCTGCTGCTTTGCATCAGCTTTGTATCCATAGCAGAGGTCTTTTAATTTTTGTTTTCATCTAGACTTTCACTCTTTCTCAACTATTCCCATTCTACTTCTCTCAGTTTGTACTTACCAAAAAGTTTTTTCCAGGCCTTGATAATGTCTTTGGCAAGTTCTCCAACCTCCCGGTCCTTGCTCTTCTTCTTTAACTTATTCACAGTCACACCAATTCTTGTACTCTGAAAGGATGACAGCAAATGGGGCCCCCAATGTGTATTTCACATAGACAAGGGTTCCCTAAGAAACCGCATCTGACAACAACTATTACATCTAACACCCTTGAATAATTTATAGCATGCAAATAAATTCTTACCCTCAAAAGAGGAACAGTCATTTGAAACCTCTGCAGCTCCTTTAGCAAATCCACAATATGGTCCTGAGAGAGAAGAGTTACATTTTAATAGGAATGTGGTAGGCAAAGAGAAAAGATGACTATCTAAAGAAAGCAAAGGTAATACAACGAGTTATGGAGTAGTTCAAAGATTCAAAATGTTGCATTCTAAATTATATTTGTTATGAGATAAAAATGTTAAGGTATAATTGATCTCCCCTCCCTTTCCTCAGGTATACCAACACTCCTCTTTGGAAAATCCCTTTTCTCTTTCAATTATTATATACTGTTCCTTCTTTTCAGTGTTTACCTCCTGTAAGTCTCTATTCCCAGTTGTTACTGTCCTCACAATGTTCTCACCTTTCCTCCCTCATTCTCATGATTGTCTTCCTGCCTGGATTTTGACCTCATGTTCTCAATGCTAATCCAATTTATTTTTCTTCTCCCCATCATCTCTTACCACTTTCTGATTAGTATAATTTTTTTACTACTTATTTCTTATTTCCTGCAGAATATCTCCATGTACGTCTGAGTTGCTTCTATTCCACTCCTCCCTTCATGACTGTTTAAACTTCCCAGGTGGTATCAATGAAGTCAAAATACAAATAAGCCAATGTGTCATTGGATCTTATCAACAAAAAAATATTAGTTAGTAAATGTCCTTCATTCTGTTCCCTTCACTCTTTTGGGTCTCTAGACATTCTACATTACTCATAATGCAAACTGTGTTCACTCTTTTTTAGTGTATAAACAATTTTATAAAATTTTGGATTAGTTTGTAGACATCAGTATATGATATACTTTGGCCCACATACACTTCTTTACAGTGTCCACACACTTTTCATATTATAATGACACTGATTCCACTCAGTTCTCCCTTCTCTTTACTATGACCTCAGTGTTCCAAATTGTCCCTGTCATGCTTCCACCCCTGGCGCTTGCTGTAAGGCCAGTTATGGGACTCTGGCCTAACTCCGGCAGCCCCTTTCTTGTCATGCAAATGTCATGTTCCTGACCAGGTTTTATCCTCAGCCCTGTGCCTCATCCCGACCCCTGAAGTCCAGCCTGGGTATTTTACACACATGGAGCCTCAGGTGCACCCATTTCCTCTGATTAAGCCTCCATAAAAGGAAGCTATGCCAACTCCCAAATCTAGGCTTCAACATTAAAGTTCCTCAGTGTGTGTGACCTGCTTACCTGTTACCAGCGATTAAAAGTCAAAGTGTGTTAACCACAGTATCCTGCAATCTTGTCTTGTCTCGTCTTGATACTCATCCAATTCTTGTCTTGACTCCCACCGTGACCCTACCCTGCCGTGCTTAGATACCCACCATTAATCTGTCCTGCTTCCCACCTGGTTCTCCAATTGTTCCTGTCCGATATCCCTGGCCTGCCATCTGGACTTTTCTGTGCCTCCTGTGTTTATCTCTGGATTTATTGTGTACCGAACCTTTGCCTTGGACTAATGACACACCTCTTTGCCTGCCACGACCACTTTTTTTGAACTGTTTGACCACGTTATTTCCAGCTCCTTCCTGAGACCCTAGCTCTCAAGCTCCACTGCTACTCCAGCCCTCCTGTCTTGCCTTTGTTCAGCCGCTTCTGTTCCCAGTATATGTAAGTCCCCTAATGTCTTATTTCTCTCTGTCTTTAGTTTCCCCAGGTTGTTATTTATTACTTTTGAACTTTATAGCACACTATCCTTAGTTTTTCTATTAGTTCCCATCGCCAATTCTATTCCTGTCACGCCCGTGTGCCTAGCCTCCCCTTTTGTCTCTATCCTGTGTTCCAGAGCACCGTGTCCAGCTCCTCTCTTGTCTTGTTCTCTGTCCCTTGTTTTGCTTTCTGTCTATCATTTTCCCATCTTGTCCAGCCCTTCCTTATTCAATTCTGTTCTCAGTATTGTTTTTGCCTTTGCCCTTGTGTTTTCGATTAAACTTTATTTTCTGTGCCCTGGAACTTGTCTGGCCTCCATCTGTGTTGCCGCATATCGGACTCACACCTGCTAAACACGCACACCTCATGACAGACCCTTAGCCAAACAAGCTATGAATCACAAACTCTCTAGCAACACCGCCATCACGTTCTTCTCCTACCGCCTTATTTATACTCTCAACTCCATATCATGCAACCATCTTTCCATCACCCAAACACTCTCATATTTTCAAAACAAATGGCTTTCCCAGCTTCCTCTTTGCTATACCCCTCTTAATTTTTCTCAATTGTTCTGTTCTCCAGAAATCACTGATGCCCACAGATTCCCATCACCTCACCTTGCTTTCTCCATTGACTCTCTTCTCCAGCTTTCTCCCGATTTTCAGTAGTTCCTCTTCAGATCCCATATCCTCATGTAGAAAATTAGCACACAAATAATGTGTCGAGATTTCTGTGTTAATGGTTTCTTGGTAAATATGTAACCATAGGTGACGTGTGAATGAGTTTAAAGCTAATGGACGTCTGTATGTATCTGCCTGAGTATTCTTGGGTTTTATGTGTCTTTATAAGTAGACGACTGTGTATTTTTACCCCTGTATGTCTATACAATCTTGCTGTGTGTGTACATAATGACACTCGTTGCCTGTATGTAAGTTCAAAGTATATACAAGCTGCACTTGCTTGGTGTCAGTAAGGAGGTGTGTCTCAAAATATAAATAGTCCAAGGTCTTTGAGCCAGACACAGGAGAAGGGGGGGGGGGGTAATGACAGCTGTATACCCAAACTACAGTGCTTTATACACACAAGGCACATGTACTAAAACACTTCACTCTATACACATACTATAACAAACATAGATTCTACATCTCCCAACTACAAGACCACAGAGGGTATTATCTTTAAAATGTTTACAATTCCAGAAATCGAAAAACTTGAAACAGATTGACGTGTTTTGTTCTTCAACCCATATAAACTTTGTTGATTGCCTGGGACTTTCCTTAAAATCTTTTCTCTAGATCATTCATCTGATATGAAAATCTGCATGGAATTACATGCAGGTTTAAACCAAACATACAGTAAAAATAACATATACTGATTAAGTTATTGTTATTATCATATCTGTTTTTCCTATTTTTCTCCCATACATTTTGCCAACCTTGAATATCTCTACTCAATTCAATTTCATACATTAGAAACATAGCAAATGTCGGCAGATAAGAACCTTTCGGCCCATCTAGTCTGCCCAATGGATACTTTACCTGGATTTATCTTTTATTTAGGATAGCCTTATGCCTATCCCATGCCTGCTTAAATTCAATCACTGTTTTGGCCTCTACCACTTCTACTGGAAGGCTGTTCCATGTATCCACCACCCTCTCAGTAAAATAATGCTTCCTGATGTTACTTTTAAACCTTTGCCCCTCTAATCTAAGATTATGTCCTCTTGTTTTGCTACTTTGTTTCCTTTTAAATATACTCCCTTCCTCTACCTTGTGGATTCCCTTTACGTATTTAAATGTTTCTATCATATCTCCTCTGTCTCGTCTTTTTTCCAAGCTATACATGTTATGATCATTAAGCTTTTCCTGGTAACTTTTCTCCTTCAAGCCGTACACCATTTTAGTAGCCCTTCTCTGAACTCTCTCTAAGATGTCTATATCCTTCTGGAGATACGGTCTCCAGTACTGCACACAGTACTCCAAGTGAGGTCTCACCAGTGCTCTGTACAGTGGCATGAGCACTTCCCTTTTCCTACTGCTAATACCTCTCCCTACACAACCAAGCGTTCTGCTAGCATTTCCTGCTGCTCTATTACATTGACTACTTACCTTTAGATCCTCTGAAATAATAACCCCTAAATCCCTTTCCTCAGATGTTGAGGTTAGGACTGTATCAAATATTCTATATTCAGCCCTTGGGTTTTTATGCCCCAGGTGCATTATCTTGCACTTATCCACATTAAAACTCAGTTGCATCTGCTCCGACCATTTTTTTAGTTTACCCAAATCATTTGTCATTTGGCTGATCCCTCCAGGAACGTCAACCCTGTTGCAAATCTTTGTGTCATCAGCAAAAAGGCATACTTTACCATTAATACCTTCTGCAATATCACTAATAAAAATATTAAAGCGAATGGTTCCAAGTACTGACCCCTGAGGTACCCCACTGGTAACAAGACCTTGCGCCGAATAAACTCCATTTACCACAACCCTCTGTTGCCTGTCACTCAGCTACTGCCTAATCCATTCAACAATATTGGAATCCAAGCTCAAAGATTGCAATTTATTGATAAGCCTTCTATGCGGAACAGTATCAAAAGCCTTACTGAAATCTAAATAAACAATGTCTACTGCACCACCTTTGTCTATTATTTTTGTTACCCAATCAAAAAAATCAATAAGATTAGTTTGGCATGATCTCCCTGAGGTAAACCCATGTTGTTTCTGATCTTGCAATCTATGTGTTTTTAGTTGTTCTCACAAGCCTTTCCTTTAACATGGTTTCCATTAATTTCCCCACATTAATACTTCTTCAACATACTGTACGTTTCCATAACCATAAACAATTAGGGATGCACTAATACCGATACTAGTATCGGTGCCGATACTACCATTTGCACGAGTACTTGGTACTCGTGCAAATGCTCCGATACCTCCCCCGATACTGGAAGTCAGTGTGGGTCGGCTTGCCGGTATCCGCGGGGCTGGGGAAGCTGGCCGAATGCATTAAAAGCATTTGGGCAGCGCTCCCCTCTGGCCGGCCACATTACCTCGTGGCCGCCGGGCTGTGGAGGCTGTGACGCTGCCTCCAGCCAAGCTCTCGCAGGAGCCGCGAGACCTCGGCTGGAGGCAACGTCACAACCTCTACAGCCCGGCGGCCATGAGATTTCACGGGAGCATGTCACTGCCCTGCAGCTGCTTGGTAACGCGGCCAGCCGGAGGGGAAATGCTGGCCAAATGATTTTAATGTATCCAGCGTCTGCCTCTGGGTATGTCTTTTTCTGAGGTCTTTGTACATTCAATGGTCTGGGATCTGTGTACATGCATCTGGTATGGGGTCTGTGTACATGCATCTGGTCTTGGGTCTGTATATATGTGTCTGAGTGGGTATATCTGGTCTGAGGTCTGCAAGTATACATGTACCTGTGTGGGTTTACATATATGAGGTCTGAGCAGTTATACATATAGTTGTGGTGTGTTGTCTGTGTGTGTGCACAGGCCTGTGCAGGGGGTAAATGGGGTGTCTGTGTGTGGAGGCTGTGCAGTGGGTAAATGGGGTGTCTGGCCATACATTTTAATATTAACATAAACTGGACAGACAACATCCTAAATTATTTATTGGAATGCGTCACTGTTACATCCTTGGCCCCCGCAGCGCTTCCCGGGGGGTCAGGGCCCCAGGTGGCATCGCTGGCTAGCCTGTTGCCAGTAGTAAGGGCTGGCAAAATGGCATCCGAGGGGGCGGAGCCAAGCATAAGTCCAAGGAGCCATCAGCCTTTAAAAGAGACTGAGAGAAGGTGCTCCTTGGACTGTTGTGGTGTCTAGTCTAGTGGAGTCTTGTTCCTGATAGAATTCTGATTGATCTGTTGCTGACCTGTTTTTGTTCGAGGACCCTGATTACGTTTTGACCTGGCTATCCCTACTGACCACTCTCTTGCTTATCCCTTGTGTACTTTTGCCTAAGTTCTTCTTGTTCTTGTTTATGTTTTGCCTTGTGGTTCATGTCTGTCTTGTTCATGTTTATGCTTTGCTTTATGGTTCATGTCTGATGTTCGTTTAACTGGTAGTGAGTCCTAATCACAAGGCATCCAGTTCTGCGTGCTTCTAGAGTCTAGTTGAAGTCCTGTCCTGCTTCTTGTATAATATATCCTTTGTCTGGTTGTCCGTCTAGAATCTGTGGTAACCTCGTAGAGATACAGTATCCAAGCTCTGCTTGTAGGCCTGTCTTGCAGGCTATTGAATTGTGTTCCCACTCTGTTTGACTGGATAATACAGAGTCCAGTCACTGACTGAAGGCCTTCCCTGTAGGCTGAATAACACATATATTCCTACACTGTATGTTCTATCTAGTAGTGTGTTGCACTAAGCAGTATTTTGGTCCAGAAACCAATTGAACTTAGTTGCTTTGTTAGGTCTGTCCATGACTATCTTGTCCATTCTGTTCATGTATCACATTTATGTTTTTGTTCAAGGATCACGTCTCTGTATCTGTTCACTTTGAGTATTTGTGTTTTGCACTAAGCGGTCTTTTGGCCTTGAAGCCAATTGAGCTTAGTTGCCATTTCAGGTCTGTCCAGTTACTCCCTGGCTTGGGAGATCAGGTTACAGCCGTTATTGCTCTTTGGGTCTTAGAAATCTGTCCTAAAGGATCCTCATACGCTTTTTGAGGTGAGTGCTATAGCCCACCATTACAGTCACGTGACTTCAAATAAAAGTGTCGGTACTTGGTATCGGTGAGTACTTTTAAAAGGTATCGGTACTTGTACTCGGTCCTAAAAAAGTGGTATCGGTGCATCCCTACAAACAATAAAGCATGCTCATAAAAAAATTATTTATTTAGGGGGTTATTCAGATGTTGGTGACATTTCGGTGCTCTCTGAATAACCCCCTAAATAAATAAATAAAAATTATGAGCATGCTTTATCTCTCTCTCTCTCGTTCCCTGCACTTCGGGGAATCAAATTTCCCCACCCTGCGGTGAATTCAGCATTCACCACAGGGTACTCGAAGTGCAGGGAATCAGCCGTCGAATGCCGTCGCCAACCTGATGTAAACCCGCTGGCCACCG
This sequence comes from Leptobrachium leishanense, assembly GCA_009667805.1. Classification (NCBI taxonomy): domain Eukaryota; kingdom Metazoa; phylum Chordata; class Amphibia; order Anura; family Megophryidae; genus Leptobrachium; species Leptobrachium leishanense. Next base: position 198,699,509 of record CM019064.1, read on the forward strand.
CTGCAAACCTGTCGTCCGCCACGTCAACCAGCTGAATATCTGCCGCAAACACGCCGTACAGCTACCAAATGCAGCTGATGAGCCACCGAGCACAGTGCCAACCAGCCGCAGGAGAAAGCCAACATGCTGCTGGACGGGATAAAAAAAAAGCAATACTATTGAAAGAGTCAAAATTGAAACGCTGTTTGCAAAAAGCCTACTGAATGAAAATGCCTGGAATTTACATATAAGATCCTATGAATGATAATAAAAAGAAAAAACGCTTTTAACCCCTTCGATGCGGAGGACGTGCACAGCGAGTCCTGCCGCATTGGCACTTGGCTGCGGAGGACGCGCTGAGCGTGCCCTCCCTATGCAGCCGTGATCGGCCGGGATTCTGGCCGATCGCTGCGTCCCCCCAATGTCAGCCCCACCTCCGGGACCCAGGCGGGCAGGAATAACGTCATCTATAATGAAAGAAACTGCAGCCTAAAAGAATAAACGGTTTATTAGCTATTGGATAGAAACACGTATATTTTTAACATTGAAGCCTATGGTATTCGCTTGATTAAACCTGCCGAATGAAAGCACTGAACATCAGGGCAGTTTGACAATTTTTCCCTACCTATTCACAGAACACCGGTTCTGTGAATAGATTAAATCATTGCTTCTCTATGGGGATTTTAGCTGCCAAACAGGCACCGTACTTGCTGGCAAAAATTTGGCGAACTGCCTGCTCTGTGAATAGCCGAATGGCCCCCATACAGGGATATTCCCTGTTCGGTGCCATTTTGGGGCCAGATCCGCTCTTTGTGAATAGCCCTGATAGACAATGTCAACATCAAATATCCATGCAATGGTTGTGGCCACCAGTAGGTGTCACTAAGGTGCAAAATATCCACACACTGCATCCGCCTGTTCTCTCCTCTGGCTCTCAGGGTGGCAGTCATCTACCGCCCACCGGGACCAACCTCCCAGTTCTTTGACCACTTTGCTACCTGGCTTTCTCGCTTCCTGTCTTCTAATCTTCCATGCTTAATTCTCGGGGACTTCAACATTCCCATTGACGATCCTTCCGCCCCTGCTGCCTCCAAACTTCTTTCACTCACGTCCTCCCTTGGACTCACACAATCCTCCCTCCTCCCTACCCACCGCGATGGTCACGCTATTGACCTTGTCTTTTCCAACCTCTGCTCCATTTCTGAGTTCAACTGTCGCCCTTTCCCCATCTCTGACCACCACCTTCTCTCTTTCAACCTATCTGGACTTCCTAAACACCCTGCTCCCCCACCCCGCACACACACTCGCAGAAATCTACATGCTGTGGACACCCATCAATTCTCCAACCTACTTCACCACCTCCCTCATACCTCATCCTTCACCTGCCCTGATGCTGCCACTAATCACTACAACACTACGCTTATCTCTGCTCTAGACACTCTTGCTCCTCTTTGACTCTGTAAGGCCCCACGCCGCCAGATTCAGCCCTGGCACACCCTCCAGACTCGCTACCTGCAAAGATGCTCCCGCACCGCAGAGCGTGCCTGGAGGAAATCCCGCTCTGAAGCTGATTTTGTTCACTTCAAGTTTATTCTCCGGTCATACACCTCTGCCCTCCACTTGGCCAAACAATCCTTCTTCTCATCTCTTATATCTACGCTGTCCTCCAACCCTAAACGGCTCTGGTCCACCTTCAACACCCTCCTCTACCCACCTCCCCCCACAGCTGCCTTCAGCGCTCAAGACCTGGCAGACTACTTCCTCAGTAAAACTCTAACTATCAGAAGTAACATCCCAACACAAGATAGTTATCTGCCACCTCCACTCCCACAGGTCCCCTCTGCCACCCTCTGCCGCTTCCTCCCAGCCACTGAGGAGGAAGTCAATTCCTTATTGTCCTGGTCACATCTCACCACGTGCCCGCTCGACCCCATTCCCTCACATCTAATTCCTCCCCTCTCCTCCTCCCTCACCCCTGCTCTCACACACATCTTCAACCTATCTCTCTCCACTGGCTCCTTTCCATCCGCCTTCAAACACGCGCTAGTTACCCCTTTACTAAAGAAACCATCCCTAGATCCCAACTCTCCATCCAATTACCGCCCTGTATCCCTGCTTCCCTTCACATCAAAGCTCTTAGAAAAACTAGTCTTCAACCGTCTCTCCCTCTTCCTGTCCTCCAATTCCCTACTTGACCCCCTGCAATCTGGCTTCCGTCCCCTACACTCAACTAAAACTGCCCTCACCAAAGTCACCAACGACCTCCTAACTGCTAAAAAACACGGCTACTATTCTATTCTCATCCTGCTTGACCTCTCGGCTGCTTTTGACACTGTTGACCACCCCCTCCTTCTACAGACCCTCAACTCTCTGGGTCTCGGTGACACTGCACTTGCTTGGGTGGACTCCTATTTATCCAACAGGTCCTTCTGTGTGTCCTTTGCTGGTAACTCCTCCTCCTCATTGCCTCTATCTGTTGGTGTACCTCAAGGCTCTGTCCTTGGTCCTCTGCTCTTTTCCATCTACATCTCCTCCCTGGGCAAAATCATCAACAGCTTTGGCTTTAATTACCACCTCTATGCTGATGACACTCAGATCTACCTCTCTACCCCTGATCTCTCTCCCCCTGTCCTTTCAAAAGTCAGTGACTGTTTATCTGGCATCTCCTCCTGGATGGCGTCCCACCACCTAAAGATCAACATGTCAAAGACTGAACTCCTACTTATTCCTCCCTCCAATGCCTCCCCACCTCCTGACTTCTCTATCACGGTGGAGGGTATCACCATCTCCCCATCAAACCAAGTTCGCTGCCTTGGAGTTACACTTGACTCTGCTCTTTCCTTCATCCCCCACATCAAGTCTCTTTCCTCCTCCTGCCGATACCAACTGCGTAATATTTCCAGAATTCAGCCATTTCTTACCGCTGTCACCACAAAACAACTCATACACGCCCTGGTAATCTCCCGACTCGACTATTGCAATAATCTCTTATCTGGCCTCCCTCTGTCCCGCCTCTCCCCCCTACAATCCATCCTGAACGCCTCCGCCAGGCTAATTCACCTCACCCGCCGCTCTGTCTCTGCCGCTCCCCTCTGCGAGTCCCTTCACTGGCTCCCCATCCACTGCAGAATTAAGTTCAAAATCCTTATCCTTACCTACAAAACCCTCACTAACTCAGCTCCCCACTACCTGTCCTCACTAATCACCAAATACACCCCAGCCCGCTCCCTAAGGTCAAACAGTGACCTGCACCTAGCTTCTCCCCGCATCACCTCTTCCCATGATAGACTGCAGGATTTCTCACACGCAGCCCCCACTCTCTGGAACGCTCTCCCTCGTACTGTCAGACTTTCCCCTAACTTCTCTTCCTTCAAACGCTCCCTGAAAACATTCCTTTTTAGGGAAGCCTACCACCCAACTCACTGACGCAACCATCAATCACTCTCACCTTACAGTCCTCTCCTCCTTTTTCCAACCCCAAGCCTCCCAGATTGTGAGTTCCTACGGGAATAGGGCCCTCATCTCCTCCTGTACTGTTTGTCAAATGTTGTTCAATGTATTGTAACCCTGTCTTTACTGTGCTTATTGTACAGCGCTGCAGAATATGCTGGCGCTTTATAAATAAAGAATAATAATAATAATAATATCCTCCCTTTCAGGGTAATTCAAAGAGAATCGAAAAGTCACCGCACGTTCGGTGACTTTTCGTTCTCTTCAATTCGGTTCGTTTTGCCGATCCCATTTCGGCGACCCTGCGGTGTATTCAGCAAACACCACAGGGTCCCTGAATTGCAGGGAAAGGCCGCTGCAAACCCGACGAAAACTAACCGCAAAACCCAGCGAATGCACGCCGAAAACCCGCCAAAAATGCTGGAAAAACCCGAGCAGGAGCCGATCACACGCAGCAAAGCCGCTGGAAAAAGCCAACACTGCAGACGAAGGCAGTGAATAAATTAGCAAAACAGTTTGCTTGAATGTTTGAAAAGTGAAACGCGGTTTGCAAAGAAACTACTGAGCGAAAATGTCTGAAATTTACATATGATCCAAGGAATGATAATAAAAAGGGCTGTTACAGAAAAAATAAGTAAACTTTAAACAAAAAAAACTGATTTTTTTTAAAAAAAAAAACCCAGAAAAATGCTTAAAATATCATAAAAAAATCGATAAATAAAGAGACTCTTTACTGCAGAATTTTATATTGAATTAAAACGGGAATATTTTTAACATTGAAGCCTATGGGATTCACCTGAATAAACCTGCCGAATTAAACCACCGAATGGCAGGGTATTTCGGGAACCTTTCACTGCTGGTTTGTGTTCTCTGAATAGCCGAAGCAGTGCTTTTTTTTTTTATTTAAAAAATTTTATTTTGCGAAAAGGTCACAATTCGACCACCAAGGTTGGCCACGCAGGACCAGGCAGCGTGTACTCATAAACATGTAAAACGGAAAGGGGGGGATCTCTAAAGAAGCTCGGAAAAAACGTCATAAAACTGGTGGGGGGGCACTATAAAAGTCAGCAGGTACAGTTCAGAGATAATAAAAGTTCAGCATGAACTCAGCAGAAATCAGTATCAAATCAGTAGCAAAAAATTTTTTTTATCCCCAGCCGGGGATAGTCAGCGGGAAAAGGAAAATAAAATGGTGTCCAAAGCGTCTCTAAGCGAAGGGGGGGGGGGCAGCATTGGGAGCACATCAATTTGCCTTTAAACAGGTAAAGGGGGAGGAAATGCAGACCTGATGTCAGCCAGTGTCCCGAAACAGCTGGATTTGTGGTGCAGGCAGGGTGAGGCAGAGCAGGCGAGGCCTATCAGCGAAATAGAAAGCTGGCACATCAAGTAGGCCCTCGCCCGCACCGCCACCAGGGTTTCCGGCCATCCTTGTTTGTGAGACCTGAGCGGGCACCCACCGTAGAGCAGGCCATTGTGCTGTTGCTCGTTCTCAGGACCCTCACAAACACCCCCCCTTGTTTCCGGCCATCCAAGGCAAAGCCGCAGGGGGCTCCAAGGCAGGGAACCGCAGGAGGGAACCAGGCGGAATCTCGTTTTCAAAGGTGGGTAGACAGTCGATCCCCAGGTCCCGATCGATGCTAGCAGGTGCCTCCAGCACACCCACCAGTTGTCGCCGGCCATACGAGTCTCGACATGCGGGCACCGCAGAGGCACGCCTCGTGGTCAGAGCTCCCTCCGGAGGGACGAACAGCAGAATCGGGGGATCAGACTCTCCCTCCCACAGCTCCTCAGTCTCCGCTTTCTCAAACGGCACACCATCATGTGGCACCCCCGCGGGCGTCTCGCTCCCGGAAATGCCGCTGGCTGAATCTTTGGGTCTCCGGCCGGAGCGCAGCATCGCCAACATGCGGCGCATATCGCCCCGTGTCACAGGGCTCTCGTCGTCCGTGTCCCCCCAGTAACTGCAGCACGGCGTCCAGCACATCCGGGAGACGTGGGCCCTCCGTCCCCCCGGAAGCCGACATGGACCCCAGCTCAGAACCGGGAGTCAGGAAAATCTGCGAAGTAGGCCGCAAAATGGCTGCCAGCAGCGACCTCCAGCCGGAGAGGGCGTCTAACAGGCGAGGCTCTGGACCGGAGGGGGGGAAACGGGCTCCGGTCGGCACAATCCCGTTGGCCAGCCGCCCAGGGTCCCCAGGGAAGATACTCAGCGGTTTAGTTTCACAAAAAATGCCTGGGGAACAGAGAATGCTGCGGAGCTCCAACAACATTCGACCTTTCTCCTCGGCAGCCGGCCACACCCCCCCGAAGCAGTGCTTTTTTATAGGGATTCACTGCCCTCGAAAAGGCACCGAACAGGCACCGTATGTGCAGGAAATTCATCAGGATTTGGCAAATTGCCTGCTCTCTGGATAGCCAAATGGCCAAGAAAGGTAACCGAACGCTGATTTTCAGAGTTCGGTTACCTTTCTCCAGCAATTCGGATCTCTTTGGATAACCCTGTTTGTGTCCAAAATGGTGACGTTTATGAAATACCATGTGGTTTTCGCAGGATGTAACATAATAAACTAGTAAGATCCAGGAAGGTCGCTTTCCATTCAATAGTTACTAGGACCATCCCAGTGGGTGGAAACAATACTACAGAGCAGCCGTCTAATGATTTACTCAGGAAGTCCATGAAGCGGAGGCTTTCTTGTGCTTTAGGCTCTTGCCCTGGTCACTAGACCATGCAGGCCATGTCTGCCTGAATGAGTTATGACTGTAGGACCTTTCTCCATATGCAACTCAATCAATTAAACTATTGTAGCGCTCACTCCCGGAGGAGCCGCTGAATTTAGCCTCGGGTCAGTCTCCCCGCACTAGGGAATAAATATGCACCAGCACTGTTGTGGATTTTATAAATTATATAGTTTACTGGTCTCAAATAAACTGGCATATATAAAGCAGCACGGTATACATATATATTTACAGGAATTCGTAATGCGAGAAACGCGCAGCGGAAAAGAAAAAGGAATTTTAACCTCTTCGTTGCCAGAGTGTGAGTCCCGTACAGGTTGTGTCCCAAGAAGGTGTGCGTGTATGCGTGTGTTGGTACCCAGGTACTAGATTCAACTGGCCAGTGAATGATTTCAATGTGTCTTCGACTAGTCACGTTGGGGCCCTGTAGATTTAGACAAACTGCAGCGTGCTTTATTACTGTACTGTGGCCTGGAAGGCCTCTCACCCATCCGCCAGATACTCTGCTCGACCCAGGACGTCTCTCCGCTCGATTTGGCTGGGACTCTGTGCCACCGGATCCACTTGTCTTGCTTGTCCGTCTCTGCCACAAGATGCTCAGTTCACCGCCTGCACTCCCATTAGATCATCGCGGTCTCCTAACTCGGGGTCCAATCTGCAGCTCTGTATCTGTGTAAAACCTCTCAGCGGTGGATTACTAGGTCTCTGGCAAGTCACTGAAACCGATCTCCAGCGTCCGCAAGGCAGCACCTGCGCTCCGGCCTGGTCACAATCGCTCCTTGTCTCACGTGCGTCTTGCTCTATTCACCCCTTGGCGCGCACTGGCTCTCCTCCGCATGAGGCTGCGGATGTGTCTCTGCCCCAAAGCATGCTGGAAAACGTAGTCCAAAAGTGTCCAATATTGGTTTACATTGCGCTCGTCTCCCCCTGGTGGCCAGAAACGAGTAATTACAGCAGCAGAATTAAACCAGCGCTACACTATGTTTTAGTTTTATAGCTTTCAGTCCACTTTTATTTTTTTTGTTAAGTGCATTTATTATCCCCATCACTATATGTGTTCAGTGCATTTATTATCCCCACTGTCAGGTTTGGAGTGCGACGGTTGGTGAAGTGAGCCCATAATGCAGTGATTGTAGGAGTCACACAGGTTACAGGGCACAGAAGGTTTATTAAAGGATAAACAAAACAAATAGTAAACTGATATGAGCACTATCAGGCAGGCAACAGACTGTATGCTGGTTCAAGGGTTTGCTGGAAAGCAGGGTTCAGCTTGAGAGCGGGGGTACACTTGCCAGCGAGGATGCTTGAGAGCGGGGGTTCCACTTGGGAGCAGTGTTCCACTTGGGAGCAGGGTTCCACTTGACAGGATCACTGGAGGGATTCGGGTTCAATAGCAGGGAGCTTCAGGAACAGGACTGGTTGTTTGCACTTCCAGAAACATTAATGCTGAAGCCCTGATGGAAGTGTTGCACGTTTGCAATCAAGAAACGCACACTCTGTTCTTCAGTTACAGACCGTTTATTAACCTGTGTGCCTGTATGAAGTAAAAACCAATGCTTTAAACTTTTGTAATAGCATGAGGTGTTTACAGTCTCCTCATGCACCAGTGAGATTAACCATAGGGCATAACAGCAAATGTCCTTTACCAATATTACTCTATACTAGACATGCAGTTTATGTGCACCGTTCTTTTTTACCTGTACTATTACTGCACAGACCACATAGCTAACTAACAGAGCAGAACAAAATTATTTACAGAACAGATACACAGAAAATGACACACTCTTTTGTTATGGCTTCACACACACTTCAAGTTTATGCTGTTTGCTGGATCTGTGCTTATACTGGGCTTACCTGTATGAAGTAAAAAACAATGCTTTAAACTCTTGTAATAGCATGAGGTGTTTACACAGTCTCCTCATGCACCAGTGAGATTAACCATAGAGCCTAACACTTCCTGGTACAGGACCCTCCACTCCCAACCAGGCTCACGCCATCTGCTGGCTGGAGGTGATACTCACCGCTCAGTACCCTACCATAACTTTACATGTGCGTTTAAAGCTACCATGCCACAGAAGGATGGATCCCTCTTTTAAGCAGTCTTCATTAGGAGTAATAGCATACACCTGAAGGCACCACAGCAGGAGCTGAACAGCCAGATAGAGGATCCTGTAACCTGTATACAAACATAAGCAGGTGAATAACAAGCAAGTGCAGGTAAATAAGGGTTTGCTGGGGATTAGGTGCGGGCACAGGCTTTGTCTGAGTCTGATTCCTGACACCCACACTCGCTATTTTACATCCTACGCTATCAGCTGGTGTAACTTTTAACCCCCTTGGTTACGGAAGAAGTATGGGGGACATCATGGGGATTACCCGTAGCATGTGGAAGATGTCCCCCCATGTCATGGTTTCCCCGCAGCCTCAGGGGAGACCTCCTTGGGTCTGAGGGAATCCCTGACTGGCCTGAGTTCCTGGAAGTCAGACACCTTGGGCCCTCCCCTATTCCAATGTCATAAAGGGACCTTCCCCCACCTGGGAGGGAAATCTTAATACAGGAGATAGTGGGATTGTTTGGACCATTTTACCTCTGAGACCCTACAGGATACTGGACCATGCTCAGTGTCTTTGGAAAGGCAAGAGTATGGCCTTCCCAATGATCCCAAACATGACCAGGTCCATGTAAAAAAACAATGGGCACTATCACCTGATGTGAGCTAACCCTAGCGTCATCATGTTTCTGCATAGCACCAGGTAAATTCAGTCTAGTGCTTGACAAACAGATCGTCTGCCTCTCGCTACCAATGGAGAAAACCACTTAGTGCGCAGTAATTTGCAATTCGTAGCGCGAGCTTACTGTACTTCCCGTGTCCTATACTTAACACGGGGAACGCTAGAGATCACTTGCTCTATTGTAACCAACAGATCGTTTGGTCTTGGTGCTAATTTCTACATGTACGCTAATCAAAAAAATTTACATACTGCTCAACGCTGGTGTTAACTGATGAAACGCAAAAAAGGAAAAAAAAAAAGGTCCTTGCACCAAATTAACAGGCAATTAACATGCAACTGAAAGGATTGCAGCACAGGTGTTCTCTTGGCCCCATACACCAAAGTAATGGATCTGGTCAGCAATGGCGCTGCTGTTGCAGTAGGCTATATCATAAATGTATCCTTTATTGACATGTATCCTAAATCTAATATAGTATCCTAAATCTAATATATTGGTTAATTCTAAACATTTTATGCTGGGGGTTATTCATAGTATGTAATCGGTCGAGTATTAGGGTTAGGACCATGTTTAAAGGGACACGTGGATAAGTCTTGCCTTGAAACATGTATTATTTATATGCTGCAGCAGGGAAATTATTGTTGCTCACCTGGCCTTCCTTTTGGATCTATTACATACAGTGTAATGATTCTACATGCTGTTGGGTGGCATTTATCATGCAATGCCCATCAACCTTAATTAATATATGTGTGCATATACACATGGATAATATGGCCAGCTTGGAGGATTTTAATAATGCAGGGGTGTGAGGGCTCTTCACTGGATGTGTTCATACTCAAGCTTGTGAGAGCAGAGGATAGGTAAGGCCTGGCACTCTGCACTGGAAAAAATTGTTCTATCCTGTACACAACAGAACCGCATTAGCGCTGGTTCTCAGCCCAAGTCTTAGCGTTTCCCTAGCGTGTGCCAATGACTCTTGTATACTGACAACCGCAAACAAGGTGATCTGTTGGTGGGTCATCAGGTGCTACATTTTAGCAGCTCGCTCTAGATTTTACATGTAGCCTTGGCGTTTTAGCTCACACCATGTGATAGTGCCCAATATATTTTAATTTTTTTATAATGTAGCACTATTGTTTACTTTACAATTATAATGTGAACAGTCATGCTGCACTAACTCCCTTTCTCATTACCCACGATGCCAGCAAGCGTGGAGGAGATGACATAATGCATTATTACACATTGTTCCATATAAAACCTAAACCGGTGCACTGCTGCGAGGGGTGTAGGGGGTCCTTTGGAACCCTGTGTCTCTGATTTTTAAACCACACAAAGTCATGTGTGGAATCATTGGAAAACCCAGAGGCTGGTCTTTCCAATGATACCAAATATGACCATTAGGCAAAAATAGGAAAAAAAAAGGCAAAAAATATTAAATACAAAATATACTTTTTTTTTTCCTCCTTTCTAAAGCGGTGGAATTATGTGCCGTTACTTATAAAGCAAACAATGCCCTAACTCACCTTCTCATTTTCCATCCCGGGACCAAATGTGGAGGTGATGGCTCAAAGAGTTATTACATATTGGTCCATCTAAAACACAAGCTGCTTCACCACTGCGAGGACAGCGGGAATTTGAACCCCTATATTTCCATTTGATACACCCCACAAAGTCATTTTAGGTGTGATTGGACAGGCCAGAGTCTGGCCTTTCTCATGATGCTATACATGACCATGTTAAATGTCTGATAAAAAAAAACAACACACAAACATACGTAATTGTTTTAAAAAAAATGTCATTAATTAATATTTTGTTCCAAAGAATGGCATTGTCCATTTGTCACGTATAAAATTAGCAATACCACTTCCGTTATTCACCTTTTAATTTCCCATGCCATGAGCAAGTTCAGTGTTTTATACAGAGTCATATTATTCATAATTCACAATGCGCCAAAATCTAAACGAAAATTTCAGGGGGGGGGTTCAGTTTTAGTTAAAACTGCGTATTTTCTCAATAAAATGCAGTAACGGGTTCCCATTTCTATTTTGTTTTTAACAAGAGTACCCCGTAGAATATATAACCACTAATGTTTGGATGATAAAATGTGAAAAAAAATATTTTAGAAGCTGTATATTATTAAAATCTGAATGGGAATTTTCACTTTTTTAAAAATTTTGTTAAAGCATTCTGACATGACATGATGTATGCATACAATAAAGATATATTATGAGTCTGCTGAGTCTGCTGAAAATAAGGATATAATAATTTTATCTGGGCCCTACAATAAAACATGTCAAATTGCGTTTAAACACAGTGAGCACAAAACGGTCAAAATGAGCTCAGCACACAGGGGTGAAATGGCCAAGTAGTGAACGAGTTAAAAAACATTTTCAAAAAAATGACATTGTGACATGCACATTGTCTGAGGCTCATCTTGAATTGGCGAGATGTTCCATTGGCCATTCTGGAGATGTTGGCGATTGTCACCAGGTCACTGATAAAATAAGTTTAACGGACGTCTTTGGGGATATTCTCTGTAGGCAGCAAGGACTCACAAGAACATTCTTCACACATCGTCCTCAATGAAGAGGTTAAGCTTATTTGGAAATCACACTAGGTTATACCCATAGGCGACTCTACAGTGGGGGCAAGAGGGGCAATTTCCCCCCTAGGTTATTCCTTTCCCCCCCATGTGCCCCCCCACCAAAAATCAGCATCCAGCTTCCCACACTTCTTCGGACTGCGGTAACTCCATTCCTGTGCATCGTATGCTTCTGGCCTTTCCAATGATACCCAACATGACCAAATTCAGTGTGAAGTAAAAGTCATAAAACATTAAATAATAATGGGCACTTAAACTTAAACATTTTCACAGGGTTGAAATGGCTCAGCAGTGAAGTGGTTAATGTTCAGACCATAGGCGTTCGCACAGGGTGTGCCTGGTGTGCCCAGGCACACCCTAATGATGAGTGAAGGGTTCATCGTTGAAAACCTACATAGATTTTTTGGATGTTCCTTATCTGTTTCTTGATAAATTACATGATTAGTGACTGTATCTCAGCATAAACATTGGTTATGCCCATAGGTGTGCACAGTGGGTTTGTCCTTGGTGTGCCCAAGAAGAAGATGAAGAGGTCCTTCCCCCCCCTACTTTGACATTTTAGATGTCCCTTATCTGGTTCATGATAAAAAACATTAAAGCTGACTCGTAATTTCGAATGAAAAATGTGCATTTTTTGCAAAATCTTCTAAACTTAAATTTTTGGTTAATAAATGTTCTATGGGTGCACACCCTAATGTAACAGGCTGAGCACGCCAGTGGTTCAGACTATACATTACATTCTGTATAACGTTAGTTTTTGCTTTGGATTAGTTGTATATTAAGGGTTAATGGGCAGGCTTCATCCCTCACAGAATACATTTTATTTTTTCCTTGATTAATGGCATTGTAGGGGTTTAATGGCTAGGCTACATGCCTCACAGTGTATTCATTTCATGTTTTCCCTTGATTAATGGCATTTTAGGGGTTAAGGGGTAGGCTAAATGCCACATTGTTTATTATTTTTATTGTATTTCCCTGGGTTTAAGGCAACTTAGGGGTTATTATGGAAGTTAGAATCTAAAGGGTCTAGTCATCTTTAGATCCTCTGCTTTTCGTCACATTTCGGGGAATTAATTTTGCCGAAAATATGGTGAATTCCTATTTAGCGAATGGTCACCGTAATTTGCTAAAAGTGGAGATGCTGAAGCAACTATCAGACATTCAGCGAAAACTGTTGGATAGCGGCGAATAAAATATTGAATTTAAGTATCAGGTTAGTACAATAAAAAGGCATCATTGCAGCACATTACTCTAGGGTTTAGGAATCTTATTTATATATACTTATTTAGAGCACTATTATCTAGAGTGAGCTATCCCTTGCGTCGGCATGGTTTTGCATTAATGCCAGGTTAACAGAGTCTAGCGCCTGACCAACAGATTGTTTGCCTCTCGCTAAAAATGTGAAAAATCACTTCGTGCGTTGCTATTAGCGATTTGTACCGCGAGCTTACTGTACTTTCCGCGTCCTTTACTTAAAGGGACACTCTAGGCAACATGACCACCTAAGCTATTTTAGGTGGTCATGATGCCCAGAGTATGCTGCCCCCTGTCCCCCCTCCCTCCGCTCAGCGGTTCAGCTCAAAAAGCTGAAAACAGCTGAGAGAGGCGGAGGACTTTACTCCGCCCTCCCAGCTGTCAGTCACCAGAGCGGGAATCATATTTCCCGCTTCTGCCGACTTTTGCCGAGTAGGAGACGTCATCGCGCTTTCAGCGCGATGACGTCTCCTACTCACCGCAGAAGCTGGCGGCTCCCTCTGAGGGTTAGTGTTGCGCGCATCCTCTTGCGCGCAACACTAATCCTCAGAGGGAGCCGGGAGGAAGCCTGCCGATTGGCTGGCTTATATGAGAGGCGCGCATGCGCGCTTCTCACGTAAACCAGAAGCCAAGACGCAGCAAGAAGGACGGGAGCGGAAGAGGAGGGAGGTGAGTATAAAAAAAAAAAAAGACGCCGCTGGAAACAAGAGGATTTTAGGGTAAGTATTACAGTTACAAAAAAAAACAAAATCTAAATTTTTATTAAGGGAATAGGGATAGGTTAGGATAAAAAAACGGGGGGTGATTTTTTAGAGTAGAGTGTTCCTTTAACACCGGAGAGCTAGACATCTCTAGCGCTTTTGCAGCTAATAGATCACTTAGTGCCAGCGCTAATTTTTTGAGGGGCGCTAATTGCAACATTTTACCTACTGCTCAACCTTGGTGCCAACTCCAAAAAAACAGCAAAACCAGATCCTCACCCAAAATTAACAGGCAATTGAAAGGAATGCAGCACAGATGTTCTCTTGGCCCCATACACCATAGAATTGGATCTGGTCAGCAATGTCATTGCTGTTGCAGTGATCTCTATTATGATATAGATGTATCCTTTATCCACATGTATCCTAAATCTAAAATATTGGCTAATTTTAAACATTTGATGCTGGGGTTATTCATAGTATGTAAGCGGTTGATTATTAGGGTGAGCATGTGGACCATGTTTAAAGGGACACGTGAATAAGTCTTGCCCTGAAATATGTATTATTTATATGCTGCAGCAGGGACATTTTTGTTGCTCACCTGTCCTTCCTTTTGGATCTATTAGATGCAGTGTAAGGATTCTACATGCTGTTGGGTGGCATTTATAATGCAATGCGCATCGGCCTTAATATATGTGTGCATCAAATCATGGATGATACGGCCACCTTGGAAGATTTTAATAATGCAGGGGTGTGAGGTTATTCACTGGATGTGTTCATATTCATGCTTGTGAGGGCGGGGATAGGTATGGCCCGGCACTCTGCACTAGAAAAAAAAAGTTCTATCCTGTACACAACCGCATTAGCGCTGGGTCTCAGCCCGGGTCTTAGAGTTTTCCTAGTGAGCTCCAAATTATCTTGTTCATGGACTACCGTGGACAAGGTGATCTGTTAGTAGGTAGTCAGGCACTAAGTTTTAGCGACTCGAGCTAAATATTTCCATTAGTGATGGTGTTATAGCTCACACCAGGTGATAGGCCCTTAGTTTTATTCAGTGGTATGATTTAGTGGTGAAAATTATTTGTGCCCTCCCCAGTTTTAACTGCGGTATCTTCTGTGCCCCCCCTAAATATTGTTCCTAGAGTCGCCACTGGTTATACCTAAATGAAATGCCCAAATAAAGGACATTCTTCCAAGCTGCTGATCTTTCCAGGTCTTCTCAAATATTTTGTTGTATCTCACATCCACTTTACAAGTTCTAGGATATACACGAATCACAGACATAATGCTATAACAAGAAAAAAGGTATGTAAAATATTTTAGTTCTTGAAAATACTCAACACAATTAATAATTGTAAAATAACCTTTTACTTTGCAAAAAGAGGAAATGATAAAGACAGTATGAGAAAGACATTCTTGTTTTTAACATTTATAACTCAAAAATATGAAACTACAGGGGTTATTCAGAGAGATCCGAAATGTCGCCGAAATGTAACCGGACACTGAAATTCAGCGTACGGGGACATTTCGAGGCCATTCGTCTATTCAGAGAGCAAGCAGTTCACCTAATTTTGGTGAATTGGCTGCACGTACGGTGCCTGTTCGAGGGCAGTGAAATCCCCCATAGAGAAGCAATGGTTTGTCTATTCAGAGAACACCGAACAGCAGGGAAAAGTTGCTGAAATGTCCTGCTGTTCGGTGGTTTCAGGCGAATCCCATAGGCTTCAGTGTTAAAAATATTCCCGTTTGAAATGTATTCTGCAAGAATCACAGGAATGGCCACGGTCCAGTGATGATAGAGATAGCTGCTTTGTCACCAGACCCAGTGACCATACAGGAAACAACTCGAGTGAGAATAAAAGACAAGGACACAAATTCTGTCTTCGGTGTTTCTTATTACTCTGGGGCAAATTACAAACATTCAGTAGTTTTGTCAAAATAGGAGTGTCACAAATTCATGGATTACAAGCCAATAAAAAGTCAATACGTCAGTAATATAGGAAACATGTTTTTTCTACTTTGGGCAGTACCTAGACTTACACAAACATTTCCTGTCCTTGCCTAGTAGGCAAGACTAAATTGACGTCATAGCTATATCCTGTTTTTAGAAAGAATGTTCCATAGGATATACATGAACAATTAAACATCTGTGTCCCTCCCTTCCTCTCCGCCAGCCAGCCTTTTTAGTTTCAAGAGGAAGTGGAGTTGAATAGAAAATTTGCACTCCTTAATAAAAAACAGGAAGCCAAGAGAAAGACCAGACTCAGCATTATCTCATGAACACATTATGTATTTTCTGAGCAGTCAATCAGGCCCTATATATTTATATAGCTATCAAATATTACTAGAATATAGAAATATGTATACAGTGAATTAGCTACCATATTTCAATTTCCTTTCACCGTTTCAATCCAATATCTAATAAACCGTTTATTCTTTTATTCTGCTGTAAAAGTCTCTTTATTTATAGATTTTTTAGGATCTTTTAGGCATTTTTCGGGATTTTTTCAGCAAACTTTTTTTCGTTTTTTTTTATTTAAATCCTTTTTTTTTGCAACAGACCTTTTTATTATCATTCATAGGATCTTAGATGAAAATTCCAGACATTTTCGTTCAGTAGTTAATTTGCAAACAGCTTTTCAATTTTGAAACTTTCAAGCGTACTGGTTTTTTTGTTTTTTTTTACCCCATTTGTCTGCCCGTCAGCTTTTTCCGGCGGCTGCTCCACGCTGTGATCGGCAACTCGTTGTTTTTTTTCCGACGTGGTTTTTGTGGCGGTTTCTGTAGGTTTTTTGTGAGTGTTCGGTTGAGTGTTTTCTGAGTGTTTGTTGGGATTGTGGCGGGTTTTCTCTGCACTACGGGGGCCCTGCGGTGCTTGCTGAATACACCGCATGGTCGGCGAACTAGAATCGCAGAATCGCCCCAAAGTGTACGGAATGAAAGGTCACGAACGTGTGGTGAGTGACATTTCGAATCTCTCTGAATAACCCCTTACGATTCAACACCTAAGTGTGTTGTGCATTTAGATTAAAACCCAAAAAATTCTCTCCTTGGAGCTATTTGCTATTTTGCTGTGTCTCTTCTATAGTTAGACTGATCCATTTAATGTAAGAAAGCAGATGTATTGATATTTTCCCTTCTGGCACTTGGCACATATTCTCACAAGACCGTGTTTTTTATACTTATTTTAAAATTCTATTCAGATGTTCAAGTCACAAGTGTTCTTTCCTTCAATTTCTGCGGGCCTATTCCTATATTCTATTTTGAATACTACAGTTGTGTTGTGTCTTGTTTTGTTTTACTGCACAACATGTGTGGTATTACAAAAAGTTTAACTTTTAATTAGAAAAGAGTACTTTGCCAGATAAAGTTTCATATGACTTGATATGAGTTGTTATTTCAGCTAAACTACAGATTCTGAGCTGCAATCAATAGTAAAAATCAAGTTTGTTGCAGTGAAATAGACTAATTGGATTTATTTAACTATATTTTCTTCTTGCTTTGCAAAAAAAAAATGCATTAGGTATGTCAACAAGCGCTTTGAAGAGATATTCTAGGGATAGAATTTAAAAATTAGCCCATGTCTCCAGGCATGTGAGAATAATGGCATGTGCGTTCCTAAATGTACGTCACTATCTCAGACACAATAGTCTTCGACACCAGCAGGAATTAGAATGTGCACAGCTAATTCCACAGGCACCTCGTGTCCCTTGAACACGCCAAACACTGGATGGCTGTGACCGACGAGGAGTGCCACCTGCGTTACAGGCTTAGCCGTGACCAGATCTGCAGGCTCTATCAAGAGCTGCAGAATGATCTAGAGTCCAGGTCTGGCTCACGAATATCAGTACCAGGTATGACCAATATGCTCTACTGCCTGTGGTTCCTGGCCACTGGAATGCTCCAGTAGCTCTGTCCAAGCTAGCCAGTGTTAGCCAGAGCACATTTTTAAAGGTGGTCTACCATAGACATGTGCACAGCACAAAATTTCGTTTTGAACTAATGGATTAGTCCTAAAATGCAATTTATTTAGTTGCTAAAGAAATTCGTTTTCAGTTCTTTAGTATGAAAACTAATTTCATTCATCCGAAAACCAGTGGATACAATTACTATTGTAGTGGCTCCTCAGAGGGCTGAGATCGCTGCTTGTTACAGTATCTCTCACTCTCAGCACAATGTGGGCCATATTACATAGTTGGTGCTAACTTAACCAGAGCTGTTGTAAACTTCCCAGAGCCATTATAGCTATTGAGGTTGTCAGTTTACAACAGCTCTTGGTGTAAGTATGCACGCAAACATTGTAATACTGCCCAGTGTCTCAGGCAAAGCTGTTAGCAGGTAACTGACTGCTGCTCATCACAGCGCTAGAGTTTCGTAAAATAGTAAACTTAAGAATTCTCTTGTACATATTTGTCAATATAGATAGAGGTTAGAACAATATTTTCCCTTGTTTTACTGAAATCTGAGCACTGTTAAGTCAGTTTACTGTAACAGCTGAGCCTGAATACATTGTACTGAGAGATAATATTACAAGCAGCCACTGGATTTAAAGGGGCTAAAAAAAAGGTCGGGGGGGCGTGGCTTGGGCGCCATTCGGGATGGCCGCGTGAGTGCAGAGCTCCGTCCAGACTCCAGCTATATTGGGCTCCCTTGCACTTCCTGACGGGCGATGGGGAAAACTAATAAAACCCCCGGCACCCAGAAACCTCAGGGACTGACGGGTGAGTGACACCCCCCCCTGCGCCGATTCCTGGTGGGGCCTGCAGATTCCCCGGAGGGCCCGTCGGACAAGATGGCGGCCGGGACAAGGCTACCTTCGGAGCCTGGGACCTCCTCAACCCCGGCGGCACACGCTGCGGAGGCGGTTTCAATGGATCCGGCGACATGGCTTCCTCTGCTGCGCAATCTACCCACTAAAAGTGATTTAAAAGACGCCAACACAGAATTACGCTCTTCTATCATGGCCGAGCTGCAGCACGTGCGCCAAGACATCCAGGGCCTAGCGCTTCGGGTAGACACGTTGGAACAGGGCTCAGATTCATTGCGACTAGCCCACGAAGTGACAGCATCAGTTTTACACCTGCGTTCCAGTCAACTGCGTAACATGGCCCTACATCTGGCTGACCTGGACAACAGAGGACGTCGCAATAACCTCAGGCTGCGGGGATTACCTGAAACGGAGCTGTCGGCGGAACAACTTAAGGGTATGCTCTCCTCCATTTTTAATTCCTTGCTGGACAGGCCCGAATCATCAGTCATAGACTTTGTCCGGGCCCATAGAGCCCTCAGACCGAAAGGCCCGCCGGGTAGCCCGCCTAGAGATGCGATATGCTGTCTATATGACTTTAACCTCAAGGAAGATATATTACGCAAAGCACGAGAAGCCACGCAGTTTTCTTATGAAGGGTCCGAGCTTCAATTATACCCTGACCTATCACCAGCCACGCTGGCTTACAGGCGTGCCTTGAAGCCCCTTACCTCGCTCTTGCGGGATCAGCAACTCCGCTATCGGTGGCATACCCCAACAGGCCTAGCAGTCATCTCTGAACAGGGCACACGTATCCTGCAAGGTCCGGAGGATGTCGAGGCCTTATCGGCAGACCTACAACTACCCCCCCTGCAGTTTGAGTGGCCGGACCCTCTTGCCTTATATAACCAGGCGGCACGGGGCTCACGCCAGACCCCCTCCCCCGCGCACGGGGAAAAGCCGCGGTCAAGCGGGGAGACGTGCGGGCTCGCAGTCGTGAATTGATGATCCTCCGCCTTGCCTGCAAAACCTCAGGATCTAATTTTTCATTTCTGACCCGCTGAAAGCATATTTTATAACGAGACCTCTCATCAACGGTATTCCCTGTGCCACGGCTGCTTGCCCCCTTTCCTTTTTTCGTAATCACAGGGCGACGAGCGGATTAGGAAGATGACCTCGACAGGTCCCTCCACAAGCGGTTGATAGTGGACTCTCTTTCTTCCGGATTTATCCGGGACTTTGCCCTGTCTTTTAAGCTGGCCTTCCACGAGCATGCTTATCGGGACTGACACCGGTAGGGATCTCCACACGTTTTGGAACACCTCCGCGGCCTCATTCTAGGGGAATGGAAGGCGTCGTTGCTCCACATGGGTAAGGAGGCCCTCTGGAGCAGCTGTCAGATTTCTTTACATCCGAGCAATGAGGGCCCGCTCTTCGCTACCTTAATGGTGATGAAACCTTAAGACCAATCTGGACGAGACATCTCACTATACATTGCTGCACAATAGACCTTACGCAGAGACTATTATCATTTTTACTATCTCTCTTTTGGGCCCAGCCGGAAAGCCTCCGCCGGCGCCCCAACCCAGGTCAGGTTCGTTTTGATCCCTTCAACAAGTTGGCCTAGGGCCTTTGACATGTTTGTTTGCCCGCAATGTTTTCTTATGCTAATTCAAGAGTCGTATTATTGCTCTGCAAAAGTTTAGTTTTTCTGTAAACACTTTAGTTGGCGGTCCCGGGTGGGGCTCGACCACGACCCCGTTGAGGTTAGCGGTTCCACAGAGTACGGTTGTAGTTCCGTGTTTTCACTGGGATTATCGCCGTGCCCGCCGCTCGACACCTCTTTGTGCTTGTATATAGTTACCCCTGATTTTCTGTTCCTTTTCCTCCCCCCTGTTCCCTTAGGAGGAGATAGAAATGCTAACTGAATGTAACGCATCACTGACACCTGCTGATTTACTCATTGTCTCTATTAACGCTAATGGACTAAATAGCCCGGAGAAACGCTCTCATGCCATGCGTGACTTCCGCTCCCAGAGGGCCTCGGTCGTATATATACAGGAGACTCACTTTCAAGAGGGGAGGGCACCTTCTCTCATCAACTCCCATTATCCAGTTGGGTTCTTTAGTCATAATGCGGAGGCCAGGTCCAAGGGGACGGCAATTCTGTTTCATAAGCGAACCCCGTTTCAACTGCTTGATTCCGTGACTGATGCGGGGGACGTTTCATTTTCGTGAAAGGGCAGATCATGAACCAAACTTACACCTTCGCTAATTGCTACGCCCCTAACAAAGCACAACACAAGTTCCTCTCCACAACTCTGCGGGCGCTACGGGATTTCGCGGAGGGACTCGTGGTACTGGGGGGGGACTTTAACCTACCTCTAGAACCTCACTGGGACACTTCCGCAGGCCGCTCCTCTACCCCTCCACATATCTTGCGCTCCTGCCGGAGCTCTTTACATAATGATAGATTTGCGGACTGCTGGCGCACACTACATCCTACGGGTAAAGATTTCTCCTTTTACGCACACTCCTCCCAATCATATTCTAGAATTGACTATCTCTTCGTCCCCCAGTACTACCTCTCCGCTTTGCGCTCGGCCACGATAGGCACGGCCACCTGGTCCGACCACGCCCCGGTGACCATTACCCTTCGCTCACCCATGTTTAAACCCACTGCACCAAACTGGCGCCTAAATGACTCCCTCCTTTCTGATCCGCTTGTGGCTGAGGAAGGCCGACAGGTCCTCACTGACTACTTTGAGAGGAACGCAAAAGGGGACGTGTCCTCACCTATGGTTTGGGAGGCACATAAATGTGTGGTCAGAGGCTACTTTATCCGTAAAGGCGCTGAACGAGCTAAACGCTGTTCGGCTGAAATGCGTAATCTCCAACAACAAATATCTCAGGTCTCCTCGGACCACAAGCGAGATGGCGATCCCAATACCATGGCCCTATTGACTGAACTGCGCAGGTCCCTAGCTGAACTCTTAAATACGCGTTATCATAGGACATACCTACGCTCAAAGGCCTTCTTCCACTCCCATGGAGACAAGAGTGGGAGACTGCTTGCTCGGATGTTAGCCAAAAAAAGATCAGCTGCCTATATTGCTAAATTACGAGATAAACAGGGCGCACTGCAGCGGCTACCAATAAAATTGCTTCAGATAGTCCGTGACTATTATGCTGCACTATATGATTTGCAGGGGACCACTAACCCTCTAGATCGGGCACGCAAGCGCTCTGACATTCTATCCTATCTGACCAAGTACTCCACCAAAAAAGTCTCCCGCCAAACATCTGACCTCCTTGACCGCCCCTTGACTATAGACGAACTGGCTCTTGCACTCAAAACCTCTAAGACTGGCAAAAGTCCCGGCCCAGATGGTCTCCCGATCAGGTACTATAAAAGCTATGCCGCGATCCTATTCCCCCATCTCTTAACGGCACTGAATGACTTGACGGACGGACTGCCACTCCCCACACAGACCCTCAGTGCAAACATTACGATATTGCCGAAGGAAGGCAAAGATCCTGAAATGTGCACAAGCTATAGACCCATCTCCCTCTTAAATTGCGATCTAAAGCTCTTCTCCAAAATTTTGGCGGATAGGCTGAAACCATTCCTTCCGGCGCTGTCCACGCGGACCAAGTGGGGTTCGTCCCCGGCCGAGAGGCCCGGGATAACACCATGCGGACCCTGCAGCTCATGCATCATGCAAGACGCTCCTCTCAGGCACTGGCGCTCCTGTCCACAGATGCGGAGAAGGCCTTTGACCGAGTGGACTGGGACTTTATCTCCCTCTCTTTGACACATATAGGTCTGGGCCCTCATCTCTGCACCTGGATCGGAGCCCTATATGGGAACACGACTGCGCGCGTATGTGTTAATGGGGTGTTTACGACCCCGTTTGACATCCGCAATGGCACACGGCAGGGATGCCCTCTATCACCGCTGCTGTTTGTGGTGACTTTAGAACCATTCCTGGAGGCTATAAGATCTAATCCTGATATCTCGGGGGTCATGGTGGGAACTCAACAACACAAAGTAGCGGCATATGCGGATGACCTCTTGTTTTTTGTAACTAGACCGGAGATCTCCCTACCGGGGGTAATGGCGGCTTTTGAGGAGTACGGCAGACTCTCTAACCTGAAAATCAATTTTTTAAAATCAAATATCCTCAATGTCACAGTACCAGAACCTAGAGCCCAGGCACTGAGACCACACTTCGCCTTTAAATGGATGACAGATAAAATCAAATACCTGGGCATATGGCTGCCGTCACATCACTCCCGTCTCTACCAGGATAACTTCCACCGCTTCTAGGAGCCCTGCAACGCGACCTAGCCAACTGGAATTACCCACACATCGCGTGGCTCGGCCGCATTGCAGTGGTCAAAATGAATGTCCAGCCTAGACTCCTATACCTCATGCAAACAATACCTATTGATCTCCCCAGGGCGTTTCTCACCTCTCTTAGATCCATGGTGGCCACCTATATCTGGAGAGGTAAACGCCCTAGACTGAGTTACGAGGTTCTCACCAGATCCAGAGCGATGGGGGGCTTAGCCTTACCCAATTTCAGCCTCTATCACCAAGCATGCCACCTTCAACGGGTGGTGGAATGGTCGAGAGAGGGGTCAGTCAAACTGTGGAGGGCGGTGGAACAGGAGCTGGTGGGCAGACCGTTGACCGTCCTTCCCTGGCTCACTTTGAGGGAGGGCCGGAGATTGGCTGGTTCATCGCCATACACGCAGGCGACTTTCGGGATATGGCGAAGGTCAGCTTCGAAATTCAGCCTCACATCTTTCCCTTCCCCTATGTCACCGGTGGTGCACAATGAAGAATACCTTCCTGGACTAGATCCCCACTCGATACGGAGACTGGTCCAGGTCCCCACACCACGCATTCTACACTTTGTCCAAGACTCGACCTGCCGGCCCCTGGCGGACCTGATGGGAGATAGTCCCATCTCGTTCCTCCACACGTTTCACTATGCACAGCTCCGACACTATCTCGACAGCTTACCTCAGAAACACCAACTGGGGCGCCCGCTACGGTCTTTCGAGAAACTTTGCTGCATCAAGGGACCTCTCTCACACGGTTTATCCCTGCTTTATTCTCTGCTAAGGGAGGCGGCCTCGGATGTGCCTCCGCCGTATATGGGAAAGTGGGAAAACATGCTGGATGTGGTTCTTTCCGATGCACAATGGTCCAAGATTTGTGAACTGATACATCACTGTTCGGTCTCTTCCAAAACGCAGGAAACTGCATATAAAGTCCTCAGCCTATGGTACCGCACCCCAGATAAGATTAATCGTTACGATCCTCAAGTTCCAGCTCAATGTTGGAGATGTAATGGGGCACGGGGTGACATGCTACATATCTGGTGGGAGTGCCCGAAATTACAACCTTTCTGGTCAAGGATTCATGATATACTTAAGGTGTTCACGGACCCTCCCCCAGAGTTTACACCGGCCGCGTTCCTCTTACACCATAATACATACTCTGTTGCAGCATATAAACGCACTATGGCCATTCGCATACTGAACATTGCCAAGGCGCTGGTGCCACTCTACTGGCTACAGCTCACACCACCGCCTCTTTCACTGTGGTTTACTCGCATGGAAGAGTTGCACACAGTGGAACAGCTGGTCTTTAGTGCCTCCGATAGATTACCCCAATACACGGCGATCTGGTCCAGATGGATACTTCAATCCTCGTCCCAAGCTTTTCAAGCGTTACTTACTGTCCCCACATGACATAAACACGCTCAGCAATGAAACCCAGACACTTATGGCAATACCTGTCAGGTCGTTTTCAGCACTTATCCTCATTCCCTATGTTCCTTCTCCACTTTCCCATGATTATGTTTATATCTTTATGTCTATACTGCAACATTACAAGGGTCCTGCGCGTCCCTCTGTCGATTTTCAAAATGCTTTAATGAACCTACGTGTTCCATGTTGCTTGTCTTTGTTTGATAAACCAATAAACAGATATTTACAAAAAAAAAAAGGCTCCTCTATGTATATGTTTAGAACATCTTCTGCATTAATAGTACCCCTCTCTGTATAATGTATAGAACATCCCCTGCATTAATTAATTCCCTCTCTGTATAATGTATAGAACATCCTCCTGCAATTAATTAATGCCCCTCTCTGTATAGAACATCCTACTGCATTGGCATGTGGAGGGTGCAGAACTTCGGATGTTGCGCTCTTCATTGCTGGTCTCCTTCACTCATCAATGTAATATCACAAAAAGGATTGAAACTAAAATGTAGTGCATTTTATTTTAGTTTCTTTCGTTTTTTGTACTGAGCAGTTTCGTATCTCTTGAGTCATACGAAAACTAAATTATCCCAAAATTCGGACTAAATCGTTTTAGTACTAAAACGAATGCACATGTCTAGTCTACCACTTCCTCACAGCTATGCGTGACAAGTGCCAACAATACATTGGACACTATACCACCTCTGAGGGATGGTGCAATGATAAACAAGGTTTTTATGACAATGGAGGGTTTCCCAATGTTCTGAAGGCAATCAATAGCACCCACATAGAGAACTGTGCACCCTGGAAGGATCCTGCAGTTTATATTGATTGCAAGCACTTCCATTCATTAAACATGCAAATGGTTTGTGATGCCAGCATGTATATCATGAATGTGTTTGCAGTGTTTCCAGGAAGTGTCCATGGTTCATATATCTTGGCTATTTCCTCGGCGATGCATGATTTCCAGAACGGGAGATTCCCCAACAGCTGGTTGCCAGGTGGTTATACGCTGCATTCGATTCACAAATACCTCAGAACTGGAAAGAATTGTGACACAAAAAAATGTATAATTTGTGTAATATCCCATTTATTAGGTGATTTAGTATACCCACTAACGCCATGGCTCATGACGCCTTTTCGATGAATTGAAGGACATGTGCAGGGGACGTACAACAATACCCAGGCCCATCTTTAATATTGATTGGACCCTGGGCAAAAAAAATTTGGGCCCCCCCCCCCCGAAAGCCTGGGGACAGCGCCGATGGCACGTTGGGAGCTAATTTCTCTGTTATTCAGCCTGTCCCTCTCTCTCTCTGTTATTCAGACTGTCTCTCTCGCTCTCTCTGTTATTCAGCCTGTCTCTCTCTCTCTCTCTCTGTTATTCAGCCTGTCTCTCTCTCTCTGTTATTCAGCCTGTCCCTCTCTCTCTGTTATTCAGCCTGTCCCTCTCTCTCTCTGTTATTCAGCCTGTCCCTCTCTCTCTCTGTTATTCAGCCTGTCTCTCTCTCTCTCTCTCTCTGTTATTCAGCCTGTCTCTCTCTCTCTCTGTTATTCAGCCTGTCCCTCTCTCTCTCTGTTATTCAGACTGTCTCTCTCTCTCTCTCTGTTATTCAGCCTGTCTCTCTCTCTCTCTGTTATTCAGCCTGTCTCTCTCTCTCTGTTATTCAGCCTGTCCCTCTCTCTGTTATTCAGCCTGTCCCTCTCTCTGTTATTCAGCCTGTCCCTCTATTAACCGACCTTTAATCTTCTGGGCTGTGTGTGCACTGCACAGTGCTGCTGCTGGCCTGGTTCGCCGGTTGAGAGCGGCTCTCAGATGTCTCCGGCTCAGCTCCGGTATGCATATGCTGCGCAGCCACCAGTGAGAATATCATGCCATGTGGGGATGTTCTGCGCATGCGCGCCGCCCCGCATCACGTGGTACGCAAAGAGGGCGGCGCCAACAGCGTGAGTGCAGTTCCCATCCCAGCCTTGTGCCCGGTTGAAGGAAGGCACGCACGCTGGGTTGGCGCTGCAGCGGCTCTGCGACTGCGTGCTGCCAGCCCGGGCCCTCTCTGTGATTGACAGTCCCACAGCCAGACGACGCCGCCGGCAGCTTAATACAGAGCGGAGCCTGGAGGACAACAAATAGTAGTTGCAACACACATACACAAGTCGTTTTCGGCGGCACCAGCGGTTTTTGCCGTGGCCCCAAGGGGGCAGCTGCTTTGGGCCCCTCAAGTGACTGGGCCCGGGGCACCTGCCCCTTTTGCCCCGCGTTAAAGACGGCCCTGACAATACCCACCTAAAGGCAGGAGTGTCACTGAGAGGCCATTTGGCATCCTGAAAATGTGTTTCAGGTGCCTGGACAGGTCAGGAGGATCACTGAAATACCAGCCTGATAAAGTGGTCCTCATGATGATCATAGTCTGTGCTATGTTGCACAACATGGTTTTAAATGAGGGCAATCTCTTGGAGGACAAAGAGGATGCTGCTTTGGCCTGTGTCAATGTCCAATTCTCTACTTTGAGGAATGTGAGGATGCTAACACAGAGGTCAGTGATAGGATTGAACAACAGTATTTTGCAAGTAACACGCACATGCATATATCTCCCTTGCTATTGTGTGCTCATAAACATTGTACTACGGTACATATTGGGTTGCCAGAACATCACACTACCATCAAATTGGGACTGCATATATTGAGCTAAAATGTGTGTCATCTGTTTGCAGAATATTTCTCTGCTGATATTTATTATGGATTTAGAAATCCTTCTAACCTTATAGACGTTCCCTCCCTTCCCTCCACTGCTCTCCCACTACCCTGTGCCCTCTGGAATGCCCGCTCCGCCTGCGGCCTCATCAGATCTTCCTTTATTCACAACCTTTTTATCTCTCATTCGCTCCATCTTCTAGCTCTCACAGAAACCTGGCTCTCCCCTTCTGACACTCTCCCTATCCTACGGTGGCCTCCAGCTCTCCCACATGCCAAGGTCTGGGAACCGTAGGGGTGGAGGCATGGTAATTCTACTCTCTCCAACCTGCGCCTTCCAGTCTATTCCTCCCATACCCTCCTTCCTTTTCCCCTTCTTCGTAGTCCATGCCATCCGCCTCTTCCGCCACACACCCTTACATATTGCAGTAATCTACCGCAGCCCCGGATCTCCTGGACCCTTTCTGGTACATTTCTCAGCCTGGCTCCCTCCTTTTCTCTCTTCAAACATCCCATCTCTCATCCTCGGAGACTTTAGCATCCCCATAGATACCCCCACTAACCCCCTTGCCTCCAAACTGTTCTCTATCACCTTCTCCTTGGGCCTCATACAGTGGTCCAACTCTGCTACCCACCAAGCTGGCAACACCCTGGACCTTGTTTTTTCCAGCCTCTGTACAATCTCCAACTTCTCTAACACACCTCTCCCCTTTTCTGATTGCCACCTTTCCTGGAAACTTCTACTAACCCAGCCTCCAATTTCTACCCCTCTTGATGCCCTGAATTACGAGATACTCTGTACCACTATCCATCCACTTATTCCGATCACAAAATCGAACTCCACTGACCACACCACTGATATCTACAACTCTGCCCTCTCCACTAGGGATGAGCCGAACACTCCATGTTCGGTTCGCATTCGAACTCGAACAATTTCAAAAGTTCGAGTTCGAACTCGAACTCGAACCGAACTCAGTGCAAGTCAATGGGAGTCAAAAGTTCGGTTTTTAGAGTGCCCTCCAAGATATTTGCCATAAAAGGTGTATGGTGGTCCTGGTAGTGCCCTGGGGGACAGGAAACAAGGACAAAAAGTTTAAAAAAATACATTTTTAAACGAACAGTGAGTTTTCCATAAAATAAGGGTTAAAAATAAAAACGAAAAATTCCTTCAAATATCGTGCCTAGGAGGTCCCCATAACCTGCCCGTGAAGTGGCGGATTTGTAGGATGTATAGAAATATTGCCATCAGAGACCCACACACGACACCTAGCCACCCTTATGGGGTTAAAATGCACAGGGACTGGCTACTATCCTGTTAGATGAGGGAATGTATTATATGTATAAAGCAAGGTATATATGACAATGGATAGTCAGAGACTCTAGGGACTCAGCTTGTACACTTTATGATAGACATTTCTAACACAATAATAATTGAATGCTCACATAGGCCCTTCGGGAGAGGTACATGACATACAAATACTGGAATATTACGTTTAACCCCTTAAGGACCTCGGACGTACCATGTACGTCACGGCCGCGGGTCTCTTTTAGACCCGCTGACGTACATGGTACGTCCTGCGGTCTTTTGAGCGCTGGAAGCAATCGGATCGCTTCCAGCAGCTCAAACGCCATTGCAGGCTGCCTGCGAGTCCAGGCATCCGTGCAATGGCGGTTAGAAGTGCCAGGGCCCCTTGTGATCGCTCCCCGGGAGCGATTAACATCCGGTTTCACCGGAAAGGTGCCCCGCACTTCTACAGAGCGCTGGAAGCGATCGGTATCGCTTCCAGCTGCTCTGAGTATATTGCAGGAATGCCTCGACATCGAGGCATCCTTGCAATATGGTTACCTGCCGCCAGTCCGTCCGTGATCGCTCCCCCCGAGCGATCACTTCCGGTAGCGGCAGGAAGTACTGAGTGCCACGAGGTATCGTGGCACTCAGTACAAAAAAGATCACATAAGTGATCAGGTGCTCTGCTGGGTGCCTCGAAGGATCAAGGCACCCAGCAGGCTAAAAAAAAGTGTAAAAAGTAAAAAAAAATACATAAAATAAAATAAAAGTAACAGCCAAGATGGCGCTGCCCTTCTAAGGGCAGGGTCATCTTGGGGCTGTGTGGGTTGTTCCTAGCCTGCCTCATCAGAGAGGCAGGCTAGTAACATCCAATCAGAAGTTAGAAAAAATCAAAATAAAATTTCTAATTTGTCAGGTCAGGTCAATATTTTGTAAATATTGGCCGTGACCTCTGTGATTCTCCCTCCCTCTCCTCACTTGTGTTTTGGTGAGCGAGAGAGAGAGATCAGATTTGACAGGTTAGAGATTTTAGGTAGATTTAGTGAGATTAGAAAAATTGAGGCAGATTTAGAGGGATTTAGAGAGATTTAGGTGTTTATTTTTATTTTCTTGTGAAACCCAACGGTTCTTCTGAGAACCAATAATCCGCTTATATATATATAATAATTATAAAATTTGATAATCTATTATATATAATGTCTGAGAGGGTGTACAGTGCCGAGGAGGCATATGCCATCCTGGCGTCAGAATCTGAGGCATCTGCGTCGGACTCCGACCCAGATTTTGACCCCGCTAAGTGCTCAGAGACATCGCTAGATACATCATCTACGCTGGCTGATGTATCTCCTAGTGATGTTTCTGATGCAGATCCTGGGCCACCACCTGCCAGCAGGAGATGCACAGCTCCAGCTGAGGAGTGGGTAGTGCCTCACCGCCAGAGGCCAGATATCCCTCCTTTCACGGCAAATCCTGGCATCAATATTGATGTTGCAGGATTTACCGCCACACAGTTTTTGCAGGTGTTTATGGGGGATGATTTGTTGGGCCACATTGTTGCCCAATCAAATCTGTATGCCCATCAGCATTGTGCTGCGAAGCCAGACTCCTACTTGGCAAGGCAGCAATGGACCCCGCTAGATGTGCCAGAATTTCTGAAATTCTGGGCACTTACTATGCTGATGGGCATCATAAAGAAGCCCTCAATTCGCTCCTACTGGAGCAGTAGCCCCATCTGCTCTACCACCATTTACCCCAAATCAATGTCACGTAGAAGGTATGAAAACATTTTGCGTTTCATGCACTTCAGTGACAACAGCCTGTGCCCTCCTAGAGAGCATCCCCAGTTTGACAGGCTGTATAAAATCCGCCCCCTGATTACCCACTTCACCGCCAGGTTTGCAGAGGCTTATACACCTGGAAGGAATATCTGCGTTGATGAATCCCTAATGAAATACAAGGGAAGTCTGGGATTCAAGCAGTATATTCCTTCCAAACACTCCAGGTATGGAGTGAAGGTGTATAAGCTCTGTGACAGCGAGAGTGGGTATACTCAGGCCTTCTGGGTGTACGAGGGAAAGGATAGTAGCCTTGACCCTCCAGGTTGCCCAGAACACATGGGAACCAGTGGCAAGATTGTGTGGGACCTACTTTTTCCCCTGATGAACAAAGGGTACCACTTGTATCTTGATAATTTTTATACGAGTGTCCCTTTGTTCAAGCTGCTGTATTGTTTTGATACAGCAGCATGCGGTACTGTTCGCAAGAACCGCGTAGTTTTCCCAGCACAGCTTGTCCGCACCCGGTTAAAAAGGGGGGAGACCTCAGCTCTGCGCCAAGAGGAGCTGTTGGCGGTCAAGTACAGAGACAAGAAGGATGTATACCTTCTATCCACCATCCACACTGAGAGGTCTGTGGAGGTCTCTGTACGTGGCAGCGCTGAGCGCATCAGGAAGCCAGTGTGCATCAAAGCCTATAACCGGCATATGGGTAGGGTTGATCTGGCACATCAGCTGCTCCAGCCCTACCAGATTATGCGGAAGTCAAGGGCCTGGTACAAAAAGGTTGCAATTTACATGATGCAAATTGCAACCCACAATGCCTTTTTGCTCTGCAAAAAGGCAAACCCCAGAGTGACGCTGTCCTTTATACAGTTTCAGCTCCAGGTCATTTCGGGGTTTTTGTACCAGGATGCACCTGCTCCCCGGGCGGTGATAGGGGACAGAGTTGGGGCTACACATTTTATTTTTAAAATCCCCCCTACTGAGGGCAAACAGAAACCCCAAAAAAGATGCAGGGTGTGTTTCAAGAGGGGCAGAGGAGAGACACAATCTTTTACTGCCCAGAATGCCCTGGACAACCCGGTCTGTGACTTGTGGACTGTTTCAAGATGTATCACACTGTCCGTGATCTGTGATTTTTTTTTCTTACAGTCTGGTTAGTTAGTTCAGTTTATTTATTTTCTTTTACTGCACCAGACTTTTACATTTTATTCCTACATTTTTATGTTCTACAATTGGTGCTGTATTTTGCCAAAATGTTGGCACACCTATGCATGGGGGGCATGGGTGTACTCAGGAGACCTTGCAGAAAACAACCTGGAGAGTTTTCATGCAGTAACCGACAACAGTGTCTCCTAAATCACAGTCCAAATCTAATGTGGGCGTAAAAATAAACAATTACCGCCACACACCTTCTCAAATGTTTTGGGCTAAAACCGTTGCATACATGGCATCAAAGCACTCCATATGCAATACCTTGGGGTGTCAACATGTCAAATATAAACAATTTTCTGGCAATAATTCAAACTGGGGTATGCGGTAGACCCAAAACCAAAGATAGGCCTATCTGAAGAAATAATCTCAATTTCAACTCCAATGACAAAGTCATAAAAATTGTATTTGACCCTTCCCAAAATCCTGGCAAACCTATGCATGGGGGGCATGGGTGTACTCAGGAGACCTTGCAGAAAACAACCTGGAGAGTTTTCATGCAGTAACCGACAACAGTGTCTCTTAAATCACAGTCCAAATCTAATGTGGGTGTAAATATCTGAAAATTCAAAAATTACCGCCACACACCTTCTCAAATGTTTTGGGCTAAAACCGTTGCATCCATGGCATCAAAGCACTCCATATGCAATACCTTGGGGTGTCAACATTTCAAATATAAACAATTTTCTGTCTCCTAAATCACAGTCCAAAACTGATGTGGGTGTGAAAATGAAAAATGACCACCAAACAGTTTCCACTTTGTTTGGAGCAAATTGTTGCATCCATGGCATAAAAACACTCCATTTACAATACTTTGGGGTGTTAGCTTACCAAATATATGCACGTTCATAAAATTGGGGTATGTAAAAAGGCCCCTAAAAAGAAGATAAGCAAAGAAAATATGTCAAATTAGAAAAATGACAAGCACATGTCAAAAGATTTGGCATAGCACCCCAAAAACAACAGAACAAATCTATATATGGGTGGTATCACTTTACTCAGAAGATGTTGCTGAACATATTTTGGGGTGTTTTTTGACAGTAACCCATAACTGGATTTGACAATTCATGCCTAAAGTACAATGTGTGTGAAAAAATAACACAAAAAGTGACTACCTGGAAGTTTGACAAAGAGCTAGTGCATGGAAAGTGTTAAAATACAACTCTTTGAAGTACCCTAGGGTGTGCCCTTTCTAAAAATATATGGTTTGATGGGGGTAAATTACTTTGGCCAGCTTCAAAAATGTCACAAATAGGACATGGGTGCATGATGACGAAATGTGAAAATTCCAAGTTGGAAAACTGAAATGCGCACCCCCCAAATAAGGCCTATTAGCCCCCAAATGACCCAACATACCTATACATGGATGGTATCAATTTACTCAGAAGATGTTGCTGAACATATTTTGGGGTGCTTTTTGGCAGTAAACCTTAAAGTTCACAGTACATGTACTCTTAAATTGCATTCAAAAAAAAAATCACCAAAACCTTTTTTTTCTCAAAATTTGGCATAGATTTGTGGTAAAATGGTTTGCATGGAAAGAGTCAAAATACCCCAAGTTTAATACCTTGATTTGTGTACTTTAAAAAAATATGTACAGTTGTGTTCAAAATTATTCAACCCCCACTGAAATTGAGTGTTTTGGCCAGTTTGACATTGATTTTGATCATTCAGTCATCTTGCTTACAATTAAATCAAAGAGGCACGTGTAGGTCAGACAAATATAACATAACATTTATAATGAAATAACCACAAATGTCTTTTCTGTGCTCACATCATTATCAGTTTTATTCAACCCCCAAGTGACATTCAATCTTAGTACTTAGTACAACATCCTTTTACAGTTATAACAGCTTTTAAACGTGAAGCATAGCTTGACACAAGTGTCTTGCAGCGATCTACGGGTATCTTCGCCCATTCGTCATGGGCAAAAGCCTCCAGTTCAGTCACATTCTTAGGCTTGTGCACTGCAACTGCTTTCTTTAGTCCCACCAGAGGTTCTCAATCGGATTTAAGTCAGGTGACTGCGATGGCCACTCCAAATTGTTCCATCCTTTAATCTGCAACCATGCTCTAGTGGACTTGGAGGTATGCTTGGGATCATTGTCCTGTTGAAAGGTCCAACGTCTCCCAAGCCTCAGGTTTCTGACGGACTGCATCACATTGTCATCCAATATCTCCTGGTACTGAAGAGAATTCATGGTACCTTGCACACGCTGAAGCTTCCCTGTACCTGCAGAAACAAAACAGCCCCAAAGCATGATTGACCCCCCGCCATGCTTCACAGTAGGCAAGGTGTTCTTTTCTTCATAGGCCTTGTCCTTCCTCCTCCAAACATAGCGTTGATCCATGGGCCCAAACAGTTATAATTTTGTTTCATCAGTCCACAGAACACTATCCCAAAACATCTGTGGTTTGTCCACATGAGTCCACATGACTTTTGGCATACTGCAGTCGACTCTTCTTATTCTTTGGAGACAGCAACGGGGTGCACCTGGGAGTTCTGGCATGGAGGCCTCCATTACGCAGTGTGCGCCGTATTGTCTGAACTGAAGCTTCAGTACCCACATCTGACAAATCTTTTCTCAGTTCCTCAGCAATCACACAGGGACTTTTCTCCACTCTACGCTTCAGGTAGCGCACAACAGTCGAAGTCAGCATCTTCTTTCTGCCACGACCAGGTAGCGTTTCAACAGTGCCCTTTGCCTTGAATTTGCGAATGATGCTTCCTATGGTCTCTCTTGGTATGTTTAACATCTTTGCAATCTTCTTATAGCCATTGCCCTTCCTGTGAAGAGTAATCACCTCTTCTCTTGTCTTCCTGGACCATTCTCTTGACTTCACCATGTTTGTAACCACACCAGTAAATGTCTAGAAGGAGCTGAGTATCACAGTCATTTTAAAGCTGCCTAATTGGTGCTTATTATGCTTTATTGCTGCTCCGTGACATCCACAGGTGTTTTCAATACCTGATTGAAAACACTTGAATGAACCTCTGTTCTTCAGAGTGGTAGTCTTTAAGGGGTTGAATAATTGTGTCAATGAAGAATTCACAAAAGAAACATTTACTACTGTATTACAAAACCAATTGATGTCATTTTAGTTGCATATGGTTCTTTAAAAAGTCCTTGTAGGATTTCATTCTGAATACAATTACAAATATACACTAAATTCCCTAAAACCCTTTACAGCATTGGGGGTTGAATAATTTTGAACACAACTGTATATGTGGAGGGTTATTCAGGAATTAGTGACAGATATCAGTGTTACAATGTCACTATGACTACTTTTAAAAGTAAACCCTTTGTAAATGGCAAAGTGCTACTTTCACTTATTGTTGCATTAGATAAGGAGAAAAGCGAGGAATATGTAAACATTGGGTATTGCTAAACTCAGAACTAAATTTAGAAACTACTAAGGAATTAAAAAATTTTGACGGTTGTTGATACATAAGAAATTTTGGGGGTCAAAGTTCGAAAAAGTGGTGTTTTTTCAATTTTTTTGTCATATTTCACAATGTTTTTTATAGTAAATTATATGAAATGATGAAAAAAATGGTATCTTTATAAAGTCCATTTAATGATGAGAAAAACAGTGTAAAATATGTGTGGGTTGCATAAACGAGTAAGAGGAAAATTTGACGTAAACACAAACAGCACAGAAACGTAAAAACAGCAGTGGTCACTAAAGGACGGATTTGTGTAAAACCGCCCGGTCACTAAGGGGTTAAATCTAAGGAGTGTGATAAAGATTTTATTAAGTCCTTGATGACAAATGACGTAACATCTACATCATTAATGATTGGCTTTACAGAGCCCTGGTCCTTAAGGGGTTAAACAGCATATCAGAGAGGGTCATATAGTAGAAATGAACACTTCTTAGAATTCAAAACAAGCACAGTGTTTGTTCATACATGTGCAGGAGCCCCCATCCAGTCTGCAGGCAATGTATCAAATTCCAATTGCTAATTAGAAGCACATGTTATTTCCAAACACTAATTAAACACCTTTTGTTTAAGCTGTTTGAGAGCACAGGTCATTTAGAGGTGAGAATCTTTGCACCTAGACACTAGGTAGTTTTTTAATTCAATATCTAATAAACCGTTGCTTATAATATTCTGCAGTAAAGAGTCTCTTTATTTCTAGATTTTTTAGTATTTTTTTAAGCATTTTCTTATACTTTTTTAAAAAAAATTCAAACTCAAACCGAACACGCCAAAAAGTTCGAAGTTCGCGAACTTTCGAACTGCCAATGTTCGAGTCGAACTCCGAGCTGATCGAACCGAATAGCTCATCCCTACTCTCCATATCACTTGACAAATTCTCTCCTACCACTCTCTAAAAAAGCCATCTCTTGATCCCACCTCCCTCTCGAACTACCGTCTCATCTCTCTGCTCCCCTTTGCCTCCAAAATCCTAGAATGCTAATTTTCTTGCTGCTAACTCTACTCGATCCACACCAGTCTGGCTTTCGCTCTCAGTACTCTAGTGAGACTGATCTGACCACAGTGACCAATGACTTAGCTGCCGCTAAAACCAAAGGTCACTTCTCCCTCCTTATTCTTCTTGACCTTTCCGCTGCATTCGATACTGTTGACCACCCTCTTCTCCTCCTCACGCTGTGTCAGCTTGGCCTCAGTGACACTGAACTCTCCTGGTTCTCTTCCTATCTCTCTCTTTGCTCCTTCAGTGTCTCTTTTGCTGGCGCCTCTTCACCACCTGTTCCTTTTTCCGTTGGTGTACCTCAAGGCTCTCTTCTGCGTTCCCTACTCTTCTCAATCTATACTGCCTCTCTGGGCAACCTCATCTCTTCTTATGGATTCAATTACCATCTCTATGCTGACGACACCCAAATCTACCTTTCCTCTTCCATTCTGTCTCCTCCAGTGTTGGACCATGTTCCAGCATGCCTCTCAGCTGTCTTCGACTGGATAACTTCCCGTTTCGTTAAGCTCAACTTCTCAAAAACTGAACTTCTTATCTTCCCACCCTCTAAGACCTCGTTTCCTGCACCTATTTCACTTCAGGTGAATGGTGCCACCATTACTTCTACCTCTCAGGCTCTTTGCCTCAGGGTCCTCTTGGACTCCAATATATCACTTACTCCTCACATTCAGTCTCTAACCAAATCTTGCTACTTCCACCTAAAAACCATTACACGCATCCGTCCCTTTCTTAATCCAGACTCTAGTAAAATGCTTGTACAATGTCATGTATTTTCAGAGAAACACAAAATGGATGCCTGTAGCCATCTTGTTTAATCATATATCTATACTTTTATATGTAAGTCTTTCTCAACTTTAACCTAGTTTTAGAATGAGCTCAGAGATATTTTTTTTTAGAAACCGGTTCATTGTAAGGTAACTCATTAGAGAGGAATGTTTTAAAAATATAATCGGTAGACTATAATTGCTAGACTACGGAGGATGTCTTTATATGATATATTGCAGAGCCTAAGTGATAGGTCTTTAGTCTTTGTGTTAAATAAAAAATTTCTTAGTTTAAAATTTATATGCACAAATATCTATGCAAGTATATCTATGCTATCCACGAAAATATATTCTTATAATTAATATAGATTCTATTATTTAGTAGCACAGTTATAATAGTAACTCCAATATATATTTTGAAGTATATTATAGCTATGTAAGCAGTATACTGAAGAATAGAAGTATTTTCTGCTGATTTAACTGTATAGGAAAGTTAATTGATAAGAGTAACTCAGTTAAAACCTTGAAATGGAGAGAATTGAAGAAATATTAAATCAAATATGACAACCAGAGATACCCTGTCTGGTATGAATATGGGGGTCTTCTGTTCAAAATAAGATATGGATATTGACCTATGCCCTGTGATAAGGAATTTAAAATCAATTTGTGATATTATTATTTGAAAAGCATTACTGCCATCTTGTGGTGTAGTAAAGGTTGACAGTTCTGGAATTCTCATAGGTATAAGCTATATGCAAAGTAGAGAGGTACGTAATAAATGACGTGGAATTCCTCTATAACTAAACAGAACACAATGAGTAGAAGTCATTCATTCATGCAGTCATTCATTCCACAACTTCACTTCTCTTCATTTCAACTCAGACCACACTTCACTTCTCCCTCTCGGGACTTCACTCTCATGCACTGACTCATCTCTATCACTCATCACAAGAGCATGCTAAAGGAGATGCTAAAAGAAACAAAGATGATAAAATATCACATTTTATAAATACTCTCACATATTCTCCAAAATACATTATATCCAAAGAACTTATTGCTGCTGTAAATCAGAAACGCTGAATCCAGATCTTGGACAGGTAATGTATGGAAAGCAAATAGTGGGATTATTGTAAGATATATATATATATATATATATATAGGTGGATATATCTTGCAATGAATATAGACTGAGATTGTCTCAGATTATGGTTAGATCGGAGACTGACATATTTCTAACCTGCAGTATAGAAATATGGGAAGCATCTGATATATTTAAGGATATAAATTGTCCTAAAGTATTTGTTGCCACAGTATATACATAAATATATATATATATTAAAATTGGAAGAACTATTGTGATTGAAGTATTAAGCAGGGATGTTATAATATATAACTTAAAAATCAGAAGATTAGAAGCTAAATTCTCATTATTAGGGGAGGATTTACTAAATAAGTTTTTATTACTCTAGAAATAAAATTAGTGATAGCTTCATCTTTTTGTAGATCCAGGTAGCACAAGGAGTTATACATATATATCTACAAGATACTAGCTTGTTTTAAATACTGGTTTGCAGGGAATACATGTTAATTGTTTTCTTTAAGCAGGATGTTTATTAAGTGAACTAACCATCTATGTATTAGTTACTAACTGATTAAAAGTAAATGGTATTAACCATATATATATACAGTTACTAACAGGATAATATATGTTAAAAGCTAGAGATCTGTGTGCTGATGGATGATGTTGTGTTTTATAAACCTTTGATCATATTGTGAGATTAAATTTTTTTGCATACGTAATAAATATATATATATTTTTATCTAAACTGGTTGGTTCTATTTTTTAAAACTAAAACACGTACAATTAAAAGAATTTAGGAGAACTTCTGAGAAATACAAACAAGATAAATTTGTTGTTGTTTATATCTCGTATAAGTTTCTTACCTGATACTATCTCTGACATATATGGAGGCACGAGCTGATATTGTAGTTTTTGTTTGAAATATAACTGCCAAGTACTGTCTGATATAGATAGAGGTAGAATATATATATATTGACTCTTTGTTGTTGTATTTTGACTTGTGGTTTTCACGGTTGTCTACTAAACGGTGTAAAAATGTCAGTCAGAATCTGAGACTCGTGAAGATGCACATATACATTCTGATCAAATTGCGTTGATAGATGTTAGTCTTATCTAAGGGACAAATTACACGTCACAGACGATTTTTTTGATTGGATAAAGGAATTACAGTCAAATGTTTCTAATTATGCTGAATCAATCTGGTCAGATCATTCAACTTTTCTTGATTGTTTGCGAAAAATAAGTGCAGCCAAAAATAAGAAAGACAAATAAATGCTTGTCTTCCAAATTGTGCCTAAATGCATATACTTGATCGCAGAAATGAACAGGAGATTGAATGATGACAAAGAAGCCATAGACAGTTTAGAAAAAAGAAATCGTGAATTGCATGATAACGTAAATAAAATAACCTGTGAGTCAGAACGAATGATAAAGGAGTTGAATATGTGTGCAAAAGAGAAAGATCAAATGCAAAGAGAGGTTTGATCAGTTATCGCAATCAAATAAGGAACTGAATGTACAATTGGCGAGAATGAAACGCGAATATGAGAAATTCGCTGATGAGTTACGTCAGGTAGAAGCTGATGCTAAAAGGGTTAATTCTTCTACCTCAGAGAGATTCCCGTTGAAAGCTTTTAGCCGCGATAATAAATCAGTGATTGCTGACAGGTCTGTTGTTTCCCTGCAGAGTGAAGAAAGTGAAAATTAATCTAATTCTCATGCTGAAAAAAGAGCAATGTCTCATACACATGAGTATTTCAAATCACATCACTCTAGCCAGCCGCAGCCTATTAAGCATGGTAGAAATTCTTATATAATGCGAGATTCTACAAAAATCATAACATTTTTAAAAGAATCGGTAGGAATCTTTAATAGAATGAATTCCACAGCTATTATTAGTCATTTGGAAACTTTTGAGGAAGCCTTATCTGTTCTAGGCATTAATTCAAATGATCAGAAAATTTAGTTCATCCCATGGGTCTTTGAAAGCAAAAATAGGTATTTCTTTCAGTCTTTGAAAGAGTCTGGCATAAATACTTGGAGTTATCTCTGAAGTCAAATATGAGTTTGGGCCTCACCGCACAGGCCTAGCTGCGAAAAGGGCGATTTTAACTTTAAAATGCAGACCTAATCAAAGCCCCCGTGAATTTATTTCAGTCCTTAAAAATGCGTACAGCTTGGCTGAGAGAAACCCAGATTTTGAAAACACTGAATTCATCCAATTATTTTATGACGCATTGCCCAATAAAATAAAGGTTATATTGGCAAGGGATTATGACCCCAACAATGGTTTGGATTGGATTTTAAAAGAGAGCATGACCATATTTACTGTATTTGAATATAGTGAAGAAACTCAGGGGAAAAGAATTAAAAATTCACCTGAGGAAATAGCGGAAACTCATGTTAAAAAGGGTGACATTAAATTTGAATCCCAGAAAAAGAGCTACGTGGAGGTCGTGAGAGATCCAAAACCTAAGGTAGAAAAATCCAAGCCAGATCAGGAAAGGGGATTTGCCAGAGAAAATTCAGGAAATAAGTTTCAACCTAGGAAGCAATGGGTACCTAGAAAGCAATAGGTTAATTCAATGTGCCTAGACAGGAAGCGACCCAAGGTAGGACTGAATCTGATGAATCAGATAATGTGCAAGATTCGTCCCCAAGGACGAATAGAAAGCGAGATATAATGTACGCCAGCATATCAGCCAGATGCAGGATAATTTCCGTGTGCTGACAGAAAAACTGGATCAGATCACTCAGTTGATTACTGGGAATAACCCAGGGCAGGTTGTAAGTGATGCACCACCTGCAGCTTTGCCAACTCAGTGACTAGATGATGATTCTGATGAAATAACCAGTGTCCATGACAATTTACCAGAAAGTGATGATGAAATGGTTAATACAAATGTTTGTATGGTTTATGATTTAACCCCTTCCCTGCCAAGAGAAGGAAAATGTATTTTATCTCCCCAGTCTAAGTGCGAGCAATCTGAGAAGACTGAATCCGACACGGATAGCACAGTTGCCGGCAAAAACATTCCTGAGAGAGGAAAGACTGTGGGTAAAATATATACAAAACCTAATTTCATATCTCACTCTAAGTTTCTGTGTAAATTGCATAGCATTGAAGACCGATATTATGTGAATGTAGAATTACAGGATAATTTACCACAGAATATAATGTCTCTGCTAGACACAGGAAGCCAAGTTACCTTGGTATCATCTAATTATTTTGATCAAGTCCAAGAACTGTCCACCCGGAAGCCTAGATTAGATAAATCAAATGCTAATCTAGTGAGTGTGAGTGACACATCTCTGAAAGTTCTGTGCTTAGCTAAATTGGATTTTAAATTGGGGAATAAAGTAATTCGGCATCCAACGCTTATCGTGGATTTGCCCCAAAATCACCTAATTATTGGAATGGACCTTCTTAAAAGGTTAAATCCAATCACTGATTTTATCAATGAGGTCATTTGGTCCCAAGTAAATGTTCCAATTAGCTACAATAGATCCCAATCCCATCACGCTCAGCGTAACTGGCACATGATTGAGGAAAGGCCGGACTCTATTGAAGTCCATTTCAGAAATAGCCAGACACCTGATATCTCTTTCTTAAGGCCAAAGACCCTGACTCCAGGTGAGCAGGAAGATAACACCATATGTATTCCCCCTGAGAGAATACGAGATATATGTCTGGAGAATGATGTGCTAATTATTCAACTCCACAAGAGAAAGACAGAACCTAATGGGCATAGTGACCATTCTCAATTCTTAACTGAAATTGAGAATATAAATGAAGAGGTATTTTCCCTATACGTGTAAATAGTTTAGTTAGAGAAAAAATGGCTAAGCTAGATTTGCGCCAGGAAAATAGCTACATCAGCAGGGAGCTGCTGAATAAGATGGCTAACCTTAAAGTGATCAGATACCCAAATCCTCAAGATGAGTGGATAACAGATCTAGATAATGATGGAGACAGTCATAATGTTATTGGGAAATGTATGTTGTGTATTTCTACTGCCCCAGCACATGGATATACTGCCCCAGCACATGGATATTGCCCCAGCTCATGGATATTGCCCCAGCTCATGGATATGCCCCAGCTCATGGATATTGCCCCAGCTCATGGATACTGCCCCACCTCATGGATATGCCCCAGCACCTCATGGATTTGCCCCAGCACCTCATGGATTTGCCCCAGCACCTCATGGATACTGCCCCAGCAGCTCATGGATTTGCCCCAGCAGCTCATGGATACTGCCCCAGCACCTCATGGATACTGCCCCAGCACCTCATGGATATGCCCCAGCAGCTCATGGATATGCCCCAGCACCTCATGGATTTGCCCCAGCACCTCATGGGTTTGCCCCAGCACCTCATGGATATGTCCCAGCACCTCATGGATTTGCCCCAGCACCTCATGGATACTGCCCCAGCACCTCATGGATACTGCCCCAGCACCTCATGGATACAGCCCCAGCACCTCATGGATACAGCCCCAGCACCTCATGGATACGGCCCCAGCACCTCATGGATATGCCCCAGCTCACCTCCGCCGCATTTTTCACTCCCTCAGAGCGTCCGGCGGCACGCAACCCGCAGACGAACCGGAAACGGAAACGAATCCGAAAAGAATGTAAACTTCTAAAATAACATTTAATTGTCAAGTTTATATGCTACATATCAATCACTAAAAGTGTCCATACTTGTGTTTTGCAAAAGTAAGCTAATTTGTGCAGAGTAGTCCGACATAGAGCCAGGCCGTTTTCGATCGAGTTTCCGTAACGATCTACATACGAACCGCGGTGGAAACGGAAATGAATACGAAAATGCCTTTATTTGATTGTACAGTGAATCATTTGAGGAATTTTCTTGTACGATCAGCATAGTTCTTTATTTTGCTTTTTATGTTTTTTGGGTTCGATCTTGTTTTTATGCCTTATTTATTTAATTTAAGACTTACATATGCGATTCATGCAGTGACGTAACAATCACCATAGCGACCCAGGCATCCGCTATCGGGCCCCAGGGCACAGGGGGGCCCAGCCAGGACATCCTGCTGATGCAGTGCGGACTGCCTGGGTCGCTATGGCATTTCAGGCTGCTGGCGTCACTGTTGGCTATGAGGAGAAACACGCCACTATTCACATGTGCAGTGGCGCATTACTCTTCCTTACAGCCGCTGCTGAGTCGGTGACAAACAGCAGCGATGGTGGAGGCGCTTCCCAGCAGCGTGTGGATTCACATGCTGCATTAATTATACCACAGAGAGGCGCTGACCGCCAGTGTGTGCCAAGTGCTTCTCCTGTGCTATGGACGCGCTGAGTGCGTCCTAGCAGAGGAGGCAGCAATCGGCCGGGATTCTGGCCAATTGCTGCGCCCCCTCCCGGTGGAGGCCGGATCGTGATTCGTTGCCGAAAGGCGTCAGGTCACGATCCTCTCCCGGAGCTGGCCGACATCTTGGATCTCCCCTGGACGACTGGCGTCACCGTGCATAGTGCGATGACGTCAGTTCTGGAGTTAACCCTTAGCTGCCACCAATGGTGGAGATAAGGTGTTCCAATGAACCCCTATCTCCCAATCCGTGGCAGCTAGGGGTTAATGTTTGGTATCATTGGATCGGCCAGAGCATGCCCATGTTACGTTAAAAGAAAAAATTATAAAAAATGAAAATAAAATAAAAAATATTTTAAAAAAATAGTAATAAAAAAATAAACAGGTGTTTTTTTTTGTTAATGCAGCAATATTGTTCCCATTTCAATTATAATGTGAACAATGATGCTGCACTAAGGATTTTTTTTTGGGGTGCGTTTGTTAAAAATCGTGTAATTTTCCCCAAAAAAATGTAACAAGTCCCCCATTTCTAATTTTTTTAACAAGCGCAACTCATATAAAATATAACCGCAAACGCTCGTATGTTAAAATGTGAAAAAAAAACACCTTACACGTTGTAAATTATTGAAAATTCTAATTTTATTGCATTTTTTGTTATAATTTACAGACAGAACATAACAAATACATATAATAATGATATATTATGAATCTGCTGAGTCTACCGGAGAGAACGATATATAACATGTCTGGGTCATATAATTAAAATAAGGCTTCAAATCGCGTTTAAACATGATGAGCGAAACCGGTAAAAATGAGCTCAGCACACAGGCGTGAAATGCCTCAGCAGCGAAAGGGTTCATTTTTTTTCGTTTTAAATCATTTTATTTGTTCTGGGCTTTTTTTTTTCGCTTCAGATAATTTTGATCAACTTTTTTTCCGTTTTAAAACCTTTTGTTCTCGTTTTTATTTTTAAAGTCAGACCATTTGGGTCAGTTTTGCATTTTTTAATTCGTTTTGTTCACTTTTGTTCCTTTCATACCATTTTAAAATGATTAAACAAAGTTGTGCAATGCATATTCATAAGAAGAAAGGGATCTTTATTTAATAAAAAACGATAGAATCGGCAGAATTACCGTATCGACAGAATTATCGTATCGACAGAAATATCGAATCATTGGAAACGATATGGAATTACGGAATCAGCAATGGAACCGAAAAATACGAAATGACTGAAATGGAAACGAAATCACAAACGAAAATGACTTGCGATCTTACACATTTGACATCCATACGAAAACACGAAAATAGTTTCGTTCCAGATCGGAAATATTTTCGTATCGAGCGTTTTCGGATCCGAAACCATTCGGAAATTCGGCCAAATCCAGAGCCACGAATCGGACCGATTCGTGAAAAATACGAATCGGTCCGAATCGAAACGCACATCCCTATCCCAAAAGTTTCAAGACCAACGGACAACGTAGAGCACCTTCAGAAACACAATGATTTACTTGACAGTCTCATGAATTGTGCAGGATGCAGGGCAGTCAACAAATGTACAGATTTAACGTTATCTGATAAGCTTGAGCGGGTAAGAAGTACCTTACAATTATCAGAGGTGGCTGACACACATGTGGGTATACAGTTGGTACATACCTGGGTATATTCAGCGGTTAGGATGCAATTACATATTTAAACAGTATTTCTTTACCGCGATTTGCACATATGCTCTTAGCAATGAAACATACACCTTGGGTCATAAATAGTAACCAGACAAGGCTACAAATGATACCCCAGAGCGAGATGGGAATAATCCCAGATAGCGAGTGAAAGCCCCAGCTGCAAACATAGAGTTAATCCACCAATGCCCAATACTAGCGATTGCTAATGGTGGAAGCAACAGAATGGTCAGAAACAAGCCAGGTCAAAATCAGGAGCGGGAATCGTAGACAGAAATGGGTCAGCAACTAAATCAGCAATGAGAAATAAGCTTAGCGATGCGGGAACAGAACTCCACGTCAGGGTGATGAGGCAACTCCTCGTGCCCTGCTTTAAACCCTGCAGCTCCTCGTGACCATGCCAGGCCCTGCCCCCTCAGAGGCCGCTTGGCCATTACAAGGTGCTGGGAAACGACCAGCCAGTGCCACCGAACTATGGCCAGACCCCCCGGGCAACACAGCAGGGGCTGAGGATGTAACAATTGCGCAATCAAAAACCTAAACCGGCACACTTCAGTTAGAGCGCTGGGGGTTCTTTGGAACCCTGCATCTCTGATTTTTACACCGCACAAAGTAATGCGAGTTGTCAATGGAAAGGTCCAAGTCTGGCATTTCCAACAATGCCAAATATGACCAAGT
Organism: Leptobrachium leishanense; assembly: GCA_009667805.1. Classification (NCBI taxonomy): domain Eukaryota; kingdom Metazoa; phylum Chordata; class Amphibia; order Anura; family Megophryidae; genus Leptobrachium; species Leptobrachium leishanense. The sequence continues at coordinate 198,744,429 of CM019064.1, forward strand.
AATGTGTAAAAATAGAAAAAAATGCAAAATTTACCTTTTCCCCCCTTTATTTCTAACATTATGTGCTTTTACTTATAAAGCAAACAATGTCACTGCACTAACCATATTTCCCATGCCGGGACCAAATGTGTAGTTGATGGCGCAAAGCGTTTGTCAGGATCCCCATTGCTGACTGTACTGTGCCTGCATTCTGAACCCAGACAGCACATTAAAGGTGCTGTCCATACTCAGCACTAGTGTTCTATACCTGAAACAGTTAAGCACAGCTCACATACATCACACCGCTGTCTGAAATAAAGGGCCACACCTCCCTCTCCACCTTGGCTCAGCATTAGAGTTTAATCCTGATAGTGTGCAGACCTGTTCTATGATTTCTCTGTTATACCGTGTACCAGACCCTCCGCTTGCCCACCGACAACCATACTCTGCCAACCCTTTGACCACAGATCGCCTCTTAACCATTCTCTGGATTACCCCCTTTTATCTTCACCTGGATCTCCCCTGTATCTCTTTGCCCACCTCCTTCTATCAAGGTGTATATTCCTGCATCTTGGGCTCAGACACCCCTATACCTGCAGTGCCACCCCAGTGCCATTCCTGACAGCGTTATTACACATGGGTCCATCTAAAACACAAGCCACTTTGCCGCTTATTAGGTTTCATTGGGCAGGTCAGAGTCTGGCCTTTCTAATGATATCAATGATGACCATGTAAAATGTCTTATAAAAAACACACACACACACAAAGCTACATAAAAGATTTTCTGTTCAAAAGCAATGGCACTGTTCATTTGAGACTTATAAAATGAGCAATACCACTGCTGTTACTCACCTTCTCATTTCCCACGCTGCGAGCAAGTTCATTGTTTTTTACAGTTCATAAACCACAATGCACCAAAACACAAGCAAAAAAATATTTTTTTACAGTTTTATGCTAAAATTGCATATTTTAGGATTGACAAGAGTGACAATAGCCAGGAACAAAAAACTCGTTCCTGCTCGCAGCAACTAAACTCCACACCCTCTCGTACTCACAAATCTCTCCAACGCCTGGGCCCTGTGTCTAATTGGTGAAAGCACAATCCCAGTCAGTGAGTTGCATGCATAGCAGGTATTTATAGTGCCTGGACAGAGAGGGCAGGCAAGGACAAGCTTAGAAATTGAAAAACAAGTAAAAAGTTGTGTGAGCATTCTTGATTATGCCTGGCGACGCTAAACTTAGGTCTTGAGTTGTAAAGATAATACCTTGCATCGAGACGCTAACTGGTGGAATGCCAAAACCTGCGCAAGGATTGTATTACGAGCAGTAGTTGTCAGGCACTAATGTTTAATGCCTCACGTTAATAGCCTTTTCAGCTATGGAATAAAGCCCAATGTCTCCTACTATAAACCTTTCTCCAACATCTTTCTCTCCTGTAGGGGTTAATTTAGTCCTATTTTTTTAAATAACTTTATTTATACAGGCATATCAGGAGGAATGGAAATGAGAAAATAGATGTAGTAGAAGTCGTAAATAGTTTAGACAGACACTTCAAGCTCTCACAAGACAACAAGAACCATATTAACATAACATTGTAACACTATTACAAAGTAGCAGCGGATGCTCAACCTTTGTTTCCAGGAATCAAGAAATTTGGCTTGTAAAGTTATTTGTATAAATATGGTGAAAGAGGTAAACTACTCTCTAGTGGCGAGAAAGTCAGCAAGAATCTTTGGGGACGGCGTCTCTGCAATTTGGGATTAACTGTAAGCATTTGCAATAGATACCGACAGTCCTTATTTCTGGAAAAATAGGTAGGGGTACTCCCACGCCCAGGGGAAAACGGTGATTATTATGACTATTTTTCGTGTCCTAATAAATACTATTTTAGTAACCCTTTAAGGACAGAGGCAATTTTACAATTCATTGTTTGTGCAGTGCAGGCAGAAGATAATGTGGTGATTCTAGGAGCAATACCAGCCTTTTGGGTGCAGGGCAAGGGGGCAACGCCGGACTGCGACAAAAACACAGGTGCAGACTTTTACACACAGCAGCCTGTTTAAAGTCAAATACATGCATTTACACACACTGTTATATATATTTATATACATACACCCACCCCCCGAGAATCATGTATAACCAGGCACATACCCCTAGAATTGAACATAGCCAGGCACAGACAATCAGAATTAATTATAACCAGGCACATGCCCTCAGAATTAATTATAGACAGGCAGGGACCCCCAGAATGAATTATAGCCAGGCAGGGACCCTCAGAATTAATTATAGCCAGGCAGGGACCCCCAGAATTAATTATAGCCAGACACATGCCCCCAGAATGAATTATAGCCAGGAAGAGACCCCCAGAATTATACTTGCCTAGCCTCAGGAGTCAGACCACGTGTTTCTCCGAGCAGCATCGAAATGCCAGTGAAATGCCTTGATTTTCGGTGGTTTCATTTGACAGGTTTAATCAGGCTAATCCCATAGGTTTCAATGTAAAAAATATTCCCATTTTTATTAAATATTTATTAAACCGTTTATTCTTTTAATGTGCAGCAAACAGTATTTTTATTTTTTAGGCATTTTTCATGGCAATTTTTTTAACCCCTTCACTGCAAAAGACATGTGGGGAACGTCATGGGGATTCCTCGCTATATGCGGAGGATGTTCCCCACGCATCATCCGCTGTGGGGGCTCTCCCTGCCAATACTTACCTCTTCCTATGGGGTCCCACGGTGGTCTGACTTCAAGGAAGGCAGACCCCATTTTTATACCCCCTCCCGGCACACTGACGTCATCGCGACGGGATCGATCATGTCTGATTCAGGTGCCCCCTGGCAAAACTGAAAGAGAGCCTGAAAGGAAAGGAGTGTCATTTGGACACCTCTCTCTCCCTATTGGGAGGAGATAAAAGTAAAAGAGAGGCGCCGCTGGAAGGAGCAGAGTCTGTCCTTTCCAGCGAGGCCTTTCTTTAACCCATTTGGCGCCAGATCGCGTACCTCTCCCGGAGCAGGCTGACATCTTGGATGTGAGCTAAGCCTCTCGGGCCTCTCCCCGCCTATTGACTTCATCGTGCATGGCGCAATGACATCAGTGTGGGAATTAACCCCTAGCTGCCAAGGGGTTTCCCTATGGAACCCCTATGATAGAGATAGGGGGTCCTTTGGACAGCTAGAGGTTAATGTCCTTTCCAATGATACCAAACATGACCATGTTAAAAGTATTAAATAAATAAATAAAAATAAAAACGTGTTTGTTTTTTTATTAATGCAGCACTATTGTTCACATTTCAATTATAATATAAAGATAACTATGTATTTGAGGGGTTTTAGGTAAAATCAGGTAATGTCTCAGAAAAATACAGTAACAGGTTCCCAATTCTATTTTTTTAACAAGCGTACATCATAGAATATATAACCACAAATAATAATATGTAATAATAAGTAAATGATAAAATGTGAAAAAAAATTACTTTACATGCTGCAAATGATTGAAATTTTTATGGAAATTCTAATTTTTTTTCAAAAAAAAATTGTTATAGCATTCTTGCAGAACATGACATATACATATAATAATAATATATTATGAATCCGCAGAAAAAAAGGATATATAATTTGTCTGGGTCGTATTTAAAATGTGACTTCAAATTGCATTTAAACATGAGCAAAAAAGATAAATGAGCTCAGCACACAGGGGTGAAATGGCTTAGCAGTGAAAGAGTTAAATAGTGTTGTTTTTTCTGTTACAGACCTTTTTATAATTATTCATAGGTCCTTATATGTAATTTTCATTTTTACTTGCAGTAGGTTTTTTTGCAGATAGTTTTTAAAAGTTGCTGTGTTGGGGGCAGAGCTTGGATGCCAAGAGAGGAAGACGTGCACTGGAGGAGCTTCATACTAGGACTTTCCACTGAGGACATTTCTGACCTTTAAGGGCCAATTGTTTGTACCTTCCTCATCTCCTTTAGCTGTGTGGGGACACTGAGCCTTCCATTTCCAGGTTTTGGCTGCCACATCACCAGATGCTATTTGCCGCCAGACAGGGGCGGACTGACATCTAATGGGGCCCGCGGGCAATAGAAGATCATGGGGCCGCTTGTGTCGCACCCACAGGAGACCACACCAATAAAAACCCCACCCCCTAGAACGCAACACCCACATGTACATTATTGTGCTCACACATGGATATATATATTGCCCTCAGCAGCTCACACATGGATATATATATTGCCCCCAGCGGCTCGCACATGGATATATATGTTGCCCCAGCAGCTCACACATGGATATATATATTGCTCCCAGCAGCTCCCACATGGATATATATATTGCCCCCAGCAGCTCACACATGGATATATTGCACCCAGCAGCTCACACATGGATATATGTATATTGCCCCCAGCAGCTCCCACATGGATATATTTGCCCCCAGCAGCTCACACATGGATATATATATTGCCCCAGCAGCTCACACATGGATATACATATTTCCCCCAGAAGCTCCCACATTGATATATTTCCCCCTCCACACACACACTCACACTCGGATCTCTCACTCACACACACTCTGCTCACTCACACACACACTCTGCTCACACACACTCTGCTCACTCACACAATCTGCTCACACACACACATTCTGCTCACACACACACACATTCTGCTCACACACACTCTGCTCACTCACACACACTCTCTCTCTCACACACACTCTCTGATCACTCTCACACACACACACACACTCTGATCACTCACACACACACACACACTCTCTGATCACTCACACACTTTCTGATCACACACACATACACACCACACCTGACCTGCTGGTTATATACTCACAGGTTTGGCTATTTTGACCTAGAATTTTCACTTCTCCAGCCATTCTCCTGGTATTCACCGCTCTCTGAATAACCCTGTTAGAGTACTTACTGCACATCCAGTGATCCTTACTATACAGGTAACATAATATAATAAACAAAATAAAATCACAATCTTTTAGAAGTGTTACTGCTCCCTGCCCTGTTCTGAGCAGTCTGATTAAAACACTTCTTTCCAGGAGTCAGCAGCCTGAGAATTCACCTGTTGCTTAATTGACAAGTGTGCAAAAGGATAGAGACCATGCAAGATTATGGCAGCTCTCATAGATATATTGCCCCAGCTCATGGATATATTGCCCCAGCTCTCGTGGATATATTGCCCCAGCTCTCGTGGATATATTGCCCCAGCTCATATGGATATATTGCCCCAGCGCTCATGGATATATTGCCCCAGCTCATGGATATATTGCCCCAGCTCATATGGATATATTGCCCCAGCTCTCATGGATATATTGCCCCAGCTATCATGGATATATTGCCCCAGCTCACCTCTCCTGCAGACCACCACACACTCACTCGCTCCCTCTCGATCTGTTACGCACTGGTCCCTCCGGCTCTGTCTGCCGTGTGCCTCATGCTTTCTCCCACCCACGTGAGAAGAAGTGTGGTGCCGGCGCACTGCGTCACCGGCGTCACCGGCGTCACGTGACAGCACTCCTTCCGGATTCTCCTTTCTAGATTCGGCGGTGCGGCGCGCAGCTGATCGGCTGTGAAATATTAGGGGTGCAAATTTGAAATTTGTGCCCCTAAGAAAATCGCGCCCGGGGCCACCTCCCCGTTGCCCCCCCCCCACGCTATGCCACTGTGCCAGGCTAACGAAATCTCCCTGGTGGCCATCTTGGGGCTGTCGCTGACGCCCAGCCAGCAGTCTGCCATGGTTTCCCCGACGGCAGTGTCTGCATCCGGTGGGCGGTGTTGCCGGAGAGGATGGAGGGCCCCTGTTCTCTGGAGGCCGCCCGCTGCCTGCTGATGAGTTCCTTGGGCCTGACAGCTGTGGGCCTGGACATCCTCTCTGCTCCTGTGCAGCCTTCAACGCTGCCTTCTTCTCCTGTGCGGTCCTCCGACCTCGACTCACAGCCACTTAAGGGGTGTTGGCGGAGTTGTGGGCTGAATTTTGGGAGCAGTGGTTTGCTGACTGACGGGAGGCCGCTAGCAGGGCCGGATTAACACAGGGGCTGATGGAGCAGCAGCTCCAGGCCCATGCCCCTGAATAGGCCCAGAGAAAGGATAACTGTGTCTGCATTGGTGGACATTTGGACCCCTGTATCTCCAGCTACATAGCAGCTATAGGGCCATGTCAGGTATCACTGAAAAGGCCAGAGCATGGCCTTTCCAATGATATCAGATATGACCAGGTGTTATGTAACAATAAAAAAAAAAAAAATATTTCTTTATCTTTTTCGTCTAACACAGCAACATTTTTCACTTTTCAATTATAAAGTGAACAATGATGCTGCACTAACTCACCATCATATTTCTCATGTCACCAACAACTGTGGCGGTGATGGCACAATCCGTTGTTACGAATTGTTACATCAAAAACCTAAACCGCTGCATTGCAGCGAAGAGCACTGGGAGGGACTTTGAACCCCTGCGTCACTAATCTTTACACCTCACAAGGTCAAGTGAGGTGTCATTGGACAGGACAGATTCTGGCTTTTGCATTGATACCAAACATAACGATGTAAAATCTAAAAGAGAACAAAAAAAAAAACCCTATTCATTTTTAGTTGCAAAGCGATGGCACTGTCCATTTGTCACGTATAAAATGAGCAATACCACTGCCATTACTCACCTTTTCATTTGCTACACTGGGAGCAAGGTCAGTGGTTTATACATAGTTATATTATTCCTAAAATACCATCCATCCTCCAAAACACAAGGGAAGTATTTCATTTTTTGATTAAAATTGTATATTTTACAGAAAAATGCAGTAACAGGTTCCCATTTCACATTTTTTTTTACAAGTATTCCCTATAGAATATATAACCACAAAGGTTTGGATGATAGAATGTGAATAATTTTACACGCTGTAAATGATAAAATCTGAATGGAAATTTCCTCACGCAGTATCTGCCTGTTTAGATGTACCCATAATTGCACTATTAAATAACCTAAAATATGTTTCATTTTAATAAATTCCAAAAAAAATCTTCAGCTCCAGGCCCATAGAGATCTTAATCTGGCCATGGCCGCTAGTATACGTGAACTGGCTCCGGTGGATGCTGAACAACCCGAGGTGGAGCAGCCATGTGCTGACCCTCTCGCCCCAGCAGGTGGGATGCTGATGTTTCCGTCGGTCGCGTCTTCCTGCGGAGGAGCCCGATCCGGGTCGTGTACTGGATGTCCTGCCTGTGGCATTGATGGATGGACAGCCTCCCGTATTCGCTGATGTGGCAGTACAGCCTAACTCAACTAATGGCTGCAATGGATCCACTGTTGCAGAGGTTTCCCATAGAGGTGTGACACCTGCTTTGTGTAGCCTTGCCGGGGTGGAAGGTGGCATCTGTGGCCTACTCGACCTGCAATCCCCGTGCTCTGTTTGTACGCCAGAAGGGGCCTTTATCTCATCCTTCCCCCTGCAGTGCCTTACCTGTGACGACCCTGGCCTCATTGCTGGATGCAGGATGAAGAGACACCTCCATTGCTTACGCACTGGCCCAGTGTTTACTGAGCTGAGCAGGGCCGGCCCGACGATGGAGCTCGGTGGAGCGCTTGCGCCAGGTGGCAAAAAAGCGAGAGCGGCAAATTTTTGCGCCACCGCCGCCCCTCCTGCACTATTTTTTTATCAGCCCCGGCGCAAGGATTTAATTTGGAGCCCGGCGCAATGGGCGCAGTGAGTGACACCGTCTGACCACGCCCACACGCATGCATCTACACGGGCCAGCCGCCAGCGCGGGATTAAGATCGCGTATCGTGTGGGTGGCAGATCCTCAGCCTGGCTGCAGGAGATGGTCATTGTCTCTCCACTGGGCAGCTCTTTTGTCTCTCCTCTGGCTCCCGTCGGGACCAGCCAGCCACACCACCAGTTATGTGCATAATCAGCAGCTCAAAAGCACAGGGAGACAAAACAAGATCTCACCTGCCCAGTGTGTTAGTACATGTGCTCCACAAGTCTCCATTCCTTCTTGAATTTTGACCCACACCCAGTAGAAGAGCACTTTAAGACACGTTGCCCCAGAGGTTTCATCAACCTCGGTCCGACTCCCTGCATTCTTCTCCAGCTTTCTTTTACCCTAATGTCCCCTCCATCCTTCCTCACACCCCCTTTTATAAACCATCCAACACAAGTGATCCCACTCACCTGATTTCAGGTCTCCTCAGCTGGGCCCATTTCAAATGTTCCAAGAAAAAGTAATTAGAACATTAATCTAAAGGGTTTTATTTTTAAAAAAAACTTAGCACTTAGAGCAGCCAGATCCTGGTAAGCACTGAGAGAATATAATACATACAGGGTTATTCAGAGAGGGGAGAAAACCAGGAGACTGACTGGAGAAGTGAAAATTCTAGGTTAAAATGGCCAAACCATAAAAATTCTCCAATTTATCTCCCTTTCCAAATCGGCTATTTGGTCTAGATTGTTCTCTTCTCCTGCCAGTTCTTCTGGTTTTCACCTCGCTCTGAATAACCCCCTGAGTGTTATACTTGAATTTTAGTTATAAATATATATATAAATATCATGATATAACATAATGGACGAGGGTGTATTTTGGGGAACATGGTGGGGGGGGCAGCATTTCAGCCTTCGGCAGCACAATGTCTTCGGCCGGCCCTGGAGCCGAGATGAGTAGTTTAAGCCGCTCTATTTTCGAGGAAAACCCCTACTGACTCACCCCTGCTCCCTCTGGACACTCTTTTGCAGATTTTATCTTTCATGCCCGAAATGTGGTTATATGTGGCAGTTTGGGCGTCTGGCTCCCCCCCCTTTTTTGTGTGTGTGTGTGCGGGACGATGGGTGAACCTGGGTGAGCCTTTGGAGTGGGTACCATGGCTCTGACTGCTTCCTCTGGCCCCAGGTCACCCGGCCTTGTGGCCTCCAGTTCCCTGGGGGGGGGGGTTACTGGAGTGAGCTGGAAATGCCGCTCCTTATCGGGTGGTCCCCCACTTTTTCCCCTCCCTCCCCTTGTTTTCTTTTCTTTTGACAACCCCCTTTTTGAATAACCCTGTTAGCAAACAATGACTTTGATTTTACAGTATGTTTAAGACTGTGAATTTTTTTTTCATTTCTCTCCATTTTTTTTGTTTTATTTCATGTAGAATTATTAAAGATAATTATATATGGAACATTTGTTAAAAGCTATAGCTGTCCTTTACAAAATTATATATGACATGCGGGGGTCTACTAATCATAAAATCACAGGTGAACATGTACATAACAAAAATGGTAAAATTGTGCTGGTCCTTAGACACAGTCTTACAAAAAATTAGTTGGTCCATAAGCGGTTAATAAGACTAATGTCTTACACTCGGGGTCTAAAAAGACCAGCAAGCTCTTATTCTGATTTCATCCTTTTTCAAAATGCATGAGGTAGCGTAGGAGGATTCTTACTGGAAAACATTAATTGAAAGACTATTTTGTATTTGTTTGCTTCATTCTTCTATTACCATTATTGAATATCTAAGTATAATAATGCTAACGTACCATACTGATAATCTCACAGCTAGCAGTGAAACCAGACATATTGTTTCCCTCTTATAAAACAATAAATTTTTGTGGACAATAGCTACTAAGTTTCTATTATATTTAATCTTTTTGTTACTGCTGTTCAATACAGTAGAAGCTGACTAAAGCTCTGTAGAGCTTCATAGGGAATTAAACAGGGTAATTCAAAGAGAATCTAAAAGTCACCGCACTTTCTGTGACTTTTCGTTTTCTTCAATTCGGTTGGTTTTGCCGATCCCATTTCGGCGACCCTGAGGTGTATTCAGCAAGCACCACAAGGTCCCCGAATTACAGGGAAAGGTCGCCGCAAACCTGCCGAAAAATAACCACAAAACCCAGCGAATGCACGCCGAAAACCCGCAAAAACATCTGGATTAACCCACCGAAAACGCCGGAAAAACTCGAGCAGGAGTCGATCACACGCAGCGCAGCGGTCGGAAAAAGCCGACACCGCAGACGAATGCAGTGAATAAATTAGAAAAACAGTTTGCTTGAATGTTTGAAAAGCGAAACGCTGTTTGCAAAGAAGCTACAGAGCGAAAGTGTCTGAAATTTACATATGATCCAAGGAATGATAATAAAAAGGGCTGTTACAGAAAAAATAAGTTAAAAAAAATTTCCAGAAAAATGCTTAAAATATCCTAAAAAATCTATAAATTAAGAGACTCTTTACTCCAGAATATTATAATGAACGATTTATTAGATATTGAATTAAAACGGGAATATTTTAAACATTGAAGCCTATGGGATTCGCCTGAATAAACCTGCCGAATTAAACCACCGAATGGCAGGGCATTTCGGGAACCTTTCACTGTTGGTTTGTGTTCTCTGAATAGCCGAAGCATTGCTTTTTTATGGGGATTTCACTGCCCTCGTACAGGCACCGAACCGGCACCATATGTGCAGGCAATTCGCCAGGATTTGGCGAATTGCCTGCTCTCTGGATAGCCGAATGGCCAAGAAAGGTAACCGAACGCTGATTTTCAGTGTTTGGTTCCCTTTCTCCAGCCATTCGGATCTCTTTGGATAACCCTGAAAGTTTCCTCAATTGATCTGATCACGGCAGCCATCAGGGGGTGTCAGCCCATGTTATGTTCAGTGGCACAGTGGCTGAAATGCTCAGTCACTTGACGAAGTGCTTCAAATATTAGGACCCCTCCAAGCCAAACTGAACTGACCTATCAGGATACCAGGAAATTTCCCCAGCGGGCTGGGGCATCTGGGGCTAGTAAAAGCACTCTGAGTTATCACAGATGGAGCAACTAGTATGGTCTGCACCAGGCAGAGCGAACACTTTCTCTCCATTGAAACACATTTTATCCATCAGGGATTTCGCCCACTCCCTGTAAAAAAGGTAAAAAGAAATTGAAAGAAAATGTTTTATTTTTATTTAGTTTATGGAAATAGCCAGCTGTGGGAAGGGTGGAACAACCAGTGGTTCAGTATGGGGCCTCAAGATTTCTTATGGCAGCCTGGGTCTGATCATAGAATATTAATGTTATCGTATTTTACATCTTGCTCTTCTAAAATAGAAAAAGAACAATTTATCTGGTTAGACCGCTGCTTCCCAAACCTGTCCTCAGGACCCACTAACAAGCCAATTATATAATTTGTGTTGTACTTTATATCTTGCAAACCTGGTCTGGTAGCAGGTCCTAAAGACATGTTTGAGAAACACTGGCTTAGACAATAATAACCCCTTGGCTGCGGATGACGTGTGGGGTACGTCCTACTGTTTCACTGCATCATGCAGAGGGTGTCCCCCATACTTAACTAGTTACCTGCAGCACCGGGGGAGATGTGTGCGGCTGGGGGGAATCCCTTGGTGTTCTGACTTCCTGGAAGTCAGACCATGCCTTGGGACCTCCCTCGCCCACTGACCTCATTGTGCATGCATACAATTTATACATGATGAGCACAAAACGGGCAAAATTATCTCAGAACACAGGGGTGAAATGGCTCAGCAGTAAAGAGGCTAAGTTGGATATCATGACATATGGACCATGAATTTAATCAGATACATTTTATCCCAGCTTAATCAACCTAATGAGAATCCACTTTTGGCAGCAAAAAGCAGCCACAACTCAGCAAATACTGCAGTAACACAGATTAAGAAAATTGTGAACAAAGAGCTAAACATGGTATATTAAACTATTATTTTTTAAAAAGTACATAAAACATAAGTTGCCCATCCCGGATGTATCCACCCTCGATGTAGCCACCCCAGCAAGGCTGATCCAACCGAAAACCCTTCAAGCTTTGTACCAACGACTCAACACCTTCTATTCATTTTGGAAAAAATTTTGGAGGGCACAGCTTTATTATACCATTCTGCAACATAAAACACAAAAACTGGCAGAACATAAAATATGCTGTGACAAAGGTCTAACTAAAAAAAATGTTGCTGAACCATGTTTTCAGCACCTTAAGTCACCTAAAAACCCCACTTCACTTGATTTCCCATGTTGGCTCATCCCTTTAATGAAGGCAGGAGGCCAACTCTGGATCCCATTCGCCTGAATGCTGCAGGGCAGCAGAAATGTGAACATCTGCTCATGGTAAATTGTTGTGCATTGAAAAGACACAGTCCAAATCAGCTCCTAGTCTGCATGTGCTACAAGGGAGCCACTTGCTCTGCTTTTTTCTTGCTCTGCATAAACGACAGGAATTGCCACAAGATGCTCACACAATATACAATATTGTGAACGCTGAACATTCACTGGAGATCTGCTGCAGCTGTTGGGCCAATCAGCAATTGGTCAGGACCATTACATTTGGTTCTTGTGTCATTATTGTCAAAAGTCCAACTAGTACTTAAGTGGTATCTGAGACATAATTCAGAGACATTAACCCTGTTACAAAGCGTCACTTTCTCTCCTCGCCATGAAGATAGAATTATGAGCAATTGTGACGGTATGGAAGTATAAGTGGGCATACAGTATACAGAAATTACCTTGGAATAATTCCGTAGCTTGCTCTTAAGTGGGTCCCTACTCAGTTCTCATAGGAGTTTTAGCCCACTTAACTCATTACAAAAAAACTAGGGATGTGCAATTCGTTTCGTTCTGAATTGAATTTCGTAAGAAATTTACCATTTTCGTTCTTTCGGAAGCATTTCTGAAACGAAATATCAGCCGCCCGAAATTACGAAATCCCGAATTAAAGTTTCAGCACAAGTGAAATCATTTCGTTATGGGACCTAAACGAAATAAAATGGAATGCAAATGATACGAAATGCTGTAAAAACGGAACAAAATGATCAAAACCAAAATAAATTTCGTAACGAAATGAGCTGAAATGAAAAAAACGGAACCAAATGATCTGACATGAGAAAAATTAAAGAACAAACTGATCTAAATCAAAAAAGAACTGAACCAAAAGGTCTAAAACGAAAAAAAAAAACGGAACAGGTCACTTTATAATTAATGCAGATGCTAGGCTTTTTTCCACTATAGTTTTCAATGTTAAAAAAATCCCTGTTTAAATCATTTAAATGCAGCAAACAGCCATTTTTTTAACTTCATTTTTAGGATTTTTTTGGGATTTTTTGGGTGAAAGTTTAGGTTTCCTAACTTATTTTAAATGTAATAATGAGGTCTGTTTTTCTTTGCTGAACGCATGCAGCTGAATTATTTTCTTAGTCTATGCGCGTTCAGCAATAAAAAAATGGCTTTTTGGTTTGCTGCAATTGAAAATTATAAATGGTTTAAGAAATATTTAATAAAAACTGGAATTTTTTTAACATTGAAAACTATGGTGGAAAATTTGAATTGATATCAACTATCAAATTGATCTTCACTTACAATACAAGTAATAGACAGTAAACGACTTTATGAAACAAATTAAATTCGTTTCACTGTTTAATTTGACTCAAACACTAAATCTGTGACACAGCTTAATATTTCACCCTAGCTTGTCTTTTAACAGCAAAATTTGATTAATTTGGGTTTTATTTAGTGATCCAAAATTCGAATTGATATCAGGTATCGAATTGATATATTAACTATCGAATTGACAATTTGATATATCAATTCAAATCGATATAAAAATTTCAAATCGAACCGAAACGAAATGAAATTAGCAACAAAATTCCGAAAATGAAATTATTTTAAAACGAAAAGAAAGAAAACTAATTTTTCAGCCGTGCACATCTCTAAAAGAAAACCTATCCAATGTTTATATCAGTCAGATTCCAACCTAATGAGCAGCCCAGAGTTAAAATACCATGCCAGTCTCTTCTGCACAAGAGATAAAGTAAAACCCTGATGACTAGACATGTGCATTCGTTTTAGTACTAAAACGATTTAGTCCGAATTTTGGGATAATTTAGTTTTAGTATGACTCAAGAGAAACGAAACTGCTCAGTACAAAAAACGAAAGAAACTAAAATAAAATGCACTACATTTTAGTTTCAGTCCTTTTTGTGATATTACATTGATGAGTGAAGGAGACCAGCAATGAAGAGCGCAACATCGCAACATCCGAAGTTCTGCACCCTCCACATGCCAATGTAGTAGGATGTTCTATACAGAGAGTGGCATTAATTAATGCAGGAGTATGTTCTATACATTATACAGAGAGGGGTATTAATGCAGGAGGATGTTATATACATTATACAGAGAAAGGTATAAATTGAGGAGAATGTTCTATACAGAGAGGGACATTAATGCAGGAGGATGTTATCTACATTATACAAAGAGGGGTATTAATTAATGCAGGAGGATGTTCTAAACATTATACAGAGAGGAGCCTTTTTTTTTTAGCCCTTTAAATACAGTGGCTGTGAGCGCTGAGATCGGCTGCTTGTTACATTATATCTCAGTACAATGTATCAGGCTCAGTTGTTACAGTAACTGACTGTAACAGCGCTCAGAGTTTCAGTAAAACAAGGAAATAATATTGTTCTAACCTCTTACATATAAAAATATTATTTACTAGTTTTACAGAAACTCTGAGCGCTGTGATGAGCAGCAGTCAGTTACTGTAACAGCTTTGCCTGACACGGGGCAGTATTACAATGTTGGTGCTAACTTAACCTGTTGTAAACTGAAAACCTCCACAGGCTATAATGGCTCTGGGAGGTTTACAACAGCTCTGGTTAAGTTAGCACCAAGTATGTAATATGGGCCACATTGTGCTGAGAGTGAGAGATACTGTAACAAGCAGCGATCTCAGCCCTCTGAGGAGCCACCACAACAATAGTAATTGTATCCACTGGTTTTCGGATGAACGAAATTAGTTTTCATACTAAAGAACTGAAAACGAATTTCTTTAGCAACTAAATAAATTGCATTTTAGTACTAATCCATTAGTTCAAAACGAAATTTTGTGCTGTGCACATGTCTACTGATGACCATTGTAATGTGGTTTGGGGAATTCAAAATAACACTGGATTAAATAAAAAAACAATTAGATAGAAGGAGAGTGTATCTATTAAACTCCCATGTTAGAAAAACTCACATTACCAAAAATTAGAATAGTAAGAATACTTACCCATTAGACCCTAGAATTAGAATTCAATTACCGTAGATACTCGAGTATAGCGCGACCCAAATATAACGTGATATATAGATAATTATTATGGAAATGAGAGAATACTCAAGACTCGAGTATAACGCGAGGAGCAAAATTAAAAAAGTATACTGTACCGGTAAGGAATTAAAATCCTTTGAGGTTCTCTTAACAAAGTTAGTCCATTCAGAATGTGAGGAGAATTACGCAGCGCGTCTGCAGTGACGTCAGGATGGGGCAACAATGGGGGGGCTGGCTATTGGCGGACGATGCAGTGGATGAGCCTGCCTGCTGGAGCCGGAAGTCAGAAAACGACACCTCCCGGCGTGCTGCGCGGATCGAGGGTGCATGTTCGGTTTTAAGCCAATCTTGAATGATTGGCTTAATCCAAGCGTGTCCTCTGGCCGTGATGGCTCTCACCTCCCAAATTTGTAAATTCATAAAGTGTTTGCGGCGTCAGGGACCCAGCATTCACTTCGGGGAGACTACCAGAACTTCCGGGATCCCTTAGCAAGTCAAGGTTTTTTTAAAAAAAAATATTTGCAGGCGATGCAGATGTCTTGAATATAACGCGAGCCCTCTAATTTTAAGGTAAATTTTTGTCACCAAAATCTATGTGATGTAAAGATACTGTGGGGGCAGTTTACAACACAAAGATCACAAAATGGATACATCAAGAGACACATGTAGAGTAAAATATTTTCTTAACTGAACATAAAAGAGAAAAACAAAGCACGTGTAAGATATCAGCATGCAACATAAACAAAATAAGAACATTTCATGTTTTGATGGTAGTTTACCTTTAGCAAGTGATGCCATCCTATATAACAGTATTAACATACTTGTGCTGAGATTTTAAGAGTAGAAAGGGTTAACAAACATAAAGTAACAAAGAATGAAATTAATCTCTTGTCTCAAATGAATGCATTGTTTCTCATCCATTGTGCCAGTGCATGTTATTTCTCTGTACAAAGCTTGATGATGGAAGAGGTGCCAGAAATATACCACCTGATAAAAAGCCTCTGATTTTCCATAGATTTAATCTGTGACTCTGCCCTTAACATTGACTGGGCGCACATCATACATACAAAAGATTTGCTTAAGTAACTCAGGGACCAAATCCTGGATTGACTATATGTGTGTTGCTCAGCAACCAAATGTAGTTCAATCATTTCAAATTTAACTCGTTCTAAACCTACAAAATCGCAGAGTCAATTAAAATGTTCACATGTGGCAAGGAATGCAAAGAGATTATGGAAATATATTGTTTTGTTCTTAATTAAATGAAAACCGACTGCTTTAATTGAAAATATATATTCTCATTCTCATCCTTTGATAGCAAGTGCTATAGTCTTATCTTTTCCATGTGAAGAGTATTCTTCTAAACTGAAAAAGAAAACTATGGCTAATATCAGAAAAATATCATTGTGTAGCATAGAGCTGGGACTACTATTACATTTACCAATACAAGAAATGCAGTTAGGATGTAATAAGGTGCTAAAAGGTCTTTAGCTCTTTCATCTTTGAGTCCATGGATGTCTGAATACACTGGTTACCACTTACTACAGTGGTTCCCAAACCTGATCCTCAAGTACCCGGACAGGTCAGGTTTGCAAGATATCTGAAGCCCAGCACAGGTGAAAGGATTTGATGCTCAGTGATTGCAGTATTCAGTCTGCATTTCCCCTAGGTAATCCTTAAAATCTGGTATTTTAGGGATACTTGAGGCTCATTGTTGGGAACAACTGTCTTACTATACACTCAGTTCAGATGCATCTTATTCACAGGTACTGTATGAAAGGTAAAAATCGTGGTCATCAGAGCTCCTATTCTGGCTCAGACAGTATTTGGGGGCCACAAAGACATGTATTTGACTCCAGAAGTGGTAATATCTTTGCGGCTTCCTAATATGGGCTAAACTATGAGTTGGCATCTTTAACCCCTTCGCTGTAGAAGACATGTTGGGGAAGTCATGAGGTTTCCCCGCAACATGCAAAGGACGTGTCCCCCCCATCACAGAGGTTCTGCAGCCAAGTGGGAGACCTCAACTGCTCTGGTGGATGTCCCGCTGTAGTCTGATTTCCTTGAAGTCAGGTTGTTTCATGGGACCCCTCGCTGTCAGGCTCGAGCCATGATGGAGCCATGGCAGGACCTTAATATCAAATAATATCCCAAGCGCTGAGGGAGAGCAGATGTAGCAGACACAGGAACTTATGCTGTTAAATAAGTGTATATTCAGAACACACAGCAACAAGTCTGATACAGAATAACAGAGCACTGGATACAACAGGATAAGTCGATCTGTGTGCAGGTAGTGTCTATGTACCAGGGATTGTGGGCTATGTAGTCCACTGCAGACAGGATGCTCTGCGCTGGAACCAGGAGCTCTTGGCACAGGTACCTTGGTGCAGGAAGGTGGAATAAAGCTAGAACACAGGTAGCCACAGGTGCAGTCTCTTAGGCCCAAAGGATAGAGGGCTATGCAGTTTCTGCTGCAGAAAGGATACACTGGGCTGGAAACAGGAGCTCTTCGCAAAGGTACAATCTGCAATGCTGGCAAAAAAGCTGATACAGAGGATGGTGGGTAATACTGACATAACATACGGTGAGGGAGCTCTCAGAACCTCACGTGGGCAGGGAATCAAGGAAAATGACAGAGCATAGAAGGAAGGGTGTGTCCAGGTTATATGCACACCCACTCAGGAGCTGGCACAGGGATTAACCCCTGAGTGGATGCAGACAGGAGCAACAGCAATATCGTGTAACAGGCAGGCTCCTAGAGCTGGCATGACACTCGCGGCACATATCCGTCATCACAATGGTGCATGATGACATCATTTTCTGGTGCCAGGTGGATGCGTGAAGTGGAGAGTTGAGGTCCTTTAGGCACCTCTATCTCCTCCTCCAGAGGGGCTACAAACAAAGGGTGGCATCGCTGGAAAGGTCAAAGTTTGACTTTTCCAACCATGCCCCTCTTAACCCTTTAGCATTGGACATGAACATGTTATGTGTAAAAATAAAAAGCTCTTTTATTTTTCTTTTTTCATTCCAAAGCAATGATATTGGTCATTTGTCACGTATAAAATGAGTAATACCACTGCCATTACTCACCTTCTCATTTCCCACGTTGCGAGCAAGTTCTTTGTTTCATACATAGTCCGAAATGTCAGTGAAAGGCTCTGATTTTCGGTGGTTTCAAACAACAGGTTTAAAGCAACCATAGGATTCAATGTAAAAAAATCCCCGTTTTTATTAAATATTTATTCAACTGTTTATTCATTTTATTTATTCAACTGTTTATTCATTTGCAGCAAAAAGTCTCTTTATTTATTTATTTTTTAGGAAAAATTATTTCAGATTTTTTTGTAAATGGCGTTTTATTTATGTAACAGACCTTTTTATTGTCATTCATAGGACCTCATATATTAGTTGAGGGCATTTTTATCGATACACAGTCTGTTTGGCGAATGGTTGGACGCATTCAGCGGTTTTTCGGATCAATTTGAGAGTTTTTTCGATTTGTTCATTGGTTCTGTGGCGGTTTTCCGTTTTGAATCAGCGGTTTTGCGAAAGTTATTCGGATGCGTTCGGCGGATTGATTCGCCACACTTCAATGCTGAATTCACCACAGGGTCAGCAAATAGAACTCATCGAAATGCAGAGAACTGGAGAGCACCAAAATGGCTCAGCAGTGAGAGGTTAATAGCAAACACACTCATAACTGTTTTGAGCTGCAAATAATTGCTGGCAGCACCATGTGACTACTGAGAGTTGTGAGGAACCAGCGGGATCATTCCTAACGATAGGACATCAGAGAACTATCTACAGACCTGCCAATTCACATGGTCCAGCCATGTGACACACAATTTTCTTTAAGACCTCTCAATCACCAAACAGTCATAGACTGTCAACGGGTTTCCTGGGAGGCCTGAGGCAATATACACTGCAAGTGCCTCTTTAAAGTCACTCAGAGGGCTTAAAGGGATAATTGTGGGCTTTCACAGCTCATAGACGAGAACAGCAATCTGAGCTTACCCTTGAGCAGCCCTGATTGCCTACTGGGTATGACAGTTGGCCACTCTGCCCAGCAAGCTCTGATGTGAAATGGACACAACAATGATGTGAACTGTGTCACAGTCATGCCCCCATTACCCAATTACAGAATGCTAGTTGACAGGTCTGCATGTGTTATCCGTGTCCTTCATTTTACAATTTTACAGCAATAGGAAGCAGCAGATTGGGTCCTCCTTTTCACCAAGGGACCATGGGTAAGTTTCAAAAACATTTAAGACCAACACTTGGAAGCCATTATTTTTTCTTTACGACTGCTAACATGAATTTATGACTGACTGAGCATTCTATTATGCACTGACTCCCACTACATTTGCTGAGTGTGCGGGGAAATGATCGGATCAGGAGGGCTTACTATTATTCCCTCTGATTTCCCCCTCCCCATACTGTTCAGTTGAATATCAAATGATATACAGTCATGTCCAAAATTGTTTGCACCCCAGACATTTTTCCAGAAAATCAAGTATTTCACACAGAAAAGTATTGCAGTAACACATGTTTTGCTATACACATGTTTATTCCCTTTGTGTGTATTGGAACAAAACAAAAAAAGGGAGGAAAATAAGCAAATTGGACATAATGTCACACAAAACTCCAAAAATGGACTGGACAAAATTATTGGCACCCTTTCAAAATTGTGGATAAATAAGATTGTTTCAAGCATGTGATGCTCCTGTAAACTCACCTGGGGCAAGTAACAGGTGTGGGCAATATAAAAATCACACCTGAAAGCAGATAAAAAGGAGAGAAGTTCACTTAGTCTTTTCATTGTGTGTCTGTGTGTGCCACACTAAGCATGGACAACAGAAAGAGGAGAAGAGAACTGTCTGAGGACTTGAGAACCAAAATTGTGGAAAAATATCAACAATCTCAAGGTTACAAGTCCATCTCCAGAGATCTAGATTTGCCTTTGTCCACAGTGCGCAACATTATCAAGAAGTTTGCAACCCATGGCACTGTAGCTAATCTCTCTGGGTGTGGACGGAAGAGAAAAATTGATGAAAGGTTGCAACGCAGGATAGTCCGGATGGTGGATAAGCAGCCCCAAACAAGTTCCAAAGAAATTCAAGCTGTCCTGCAGGCTCAGGGAGCATCAGTGTCAGTGCGAACTATCCGTCGACATTTAACCCTTTCACTGCTGAAGACGTGTGGGGCACGTCCTCATTGATGCACGTTACATGCTGAGGACGTGCCCCACACGTCATCAGCTGTGCGGGACCCCCGGCGGAGATACTCACCTCTCTGTCCGGGGTCCCGCGGCGTTCTGACTTCAGCGTCCTCAGACGCTGAAGTCAAGCTCCTCCCGGCGTAAATTACGTCATCGCGCCAAGCGCGATGACGTCATTTCTAGGCGACCCCCCGGCAATGCCGGGAGATAGCCTGGAAGGGAGGGGGGGTCCGTTCGGATCCCTCTCCCTCCCGATCGGAAAGGAGCAGCGCCGAAAGCCAGGCACCGCTTAAAAGGGGAGAGTCTCCCCTTTTAAGCGGTGCCTGGCTTTAACCCCTCAAGCGCCGGTTTGCACTTCAGTGCCTTGCGGCGCTGAAGTGCAGCCTAGCTCCGGTGGGGGCCGCCATCTTGGATGGCGGCTCCACCCCCGGGTCTCCCCTCGCTGCCTGATGTCATCATGCATAGCGTGATGACATCAGATAGCCGGGGAACCCCTAGCTGCCAAGGGATTTCCCAAGGAAATCCCCTGGTGGAGATAGGGGGTTCTTGTGAACCCAGATATCTCCAGAACCGGGGGTCGTGGAGGGTGTCATTTGAAAGGCCTGAGAATGGCCTTTCGAATGATACCCAACATGACTAGGTACAAAGTAAAACAAATAATAAAAAAATTATAATAAAAATAATAAATAAATTAAAAAAAAAAAAAAAGTTTTTTTGTGTGTTGTTTTTATTAATGCAGCAATATTGTTCACATTTCAATTATAATGTGAACAATGATGCTGCACTAATGATTTTTTTCTATGGGGTGCGTTTGCTAAAAATCACGTAAATCCCCTCACAAAATGTAACAAGTCCCCATTTCAAATTTTTGTACAAGCGCACCCCATAGAAAACATAACCGCAAATGCTCATGTGATAAAATGTGAAAAAAAACACTTTACACACTGCAGATGATTAAAAATTCAATTTTTATTGTATTTTTTGTTATAATATACAGACAGGACATGACGGATACATATAAAAATGATATATTATGAATCTGCGGAGTCTGCCGGAAAGAACGATATATAATATGTCTGGGTCATTTATTAAAATGTGGCTTCAAATCGCATTTAAACATGATGAGCGAAAGCGGTAAAAATGAGCTCAGCACACAGCGGTGAAATGCCTCAGCAGTGAAGGGGTTAAAAGAAATGTAACGCTGTGGCAGGAGACCCAGGAGGACCCCACTGCTGACACAGAGACATAAAAAAGCAAGACTACAGTTTGCCAAAATGTACTTGAGTAAGCCAAAATCCTTCTGGGAAAACGTCTTGTGGACAGATGAGACCAAGATAGAGCTTTTTGGTAAAGCACATCATTCTACTCCGAGTCCGAAAACGGAATGAGGCCTACAAAGAAAAAAACATAGTACCTACAGTGAAATATAGTGGAGGTTCAATGATGTTTTGGGGTTGTTTTGCTGCCTCTGGCACTGGGTGCCTTGAATGTGTGCAAGGCATCATGAAATCTGAGGATTACCAAAGGATTTTGGTTCGCACTGTAGAACCCAGTGTCAGAAAGCTGGGTTTGTGTCCGAGATCTTGGGTCTTCCAGCAGGACAATGACCCCAAACATACGTCAAAAAGCACCCAGAAGTGGATGGCAACAAAGTGCTGGAGAGTTCTGAAGTGGCCAGCAATGAGTCCAGATCTAAATCCCATTGAACACCTGTGGAGAGATCTTACTTAAAATTGCTGTTGGGAAAAGGCGCCGTTCCAATAAGAGAGACCTGGAGCAGTTTGCAAAGGAAGAGTGGTCCAAAATTCCGGGTGAGAGGTGTAAGAAGCTTATTGATGGTTAAAGGAAGCGACTGATTTCAGTTATTTTTTCCAAAGGGTGTGCAACCAAATATTAAGTTAAGGGTGCCAATAATTTTGTCCAGCCCATTTTTGGAGTTTTGTGTGACATTATGTCCAATTTGCTTTTTTTCCTCCCTTTTTTTGTTTTGTTCCAATACACACAAAGGGAATAAACATGTGTATAGCAAAACATGTGTTACTGCAATACTTTTCTGTGAGAAATACTTGATTTTCTGGAAAAATGTCTGGGGTGCCAACAATTTTGGACATGACTGTACATTTAACCAACATAGCAAGTATACAGTGACACTATCCTGTATGTGTGCACCCTAACAAGAATTTTATTGTTAGAGTGTTTTTTTATGGAAATTCATATAATAGTTTTCAGATCTAGTAAAAAAATTATTGGGCCCAAACCTCATCACCCAGCAGTTTAAGTCATTCTTATTCTAACTATTTTCTTAAGAACTCTAACTGGATATTTAAGGTTAAGGATATCACTAAACAATTTTTCTCACATGCGGGAGCTAAATAAAAGAAATGATTGATGTAACTGAGAGTATAATTTGGCAGCTCTGCAATACTACTTGAAGCAGCTGTCATTTCAGAGTCCAAACTATAAAGTGTCCATTTCCCCTTCTTAAAGCACACTCAGCAGTACTTTTCAGGATTCTTATATTTGGTGACTGGTGTAATTTGTCATCTGAAATGCGCTCCTTCACATCTGGTAGCTGCACAACTTGTCATTTGTATGCATTTCCAAACAAATGTCCTGATGGAATTTGCTCCTTCATCCTGAGTTTGACGTACTAATTGATGAAAACACAGAGTGGTTAAAATTTGCATCCCAGTTACTAGACTTTGATGCACAATGATTTTCTTCTTAGTTAGAAAATGAGTAAGAAAAATGTATATTGTATGTATCTCGCTGTGTCTGTGAATTAAACAGTATCTGGATGTGATGGGTATGCAGTAGACATGTGCACGGCAGATTTTTCATTTTGGGTTTTTTCCTTCTGGCTTTTTTTCCGTTTCAGATCATTTCAGTCAGGTTTTTTCTTTTTTCGTTTCAGGTCTTATCGTTTGTAGCCGCGATTCGTATTTTCTAAGCAACCACATATTCTCATGCTGCTTCTCAGCTAAGAGACAGACTGGTGGGTTTTATTTATACCCTCACCAGAAACACTTTGGGATTAAAAACAAAAACATGGAAAGGGAGAGCAGCAAAAATGACCTGGCTGTGGTTACAACAAAACATACATACATGCAGAAAAACCGGTTTTGTGCCTATTCCCTACCAGGGTGTCTGCATCAACCAGAAGTATTTAGTCCACTTCATGAATAAAGTATAACAAGAAAAAAGGTGTCATCTGCGCTTACCCCTATAATACCCTGCGAAACAAAACTATTCAGAGGTTTTGGTTTACTTGAATGACCATTAAAGTGTAACCCCACCTGCCACGTCACGGCAACCTCTGGTATTATAAATACATATAATATACAGTTGTGCTCATAAGTTTACATACCCTGGCAGAATTTATGATTTTTTGGCTATTATTCAGAGATTATGAATGATAACACAAAAACATTTCTTTCACTCATGGTTAGTGTTTGTCAGGCGGACACACGTACCCGTAGGTAGCTACGGTCAGCCCTAAGACAAAACAGGAGGCTGGAACCCTAAATGCGATACCAGTCCTTATAGTCGGCTGGGTTACGCAGTAGCTAGAAGTGAACCTATAAGGCAGGGACGTAGGCAGGGAGGATAGAAACCAGTCCTTAGGATGGCTGGTATAGAAACAGGACAGTACGGAGTACCAGAGAGCGTACGTAAAGCTAGTACACGTAAGTCAAATAATAATAAGCTAGGTAGATACACAGGTAACCAGAAAAACCCCAAACTCTAATCACAGCACCAGTCCTTGAGGTGGCTGGGTTACGTGATAGCGAGTAGTAAATCAGTTCAGTACACAGGGAAAAACCAAATGCAGCGTCAAACACATAAGCCGGGTCAGAGGGATACGGAGATACTCAGAGTCGGTCGCCAAAATCCAGGTCATGCACAGAAAGTCAAATAGGAATCTCAGAAAACAGCACCAAAGGGTATAGCAAGCTAAAACCACGAAAGGGCACTGCGGAATGGAAGAAGCAGGTTTAAATCTGGCGCCCTGTCAGCCGATTGGTCCATGGAGGTCACATGGGGTGTGGTGACGTCAAGCCGCCGGGGAAGCTAATTATGTAACTGCCGGCGGCGCGTGCGCATACAGCGCAGAAACCGGAGATGGAGGAGACGCCGACCCCGGAGCCGCGAGGAGGGGCGCCGGGTTGGTAAGTGTTTGGCTGAAGCCATTTATTATCAATCAAGTGTGTTTACTCTTTTTAACTCATAATGACAACAGAAAATACCCAAATGATCCTAATCAAGAGTTTACATACCCCAGTTCTTAATACAGTGTATTGCCCCCTTTAACATCAATGACAACTTGAAGTCTTTTGTGGTAATTGTGGATACTCATTATCTTCTGAGATGGTAAAGCTGCCCATTTTTCTTGGCAAAAAGTCTCCAGTTCCTGTATATTCTTGGGCTGTCTTGTATGAACTGCACGTTTGAGATCTCCCTAGAGTGACTCAATGATATTGAGGTCTGGAGACTGAGATGGCCACTCCAGAACCTTCACTTTATGTTGCTGTAGCCAATGACAGGTCGACTTGGCCTTGTGTTTTGGATCATTGTCATGTCGGAGTGTCCAAGTACGTCCCATACGCAGCTTCCGGGCTGATGAATGCAAATTTTCCTCCAGTATTTTTTGATAACATACTGCATTCATCCTGCCATCAATTTTGACCACATTTCCTGTGCCTTTGTAGCTCACACATCCCCAAAACATCAGCGATCCACCGCCGTGGTTCACAGTAGGAATGGTGTACCTTTCATTACAGGCCTTGTTGACTCCTCTCCAAATGTACCGTTTATGGTTTTGACCAAACAGTTCAATTTTGGACTCATCACTCCAAATGACTTTGTGCCAGAAGGTTTGAGGCTTGTGTCTGTGCTGTTTGCATATTATAAGCAGCAAAGTTTGTGGCATTTGCGTAATAATGGCTTTCTTCTGGCGCTTGATCATGCAGCCCATCTTTCTTCCAGTGTCTTTTATTGTGCATCATGAAACAGCCACACTACATGTTTTCAGAGAGTCCTGTGTTTCACCTGATGTTATTTGTGGGGTTTTCTTTGCATCCCGAACAATTTTCCTAGCAGTTGTGGCTGAAATTTTAGTTAGTCTACCTGATCGTGGTTTGGTTTCAACAGAACCCCTCATTTTCCACTTCGTAATTAAAGTTTGAACACTGCTGATTGGCATTCTCAATTCCTTCAATATCTTTTCATATCCCTTTCCTATTTATACAGTTCAACTACCTTTTCTCTCAGATCCTTTGAAAATTCTTTTGCTTTCCCTGTCACGAAAAAATACGCGCCGCAGCGAAGGACGCAGGGTTAAGCAACTCACTATCTGTCTATCCTAGACCCAAATAATGACTACGCGGACAACAATCCCCCGTGCGCGCTTGCCTAACTGTCCCAGCAACGCCTTTGCTCGCAACAGGCACGTAGAACGTGATGAAAGGGTCACAGGATGGTAACGCAGTATCCGTCTACTCTCGACCCGGAGTACCGACTATGTTTCCCACAATCTCTGTACCCACTTTTCTTATTCTATTCGTTACACTGCCACCACAGACCAGGGCTTTCCCAGGATGCCTCCCTGAATCAGAGCTGGTCTGCGACTCTGATTATGCCCCTACAATAGGAGAACAGTAAAGTAACTGCACCCCAACTCACTGTTTATTAGATACTCGAGCTTAACAAAGGCAAATCTCTATGATAATCCAGTCCTTCAGTTAGCGTGGGTCGAATATCAGGCAGAAACAGAGCTTAATAAATGTTATATTTATTTATGATATCAAAAGTGATATATATCACAGTGCATTTGTTACAGATAAAGGGATATGATAAATCAATAATTACACACAATGGGCTTATATCGGCCCTGTATGATTCTCCGGGAGCACAGATATTGATACCTGGGACAGAGAGGGTCCCCTTTCGTGTTTGGAATGGTACCCGCCAGGGGTGCCCATTATCCCCGGCTCTATTCGTTCTTTTTCTAGAACCTCTTTTACAGACTATTAGGGATGATCCGGGCATAACTGGGTTCGGGGTGGGAGAGTTACAATTTAAACTGTCAGCATATGCAGATGATGTTCTTATCTCTCTGACGAACCCCAAGAAGTCTGTTCCAAGGGTAATGGAAAGATTGCAGGAGTTCTCACAGATATCGGGATATAGAATCAATGTGGGGAAGTCGGAAGCTATACCAGTTGCGCTTCCCGTGTCTGTATTGTCTGATATCACTGCCTCTACTCCGATACAAATGGCTGAGTCAGAAATTAAATATATAGGAATACGTCTACCAACATGCCCAAATAAACTGTATGATGCAAATTACCCCAGATTAATAAAGAATATAAAAAAGGACCTGGAGTCCTGGGATAAACACAATATTTCGTGGATAGGGAGGGTTAATTGCATCAAAATGAATGTGCTTCCTCAGTTGTTATATTTTTTCCAAACTTTACCTATTCCTCTCCTTATTACTGAATTCGATATGTTACAGCGTGCAATAGACCAGTTTGTATGGGCCGGGAGGCGCCGTCGGGTGGCGAGACATACACTCTATCGCTCAAGAGCATTGGGTGGGCTAGGGTTGCCCTCACTCCTTTCATATTATTATGCCACCCAACTGGCCCAAATTGTAGCATGGCATTCCCCGAGAGGCTCTCGAAGATGGGTGGACTTGGAGTCGGGCCTTATGAGGCCCAATGCTCTCGATCAATGGTTATAGATAGGTCGGGAACACCGCCCATTGTTATGTACAGCCTGTCCTGCGATTAAGAATTCTCTTCGCATCTGGTATAAGTTAGCGGAGAAATGCAATTTAACCTCCTTTCCATCCCCATTAACCCCAATTTTTGGTAATAAGGAATTTGTGCCGGGTCTTACTATAGGACCACTTCGGCACTTTCTGGACCTAGGTGTGTGCAGACTATACCAACTTTACCCCAATGGGTCACTAATCTCTATAGATGAAATGGCTACTAGATCAGAAGTGAGAGGGCTATCATTCTTGCATCTGCGTCAATTACAATCTTTTGCTATGCACCCCCATGTCCAAGCAGCTGCTGTGTCTAATCCAACATTTTATGAGCGCCTTTGTAAGAATTGCACATATCCGAAGGGACTAATATCTATTATATATAGAGAATTGACATCGTTGTTGGACTGGAGAGAATTATCATATATTCGAGCATGGGAAAAAGATATAGGCGAAATATTGGACCCAGAGGACTGGCTGGATATATGGGACAGGTCATGCTCGGTGTCTGTATGTGCCTCCTTACAAGAACAGTCGATTAAGACTATTATGCAATGGTACGTTACCCCTGATAAAATAGCGCTTATGAACCCAAATATCCCAGATGTCTGTTGGAGGTTATGTGATATGCGCGGTTCTTATTTTCATATGTGGTGGACCTGTCCGTTTATGGTATCATATTGGAGGGAAATACGGCATTTGCTGCAGTCAATATTGCATAAATCTGTTCCTATGGACCCTTGGGCATTCCTGCTCTCCAGACCGGTCACAGGGTTTACGTTTCATGAGAATAGGTTAATGGCCAAAATCACATTGGCTGCTAGACGAGCGATGGCAGAGGTTTGGCGACAGCCACAAGTACCAAAGATGGCTAAAGTCTATGCTAAAATTAGGGATACCCGGGTTATGGACGAGCTGACTGCGTTGGTCCACTTTACATTACCTTCGTATAATAAAACCTGGGGGCCATGGCTGGAGTCAGGACTGTAGCGGGTTTATATTTTTTATTTTGCCTATTTTTCTGTTTTGGGTTGTATTTATATATATGTCTAATAACATTATAGATGTGTATACGGATGTATATATATTTAGATGTGGGTTATTTTTGTTATCTGGCTTGGGCTGAGCCTCTTTCTCCCTTTTTTTTTCTCTTTCTTTCTCTTTCTTTATGTTCTTTCTTTAGTGATGTTAAAAAATAAAAAATGGATGCTTATGTTGTGCCTTTTGTAAGATAGTATGAATTATTATACTAAGGCAGGGTGATGTTTGTATACAAGTGATATACTTTGAAATGATGTGCATTCAATAAACTATGTTGAAAAAAAATAAAATAATAATTACACACAATGCAGCGAAAATAAAAGGGAGATAACAGCAGATCCTAGATACTTACAATATACGCTAGACGATCAGCCGTGGGGAGGTTCTAATAGGAAATTGCAAATTTCTTCAAATCTAGTTTGACCTCCAAGAAAATAGCGCCGAGCCCACGCTGGACTCAGAATATATATAGGGCTGCCCTTCCCTCTAAGGACAGCCTGCTAGCTGGTAGAGCCTGTGCACTACATTTCCCAGCATTCCCACTCCTGGGTACGCTCAGTGCACTTTTTCATTATTTTAACGCACAGCTGCAATATCAATTATCCAAAGCTCGTCTCTGTGATCAAAGGATATAATAGCTTCTTTGATAAGCGCTTGTGGTGCCGCTGAGGCTGGCTCTTTTTCCCTGCCATGAGTAGGGATGGGCTGGGAGTTCGATGCGAACATGAGTTTGCATCGAACATTGGCCGTTCGACTGTTCGTCTAACAGGGAACATTTCTGCGTGTTCACTGCGTGTTCGCCCACAATGCACCACAATGGACCACAATACACTTTTGCACTGGCCTGAAGCTTGTAATTGGCTACAGCCTTGCACCTGACCACAGGTCAGGTGCAAGACTATGCCAATCAGGGCTCAGAGTCCTGATTGGGCAAATTTTGCCCAATCATGGGCTCACAGAGCTAAGTCCCATAGCACACTATATAAGGCTTCCCCGCAGCCCCAGCGTGTGTGTTGAAGGAGTGAATCAGAGAGGAGAGGAGATTGTTGCATATCAGGGTGTATCACTGAGTTATACCAGAGTTCTAGAATTTTAATCTGTGTCTTGGCACTGCCAGTTATCAGGGTGTATCAGAGTTATACCAGAGTTCTGGGAATTTTAATCTGTGTCTTGGCACTGCCAGCTATCAGGGTGTTTCACTGAGTTATACCAGAGTTATGGGAATTTGAATCTGTGTCTTGGCACTGCCAGCTATCAGGGTGTATCACTGAGTTATTCCAGAGTTCTGGGAATTTTAATCTGTGTCTTGGCACTGCCAGCTATCAGGGCGTATCACTGAGTTATACCAGAGTTCTGGGAATTTTAATCTGTGTCTTGGCACTGCCAGCTATCAGGGTGTATCACTGAGTTATACCAGAGTTCTGGGAATTTGAATATGTGTCTTGGCACTGCCAGCTATCAGGGTGTATCACTGAGTTATACCAGAGTTCTGGGCATTTGAATCCGTGTCTTGGCACTGCCAGCTATCAGGGACAGGGCGTATCACTGACTTATAGCAGAGTTCTGGAAGATCTGTATATCTTTAATTCTAGATACCATAGAATACCACAGTTGAATCAGAGTTCATCTGTATCTTTAATCTGTATCTTTATCTATTCAGAGTTGAATCTGGGTCTTGCCAGTTATCAGGGTGTTGCAGCCTGCAGGAGAGGAAGTGAATCAGAGAGAGAGTAGAGGACTTTGGCAGGCTTGCAGGGAAAATATCAGTGAAATCGCTGACTTATAGCAGAGTTCTGAAGATCTTTAATCTAGATAACACAGTTGGATCAGAGTTCTGCATTTCTCCAATCTGTATACCAAAATTGAATCAGAGTTCTGCATATCTCCAATCTTTATACCAGAGTTGAATCAGAGTTCTGCATATCTCCAATCTTTATAACAGAGTTGAATCAGAGTTCTGTATATCTTTAATCTATATATATTGCTCACCATGTCAGAAAGACCAAAAAGGACAGGCAGACGATCCCAGACACAGATAAGAGGGCAAGCAGCCTCTGTGTCGGAAGGATGTGCCCCTGGTCGTCGTGGACATGGTGCATCCTCTGCAGGGGCACACTTGTCCCTTCTAACTGGTGCTGGCCGTCTTAAGCAGCAGCAACATACAGGGGATTTGCAGGATTGGCTAACCAGGCCATCCTCATCCTCAGAGTCCTCTGCTGGCCAGGCTTGTAGTGGTTTAAAGTCCACCTCAGCTGCCAAAACATCTAATTCAGCCTCCATGTCCACAGCTACGCCTGCCGTAGCCTCACCATCATACACGGAGGAGTCAGCTGAATTGTTTGACTACAATGACAGTGACATGCTGCTTGAGGATGCGCAGCAACTCCAGTGCTCTGATTCAAACTCTGAGGTTGAGGAAGGGAGTATAATCAGCCTAGAGGGAGGGGGTGCCAGTGACACACAAAGAAGCGGCACTCATGCTCCCCCAGCAGCTGCAGCATACTGCCAAGTTGGCTCCAGTGACGAGGAGATGACGATGATGAGGTCACTGACTCCACCTGGGTGCCTGATTGAACAGAGGAGTCAAGTGAGGAGGAGGAGGCACAACAAAAACGAGGCACAACGTCCTCTATGAGCAAACGTAGCCAGTCCAAGGCATCAGAGGTCAGAGCTGCTCCAGTGCAGAGAGTTGTTGTCTCAAAGCACACGTCAAGGAACTCTGCTGTCTGGGAGTTCTTTACGACATGTGCAGCAGACCGCAGCGTTGCTATTTGTAAGATTTGTCTGAAGAGAATCAAGCGTGGGAGAAACATCAGTCGCTTGGGTACCACATACTTGAAGCAACATATGTCCACCTGTCATGCATCCCGTTGGCACAACACTTCCCATCGGTCCTCATCTGTCTCAACCCCCACTAAATGTCATGCCATGTCTACAACCTCCACTGACAGGGATGATGTTAAAGTAATGGGTGTACCAGGTCCTTCCTCAGAATGTGACAGCATCCCATCAGCTGCAGAGTTACGCAGTCAGATTTCATTGCCCCAGCTGCTGCAGCGTGAGAAAGAATATAGTCCCAACCATCCCCAAGCACAGCATCTAAATGCCAGCTTGGCAAAATTACTCGCATTACAGCTCCTGCCTTTCCAGCTGGTGGGCTCTGCCTCCTTCCGTGAATTTGCCAAATGTGCTGTACCACAGTGGCAGGTTCCAAAACGCCAGTTCTTTTCACAGAAGGCCATTCCAGCACTATACCAGCACGTGTAAGACAATGTTATGGAGTCATTGGGAAAGGCAGTCAGCAGCAAGGTGCACATTACTTTAGACACGTAGTCCAGCAAGCATGGACAAGGCCGTTACATTTCCTTTACGGCACACTGGGTAATTCTGCTTGCAGCTGGGAGGGATCCAGGATGGGGCTCTGTGCTGGAGCTTGTTCATCCACCACGCCTCCAGAAAGCTGCTTATATGAGGTCTGTCTGCTCCACCACCTCTTCCTCCTCCTTCTCTGTCTCTGGGGAAGTGGCAGTTAAACTGATGCATGGCAGGGGCTACGCAATGGCTCAAGCAAAAAGATGCCATACTGTGCTTGTGCTGGTTTTCTTAGGGGGCAGGAGCCACACCGGGCCAGAAATTCTGTCAGCTGTGCAGGGGCAGGCGCACAGATGGTTAACACCACGCCAGCTTCAGCTGGGAATGGTCATCTGTGATAATGGCAGCAACCCTCTCTCCACCCTACGCCTGGGTAAGTTGACGCATGTACCATGCCTAGCACACATCCTCCCCAGTCTTTACGCAGACAGCATTCCTGCGGGTCCTCAGATCAGACAGGAGGAGGATGAGGAGGAGGAGGAATATTTAAGTTGTGGGGCATTGAAGGTGGAGATTCCTCAAGGGAGGGTTTTGTGTCCCCAGAAACCCAAGGACTAGTACGTGGCTGGGAGGAGGTAGTGCACGATACGGTCATCCTCAGCGACCAGGAACACTCGGAAGCTAATGCCACCTCCAACCTACACTGCATGGGCTCTCTTATCCTGCAAAGCCTGCTAAAGGACCCCAGGATTCGTGCTATCAAGGAGAGGGATCATTACTGGTTGGCAACCCTTCTTGATCCATGATACAAGGGTAAGGTTGCAGAGCTCATCTTGCCCTCATAGAGGGAGGACAGGGTGAAACAACTTGAGGACGCTCTAAAGCGACACTTGTGTAACACCTTTCCAAGCACTGGTAGGTTACCAAGTGATGACACAGGTGCTTCTGAGGCTGCGGTTTATCAGAGGAAGAGCGGTGAAGGGGGCCGCTTGACAGATGCCTTTTGCAATTTTTTTAGTTCATGACGCCCAGGGACGTCAAATGTAGGCACCCATTGCCAGCGTCTTCACCATATGGTGCAGGACCACCTAGGGGCAAGGGCAGACCTGGATACCTTTACAGCAGATGATCCACTGGCTTACTGGGTGTTGAGATTGGATCACTGGCCAGAACTTAGCTAATATGCTATGCAGCTACTGTCACGTTTAGACTGCGGGTGGTGTAGCAGGTTGGGGTTGTGAGCCCAGGATGCAGTGATGAAGGCAAATTCAGATTAGCAATGAGTGTTTATTGCAGGTAAACACAGTGGCATCAAATCAGACAGGGTACAGGCAATGGAGTTGTCAGGGTTCAGCAAGGGGGTTCGGTACACGGCAAGGCTGGCAGAGAATAGTCGGTGGTACAGCAGGGGTTCGGTACACGGCAAGGCTGGCAGAGAATAGTCGGTGGTACAGCAGGGGTTCGGTACACGGCAAGGCTGGCAGAGAATAGTCGGTGGTATAGCAGGGGTTCGGTACACGGCAAGGCTGGCAGAGAATAGTCGGTGGTACAGCAGGGGTTCGGTACACGGCAAGGCTTCGATGGGGGGCAGAGGGGGAGCAGGATGGGAGGGTTACCGGTGAGTGAAGCAATGAGAGTCCAGATAAATAGCAGAAGGTCCTTGGGGTCTTGGCAGAGAGGGTTCAGGAGATGATCAGGCGGTTCCAGGGAGCTTTGAATAAACAGGTATCGCAGTCAGTAACTTCAATGTGGAAGTGAAGTCTGGAGGGCGTAGCTTCCTGATATGCAGGGGTAATTAGGGGGAGGTGTTGTCAGGTGAGATTCTAGGGCTAGGATGCTGGGAACATGCAGGTTTAGGAACGTGCATTGTTCATGATGCAGGGTTGGCGTGGGTGACAGGGGCCAGAGGGTGGCGATCCTGACAGCTACTAGGTTTCCCTTCATCCAGCGTGCTTTCTGAAAGGACGTTCAGTGCCCTGGAGGTTTTGTCACAGACAAAAGAGTGCGTCTGTCCACCGACTCTGTAGACCGGCTGACATTTATACAAATGAATCAGTCGTGGATCAGCAGCTATCACTCCCCTTATGCTGATGTAACTGAATAGATCAGGGATCTCTTCTGCATTCCCAAAACCTGCACCACTGCACTCTTCCACAATACCTCAGAGGGGTTACGTTGTGAAGGCACTAGCTGGCACCAAAGGCCCAATATTTGGGTGCACTGCCACTGACGCATGTACCAGATTCATATCATTGTAATATTTGATGGCAGGGTCCACCCCTGCACTCTTCCACAATACCTCAGAGGGGTTATGGTGTGAAGACACTCACTGGCACCAAATGCCCAATATTTGGGTGCACTGACACGTGTACCAGATTCATATCATTGTAATATTTGATGGCAGGGTCCACCCCTGCACCCTTCCACAAAACCTCAGAGGGGTTACGGTGTGAAGGCACTAGCTGGCACCAAAGGTCCAATTTTAATGCACTTGTTGTTACTTTCATCCAAAGCCTGCATAAGTTTCACCATAATTTAGCCAAAAAATCACTTAACTTGTTCTGCGTGTCCTAAAACGTCTCCTCTTTTCATACAGGCTGCCGCCCCAAGCAATTGTTTATGAATAGATTAAAGGAAAACCATTTACCGTCATTTGAAATGTAATTTTTTTGTTTTTGAATGTTTCTGTACATCCTACAAATCCGCCACTTCACGGGCAGGTTATGGCACAATATTTGAACGAATTTTTCGTTTTTATTCTTAACCTTTATGTCATGGAAAAATGACTGTTCCTTTAAAAAAAAATTTTTTACTTTTTTTCCTTGTTTCCTGTCCCCCGGGGCACTACCCGGACCCCCATACACCTTTTATGGCAAATATCTTGCATATATGCCCTCTTGGAGGGCACTCTAAAATTCGAACGTTCGAGTCCCATTGACTTGCATTGAGTTTGAATTCGAACTTTTTCAAATGTTCGGGTTCAAATGCGAACCGAATATGGGGGTGTTCGGCCCATCAGTAGCCATGAGCAATCGCACCTCCCACCTGCTGAGCAGAACAAAAAGGGTAATTTCTTCCATTCACACCTTTGATGACTTCACAGAGACAACAGTCACTAACATGTTAATTACTTCCTCGAGCACACTAGAAACTCAGGCTTTTACTAGTACAGCTGCGTAAAATGGCCACTGTATATCTATAGATAGCCATAGAGATATATATATAGATATACACAGATAGATATACATAGATACATGTCGAGATAGATAGGTATATCTACCTGTGTCATTCCCCATCGCTCAGAACCTTTAATAGCCATTCAAACCCATTTGTGTCAACTTGTGTGCATGTTATGAGGCAAAAATCACCAGGGTATGTAAACTTTTGATCAGGGTCATTTGCGTAGTTTCTGTTGTCATTATGATTTAAAAAGAGTAAACACACTTGATTGATAATAAATGGCTTCAGTCAAACAATAACCATGAGTGAAAGAAATGTTTTTGTGTTATCATTCATATTCTCTGAATAATGGCCAAGAAATCATAAATTCTGCCAGGGTATGGAAACTTATGAGCACAATTGTAGATACATATAAATCTTGATTTTCCTTTAATTCATCCATTCAGGGACTGAAGTTTAAAAACAGCAGTGAGGGTTAATGGAAAAAACAGCAAATAAACGTAAATAAGTAGCTTGCTAGTGAAGACTCCTAAGGGATGGCTCCTCTTCATCCTTCAATAACACATAAATAAGAATATAAGGAGTCTCACTGTAAGGCTGAGGTCAGACTAGTGCATTTTTAATGTGCGTTTAGGCGCACTTAATCACGGCCGCAGTAGCAGCAAATGACGCGCAATGACCGCCAATAAACGAAGTACGGCCGCACGAAAATCTGGCCGCGCAACGCAAGTGGAAAATGGACGCATTTTTTCGAGAACGCAGAACTGCTAGTACTGACGTACAGAGTGTGCTGCGGCAGCATAGCGGCATGTGTGCGTGATTAGGAGGCGTGAGACGCTGCTCATGTCCGGCCAACATAACGTCGAGACGCAAAAAGTGTTTTTATTGACGATCCGTAAAAAATCACGCACGAGAATGCGCATTGTATGACCATTTTCGCGCATTCCGTGAAAAAAATACGGCAATGCGTTCGGACGCACCTTATGACGTTCGCTGCGAATAATGCGTTCGTTTGACCCTAGCCTTAGACAAAAGAAAAAAACATAGGCCAGAACTGCATATATAAATGATACAGAAACCCCTGCTTATATAACATGCTCACAGGATATTAATGCAATAAGGGCACATCAATCAATATACTCATCTGCTGTAATCCGCCTGTAGACATGTGGTGTGGCTGGAAACTGCTTGTGAATCAGCTTTCAGAATCACTGAACTCCATATAGGATGCAGGATACAACAAAAAGGCTGGACTAAATAAAAGTATTAAAATCTAATTTAATAGGACATAAACGCCGATGCGTTTCGTTACATACAAGTAACTTTCTCAAGGAAAAGAATATTATATAAAAAATGTCATACATTGTTCCAGTCAAAATGTGATTCATTTGCTACAATGTCCATGTGGGGCACAATATGTCGGACGCACGATTAGACCATTGCGTATAAGATTGTTATAACATAGAGGTAATATTTTACGAAAAAAGGAGGATCATTCTGTTCCATTTCATTGTAACGGTTGTCCCCATTTAAATGGGAAGATTTTTTATGTATAGGTATAGATATCGTCAAACCAGATTTTAGAGGGGGAAACACTCTGAAGCAGCTAGCAGTAAAAGAATCCAGATGGATTGACAAATGGGAACATTAATAGGAAAAGGTTTAAATTATTTATTTATTTATTTATTTATAAAGGATTTTACCAGGAAGGATACATTGAGATTTCTCTCGTTTTCAAGTATGTCCTGGGTTCAAGAACATTGAAGTGTTACAGTTACAGAAATACAAAGTAATACAATGCAAGATACTAAAAAAACCAAAAACAAACAACACAAATATACAGATTAACAGAAAATAAATATGTAGGAAATATAGTCACCAGGTTACATGTTTACAGGTGCATTCTGTATTGAGGTATATTAGTAAGGAGCTCTTGAGTGACTTAAGAGTGGGGGAAGATTTGATGGTGTCTGGGAGGTTATTCCATAATTGTGGTGCTCTGTAGGAAAATGAGGACCGAGCCACTGTCTTTTTGTATTGTGGTATTGCAAGTAAGGTGCTGGTCCTGGATCGGAGGTTATAGGATGAGGGAGCTGCTGGGGGAAGCAGTCTATTCAGGTAGGGTGGCAGCTTCCCTTAAATGCTCTTAAACACCAGACTGGAAAGGTGAAGGGTGCGTCTGGATTCCAGCGATGGCTAGTTTAGCTCTTTTAACATGTCACAATGGTGGGTCATGTAGT
Source organism: Leptobrachium leishanense (assembly GCA_009667805.1). Lineage (NCBI taxonomy): Eukaryota > Metazoa > Chordata > Amphibia > Anura > Megophryidae > Leptobrachium > Leptobrachium leishanense. The sequence continues at coordinate 198,781,248 of CM019064.1, forward strand.
TACATTGTAGCGCAAAGCGGCAGAATGAATTATACAATGTAGTAAGTTTATGAAGGTGTTTTTGCGGGGCGGCTGCATACACTACATCTCCGTAATCAATAGCCGGCATAAGCATTTGCTGTATGTTATGTTTCACATGACTTGTGTTATGCCTTTAAGAATTGCACATGTCTTATCTACCCCTGGGTTTCTCTCCTCCCTTCCTCATGGCGCACGGATTTCCTGTTCAGATAGCTCCACCCTTGTTCCCTTCCCAGTAATCCTTTGCAAGCCTTATGGACTCAGATTCATTATGATTTTTTGACCTATCGGATGTATATTGTTGTGGATTTTCTACAGTTTTGGAATAAAACTTCAACAGATCTTCAAGGTGTCATCTCGATTGAGTCACTGTCTGTAATTCATCTAGACTGGGAGCTATATCCATCTCATCACAACAGTAAGTTAAGAGATCACATTCTCAGTGCTTTGGTGGAGAAACAGAACACTGTACAATCTGCTTTCTTACCGCGGGACTCAGGCAGGATTTGTTTCTGTACAGGGCACCTAGTTTGGGGTAAAGTTTAGATGAGAGTTTTTCGATGTGGGGGCCAAAGGATAGATTAGGGTCCAACCACATACCTAGATATTTGAGAGAAGTGACTGTGGTCAGCATGCCATTTGATTTTGTCCCAACACATAGATGGGGATTTTGCAATTTGTATAGTTTAGGTGCTGTTCCAAAGAGCATCGTTACAGTTTTGTCAGTATTTTAAAAAAGTTTGTTGTTTTTGATCCACTTTTCTACCTCTGTAAATTGTTCTTGCAGCACGGCCTCCAGCTGCGCGAGATTTGGTTTTCTGGTATAGATTACAGTGTCGTCTGCGTACATATGTACAGTTGAGGCTTTGCAGACGTTGGGCAGATCATTTATGAATATTGTGAATAGCAGGGGGCCTAGTATTGAGCCTTGGGGTACACTGCAAGTGACTGGAAGCGGGAGTGAGGAGCTGCCAGAAATTGACACATATTGTGATCGGTCGGATACATATGATTGAAACCAGGTTAGCGTGCGATCACCAATGCCAGAGTTTTTAAGTTTTTCTAACAAGATGCCATGGTCTACCGTGTCAAAGGCCTTGGCAAAATCAAGGAAGATGGCTCCAGTTAGGTTTCCTTGTTCCATCCCAGCTTGGATATCATTGCAGACTTTTAAAAGGGCGGTTGTAGTTGAGTGATTTGGACGAAAGCCTGATTGATCCGGGGTTAAGTAGTTCCAGTATAGATAATAATCACGTAATTGTGTGTAGACGCATTTTTCCAAGACTTTTGACATTACAGGGAGCAACGATATCGGACGGTAGCTGGATACCAAAGTACTGTCACCACTTTTATGGATAGGTACCACTCTTGCAGTCTTCCAGAGCTTGGGTATGTATCCAGTCGCCAGTGACTCATTTATTAGGGTTGCGACAGGATTTGCAATTGCTGGCGCACTGATTTTCAGCAGCATTTCTGGTATTTGATCAGGTCCAGACTGGTATTTCATTTTTTGCTTACGGAGAAGTTTAGTAACGACACTGACAGGCACTGGTCTAAAACTGAATTCCTGTCTGATACAGGGACTTTGCACAGTTGGGGGGGGGGGCCTGACCTGCATGAGGCCTCTCTGATTGCATAAATGTTGACTTAGATCTAAAGAACTGTTTATAAGGAGTGATTTTTTATTGTTTTTTTGCATTTTGGGCCATGTTTATATTTTAGGTTTTACTTGTATTGTTTAGAATTTTATTAAAGTGTTCATGGTTTTTATTATATCCTCTCCCTTTAGAATATTTTCATTCATTAGTATCCTGTTAGGCTAGAGGAGATTGATACATTTTTTAATTATACCAATATTCCACAGAGTTCTGAAAGATCTCAGTATAATTCCGCCCAAAAACATCAAAGAACTACAAATATGGTGGCAGGAACCGGAATTGCATCATTTTGCTGTCAATATCCAGCAGAACCTTGAAAGAACTACAAACACGGTGGCAGGAACCGGAATTGCATCATTTTGTAGTCAATATCCAGTGGAACCTTGAAAGAACTACAAAATTGGCTGCAGGAACTGGAAATGTATCATCTTGCAGCTAACATTCAGTGAAACTTTGAAAGAACTACCAATATGGTGGCAGGAACCAGAAATGATGTCAGACACCATTGAATGAGGGGCGGATCAGATTCAACTTGGATCAGCTTTATTTTTTCATTTAAGAGGGGATTTATGTAAAAGGGTTTGATGGATTGTTTTATGGACTTTTTGCCTTGAGAAAGTTACTTGTATGTAACGAAACGCATCGGCGTTTATGTCCTATTAAATTAGATTGTAATACTTTTATTTAGTCCAGCCTTTTTGTTGTATCTTACATCCTATATGGTGTTCAGTGATTCTGAAAGCTGATTCACCAGCGGTTTCCAGCTACACCACAGGTCTACAGGCAGATTACAGCGGCTGAGTATATTGATTGATGTGCCCTTATTGCATTAATATCCTGTGAGCATGTTATATAAGCAGGGGTTTCTGTATCATTTATATATGCAGTTCTGCCCCATGTTTTTTTAATTTGTCTTACAGTGAGACTCCTTATATTCTTATGTATTAGGGACTGAAGTTCCATTAATATCTATAAATATGTTTTATAAAGGTTTCGTTCTCAATACTAGGAGTCCAAACCATAAACTGGCTTGTCAAACTGAAAAAAGTATGGCTGACTAAATCTAAGAATTTTTTAGTACCACTAGTTTAGACAAGGTTTTGTAAATCAAACCAACCCCATCAAACCATATAAATGATAATGATTAAAGAGCTCTCACTGTATGGGAAATCTTTAATCCGCTGTGTGTTTGATGTTTTAACTAAGTGTATGTGATTGGTTTTAATGTGACTGAACAGGTTCTTTGGCTGGTTAATCGGTTTAATTTTACATCAAGTCAGGAGGCTTCATATTTTGCATTCTCTTTTCTTTACTAACAAACAGCAGCAAAGGAAAGTTTACATAGCAACAGCAGTAACCAATAAACATCAAGTGAGTAGTCAGTCTTAGCCACGCCCTCTTTTCTTTGCTGCTGGCGACCAGGTGAGACGTTTTGCAAACTGCTCCCGGTTGTCAGGCTTAACGTTACTTTATTATTACTTTAATCATTCTAATTTTGTGTTTTATTGTATGTTACTGTGTTCTTGCACTGTTTTTTTCTTCCTAGGTATCATCCCTGCTGCGCGGGCACTTTCCCGCCTGCAGGCCGCGCATTGCGTTTTTTGCAGATGGCCCCGATGCTCTGGCAGTTTTTTCCCCGTTTCGGGTGGCCATCGCGCTAGCTTCCGATTGCTCCTCGTTCCTTTTTAGGCCTTTTCTCGCCTTTTTTCCTCGCTTTTTCATACAGCACGACTCCCTCCTCACCGCGCATGCGCGGTTGTTTTTTCTCCTCAGTAGCGCGGCATCGCTACCGCGCTTGCGCACCCTGGCGGCCATTTTAGGAGCTTCCTTCCCTGTTTGCCGCCATTCGCAGCTCGTTTCTCTGCCGCATAGTCGACAAGCCAGGTGGCTGTCCGATTACAGTTTTAAAACGCTCGGTCTAACCATACAAGCCTCCGCTTCCCTGCTGGACCTCTCTTCAACCTCGGGTGAGCCCCGTTTACTCCTATATATATATATATTTAAATATATATTCACGCGGCGCCAGTATTAACTGTCTGCGCACTATCGGGTGAGCCCCGATCAGCACCCCATACTTGGACAAAAAATACTTAAAGCATATTGATACCGCAACGGGTGAGCCCCGTCATTCCCTACAATTATGGACCCCCCGCAGATCCCCTTAATTAATCAAGAGGAGCTTAAGGCCTGGCTCCTTACGGCCATTTCAGAAACTCTCCCCCTAGCCTTGGCAGCGCTGCCTCCACTTCCCCAACCGGATCCTCCGGTTCTCTCTAGGGCCCACTCCCCGGCCCACTCCGTGGACTCTCAGTCCGACCAATCGGAGACGGCTGCGCCGTCGCGCAAAAGGCCCTGGAAGGGACAATCTGAATCCGCGGGCAAGGGTAAGGGTCCCGCTAAAAAAGCTTCCCGTTCATCTGACCATCCACAGGAACGGGATGCTATATGCGACATTGAGGACTACCGGGCCGATTACCCGGACGATGTAGAAGGAGAATCCGCCGGCGATCCCCCGGCTACTCCTGCCTTTACGGGTGAGCCCCGTTCAGATGCCTTGGCGGTCATACCTCTCTCCGCAGCGCCTGCGCAGCGATCCCAGGTGTCCTCAGATACCCCAGCACCGCTTCTCGATGCTAGAGGGGTCCCATTCTTCGATCCGCGAACAACTACCCACCCCAGGTCACCAGCCTGGATCCCCCCAGACCATATCGCTGAGTTCCTGCGCTTCTGGCTACGTTGCCCCTTAGAAAAGGCAGATAGAGCGCGCTTGCGGGCCGAATGCCCTCGCCCAACACTCCCGGACAAAGTTTCCCTTACCCCAGAATTCGACGAGGACTTTGTCACATTCATGGGGAAGGCTGGCAGGGATCCCCGACGGGGTTTGGAGCAGGGTCTCCGGGGAGCCCAGGACAAACTGCTGGACGTCTCCGGCCCCCTCTCCCTAATATTTGTCATGGCGGATGAGGCGTTAAACAATGACACCCCGCTCGACCCTGCGCTAGTGCGCGAATGGGCGCAGCGTGCCCTCTGCCTCCTAGGGAATGCCAATGTGGGTCTCTCCTCTGAGCGTCGCAAGGCGGCACTCTTTCGCTTTGATGCTAAACTCACCCCGATGTGCACCAAAGAGCTGGGTCCTGCAGCCAAGGGGTTGCTGTTCGGTGACCCCTTCTTAAGGGAATTGAACCGCAAGGTCAACGTGTACACTAACTTGCAAAAAATGCAATCCAATATGAAGCGTGTCTTCCATCCCACAAATACACGTTTTTCCTCCAGGGCTGGCGCACCAAGAGGTCGGGTCGCCAGCCGTTACCACTCCTCGTATGGACCTCGTATTCATACATCCACCCAGGGCACTGACGTGCAATACCGCCCCAGTCCAATCTTGGCACGGGGAGTCCCCATCGGCCGTGGCTTCGGCAGACCCAGACGCCGCTATTCCGCGGGTAAGTACTCCTCCGCTCCCGCTTTCACACATACCGGTCGCGGGTCGATTGCGTTTTTTCCTCTCCAAATGGCGCGAGCTCACGTCCGACTCATGGATTCTGCGAACGGTGACTGGTTTTTCAATAGACTTCGGCCAGTCATCAATTTAAAGGCTCTCAACACATTCGTGTCCTACCGCCATTTCAAAATGGAAGGCATACACCTCCTCAGGGATCTCCTCCGAGACGGCGACTGGTTCACACGGCTGGACCTCACGGACGCCTACCTCACGGTTCCGGTCGATCACACCCACCGACCATACCTTCAGTTCCTCTGGCACCGCAATCTGTGGCACTTCACCTGTCTACCTTTCGGCCTCAGCTCCGCCCCATGGTGTTTCACGAAGCTTCTCAAGCCGGTTATGGCTTCCATACGGACTCAGGGCATCAGGACGATCATTTATCTGGACGATATCCTGATATTGGCCCGAGACCCGGACCAGTCCGTACGTCACACGACCTTGGTGATGACCCTCCTACAGGACCTGGGGTTCCTCATCAACAGGGACAAGTCAGCGCTCCGTCCGGCCCAGACGATCACCTTCCTCGGATTCGACATAGACTCCAAATCCTGCCAACTTCGCCTCCTACGACCAGTTGGTTCCCATCTCTCCGGAGGCCAGAGTGAAGATCCTTTGGTGGTTACGCCATATGGAGGCATGGAACGGCCGAGCCATCTTCGGCTCCCTACCGGACTTCGTGCTGGAATCAGACGCCAGCCAATCGGGCTGGGGAGCGACCTGTGGCTCCGCATCCATGGGCGACGCGTGGACGCCGGAAGAACAACATCTCCATATCAATTGTTTGGAACTCATCGCCGGCTCCTTCGCCGTCCGCAGCTTTCCTCAGCACCTCAGGGACTGCACTCTCCTCCTTCGAATGGACAACGTTTCGGCGGTCCAATATGTCAACCGACTGGGAGGCTCCCGGTCCAAACTCCTGTCGGACCTTACGCTGTCCCTCTTCAACTACTGCCTGGAACGGCACACCTCCCTAAAGGCGGACTACCTACCAGGTACCTCCAACTTTGTGGCGGATTGGTTCTCACGGCATTGGAGGGACTCCAGCAACTGGAAATTAGATGTCCCGACGTTCCACCGACTGTCTCTGCGAGGGGGACCCCTTCACCTCGATCTCTTCGCTTCTCGCTTGAACCATCAGACGCCGGCCTACTTCAGTTGGCTTCCGGATCCACAGGCGACGGCGGTGGACGCTTCCCTGCAGCCCTGGCCGCCGTCAGGGGCCTACGCCTTCCCACCATTCCAGATGATCACGCGTACGATCCAGGAAGTCCACAGACGCGGGACTCGTCTTCTCCTGCTCACGCCGCTTTGGCACGCTCAGCCCTGGTTCCCTCTGGCACTGGACCTTTCGTGCCTTCACCCGCTTCTGCTTCCATCATTCCGTTCCATTCTGACGGATCCTCAAGGCAATCCACACCCGTTGGTCCTGGAGGGCAACCTGCCGCTGGTGGCTTGGACGATTTCAGGGGACTCTGCATGCTGCCAGGCCTATCGGAAGAAGCTCGATCTCGGCTGCGGGAGTACTGGGCTCCAGGCACACGTAAAAGCTGTCAATACGCCTGGAGGGCTTGGGGTAGTTGGTGTGTGCGACAAGAGGCTGATCCTGTCACAGCACCTTTAGCTCTAGTCCTGAATTTCCTGGCGGACCTGTCGTCCTCGGGCAAAATCGTATCGTACTATTAATCTATTCCGTTCAGCCATTTCGGCAGCTCACGTTCCCCTGAGTGGTGTTTCTGTGGGTCGAGACCCGGCGGTATGTCGTCTCCTCCGGCCCCTAAGTACACTAGGTTTTGGGATGTGTCGCTTATGTTAGACTTCCTGCGCAGCTGGCCGGACAACGATTCGCTTTCCCTGCGTCAGCTCTCGGCCAAACTAACAGTCCTTTTGTGTCTGGTGTCCATTCGGCGCGTCTCCGACGTTAGGGCTTTCGATGCGCACGCTGTCGTTTTTCCCTTCAGAAGGTGTCGTCTTCACACTAACCAGGCGCACAAAAACGCTTTCCTCTGTGGTTTTCTACCCTTATTTCCCTTCAGATCCCCTGCTGTGTGTGGCTCGATGTGTCCGTACTTACCTCTCCCGTTTGTGCCCCCTGCGCTTCTATCCCACTGGCCAACTCTTGGTCTCTTCTGTATCTCCTTTTAGGCCTGTCTCTCCCCCTACTCTCTCCAGGTGGGTTCGCTGGCTTCTGTCCTTGGCAGGCGTTGCGCCCCATTTTGGCGCTCACTCCGTGCGCGGCGCGGCGGTTTCCTCTGCGGCGGACGCCGGAGGTTCTCTGGCAGATATCCTTGCGGCAGCTGACTGGTCCAGGGCGGTTCCCTTCCGTACTTTCTATTTCCGTCCTCGTTCCCATGCTTCTGGGGCTTTAGTGCAGCTTTAAAACTGCAAAATATGAAGCCTCCTGACTTGATGTAAAATTGTGGATTATTCCAGCCTTGGTGTTAGAATAATCTTAATTTTAATAAAGACAGGAGGCGAATATTTTTCCCACCCGCCCGTACCCGGGTTCTTCGCATTATTCTGGTTTCGGCATGTTCATGCAAAAAAAAAAAAAAAAAAAACATAAATCAATATATAAATAAATAATATGTGAATAATCGAACATTACTTTGTGTTTCATTTGTCTAACCTTCTTCTTTTCCCTGAGTAGGGTTCGCATTTATGCATGTTTAGTTAGCCTAGCCTAGGGCTATTTTCTCATTGTTAATTGATAATGATATTTAGCTGCGACGAGTCAGTTAGGTCACTGTTGTTTGGCACACCTCCACTGCGTGGTACTTTCACGTGTCCTCTGTTTTCCTCCCTAGTTTGAGTTCCTTCTTCGGTCCCGTTGGACGTTTATCCTTTCGGACGCATCTCGGCTTCCTCTTCTACTGTTCCGATCCTGTCCTGTTTCCGGGATCACTGGTTTCCTCATCTCCTGCTAACCGGTTTTTCTCCTGCTTCTGGGATCACTGGATTTCCACGTCACTGCTCTCCTGATCACTCCGCATCCAAGAAAAGAGGGCGTGGCTAAGACTGACTACTCACTTGATGTTTATTGGTTACTGCTGTTGCTATGTAAACTTTCCTTTGCTGCTGTTTGTTAGTAAAGAAAAGAGAATGCAAAATATTCGCCTCCTGTCTTTATTAAAATTAAGATTATTCTAACACCAAGGCTGGAATAATCCACAATTATTTCTGATGATACAAACAGTCAGTACATATTGATCTTCTGCCTGGAGGTACTGCGTGCTCTATGAATGAAATATTTGGTAGGCCTTCTTAAAAATGGATTTCACTTTAGTTTTCAATCTTGTGTTATTCACAATCTATATGACTTTTATATCTTGCTATAAACAATAGAAGTGCATCTCTGTTTTACAATAAAATGTGACCTTGGATAAGTTTAGAGTCAATTTGTTGCATTCACGCTCAGCCTTGTTTATTGAGAGCAGTGAGCTTACCATAGGCGTGCGCTAAAAAGTGTGCCTCCTGCTTTAGACATTTTAGCTCCCAATCTACATATTTTGGGTGTTGTTTATTTGGTTCATAATAAAGACCATGAAAATAAACAGTTTGTGATTATTTACAGTTAATAAGTAATAAATGTAAGGTGTATGCATACCCAAAAATATAGGCTGCACATGCAACTTCCATATGTTCACAAGTACCAGAAGAATATGTCATCATTCACTTGGATGATTTAATTACATTCTGTACAGAGCTGGGGAATATTTTACAAAAGGATTCCATACACAAAATAATGGGGAAAGAAGAACATTAGTTTAACCCCTTAGCGACTTGGTGGTTTTACGAAAAATTCATCTGAAAGTGCCCGCTGCTGTTTTAACGTTTCTGCGCTGTTTGTGTTTTAGGTCAAATTTTCCTCTTACTTGTTTACTTTACAGACAAATATTATATACCATTTTTCCCGCCATTAAATGGACATTCTAAAGATACCATTATTTCCATCATATCTTATAATTTACTATATTAAAAAAATCTGAAATGATGAAAAAATGGAAAGAATACATTTTTTTCGAAATTTAATTCCCAAAATCTACCAACGCTAAAAAAGACGCCAGCTTAGGCTGGGGTCAGACCAGCGCACTTTTAACGTGCGTTCTGGCGCACATAATTACGGCCGCACTAGCAGCAGATGACGGGCAATGACGGCCAATATACGATGTACGGCAGCACAAATGTCCGGCCGTGCAACGCAAGTGGAATTTGAACGCATTTTTTCGAGAACGCCGAACCGCTAGCACTGACGTACTGAGTGCGCAGCTGCGGCATAGCGGCGTGTGTGCGTGATTAGGAGATGTCAGACACTGCAAATGTCCAGCCTACATAACGTCCAGACGCAAAAAGAGTTTTATTGACGATCCGTACAAAATCACGCACGAAAAATGCGCATGTATGACCGTTTTCGCGCACTCCGTGAAAAAATACGTCAATTCGTTCGGACGCACTTTTTTACGTTCGCGTGTAAAAATGCTTTCGTTTGACCCTAGCCTAAATAGTTTCGAAATTTTGACCTGAGATTAGAAATACCCAATTTTTACGTTTTTACTTTTTAAGCCCTTCACTGCTGAGCCATTTCACCTCTGTGCACTGAGCTCATTTTGACCATTTTATGCTCATCATGTTTAAATGCCAGCTCAAGTCCTATTTTATTAAACCTCCTCAGACAATTTTTTTTTATTTATTTTTTTATAACACCAGCAGCACTAAGTGATATGGTGTTATAAATTCCAGGAGTCCGTTGGACTTCATGGAGATTAATGCGTGAGTGAGATCTAGCCAGGCCAACGAAAGGATACGCAGAGGAACACTGGAAACTATTTGTTGTGATAAGAGGAAGCGACGGTTCTCACCGTTCTCTCCACCGAGGGATCAGAGATGAGTATGGGATTTATTGGTGTGTTTCGATTTGTGTTGAGTGATTGTGTGCAAGCACAATCACATAACACCAGGGTTTGAAACACATTATTTAAACTTGAATAATGTCAGCTGCAGATGGAGAAGCTCGTAGGAATAGCAACTTTCTCTACCTGCTAGGGACGCATTAACGTTTCCTATATAAAGTATAGGAGACATTAATGTATAATAACCGGGCACAACATCTGAGACACAAGTAGTGCTTACATCTCAGATTTAATAGGACGTTGTAAAATTAAGGAAAGCACTCATGCCATTATGGTGCACGGCCCGAGCGCTGTGCTTAATGTCCTGGTTGTGAATGATCTGGCCCCTGGCGTTTTATGCATTTCACATGATGAAGGGTAGTCGAGTATCTCAGAAAAAGTAGCTTGGTGTCGATATTGCTAATGCCCAGATCAAGGGGGTAATGTATGGCCATTACGGATCTTTGAAAGAAAAGACCCCAAAGGGTTAGTGTGACTGGCGCTAGAAACAAATATACAGTCAGGTCCAGAAATATTGGGACATTGACACAATTTCTAACATCTTTGGCTCTATACACCACCACAATGTGTTTGTTTCATTCCAACTCCAATGTGCTTTAACTGCAGACTGTAAGCTTTAATTTGAGGGTATGTACATCCAACTCAGGTGAACGGTGTAGGACTTACAGCAGTTTGCAGATGTGCCTCCCACTTGTTAAGGGACCAAAGGTAATGGGACAGAATAATAATCATAAATCAAACTTTCCCTTCTTAATACTTGGTTGCAAATCCTTTGCAGTCAATCACAGCCTGAAGTCTGGAACGCATAGACATCACCAGACGCTGGGTTTCATTCCTGGTGATGCTCTGCCAGGCCTCTACTGCAACTGTCTTCAGTTCCTGCTTGTTCTTGGGGCATTTTCCCTTCAGATTTGTCTTCAGCAAGTGAAATGCATGCTCAATGGGATTCAGGTCAGGTGATTGACTTGGCCGTTGCATAACATTCCACTTCTGTCCCTTCAAAAACTCTTTGGTTGCTTTTGCAGTATGCTTTGGGTCATTGTCCATCTGCACTGTGAAGCGCCGTCCAATGAGTTCTGCAGCATTTGGCTGAATGTGAGCAGATAATATTGCCAGAAACACTTTAAAATTAATCCTGCTGCTTTTGTCAGCAGTCACATCATCAATAAATACAAGAGAACCAGTTCCATTGGCAGCCATACATGCCTATGCCATGACACTACCACCACCATGCTTCACTGATGAGGTGGTATGCTTAGGATCATGAGCAGTTCCTTTCCTTCTCCATACTCTTCTCTTCCCATCACTCTGGTACAAGTTGATCTTGGTCTCATCTGTCCCTAGGATCTAGTTCCATAACTGTGAAGGCTTTGTTAGGTGTTGTTTGGCAAACTGTAATCTGGCCTTCCTGTTTTTGAGGCTCACCAAAGGTTTACATCTTGTGGTGAACCCTCTGTATTCACTCTGGTGAAGTCTTCTCTTGATTGTTGACTTTTACACACATACAGCTACCTCCTGGAGAGTGTTCTTGATCTGGCCAACTGTTGTGAAGGGTGTTTTCTTCATCAGGGAAAGAATTCTTCGGTCATCCACCACAGTTGTTTTCCATGGTCTCCTGGGTCTTTTGGTGTTGCTGAGCTCACCGGTGCATTCCTTCTTTTTGAGAATGTTCCAAACAGTTGTTTTGGCCACGCTTAATGTTCTTGCTATCTCTCTGATGGGTTTGTTTTGTTTCTTCAGCCTAATGATGGCTTGCTTCACTGATAGTGACAGCTCTTTGGATCTCATCTTGAGAGTTGACAGCAACAGATTCCAAATGCAAATAGCACACTTGAAATGAACTCTGGACCTTTTATCTGCACATTGTAATTAGGGTAATGAGGGAATATCACACACCTGGCCATGGAACAGCTGAGAAGCCAATTGTCCCATTACTTTCGGTCCTTTAACAAGTGGGAAGCACATCTGCAAACTGCTGTAAGTCCTACACTGTTCCCCTGAGTTGGATGTACATACCCTCAAATTAAAGCTGACAGTCTGCAGTTAAAGCTCATTGTGTTTGTTTCATTCCAACTCCATTGTGGTGGTGTATAGAGCCAAAGATGTTAGAATTGTGTCGATGTCCCAATATTTCTGGACCTGACTGTATAAGAATATATACCAAATGCAGCTCACCAAATATAAGTGTATCCTTCACTCAAACATAGAAATAATAGAAACACCTCTTGGTGTATGGGAGCGCATACATTGTTAGACAATGCAGAATGAAATAAGCTAAAAAACTGAAAAAATCAGAAATAGCAAAAAGAAGCTATGTTCTATTCCATGATTAATGTCCTAAAGCGGCTATATTAGGCCATCAGTATCTGTAAGAAAAAGAGAACTGATTGCAATAAATATTACACTAAAAATAAGGTATGGTACAAAAGATAGAAGTATCACTCACAAAAATGGAGCCTTCAAGACTCCAAATGCATACGTCTGAGCCTCTTCGGGGGGCTCCTCCCATCAAGACGATTCCAAGGCTTGGTTACTCCAAATCGGGGTGTACAATGATATCTCAAAAAAATGGGCAGAAATAGTACAGGCCTGTATAGTATAATTATGTATCAAAGAAAAAAGGACCACACTCACGTGCTTAAGAGCCTCCAATCCAGGTCGCTCAGTAGGATCACCTAGGACTTCTTTCATCAAGAGGGGGTCCCACCTTGTCTCTCCTGATAGGGGCTGAGTCGTGTCCAATCGAAAAGTATTCCCATGGGGGCGTGGCTGGGACGTCCAGGAAGATGGCCGCTTGATCGGTGAGCTCCACTGAGCGCGCTGTTTCTACACCTTTTCCGCTGCACATCTGCACCCATGGGTAAAGCCAGGAAGCTCCCACACACTCCTGGCCCCCCTGAGCTTGCTGGGAATCAGCAGACAGGGTCCATCAGGCCGTTTTTGGCCCCTCTTTCGACCACTGAAAACGCTGACCCGGATTCCAAGAAGGCCGCCGCCGCATGCTCCTCGGCCTCCAACTCTCCAACGCACTCGGTGAGTTTTTGGGACCCCCCAAATGACCTCCGCCAGCTCTTACAATATCTCCCCAGTAAAGAGGACTTAGCCATTGCCACCACTGAACTGGGAGCTTCCATCCTCTCAGAAATCCGCGCGCTGCGCACAGATCTTGGCGGTATTCAAACCAGACTGCAGCACATGGAGGTGACGCAGGAACAACAGTCTGCCACGATAGTGGCCCACTCCGCTGCAATAACCACGCAGCGCTCGGCCCTACAAATGATGGCTCGCCATTTAGAAGATGTAGAGAACAGAAATCGCCGGAATAACATCAGGGTTCGAGGCCTCCCGGAGATAGAAAACACACAGGAGGAATTAAAATGCACCCTCATCGCTTTATTTAACGAAGTTTTGGAAAGGGACCCTGCCACGGTTATCGAAATGGAATGCTATCACAGAGCACTGAGACCGAAGGGCCCACCTGACGCTCCCCCACGTGATGTGATTTGCTGCCTTTTACGCTACCCGCTGAAAGACTCCATACTGGCAGCGACCCGAGGTTCTCGCACCATTGATTTTGCGGGTGCTAAGATCTCGCTATTTCAGGATCTCTCACCCGCTACCTTGCAGTCCAGACGAATGCTACGTCCGCTCACGGCTGCCTTGCAGGACATGAAACTTCAATATAAGTGGCTATTTCCATTTGGCCTCCAAGTCCGCACGCCATCGGGACCTCTCAGCCTTCGCAGCGAGCTGGATCTCCCGCTGTTTCTGGAGGAACTCTCTCTTCCACCGGACACATCCCGGCTTGGCCAGACCTGGCACTGCTATACATGCCGCCAGAACAGGCTCCAATACGCCCACGAAGATCCCGCCGCAGACGCCGTTCCTCCTCCTCGCAGGCACCGGTGAACTGAACTGGCCTCCATCGGCTCCGTCTATGTTGTCCTGGGACCTCTGGCCCTCTCCCTATGTTGCGGAAGCTGCCCTTAGCTGACACCGGCGCCTAACCGATTTGAAGACCTTGACAACGTCAGTATCCTTTTTATATGCTCCTTGGCCTGAGAGGCCCCCTTTTTATGTGTTATCAGGCCTGAGGTGCGCTTGGTCGCCTAAGCCTCTTCCCCGGCTGACTTGTGTAATACGGCTGGAGGCGAGGTTCCTACTCACCCTTGAAACTCCACCGGCCTGCCCTTACCGTTTACGGCCTAAAACACTGCAAGATTCCATGCGTCTCAGGGGCGGCCTGTGCGAACCATTACTTTCTTTTTTCTTCTTTTTACTGAGTACACCCGTGTACTTATCCGATCTGGGGGCTGCGCGTTCAGCGCCTCCTGTGTGCTTTTTGATTTTTCTTTTTGGACTTTTTGAAATTTTTTACTTATCTTATTCCGCTGCTTTCTTAATATCTGTTGCTAAACTGCACTCTGAATTTATTGTTATACTACTTGATTTTCACTGTTGACCGTCCCGCGCCGGGTACCCCCCACGAGTCAGTGCCTACACAGTGTGTTGGTGGTGTACGCACCCCCCCTGTGACCTGAGACTCCCCCGCGCCCACTCGGTGACGTGGTGAACTGTCTCTTTAGGCACGTGCTCCTTGTGTATATATTTGTACCATTGTAATTGGTTATCTGTCTTTGTTCCCCTGTACCTGGTTTGCCCTACTGGGCGCTCCCCCATATTCCCTTCTCAGTCCTTTCATATTGTTATCTCTCTCACGATTATACCATGGCCACCGTCCCCCGCACTCTTAAAGTTCTCTCCATTAACGCGAAAGGCCTGAACATACCCGAAAAGCGCCATGCGGCCCTCAGGGAATTTACATCACTTCACGCGGATGTAGTATTAGTGCAGGAAACCCATTTTCCACATGCCCGGCCTCCCTCCTTCAAAAACCACAAATATTCTACTGGTTATTTCAGTAATGCTACTGCTGGTAAAGTTTGCGGAACAGCGGTGTTGTTTTCTCGCTCCACCCCGTTTAGCAACTCGACCTCCTTGTTAGATCCCGCTGGTCGTTACACGTTTGTGAAGGGCCAAATTGGTGCGCAGTGGTACACTTTCGTCTCCATATACCTCCCGAATCGACAGCAACACTCCGCCATTCGTTCTATACTTCGTCGACTGCAGGACTTCCAGGAGGGTATCTTAGTGGTGGGGGGGACCTCAACCTACCACTTGACGCTCGCCTGGATACCTCTAGAGGTGTCACTAGCACCCCACACACCGTCCTCCGCCGCATTCAACTTGCGCTACAATCCCTGAGATTGATGGACTGCTGGCGCTCGCTCTTCCCCTCCACACGAGATTACACATATTATAGCGCTCCGCATCAGCTCTACACACGCCTCGACTACATCTTTCTCCCTTTCGGTAGTATGCACCTCCTTGAATCTGCCACCATTGGCCCCATGACCTGGTCGGATCATTGCCCGGTCCTGATCACGCTCTCCTCCCCCCTCGCCCGCCCTAGGGAGAAACTCTGGCGCCTCAATGAATCCCTTCTCACCGACCCCCAGATTAAAGAAGGCCTCCACAACGCACTACACAATTATTTTACGGAGAATGACACACCCGACTGTTCCCCGCAGTTTATTTGGGAAACACATAAGGCTGTCATCAGGGGATACCTTATACCACAGAGCGCGCGGCGTAAGAGAGAACGCACCGAGCAGCAGGAATCCCTATTGCAGAGCTTAGCGGCCCTGGAACGATCCCATAAACTGCACTCTGACGACGACACCTACGCTGAATTGCTGGACCTTAGGTCACAGCTCCGTTCACTTTTTAATAACAGGGCTCAGAAGGCCTTCCTGACGGTACGTAAAACCTTCCATGAACACGGAAATAAATGCGGCAGACTCCTAGCTAATGCCCTCCGAACCCACCGACAGGCACTATATGTCACCCATCTTCGCACCCCCCAGGGAACCACCGTTACCCTCCCGAAAGATATGCTCGGCCTCTTTCGTGATTATTATACTAAGCTATATGGCCTCGCCCCGGCTCCCAACCAAACGGCCCCTGACACCACCCAGCGCTTCCTTCGCACTCACGCTCAAAACTGACGCCACACATGAGGTCCTCTATTGAAGGTCCAATCACTGCGGAGGAACTGCATGAAGCGATCAAGCAAATGCCAGTGGGTAAGACCCCGGGGCCTGATGGTTTTACCCTTAAATACTATAAAACGTGCGAAAAGCTCCTCTCTCGCGCCTGGCTGGCTGCTTTTAACGGACTGACTGTACCTGCATCCCAAATTGCCCCACAAACACTCTCTGCCACCATCACATTAATCCCTAAACCTGATAAAGATCATGCCCTGTGTGCTAATTATAGACCAATTTCCCTCCTGAATCAGGACGTAAAACTTTTTGCTAAGGTACTTGCTCTGCTCATCACAAACCATATGAGACACCTGATCCACCCTGACCAGACGGGATTTATCCCAGGGAGGGAGGGGCGAGAAAATACTACGCTGGCCATTAACTTGATTCATGCTGTCCAGAGACCTGGCACCGGTCCGACCCTGCTCCTCTCCACCGACGCTGAGAAGGCGTTTGGTAGTGTACACTGGCCTTTTTTATTCCAGACTCTACATCATATGGGATTTGGCCCCAATGCCCTGCGCTGGATAACCGCCTTATAAGACTCACCTACCGCTCGTATTAATCTAAATGGCACCTTGTCCTCCCCCTTCATCATTAAAAATGGCACTCGACAGGGTTGCCCTCTCTCCCCTCTTTTATTTGCATTATCTCTGGAACCCCTCCTTCAAGCTGTCAGGGCCAACCCCTCTATCCATGGTGTCTGTGTTGGACGCCACACACATAAGGTGGTGGCGTATGCAGATGATCTGCTATTTTTTGTACAGCAGCCCCAGATTTCCCTACCTTCACTCATTGAACTACTACGCGAATATGGCTCGCTCAGTAATTACAAAATTAATATGTCAAAATCGGAAATCCTGAATATTTCAATACCTGCTCCCCTTAGCACACACATTCAATCCACATTCCCCTTTCGATGGTGTACTTCCTCTCTTAAATATGTCGGAGTCCACCTCAACCCAGCGGTATCAAATCTTTATGCCACAAATTTTGTCCCCCTGCTTCGGGACCTGGAAAAAGACCTTGCTCGATGGGCCATCCCGCACATCACGTGGTTTGGACGCATAAATGTCCTTAAAATGAACGTTCTTCCAAGAGTCCTTTATTTATTGCAAACCCTGCCGATACATGTCCCATCTGCCTTCTTCCGCTCCTTGCAATCTCTTTTCATTAGATATGTCTCGGCCGGGAGTAAACCGAGACTGAGCGTGACATTGCTGACAGCCCCTCGCTCTCGTGGAGGTCTAGCTCTGCCACATCTGCAGCGCTATTACCAGGCTGTTCATCTTCTGCGATTGGTGGAGTGGAGCTTGGGTACCTCTGGTAAACAATGGGTGGCGTTGGAGCATGAACTGGCAGGCCGCTCGCTAACCTCCCTCCCTTGGCTTTTAGGCACCGCTGCCCTTACTGACATCCCCGCACACCCGACAGTTTCGGTCACACTGGCCATCTGGCGTCGGCTACAGAGGTCCACACAGCTAGCCCCCTGGCCCTCTCCGCTTCTCCCTCTCAGTCACTTACCGGCCTTCTCGCCACGACTGCTACCTCTCACTGACGCGGCTCTGCCACGAAACCCCCTACCTGGCCTTTACATAGATGGTGACCGACCTAAAGCCCCAAAGGACGTACCGTTGGCTCACCCCGACTCCTTTCTTATGACATTCCATATGCACTGCCTCATAACCTATCTCCGCTCCCTGGCTCCATTAGAAAAATACACTCGCCCACTGACCGTTATTTGAACAAGTGATCACCCGTAAGACTCTTCCCCAACATGGCATATCGACTCTGTACGGTGTCCTGCAAAACCTCTCCCCCTCCACACCCCCATATGTGGCGAAATGGGAGACGGAACTCCACCAAACATTCACAGAGGAAGAGTGGAGTCAAATGTTTGCGCTCAATACCCGGTGTTCCATTGCTACTCGTACACAAAAAACGGCTTACAAGCTGCTGTCGCAATGGTATAGGGCGCCCACCACTATTGCTACATATTCGGTCACGGCAGATGCCTCCTGCTGGAGGTGCGGATCACAGCGCGCTGACCTCTTGCATGTATGGTGGTCCTGCCCAGTGCTGAAACCCTTCTGAACACTGGTTCACGATGCCATTAGCAAAATCTCTGACACTCCACCTTCCTATACACCAGCGGCCATGCTGCTCCACCACACACCGCTACCTGTGGACACCTACAGAAACTCTCTTGATATTCGTCTACTGAACGCCGCCAAAGCGGTAGTACCCAGGCACTGGAAATCCCCGATAGCCCCCACTTTTCGAGAATGGCTAGGTGAAGTCCAACGTATCAGGGACGTAGAGGATCTGTTGCACCAATCCTCCGGCACCTCCGCCAAACACCTGCGGCGTTGGTTTTATTGGTCTACACCAGCCTGCTCCCCACCTCGCAACTCAGTAGATCTCCCTTGACCGCAATTGAACAACAAATGACTGGCCAACCCCCTAGTTTCTTTTAGTTCAAAAGAATATTTGTGTTTATGAGAATGACCCAGTTATTTTTTGGGAGTATGGTATAGAGAAACTGCCTGTACTTTTATCTTGTGGTAAAAGCTGATAAGTGTGATTTATTTATAATGAAACAGGATGTGTAGGAGAATTACTGAGTACATTTATCTGTATAATGGAGTGTGTGTGCATGTGTGTGGGAAAAGAGCATGTGTGTGCGTGGCTGAGAACACGGGTATGGCAGCAAAAATATATGTTAATATCTATGTGCAAGGGAGCAGGGCACTTAAGGGGTTAACTGAACTGCTCACAAGTAGGGATGAGCTGTTCGGTTCGGACGGTTCGGAGTTCGACCCGAACTTAGCCTGTTCGATTAGATCGCGAACTCCGAACATTTCCGGGTGTTCGCCGCATGTTCGACCACAATGCATCACAATGGACCACAATGCATTTTCCCACTGGCCTGAAGCTCGTAATTGGCTACAGCCTTGCACCTGACCACAGGTCTGGTGCAAGACAGGTTCAACAGTATGCCAATCACGGCTCAGAGTCCTGATTGGGCAAATTTTGCCCAATCATGGGCTCACAGAGCTAAGTCCCGCAGCACACTATATAACGTTTCCACACATAGCTACAGCACGCATTTTGAGAGGAGATTTCAGAGGAGATAGTTGTGTGTTGTTACTGCCGGTCTGCCACGCTACTGGGGGGGTCTGGGGGGGTCTCATTTCTACCAAATATCAGGGAATTTAGGTGATGTGTGTCTTGTCACTGTGCCAGCAAGTTTTTTTGGGGTTTACAAATTTCTTGATAACATTTGTGAATTGAGGTGATCTTCTGTGTCTTGTCACTGTGCCAGCAAGTTTTTTTGGGGTTTACAAATTTCTTAAAAACATTTGTGAATTGAGGTGATCTTCTGTGTCTTGTCACTGTGCCAGCAAGTTTTTTTGGGGTTTACAAATTTCTTGAAAACATTTGTGAATTGAGGTGATCTTCTGTGTCTTGTCACTGTGCCAGCAAGTTTTTTTGGGGTTTACAAATTTCTTAAAAACATTTGTGAATTGAGGTGATCTTCTGTGTCTTGTCACTGTGCCAGCAAGTTTTTTTGGGGCTTACAAATTTCTTGAAAACATTTGTGAATTGAGGTGATCTTCTGTGTCTTGTCACTGTGCCAGCAAGTTTTTTTGGGGTTTACAAATTTCTTTAAAACATTTGTGAATTGAGGTGATCTGTCTCTTGTCACACAGCCAGTACCACGCAGTATTTTGGGGCTCACTAATTTCTACAAAACATTTGTGAATTGAGGTGATCTGTCTCTTGTCACACAGCCAGTACCACGCAGTATTTTGGGGCTCACTAATTTCTGTAAAACATTTGTGAATTGAGGTGATCTGTCTCTTGTCACACAACGAGTACCACGTAGTATTTTGGGGCTCACTAATTTCTACAAAACATTTGTGAATTGAGGTGATCTGTCTCTTGTCACACAGCCAGTACCACGCAGTATTTTGGGGCTCACTAATTTCTACAAAATATTTGTGAATTGAGGTGATCTGTGTCTTGTCACACAGCCAGTACCACGCAGTATTTTGGGTGTCACTAATTTCTACAAAACATTTGAGAATTGAGGTGATCTGTCTCTTGTCACACAGCCAGTACCACGCAGTATTTTGGGGCTCACTAATTTCTACAAAACATTTGGGAATTGAGATGATCTGTGTCTTGTCACACAGCCAGTACCACGCAGTATTTTGGGTGTCACTAATTTCTACAAAACATTTGGAAATTGTTATAATCCGTGTGTTCTCACTGGCTGCCAACCATCAAGGGGTCTCACTGATTTATAGGAGGTTTCACTGCCACCCATCAAGGGGTCTGACATAGGAGGTGTCTGAGACTTGTAATCTGTGTCTTGTCACTGGCTGCCAGCTATCAGGGTGTCTCACTGAGTTATACCAGAGTTCTTTAAATCTTTATACCAGAGTTGTCAAGCCTCAGCCCTGAGAGTCTGCTGTGGTCAGCCTGGGTCACATGCTCTCATTACCTGCTTCCCACCTACGGGTTAACTCTGTGTCTGAACCTGAGGTTTTGCATAAAACCAGACCACACCCTCCTCCCCTTTGCTCTTTCATTTTGTGTTTTTCCCTTCCTGTGTTCAGAGGTCTTGAGAGCTCCCTCTTGTCATTTGTATGTTTCCTGATTTATTTTGCTCTGCCGTGCATCCTTGCTGTGTCTGCATTACCTGGTTCCTGCTTGCTGGACGATCCACTGCGTGGCCCACTATCCAGTGGGTCCAGAGACTCTCAAGTGGCTTCCAGCCCTCCAGCTCTCTCCAAGGAGACCAACCTTCTATCAAGGTACATTTGCCTAAAGGCTCCTGCTTCTCCTCAAGCGGATCTGGAGAGAGACTACGTGGTCCACCATCCACTTGCCTATTTTCTATGTTACCGTCTGTTCTGTGCTGGACTGTTTGCTGTGAACCATTCTTTAATACAGCCTTATTGTACATATACTGCCTCCAGTGTCTGTGTGCCTGCCTACCCCCAGCGCTTGGGATTATATATCACAACACAGAGGCTGTGCCATGGCTCCTTCGTGGCGCGAGCCTGACATAATGAAAGAGCCCAACACCAGGCCCGTGGGGGTAATCCATGCACTGGAGGACATTGCTTATCAGCTGCTGCTTGTGGTAGAGGATGTATGGAATCTCATGGACTGTTTTCCTCTTACACCTGCCCCTGTCAGGCCTTCACCAGAGAGCAGAGCATTGCAGCAACCAGCTGTGGCTAATCGCTCTCCACCTGAATGCAGAGCCCAGGCACCTTTTGTGGAGTCACAGAGAGAAAGGCGTAGAAGGCTGAACCAATGCTTCTACTGCGGGTCAGATCTGCACCGAATAGATGTCTGTCCCATCAGACCTGCTAAACCTCAAGCCGCTGCTCCTGTGCCACGCCAAGCCACTGCTCCTGTGCCACGCCAAGCCACTGGTCCTGTGCCACGCCAAGCTGCTGGTCCTGTGCCACGCCAAGCTGCTGGTCCTGTGCCACGCCAAGCTGCTGGTCCTGTGCCACGCCAAACTGCTGGTCCTGTGCCACGCCAAGCCGCTGCCAAATCCCGTCAGACTCCAGTTGCTGCCAAGCTTCGCCAAGTTGCTGCCAAGTCCCGCCAGACTCCAGCTGCTGTCAAGCCTCGTCAGGCTACCAATGTTGGCAAGCTTCGCCGAACTCCTGTACCCAGGAGGCCTGCATCCAGTGTGGTCTCCTCGGAGGAGGAGAGTTCTAAGGAGGACTTGATTGCCGAGTACATGGAGACTCTGCCTACTGAGCCCAGCGAGGAAGAACCCATGGGTGTGGAGCCCACATTCCCCACAGACCAAGAACCTATGGAGGTTGCTCCTTTCCTGGTGGCCTCTACTATGACCCCCCCAGACTGCTAAGCATCCTCAAGGTGATCCTGGATGACAAATTGGGGCCCTGCTTAAGAGACCTGCATTCAATTCGGGGTTCTATGGTTGTGACACCCTACCTTCTGAGACTCAACCAAGCCCACCAGACCAAATCCAGACTCTGTCCATAGCCTCTGATGGCTTCATCGTGCCGGACTCTGAGCTTGCTGTATATGAACAGCGCCTGGCAGCTAAGGAGCCAGTTCCTTCACCCATCGTCGTGGGGGTTGCCACCAGCAGCCCTCTCACGCCTGTGCCACCTGTGACCAGTCCTACTCCTGAGGGCTGTGTCTGGGCATCCAACGGGACTTTGGTCCGGAAAGAGGACTTGGAAATCTTTGAACAGGCCCTACATGCTCAAGGGGACATTTATGATGATCCAGACTCAGACTCTGATAGTTGGTGGTAACCTCCTTGCTACTTCCCTGATTTGGGCATGTCCTAGGTGCCCGGAGTGCACCTTGTAAGGAGGGAGGTACTGTCATGCCTCAGCCCTGAGAGTCTGCTGTGGTCAGCCTGGGTCACTTGCTCTCATTACCTGCTTCCCACCTAAGGGTTAACTCTGTGTCTGAACCTAAGGTTTTGCATAAAACCAGACAACACCCTCCTCCCCTTTGCTCTTTCATTTTGTGTTTTTCCCTTCCTGTGTTCAGAGGTCTTGAGAGCTCCCTCTTGTCATTTGTATGTTTCCTGATTTATTTTGCTCTGCCGTGCATCCTTGCTGTGTCTGCATTACCTGGTTCCTGCTTGCTGGACGATCCACTGCGTGGCCCACTATCCAGTGGGTCCAGAGACTCTCAAGTGGCTTCCAGCCCTCCAGCTCTCTCCAAGGAGACCAACCTTCTATCAAGGTACATTTGCCTAAAGGCTCCTGCTTCTCCTCAAGCGGATCTGGAGAGAGACTACGTGGTCCACCATCCACTTGCCTATTTTCTATGTTACCGTCTGTTCTGTGCTGGACTGTTTGCTGTGAACCATTCTTTAATACAGCCTTATTGTACATATACTGCCTCCAGTGTCTGTGTGCCTGCCTACCCCCAGCGCTTGGGATTATATATCACAACACAGAGGCTGTGCCATGGCTCCTTCGTGGCGCGAGCCTGACAAGAGTTGAATCAGAGTTCTGTATATATTAATCTATATATCACTCACCATGTCTGAAAGAACAAAAAGGACAGGCAGACGCTCCCAGACACAGATAAGAGGGCAATCAGCCCCTGTGTTGGGAGGCTGTGCCTCTGGTCGTGGTGGACGTGGTGCATCCTCTGCAGGGGCATGCTTGTCCTTTCTAACTGGTGCTGGCCGTCTTAAGCAGCAGCAACATACAGAGGACTTGGTGGATTGGCTAACCAGGCCATCCTCATCCTCTGAGTCCTCTGCCAGCCAGTCTTCTAGTGCTTTACAGTCCACCTCAGCTGCCAAAGCATCTAATGCAGCCTCCATGTCCACAGCTACTCCTGCCGTAGCCTCGCTATCACACACGGAGGAGTCAGCTGAATTGTTCGACTACAATGACAGTGACATGCTGCTTGAGGATGCGCAGCAAGTACAGTGCTCTGATTCAATCTCTGAGGTTGAGGAAGGGAGTATAATCAACCTAGAGGAAGGGGGTGCCAGTGATGACACACAAATAACTGGCACTCATGTTGCCCCAGCAGCTGCAGCATACTGCCACGTTGGCTCCAGTGACGAGGAGATAGGGGGTGATGATGACAATGATGATGAGGTCACTGACTCCACCTGGGTGCCTGATCGAACAGAGGAATTAAGTGAGGAAGAGGGGGAGGAGGAGACACAGCAAACACAAGGCACAACATCCTCTGTGACCAACCGTAGCAATAGCCAGTCCAAGGCATCACATGTCAGAGCTGCTCCGGTGCAGAGCGCTGTTGTCTCGAACACATGCAGGAACTCTGTTGTCTGGGAGTTCTTTAAGAAATGTTCAGTAGAGCGCAGCATTGCTATTTGTAATCTATGTCAGATGAGGCTTAAGCGTGGGAAAGATACAGGACACTTGGGTACCACGTGCTTGAGGCGACATATGAAAAACTGCCACACATCCCGTTGGCGCAAAACTTTGCATAGGTCCTCCTCCTCCTCATCTGTCTCTACCCCCACTGTATGTCCTGCCATGTCATTGCCTACAACCTCCACTGACAGGGATGATGCTACAGTAATGGATGTACCAGGTCCTTCCTCACAATGTGACATCATCCCAGCAGCTGAAGATTTACGCAGTCAGATTACGTTGCCGCAGCTGCTGCAGCGAAAGAAAAAATATAGTCCCAACCATCCCCAAGCACAGCGCCTAAATGCCAGCTTAGCAAAATTACTTGCATTGCAGCTGCTGCTTTTCCAGCTGGTGGACTCTGCTCCCTTCCGTGAATTTGCTGAATGTGCTGTACCACAGTGGCAGGTTCCAAAACGCCATTACTTTTCACGCAAGGCCATTCCAGCACTATACCAGCACGTGGAAGACAATGTTATCCAGTCATTGGGAAAGGCAGTCAGCAACAAGGTGCATGTGACTTTAGACACGTGGTCCAGCAAGCATGGACAGGGTCCTTACATTTCCTTCACGGCACACTGGGTAACTCTGATTGCAGCTGGGAGGGATCCAAGACGGGGCTCTGTGCTGGAGATTGTTCATCCACCACGCCTCCAGAAAGCTGCTTGTATGAGGTCTGTCTGCTCCACCACCTCTCCCTCTTCCTCCTCCTCCTCCTTCTCTGTCTCTGGCGAAGTGGCAGTTAAACCGACGCCTGACAGGGTCTACGCAATGGCTCAAGCATAAAGATACCATACTGTGCTTGAGCTGGTTTGTTTAGGGGACAGGAGCCGCACCGGGACAGAAATTCTGTCAGCTCTGCAGGGGCAGGTGCAGAGATGGTTAACACCACGCCAGCTTCAGCTGGGAATGATCGTCTGCGATAATGGCAGCAACCTTCTCTCCGCCCTACGCAAGGGTAAATTGATGCATGTACCATGCCTAGCACATGTCCTAAATCTAGTGGTACAGCGTTTCCTAACCAAGTACCCAGGGCTGCCAGAGCTTCTCATCCAGGCCAGAAAAGTCTGCAGCCACTTCAGACGGTCATGCCCAGCAAGCGTTCGCCTGGCAGAAATTCAAAGAGAATCCCACCTTCCCACAAACCGTCTGATCTGTGACATGCCCACCAGGTGGAACTCGACATTAGCAATGCCGCAGCGTCTGCACAAGCAGCAGAGGGCCATCAACGAGTACCTGTGTGAGTATGGCACAAGGACAGGTGCAGGTCAACTTGTTCCCCCCCCCCCCCGCAGTGGCTGATGATCAAGGATACATGCACTGTACTGTCACCATTTGAGGAGGCAACGAGGATGGTGAGCAGGGACAGTGCATGCATCAGTGACACAATTCCTTTAGTGTTCCTGCCGGAGCACACTCTGCGGGGAATTATAGATGTGGCTCTAGAGGCAGAGCAGCGGTAGGAAGAGGAGGCCTTCCCTAGCTCTGAAAGGCCCCAAAGTCTTTCCGCAGACAGCATTCCAGTGGGTCCTACTCAGATCAGACAAGAGGAGGATGAGGAGGAGGAGGAGGAGGCAGAATATTTAAGTAGTGGGGGCATTGAAAGTGGGGATTCCTCAAGGGAGGGTTTCGTGTGCCCAGAAACACAAGGGCTAGTGCGTGGCTGGGAGGAGGAAGTGCAGGATACGGTCATCCTCATTGACCAGGAAGACTCGGAAGCTAATGTCACCTCCAACCTATGCTGCATGGGCTCCCTAATGATGCAAAGCCTGCTAAAGGACCCCAGGATTCGTGCTATCAAGGAGAGGGATCATTACTGGTTGGCAACCCTTCTTGATCCACGATACAAGGGTAAAGTTGCAGAGCTCATCCTGCCCGCACAGAGGGAGCACAGGATGAAAAAACTTGAGGGTGCTCTAAAGCGACACTTGTGTAACACCTTTCCAGGCACTGGTAGATTACCAAGTGCTGACACACGTGCTTCTGAGGCTGCGGGTGATCAGAGGAATAGTGGTGAAGGCCAGGGCCGCTTGACTGATGCATTTTTTAATTTTTTTAGTCCTCGACACCCAGGGACGTCAAATGTAGGCACCCATTGCCAGCGTCTTCACCATATGGTGCAGGACTACCTAGGGGCAAGGGCAGACCTGGATACCTTTCCAGAAGATGATCCACTGGCTTACTGGGTGTTGAGATTGGATCACTGGCCAGAACTTAGCTAATATGCTATGCAGCTACTAGGTTGCCCTTCATCTAGTGTGCTTTTCGAAAGGACGTTCAGTGCCGCTGGAGGTTTTGTCACAGACAAAAGAGTGCGTCTGTCCACCGACTCTGTAGACCGGCTGACATTTATAAAAATGAATCAGTCCTGGATCAGCAGCTATCAATCCTCTGATGCTGAAGTAATGGAATAGATCGGGGATGTCCTCTTCTGCATTCACAAAACCTCCTGCACTGAACTCTTCCACAATACCACAAAAGGGTTACAGTGTGAAGGCACTTGCTGCCATGAAAGGCACAATATTTGGCTGCACTGACGCCTGTGCCAGATTTATATCATTTTAATTTTTTGAACCGCAGGGTCCAACCCTGCACTCTTCCACAATACCACAGAGGGGTTACTGTATTATGATGGCACTTGCAGGCCTGGCACCAAAAGCACAATATCTGGGTGCACTGATGCCTTGACCAGAATCATATCTTTTCAATATAGGACCACATGGTCCACCCCTGCATTCTTCCACAATACCACAGTGGGGTTACTGTATGATGACCCTTGCTGGCCTGGCACCAAAGGCACAATATCTGGGTGCACTGACGCCCATTACCAGATAAAAAACTTTTCAATATAGGACCGCAAGGTTCACCCCTGCATTCTTCCACAATACTACAGAGGGGTTACTGTATGATGATACTTGGTGGCCTGGCAGTCTTGCACCAAAGGCAGAATATCTGGGTGCACTGACGCCTTGACCAGAATCATATCTTTTCAATATAGGACCGCAAGGTTCACCCCTGCATTCTTCCACAATACTACAGAGGGGTTACTGTATGATGATATTTGCTGGCCTGGCACCAAAGGCAGAATATCTGGGTGCACTGACGCCTTGACCAGAATCATATCTTTTCAATATAGGACCACATGGTCCACCCCTGCATTCTTCCACAATACTACAGAGGGGTTACTGTATGATGACACTTGCTGGCCTGGCACCAAAGGCACAATATCTGGGTGCACTGACGCCCATTACCAGATAAAAAACTTTTCAATATAGGACCGCAAGGTTCACCCCTGCATTCTTCCACAATACCACAGAGGGGTTACTGTATGATAGTACTTGCAGGCCTGGCACCAAAAGCACAATATTTGGGTGCACTGCCACTGACGCCTGTCATATCCTCAGAGGGGTTACGGTGTGACGGCACTGTTGGGTGACGCTAAAGGACCAATTTTGAAGCACCTATTGTTACTTTCATCCAAAGCCTTCATACGTTTCACCATAATTTAGCCAAAAAAATCAGTAAACTTTTTCTGCGTGTACGAAAATGTCTCCTCTTTTCATACAGACTGCCGCCCCAAGCAGTTGTTTATGGATAGATTAAAGGAAAAGCATTTACCGTAATTTGAAACATCATTTTTTTGTTTTTAAGTGTTTCTATACATCCTAGAAATTTGCCACTTCACGGGCAGGTTATGGGGACCTCCTAGGCACGATATTTGAAGGAATTTTTGGGTTTTATTTTTAACCCTTATTTCATGGAAAACTCACTGTCCCTTTAAAAACGTTTTTTTAAAACTTTTTGTCCTTGTTTCCTGTCCCCCAGGGCACTCCCCGGACCCCCATACACCTTTTATGGCAAATATCTAGCATATATGCCCTCTTGGAGGGCACTCTAAAAACCGAATTTTCAGCCCCATTGACTTGCATGGAGTTCGAGTTTCGGTTCTGGTTCGGACCCGAACATATGGGAAGTTCGGGTTCGGGCCCGAACCGAACTCGGGGGTGTTCGGCTCATCCCTACTCACAAGCTATGCTTATGATCAATTGTAAAGTATTGAATTACCTTCCGTTAGATCATAACTGTTTTACAAGCCAATTGCTAATCTTCAAATAATTCTTTTGTCACGAAAAATGAAAATGTAAAGGCCTGAAATGGAAATTGAGAGAATGACAGAAGGGATGAGAGGAGAGTTGTGAAGGGAAGGAGTACTGAGTTTGCAGAATTGAGTCAGTGCAGCTGTTGCATGAACCTGCTGTTAAAGCCAAACACATCTCACTATAAGCATGCATGAAGAAGGGGGAGCGTAAATTTGGCAGAAGTCCGTACCAAACTGACATAAGTAATTCAGCCATGGCATGTGATTTGTGACGGCCTAAGGAAAAGAAAGTATTTGATATATATTTTATCCGGTGCACAAAATAGCAGTAGTCCAGGTTTTCATGGCACAATATGTATTGCTGTAACATACATCTCATACAGTCTTTTGCCTATATATTCTATTAGGTATTATTTTTAAAATATTCAAAAATGGAGAACATGTGACTAAATTGGTCTATAAAAATAAGCTATTGTATTGTAACCATAATTAACAAACTAATTTTTTCTGGTGCATTTTGGCACATTAGGAGTTATTCAAAGAGAACTGAATTGGCCACCAAATTGCAAATTTCACTGTACCCTGTACAGTGCAATTTCATGGCAATTCGGCTATTCAAAAAGCTGGCAATTCACCAAATAGTGCTAAATTTCTAGTGAAATACGTGCAAGTCGCCAGCAGTGAGATTCCCCATAGAGAAGTGATTGTTAATCTATTCGCTGAATGCTGAACAGTAGCGAAAAGTTGGCGAAATGCCAAGATTTTCGTTGCTTTCTTTCGATATGTTTAAGAGATGAATCCCTTGTAAATCAATGTAAAAAAATCCCCTTTTTTTACATTTTTATTTATTCTTTTTATTTGCAGCAAAAAATCTTTTTACTAATTTATTTATTTTTCGAAATATTTGATTCCGATTTATTTTTATTTTTTAATGCCTTTTTTTTATTTATTCTGTAGCAAACCTTTTTATTGTTATTCATAGGACCTTATATATTATTTCCATGCGCTTTCATGCATTATTTTTGTTTAAAATGCCGTTTAAGGCTAATGTCAGACGAGCGCACTCTGCGTCCGTGCACAACGGACGGACGTTCTGACGGAAGATGCTGTAGACACCACATGGTCAGTTGTTTTTGACAGACGTTGAAAAAACAAGGGAATTATGTGAAACAAAATTAACCCTTTCCATGCGGAGGACGCGCTCAGCGCATCCTGCCGCATGTCCATTTCGCTGCGGAGGACGCGCTGAGTGCGTCCTCCCTTTGCAACGGCGGCCCCCGGTGCGGGCTGACATCCTCGATGTCAGCCCAGCCTCTGGGACCCCGGCGGGCACGATAGACGTCATCGCTCCTACGCGATGAAGTCTATTTCAGGCACCCCCCCGCCATTGCGGGGAAGGTGCCTGAAGGGGAGGGGGGGGGAGGTCCTCTACCACTCCCCGTCCGTGTGGGCCATCGGGTAAAGACAGGTACCGCTTGGAAGGGCACAGCCTTCCCTTCCAAGCAGCGGCTGTCTTTAACCCCTAGGGGGCTGGATCACGATATGGCGCTAACATGCGCAGTATCACGGTCCCCTCCCGGAGCTGGACGACATCTTGGATGTCGGCCAAGCTTCCGGGATATCCCCCTAACGACTGGCGTCATCGCGCATAGCGCGATGTCGCCAGTTTTGCAATTAACCCCTTGCTGCCACCTATGGTGGAGATAGGGGGTTCATTGGAACCCCCTATCTCCCGATCCGTGACAGCTAGGGGTTAATGTTTGATATCATTGGAACGGCCATATAACATGTAAAAAAAATAATTAAAAATAAAAATAAAATTAAAAAAATTTAAAATTTAAAAAAAAACTTTTTTTGTTTTTTTTGTTTTATTAGTGCAGAATATTGTTCCCATTTCAATTATAATGTGAACAATAATGCTGCACTAACGATTTTTTTCTATGGTGGGCGTTGAAAACACGTAATTTTCACCCAAAAAAATAACGATTCCCCGTTTCTAATTTTTTTAACAAGCGCAACCCATAGAAAATATAACCGCAAACGCTTGCATGTTAAAATGTGAAAAAAAACACTTTACACATTGTAAATTATTGAAAAATCTAATTTTATTGCATTTTTTGTTATAATATACAGTCAGGACATAACGTAAACATATAATAATGATATATTATGAATCTGCCGAGTCTGACGGAAAGAACGATATATAATATGTCTGGGTAATATACTAAAATAAGCCTTCAAAACACGTTTAAACATGATGAGCAAAACCGGTAAAAATGAGCTCAGCACAGAGGTGTGAAAAGGCTCAGCAGCGAAAGTGTTAATATGAAAAATGATAAAAAGTTGAAAATTATATGAAAAGCCATTTTGTGCGTCAAGGTGCTGGACGTCGCAAATGCGGTCCGTCTGACATCGTGGCATCCCACACACAGAACGCTATGCGGACGTGGCGCACTTTGCGCGTCCATCCTAGCGGTTTTACGTTCTTGTCTAACTTGCGCCCGTTTGCCACGTGCGCTGTGTGTGAGCAGTTCGGTGCGGACGTACTTCGTGTGTGGGTCTCTATTGATCATGATTCTATGCTACCACGGACATTAAACTGTGCAGCAACACAGATGTGATAACTGCGTTCATCTGACACAGGCATAAAAGTTGAGTTTTTTTATTTATTTTTTACCCCTGTTCCACACCTGGTCAGCTTTTTCAGCGATGTTTGGTGGCTATCAGATTTTTTTGGCGGCATTCGGCAGTCTGTTCAGAGGATCGTCGACTGCGTTTGGCAGTTTATAGGATGCGTTCAGCTGTTTTTCAGCAGCATTCGGTAGTTTATCAGATGTGTTCAATAGCGGTTTGGCAGTGTTCGGTTTATCCGATGCATTTTGTAGTTTTTCTGCGGCGTTCGGCGGTTCATTAGATGTGTTCGGCGGGTTTATTAGCAGCGTTCGGCGGATCCATTCACCGCACTTCAGGAACCCAGCAGTGAATGCTGAATTCACCAGAGGGTCTGCGAATTGAACTTGCCGAAGTGCGCCAAATGAATTTCGGTGCTCTTTAAATAACCCCTATTGTGTTTCATGTGTGTATATACGTTCTGGCTGAATTATTTTCTATATCTCTTTTTTTTTTGCACAAATAGATTTTTTTATCTATATAGCTGTCCGGATTTTGCTTGGTAAAAAAAAAATATTAACATTTGACATAGGCCAAGCTACCTCGGGATAATGTCCCATGTTATTTTATTTAGACTCCCTAGATAAGCTGTGCAGCCCTAATGCACACATTGCACAAACTCAACATAAAAAGGAATTTTCTTGCATTTTTTTAAATGCATGCCTGTATTTGAAAAGTGTTAGCTTCAGGAAACATAAAAATACAGTAAATTAAGTATATATATTTTTAGAAATACAATTGGCCACATCAAACCTAAGGTTTTAACCTACATTATATGGCTCTTTGGTCAAAAACACATTGGGGTTGGCTCTATTCTTCTCAAACTGTTGATAGTGAGCCGTTAATGGTAGAATGTAGTGCAAGCAGGTAACTATCAGATTCCTATTACAGGGTATTATGACTGAGCATGTTATTGACAGTAGCATCTGGTATCCTCTCTCTTACAGTCCATAAGACTCAATGGAAATGAAAATGAGCCGTCCATGAGGTTGCATGTTAATGATCTCACAGGGCTAGCAAAAGGAAACTAATTGTGAACTAATGTTTCCTGTCGTCTTTCTGGTAGCGGAGAGAAGAGGCAGAAGAGGACCAGAGATAAAAATTATTTGTTTGAAAAATTCTTTGCTTATGCGTTGATGTTTGCAGAATCACTTAACACCAAATTTTGAAAAACAGTATTTTTTTCCCTTAATTAACAGATGCATTGACATCGCTGTCTATTCTACAGCTCCCAAAATATTTGTACTACTTATATAAAGTATAGGAAGTGTAAATGCAAGGTATGCTGTGGTATGGGAACCATTAACGTGAAGGAGTGTAGCTCAGGGGTCTAGCCCTAACTAACAGGGTTATCCAAAGAGATTCGAAAAGTCACCGCACGTTCGGTGACTTTTCGTTCTCTTCAATTCGGTTCCTTTTGCCGATTGCATTTCGGTGACCCTGCGGTGTATTCAGCAAGCACCACAGGGTCCCCGAATTGCAGGGAAAAGCTGACGAAAACCTGACGAAACTAACCGAATGCACGCTGAAAACAAGCAAAAACATCCGGATTAACCTTCGAGAGGAGCCGAACAGGAGCCGAAAAGGAGCCGAATCACACAGAGCCGAAGCAGCTGTGACGTAGAGGAGGCAGTGAATAAATTAGAAAAACCATTTGTATGAATCTGGGAAAAAGAAACGCTGTTTGCAAGAAACTACTGAGCGAAAATGTCTGAAATTTTCACAGGAGGTCCAGGAATGATAATAAAGAGGGCTGTTACAAAAAAAATAAGTAAACTGAAAAAAAAAAAAAAAATCGGACTTTTAATTTTTTTTAAAAAATTCAGAAAAATGCTTAAAGTATCCTAAAAAATCTATAAATAAAGAGACTTTTTGCTGCAGAATTTTATAATGAACGGTTTATTAGATATTGAATTAAAACGGGAATATTTTTAACATTGAAGCCTATGGGATTCTCCTGAATTAATTTGCCGAATTAAACCACCGAATGGCAGGGCATTAGGGGAACCTTTCACTGCTGGTTTGTGTTCTCTGAATAGCCGAAGCAGTGCTTTTTTATGGGGATTTCACTGCCCTCGAACAGGGACCGAACAGGCACCGTATGTTCAGGCAATTCGACAGGATTTGGCGAATTGCCTGCTCTCTGGATAGCCGAATGGCCAGGAAAGGTAACCGAACGCTGATTTTCAGCATTCGGTTACCTTTCTCAAGCAATTCGAATCTCTTTGGATAACCCTGTAAGTGTGGGAACTCTCAGATTTTTGCTTCTCAATTGACCAGTGAAATATTGTACTTAACCCACCACTCCACGTGTAAACTTGATATCAGTGTTGAAACAAAAAAGGGGTTATTCAGAGAGCCCTGAAATGTCAGCGACCTCAAATTCCCTGACTCTGCGGTGAATGCTGAATTCACTGCAGGGTCCCTGAAGTGCAGGGAAAAGCCACTGAATGGGTCAAAGAAAAAAAAAATCACCCAAAATTCCCGCCGATACAATTCGAAAAACAAATCGATCTGAAATGCCGCACAAAACCCGCCAAATGTACCCAACAATCTGCTGGAAACAAGCCGAAATTATTGGATCCAGTAACTTTGAGTCCGGTGGCCTATAGGATCCTATTCGATATGCCGCCAGGAACCCGCAGAAATTTATGATTTGGATCTGATCCGATAAATTATCGTCTCTGACCCGATAAGCCACCGCAAACATGCCGAACGTGTCCTGAAAAAAGCCAATGATCCACCGAACATAGCGCCAACCACCTGCCAGAAAAAGCCAACAAGTTGCTGAACAGGGTTAAAAAAAACAAAACTTTGAAAAGGCATTTAAAAAAAAAAATAGTGCATGAAAATAATATATGCGATCCTATCCTGTTACAGAAAAAACTGCCATTTTAAAAGATATGAAAAAATTTTTTATGGAAAAGAAATCCCAAAAAATGTCTAAAAAATAAATAAAGAGACTTTTTGCTGCAAATGAAAAAATAAATGGTTGAATAAATATTTAATAAAAACTGGGATTTTTTTTTTTACATTGAAACCTATGGGATTCGTCTGCTTAAACCTGTCATATGCAACCACCTAAAATCAGGGCACTTAACTGACATTTCGGTGCTTTGTGGTGTTCTCTGAATAAATTAAACATTACTTCCCTATAGGGAATTACACTGATCAGTGTATTTTGGCTGGCAATTCATCCAATATTTGGTGAATTACCAGCTGTCGAATAGCTGAATTGCCATGAAATTACACTGTACGGGGAAGTTGACTGTGCAATTTTGTGGCCAATTCCGTGCTCTTTGAAAAACCTCTTATGTGATCGCTTTACTTAAATTGATTGGTCTGGACATATGGCTGCCTAAGGATGAGGATAAGGGTTAACGTCAGGGAGGAAGTTAACCTTTGGTTATGATAATGTAAAAGGGTTACATTCACAGGGGAAAGCTTATTTAGATATAAGGTTTCTAATAAGAGGAGAGTACATATTTATGTTTACATATATGGTTTGACAACAATGTACTCTTATGATGCACTGAACTTTACAATAATTAATTATTAATCATTGAACAGAAAACAAGTTGTGGCCTTCTATATCCCACTCGATGGTGTTACGCATTTTATTTGGCAAAGATTGGTCAAGTAAGGGTTATGCACCCTACGCCTGCTGGGCATCCAAAATAATGGCTTCACGAATTCTGCATACTGCAGGATTGCATTTGTGAGGCACTGTCCATCAGGATGAATAAATCGTACATGTTCAGGTAACCCTACCTGGAAGCAGGCATCTACTGGCCATCGGGACTACTGGGAGATTCCCAGTGGGCCGATGGCTCAGTGGGCAGTAAGGGCAGCTCAGGCTGCCCTTAACCCCTGGGTTGTGGAAGACATCATGGGGATTCCCCGCAGCATGCGGAGGACATCCCCCATAAGTCATGGGTACCTTGCAGCCTTGGGGAAGACCTCCATGGGTCTGGGGGGGAATCCCACAGTGGTCTGACTTCCTGGAAGTCAAACCATGCCCTGGGACCTCACTGTGCGATGACATCAAAAAGGGAATTCCCTATGCAACATATACAGTGGTCTTTAGGACCCCCTTAGCAGCTAGAGGACCATGCATCGTATGGATGTCAAGGCCAGAGCATGGCCTTTCCACCGATACTAAACATGACCAGGTTATGTTTAAACATCAAAAAATTAAATTAAAAATTAATTTTTTAACAATGCAGCACTACCCGTACACTTTTCAATTATAAAGTGAACAATAATGCTGCACTAACTCACGTTCTCATTTCCCACTACGCCAACAAGTGTAAAGACGATAGCACGAGGCATAATTAAACATTGGATCATCTAGAACCTAAACAGGCGCACTACAGCGAGGGGTGCAGGGGGTCCTGTACAATCCTGTGTCTGACTTTTACAACACACAAGATCAAGTAAGATGTTTAAACATAAAAAAATATTTGTTTAGTCAACCTCCTAAGAAAGGAGTAGGCCTATTTCTTTTGTGTTCATTTTGTTTGGCACTGCAAGGTGCTTAAAGGGGACAGTGTACCCATTGTTAAAAAGTCTTTGTATTGCTGAGTTCAATAAAAAAGTGGTACACCCTCCATCAGCGATGTAGCTTGGCCTAGGCCGACAAGGCCTAGGGTGGCAATTTACAGGGGGCGGCTACACGCCGCTCGGTGGGACCCACCGCTCGATGGAACCTGCCACCCTGCCGGAACTGAGACCCGCCCCCCATGGCCGCCGGTTCGTGAATACGGCTGCCGAGCATTTCTGTTGCTGAGCTGCAGCGCTGGGAGGAAGTGGTCATATGACGTCACTTCCTCCCAGCGCTCCACCATGCTGCAGAGAAGATGCCGAGAAGGAGAGGTGACCCAGCCACCAGCCCTCAGGTCAATTAAATTAAATAGGTGGGGGGTTAAATTAAATGACAGAGGTGGGGTTAAATGAAAGAGGTGGGGTTAAATGAAATGAAAGGAGGGGGTAGGGGGATTATGAATTGAAAAGAGTTTGGAATGAAATGAGCTTGAGTTTTATTGCTGTGCAGCTGTGATACGCTCATACACACTGCACATTTCTGTGGGTTTTATTGCTGTGCAGCTCTGATACGCTCATACACACTGCACATTTCTGTGGGTTTTATTGCTGTGCAGCTCTGATACGCTCATACACACTGCACATTTCTGTGGGTTTTATTGCTGTGCAGCTCTGATACGCTCATACACAATGCACATTTCTGTGGCTTTTATTGCTCTGCAGCTCTGATACGCTCATACACACTGCACATTTCTGTGAGTTTTATTGCTGTGCAGCTATGTGCTACGCTCATACACAGTGCACCTTTCTGTGGGTTTATTGTTGTGCAGCTCTGTGATATGCTCATACACAATGCACGTTTCTGTGGGTTTTATTGCTGTGTAGCTCTGATACGCTCATATACAATGCACGTTTCTGTGGGTTTAATTGATGCGCAGTTCTTATACGCTCATACACACTGCACATTTCTGTGTGTTTTATTTCTGTGGAGCTCTGATACACTCATACACAATGCACGTTTCTGTGGGTTTTATTGCTGTGCAGTTAGGTGATACGCTCATACATAGTGCACGTTTCTGTGGGTTTTATTGCTGTGGAGCTCTTAAATGCTCATACACACTGCACATTTCTGTGGGATTTATTGCTGTGCAGCTCTGTGATATGCTCAAACACACTGCACGTTTCTGTGGATTTTATTGTTCAACCAATTAGAGTGGCTGTGATCCAGTATACTTGACGTGCATGGCTGATCTTTTGTAAAAATGCTTGAATTTAAACATTTCATAATTTTATTTATCTCAAGATACATTTGAAATGGTATACAAAATATACAAGTAGGCACTTGGTGTCTACTTTTAATATAAAGAGAGGAAAAGGCGGAGCTCTAAGAGGAAAGGGTGGAGCCTAAATAGGAATGGTGGAGTTTAACCAGGAAGGGGTGTGTCAAATTTAATTTAGAGGGTGCACGAGTTTAGTCAGGCATAGGGCACCACAAAACCTAAATACACAACTGGGTCCTACCACAGGTGTCATTGGAAAGGTCAGAGTCTAGCCTTTCTAACGATAACAAATATGACCAGGTAATGTGTAAAAATAGGAAAAACCAAATATTAAATGGAAGTTTTTTTTTTGTCATTTCTAAGGCGGTGGCATTATTTGCTTTTGTTATAGAGCAAACAATGCGACTGGACTAACTCCCCTTCTCATTTCCCATGCCGAGACCAAATGTGGAAGTGATGGAGATTAACTTTATTATGGATTGATCCATCTAAAACACAAGCTGCCACTCAGTTGGGAAGAGAGCGGGGGTCCTTTGGACCCCTGTATTTCTATTCTTTACATCCCATAAAGTCATGTTAGGTGTTATTGGACAGGCCAGCATCTGGCCTTTCTAATGATACCAAACCTGACCATGTAAAATGTCATGTAAAAAAACCCCACACAAACATAAAAAAATATATATAAAAAATGTATTTATTTTCTGTGCGTGTTTGCATAATTAAAGTGGGTCAGTATGAATGAAGTCCAGGGCTGATTTTTTTCTCCCAGTCCAGCCCTGCCTGGAAGATTCAAATTTAATGACCCACTCATCTACAGTGCCAGCCTATCATGGCCAGTGGAGGAAATCCTTTGATCTCTCCAGTTTGCCTGTAGCACATGAGGATTTTGCCCTATTTTAGTTGATATTTTTTTTTATTCAGGAACAAAAGACTATACTGTCCAGTAGCATATGGTTGTTACAGACTTCTATAAATATTAATGAAAATATAGAATGCCCGTCTATAACCAGATCACTGATTTCATCACTGCTAACCCCCTGCTTGGCCCTAATCAGTCCAGCTTTCGCACCCAGCATTTAACAGAGACTGCTCCGACCAAAGTGACTAATGACTAAATTGCTGCTAAAACCTTAGGTGACTTCTCCCTGCTTATTTTTCTTGATTTTTCTGCTGCCTTTGACTCAATCAACCACCCATTTATACAACTCAAGGTACGTCAACTTATCCTCAGTGACACCACACTCTCCTGGGTCTCATCTCTGCTTTGGCTTCGATCTTTTACTGTCTCCTTCACAGGTGCTTCTTCAACCTCTGTTCCTCTCTCGGTTGGAGTACCTCAAGGCTCTGTTCTCGGTCCCCTTCTCTTCTCAATCTATACTAACTCTCTTGGCAATCTCATCTCTTTCTAAGGCTTCCAGTATAACCTTTATGATGACAACCCCCCAAATCTAAATCTACTTCCTGGTTCTCTCTCATCCTGTGTTGGACTGTGTTTATGCCTGCCTACCAGCTGTCTCTAAATGGATCACTGCTCATTTACTAGCAAGCTCATCCTCTCCAAAACTGTACTTCTTGTATTCCACCCCTCTAAAGCTAACACTCCTACCCCCATTTCCATTCAGGTGAATGGTGCCACTATTACTTCTACCTCACAGGTTCATTGTCTGTGTCCTTATAGACTCCAATCTTGCGGTCACTCCTCACATTCGGTAACTAACCAAGTGTTGCTATTTGCAACTAAAGCACATTGTATGCATCCACTTCTTTCTAAACCAGTTCGCAACTAAAATGCTTACCTTAGCTTTATTACCTCCCGCCTCGACTACTGTAACCCTCTTCAAATTTGCCTTAAGTGATCCCAGATTCTCCCTATGAAGTCTATAATGAATACCTCTGCCAGGCCCATCTATCTCACATTCCCTCCCTCTCACACCTCACCCCTTTGCCACCCTCTGTATTGGCTCCCTGATTCCATTAGAATGAAATTCAAAATGAATGGTCCTCATGTACAAAGCTCTCCATAACCGAGACCCTGCCTACATCTCCTCTCTTATTAGCAAGTATGTTACATACTGGTCACTTTGCTCTGGCATTGACCTGTTGTTATCCTCTTCTCATCCCCACATTGCCAAATCTCGCTTTTAGGACTTCTCCCGAGCTTTTTATGGGACTCCCTCCTGTAACATTCAGTTCTCCCCACCCCTAAACTCCTTCAAGAAGTCTCTAAAAACACATTATTTAAGATAAGCCGATCAGCTCACTTTATAGTTTCCATTGCATCTTTCCTGATCTATCTCTCACACAGTACCCATCAGCCCCACTACTTCTCATACTCTCACATCAGTTTGTCACCCCTCTTCTGTTAAATTGTAAGCTCCAGAACTGGGTCCTCTTCCTCCATTGTTCGCAGTGCGTTTAACTTGTGTATTTGGTTGTTTTGTCCTACCCATTGTACAGCTTCACAGAATTGGCTGGCGCTTTATAAATACTAGTAATAGTAAAGCTATACCAGATCAAATCACCCAAAATATAGTAAAAGCAAACACAAACATTTAATGTAGGACATTAAAAAAAAAACTACAAACTTTTTTTAAAAAAAGGTACATAGGAGCAAACAACAAAGAAATATTGTGACGAAAAACATTCTTATCTATGCAACAAAATAATATTTGGAAATACAGTGCTGTGCTAGACAGCAGACTCCTATGAGACATATACACTAAATCAAACACAGTAGAAAATTTAAAAAAAAGCCATTAAAAAATCATACTTATCTGTTAACAATATTACCAAAATTAACCCTTAGCATATACTAACGGTACATACTCGCCACCCAGGACATACTTGAAAACGAGAGAAATCTCAATGTATCCTTCCTGGTAAAATCCTTTCTCAAAAAAAAAAATATATATATACACGACCTGTGAAGAATACCTTTGTATAATCCAGTTTGTTTTTTAACATTGATTAAACAGATGTTTGATTGGTTATTAATGGCAAATATTTTACACATCTGCACAAAATTGGCATATTTTAAGTGTACTTTTATATAACCAGCAGAAAAAATGCATAATATATGAATATGTGCATTGCTCTTTCTTCCCATGGCCTCAAACGTTTGAATTGTGCTCATTATGTGAACTTCAATAAAAAGCCAGATTTTGTAATGTCAAACCAGCTTAACATATCAAAACATTTATGAGTGATCTGTAAGCTCCATGTGCTCACAATTTTATCCCACTATGGACAGTTTTCTTTACACAAGCCAAAACTGTGCTTTGTGAATATATTCAAAGTGACATGTGTGTGGAATTACTGGAAGGGACATTTAAATGACTTTGAACATTTAACAGCCATAAAACAAAAAAAGGGGGTTATATAAAATGTAAGACTTCCAACAGCGATTAAGAGTGACAGCTGAACTCTTTGTATTAAT
The DNA here is from genome assembly GCA_009667805.1 of Leptobrachium leishanense. Lineage (NCBI taxonomy): Eukaryota > Metazoa > Chordata > Amphibia > Anura > Megophryidae > Leptobrachium > Leptobrachium leishanense. Next base: position 198,821,392 of record CM019064.1, read on the forward strand.
CACACTTGAAACTGAAGATATGTCTTTTTTAACCATCAGTCATTTAATGGGGTCCTGCTGTGAACCCATGAACAGGGAAAACTAAGAGGTGGCTGTCAGGATGCTTAGATTTGAAGAATATAGGGTACTAGTGCTTTCATAAAAAAGAAGAAAAAAATCATGGAGAGAGCAGGTGGAGTCATGGGTTCGATCCCAGCGAGCAACCTGTCCAGTAAGTGTCCTTGGGCAAGACACCTAACGGTACATACTCGCTACCCAGGACATACTTGAAAACGAGAGAAATCTCAATGTATCCTTCCTGGGTAAAATCCTTTCTCAAAAAAAAAAATATGTGACCAGAGTGAGCGCTATGAATAAGGTCATTAACATAACTAGATCCTTTCAGTTCACGTTTTGTACAGGTTCGACAGGGACTGATATTATTTGTTAGAGTCTTGTGTGCCAGATGTGTGTATCTTTCAATATTAATTTTATTAGTTATTAGTTTGACAGGGCTTCTCCTGTTAACTCTCACCAGCCTGCCTTTGTGCAAAACACTACACTATTTGCCCTCTACATAAGGGTTGAAACTAGGTTAAAATGTATTGTATGAAGGGATATGAAGCACAGATATCTCTAGTCATATACACTACTACATACCAGGATACGTGGCAGCACACTTGCATAAAGAGAAAGTTGGAAGAGATTCCAAAGGTAGAGATTGTATATATAGAAATAAAGAGATATCAAGATAAAAAAAAAGAGGTGATGGTGGAGGTTGACATAAAATGAAACAAGCAACTTTGAAGTCCTCTTGATTAACAATATAGACCAAATTAGTACCACTCATTTGAAAGAAAGCTACTTGTAGCAAATGGAGTACACCCCAAGTGCTAGCTGTCCATCAAACTCTCCCTTTGAAATCAAGGGAATTGTTCCTCATTTGAAACAATATGATCATAACACATTTCTGTGGCAAAACTAGTTACAAAACGTTATCTTGGGGACCACTGGATCATTTATAACAACATTTTGAACCCGTGGTAGTGTCTTTCCCTCTTCTTGTAACGCATGATACTACTGCAGAGGAGAAGGTCATAAGTGTGTGCAGAAGAGGTGCCTACTTAGTAAATTGGTCCTGCTTGTCCACATTTTCCATCTTTATTGACAATTTTTGGATGTTCCTTACTTGGCTCACGATAGAAAGGGTGAAAATTTACAGTGCTTGGTAACAAACTGAGAGCAATACATATTCCAAGTGTACTAACCATACTGATATGAGCTACCCATACCTTTGATAGTATAATGCCTCAGTTAGGAATAGTAGCCCTACAAAAAAAATACATAGTGGTAAGAAAGCTTCTCACGTCTACTATAAACTTTCCAAAAATATCTAACCCACCAAATGACAAGTATATTTTCAGATTATCTAATAATGCAATATTCACCACAGTGACAGTATCTAATAAAATCAATCCTATTAAGATGGCAAATAAAAGCCAGGTGGTTCCATATTTTTTTTTCATATGACAAACAGGTCTTATTATAAAACACAACTGTTATTAATAATGCAGGTTAGTTAAGTGAATGAATATACGACTTCTGTGTCAGAGAATGTTTCTTTAGATTTCATAAAAAGTAAATTTGATCTACAAAGGATTCTACACACAAAAGACTAAAACAAAACACAGTAGTGGTAATTCACTAACCTCCGTTCTTTCATTGAAAGACAGGTAGTTTAATGTCGTGATCTATAGTGGAGGATGTACAATGAATTCATTATTTACAGTATCTCACAGAAGTGAGTACACACCTCACATTTTTGTAAATATTTTATTATCAGGATTATTCAAAGAGTATCGAAAAGTCACCGCACACTCGGTGACTTTTCATTCTCTTCAATTCGGTGGGATTTGGCGATCCCATTTCGGCGACCCTGCAGTGTATTCAGCAAGCACCACAGGGCCGTTGTACGGCAGGTTTTTGGCGGCTTTTCCCTGCACAACACTCACCGCAAAACCCAGGAAAATGCACACCTGCACAAACATCTGGATTAACCCCGCCGAAGAAGCCCGAGCAGGAGACTATCACCGCGCAGAGCAGCCGCCGGAAAAACACGACACCGCAGATGAATGTAGTGGAAAAAAAAAAAATACGCTTGAATGTTTGAAAAGTGAAGCGCTGTTTGCAAAGAAACTACTGAGCGAAAATTCTGAAATTTACATATAAGATCCAATGAATGATAATAAAAAGGGCTGTTGCAGAAAAAAGAAAAAAACGTTTATTTTTTTTTAAAAAAAAAGGAATTAGTTTTTTTTCCAAAAAATACCGAAAAATGCTTAAGATCCTAAAAAAAATCTATAAATAAACAGACTTTTTACTGCAGAATATTATAATAAACGTTTATTTTTAGAAAGGATTTTACCAGGAAGAATACATTGAGATTTCTGTCGTTTTCAAGTATGTCCTGGGTGGCGAGTATGTACCGTTAGGCGTCTTGCCCAAGGACACTTACTGGAGAGGTGCTCGTTGGGATCGAACCCATGACTCCACAGGCTCTCTCCATGCAAAGCAGTGATGTTACCTCTACTCTACCCAGTTGGTAGAATTAAATATTAGATACTGAATTAAAACGGGAATATTTTTAACATTGAAGCCTATGGGAATCGCCTGAATAAACCTGTCGAATGAAGCAACCGAACAGCAGGGCTTTTCACTGCTGGTTTTTGTTCTCTGAATAGACGAAGCTATGGGTATTTCACTGCCCTTGACCAGACACCGTATGTGCAAGCAATTCGCCAACATTTGGCGAACTGCCTGCTCTCCGGGTAGCTGAATGGCCAAGAAAGGTAACCGAACGCTGATTTTCAGCATTCGGTTACCTTTCAGCAGCCATTCGGAGCTCTTTGAATAACCCTGTATATCTTTTATGATACAACACTGAAGAAATAACACTTTGCTACAATGTGAAGTAGTGAGTGTACGGCTTGTAGAACAGTGTAAATTTGCCGTCCCCTCAAAATAACTCAGCACACACAGCCGTTAATGGCTGGCAACAAAAGTGAGTACACCCCCGAAGTGAAAATGTCCAAATTGGGCCCAAAAGTGTCAATTGTTTGTGTGGCCACCATTATTTTCCAGCACTGCCTTAACCCTCTTGAGCATGGAGTTCACCAGAGCTTCACAGGCTGCCACTGGAGTCCTCTTCCACTCCTTCATGACAACATCACGGAGCTGGTGGATGTTAGAGATCTTTATGTAGAGCAACAATTCTTTTTTTCAGATCCTCAGAGTTCTTTGCCATGAGGTGTCATGTTGAACTTCCAGTGACCAGTAGGAGAGAGTCAGAGTGATAACACCAAATTTAACACACCTGCTCCCCATTCACACCTGAGACCTTGTAACAATAATGAGTCACATGACCCTGGGGAGGAAAATGGCTAATTGGACCCAATTTGGACATTTTCACTTAGGGGGTTTAGGCTAGGGTCAGACTGAGGCAGTGCGAACGTGCGTTCTGGCGCACTTAATCACGGCCGTAGTAGCAGCAAATGCCGGGCAATGACGGCCAATATACGAAGTACGGTCGCACAAAAGTCCGGCTGCGCAACGCAAGTGGCAAACGAACGCATTTTGTCGAGAACGTAAAACCGCTAGTACGGTTGTACAGAGTGCGCTGCGTCCGCTAGAGGCGTGTGTGCGTGATTGGGAGATGTCAGACGCTGCTAATGTCCGGCCAACATAACGTCCAGATGCACAAAGTGTTTTATTGATGATCCGTACAAAATCACGAACGCAAATGCGCATCGTATGACTGCTATCGCGTATTCCGTGAAAAAATGCGTCCATTCGTTCGAACGCACTTTTTCACAGACAACGCGAAAAATGCGTTCGTCTGACCCTAGCCTTACTCATTTTTGTTGCCAGCGGTTTAGACATTAATGGCTGCGTGTTGAGTTATTTTGAGGGGCAGCAAATTTACACAGTTATACAAGCTGTACAATCACTACTTTACATTGTAGCAAAGTGTCATTTCTTCAGTGTCGTCACATGAAAAGATATAATAAAATAGTTACAAAAATGTGAAGGGTGTACTCACTTCTGTGACATACTGTAGGTAACTACCACCTTAGGTTATTGTAGTTTTCAATGTTCTTTCCACTGCAGTTTCTGCAAACAATGTCTACAGTATAGTCAATCTCAGCACAGATTTCTATGCGATTTTCACTGTATTTCTGTCATAGTAATCACACATATATTTCACTGTAGTTTCAACTGGTGCTTCAGTCAAAGTTGTCCAGCGTTATTGTCTACCATTGTTTCCACTGTAGTTTGTATGGGAGGTTCATGGAGATCGGTACTTAAAAACCACCAAAGTATATTCACTGTTGTTTCAAACAATGGTAAAATGAGACTAGCAATAGTTTGTTCTTTTACAGAAAAATGACAATACTAACATTTTCCATCCTAGTTCCGTGTTCAGTGTTCACGTTGATGTTGGAATTTCCTTTTGTAGATATCCGAAGTTCAACTTAGTTGCAACGATGGTGATTTTTGCTACTGTTTGAAACAGTGAACATCAGCATTTAATGAATTGAATTACCCCTAGTAAAAGCTAAGAATTTTGAGGCATCACATATACTGACCAACAGCAGTTTTTACAGGTAAACCATATTGGATCACAGATATTAAAAATAATTTCATTCTACTGTACCTTCAGGCATCATCTCATAATATGACTTTTATAAATGGATTGGCAATGTTATCTACCCACTGTAAACTGTCAATGTATACTACGGTGCCACAACATGCCTACTACATTTAGATATTCCTTAGCTATAAGTAAAGATAACATATTGGAATAATGAAATATGAACTATAATAAAACTTATTTTGGTAGACACATTTTCCCTTTAGAGCTTTGTTACATATTTCCCTTTAAAAGGTTGTTGTTGGGGAACTTAAGACGTGTAGCCTCCTTTTAGTTTCACAATATTCTCCAATAGCCTAAAGTTGGTTAGTGTCAATGGTGCATAAGTGGCTTGGAGAGGAAAATAAAGATGAAAGATAGAAGGCAAATATTACATGATAAAAAAACCTGTTCAAAATGGCGTGGACATCTGCTTGGCACATATCCCATTCAATATGATGGATAATATATGTAGAAACAAACTCCCTCTTTACTGCTGTAACTAACTATGCTCTTCGGAAATGCTTTCTTCTACATGCTGGGATAATGCTCTGGGAATTTACATCTGTTCAGTTACACATAGTGATATCAGTCACAGATTTCAGACAATTGTTTCAGGCCTGCATTCAGTTTTCCTTATGCAATCCACATATTTTTAGTTGTGTTAGGTCCAGGTTGCATGTGCTAGTATTTAAATCCTGTGAAAAGATATCAAACCATAATCAGAATCAGTTCACTTTGCGGAGCCATGCAGAAAATATTTCTCTTGCACCAATCAAATCCAGAGACAAACCAAGGTCTTGGAGGGAAAGCCTGAATTTTCCAGAGAATGCATTTCCATTGCACCACATTTGTTAAACCAACCATGATGATATTATTGACTTTCACGAATTTCTCCAAATGCAATAAGTATGTCTTCATCCCTTTTCCCATACTATGATTTTTTTTTCTTGTTCAGAGAGGACTATCACTGTGTGTTGGGTGAATTTGGCTGATTATCATCCTGGTTGCTCCTGCTCCTCAGCAGCCCACCTAAAATGATAAATATATACATAAATACAGCATTTGCGCAGTCAGTAATAAGGGGAGAATGAGCATGTATTATTTAAACTATAAATGCTGCCCAAATGATCACAACAATGTCTAGCACTGGCAAACTGTACCTATGATGTGACAAGGACACAAGAAAGCGACTTGTTATTCATACAACACAATTATTTTGAAGAGGTAGATCAATCTTTTAATTCTTTAATGATGTCATCAAGGTAGTTAGGAAAAGTATACCGTTACACTTGTCAATGTGACATACAGGACCCAGGACATACTTGAAAATGACAGAAATCTCAGTGTATCCTTCCTGGTAAAATACTATGTATGTAAATATCTTTGTATTTATTTATAATCATGTATGATGCAAGGAAATCGAAATACAGAGTAGATTCACAAAGCCTAGCAAATTGTGTCCATGATACTTGCGACAGTATCTATGGATAATAGGCATGATATCCATGTCACTGAATGCCCTTTTATTTCGCAGATGGGGACACAGAATATGATCTCACTGTCACTTAAAAGGACTACTAACAATCATTTAAATTTCTCTTTGGCACCTTCAGTGGCGTAACTAGAAACCTGAGGGCCCCGCTGCAAGAATCCATGAAGGGCCCCCCCAACCCCCCAAAAAAATCTATATTTTTACCTTTTTTTTCCTGCAATATAAAAAAGATAGTATTGCCCCCAGCTGACACAGATATATACTGTATATTGCCCCCAGCTCACATGGATATATATATTGCCCCCAGCTCACATGGCCATATATTGCCCCCAGGCCACACATATATATATAGGGCCCCAGCTCACACATGGATATTTTTGCCCCCAGCTCATGGATATATTTGCCCCCAGCTCCTGGATAAATTTGCCCCCAGCTCCTGGATATATTTGCCCCCAGCTCATGGATATCTTTGCCCCCAGCTCATGGATATATTGCCGCAGCTCATGGATATATTTGCCCCCAGCTCCTGGATATATTTGCCCCCAGCTCATGGATATATTTGCCCCCAGATCATGGATATATTGCCCCAGCTCATGGATATATTTGCCCCCAGCTCATGGATATATTGCCCCAGCTCATGGATATATTGCCCCAGCTCATGGATATATTTGCCCCCAGCTCATGGATATATTTGCCCCTAGCTCATGGATATATTTGCCCCCAGCTCATGGATATATTGCCCCAGCTCATGGATATATTCTCATGGATATATTGCCCCAGCTCATGGATATATTGCCCCAGCTCATGGATATACTCCCCCAGCTCATGGATATACTGCCCCAGCTCATGGATACTGCCCCAGCACATGGATACTGCCCCAGCACATGAATATACTGCCCCAGCACATGGATATTCTGCCCCAGCTCATGGATACTGCCCCAGCACATGAATATACTGCCCCAGCACATGAATTACTGCCCCAGCACATGGATATATTGCCCCAGCACATGGATTATTGCCCCAGCACATGAATATACTGCCCCAGCACATGGATATACTGCCCCAGACTGCTCATTGATATATTGCCCCAGCTTATATGGATAGATTTTCCCCCAGCTCTTATGGGTATATAGGGCCCCCCAGCTCAGCTCAGGCTCCTCCTCACTGACTGCTGCTCTGTCCTCTCCGAGGTGAGCGGCCGCTGAAAGCATGCAGCCTGGCCGCTCACCACCTGACCAGCGCAGCCGAGTTCTCGCGAGATCTCGTGCACTGGTCAGCTAGTTCCCATCCCACGCGAGCGGCCAAGCTGCAAGCCAGCGGGCCGCTCGCAGGGAGGGGAACAGCCGGCGGCGCTGCTCCCAGATTCCGGCGCTTTTTGCCGGAATCCGGCGGCGGCGCTGGGCCCCCCTCCAGTGGCGGAATGCCGGGGCCCAGTCGCAACTGCGACCGCTGCGACCCTGGTACTTTCGCCACTGGGCACCTTATTACTTTACATGTGAAGCAACTAACATGAGTTTTGTAGAGTAAAACATTTTCTCGAAAATAAAAAAAGATTTGAGCACAATGTCTTTTGAGCACATGTCTTTGTAATTGCTGGAATGCAGTCAGGTCTAATAATATTAGGCTTAGGTGGAAAACCAGCACCTGCAGATTTCCCCTTAGCATCACCATTTTAATGCCATATTACGGGGCAGGCACTGATTCAGCAGCCTACCACGTAATGCAGCACTAACCAGTGGATACTCGCAGCAGCGCTAACGCACCGCCGCGAGCATCCCCTCCTGGAGTCCATAGGACTCCATGAAGGCTTGTGCTGCCGGGTCAGCAAACCTGCAGGATCTCGCTCTCATGAGATCCTGCAGGTCTACGGAGTAATCGTGGAGGGAGACTGGGGGCTTTTTTTCCCTGCTCTCACTCTGCTCCCAGAAGTGACGGATCGGGCTGCTGTTCTCACTGCGGGATGAGAAGTGGGTATATGATTTTTTTGGGGGATTTTCAGCTGGTGCAGACTGATTCCGCAGAAGCGGAATCAGTTAGCACCAGCTTCTAGCGGTGGTTAACTTTTCATTTAACCACAGTGGTGCAGATTTATAATTAGGACTTTGTAATCCTAACGCTAATTACTCTTTGCACTCTCCATATTAAGCATAGGGAGTGCACAGTACAGTAAACTCGCGGAAGAGAGCGCAATTAACACTCACATAGCTGAGCGCTAACATTAGAGTTAAGATTGTAATATTGCCCAGAGTCGGGATGATGGGCATGTTAGTTGAATCTAATGAATGAATCTAATAGTGAGACCGTTATGTAGGTATCGTGCTGGATTCCACAGGTATGTCATGCGGATGATCCAACATTTTAAAGTGTACCTCAATATATGTCAGACATGTAATGTAAGATACACATGCACTATTTAACCTGTATGTTGCAATGGTCAGGTCATAATGCAACATATCTTAGATATGGAAAAAAGAACAATCACTATTCCCAAAACTGGGAGAGTGAAATGGAAAAATGGGCACCCAGCAAAGAAATGGGATTAAACCCTCTAAATATCTTGAAAAGTGGAATAAAGGGGTATAAATGATAAGTGGACAACCACCATCAAAAAACCCCCTTACAATGTTGGGGTTAAAAATTTATCTTTATTATTGGACATTGCCAAATGCTCGATATATAAACAAATATATGTCAAAGACAGGTTGTCACATATAGTGAGAACAGAACAAACAATAGAAATAACACTATGGACTGATACAGTTAGACAAGGACGATGTGATCTGTATAGTGTCAAATAAGTCAAAATTGACAAATGACAATGGATACCATGTGACCTATGTTGCTATCCAACCCAGGTTATTTACATAGTTTATGGGTGAATGCGTACATATCGACAGTGTATATAAATGGTATCTTATGGGTGAAGGACAAACCAACAAATGGAGACAATGAATGTATATCCAGTAATGGGATTGATCATTCGTACCTTCGTTCTAATCGATGGAAAAATAGTAGTGATAAGAATAGCTCTAATGATGTCGATTAATGAGTAATACCAAGTAAAAAAATAAATTTTGTAATTGAAAACTAGTTAAGAAGTCTACAACGAGTAATTGAATGCAAAAAGTGTGAGTAATGATAATGACAGCCGTAAGATATAACGAATGAGTAAATCACAGTAGGCAAAAATGGTAAACCACACACTGGAATAAATATATAACATTCTAAACGACTCAAGTGATTATTCAATTACGGAATGTACCTCTATGATGGTACCATTGAATTAAGATCTTCGCAGCAGGTTAAATGTATATAACCGCGATATGATTCATAATACAGATATACATAAATGTTAATTGAAATTTAGATAGATAGTAAATAGAGTTAGGATCCTCCTAAGATTTGACAAATACTCAGTATTAGATGCATGAAACTAAATTCTCATATACAGTGATCATCGACCACACGCCAGGTGGAAAATTGAATGTTTAATGCATCTTAGTCACACCAGGAGAAAGTTAGTATACACTTGGAAAAAATCATGTGTGTGTTTGTTGAAGAAACCCCATGCATCAGAAGAAAAAATACATTAGGCTAAAATGACATTTAGCATGGAATCATACCATAATAGTATTGAACGTTTATGTGTAGCCTTAATTATAATTTTGGATTACAAACATGCATACTAGATGCATAGAACTAAAATCTCGTATGCAATGATCATCGACCACACGCCAGGTGGAAAATAAATTGTTTAATGCATCTTGGTCACACCAGGGGAAGTTGGTTTAACACTTGGAAAAAGTCATGTGTGTGTTTATCGAAAAAACTCATGCATCAGTAGAAAAAATATATTAGGCTAAAACAAAATAGCATTTTGCATGGAATCATATGCATAAGACATGAATCAATCATCGACCACACGTCTAATTATTTATAACGCTCAATTGTATGTGTAGCCTTAGTTGATTGAGATTCTGAACATACATATATTTAGAAGATGGTTTAACAAATGCCCAATATTGAATGCATAGAACAGAATTCTCCTAAAAATCGGTCATCGACCATACGCCGAGTGGAAATTATTTATAACACTCAGTTGTATGTGTAACCTTGGTTATTTTAGATTATAAACATAGCATACATTTATTTTAAAAGATGATTCGGCTAATGCCCAATATTAAATACATAAAACGGGATTCTCCTATAAATAGGTCGTCGACCACACGCCAAGTGGAAATTGTTTGTAACACTAAATTGCATGTATAGCCTTAATTGATTTAGATTGCAAACATACATATAGTTAGAAGATAGTTTGGCAAATGCCTAATACTAAATGCATGGAATAGGATTCTCCTATAGATCGATCGTCGACCACACACCAGGTGGAAATTATTTGTTTAAATACATCTTGGTCAGCAATCCCATAAGAGAAATTTATTAGGTTAGAGAGAATAGTATTGGCATGAATACATAAAGGCATAAATTTGCAAACATACGTATATGAAAAAATGGTGGAATCAAAAAAATCGCCCAATAAACAAAAAAAATTTTTTAACGCTATCTTCAACGTCGACCACACACCAAGTGGAACTTGTTTTAAAGCTCGAACATGCAGTCAGTGATTAATTCGGCATGGTCAAACAAATATAGATAAGGCATTTAGAGTATGATTGTAACCAATGTATACATGAAGACAAATGAATGCTGAATAGAGAAGCTATAACCACCAGTCCATGGTATTGAAGAGATTAATTATAGAAAAATTGTGAAGCAGTTAAAGGGTAAAAACCCATTGTGATGTACCGTACCGCGCTCAACGTACGTTTCGCCACTTCAGGTCATGTGGCTTCGTCAGGAGCGTTAATAGTGTACCCTCCTAAAATCTATTTATAATACAAACTACCATTGTCTCCAGGTGGAACGTGATTTACGCAGATTGGCCCACATCAGATACATTTATGTAGAGCCAATTGGTGGAATACGTATCGACCTGCGTATCACGTGTTAGGTCTAAACCAATTCGGATAAGAGATTTCCTCCCCTCATACTTCCCCTACATCTCGTATATTAAAATACTGGCATCCATATTAAAGAAATAAATGTTATAATAGGATGCCAACAGAGAAGATATATACATATTAATATCGTAAAGCCATGTAATACGATAATATCAGTAGCGAAAAATTTCTTTCGGAAACCAAAAAAGGAAATGCCCGTTGGTACATGGCCAGACATGCTGTCACCAGGTTGAAATAGATCAATCATAGAACATAATGATTAGAACGGACCAGAGTATTTATGAGCATACGATTGATAAATGATTACTTAGCATTAATGAAAGATATCCAAAATACGAGGTGCCAAGTTATCACACAATTATACAATCTGTCTAAAAATACAGAGAGAAAATACTTCAGCATAATAAAGACCATAATTGCATAGATAATACTCGGATCTTACATATGATTAATAGCATGCTAGACAGATCGCATGACTGGTACAGGTCAACCATGTTCAATGCCAGAATCTATTCAAAAAGAGGATTCCAATTAAAGATCAGAATATGAATCTAAGCTATATAAAAGTTATATTTTTATGTATATAAACCCTGAATATAACGAGAGGAATGCAGATGTCAAATTTAGATATATATTAATATAAATGGTATTAATGGTAGGTAGAAGGCTAAATAAGATTTAAATAGAGAGTTCTCAAGGAGTATTATATCTTATTTAGCCTTCTACCTACCATTAATACCATTTATATTAATATATATCTAAATTTGACATCTGCATTCCTCTCGTTATATTCAGGGTTTATATACATAAAAATATAACTTTTATATAGCTTAGATTCATATTCTGATCTTTAATTGGAATCCTCTTTTTGAATAGATTCTGGCATTGAACATGGTTGACCTGTACCAGTCATGCGATCTGTCTAGCATGCTATTAATCATATGTAAGATCCGAGTATTATCTATGCAATTATGGTCTTTATTATGCTGAAGTATTTTCTCTCTGTATTTTTAGACAGATTGTATAATTGTGTGATAACTTGGCACCTCGTATTTTGGATATCTTTCATTAATGCTAAGTAATCATTTATCAATCGTATGCTCATAAATACTCCGGTCCGTTCTAATCATTATGTTCTATGATTGATCTATTTCAACCTGGTGACAGCATGTCTGGCCATGTACCAACGGGCATTTCCTTTTTTGGTTTTCCGAAAGAGAATTTTTCGCTACTGATATTATCGTATTACAATGGCTTTACGATATTAATATGTATATATCTTCTCTGTTGGCATCCTATTATAACATTTATTTCTTTAATATGGATGCCAGTATTTTAATATACGAGATGTAGGGGAAGTATGAGGGGAGGAATATCTTTATCCGAATTGGTTAAGACCTAACACGTGATACGCAGGTCGATACGTATTCCACCAATTAGCTCTACATAAATGTATCTGATGTGGGCCAATCTGCGTAAATCACGTTCCACCTGGAGACAATGGTAGTTTGTATATAAATAGATTTTAGGAGGGTACACTATTAACGCTCCTGACGAAGCCACATGACCTGAAGTGGCGAAACGTACGTTGAGCGCGGTACATCACCAATGGGTTTTTACCCATTTTAACTGCTTCACAATTTTTCTATAATTAATCTCTTCAATACCATGGACTGGTGGTTATAGCTCTCTCTATTCAGCATTCATTTGTCTTCATGTATACATTGGTTACAATCATACTCTAAATGCCTTATCTATATTTGTTTGACCATGCCGAATTAATCACTGACTGCATGTTCGAGCTTTAAAACAAGTTCCACTTGGTGTGTGGTCGACGTTGAAGATAGCGTTAAAAAATTTTTTTGTTTATTGGGCGATTTTTTTGATTCCACCATTTTTTCATATACGTATGTTTGCAAATTTATGCCTTTATGTATTCATGCCAATACTATTCTCTCTAACCTAATAAATTTCTCTTATGGGATTGCTGACCAAGATGTATTTAAACAAATAATTTCCACCTGGTGTGTGGTCGACGATCGATCTATAGGAGAATCCTATTCCATGCATTTAGTATTAGGCATTTGCCAAACTATCTTCTAACTATATGTATGTTTGCAATCTAAATCAATTAAGGCTATACATGCAATTTTGTGTTACAAACAATTTCCACTTGGCGTGTGGTCGACGACCTATTTATAGGAGAATCCCGTTTTTGTATTTAATATTTGGCATTAGCCGAATCATCTTTTAAAATAAATGTATGCTATGTTTATAATCTAAAATAACCAAGGTTACACATACAACTGAGTGTTATATAATTTCCACTCGGCGTATGGTCGATGACCGATTTTAGGAGAATTCTGTTCTATGCATTCAATATTGGGCATTTGTTAAACCATCTTCTAAATATATGTATGTTCAGAACTCAATCAACTAAGGCTACACATACAATTGAGTGTTATAAATAATTAGACGTGTGGTCGATGATTGATTCATGTCTTATGCATATGATTCCATGCAAAATGCTATTTTGTTTTAGCCTAATATATTTTTTCTACTGATGCATGAGTTTTTTCGATAAACACACACATGACTTTTTCCAAGTGTTAAACCAACTTCCCCTGGTGTGACCAAGATGCATTAAACAATTTATTTTCCACCTGGCGTGTGGTCGATGATCATTGCATACGAGATTTTAGTTCTATGCATCTAGTATGCATGTTTGTAATCCAAATTAATTAAGGCTACACATAAAACTGGGCGTTCAATACTATTATGGTATGATTCCATGCTAAATGTCATTTTAGCCTAATGTATTTTTTCTTCTGATGCATGGGGTTTCTTCAACAAACACACACATGATTTTTTCCAAGTGTATACTAACTTTCTCCTGGTGTGACTAAGATGCATTAAACATTCAATTTTCCACCTGGCGTGTGGTCGATGATCACTGTATATGAGAATTTAGTTTCATGCATCTAATACTGAGTATTTGTCAAATCTTAGGAGGATCCTAACTCTATTTACTATCTATGTGGTACCTATCTAAATTTCAATTAACATTTATGTATATCTGTATTATGAATCATATCGCGGTTATATACATTTAACCTGCTGCGAAGATCTTAATTCAATGGTACCATCATAGAGGTACATTCCGTAATTGAATAATCACTTGAGTCGTTTAGAATGTTATATATTTATTCCAGTGTGTGGTTTACCATTTTTGCCTACTGTGATTTACTCATTCGTTATATCTTACGGCTGTCATTATCATTACTCACACTTTTTGCATTCAATTACTCGTTGTAGACTTCTTACTAGTTTTCAATTACAAAATTTATTTTTTTACTTGGTATTACTCATTAATCGACATCATTAGAGCTATTCTTATCACTACTATTTTTCCATCGATTAGAACGAAGGTACGAATGATCAATCCCATTACTGGATATACATTCATTGTCTCCATTTGTTGGTTTGTCCTTCACTCATAAGATACCATTTATATACACTGTCGATATGTACGCATTCACCCATAAACTATGTAAATAACCTGGGTTGGATAGCAACATAGGTCACATGGTATCCATTGTCATTTGTCAATTTTGACTTATTTGACACTATACATATCACATCGTCCTTGTCTAACTGTATCAGTCCATAGTGTTATTTCTATTGTTTGTTCTGTTCTCACTATATGTGACAACCTGTCTTTGACATATATTTGTTTATATATCGAGCATTTGGCAATGTACAATAATAAAGATAAATTTTTAACCCCAACATTGTAAGGGGGTTTTTTGATGGTGGTTGTCCACTTATCATTTATACCCCTTTATTCCACTTTTCAAGATATCTTAGATATGATTTAGAATATAAATCCAGTATTATAGATGTGTAAAGATAATAATATCCAATAGTCTCATTTATTTCGCAACATATTGGATAGGATGTATGACATAATTATTAGCAATGATGACTAGGGACACAGTTATACCGTGTAAAAAATAGTTTAAGGCAAACCAGGGCTGGCCCAAGCCACTGTGCTGCCTGGAGCCAAGGATGTATTGCTGCCCCCCCCCAAAAAAAAACATGTGGTGTGTATTAGCATATCACAGAGCTCCACAGCAATAAAACTCACAGTAATGTGTGGTGTGTATTAGCGTATCACAGAGCGACACAGTAAAAAAGCTCACAGTAACATGCAGTGTATATGAGCGTGTCACAGAGCACCACAGCAATAAAACTCACAGTAATGTGTGGTGTGTATTAGCGTATCACAGAGTGACACAGTAAAAAAGCTCACAGTAACATGCGGTGTATATGAGCGTATCAAAGAGCACCACAGCAATAAAAGTCACAGTAATGTGCAGTGTGTATGAGCGTATCACAGAGCGTCACACATCCCGGCCCACGGTCACACACATCCATGTACAGTTGTGTTCAAAATTATTCAACCCCCACTGAAATTGAGTGTTTTGGCCAGTTTGACATTGATTTTGATCATTCAGTCATCTTGCTTACAATTAAATCAAAGAGGCACGTGTAGGTCAGACAAATATAACATAACATTTATAATGAAATAACCACAAATGTCTTTTCTGTGCTCACATCATTATCAGTTTTATTCAACCCCCAAGTGACATTCAATCTTAGTACTTAGTACAACATCCTTTTACAGTTATAACAGCTTTTAAACGTGAAGCATAGCTTGACACAAGTGTCTTGCAGCGATCTACGGGTATCTTCGCCCATTCGTCATGGGCAAAAGCCTCCAGTTCAGTCACATTCTTAGGCTTGCGCACTGCAACTGCTTTCTTTAAGTCCCACCAGAGGTTCTCAATCGGATTTAAGTCAGGTGACTGCGATGGCCACTCCAAAATGTTCCAGCCTTTAATCTGCAACCATGCTCTAGTGGACTTGGAGGTATGCTTGGGATCATTGTCCTGTTGAAAGGTCCAACGTCTCCCAAGCCTCAGGTTTGTGACGGACTGCATCACATTGTCATCCAATATCTCCTGGTACTGAAGAGAATTCATGGTACCTTGCACACGCTGAAGCTTCCCTGTACCTGCAGAAGCAAAACAGCCCCAAAGCATGATTGACCCCCGCCATGCTTCACAGTAGGCAAGGTGTTCTTTTCTTCATAGGCCTTGTTCTTCCTCCTCCAAACATAGCGTTGATCCATGGGCCCAAACAGTTCTAATTTTGTTTCATCAGTCCACAGAACACTATCCCAAAACATCTGTGGTTTGTCCACATGACTTTTGGCATACTGCAGTCGACTCTTCTTATTCTTTGGAGACAGCAAGGGGGTGCGCCTGGCAGTTCTGGCATGGAGGCCTTCATTACGCAGTGTGTGCCGTATTGTCTGAGCTGAAACTTCAGTACCCACATCTGACAAATCTTTTCTCAGTTCCTCAGCAGTCACACGGGGACTTTTCTCCACTCTACGCTTCAGGTAGCGCACAGCAGTCGAAGTCGGCATCTTCTTTCTGCCACGACCAGGTAGCGTTTCAACAGTGCCCTTTGCCTTGAATTTGCGAATGATGCTTCCTATGGTCTCTCTTGGTATGTTTAACATCTTTGCTTTCTTCTTATAGCCATTGCCCTTCCTGTGAAGAGTAATCACCTCTTCTCTTGTCTTCCTGGACCATTCTCTTGACTTCACCATGTTTGTAACCACACCAGTAAATGTCTAGAAGGAGCTGAGTATCACAGTCATTTTAAAGCTGCCTAATTGGTGCTTATTATGCTTTATTGCTGCTCTGTGACATCCACAGGTGTTTTCAATACCTGATTGAAAACACTTGAATGAACCTCTGTTCTTCAGAGTGGTAGTCTTTAAGGGGTTGAATAATTGTGTCAATGAAGAATTCACAAAAGAAACATTTACTACTGTATTACAAAACCAATTGATGTCATTTTAGTTGCATATGGTTCTTTAAAAAGTCCTTGTAGGATTTCATTCTGAATACAATTACAAATGTACACTAAATTCCCTAAAACCCTTTACAGCATTGGGGGTTGTATAATTTTGAACACAACTGTACACACACGCACAATAGAGATGTGCAAATTAGTTTCGTTCTGAATCGAAATTCGGACAAAATTCACCATTTTCGTATTTCGGGAGCATTTCTGAAAACGAAATATCAACCATCTGAAAATTTCGGATCGATCCGAAATTTCGATGCGATTCGGATCGGTGATTCGGATGAGTTATTTAATTTTTTATTGCTTATTTAAAAATGGGAAGTAGATTACTAGTACCAAAACAATGAAAGTCTATTTACTTATTAATTTTTTTAGGATTTTGTTTAGCCATTTTTTGGGTGATTTTTTTTAAACATTGTAGCATATGAATGCAGCATATGAATCCACACACTGCTGGGAAGCGCCTCTCTGCAGTATAATTAATGCAGTATATGAATCTGCATACTGCTGGGAACTTCCCAGCAGTGAGTGGATTCATATGCTACATTAATTAGAACTCATAAAAAATGAAAAACTAACTGGTCCAGAAAAATGAATCGATCCGAATCACTGAATCGATCTGCAGAGGCAGTGTGTGGATTAATTATACAGCAGAGAGGCGCTTGCAAGCAGTGTGTGGATTCATATGCTACATTGAAACCTATGGGTTAAAAAGCCTTGTTGGATACAAAGCGAAAAGGGTGAAGCGCCCACTGGAAACGAGTGCCCAAACCACTCGCTGGATGTTGTATACAGAGGTTTCTCTATATACCTGGATTGCAAATTAGATAAAAATATCACAACACAGAGCTTAATGGACCTAGGTCCGTAAGAAAGTGGGATAGACATATACAGGGTTATTCAAAGAGAATCAAATGGCTGCCGAAAGGTGACCGAACGCTGAATATCAACGTTCGGTTACCTTTCGGCGGCCATTCGGCTATCCAGAGAGCAGGCAATTCGCCAAATCTTGGCGAATTGCCTGCACTTATGGTGCCTGTTCGAGGGCAGTGAAATCCCCATAGAGAAGCAATGCTTCGGCTATTCAGAGAGCAAAAGCCAGCAGTGAAAAGGTGCCGAATTGCCCAGCCATTCGGTGGCTTCATGCAGCAGATTTATTCAGGCGAATCCCATAAGCTTCAATGATAAAAATATTCCTGTATTAATTCAATATCCAATAAACTGTTCATTATAATATTCTGCAGTAAAGAGTCTCTTTATTTATAGATTTTTTAGGATATTTTAAGCATTTTTTTGAATTATTTATTTATTTAACTTTACTTATTTTTTCTGTAACAGCCCTTTTTATTATTCATTGGATCTTATATGTAAATTTCAGACATTTTCGCTCTGTATTTTCTTTGCAAACAGCGTTTCACTTTTCAAACATTCAAGCAAACTGTTTTTTCTAATTTATTCACTGCATTCGTCTGCTCTGCGCTGTGTGTGATCGGCTCCTGCTTGGGTTTCTCCGTCGTGTTCGGCGGGGTTAATCCAGATGTTTTTGTGGGTTTTCGGCATGCATTCGCCAGGTTTTGCTGTGAGTGTTCGGCAGCTTTTCCCTGCACTTCGACGGCCCTGTGGTGCTTGCTGAATACACCACAGGGTAGCCAAAGAAGGGATCGCCGAATCAGGCCGAATTGAACCGAATGAAAAGTTACGGAACGTGCGGTAACTTTTCGATTCTCTTTTGAATAACCCGGATAGTGTGTCTATCCCACTTTCTTACGGACCTAGGTCCATTAAGCGCTGTGTTGTGATATTTTTATCTAAAAAGCCTTGTTGGTTTAAAAAGTTAGGAAACCTAAAATTTCACCCAAAAAAAAAGGCCAAAAAATACTAAAAAAATAAATAAGTAAAGAAACTTTCATTCTATTGGTACTAGTAATCTACCTCCCATTCTTAAATAAGCAATAAAAAATGAAATAACTCATGAAAAAGCAAAAAACCAACTGATTCGAATCACCCGAAATGCTTCGAATCACCGAAACGATCCGAATCACCAAAACGATCCGAATCACCGATCCGAAATGGAACCAAAAAACTGTTCGAAATGACTCGAAACGAAAAAAAAAACAAAGTGAAAAAAAAAAGTCATGCACATCCCTAACGCACAAATACAGTCACACACAGACATCCACAAACAGGGCACTATTGCGTGCCACTCACTAAAACTGGGACGCTAAGGGGAAAAATTTGCGATTGCTAATTCTTTGCATTCCGGTTTCACCAGCAGATTATGGGGCAGGTGCTGAGTGCAACAGCCTGCCCCATATCGGCCACTAGGCTCGAGGATGCTGAGGGCAGCATTAACACGCCGTCCCCAGCATCTGCTCCAAGGAGTCCACAGGACTCCATGGAGGCTTCTTCTGCCGGGTCATATGACCGGCACGATCTCACCACTCCATCTCACCCCTCAATCCCACTTCACCCTTATGCCCATACACCTCTCCCTCTCTAGAACTCTCCTAATCTCCTCTTCCTCCTCCCCAACAGCACTCCACCTCTTCCCTCCATCTCCTAACCCAACACCATCCATGACACAGAAACAAGAAAAAGAGGGTAGAATACACGGGGTAAGGGGACATGAGACATACAAGAACGGGGGCAAGGAACGAGTAATGACACGTATGTGTGCAGTGTGTAGTGATGTATAGGCCTATGTATATGCAACTATCAGGGTTATTCAGAAAGAGGTGAAAAGCAGGAGAATGACTGGAGAATGGAAAATTCTAGGTCAAAATAGCCGATTTGGAAAGTGAGATAAATGGGAGAATTTAGAAGCTGGTATTTAGAGCACCTGGACGGAATGGGGCAGGCGAGGACAAGGACAAGCCCTGAGATAGAAAAAACATGTAAAAAGCTGCGTGCTTATCCTTGATTGCGTTTGGCGATGCTAAATGGTGTGTCTCAAGGTGTAAAGCTACCACCTCACATCTAGATGTTACCTGGTGGGATGCAAACACCTGTGCGAGCTTTGTAATACGATCAGTAATTGGCAGGCATGAATATTTAATACCTCGCCAGTGGCGTATCTTGGCCTAGGCCGACAAAGCCTAGGCCTAGGGTGGAACTTTCCAGAGGACGGTCGCCCGCCGCTCAGTGGGCCCAATACTCACTGTGACCCGCCGTCCACGACCACCGGTGTCTGAATCCCCGACTGCCGAGCGCTGCCACTTGAAGACCTCCTCATCATGTCCTGCAGCCTGCAGCGCTGGGAGGAAGTGACCATATAACGTCACTTCCTCCCAGTGCTCTACCACCACATGCAGATGCCGCGCGGAGGAGAAAGGTGGCACGCAGGACCCAGCCCCCTGGTTCACTGAAGGTGAATCGAACGGTGGGGGGGGGGTTAATGAAATAAAGAGTGGGGGGGCTTTAAAGAAATGAAGAGTGGGGGTGTTTAATGAAATGAAGAGAGGTGCTTTAATGAAAAGTGGGGGGTGTTTAATGAAATGAAGAGTGTGGGAGGTTAATGAGATGAAGAGTGGGGGGACGTTAATGAAGAGTGGGAGGGCTTTAAAAAAATGAAGCGTGTGTGGGGGTTAATGAAATGAAGAGTGTGTGTGGGGGTTAATGAGATGAAGAGTGGGGGCTTTAATGAAATGAAGAGGGGGCTTTAATGAAATGAAGAGTGGGGGTGTTTAACGAAATTAAGAGGCGGCTTTTATGAAAAGTGGGGGTGTTTAATGAAATGAAGAGTGTGGGGGTTAATGAGATGAAGAGTGGGGCGTGTTTAATGAAATGAGAAGAGTGGGGGGTATTTAATGAAATGAAGAGTATGTGTGTGGGGTTTAATGAGATGAAAAGTGGGGGCTTTAATGAAATGAGTGGGAGGGGGCTTTAATTAAATGAAGAGTGGGGGGTGTTTAATGAAATGAAGAGTGGGGGGCTTTAATGAAGAGTGGGGGTTTGGGGTGAAAAGAGTGGGGAGGTTTGGGGTGAAAAGAAGGTGTGTTTGGAATGAAGTGAAAGGAGTAGGGGGTGTTTGGAATGAAAGGAGAGTTTTATTGCTGTGCAGCTCTGGGATACACTTATACACAGTGCACATTTCTGTGTGTTTTATTGCTGTGCAGCTCTGTGATACACTCAAATGCAGTGCACATTTCTGTGGGTTTATTTTTCAACCAATTAGAGCAGCTGTGATCCAGCACACTTGACATGCATGGCTGATCTTTCTAAAAATGGTTGACTTTCCCCCCAGTCTCTCCCTGCTCCCGCCGGACGGAGGAGGCGGTTGGAGTCCCGGTCCACGCCGTGGGATAGGAGGTGAGCATCTGAATTTTTTTGGGGGGGGGGTTACTGCTGGTGCTGACAGATTCTGCAGCAGCGGAGTCCTGGCTGTAGTTAACTTTTTGCTAACCGCAGCCAGATGTTAAGTAGCGTTAGTACATTGTAATACTAACGCTAATTAACACTTTGCGCTTCCCATGTTAAGCATCGTGAGCGCAAAGTACAGTAACCTCGCGCAGTACAGCACAAGATTCCAATCGCTAAAGTTTTTTTTAACCCGTTAGCGTTTGGATTGTAATATGGGTGGCTCACACAGGTGAACGCTAACGTTAGCACCAGGTTTGTAATGTAGCCCTGTGTGTTTTATTGCTGTGGAGGTCTATGATACACTCATACACACTGCACATCATGCACCCTGATTTTCTGATTGTCTGAGCTCAGATAGTGAGGGATCGCAGAGGACTGAAATTCGAGTCCCTGACCAGCGACCAGTGATCGTGAATTCAGATTTTTTGCAGTCTTCCCCCTGCGCCGCCTTATAGGAAGTGTTTCAGCCCTGTGTAAGAATCACTGCAAATGTTACCTCAATACCAGATTAATTACTAGATTCCAACCCTGGTGGCCAGAACTTTTGTAAACTTAGCAACTCGATTGACTAGGGGTTAAATCACGACTGAATTGTTAACCTGACAGCTGGAGGTGATATGTCTAACATCTCCTCCAGATATTGCAACCAAGCTTCAAACTGTAAATTAACGGCTCCTATACTTTGTTAATTTTCACCTAGAAGAAGAACAAACCATTTAAAATGTAGCTAGTTCTTGTTTTTTAGAGCAGGTATTTACAAAACATTCTGGCTTTCAAAAGCTGGTGTTGATTTTAGTTTTGTAAAATCACTTAACATATCAATCTAAAGGAATTGAAAAATTGCTTACTTGAGATCCCGCATTGCAGAGAGCGGCGCAACCAGATGTACCTCGCGTACCTCCCCCTTCTGCCGGTCACTCCATTGGCTTGCTGTACGTTTCAGGATAAAGTTTAAAATACTGACGCTCACATTCAAATCACTCAATAACTCAACCACTCCCTACAGGTCTTCGTTACTCAGCAAACACGTCCCTTCTAGACAACTCCGGTCGGCGGGCGATCTCTGTCTGTCATCTGTCTACACCCGCATTGCCAACTCTCGCCTCCAAGACTTCTCAAGGGCAGCTCTGGTCATGTGGAACGACTTGCCTTGCCCTATCAAACTCTCCCCTGACCTTCAGGCCTTCAAGAAATCCCTCAAAACCCATCTCTTCAGATTAGCGTACCACATCACTGATGCAACGCATCTCTCTGCTCAGATACATAAGGATTGAAGCTGCTTTTATGGCCCCACCATTCCCAAACCACTGGCACTAATGATCTTGCCAACCAGTAAAATATCCCTGGTCTTCCTCAACCCCAATCCCTCTAGACTGTAAGCTCCTATGAGCAGGGCCCTCTACACCTCGTTTCCATCCTATGTCCGTTTATCTGTATCTCGCTCCCTTTGGTTATTGTAAAGTGCTGCGGAAATTGTTGGCGCTAACGATAAAAATATTAAGAACCACCACTTCTTCTGGCCAGGAGTATCATGAACAGCACTGTGGGGTGTCAGGGTCACACCGCTTAGGGTACTGGAGTGTTGGTATGAGCCCAGTATGCAGTGAGTTCAGGGTGATAGGCAGACAGTACCTGGCTGAATAGCGTGGTGCCAAGGGATAGGCAGTAATCGTAGTTAGGAGACGGTCTGAGGTTCAGGGGCTGACAGAGGAGGCAGAGTCAGTAGGCAAAGGAGGTCTGGTACACAAAGGGAGCAATCACTAATAAGTCTTTCCAGGTAGAGGGTTAAGCGACAATGCTGTGGCCCAGAGGGAGGGGCAGAGAGAACCTTTATTCAGACACAGGGGTGAGGTGTGTGTGTTCTGATTTAACTGTGAGTGTTCTGGTTTTGTGCTGAACCTGAGGGCAGCACTCTTCCTGGAGTTGCTGCAAGCACGGATTTGATAGCAGACAGCAGGCATGGATCATGACAAGGAGCAATAGAAGACTGGGAACAAATTGTTCTCAGTGTCCTTCCGTAGCTCCCTCCGTAGCACCCTGTGCATCCTCATTCAAGTGAGCTGTCATGGATCCAGCATTGAGCCAGCCTTCACATACTGCATGTTCCACCCCAGGATTTCTCTCTCCTGTGCTCCGTCCTAGGCTTCTTTGGATCCACTTCTGGTTTGCCTACTCTAGCTTGCTACACCAGGTGCACCCCATTGAGCTTGACTGAAGGAGCCACACTCATGACTCAGAGCTTCTGCATTAAGTGTCTGTGCGCATCTAGAAGCCTATGTTCCCGCTTCCTGCCCTGGCTGTCTTTCATTCCAAGTTCCTCGTGCCTTCCAAGTTTCTCATTCCCTCCAACCTCCAGTGCCTCCTGTACCCACAACCTCCAATACCCTCAGCCACCAGTGCCTCCTGTATACACAGCCTCTGATGTTTCCTGTGCCCTCGTGTGAGTTCCCTCTGTTTCTGTGTCTTCTGCCTCTGTCACCCTGTGCCCAGGCTCACCTCTGTCACCCTATGCCCAGTCTCACCCTATCCATCCTCATAAACCTAGCCCTGTTATTCCATTCATCGTCCCACAGTGAGCCCACCTGCATTCTATCTATGTCAAGTTGTCTGAGTTGCCTATCTCTTCTTTGCACTAATAAATTGCTTGTTGTACCACATCTACAGTCTCCAAGCATTGTAAGATCTGCATATTAGGCCCAGAACCCGTGTGCACTGTAAAGATATTGACCTGTTAATGTTATGTGATAAGTGATTGTTCAATTAAGCTTAATGTCTGTTTTCCATATACTCTGCGTGTGTTTTAACATAAGCAACATAGCAGGTTTCCCACTCCCCCTGCCCTTCCCTGTTTGTAGCTGATAAAATGTTGATTCATTGTTGTCTTCTTAAGTTTTCTCGCAAGTTGTCACATAAGAAATATTTAGAGAAAAGTGTTTACATGTATGCAATTTTGAGTGGGTATTTCTCATCTGCCTTTGTTTACATATGTCTATATATTGAGCGACACACTGCATTGAAACAAGATCTTATGACATAACACATTGTGTCCGTGTCACTATTTTCTGAGTACTCGAAAATTGCGCAGAGGGAACAAACCAGATTCCAAAGCCAAGAGAAGCTGGACGGAGTGACCAGACTCCTGGGAGGGTCCGATAGACCCTAACATGTACCAAGAGTTGAGCTCTTGCAGAGCTGGTGCAGGGTTGTTCTGGGCTCAATGGAGTCCCGTGGACTCCAGGAGCTGATACCTGCAGTACTGCACATCAGTGATTGAGAAATGTTCTAGTTCGAGCTGCTGATACATAGGCTCATCCAGAATAGAACCATATATGACAAGCCACATTTAGGTTTAGGCTTGCGCAGCTTTTTCCTTTCTGCTGCTCGCCATTAGCAGCTAGGTGGTGATCTAGCCCTATAATAGCTCTGGGAAGTTTACAACAGCTCTGGTTAAGTTTACACAAGGGTTGGAATACAGTCAATCATTGGCAGGCCACAGTAGCAGACAATTGGTGCAAAATCCTTCTGTTCGTTGGTGCTTTCTTAAAAGCTCTGATACTAAAACTATAGTAATTATGTTTAACCCCTAAGGGACCACGGATGTACCATGTACATCATGGCCACAGGTCTCCCTTAGACCTGTGGACGTTCATGGTACATCAGGGTCCCCTAATCTGCCTCCCACTCGATACTTACCTTCCTCGCTGGTCTCCCGCAGTGGAATGGCAGGCTGGAAGGGCCCAGCCGATGTGATGACGTCATCAGGAGGCGCCCTCCTGGTGCCTGCTGCTAAATTCAGGAAGGGAGGGTGGGCTCCATCTCCCCAACGGTTAAGGCTAACAAAAAAAATTGCACCGCTGGAAAGGGGAGAGTCTCCTCTTCTCAGCGGTGTATAGCATTAATATTTTGCTGCCGAATTGTGATTCAAGCCTGGAGGTGGCTGACATCTTGGATGTCAGTCAAGCCTCGGGGTCACCCCCCCCCCCCCACCCACTGACATCCTCACCATATGTGTGAGGACATCAGTGGGCCAGTTAACCCCCTAGCTGCCAACTGGAGATAGGGGGATTGTTTGGATCCAGGTATCTCCCGATCCGTGGCAAATAGAGGGTCATGTTTTATATCATTTGAGAGGCCTGGTCATGGCCTTTCCAATGATATCAAACATGACCAGGTTTGTTGTAAGAATAAATAATAATAAAAAAATAATAATATTATTTTTTTTTGTAAAAAATGTAAAAAAATTGTCTGGGGGTGTTTACTAAAATAGGACCTAGGCTGGCATTTAAAAATTATGAGCATAAATCGGTCAAAATGAGCTCAGCGCACAGAGGTGAAATGGCTTAGCAGTTACATAGTTACATAGGCTGAAAAAAGACACGCGTCCATCGAGTTCAGCCTCTCACACATCACCTACTGCTGTTGATCCAAAAGAAGGCAAAAAACCCAGTCTGAAGCGCTCGCCAATATGCAGCACACTGGGAAAAAATTCCTTCTTGACCCGAGAATGGCAGTCAGATTTCTCCTTGGATCAAGAAGTTTACCCACATATTAAATATTATGACCCTTAATATTCTGTGTCTGCAGGAAGTCATCCAGTCGTTTTTTAAAAGTCTGTAAAGTCTCTGACCCAACCACCTCAACAGGCAGAGAATTCCACAGCTTTATTGTTCTCACCGTAAAATAACCCTTCCTATGCTTTTAGGCTGAATTTTCTTTTCGTCCAGTCTAAGGCTGGGGTCAGACGAGCGCACTGACTGCGCACAGTTACGGACGTACTTTTTAACTGATGAGATTGTGGGTACATTGTATCAGTTAATTTTGACTGATAATGAAAAAACAATAAGGTGGAAAAAATGGCGCAGATAATGTGTAGATGGTCGGTCTTGGGTAGCAGCAAGGGCACAAACGCACACTTCCAAGTGCGAATAGTCAATGGATAAAATAATGGGTAGAGTCCTCGCGCTTACGCCAAGTGTCCAGTGAGTAATACTTCAAGATAATCTAGAAAACATAATAGGAGACATACATTGCGCAGTACATCCTTATGACACTGGTTTCCAGAGAGAAAGTATTCAACTCACTTTTTTCTGAGCCCCATAAAGTCGCCCACCATCCTCCCCTCACCACCCACCCCAAGGTTTTCATTTTATATATACCCAACTAATTGATCATGTGATATCGCAGCAACCTACACCATTTACTCTGGTACCTCTCTATTTCCTGTTTACTCCACTCCAACACCTTTCACTATAATGTTTATCCCACTATTGCTTCTCTTTTCTTTATCATCCCTTCTCTCTAAAGCTACTCTCTCCTTCTATACACCTTTCCAATTGCCCCAGGATGGAAAACCAGTGCCAATACACCACAGCCTGCTCAGTTCTTTTAACCTATCAGCTGAGTGCTGGTGGAGAGTGTTAAAATCCAGCCCTCCTACCCCCACACAAAGATTTAAAAACTCTGCAACCACATTATCAAAAGAAAACACTGTCCAAATTCCTATTTATTCTGCTACTTTCCCTGGCAAACGATGTGGAAACTAACCCTGGTCCTATAGGTGACACAACCTTTAGTCTCCCCACTAAAAAAGGCCTCTCATTTGTGCACTGTAACATCCACAGTTTACTCCCTAAATTGGATGAGCTTCAGGCTTGGTGTTGTTATTACAAACCCAAAATCATTGTGCTCACAGAGTCATGGTTAACCCCAAAAGTACCAGACTCTGCCATATCAATACAGGGGTATTCATGTTTTAGAAAAGACAGAGCAAAGAGAGGAGGGGGAATTGTTATTTATGTTGAGGAGTCCATAAAGTTCACCCCCTTACAGACTTCTAGCTCTCCTGTCACCTTTGATTTCTTCTCTGGTATAATTGAGATCCCATTCAGTAAATCAATCATTGTTGCTGGTTCTATCGCCACACCGAGCTCTCCAGTGCACTCCCTCTCTGACATATCTCAAATCCTTAATAACCTACTTGCCCAAAACCAAAAAAGTGAACTGCTGGTCCTTGGCGATTTTAATACAGATTGGCTAAATCCTAAAAACAATAAACACTGCTCGCTGTTTAAAACTTTGCAGCTAACTCAATTAATCTCCTCCCCCACTCGCATTAATATGAAAAGCCCCAACCATACCTTGTTGGACTGGATTCTCTCCTCATCTCCTGATAGAATACAGGAGGCAGGCGTGCTTGCTAATAGCTTTAGTGACCATTGTCTAGTGTACTGCGTGCGCAAAATTAAGGCCTTGAAATCTTCCCCAAAGGTAATAACCACCAGGTATTTCAAGAAATTTATTCTTGAATCCTTCCTAAGTGATCTCAAACAGCTCCCCTGGTACAGGCTAAACCTAATCCCAGACCTAGACTGTGCAGTTGAATACTTTCAGTCTGAGCTCCTGCAAGTCTGGAATTCCCATGCCCCACTGCGTAAAGTGCGAGTAAAAGGGACTCATCTCCCCTGGGTTACAGCTGATCTTACACTAATGTACCAGCTTAGAGATTCACGGTGGTCAAATTTCAAGAGTACTGGTTCCATGAACGATCACTACGAATACCGAAAATGTCGGAATGAATGCACAAAACAAACAAAAATGGCCAAAGCCCATTACTTCAATGAAAATCTAAACAATAACATCTCAAACCCTAGAAACTTTTGGAGAACAATAAGTAACATACAAGCACCCCCAGTCCACTCCCAGCCAGCTGCTGTCAAAGTAAACAACCAAACCCTGCAACACCCGCTAGATGTAGCAAATGCCTTTAATGATTATTTTGTTGGATGTGCCACCACTTTGATTGCCAAGCTAGGAAATGACATGCAATCAGAGAGGCCTCATGCAGGTCAGGCCCCCCAACTGTGCAAAGTCCCTGTATCAGACAGGAATTCAGTTTTAGACCAGTGCCTGTCAGTGTCGTTACTAAACTTCTCTGTAAGCAAAAAATGAAATACCAGTCTGGACCTGATCAAATACCAGCAATGCTGCTGAAAATCAGTGCGCCAGCAATTGCAAATCCAGTCGCAACCCTAATAAATGAGTCACTGGCAACTGGTTACATACCCAAGCTCTGGAAGACTGCAAGAGTGGTACCTATCCATAAAAGTGGTGACAGTACTTTGGTATCCAACTACCGTCCGATATCGTTGCTCCCTGTAATGTCAAAAGTCTTGGAAAAATGTGTCTACAAACAATTACGTGATTATTATCAATATTGGAACTACTTAACCCCGGATCAATCAGGCTTTCGCCCAAATCACTCAACCACAACCGCCCTTTTAAAAGTCTGCAATGATATCCAAGCTGGGATGGAACAAGGAACCTAACTGGAGCCATCTTCCTTGATTTTGCCAAGGCCTTTGACACGGTAGACCATGGCATCTTGTTAGAAAAACTTAAAAACTCTGGCATTGGTGATCGCACGCTAACCTGGTTTCAATCATATGTATCCGACCGATCACAATATGTGTCAATTTCTGGCAGCTCCTCCCTCCCGCTCCCAGTCACTTCGGTGTACCCCAAGGCTCAATACTAGGCCCCCTGCTATTCACAATATTCATAAATGATCTGCCCAACGTCTGCAAAGCCTCAACTGTACATATGTACGCAGACGACACTGTGATCTATACCAGCAAACCAAATCTCCCGCAGCTGGAGGCCGTGCTGCAAGAACAATTCACAGAGGTAGAAAAGTGGATCAAAAACAACAAACTTTTTTAAATACTGACAAAACTGTAACGATGCTCTTTGGAACAGCACCTAAACTACACAAATTGCAAAATCCCCATCTATGTGTTGGGACAATATCAAATGGCACACTGACCACAGTCACTTCTCTCAAATATCTAGGTATGTGGTTGGACCCTAATCTATCCTTTGGCCCCCACATTGAAAAACTCTCATCTAAACTTTACCCCAAACTAGGTGCCCTGTACAGAAACAAATCCTGCCTGAGTCCCGCGGTAAGAAAGCAGATTGTACAGCAAATGCTTATGCCGGCTATTGATTACGGAGATGTAGTGTATGCAGCCACCCCGCAAACACACCTTCATAAACTTACTACACTGTATAACTCATTCTGCCGCTTTGCGCTACAATGTAACTACATGACCCACCATTGTGACATGTTAAAACAGCTAAACTGGCCATCGCTAGAATCCAGACGCACCCTTCACCTTTCCAGCCTGGTGTTTAAGAGCATCTCTGGGAAGCTGCCACCCTACCTGAATAGACTGCTTCCCCCAGCAGCTCCCTCATCCTATAACCTCCGATCCAGGACCAGCACCTTACTTGCAATACCACAATACAAAAAGACAGTGGCTCGGTCCTCATTTTTCTACAGAGCACCACAATTATGGAATAACCTCCCAGACACCATCAAATCTTCCACCAGTCTTAAGTCACTCAAAATTTCCCTGTTAACATACCTCAATACAGAATGCACCTGTAAACATGTAACCTAGTGACTATATTTCCTACATATTTATTTTCTGTTAATCTGTATATTTGTGTTGTTAATATCTTACATTGTATTACTTTGTATTTCTGTAAATGTAACACTTCAATGTACTTGAACCCAGGACATACTTGAAAACGAGAGAAATCTCAATGTATCCTTCCTGGTAAAATCCTTTATAAATAAATAAATAAATAAAATAAAATAGGCAAATATTTGTGGATATGATCTCGCCAGCCCGTCCTACCAGCAACCATCCGTGGTGATAACCTGGTCCATAGATGAAATATTGGATCCCCGGGATATGTCAGACGAAAAGTCGGCAGGATAAAATAAAGTAAAATTTATTGCAGCACTAACGCGTTTCGACCTAATTGGTCTTTATCAAAGTGCATGTATATTTTTCTGCACTTTGAAACGCGTTAGTGCTGCAATGAATTTTACTTTATTTTATCCTGCTGACTTTTCGTCTGTGACATATCCCGGGGATCCAATATTTCATCTATGGACCAGGTTATCACCACGGATGGTTGCTGGTAGGACGTGCTGGTGAGATCATATCCACAGATATATGCCTATATAGTCCAGAGCCGACTTTATGGGGCTCAGAAAAAAGTGAGTTGAATACTTTCTCTCTGGAAACCAGGTGTCATAAGGATGTACTGCGCAATGTATGTCTCCTATTATGTTTTCTAGATTATCTTGAAGTATTACTCACTGGACACTTTGTCGTAAGCGCGAGGACTCTACCCATAATTTTGACTGATGTTGAGGAAAAAAAACTGTATGCAGTTGTTTCTCTACGTCCGTCTAGCTTTTTCACGTTGATGCCATTGGCATCCGTTGCAACATGCATTGCGCGCGCGTGAAAAAGTGCGTACGTGCTTCGTGTGTTGTTCTCTGTTGACTCCTTTGAAAAACTACAACGGACAGCAAACCGTGCGGTCAGACGGATGCAAAAAGTGCGCTCGTCTGACGCGAGCCAAAATGGGTGACCTTGTGTCCTGTGTATAGTCCTGTTAATCAATAGGTTTCTAGACAATGGTTTATAATGGCCCTGTATATATTTATATAAAGTTATCAGATCCCCCTCTAAGGCGCCGTTTCTCTAAACTAAACAGGTTTAAGCTTGTTAGCTTTTCCTCATAACGTAAACCTTCCATTCCCCTTATTAATTTAGTCGCCCGTCTCTGCACTTTTTGTAGCGCTATAATATCCTTTCTTAAGACAGGTGCCCAAAATTGCACGACATATTCAAGGTGCGGTGTTACCATTGATTTATACAGAGGCAAAATTTATGTTTTCATCCCGAGAGTGAATTCCCCTTTTAATGCATGCCAATACCTTGCTGGCCTTGTCGGCTGCTGTTTGACATTGTGCATTGTTACTTAGTGACAGTGAAGGGGTTAAAAAGCAAAAACATGTAAAAATTGGGTATTTCTATTCTCGGGACAAAATTTTGACACTATTTAGCTGGGGTCTTTTTGGCGGTTGCAGATTTTTGGGGTTAAATTTCAAAGTGTGTTTTTTCCATTTGTTCATCATATTTAATTATTTTTTTTCAGTAAATTATACGATATGATGCAAATAATGGTATCTTTAGAAAGTCCATTTAATGGCGGGAAAAACTGTATATAATATGTGTGAGTTGCATAAATGAGTAAGAGGAAAATTTGACCTAAACACAAAGAGCGCAGAAATGTAAAAACAGCAGCGGGCACTAAAGGATGGATTTTCGTAAAACCGCCTGGTCACTAAGGGGTTAATGATACTAACTTTAGTTACTATAGTAACTATCATAACTAAAACTTAAAGATCGAGTTCACCATAATCAGTGACATTTGGCTGTGTCTGATACCAATGGATTGATGATTATTGGTACAGCCTCATTGGCTATTATATAGTGAGAGGGAAGTCTGGCTCTGAATTCATTGGTTAATACTTTAACATCGCTTAATCTTTAATTGCATTCATGTGCGGATATTATTTAATATTCTGGTGGCACTTTTAGCAATGTGCACACAAAGAAATATCATCAATGTATGTGACAAACA
Organism: Leptobrachium leishanense; assembly: GCA_009667805.1. Classification (NCBI taxonomy): domain Eukaryota; kingdom Metazoa; phylum Chordata; class Amphibia; order Anura; family Megophryidae; genus Leptobrachium; species Leptobrachium leishanense. Next base: position 198,853,388 of record CM019064.1, read on the forward strand.
TTAATTTCTGGTTTTGTGATAACATTTTATTGCAATACAAAGAGCTTATAAAATGTTTTATCTCCACATATTTCTGCAAAGGAAGAGCATGTCATTAAATACATTTTCACATATTGTCTTATCAAAACAAAGTATCTGACTGTTTTATCTGGGTTACTGATGCTGGCCCTATAGTCTCCATTTCTCAGATGAAAAAATTAGGTACTGAAGGCATTAAGATTCAAGCTATTAATTAAACTATTCCCATTGAAACAGTTATCTCAAATTCTGGCACATGTTCAAAGCAGGCTTCAAGGACTATCAAACACTGTTTATCACTTTACTATTACCTGTCAAGGACTCCAAAGGACCTGAAAATGGTGCAAAGGGTCGTGGAAGTGTCAGCCTTCCTTGCTGGATATTTTCCACATGGGGAGGACTGACTGGAACTCCTCTAACTCTCCGATATGATTTTACTCCCTCCATGCTACTGAAAAGAAATAAAATTTAAGCAGCAGTTCTCTTCTACTAGCTCCAGTTTCGAGCTACATTTGAATACAGGCAGCAGTTACAATATACGTGTTAAAACAGGTATTCTTTCAATGGGTCCCTAGGACTACATGGCGAGGCAAACAAGATTGCCAGAAGGATACCCAATTTTTATCTGTTCTCCATGTCCTTAGTTTTACTATTGGAAAAAAAGGGAAGGATTGTGCCTTACCATTCACCGCAGGATGAGAAATATATTTTAAATGTTGCAGTTACAAAATCACTTAACACCGGTTCATGGGAACTAATATTTTTTTTTGTATGCATCCACAATTAAATTACTGGGCATAACTCATTAGTCACTGGCCCCCATTACATTTCGTCTTTCTATACAAAGCATAGCAGGGTTATTCAGAGAGAGGAGAAAACCTGGAGAATGACTGGAGAAGTGAAAATTCTAGGTCAAAATATCCAAACCAGAAAAATTCTCCCATTTATCTCACTTTCTAAATCGGCTATTTAGTCTAGATCAGCGTTTCTCAAGTGCTGGATCGCGACCCAAAAGTGGGTCACGATCAGTGGCGGACTGGGTCGTGAGGCAAGTACCCCCAGGCCTCTCTAATGCCTGGGACCCGCTGATGCATCTTACGTGCAGAGCGGGTCCCAGGCAGCGCGGCTACCTCTGAATGTTCACAGGTGCCACCTGGGGCCCACTGCATCAGGTAAGATACTCTCTAATTGCAAGGTGGTGGGGGTCTGTAATGGGAAGGTGTGGGGTAGGACTCAGTGACTGGCAGCAGCTCTGTACTCCTAACACCAGGAGACACTGTGCACAATGCACATCTCAGTGAAGCAAAAGGCTGTTGGGTAAGGGGAGGCTCTCCTTTCTCCCTCTATCACACTCTCCCTTTTACTCTATACATTTCTCACACCTCTTCCTTTCCTGCTGTCCACCTGATGTGATAATCCCTGCAGAAAACTAGAATGTACACTGAGAATTCTCAGCAGAATCACACACGGCTTCCTGATCCAGGCCTCCCTGCATACCAGGGACGTGCGGTGAGATCAGTGGCTGGTGAGGCACTGGCTAGTATCAGAGCCAGATATACACAGGTTATGTAGGTTCAGTGCTCCCTAGGATCTGTCTGTTCTCAGGGCCCCCCAGGATCTGGCTGCTATCAGGGCCCCCCAGGATCTGGCTGCTCTCAGGGCCCCACAGGATCTGGCTGCTCTCAGGGCCCCACAGGATCTGGCTGCTCTCAGGGCTCCTCAGGATCTTCATCATCCACTCCAGGCAACCGCACACTGCCCCCTCCACCTGCAGGGAGGAGGTGCCGACACAGTGAACAGGCACACCCCAAGCACAGCTCTGCACCGACTGACTGTGCGAGACAAGAACAGTCACATGACTGTCCTGCATCAATCAATTCATGGGAGGCCAGCCTCCCATAGAGACGTTTTTTGAATGGCTTGGACCAATGGTGCTTTCTAGGGATGCACCGATACCACTTTTTTAAGTACCGATACTTTTCTTCAAGTACTCACCGATACCGAGTACCGATACTTTTTTTATGTCATGTGACGCTTTCCAATAAGAACGGACCTCATATAAAAATGCCCCAGCTCATGGATACTGCCCCCCAGCTCATGGATACTGCCCCCCAGCTCATGGATACTGCCCCAGCACATGGATATTGCCCCAGCTCATGGATACTGCCCAGCACATGGATATTGCCCCAGCTCATGGATTATGCCCCAGCACATGGATACTGCCCCAGCTCATGGGATATGCCCCAGCTCATGGATTTGCCCCAGCTCATGGGATATGCCCCCAGCTCATGGATATGCCCCAGCTCATGGATACTGCCCCAGCTCATGGATTGCCCCAGCTCATGGATTTGCCCCAGCTCATGTATATGCCCCAAGCTCATGGGATATGCCCCTGCTCATGGGATATGCCCCAGCTCATGGATTGCCCCAGCTCATGGGATATGCCCCAGTTCATGGATTGCCCCAGCTCATGGATTGCCCCAGCTCATGGATTTGCCCCAGTTTATGGGATATGCCCCAGCTCATGGATATGCCCCAGCTCATGGATTGCCCCAGCTCATGGATTCCTCCCTCCCCCCCAGCTCACCTGTCAGGGTTGCACGTAGCGGTGGCAGCGTGGGAGCCAATATGCAAGATGTACCTATAGCTGAGCGGTATGATAGCGTAGCAATATCTCCAGGCAGAGATTTAAGGGTTACAGCAGGCGACGTAGTCATATATCCAGGCAGAGGTCGAAGGGTTAAAGCAGGCAGCGTAGTCATATATCCAGGCAGAGGTCGAAGGGTTAAAGCATGCAGCGTAGTAATATATCCAAGCAGAGGTTCGAAGGGTTAAAGCAGGCAGCGTAGTAATATATCCAGGCATGGGTCAGAATCACGGTCTCAGGAAACAAGTAATTAACAGCGCAACAGACTAGAATAAACTAGTACTGAACTATCAGCCAGGCGACTCTTTATGGGGAACCTCTCGGGCGGTCTCTGATGACGTGTGAACTGCCGTCGGCCGTCCCGAGCGTTCCAGCGTACAACGCCCTTTGTTAGCCCGGGAAAACGTGCGCACGCGCGCTTCACTCTGCAGGTTGGCCACGAGGGAGGAGGATTGATGGACGCTACGAGCGTCGGAATGCCCGCCAGTGCCCGGGACCGGAGCGCAGCCTAGGAGCGGTGGTATGGAACCCTGACAGAGCCCCCCAACAAGGCAACCTCTCCGAGGGCGTGTCGGATGAGCCATGTGGAAAGCACGAACAAGGTCAGGAGCATGGACGTCAGCGGCGGAAACCCAGGAGTCCTCCTCAGGGCCATAACCAGTCCAGTGAACCAGATACTCCAGGCGACGACGGCGGAAACGGGAATCCATTATCTCCTGTACTTCTACTAAGAACGGACCTCATATAAAAATACCCCAGCTCATGGATACTGCCCCCCAGCTCATGGATACTGCCCCCCAGCTCATGGATACTGCCCCAGCACATGGATATTGCCCCAGCTCATGGATACTGCCCAGCACATGGATATTGCCCCAGCTCATGGATTATGCCCCAGCACATGGATACTGCCCCAGCTCATGGGATATGCCCCAGCTCATGGATTTGCCCCAGCTCATGGGATATGCCCCCAGCTCATGGATATGCCCCAGCTCATGGATACTGCCCCAGCTCATGGATTGCCCCAGCTCATGGATTTGCCCCAGCTCATGTATATGCCCCAAGCTCATGGGATATGCCCCTGCTCATGGGATATGCCCCAGCTCATGGGATATGCCCCAGCTCATGGATTGCCCCAGCTCATGGGATATGCCCCAGTTCATGGATTGCCCCAGCTCATGGATTGCCCCAGCTCATGGATTTGCCCCAGTTTATGGGATATGCCCCAGCTCATGGATATGCCCCAGCTCATGGATTGCCCCAGCTCATGGATTCCTCCCTCCCCCCAGCTCACCTGTCAGGGTTGCACGTAGCGGTGGCAGCGTGGGAGCCAATATGCAAGATGTACCTATAGCTGAGCGGTATGATAGCGTAGCAATATCTCCAGGCAGAGATCGAAGGGTTACAGCTGGCGACGTAGTCATATATCCAGGCAGAGGTCGAAGGGTTAAAGCAGGCAGCGTAGTCATATATCCAGGCAGAGGTCGAAGGGTTAAAGCATGCAGCGTAGTAATATATCCAGGCAGAGGTTCGAAGGATTAAAGCAGGCAGCGTAGTAATATTCCAGGCATGGGTCAGAATCACGGTCTCAGGAAACAAGTAATTAACAGCGCAACAGACTAGAATAAACTAGTACTGAACTATCAGCCAGGCGACTCTTTATGGGGAACCTCTCGGGCGGTCTCTGATGACGTGTGAACTGCCGTCGGCCGCCCCGAGCGTTCCAGCGTACAACGCCCTTTGTTAGCCCGGGAAACGTGCGCACGCGCGCTTCACTCTGCAGGTTGGCCACGAGGGAGGAGGATTGATGGACGCTACGAGCGTCGGAATGCCCGCCAGTGCCCGGGACCGGAGCGCAGCCTAAGAGCGGCGGTATGGAACCCTGACATCACCTGGCACTCTCCGCGATACTTACCTTCCTGGGCGATGCCGGGAAAGTCTTTGCGCGTTGTGCTCGTTGGAAGGACCCCAGCCGCGATCACGTGGGACCATGTTATCGCGGCTGGGGACCTTCCAACGAGTGCACACGCGGAAACTTTCCCGGCGTCGCCCAGGAAGGTAAGTATCATCGCGGAGAGCTCCAGGTGCCTGTTCGAATGCTCTATCGGCATTCGGACAGGCCCTGCAGCTGCTCACCGCGTTCATACTTACCTTCCTGGGCGACGCCGGGAAAGCTTCTGCGCGTGCGCTCGTTGGAAGGACCCCAGCCGCGATCACATGGTCCCACGTGATCGCGGCTGGGGTCCTTCCAACGAGCGCAACGCGCAAAGAGTTTCCCGGCGTCACCCAGGAAGGTAAGTATCGCGGAGAGCAGCTGCAGGGCCTGTCCGAATGCCGATAGAGCATTCGGACAGCCGCCCCAGCCCCTCGGATGCCGGCAAGCCGGCTCAATGCCAGCTTCCGGTTTCGGGAAAAATATCGAGGGTACTGCACGAGTACCAAGTACTCCTGCAGTACCCGGTATCGGCACCGATACCGATACTAGTATCAGTATCGGTGCAACCCTAGTGCTTTCCCATTGGTCCAAGCTATTCCATTGTTCTTCAGTCCCGCTCTGAGGCACTGCAGAGCGTAGGTTCAGAAAGTAGGCAGCACCAGACGCGCGCTGCAGACCTCAATCTCTTGGCCAGCTTGAGTTTATGCGATTAGCATAGCGTTCAGCTCAGCGTTTGCTCAGGGAGGGCAGGCTGCTGCGAAAAAATGTGTGCAGCGGCAGAGACAGATGGTGGGGGAGCATGGAGCAGGTGAGTTTAAGTTTTTTTTATAATATTTTATTCATTCAGAAGTGATTTCAATTAGAGTTGCTTTGTCTACCATCACCCCAGACTTTGAAACACTTATTAAGAGCAAGAAGCATCCGCAGTTTAAGTTCTAATTAATTTCATATGCTTCAATTAGTTTATTTTACAGAAAACACTTTCGTTTTCACTAGTGCTGTGATTACTGCACTATCCTTTTTGGAAAGAATCCCTGTTTGTTTACAAAATTGTTTAAAAAGTGCATACATTGTAGAATATTGCACACGTTGTTTTGTGGAATAAATTATAATGTTTCAGAAATTCAATAATTTTTGGGTCGCGACTTAATGACCAAGGACAATTGTGAGAACCACTGGTCTAGATTGTTCACTCTCCTGGCAATTCTCCTGGTTTTCACCGCTCTCTGAATAACCCTGTAGGAGTGTAGCGGGTACCTCTCAGCCCGCCCGTGGCCTTGTATCTCCCTCTGCAGCCAAAGACTTACACAAACACAGACAGGTTAATAGGGACATGTACAGGCTGAATGCAGCTGACTAATCCAGGGAGGACTGCAAGAACAGCAAGGAATTCTGGGACATGTAGCCCCAAACACAAACAGCTCACATAATCCCTAACGGGGGGAAACTACACATCCCAGCAGCCCAAAGGCACAGGGGAGATCTTACACAGTGACTGCCCCACCCCTTCAAGACACAGCACTATCAGCACCTGCCTGTGGATGTGATGACTGGAGCTAGGCCTACTAGGCCTACATGCCTTCTCTGCCTAGTTATAAATACGTCTCTGTGCACAACCCTCCATGGAGCGACGGAAGCGCTTGTTACAGAGCAGGCTGCTGAATTCAGCACCTGCTTCGTAATCTGCGGTCAAAACTGGGAGACTAAGGCAGGGTGCACATGGTACGTTTTCTTTAACGCACATTACGTGTGTTAAAGAAAACCGGCGTCGTACTCGACGCCCCCCCACCCCCCTTGCGCGATCTTCCATAGGAGGATCGTGCAGCCACGTTGACGCACATCCTAGCACATCGACAGTGATGATGCGCTAGGATTCGCGTCGACGGGGCTCCGCTATCCTCCTATGGAAGATCGCACGAGTGGGGGTGGGCGGGCGTCGAGTGCGACGCTGGTTTTCTTTAACGCACGTAATGTGCGTTAAAGAAAACGTTCCCCAAGCACTCCCGATTAATATATCCCATCACCACCTGGAAGCCCTTCGAGCCAGTTATAAGTTTGACTGGCGAACTGATTATATTGTGTACCTGGGTCTTAAAATAGCTAGAACTCCAGAAAAACTGTTTAATTATAATTATGATAGATTACTGTCAGAGGTGAAATCACAGTTATATCACTGGAGACTTCGGGAGATCTCATGGTTGGGCAGGATGGCGGCGGTGAAGATGATGGTGTTGCCAAAAATTTTATACGTTTTTTGTACCCTCCCCTTGCAGCTGCCCACGTCTTTCCTAGATATCTTACAATCTATCATAATGAGATATATTTGGAATCATAAAAGGCCCAGAATACCGAAAAAACTATTGTATTACCGCCATAGAGATGGAGGCCTTAACGTTACCCACATACATAACTATTATTGGGCCACATGTTTGGCATCACTAGCAGAACTGGTTCACACCCACCCTATGCCTCAATGGCTGGTAGTGGAATATACTTTTATTCCCGGACACACTTTGGCCGACCTATTATTCGTGCCTCGTACAAAGAGACCACGTCTGCCGGAGATCTTACCCTCCACGATTTTGTATGTTAAGGCGTGGGACCGTTATGCCCACTTATTTCAAAACTACAATCCATTATCCATGGCCACACCTCTCACATCTATGTCATACTTGCTGCCTCACTTTAGAGCGGGGCCCTGGATTCAATCTGGAGTCACGCACCTACACCATCTGTTTTCGCTGCCGGACATCTTGTCCTTCCAAACTTTACAAACGAAATTTAAGGTACCATCCTCAATGTTTTTGTCATACATGCAACTCTATTCTTATTTTAAATCCAATGCAGTAATATTTAATTTACGTACCACATTGCCGCTCCTCTCGGACACTGAACTATTTTGGCTAGACCCGCACACCACCACAAAACCCATCTCGTTGTTTTATCGATTGCTTAATACCCTGACTGGAATAACATCGTGGAAGTTTCACAACACTTGGGAAAAAGACCTTTTTATGCAATTTATCCCCTCGCAATGGGCCATGGCACATTTGTTTTCGTCTGGAGCCTCAAGGTGTGCAACGCTGATTGAAACACAACAAAAAGTTCTATACTGTTGGTATCTTACGCCCTCAAGGATTAGCCGTTTTGCCCCAAACACTTCGGAAGTCTGCTGGAGATGTTTGTCTGCCCCGGGTACGATGGGTCATATCTGGTGGCACTGTCCACTGATAACACCGTTATGGAAAGATATATCTCTTCTTGCGTCGGAAGTCTTGGGCAGTCAGATACAGTGCGCACCGGAGATCTTATTGCTGGGAATGGTCCACCTTCCTTGATCACACCTCAGAATGTTATTTATAATTGTCTCTACAACAATGTTGCTTATTGCCCGGAACTGGAAATCGACCGCTGTCCCAACATAAAGACAGATAGCTACGTTACTAACACAATATCGTTCCTTCGACTCCAAAGCTACCTCGGCGTGGGGTTTTTGCCCCACTAAACATGACCCATGGGCTATCTGGGACATACATAAGATTTATGAGGCGTGTGGTTTGTGATAACAGTGTTGATAGAATTATGGTTCTAGGTCACTTTTCTGCGAGGTTTAAGGAGAACTCCTGGTGCACTTTCTGCCTCAGAGAAATTGCCTTCTCCTGCTGATCCTGAGATCCCCTTCCCTGTTTGTTAGTTTATTTTTGATTTTTATGTATTTTCTTTATTTTTATGTTATTTTATTATAGTTTACATGTTTTTACAAAAATGTTTGAGAGATACCGCTGCAATCATACCAGATTTTCTCATATGATGGTTGAATGCTATTTACAGTGATTATGTTGTAAACACCTCTCAATAAAAATATTTTCAAAATAAAAAAAAATAAAAAAAAAAGAAAACGTTCCGTGTGCACCCGGCCTAAGGGGAAACCTGTGCAGGTTTTTCCTGTTAGCGTCCCCGTTTTAGCACAGGGTAGGTGATAGTGCCCTGTATATGGTAAAAAAAAATAGTCATCCCATATTAAAAAAAATAAAATAAAAAATCACTGTTACTTTTGTGCGGCGTGCTACTGGATTGAGGTACAGCAGTGAGCAGGGAGGAATTAAAAGTGCACGGTCATCACAGCTACATCCACGGAGAGGGGAAATGATGGCAGTCTGCGCTGGTGCTGTGTGCATACCAGCTACATGTCTCCTCAAGGGAAGAGATATAACTTTGATCTTTAAGTCCAATGTTATATCCCCCCATTGATACGATACTGAACCCCCGATAGACATTAGGCAACCAACTGTTTTCTGTACCTGGTGAGCTGCTCCAAAAAATTAGAGGGATGGAAAAAACAGAGGTTTAAAAAATATTTAGAGTTGTGTATTTTATTTTTCAAAAAAACACAGCAGGACAGCAGCAGATTTATTATTTTCTTCTATGTTTTTTATTTTAATTAATCCGTTTTATTTTCCAGAGTTTAAAGAGCAGCCGTCATGGTCAACTTAGGTTGGACACATTTGATGTGGAATTTCTCCCTACTTTTATTGCTAAAACATACTGTATAATTAGAAATTTTGAATTATTCCCCATAAGAGTTTTGATGTCAGTCACTTGCAATGGCATACCATCAGGGTAGTGACAACTTTAAGGTGAAAAGCTGTTGTACAGCTGTTGTTGTTCACCTGACTGAAGGCCAGCTTGCTGACTAATAAGTCAGTGCAGAGACGTCACTGCAGAGGGTCAATTGTGCACCACTGCACAATGGACATCTTACAGGGACACTACTATTTTACATAAGCAGTAACTAGATTACTTGTGAATTACAACTAAAATCACCTTATAAAACATATGTGTCACAATAAAGTCCTACCTAACCCAATGTCACGGTGGCGGTACCAGGCTAGCGCTGTGGTAAGACCCTGGTACAGGTTAAAGCCCCTAAAAGCAGAGATACCAGACTTGGTAGAAATAACAGAACAGATCAACACAGGGTTAACAAGAGGCCTCTGCACAGCTAAACCGCAGCAGCCCTGATCTGACAGGGCGGTCTTTAAAGATAGCCGGATCTATTCTAAATGAAGAAAGGTTACCTATTAAACCGTGCAGAGGTTATTGACAAACACAGGTTACAGGGTACACTGGAAACGGTACAGATAAGGATATTCCAAAAACGTAGTCAAAGAGAGAAGCCAGAGGTCAGAACAAGAGAATATACCTTATACAGAAGCCGGGGTTCAGAACCAGACGTAACATCAGACAAGCCAGAAGATCATTACCAGGGCATCAGTGTATACAGTCAGGTCCAGAAATATTGGGACATCGACACAATTCTAACATCTTTGGCTCTATACACCACCACAATGGAGTTGGAATGAAACAAACACAATGTGCTTTAACTGCAGACTGTCAGCTTTAATTTGAGGGTATGTACATCCAACTCAGGTGAACGGTGTAGGACTTACAGCAGTTTGTAGATGTGCCTCCCACTTGTTAAGGGACCAAAGGTAATGGGACAATTGGCTTCTCAGCTGTTCCATGGCCAGGTGTGTGATATTCCCTCATTACCCCAATTACAATGTGCAGATAAAAGGCCCAGAGTTAATTTCAAGTGTGCTATTTGCATTTGGAATCTGTTGCTGTCAACTCTCAAGATGAGATCCAAAGAGCTGTCACTATCAGTGAAGCAAGCCAACATTAGGCTGAAAAAACAAAACAAAAACCCATCAGAGAGATAGCAAGAACATTAGGCATGGCCAAAATGACTGTTTGGAACATTCTCAAAAAGAAGGAACGCACCGGTGAGCTCAGCAACACCAAAATACCCAGGAGACCACGGAAAACAACTGTGGTGGATGACCGAAGAATTCTTTGCCTGGTGAAGAAAACACCCTTCACAACAGTTGGCCAGATCAAGAACACTCTCCAGGAGGTAGGTGTATGTGTCTCAAAGTCAACAATCAAGAGAAGACTTCACCAGAGTGAATACAGAGGGTTCACCACAAGATGTAAACCATTGGTGAGCCTCAAAAACAGGAAGGCCAACAAAGCCTTCACAGTTCTGGAACAAGATCCTATGGACAGATGAGACCAAGATCAACTTGTACCAGCGTGATGGGAAGAGAAGAGTATGGAGAAGGAAAGAAACTGCTCATGATCCTAAGCATACCACCTCATCAGTGAAGCATCGTGGTGGTAGTGTCATGGCGTGGGCATGTATGGCTGCCAATGGAACTGGTTCTCTTGTATTTATTGATGATGTGACTGCTGACAAAAGCAGCAGGATGAATTTTGAAGTGTTTCGGGCAATATTATCTGCTCACATTCAGCTAAATGCTGCAGAACTCATTGGATGGCGCTTCACAGTGCAGATGGACAATGACCCAAAGCATACTGCAAAAGCAACCAAAGAGTTTTTGAAGTGACAGAAGTGGAATGTTATGCAATGGCCAAGTCAATCACCTGACTTGAATCCCATTGAGCAGGCATTTCACTTGCTGAAGACAAAACTGAAGGGAAAATGCCCCAAGAACAAGCAGGAACTGAAGACAATTGCAGTAGAGGCCTGGCACAGCATCACCAGGGATGAAACCCAGCATCTGGTGATGTCTGTGCGTTCCAGACTTCAGGCTGTGATTGACTGGTGGTGTATAGAGCCAAAGATGTTAGAAATGTGTCGATGTCCCAATATTTCTGGACCTGACTGTATAAACAGCAAACCAAATACAGCAATAGATAGAACTAAGAACTGAATAACACAGGAATAACAGGAAGTAAATCAAGAACACGAATAACAGAGGGAGCAACTAGACAGACAGAGAAGACAAAACCAAAGAAATAAACTAAACAAGAATATACAAACTAGACTGGAACAATAAAGCAGGGAGCTCTCAGAACGCAGTAGAACTGGAAACCAGGTAAAGAAAAATTACCCAGCAATGTTCCATTGGCACATTGCTCTAGTATAGGCAGGTCAATCAGGACAAGAAACAACAGGTGAGCAGGGAGCACAGAACACATTAACCCCTGGGCTGCAACCCAGGAATTAGCAGCAACATACAAAAAACAAGGCCTGAGCAGGAATACATCTATTTAGAGGACAGGGGGACAGGGCTGAAGATGCAAAATGTGACATTAAATCGTCACGTGTGGAGGGAGAGTGTACAAGGGGTTACAGCTCAAAACCTCTGGACTAACTCTACCCACTATCAGGGCCCCAAGTTATGCCAACCTAACCCCCTTAAACCATACACACCCTTCCGACTATACGCTGCCACCACGAACGTAAAAGGGCACATTCGAAACCCCACCCCACATACCACTCCAATCCAGGAGCCCAACCATATACAGCTAATATGTCTACCAAATGTTAAATACTACAGTAACGATAAACCAAGCTATTCTATTCGAGAAGCATGAATTATCTAGATCAAAGCAGTACTGGGTTTTAAAGTTTTAATGGAAAAGGATAAAAATACAAACTTTACACAGTGCTGATATCACAAAACAAGACATACAAAATATAGGAAAATGTGCAAATACAGTTCTTGAAATAAAATGGGACTTACATAGAAAACCTAACTTGCATTAGGCCACTTTTTCCATGGGTATTTCCAGATTTGAAATGTCCCAGAAGGTTCTTAGATGTTCATCCACTATAAATCCTTGACAAAATACACTGAGATTTGGATGAGTATCCTATACAAAAAGCTTGCCCCTCACCCTCTTTGGATCATGTTTCCATTCAGCCCAAGAGAGCAGATCATATAAGAGGGTTGTAAATACTTTGCCTTGCAAACAGGCTTTGCAAAGACAGGAGAACCGCCCCCCCCCACAAGTTCAGCGTTTAAAATCTGACACACTGCGCAGAAAATGATGCCTGTGTCTGACAATATGCTGCTGTGTTTTTCATTATTTTTAATTTTTACATGCAATTACTTCACAGAAAGTTAGGTTTCTTATTTCCGGCTTAATTTTTTGGATCTTTCCCCATCGTGCAACTGTTACCAAAATCTGTGCAAAAGTTTTACTTTGTGCCATGGTTTATCTAATGTACAGTATTTAACGAGGTGGAGGAGGGAATGTTTAGATAAGGTGGCAGGAGGCTATTGTTCTGCCTGCGTCTCCCTCCACACGTGACGATTGGGTGTCACATTTTGCATCTTCAGCCCTGTCCCCCTGTCCTCTGAATAGATGTATTCCTGCTCAGGCCTTGTTTTTTGTATGTTGCTGCTAATTCCTGGTTTGCAGCCCAGGGGTTAATGTGTTCTGTGCTCCCTGCTCAGCTGAATGCAATTAGACAGGGAGCTTAAAAGACTTCTAATCTACCCCTTGGTGATGTCCTTTGAATACATCCCACACAATACAGTGATTTGAGTCAATGTCCAACCCATAGACCATTGTCACACAGTGAGGAGTAAGTGATGTAAATATACTGGGGGGCAGCAGTTTACAACACAAAAGATCACAAAATGGATGCACCCAGTGACATGTACAGAGTAAATTATTGTCTTATCTAAATATACAAAGGAAAAAGAAAGCACATGTGAAATCTCAGCAACATAAAATAAATACAATACGAAAATTTCATTTTTTGGTGATAGAGGCCCTTTAATGCTCCACGAACAGAGAATAAACAAGATGGACACATCGCTGGAACAGTCCATGATATTTCATCTTTAACAGCAATGCAATATCCATCTCCTGTTATGATGTCATGTGAGTTTATCTGACCAGCACGGGTTCGCTTAATAGATAACAGCTTACCTGCTCTTAGAAGTTGAACTTGCTTGCTCAATGGTATAACGGAGAGGTTCAGATGATCTACGCTGTTGCCCTACATCAGGGACACCCTCCCATTCATCTCCAGTGGAAGGAAAGCACAGAGCACTGACTGGACGGTCTATGTTCAGAGAAGTTTGATGAGAAAATTCTGGAACCGAATGGAAGGTTACATATAAGCAGTGAAACTGATGACCTGATGGGATAATTATCAATTAAGAATTTATTTATCCCCACTTTTAGTATGCATTAATTTGTATATGTTTTTAACTTTCAATGTACAGAAATAAAACAGTAGAGTCTGTAGACATATACAGTACAATTTTTTTTATGATGGAAGGCAGAAAGGTAAATCTCAATGTTGCCTAGAGCACAATGGTTCCTCTGAGATAAAGAAAATAAGTCATGGTCTACTCCAGTGGTTCCCAACCGCAGTCCACTCCTCAAGTACCCCTAACAGGCCAGGTTTGTCATATATCTGAAGCACAGCACAGGTGATATGATTTGATGCTTAGTAATTGCAGGATTCAGTATGCATTTCCCAAGGTAATCCTTAAAACCTGGCCTGTTATGGGTGCTTGAGGACTGCGGTTGGGAACCACTGGTCTACTCATCCAGCCTGGCAAAAAGGCAGGGGAAATTACTAATGCACAGGGTGAGCACAAAAACAGCCTTGATTTCCAACAGATATAGAATGTAACTTTATTGTAATATTCTTACACATTGGTGGCTACAGTTGCATCAAGTTTCATGTGGTATCAATGTGTATCACACACACTCGCTCCACCTGTTAGCAAACATCAATGCGATAATCTAACTCAGACTAAATCATCTGAAGCGAGATTGAGTTTACAGTTTAAGTGACGCGTTGCTGCAGATCATCTAGGGTTGCAGGTAGTGGAGGTACATACACTCTGTCCTTCTTTTACTCTGTAACAAACCTAGGGCTGCAAGAGCACTTTGGATTGGGGGAGGCATGTTTCTTTCAGAGTTAACCAACGCCATACCTGTAGCCGTGGATATAATGACACACTGTTTAAAATTTTAGTCACCTCCCTCAGCAGCTAGCTCTGGAATCAACTAGTTGGTTAGTATTTCCAGGTAACTTTATTCAGTAACGGTTTTGTCCTTCGAAGATAAACAGGCTGTACACAATCAGCTCTGATACGGTACAAAACATATTCATTTTTGAAGGGTCATGTTCAACCTCCAGGGTGACATGTGGATTCTCAAACCCCCATATCCTGACTTTGTGCCTGTTGACCTTTCCACTTAGATGGAAGATCGCCGAAAATGATCCTTGACAGCAGGTTATCATCATTTTTCATTAATGCCTGGAGATTCCTACAAAATTCAAGTCGCTTTTCATTGCCTTGCAGGTGTAACTTTTGGACCAATTGCAGCTTAAAAGCGTGAAACCAAAAGCATTTGCGTAAGATATTGCATACCGTGGTTTACACAATGTGTAACTCTAGACTAGTTCTGTGCATTGACTTCTTGAGACTGTGCAAAAAAACTTCTCTGATGTAATCAACAACTTGCTTTGAGACCGTTGGTCAGCCTGAATGTACCTTACTCTGATCACAGATGCATCTTTCTAAATGAAATTGTTGTACCACTTCAAAATGGACTTGTTAGTAGGCGGATTCACATTAACTTTGCGCTTGAAAGCACGCTGCCCAGTCACAACACTGTTTGTTTTAGCAAATTCAAACAAGCACCAGCTGCGTTGCAGGGGTGAGAGCGCCGTGTTGGATTTCACTGCCCTCTGGCACTGGGAGGAATGCACATAGATTCCGAAGTAGAGAAAAAAAAAACTTAAGTTAATTTATCTGGGTCTGCACTTTGATTGTCAACTTTTCTCGAAGCCAAACCTGAAATCTCCCGCACTGTGCGGCAAAATATTCACTCACAGGTATATGCTCTATCACACAGACGCTCACGTACACATATACACGACCATCCCTTTCACATCCCATTTCAGCCCAATTCACCCAAACCTCAAATCAGCTTCAATCAGCCCACAAATCAGCCCTTTTTATCCAAAACCTCCTCACACTTACTGTAAACATACAGAAAGGAGAGAGAAAGAGGTAGAAAAGGAGAGAGAAAGAGATAGAGGAAGAAAAGGAGTGAGAGAGGGAGAAAAGGGAGAGAGGGGGAGAGAGGGAGGGAGAAAATGGGGTGAGAGAAAGAGGGAGAAAAGGGGGGACAGGGAGCGAGAAAAAGAAAGGGAGGGAGAAAAGGAAAGAGCGATAACAGGATTGAAGGAGAACAGAAGAGAGAGGGCAAAAAAGGAGAGAGAAAAATTAGGGAGAGATGTAGAAAAGGGGAGAGAGGGATAGAGAGGGAGGAAGAAAAGGATTGAGAGAGAGAGAAGGGGAGAGAGGAAGAAAAGGGGAGAGAAAGAGAGGGAGAAAATGAGAGAGGGAGGGAGAAAAGGAGAGAAGGAGGGGAGGGAGAAAAGGGGGGAAAGATAGATGGGAGGGAGAAGAGGGGAGAGAGGGAGGGAGAAAAGGAGAGAGAGGGAGGGAGAAAAAGGGAGAGAGAAAAGGAGTGAGAGATGGAGGAAAGGAGAGAGGAAGGGAAGGGAGAAAAGGGGAAGAGAGAGGGAGGGAGAAAAAGGGAGAGAAAGAGAGAGAGGGATTAAAGGGCGGAGAAAATGGGAGAGAGAGATAAGGAGAGAGAGAAAAAAGAGGGAGAGGGGTAGAAAAGGAGAGAGAAGGGATAAAAGCAGAGAGGGAGAAATGGAGAAAGAGGGAGAAAATGGGGAGAGGGAGAAAAGGTGGCAAGTGAGGAAGAAAAGAGGAGAGAGGGAGAAGAGGGGAGTGAGGCAAAAGGGGGAGAGGGAGGGAGAAAAGGAGAGAGGGAAGGAGAAAAGGGGAGAGGGAGGGAGAAAGGGGAGAGAGACTGAGGGAGAAAGGGGGAGAGAGGGAAGGAGAAAAGGAAGAGAGGGAGAAAAGGGGAGAGAGGGAGAAAGGAAGAGAGAAGGAGAAAAGGGGAGAGAGGGAGAAAAGGGGAGAGAGAGGGAGGGACAAAATGGGGTGAGAGAAGGAGGGAGAAAAAAGAGAAGGATTAAGAAAAGGGGAGGGAGAGAGAGAATAGGGAAAGAGGGAGAAGATGAAAGAGGGATAAAAGGGGAGTGAGGAAGAACAGAGAGAGGGAGATAGAAAAAGGAAGGAGAGACGTAGAAAAGGAAAGGGATAAAAGGAGAAAGAGAGAGGGAGGAAGAAGAGGAGTGAGAGAGAGAAGGGGGAGAGAGGGAGAAAAGGTGGCAAGAGGGAGAAAAGAGGAGAGAGGGAGAAGAGGGAGGGAGAAAAGGAGAGGGAGGGAGAAAAGGAGAGAGGGAAGGGGAAAAGGGGAGAGAGGGAGAAAGGGTGAGAGAGGGAGGGAGAAAAGGAAAGAGAGGGAGAAAAGGAGGGAGATAGAGAAAAAAGGGGAGAGAGGGAGGGAGAAAATGGGGTGACAGAAGGAGGGAGAAAAGGGGAGACAGGGAGGAAGAAAAGAGGGGAGAGAGTGAGAAAAGGAGTGAGAGAGGGAGGAAAGGGAAGAGACGAAGAAAAGGGGAGAGAAAGGGAGGGAGAAAAGGAGAGCGGGAGGGAGAAAAGGAAAGAGAGAGGGAGGGAAGGGAGAAAAGGGGGGGAAGAGAGATGGGAGGGAGAAAAGGGGAGAGTGGGAGGGAGAAGGGGGAGAGAGGGAGGGAGAAAAGGGGAGAGAGGGAGGGAGAAAAAGAGGGAGAGGGATGGAGAAAAGGGGGGAGAGGGAGGGAGAAAAGGAGAGAGAGGTAGGGAGAAAAGGGGAGAGAGGGAGGGAGAAAAGGGGAGAAGGGGGAGAGAGGGAGGGAGAAAAGGAGAGAAGGAGGGTGAAAAGGAGAGAGGGAGGGTGAAAAGGAAAGAGAGGAAGAGGGGGGAAAGAGGGAGAAAAGTAGAGAGAGGGAGGGAGAAAAAGGGAGAGAGGGAGGGAGAAAAAGGGAGAGAGGGAGAAAAGGGGGGAGAGATAAGGAGGGAGAGAGTGAGAAAAAAGAGGGAGAGGGGTAGAAAAGGAGAGAGGGGATAAAAGTGGAGAGAGAGGGAGAAAAGGAGAAAGAGGGAGGGAGAAAAGGGAGAGGGAGAGAGAAAAGGTGGCGAGAGAGGAAGAAAAGGGAGAGAGGGAGAAGAGTGGAGTGAGGGAAAATGGAGAGAGGGAGGGAGAGAGGGAGAGGGAGGGAGAAAAGGAGGGAGAGGATGGAGAAAAGGGGGAGAGGGAGGGAGAAAAGGAGAGAGGTAGGGAGAAAAGGGGAGAGAGGGAGGGAGAAAAGGGGAGAAGGGGGGAGAGAGGGAGGGAGAAAAGGAGAGAGGGAGGGTGAAAAGGAGAGAGGGAGGGTGAAAAGGAAAGAGAGGAAGAGGGGGGAAAGAGGGAGAAAAGGAGAGAGAGGGAGGGAGAAAAAGGGAGAGAGAAAAGGAGTGAGAGATGGAGGAAAGGAGAGAGGAAGGGAAGGGAGAAAAGGGGAAGAGAGAGGGAGAGAGAAAAAAGGGAGAAGAGAGAGAGGGATTAAGGGCAGAGAAAATGGGAGAGAGAGATAAGGAGAGAGAGAAAAAAGAGGGAGAGGGGTAGAAAAGGAGAGAGAAGGGATAAAAGCAGAGAGGGAGAAATGGAGAAAGAGGGAGAAAATGGGGAGAGGGAGAAAAGGTGGCAAGTGAGGAAGAAAAGAGGAGAGAGGAGAAGAGGGGAGTGAGGCAAAAGGGGGAGGGGAGGAGAAAAGGAGAGAGGGAGGAGAAAAGGGGAGAGGGAGAGAGAAAGGGGAGAGAGACTGAGGGAGAAAGGGGGAGAGAGGGGAGGAGAAAAGGAAGAGAGGGAGAAAAGGGGAGAGGGAGAAAGGAAGAGAGAAGGAGAGAGGGAGAAAAGGGGAGAGAGAGGGAGGGAGAAAATGGGGTGAGAGAAGGAGGGAGAAAAAAGAGAAGGAGGAAGAAAAGGGGAGGGAGAGAGAGAATAGGGAGAGAGGGAGAAGATGAAAGAGGGATAAAAGGGGAGTGAGGAAGAAAAGAGAGAGGGAGATAGAAAAAGGAAGGAGAGACGTAGAAAAGGAAAGGGATAAAAGGAGAAAGAGAGAGGGAGGAAGAAGAGGAGTGAGAGAGAGAAGGGGGAGAAAGGGAGAAAAGGTGGCAAGAGGGAGAAAAGAGGAGAGAGGGAGAAGAGGGAGGGAGAAAAGGGGAGAGAGGGAGAAAGGGTGAGAGAGGGAGGGAGAAAAGGAAAGAGAGGGAGAAAAGGAGGGAGATAGAGAAAAAAGGGGAGAGAGGGAGGGAGAAAATGGGGTGACAGAAGGAGGGAGAAAAGGGGAGACAGGGAGGAAGAAAAGAGGGGAGAGAGTGAGAAAAGGAGTGAGAGAGGGAGGAAAGGGGAGAGACGGAGAAAAGGGGAGAGAAAGGGAGGGAGAAAAGGAGAGCGGGAGGAGAAAAGGAAAGAGAGGGAGGGAAGGGAGAAAAGGGGGGAAGAGAGATGGGAGGGAGAAAAGGGGAGAGTGGGAGGGAGAAGGGGGAGAGAGGGAGGGAGAAAAAGGGAGAGAGGGAGGGAGAAAAAGGGATAGAGAGAGGGAGAAAAGGGGGGAGAGATAAGGAGGGAGAGAGTGAGAAAAAAGAGGGAGAGGGGTAGAAAAGGAGAGAGGGGATAAAAGTGGAGAGAGGGAGAAAAGGAGAGAGAGGGAGGGAGAGAGAGGGAGGAGAAAAGGAGAGAGGGGATAAAAGTGGAGAGAGAGGGAGAAGAGTGGAGTGAGGGAAAAATGGAGAGAGGGAGGGAGAGAGGGAGAGGAGGGAGAAAAGGAGGGAGAGGATGGAGAAAATGGGGGAGAGGGAGGGAGAAAAGGAGAGAGAGGTAGGGAGAAAAGGGGAGAGAGGGAGGGAGAAGAGGGGAGAAGGGGGGAGAGAGGGAGGGAGAAAAGGAGAGAGGGAGGGTGAAAAGGAGAGAGGGAGGGTGAAAAGGAAAGAGAGGAAGAGGGGGAAAGAGGGAGAAAAGGAGGGAGAGAGGGAGAAAAGGGGAGAGAGGGAGAAAAGGAGAGAGAGGGAGGGCGAAAAGGAATGAGAGAGGGAGGGGAGAGAGAGGGAGAAGAAGGGTAGGAGAGGGAGAAAAGGGGGATAGAGAGATGGGGAGAAAATGGGAGAAAGAGGGAGAAAAGGGGGAGAGAGAGAAATAAGGAGAGAGAGAAGAAGAAGGGGCAGCGAGAAGGGGAGGGAGTAAGGTGAGACAGAGGAGGACGAGGGGGAATGGGGTGGAAGAGGAGTGAGGAGGGGGAAGAGAGAGAAGGGGAAGAAGAGAGAGGCTCGAGCTGAGATGGGGAAGAGACCTGCCTGTGTATTGGGAGAGGGCCTGCTGCCGGGATGGAGGGGCAGGGCAACTGCATTCTGTCCCCTCTGTGCCCGGCCAGGTAGAAGGTAAGGGGGGAGCTGGCCCACATCTCTACTCACCCTTCAATGCTTTTCCTCCATACTAAATTTTTTTTTTCTTCGTTTACAAGTTACTGCAGCAATATTGTAATGGGGGGAGTAGCGCCCACTAGAGAGTAGTGGAGTTGAGATCCTTAAGGACTGATAAATCTTTTTGACGTTTAAACACTGCTTGGCACACACAGAATTATACACTTGCGACAGCGAGGATGAACAAAACACTGAGTTGCTACTAAGCACTAAAGGTTTCGAGACCGAAAGACTACTTAGAGCACGTTCAGTAATACACAGATACGTCAGACAGTTGGTGAATTGTGCGGACTGCAGGGCAGTCAGGAAATACGCTGCTTTAACGTTTTCTGATAAGAGGGAGCAGATCAGCGGTACTTTAAGATATTCAGCGGCAACACATACCCCTCGAGGTCTGGCGTGAGTACAGTATCGAGTATATTTGATGGTGAGAGCACACTGAACAGTAGTCGCATATAAACAGTACCTTTCGATCGCAGTTCTTAGAAACATGTGTGGCTGGAGAACATGAGCCCTGGGTTGGGTATAGGAACCTAATGAGGCCACAGACGATACCCACAACTTAGACGGGACAATACCCCAGTAACGTGTAAACACCCCAGCGGCAAGCATGGGGTCAAACCACCAAAGTACCACACAGGCGATCGTAATCGAGCAGCAAAAGAATAGTCAAAACAAGCCGGGTCACAAAGCAGGAGCAGGGATCGTATCCAGAAAACGGGTTGGCAACAGACAATCAATCTACACAATGGTTAGCGATGCGGGAAACTGACTCCACGACAGGGCGACGAGGCAACTCCTCGCGTCCTGTTTTAAACCCTTTGGCTCCTCGTGACCATGCTAGACCCCGTCCCCTCGGATGCCGCCCGGCCATTCCCCAGTGCTAGCAGCCGGCTAGCTCTTGGCACAGGACCTTGCCCAGACCCCCCAGGCAGCGCAGCAGGGGCTGAGATTATGAAAAATATAGAATGTGATTAGAACCCATGGCTAACTCCTAGCATTACGGAAACAGGATATCCGACCTGATACAGATCGTAACAAGATGCCTGCACAGGTTGCCACCAGGACTAGCATTACCACTGGGAGAAGGTGAGGATGGAACAAAATTAAATGTGGATATATGCAGAGGTTTGAAGTACCCCACACATAACTATCTAGTCAAAAATGATACAGCATACATATTATACAAATCCACAGTGGGGTACCCAATGGTTTCCAGGCATCCAGCCTAGTAACAGTTTAAATGTGAAAAAGTATAGCCAGTTACTCCATGGTGCAATAGATCAAAAGCTGATTTATTATTGGAGCAAAGTGCAGTGTTTTGGTTCGCACCAAAACCTTTGTTAAGCATGACTGTTGGCTGCCAGAATACTTCTGTGGTGCCCCCATGGGAATGCAAATGGAGTGTGCGACAAGGAAGCTAAATAAAGTATGTAAAGTTGGATGGGAGTATGATCGATAACATAAAACTCAACTTTTATTATGGAATTCCTAAAAAGAATATATTGAGCTGTCTATTAAAACACACACACTTACTTTCCTGTCAATGTATGCTTACACATGTTTGGAAAAAATATATACTTTTCTTTATAGTGTGGGTTACATTTTACTAATAAAATTTTGAATAAAAAACTTTTTGAACCAACTAAAAATCTTACTGCTATTGTGGAGACTTAAAGGAGAATTTCCCTTATCTGTACAACTGAAAACTGCTTCACATTGTTTTAGTATTTTTTTCTCCACCAGTAAAAACATAGATAGGAAACAACCCACGTGGTTTTGAGTCTTTTTTCCAAACATTTATTTCTATACTTCTAAGCTGAGCTGCAAAGAAAACATCTGAACTGGACCTTACCTTTGGTTTTAGCTGCTTTACTTAGCAAAAAACACTCAATTGTTTGTGCACAGACAGGTCTTATGTATTTATTATTACAGTATGAATTAATGATGCATATTGACGAGTGCAGTACAAAATAATAGCACATACCAGTAACTCTGAGTATACTCACTGCGGGGATGCATTTTGGCAGGTAGTGGTGGTGGAACCTCTTCACTGTGGGATCTCTGTGGCGCTGTAGGCCTCTGAGGTAGAACAATACTCTCATATGTTCGATTGGTGATGTCTTGTCCTGCAGCTCCGTGTTGGTGGTGAAACTTTACTGGAGGTGGCAATGAAAGGTTATGAGGCAGCGAGAGCGGGCTCAGCTACAGATGGGAAAAAAATAAATAAAATTGGAGACGGTAAATCTCACATCAAAATGCACAGGACCACGCTACTGTGTCTATTTATAGCACCTGGACGGAATGGTGCAGACGAGGACAAGCACAGAGATTGAAAAAACAAGTAAAAAGTTGCGCACTTAACCGTGACTGCGCTTGGCGACACTAAATGTTGCGTCTCGATGTGTAAAGATAATATCTCGCATTGAGACGTTAACTGGTGGAATGCCAACACCTGCGTGAAGTTTGTAATACGATCGGTAATTGTCAGACGCTAATGTTTAACACCTCACGCAAATTTTTTCTATTAGCATCTGCCTTATACCATCAACTACGGAATAGGGTTCGTAGTCTATTGTTGTTGATAAGTTTAAAAAAGCTCTGGTTAAGTTTACACCAACTTTGGTATAGGACCTAGTATGTCTTGACTATTGTATGGGGAAATGGCTATTATCACTGCTTAGCCTTAAATCACGCTGAAGCATCCAAGCAGAAGAAAGGAGACAATTTCATGGAAAGACTCTGCTCTGGAACTCTGGAACACTTTAAATATCTCAAGTACTCACTTATGCATATCAGGCTGATTCTGCTGAGATGGCTAGCTAAAGGATGAAAGATTTTCAGTATAAAATATGGATTTTATTACCTTCTCTCCTTCTTCATCATCACTATTGCTCTCTTCTTCCTCTTGATGGAACCAGTCAAAGTCCACTTCGCTGTTAAAATTTCCACTTCCTGCTTTCTCCAGCTGGGAACGAATGAGAAGCCATGAGTATTAAGGTCTCCCTATGCCCTGGAGAAAATAGCTTAAAATTGTATTTTATAACATACCAACTGTTCACATTCTGCATGTTTCAGATACTGAGCCAACATCAGAGGGGTTACTCCATCAATGCTAACTGGAAAGAGAGGAAAATATCTGTATGAGAAGACAAAATGCACATCTGTATGTAAATAATAGTATATGAAAAGTGAAATGATGGAAGTGACTTGGTGTGGAGCTTAGAAAAGAATCTTAAGTTTTAATTATGTGACTCGCAAAGTATAACTTTATATAAAAATAAAAATTGGGTAGCGCTGATATTGATATATTGGAAAATCACTCACACAAGTGGTTCCTGTCGTAAACCACAATAAAACAATACAAACAATAAAAATGGTGTAGCGATAACAATGTTCCTGTTCTTCAATCGTGGGGATAAATTCCCAAGATGTTTCGAAAAATCTTCTCCTTTTTTGGATGACCTCAAACAAGCAGAAAACACATCATAGTGCGACCCGTGAGATATGTTCAAAAGAGATCCAAATGTCATAACACTCACGTGGAACGGAGCCCTCCTGGCTCTGGATGATGTGCCTCTGGGTTGTTAACCGGCCACCCACTTGCCCTTCTGATGTTACGTGTCTTGAAACCTTTAACATAAAAGGTAGGGGGCATAGCATAGACTGCAATTGCACTAAACTAAAAAGAATGGAGAAAATATACTCACAAAACGAGGGACCTAGCTTAGGTCCTCAGGTAGTGCGCCGAGAGGTTGTTAGTGGGGTACAACTTCCAAAAAACCCCAATCAATTCGATTAAACAGCAGACGATTAATAAAATATTAAAAAGTACAAAGTAAAGAAAACAAATAATAACCAGAACGCATTTCACCTGTTGATATATTATCAATGGCTTCCTCAGCTGGCTGCTAAAATCAAATGATCTTTGTTCTCTTTAAAAACCTTTACTTCCTAATCAATAACCAATCAGAAACCCTCTTTCCGGCGGGAATTCAGCTTGTTCCAATCATCCATCCCCTTTCTTTTCTTCTCTTACCCAATAATGGCCACTGTCATTATTTCTGGGGCATGGAATTGGAAGTGCGTAATTATAAATCGCCCGCATCCGTCTCTGATGGGAAACGAAACGGCGCACATGTGGGCTGTACCACCCCGAACTGAAACAATGTGCATATGCGTCTAAATCCCGATGTTCCCAGCCTCCCACCAACTCGCAGTAAACCACAACCGCGTGCATGCGCACCAATGATCCCGGCATTTCCATCACTCCATTTGACCACGTCTAGAGGCATGGACAATTGGGGACCGGGTGTTGTCCATGCCTCTAGCTGCGGGCAAATGGAGTGATGGAAATGCCGGGATCATTGGCGCACATGCACGCGGTTGTGGTTTAACGCGAGTTGGTGGGAGGCTGGGAACATCGGGACTTAGACGCGCATTGTTTCGGTTCTGGGTGGTACAGCGCGCATACGCACAGCTTCGTTTCCCATCAGAGATGGATGCGGGCGATTTATAATTACGCACTTCCAATTCCATGCCCCAGAAATAATGATAGTGGCCATTATTGGTAAGAGAAGAAAAGAAAGGGGATAGACGATTGGAACAAGCTGAATTCCCGCTGGAAAGATGGTTTCTGCTTGGTTATTGATTAGGAAGTAAAGGTTTTTAAAGGGAACAAAGATCATTTGATTTTAGCAGCCAGCTGAGGAAGCCATTGATAATATATCAACAGGTGAAACGCGTTCTGGTTATTATTTGTTTTCTTATTTTGTACTTTTTAATATTTTATTAAACGTCTGCTGTTTAATCAAATTGATTGTTTTTTTTTTAAGTTGTACCCCACTAACAACCTCTGGGCGCACTACCTGAGGACCTAGGCTAGGTTCCACGTATTGTGAGTATATTTTCTCCATTTTTTTTATTTTAGTGCATTGCAGTCTATGCTATGCCCCCTACCTTTTATGTTAAAGGTTTCAAGACACGTAACATCAGAAGGGCAAGTGGGTGGCCGGTTTACAACTCAGAGGCACATCATCCAGAGCCAGGAGGGCTCCGTTCCACGTGAGTGTTATAACATCTGGATCGCTTTTGAACATATCTCACGGGTCGCACTATGATGTGTTTTCTGCTTTTATGAGGTCATCCAAAAAGGAGAAGATTTTTCGGAATATCTTGGGAACTTATCCCCACGATTGAAGAACAGGAACATTGTTATCGCTACACCATTTTTATTGTTTGTATAACTTTATATAATTCTTAGGTGTCAGGTGTAAAGCAAATACAGAAGAGTTGCTTTCCTAAATTCCCAATGAGCTGAAGCCCAGGAAACACTCTTAAATATAGGCATTGTTATAAAAAAAATCTGAAAAGAAAGGTAGTACAGCCTCCTATTATAACAGCCTAATGGGAGCTAGGCTCCCTTTGATAAATTAGTGGGAGATCTCCATTGGCATAACCACTTGACTTGACCCTTGCAGAATTCAATGACCTTTGTGTAATAATGGGACGAAAGGTATTTATTAAATTTATGCATTGTGATTCGTGATTCATTTGAATGCATTTATGGAGTCATATATACACTTAACAGATAAAACTTAAAGATAAACCCAACATTAAAAGATGAGGTATAGGGTAGGATACCATCTAAATTTAAGGCTAGCCCAAGGTTCAGAACAATATTGTGCTGTCTTTGTGATACTGCAGAGCTGCACGTAAATATAATCTCATAGGATCAGGGACAGTGGAAGTAAACTGGAGAATTATTTGTTCTTTGCTTTCCTGTGAGAGGTGGCAGCAGATCTTGCTATCCGCTTCATCTCTGGATACTGGGGTAAGTATGAAAAATCACTTAACACAACGTTTTATCAGCCAGCAAGAATAACAAGCAAATTTAGAATTGTTATTCTCTGACTGCCTTCACCTTGGCACTTCCTATAAAAAGTATTAAAATACTTAAAGTATAACAGGCAGGTGTAACAGTTGAGTCACAGGAGAAGTTTGTGGCCTGACTGGAACAGCAGAGGAACTGTTAGTATTGACGAGTGGGACTCGCTCATTAATGCTAATAGCTTGGCTAGAATAGCATGCTGGGGCTGGTATTCAGAGTTCGATTTTAAGCTGCAAGCAGTAGCCCACTAGGTAGTTATTACTGGAATTCCATTAGATTTCATTGTGTGTTGATGCACATTGCACAATTGTAGTCATCCAAGTTCCAGACGATTAAATCAAATGACCTTTGGCCTTGGCGTGCTGTGTGTCTGGAAACCTGAAGAGGGATTGTGTTGATTGTTAGGAATCGTCCTAACGCAAAGTATAGTTTAGGTTTCATTTTATAATTTGTAAAGGGATTTTGTTTTCACTTTTTCTGTTTACCTTTCAGGACTTGTGTGAAGAATAATGAGACACTTTGGGGAATTGTTTATTATTCACATGCTGGAAAGACATTTGCTTGTCATGTACAAAGTGAATTTTGTTGTTTTCTTTTGTATCCACAAAAGCAATAAGGATGTACAAGAGGGTGAACATGTACAAAGTCTAGTACTACATTACTATGGTATTATGTATGCTTACTGTCAACAAAGGTTTTGTTTGAATTTATCAACAGTAAGAATAGTTTCAGCATTGTTGGCGGTTTTCAGTAATTGCACACTTTATGGATACGAGAGAGGTATAGACTCCTACAGTGGTTGGGTTCCTCTTATACAAAACTATGTTAATTAGAATATAGTTTTACTGTTCTTTTAAACTATGAAAATGTCTGTCCTGCTTCCCCTGTTCTAATAACATGATGGCTGTCATAACAAAGCTGCTCGTTTGCAGCTCCTGCTTCAAAACAAAGTCTTATAATTGAATTTGATTTGTTTAAAAAAAATAGCAGCAGCACTGAGAATGACAGATGAAGAAATGTTGTAGACAGAACTCTGACATAAAACATCCCCAGGACTGGCAATCAGAAGAATCTTTTGTTCCAAGTCTGTGGGGTCACAGCATAAAAATAAATAATACAACCAAGACAATATTACTGAGACTCTTCCAGGGTACAAGGGCACAGGCGTTCAGTCATAAAACATTTCAAGGGTTGTTCTAATGAGTTCTAATGAGGGCACAGTAGAAACCAACTTCAAAACAGATGCCAAAAAGACAAAACTTTCTATGATGAATACGATTAAAAAAAAGGCACAGAATTGAAGAAGAAATAAAATACAAGCTATACATCTCTCTAAATAAAAACTGGTGGGTTTGTGAGAAATGTATGGGACTAATCCAGTTCTACGAGGACTTCTAGGGAGCTCTTAGAGCAATTCTTGGCCATAAAAATTGCACTCGAGTCTAAAACTCCTACTTAATCTTAAATGAAAAATATCAAGTTGGATATTCTACAGCCTGCTATGTAACAAGTTCTAGCAACACACACAGCAAGCATTTCATTATGAGTGAGATTAAATAAAAATCACAATATATACCATTACATGTATAAAATAATGATTTGTTTTTTGTACTATTTTGAGACACAAAAAGCACTATCACCTGGTGTGAGCCAACGTTGGCGTTGTTATGTTTCAGCGTTAACGTCAGGTTAATTCAGTCTAGCGCCTGACCGACAGATCATTTGCCTCTTGCTAAAAAGAGGAAAAATCATTTACTGCGTCGCTAATACCGATTCATAGCTTGAGCTTACTGTAGTTTCTGCATCCTATACTTAACATGGGGAGCGTTAGAGATCTCTAGCGCTTTTGTAACTAACAGATCACTTGGTACCTGCGCTAATTTCTGGCCAGACGATAATCGCAAAGTTTTACCTACTGCTCAACCCTGGTGCTAACTCCAAAGCAACGCAAACAGGTCCTTGCCCAAAATTAACAGGTAATTAAGTAAATGAAAGGAATGCAGCACAGGTGTTCTCTTGGCCCCATACCAATGGATATGGTCAGCAATACCTGCAGGAATGCACCTGTAAACATGTAACATAATGACTTTATTTCCTACATATTTATTTTTCTGTTAATCTGTATATTTGGTTTTGTGTTAATATCTTGCATTTTACTATTTTGTATTTCTGTAACCACTCAATGTTCTTGAACCCAGGACATACTTGAAAACGAGAGAAATCTCAATGTACCCTTCCTGGTAAAATCCTTTATAAATAAATAAATGTTGCTGCTGTTGCAGTAGGCTCTATTATGATATATATGTATCTAGGGCTGCAACTAACGATTATTCTCATAATCGATTAGTTGGCCGATTATTATTTTGATTAATCGATTCATCGGATAAAAAAAATAAAAAGAAGAAAAAAATTTGTTTAAAAGGAATTTTATGTAAAAAAAAATAAATAACCACAACCCCTCCCCCTTTTTCCATAAGCAATTTGTGTAGTGTACGTAACTTACATACGTACATACGCAAATTGCGTATCTTGCGTACTTTTCACACAAGGTATGCAAGTGCTTGGTCAGAGGGATGGGTTGATGCTGCAAGCGCAGCTTAAGCCCATGTTTGCTTTCTCATATGAACGCAGCTACAAGCACTTCTTCATAAATGATGATGTCAGCATGAAATCGGAGTTAATAAGCTAAAGTACCGGCTGGGTGGAGTAGAGGTAACATCACTGCTCTGCGTGGAGAGAGCCTGTGGAGACATGGGTTCGATCCCAGCAAGAGCACCTCTCCAGTAAGTGTCCTTGGGCAAGACACCTAATGGTACATACTCGCCACCCAGGACATACTTGAAAACAAGAGAAATCTCAATGTATACTTCCTGGTAAAATCCTTTCTCAAAAAAAAAGAGGTCAGGGTGTGTAGAGTGTCCCTTTTTAAATAATTTCGTGAAACAAACTGAGTGGGAGGAAGGACTGGAGGTTGAAGGTAGTGACCTTGCTCAGGTGACTTGACCTTAGTTTGAGAGGGAGTTGGTATGGACAAAAGACCGGATCTGAGTGTGGGAGTGAATTTGGAGATAGGGACCAGACCAAAGGGAGGGGATGGTAGTTCCCGACCAAAGAGGGTCTGGAGGGTGGCACAGGACTCCAGCTTGAAGTAAGGATAAAACCCAGGCATACAGCTTCTTCACCAAGTGGCAGTATCCTATTGTTTGTGTTATAGCTTTACTGTTGTAAACGGAATAAGAACAAACTGGTTGTGCCGGACATAACTCTAGAACTAAATCATACCGAGTAAAGCAGCAGCGTGTCTTCTCCAATCAGCTCCAAAGCTGAGGTTATTTACGTTTAACTCAGTCCGACTCTAAACAGTGTGTGCTTTACACAGGACGATTAATCGACAGCCGATTAATCAATAATGGAAATAGTTGACAACTATTTTAATCATCGATTAGTTGTTGACTAATCAATTAGTTGTTTCAGCCCTATATGTATCCATTATCCACATATAACTTAATTCTAATATATTGACTAATTTTAAACATTTTATGCTGGGGTTATTCTTAGTATGTAAGTGGTTGATTATAAAGGTGACCGTTTGGACCATGCAAGCTAATATTGGTCAGTTTCCTGCTGTCGATTGTGCGAAGACTAAAGTCTTGCCCTGAAACATGTATTATTTTTATGCTGCAACAGGGAAATATTGTCGCTCACCTGGCCTTCCTTTTGGATCTATTAAATGCAGTGTAATGATTCTACATGCTGTCGGGTGGCATTTATCATGCAATGCCCATCAATCTTAATATATGTGTGCATATAAACATGGATGATAAGGCCACCTTAGAGGATTTTAGTAATGCAGGGGTACGAAGGCTATTCGCTGGATGTGTTCATACAAGCTTGTGAGGGCAGAGGATAGGTATGGCCCGGCACTCTGCACTGGAAAAAAACTGTTCTATCATGTACACAACTGCATTAGCGCGTGTATGAGCATGACATATTCTCACCCTTACAATTGGTATTCAAGGAGTCAAGGAGTAACATGGTCAATGTGTCCCAGTTGAGCCAATTTTATTCAACAGACATCACCATAAATGTTTATAACCGCATGCTTAGTTGAATACAGATCCTTAATTTGCTTTGCAATGTTTCTTTTTGAGCTGACCTTGTAAAAACACTTGCATACTTTATTGCTCATTAAGTTATTGTTATATCACTTCAGATATTACAATGGTATGGTCAAAAATCCCAGTGACACACACACACACGCAAGCACACAAAATAATTGTATAAATGAACTTGTTTCCTTAATCTTAAAATCTGCGTTTCATATCGTAAAGGATATCAGTCTTTACAAGCAGCACGAACACATTCCTGAAATGGCGTGTTATCCCACCTCCACCTTCTTCTATCTGATGGGAAATGCTTTGGCAAGGAAAGCAAGGCATCAGGTCCACAATATACTTTTTATTTGAGTTGCGAAGACTATATTGCCTTGATCAACCAATATATATCTATGCTACGTTACAATCCCAAGAAAATACCTCAGCTGAAGGACAATGTTTGATAAGCTAGACTTACTACAGTATCGGAAATCTGTTTTAAGATCATTCAAATACCCATCCAAAAAGGGATAAGAAGTCTGTGTGGCCTGAGTTAATTATATTACTACATTGTGAGACATCGTCAAGATGAGCATTTTTTGGGGAAACGGCATGGCCCAATATCAAAGGTTCTTCAAAGAAACCTTGTTTTTGACCCATGGACCTTCAGTCTCTGTAAATCCTCCAATCAAATAATAGGATGTTGAAAACACTTTCTCCTAGCATAAACAGTGGCTTTGTGATACTGTAATATTTGGTACCATAATTACAGGTGAATCTTTAGTCTAGGAAACTATTGTAGTGGATGCTAATACCTCTCACCCTGTGTTCCTGAAGCAGCATATTTAATGAGACTAAATGTTCTGTCTTTCCATCCTTTCTTTCACAGAAAACAAATAAACCTAAAATGTGTCCAATTTGACAAGATTAAGATAAACTGGAGAAATTCTGGCACTCAGCCCTTCAGTAAAAGTAACATAGATGACATTTTGCAAGATTATCCTATTTATATACTAGCATAGCTGAAAATTAGCAGGGAAGTCAAAGATACAGTAACCCTGAAATTCAGTGTCCACCAAGCTGCCACATTGACCCATGAGATTCTCATGATTATTCCCTTAACCCAAAGTGCTGTGCACGAGTGATTGTTGGAAAAGTCACATGGCTGTCCAACTGGGTGAACATTAAAAAGAACAAACACCTTAAGGAGTTATACAAAGAACACTGAAATTTCAGTACTCTCTCATTCGGCGCACTTCAGCGAGCTGAATTCGCAGACACTGCGGTGAATTCAGCATTCGCCACATGGTCCTTGAAGTGCGCCAAATGAATCTGCCGAACGCTGCTGATAAACCCGCCGAATGCAATTGACAAACCATCAAACACCGCCGATAAACAGTTGAAAAAACACTGAACGCATCAGATAAACCGCTGAACACCACCGAAAAAACACAGCTAATGATCCGCCAAACGCCTTCGATTAGCCGCTGAACACCGCCGAAAAAAGCCGCGCAGCCACCGAACAGGGATTAAAATAAAAAAAGGCATTTAAAACAAAACTAATGGATGAAAGTGCATGGAAATTATATATAAGGTCGTATGAATAACAATAAAAAATGTCTGTTACAGAATAAGAAAAAAACACCATTTAAAAAAATCAGAATCAAAAATTTTGATGAAAAAATCCAGAAAAATGCCTAATATTTTTTTTAAAAAAATACTTTTTCATGCAAATGAAAAGAATACATGGCTGAATAAAATTTTTATAAGAATGGGGACTTTTTTTTACATTGAAACTAGGGCTGCAACTAACGATTATTTTTATAATCGATTAGTTGGCCGATTTATTTATTCGATTAATCGATTCATCGGATAAACAATTTTCGTTTCCTTAAAAGGAATATTATGAAAAAATAAAACCTCTGCCTTCCCCACTCCTTTTTTTCGTAAGCAATTTGCGCAGTGTACATAAACGTTCGCACGTACATACGCAAATTGTATACTTTTCGCACTGAAGATACACTAGCATCTAGTCACATTGATGGATTGATGCTGCATATGCAGCTTAAGCACATGTCTTCTTTCTCCACAAACAAATGCTGCTACGAGCCCTCAGATTGACCTGATGATGTCAGCACGAAATTCGGGTGAGAATGGGGTGAACTCATCGCAGCCTAACCACTTTAGCTTATTAGAGTGTCCCGTTACAAAAAATTTATGAACAAACTGAGTGGGTGGAGGGTTCAGCGGTAGAAGGGAGTGAGTTGAAGGGACTTGACCCGAGTGTGAGAGGGAGTGGGTTTGGACAAAAGATTGGATCTGATTGGATATCCCACAGGAGGGAGTTGGTGGGGAAGGGACTGGACCAAAGGGAGAGAATGGCAGCTCCAGACCAAAGAAGGGTTGTCAGGTAGATTGAGGTGGTGACACAGGACTAGGGATGAGCGTTTGGTTCGGATCTGTCCGGAGTTCGAATTGAACATCGGCTGTTCGAAAGTTCGCAAACTTCAAACTTTTTTGGGACGTTCGCCAAAAGTTAGAATTTTTTTTTGAAAAAAGTATAAAAAATGCTTAAAAAATACAAAAAAAATCTAGAAATAAAGAGACTCTTTACTGCAGAATATTATAAGCAACGGTTTATTAGATATTGAATTAAAACAGGAATATTTTTAACATTGAAGCCTATGGGATAAAACATTCTTGTTACTAAAACATCAGGCAGACATGGCCCTCTAATCAGGCACTGTAAAGGGCAGCCTGCCGGGGCCTCCCAAGGATCCCCTTGAGGAGCATGCGGCCGCCGGATGACAGAGCTGCGACTGTGCGGGCTAGCCGCCCGGGTGCATGTGGCAGAGACAGGCGGCGCAGGGAGGGAGCCACTGCACCTGCGGCCACGGCAGAACCCCCCACAACCAGGATCCAGGGAGCCCCCACTGACCACCAGGGTAAGGTAAGGCGACACATTTCTAAAAAAAAAAAATCCGAGGACATTTTTAAATGTCCCCGGGAACCTAAAATAAGACCTTTTTTTTTCTTTCTCTACCTGGCTGAATGTATTTAATTATATATATTAGATACATTCAGCCAGGTAGAGGGGGTGGCATGTGGGCTGCACGGGGTCTCAGGCAGTGGTTTGTTTTATTTTGTTTGTATAGTTTTAGCAAATATATAGGGGAAGGTAAGGGCAGGTATGATATATATATAGATAAGATATATATCTATATTCTTATAAATATATATATCCAGACTTGTATTACACACACATTTTGGCAATTAATTGCCCCCCCCCCCCATTTGGCTGATCCCTCCAGAAGAAATGTTGAACCCGATAAAGCAGAGAATAATATATATATTCTCTGCTCTGTCGGGTTCAACGTTTCTTCTGGAGCGATCAGCCAAATGGGGGGGGGGGCGCATTTAGTTGAGATTGTCCACATGCCACCCCCCCATGTGCGTATGTGTATATATGGTCTGAGGTCTGTGGGTGGGTGTATATATATATCTGCGTGTTGATATATACGTATATATAGGTCTGCGTGTTGATATATACAGTTGTGTTCAAAATTATTCAACCCCCACTGAAATTGAGTGTTTTGGCCAGTTTGACATTGATTTTGATCATTTAGTCATCTTGCTTACAATTAAATAAAAGAGGCACGTGTAGGTCAGACAAATATAACATAACATTTATAATGAAATAACCACAAATGTCTTTTCTGTGCTCACATCATTATCAGTTTTATTCAACCCCCAAGTGACATTCAATCTTAGTACTTAGTACAACATCCTTTTACAGTTATAACAGCTTTTAAATGTGAAGCATAGCTTGACACAAGTGTCTTGCAGCGATCTACGGGTATCTTCGCCCATTCGTCATGGGCAAAAGCCTCCAGTTCAGTCACATTCTTAGGCTTGCGCACTGCAACTGCTTTCTTTAAGTCCCACCAGAGGTTCTCAATCGGATTTAAGTCAGGTGACTGCGATGGCCACTCCAAAATGTTCCAGCCTTTAATCTGCAACCATGCTCTAGTGGACTTGGAGGTATGCTTGGGATCATTGTCCTGTTGAAAGGTCCAACGTCTCCCAAGCCTCAGGTTTGTGACGGACTGCATCACATTGTCATCCAATATCTCCTGGTACTGAAGAGAATTCATGGTACCTTGCACACACTGAAGCTTCCCTGTACCTGCAGAAGCAAGCAAAACAGCTCCAAAGCATGATTGACCCCCCCGCCATGCTTCACAGTAGGCAAGGTGTTCTTTTCTTGTTCTTCCTCCTCCAAACATAGCGTTGATCCATGGGCCCAAACAGTTCTAATTTTGTTTCATCAGTCCACAGAACACTATCCCAAAACTTCTGTGGTTTGTCCACATGACTTTTGGCATACTGCAGTCGACTCTTCTTATTCTTTGGAGACAGCAAGGGGGTGCGCCTGGGAGTTCTGGCATGGAGGCCTTCATTACGCAGTGTGCGCTGTATTGTCTGAGCTGAAACTTCAGTACCCACATCTGACAAATCTTTTCTCAGTTCCTCAGCAGTCACACGGGGACTTTTCTCCACTCTATGCTTCAGGTCGCGCACAGCAGTCGAAGTCAGCATCTTCTTTCTGCCACGACCAGGTAGCGTTTCAACAGTGCCCTTTGCCTTGAATTTGCGAATGATGCTTCCTATGGTCTCTCTTGGTATGTTTAACATCTTTGCAATCTTCTTATAGCCATTGCCCTTCCTGTGAAGAGTAATCACCTCTTCTCTTGTCTTCCTGGACCATTCTCTTGACTTCACCATGTTTGTAACCACACCAGTAAATGTCTAGAAGGAGCTGAGTATCACAGTCATTTTAAAGCTGCCTAATTGGTGCTTATTATGCTTTATTGCTGCTCCGTGACATCCACAGGTGTTTTCAATACCTGATTGAAAATACTTGAATGAACCTCTGTTCTTCAGAGTAGTAGTCTTTAAGGGGTTGAATAAATGTGTCAATGAAGAATTCACAAAAGAAACATTTACTACTGTATTACAAAACCAATTGATGTCATTTTAGTTGCATATGGTTCTTTAAAAAGTCCTGGTAGGATTTCATTCTGAATACAATTACAAATGTACACTAAATTCCCTAAAACCCTTTACAGCATTGGGGGTTGAATAATTTTGAACACAACTGTACGTATATGTCTGTGTGTGGTATCAATGCATCCCTGCTCTATACACAGCGCTCCGTGTCCCTATAATATATAGGATATGGGGTTACTTTTTTTTGTTATATTTTTATACCATTCCTATTAAATTACAGTATTCACCTATTTAAACCTGTCGAACGAAAGCAATGAAAATCTGGGCATTTCGCCAACTTTTCGCTGCTGTCCAGGCTTCTCTGAATAGATTAACGATTAATTTTCTATGGAGAATTTCACTGCTGCCGAATTGCACTGTATTTCACTGACAATTCGCCAATAATTGGTGAATTACTAGCTTTCTGAATAGGGAAATTCACTGTTCGGTGCAATTCGGTGGCCAATTCGACTCTCTTTGAATAACCCCTGCTATTTGTTGACAGGAAAGTGAGACTACAATCCCCATCACTGCATACAGTAATACTCTCCACTCATGCAATTTGTCGTTTTTGATGATTTGTGTTTTGGAGCACCAATCCAACATACCCTTATTTTCTGGTTTTAGATTCAGGAGATGTGAAACTGGGTTTTATTTACCCAAGAATCAATTTAGCATAATGAACACAATGAACAATTTCATCTCACCATTGACTCTGGTCTTGATATAGCTATGTAAAACTTTGGAGCTAGTAGTACATTCGAGCCAACTACAAATTTTTAAGAAGAGGGAAAAATTTGGTATATAGTGTTGACCATGACAATTTAGTGAGCTCAGTGTTTTTCCTTGGGTATCTCTGAGAGCTTGATAGCCTTGTAAAGTAAGGGTTTCCCAGAAGCCTGTCAATCAGCTTCCATTTGATAGGTTTCTCGGTTTCTGAACAGCATTGCACAACTAGTGCAGAGTTCATCAGCCAATGCTTTTCAGTGCAATTGAGATCTGATTGGCTGACCATTCCAGTGAAGGCTATGTCCATTGTTCATGTCCATATGTCCACTGAGTCCATAGTTCAATAGTTACATAGGCTGAAAAAAAGACATCATCCATCGGGTTCAGCCTTTCCCACATCACCTAATGCTGTTGGTCCAAAAGTAGGCAAAAAACCCAGTCTGAAGCACTCGCCAATATGCAACATACTGGGAAAAAAATATTTCTTAACCCCAGAATGGCGGCCAGATTTCTCATTGGATCAAGAAGCTTTTACCTACATATTAAATATTATAACCCTTAATATTGTTTTTGAAGGAAGTCATCCAGCCGTTGTTTAAAAGTCTGTACAGACTCTGACCCAACCTCCTCAACAGGCAGAGAATTCCACAGCTTTATTGTTCTCACTATAAAATAACCCTTCCTATGCTTAGGCTGATTTTCCTTTCATTCAGTCTAACTGGTGACCTCATGCCCTATGTATGGTCCTATTAATGAATAAAAGCAGTCGCAGATCTGTGAGCATAGAGTGCACTGATAGAGACCCTGTCTCTGGGATTAAGGTTTTTATCAAATAACTTAAGTAAAAGAAAATGGGGTGCCTGGGGTGAGGTTGAGAAAGGATTTAATAATAATCCCCCACTAATCCAGAGGCCACCCGTTAAGGCCGGGGTCAGACGAGCGCAGTATGTGCGCCTGTACTGACGTGCCTCTCGGCGTCCGTCACAGTGTAGTGACGCTTCAATGGAGCTGTCACACGCTGTAGCACATGCACGAATTGTGTGCGCTACAGCAGGCGTGTTGTGGCCATCCTGAAATCCTCCCTGTCGAACCGCTATGACGTGTGTTCAACGGGGCTGGAAAGCGCGATCCTTCATAGGAGGATCGAGCCTTGCAGCCCTGAGCACACTAAATGCACAAGGTGGCCAGACGGGCGTCAGAGTGGAAGGAACATCCACTCTCACGGACGTTCCTTTCACTCTGCAAAAAGCTCGTCTGACCCCGGCCTTAGGCATATTGCTTTCAAATTTTACATAGCCTGAAAATTCTAAAAAAGCGTGGCTAAGGTATAAAAGAATTGACTGCATTTCGTACAGTTATCCCTTTGTGATATATCCCACTCATCATGGAAATTGTAACCACCCATCTGTTAAATTATTATCATTATTTGAATGTATACAATACTGCAAATTTTTCCTTCAAAGTATTGTTTGGTACACCGTGCTTAACTGGGTGCGTTTCTCATTTTGTTCTCTTCTCTTTCTGATGTATTCATGGAAATGGAAATAAATACTCACTATATGGTGTGTCCCCAGGATTAAAGTCTAGGATACTTTAGATGCATTGTTTGTAATAATTGTTTGAACAGGTAACCTTGAGCCAACAGCAATGACTACTTGTGCTAATAGAATTTTCTTTTTGTTTAGTTAATTGCGGGATAAAGGTGTTCTATTCAGCTAAGCAGAATGTGTTAAGAAAGGAAATTGTTGAGAATAAACTATAACACTGTGCGATCCAAGGCAACACATCACAATATGTACTATACCAGTTTATAAAGAAACCCACAACATGACATCATTCCATTGAACTGAGGAACAACATAGTATTGGTATTGAAACCTGCCTTTAAGAAACATTGCAACGTAAATAAGCTTATTTTTTTTTAGAAAAAAGAGCGAGACATCCATAGGAGGTATTTCTGTGTATTCCTCGGCCGTGTGATTTATGAATTAAAGGGCATAGTGAGTGTCTGCCAAACCTTGTATGAATAGCGATGGAGATGGCATTTCAAACAAAAGAACCTTATGTATGCTTTATATATCTGACAATGCATCTGTCATCTTCTTCCCATGTACCAAGTGAAGTACTTTGCATTCAATTTAACTTGTCTCTTGTATAGCAATTACATTTCTTTCTTTTGATATTAACTGTGTGCCTCTGTTTAACCAGAAAAATAGAACACTCAGCAGGCAATAGTGCTAGGAAGATTACAGTGTGTTTTTCTTTACTAACACTCCATTATTAATTTACAGATTGTCCGTGTCACATAAAAAGGACTGAAAGAATGCAAACATATTAAAATAGATTTATTTTGTGCACCCCTATTTTTCTATGTGTTATATAATTATAATGTATAGTAATAGTTATGTATGGTGGTAATGAGACTTCACCTAGCAGTCATTTATAGAGCGATGTCAACACACACATCCGGCCGTTATCCATTCCATTGCCAATCCCTTTTGTTTTCATTATTTGTTTTTTGACAATTTTGTCACCTATTATGTTTCTGAGTGTGTCTGGTTTACTTACACCAAAGATGTACATGCAGAAGGTATATGATAGCTGATTTAGGTTCCTGTGTAATTTCCTATTAAAGTAACTGATGGCATAGGAAATCCATGTGAATCAAATTCACTGCAATATTAAGTCTGGTGCGCTGCTGTTTTTTTTTGTACTTTAATTACCACACATTTGTTATTGACTGTTGTCTATGGATTTTTTTTTCTATTATTGTAGGCTCATTATTTATAAGTCTCCATCTGTTCGTTTGTCATTACTTTCAATTTCTTTCTAAATGCATCAAATCTGAACGGAAATGTTATACGCTGTCAATTTTAGAAGGCATGCATCTATGTCATTAGTAATGTTGGTAATTTCTGACAGTTTTCTGTTAATTAATGATCAACAAACAAATGATCTATTGACATATTGAGAGACAATTTGACAAGGCTAAATTAAGAGTGTTCCTTTTTTGTGTTAACCCATTAGCTACTAGCTGTATATATTTAATTATATTATATTATATATTTACAGCTAAGTGGAATGGCTTAGCTCCACTGAAAACTAAACACGTTCTGTTTCTCCACCAAAGCACTGAGAATGTGATCTCTTAACTTACTGTTGTGATGAGATGGCTATAACTCCCAGTCTAGATGAATTACAGGCAGTGACTCAATCGAGATGACACCTTGAAGATCTGTTGAAGTTTTATTCCAAAACTGTAGAAAATCCACAACAATATACATCCGATAGGTCAAAAAATCATAATGAATCTGAGTCCATAAGGCTTGCAAAGGATTACTGGGAAGGGAACAAGGGTGGAGCTATCTGAACAGGAAATCCCTACACCATGAGGAAGGGAGGGGAGAAACCCAGGGGGAAGATAAGACATGTGCAATTCTTAAAGGCATATCACAAGTCATGTGAAACATGACACTCCCCGTCGAAATCTATGATTTCTATAATTAAATAACTTTGACTAAAGTTCAAAACAAATAAGTGAAGATTCTTTTCCAGGAACATCTTAAAAACAAGAGGGAAGGGAAGAACAAGAGAAAAGAATGCAACAGTAACAATTCTTGCAGATCTTGATCTTGATGGTCCGGGCTGTGAGACGAACAGTCAGTGAGTCCATCTTCAGAGGGGAAGGGAGCAACATGCACCAATCCTTCTTACCTCTCTTTGTCTCAAATTGATGACTTGTGAGGCTTGTCTTCTTCTTTGGGCAGAAGGAGTACTAGTTCCTTTATAGGCCTGAAGTAAAGGTGTGGAGAATCTTCTTTCATGAATAAGTTGTAAAGTTTTCTGGTCCAGTACCAGTCCAGGAATTTTCTTGCGACTCCAATCATGCGTTCCCAAGAGTCTCCCATGTGAAAGGAGTGAGGTGGGTTGGATTCCCATTTACACTTGTCATTCAAGAAGTTCAGTATCTTTTCTCGTCGAGAGGCCTCCTGAATTGTGGGGGGGCCTTTACAGATGTGCCGCTTGTGACATTGTTTGTTTGTATCAGAGCTGTTTGTAAATTGATGAGCAATGTGAATAAGACGTGCACTGGCTCGTACAACAGAAGACCACTTGAAAAAGCGTTCAAAACGGTGAGGACTCAGCCTTACCCTTTCTTTCACAGAGGTGTTGAGTGTAACGGTAACAGTTCTAATTTCTTTATCCAATTCTGGTTCAACCAGTTCAAATGTAGAATTTGTAGAATTTGAGATGAGGTCTTCATTCAAGAGTATTGGTGGGGATAGCCATAATGTGTCCAGAAATGCAGTAGCAGGTACTGCACGCGTACCTCGATCAGCAGGGTTGGAGTTAGTGGACACATAGTGCCATTGTTCAGGTGCAGAGAACTTTCTTATACGTTCCACTCTGTTGCCGACAGACAAGTGGAACTGTCTTGTCTGATTGTGTATGTATTGCTTTGTGAAGGGCTTGTCACAGGCTGATACTTGTGACGTGAACGTGTCTTGCTTAACGTTCCAAAGCAATCTAAGACTGCACTGTGTAATGGAAAGGTCCGATCCTAGTTGGAATTTCTTCACACTGGCAGCGTAGTCAGAGGGAAAGGCTCTCGTGGCCTTGTCGCTGTTCGAAATGATTTTGTGATGTCTGAGGTTTGCAGTGGCAAGCATGTTCTGATTTCTAGTGAGAAGATCAATAGCTTCTTCTTCTGTAGGCAGAGATTTGAGTCCGTCGTCTACATAGAAGTTCTTTTCGACGAACTGTCGTGCATCAAACCCAAATTCTTTCTCTCCTTCTTGAGCCGTTTTCCTCAGTCCATAAATTGCTACTGCGGGAGAAGGACTATTACCGTAAACATGTACCTTCATCCGGTAGTCTATGACTTCATCATTGACATCATTATTGCGATACCATCGGAATCTGAGGAAGTTTCTGTTGTCTTCACGGACGATGAAACAGTGGAACATCTGCTGAATGTCAGCCATAATAGCAATTGGTTCTTGTCTGAAGCGAAGTAAAACTCCTATGAGGTTGTTGTTCAGATTAGGCCCAGTGAGAAGACTGTCATTGAGGGAGACACCTTCATGTCGAGCACTTGAGTCGAAGACCACCCTAATCTGATCAGGCTTGCGAGGATGATAGACACCAAAGCATGGAAGATACCAGCATTCTTCTCCTTCTTTAAGCGGAGGTGCAGGCTCAGCATGATCTCTCTCAAGCACTTTCTGCATAAAGTCCACAAAGTATCTTTTCATCTCAGGTTTCCGATTCAAACTGCGTTGTAAAGAAGTAAACCGTGCTTCTGCATGTTCTCTGTTGTTTGGTAGTCTCTTTCTTGGAGTACGAAATGGTAGAGGTGCTACCCAGCTGTTGGAATCATCTTGGTGGAACTCTTTACTCATGGTTTTCAGGAATTCTTTGTCTTCCATGGTAGATGCCAACTCGTTGTCTTTAGATGTGACCTCAAACACTGTGTTGCCGATGTTGTCATCCCAGAAATTAAGAGCTTT
Organism: Leptobrachium leishanense; assembly: GCA_009667805.1. NCBI lineage: Eukaryota > Metazoa > Chordata > Amphibia > Anura > Megophryidae > Leptobrachium > Leptobrachium leishanense. Next base: position 198,894,469 of record CM019064.1, read on the forward strand.
CTCTTCGTCCTGTATGATGTGTCGTTGTGCGCTCTTATGAAGCAGTCTTTCCTTCACATGATATTGGTGTGGTCGTCGTGCAGAACAAGAAGTCCGACCATTTGGCAGGACGTGGGTTTTAAAGGAGGACACAGAGTAAGGTTTTCTGCCTTTGTCTCGACAAACATTGCCTATGATGACCCAGCCTAGATCCAGACACTGAGCATATGGAGCATCATGTGGACCGTTGATTTGTTGACGAACTTTGTGCACCCTTAAGATGTCTCGGCCGAGCAACAGTAGGATCTCAGCACTTCCGTCGAGGGCTGGTATTTGGTAGGCTATGTCCTTCAAGTGAGAATGGTGCAAGGCAGCTTCAGGAGTAGGGATCTCCTCTTTGTTGCTTGGAATCTGGTTGCACTCAGTGATAGTGGGCAAAGGTATTTCCACATTGTCGTTCAGAGGAGCAACCACAAGACCGCTGGCTCTCCTACCTAAGACTTCAGTAGTGCCAGTGCAAGTAGTTAGGGTATATGGTAGAGCATTTTCTTTTATGTTCAAAAGTTCAAAAAATTGTGTTGTTGCAAGAGATCTGTTACTCTGGCCTTTTCAGGTTGACCTCTTGGGTATACACGAACCAAACATATCTTTGCGCAGGATTTGTCACAGAGTCCTTCTCCACAGACTTCCGTACATGAAGAGAACACTGAGGTGGAAGGTACTGCTTGATCTGTGCGCTCCCCGCCTTGCTTTGCCTCAGGAGGATTGTTTGTGGGCTTAGTAAAGTTGTGTGGATATGGATGAAGAGCTTGTACATGGTCATCGCTGTCACACTCTATGCATTTAATGATAGCTTTACAGTCCTTTGCAAAGTGTTCTGTGGAGGCGCAGCATTTGTAGCAGACCCCAAATTTCTTTAAAAGTTCTTTACGTTCTTGTAGGGTTTTCTTTCTGAAGCCAATACATTTCTTAAGTGGATGCGGTTTGTTATGTATGGGACATTGGCGATTTGGGTTCTCGATGTTCTTGTTTTGTTCAGTCTTTTCAAGAACTGTAGCAGGTCCAGGTAGAACAGTGGTCCTTTTCACGGACACTGGTCCTCGATGGTCTCTGTGTGTCATACGTGTGTTTGTAGGTCTTGGAGGGGGTGAACTGAGAGGGTTACCTTCACCATAGGAGAAACTTGGGTCATTCTTTGTGTCTGCAATTCGTTTGATGAACTCACAGAAGTAGGAAAAAGGAGGAAAGGCAACTTGATGTTTTTCCTTGTATTTTGATCCAAGCGCCGCCCAATTTTCTTGAAGGCCATACGGTAGCTTGAGAACAATAGGGTTGATGCCACGAGGGGTGTCAAGGTAACTGAGACCAGGTAAGCGGATGTCAGCTTTAGCGAGTTGAAGCTCCAATAAAACATCGCTGAGTTCTTGAAACTTTAAATTCTCTCTAGCGGAAATCCTTGGGAAACTGTGCAATCTTTCGAATAAGGCATCTTCAATGGCTTCTGGACTGCCAAAGGTACGTTCAAGTCTGTCCCAAGCAGCATTAAGGCCTGCAGCAGGGTTGTCAATATGAACCGCTTTGAACCTCTTGATGCGTTCAGTAGACTGGGGACCTAGCCATCTGATGAGCAGATCTAATTCTTCTGTAGCAGTGATGTCTAGGTCACTCATTGTGGCTTTAAAGGTGGATTTCCATCCTCTGTAATTTTCAGGCTTGTCATCAAACTTGGTGAGGCCTGTCTTTGTGAGCTCTCTGCGAAGCATGTATTTAGCAAACTGCGACATGTCCGTGTTTTCAGACTTTGGGTGCATGACTGCAGGTGACTTGGGAACATATGTTGGTGCTGAGGCATTCAACACTGGAACTGGTTTAAAGTTCATTGGCATGTTGGTTTGTAGCTGTGGAGCAGTGTGCTTGCTAGTAGGTACTTGGCTGATGTCAAGGTAAGGTGGATAGTTTATTATGTGCATGCTATTGTTCACTGCTTGGTGAGATGCTGCAGTCTGGTGTACTGGAAGATATGAAGGCAAATTGTCTTGGAATACAGTAGGTGCAGAGAAGAGACCTTGGTTGAGTGCTTTGGTTGCTGTGACAGGGAGCTGACGTTCTGGAGAGGAATGTGAAGAATCTGAGGCATAAGACACAGCTGAGTGTCTGCTGCTACTGTTGTCTCTTTCACTTTCACTAGCAGCCTGTTCTAAAACTTTTAATCTTGCCATGGCCGTGGCATGTTCACATTGTTTTTCCAAAAGTTCCATTTCACTTTGTGGCGTGTGGCTTCAGCTTTTGCGTGCGGCTTCAGCTTCCTTTCTGCTTCTGGCGTGCGGCTTCAGCCTCCATGCGTGCGGCTTCAGCTCTGCGTGCTTCAGCTATTTCTGCCTTCTGGCGTGCGGCTTCAGCCTCCATGCGTGCGGCTTCAGCCTCCAGCGTGCGGCTTCAGCTCCCATTTCTGCCTTCTGCGTGCGGCTTCAGCCTCCATGCGTGCGGCTTCAGCTCCCATTTCTGCCTTCTGGCGTGCGGCTTCAGCCTCCATGCGTGCGGCTTCAGCTCCCATTTCTGCTTTCTTTTTGGCGAAGGTTGCCTGAATTTTAGAAGCTTCAGCATCAGCACGGGCCTTTATGAGTTGTTGACTGAGTGTGGAAGACCTTGATTGTAGGGATTTGGAAGACCTTGAGGAGTGTCTGGAGGATGCAGAGCGGTGGGATCTGGATTCATGGAGCTGTGCAATTCTTACTTCTGCCTTTGTCTTTGTTTGCAGCACTAAATTGTCTCTTTCTAGATTGAGCTCATTGAATCTCTTTAGTTCTTCCAGTGACACTTTAGTGTTGTACCGCTTTAAGAGATGAATATATTTAACACACAGTCTTTGATAATTCTGATAAGCGACATCTAATTGCTTAATAGTGCTCTCTAGTTGTAATGCATCATGACATGGTTGAGAGAGATTTGACATGCATGTGACATTAGTACACCATAGATCATTCGTTTGAGACACCAACTCTTTTGCGTGAGCTTCAAGATTTTCTTGTACTTTCCAGGTTGGTTTTGTTAATCTTTTTTCTCTTTTGTTTGGTTCAGGGTTTAATTCCTGATCTGAAAGGATTTCTGAGTCTGGTAGTGTGTCAGTTTGCATGTTGATTTGCTGGAACATTTTGCTGACAAGGAGAGGGTTAATGATCTAGTTCTATAGCAGCAGAGAAATGTATGAATTTTGCTCAGCTCAGCTAGGATTTCTAGGCACTGGGTGAAGAAAGATTTGTTTTTACTTTCTTTTCACAGTCAAATCACATGCAATGCGTACAGAGAAATAAACTGGTTGTAGTGTACAGATGCACTGGATAAACTGTTTGTAAGGCACAGATGTATTGAACTTTCACAGCACTAATATCCTTTGTTGAATGCTATGCTGGGACTTGCTTGCAGGCACATACAGGCTTGTGGTAATGGCTGCACTGTGTGAAGCTGCTATTTCCACTGTCCCTACAGCGTCTCCCTGTGTATCCAGAGCTAGCAAGGATCCTATGGAGGATGTCTGACTGATCTTTCTTGATCTTTTGGCTGATCTTTCTAAGATCTTCTGACTGATATATATGATTTTTTGACTGTTCTGTTTCTCCACCAAAGCACTGAGAATGTGATCTCTTAACTTACTGTTGTGATGAGATGGCTATAGCTCCCAGTCTAGATGAATTACAGGCAGTGACTCAATCGAGATGACACCTTGAAGATCTGTTGAAGTTTTATTCCAAAACTGTAGAAAATCCACAACAATATACATCCGATAGGTCAAAAAATCATAATGAATCTGAGTCCATAAGGCTTGCAAAGGATTACTGGGAAGGGAACAAGGGTGGAGCTATCTGAACAGGAAATCCCTACACCATGAGGAAGGGAGGGGAGAAACCCAGGGGGAAGATAAGACATGTGCAATTCTTAAAGGCATATCACAAGTCATGTGAAACATGACAAAACATAACTTGGTTCTAAAAAAAAAAAGGTCTGGTGGAATATTCCAACTGAGCCTTTAAAGGAGAACAGTAAATAGAAAAAGACTGGGAGAGACATTCTTCATTTGCGCCTCTCTGTTAACAGCCGTATTCTGCCAGAGCAACTGTATTAGCAGCAGGGCCGGATTAACATAGGGGCAGATGGAGCGGCCGCTCCAGGCCCCCTTCTGAAAATAGGCCCACAGCTGCCAAGATGAGCTGCTGGCCGAAGTTGAGCTGCTGGTCAGCCGGTAGGTCTTCCACACACTGCGAGGCTGAGGCAGCCGCCGGATCCAGACGTTGCGGCCCGGCCGTCGAGTGTGGCAGGAGATTTGACATGGTGCACGGAGTGGAGGTGGTCAACACGTGACCAGTTCATTTAGTTACATTGGGGAGCTATCAGTGCGCAGGCGTGCGGATGAATCCGCACAGCCTGCACAGTGTGTTGCCTACCTTGCCACCAGCGGCAGTCCAGCACGAGGAGGACAAGAAGTTGAAGAAACCGTCAGGACTCCGATGGTGTGCAGGGCTGGCTGGGGCAGAGTGGTAGGTGCTGCACAGGTAGCACACTGTCACAGCTCCCCGGGGATCTCATCATCCTGCCTGCACACACGCTCTCATTCACACCAGACTGGCGCCTGTGCTGTGACAAGTGCTGACCCTTTAAAGTGCAGTAAACGGCCGGCGGCGGGCCCTGGGCTGTATGTGTGTATGTGCAGTCATGCAGAGGAGCTGGGAGGAGGAGATGGACAAGACTCCAGACCAGGGGAACCTGAACTGCAGTATGGACACCCTGGCCTGTAGGAGCTCTTCCCGTGGGTATGATGGTGTGGGGGAGGGGAGGCTGTGCAGTGATCAAAATATGTCCCATGCAGGGAGGACTGGTGCCATATCATGGAGGGAGGCACAGAATGAATTATTTAAAAAGGCAGAGAGCAGGGCAGTCACTATAGCAAGCACAATGGCACCAGTGTAGCCATCCCCTGGCTGAGCATCATGGGAGTTGCAGTCCACAGGAGAATGGAGGCTCTCCCTAAGGTCCTCTTCGTAATCCTAGTCCTCCATCAATCCTATTTTAAATCCACCCCAAGCTTGTCTTACTGGCATCATTTTCTTTGGCTTTTAGATAGTAAGCTCTTGGACATAACTCTTTCCCCATAATTTTTTTTCTGTTCTGCTTATTGTTTGAAACACATCAGAAACACCATCAAAAGGGGAGAGGATAGGGGGGCCTCCCTGAAATGAGCTTTTGCAGGTTGGGATGTCTGGAGCTGGAACCAGCAGGCACTGCAGTGCCACCAGTCTGCCACTCCAGCCTGTCACCACTCACCATTTTGGCCTGTCATGTTTAAACGTGTTTTCAAGTCAGGTTTTATTATAGACCCAGACATATTATATATCCTGTTTTCAGCAGACTCATCAGATTCATAATATATCATTATTATGTCATATTCCATCGCAATGCTATAACTAAATTAAGATCAAGTGTAAATATTCATACAGATTTCAGTCATTGGGGGGGCCTTGCTCTATTTGGTCTGGGGGCCCCCCGCACCAAGTAGTGTCAGTCTGCCATCAGGCAGTGCTTGACTGATATATGGGCGACACACGCTAATCCAGCAGGAGGCTTGTGATCCGGCATATTGCAAGTTGCGCTATGCCTCATAACACACCACGTCAGAGTCACCAGTCCAGTCTCCCAGTCCCTCGGACATTGGCATAGTATGACATACACACACTGCACCACCCGACTCTCTAACCGGGAAAGCACTGCGGATCAATTATTGCTTCCATATCAATAAAAAGGCCCACTGAAATCCTCAGCACCAGGCCCTTGATACCCTTAATCCGGCCCTGATTAGCAATAGGAGTTAGAACATTTGTGAGCCACTGGTTGATAATGAGAACGGTGATGCCGTTACCATTGTTGGACCAGAAAACAACTTGTCTGTTAGGTTACTGGAGGTATCATAACGTCTTAGTTGTGATCTAGCCCAACACTATCTACCATTTAAGCAATGAAACCAAAAAAATGGGATGAGTGACTTGAGTTATGCATAGTAAAAGTAACCGCAAGGTGAATGGTGTATGTGCTTTAAAATGACATCAGAAGTAAATAATGTGGTGTATACAGTATGTGTTTGTGAGAAGTTTACAATCTGCTGAAATGGGTTCAAATTTTTGAAATGAAGGATTGATAAATTGTGTTCAAGAGCAGAGGTTGTGTCCAGGCACACCATTGTGATGACTTCTCCTGTCTGTTATCACCCTGAGATTGCTTGCCTGAGATTGTAAATACGATATTAAAATGCTTATGCTATCTGTTTTAATATGGTGCTTACTTGAGTTTACAGATGCTTTTGCTCTGAGTAGAAGCCGTATACAATCTGGCTTGTTATACCGGACGCCGTAGTGCAGAGCTGTATGTCCATCGGCTCCTCTGTCCAAAATTCCCCTGGGAACAAATATTTCCATTTACTGAAAGGTGTAGTTCAGCGTAGTCATTATGTATCGTTTCAACAAAGGAGAGCACCTACCCATTTTGTATAATAAAATCCACAAGTGGGAGTGAAACCCTGTCACACAACCGTATGGCAAGGTGTAATGGAGTCTCACAAAGATCCTAAAAACCAAGAGAAAAAATGTACAAATCAAGTTCATGAACAATTCCAACAAACATAGGACTTTCAGAAACAGTGGACTGATGTTTTAAAGGGACTTCTTAAGTGTCCTAACAATTTCTGGTCCTTGCACAGCTTGCAGATACAAGTCACTGAGCTTGATTCCTTGAAGGTCACAACTAGATTCAAGGCTACAAAGCTCTCCCTAACTCAGCTCCCCACTACCTGTCCTCACTAATCACCAAATACACCCCAGCCCGCTCCCTAAGGTCAAACAGCGACCTGCGCCTAGCTTCTCCCCGCATCACCTCTTCCCATGATAGGCTACGGACTTGCAGTCCTCTCCTGTTTCCACCCCCAACCCTTCTAGATTGTAAATTCCCACGGGAATAGGGCCTTGTTTCCTCCTGTCCTAGTTTGGAAAATGTTGTTCAATGTATTGTAACCCTGTCTATATTGTGCCCATTGTACAGCGCTGCGGAATATGCTGGCACTTTATAAAGAAACATAATAATAATAAAGGTGCGCCTGTACTGCCCAGCAGGGGATAAATATTGTAATAGCCTTTAAGATCTGTGTTGGTGGCTAGGCAGGCTGCTGTACAATGAAAAATGGAAGCACTCATGACTCACTCTGTTCGGTGGGTCGTCGGCTTTTTTCGACTCGATTTGGTATTTTTTCAGTGGGTTTTCTAATCAATTTGGTTGGTTTTCAGCATATTTTAAATTATATTTAAATATAATAATAATAATATTTTCTCGGGGGTGGGGGGGGGATTGCACCATTGTCCCCCCCGGATCCGCCCCTGCTGCCTACTATCATGTATGTCCCCCCTTCTGCTGCCATAACAGTTCTGATGCATAGAAGCATGGATTCCACAAGACCTCTAAAAGTGCCCTGTGATATCTGGCACCAAGACTTTAGGAACATATCCTTTAAGTTGTGAGATGCTCCATGGATCAGATTTGTTGGTCCAGAACATTTCACAGATGCTCAGTCAGATTGAGATCTGAGGAATTTGGAGGCCAAGTCTAACACCTTCAAATCTTTGTCATGTTCCTCAAATCAATCCAGATCAAATTTTGCAGTGTGTCAGGGTGCATTATCCTGCTGGAAGAGGCCAAAGACATCAGGAAACACCATTGCCATGAAAGTGTACACCTGGTCTGCAGCCATCTCTAGGTAGGAAGTACATGTCAAGTATATTCTGACACCTTTGTATCACAACCTGTATTAAGCCGTTCATGAATTTGAGTTATTGTAGCTCTTCCGTGTGGTCAGGCCACACAGGCAAACTTTCACTTCCCACTTGCATCAATGTTCCTTGGGTGCTCATTGTGGCTCTAACACTGGTTCTCCGGTTGCCCTTCCTTGCATCACTTTTGGTAGCTAATAACCACTGCATACTAGGAACACCCCACAATGCTTGCCATTTTGGAGATGCTCTGACTCAGTAATCTAGCCATCACAATCAGGGTTATTCAAAGAATAACTGGAATTTCAGTGCTCTTTCGTTCCCCGCACTTCGCGGAATCAAATTCCCCAGACCTGCAGGGAATTTGGCATTCACTGCAGGGTCCCCGATGTGCAGGGAACAAGCTGCCGAACGCATCCAAAAATCTGCAACAGAAATCGCCCAATCGATCGGAAAAAACGCCGCAAAACAGCCAAACACATCCGAAAAACACTGAAAAAACACCGAAACAATTTAAAATATGCTGAAAACCAACCAAATTGATTAGAAAACCCACTGAAAAAATACCAAATCGAGTCGAAAAAAGCCGACGACCCACCGAACAGAGTGAGCTGCCGCCAGAAAAAGCCGTCAAGCCGACGAACAGGTAAAAAAAAAAAACTGGTTTTAAAAGCTAGTTGAAAAAAAACTACTGCACAAAAATGCCTGGAATTAATATATGAATAATAATTAAAAAGGTCTGTTATGGGGGGGGATTTTGCCAAAAAGTGCCTAAAAAAATAAATATATAAAGAGACTTTTTGCTGCAAATTAAAAGCATAAACGGTTTAATAATATTTAATAAAAACAGGAATATTTTTTACATTGAAACCTATGGTATTTGCCTGATTAAACCTGCTGAATGAAAGCACTGAAAATCAGGGCATTTCACTGACATTTTGGTGCTGTTCGGTGTTCTCTGAATAGATTAACCATTACTTCTCTAAGTGGAGTTCACTGCTGTCAACAAACTGCCAGCTTTTTGAATAGTCAAATGGTTCCAAACTTGCACCATACTGGGAAATTCACTGGTCAATGCAATTTCTGAGCCAATTCGGCTCTCTTTGAATAACCCCTTATGTCTCTCATTTTCACATGCCCATCTTTTCTACTTACAACACATGACATTGAAGACCTGAGTGTTCACTTGATACTTGATATATAACACTCCTTGGGCTACATTACAATATTGACGCTAACGTTAACGCTCACCTGCGTGAGCATTAACGTTAGCCGCGGTGTCTACTGCATATTACAATCCAAACACTAACGGGTTAAGTAACCCGTTTGTGTTTGGTACCTTGTGCTTTTCAGCGCGAGGTTACTGTAATCTGCGCTCCCTATACTTAACATGGGGAGCACAAAGTGTTAATCAGCGTTAGGATTACAAAGTCCTAACGCTGATTAACGTCTGGCTCTGGTTAGCGGAAAGTTAACCAGAGCCAGGACTTGGTGTTAACTGATTCCGCTTCTGCATAACCCATTAACACCAGCCTAAAAAATAAAAAACAGAATGGTATACTCAGCTCCTGTCCCGCGGCGAGGACCGCAGCTCCAACCTCCTCCGTCCAGCAGGAGCAGGGAAAGACTGGGGGAAAATGTCCCCCCAGTCTCTCCCTGCGTATCACTACACTGACCGGTCATGTGACCGCCGGCGTCTGGCTCAATGGAGTCCTATGGACTCCTTCGAGAATGGATGCTTGCGGCTGCACTCAGCGATGCCGTGAGCATCCCGGGCCGTAGCTCCCGTTAACAATGCAGGCAGCTTTTTAAGCACCTGCATTGTAATTCCACGCTAAAACGGGGGCGGTAGGGGGAAAACTGCGGGCGCAGTTTTTTCTCCCTACCACACCCATTTTAGCGTGGAGATCGTAATGTGGCCCCTTGACAGGTGCCATTATAACAATATAAGCAATGTTATTCACTTCACCTTTCAGTGGTTTTAATTTTGTGGCTGATCAGTGTATCGTTGCAATGGAATCAGTAAATCAGTATAATTTGGGAAAAATATGTTTATATGCTTATTTTTTAATAATGTACCTGGTTATCTTGAGGTGGCAAGGGTTTGCTCAAATCTGCCCCATTTGCTATGGTATGAACCAGAGCCATCAGGTCTAGCTTCTGAATAGCATCTCGGACTCCATGCAGGACATTGCTCCTCTCCCGTGCCACAAAGCTGTGCTCAACATACTTGGCAGTAATGTAGTCCTTCCTTGACATCCTGTTGGAAGATTTGAAAAATAAAAAGCAGTACTTTCTATTCATGGAAATATTTGATATTAAAGGGATAACTGGGGAAAAAAAATCTATTTTGTGTATTGTACAACGTATTTCATACTTTTTGAAAGTGATTGATTACATACATTTTTAAACCTTCTATTACATGCTTACTGCTCCTGCATACTTGATAAAAACTCTAGCCTGTAAGCTGTGGTTTGAACGGTACAAATGAGATTGTACATATTTCTTTTATTAATGATACCCGTATTCCCACATTCCCCTCTCCCCAAATGTAAGGCATAATTTTATAAAGCTTTAATAAATATATCAATTGAAAGACACAGACATTCAACGTAATTTTGATTAATCTACCTGTCTGGCTTAAACACTAGAGGTTAACATGATATCAACATTTTTCAATTTTTAATTAGGTTTCTCAGTTTTCGATTTATTACAAATATGAATTATTAATTAAAATGAACAAAACCAGAGATAAATACAATTACATACGGTTAGCAGAGATAAGAGGAAAAACAATTCCTCTGTTGCTGTATTTACTGATATATACTCCAGCCTTCTCAGAGATTAATTTTAAAATACTTCCTCTCCATTAAACACATTTCTAAAGCAGATGTACTGTATTGTTCGCTCTTCCCAGGAAAATAGAAACCATTACAAGAAGTAGTAAGGCAACCCTTTTCTTAAAAAAAAGTCATATATTCTGATGCCAGACAAGCCATCCCTTCTTTCACTCACATGTCACTGCTCGGAGTAGGTTTGGGGTTTGTAATGGGTAGCACTGCCTCTAGCACTTCATTCAGTTTTGTGTTTCCGATGGTAACAGCAAGCTGCATAGAGAGAGAGAGAGAGAGGACATGTGGACCGGTTGGCATGGAAATGAGTCAACTGGAATAAAAGAGAGAGGGCCGTAAGAGTAATTGCCACATACCAACAGTTCTGAGGTTGTCAACAGATCTAGTGTTAATGACTGGACGCGGGAGTGTCGTACACCAAGTTCACGATGGATCCCAGAGCATTCAATGCAGATCAGAATACCCAAATTAGTAGAAACCCAAGATGGATCTGGGGAGCAATAAAAGATTAGCATTTTAACTTCTACACATGTTGGGTGAAATGAAAAGCTATACATGAGATCAGAATTGCATCAAGTGAAATACAGAGGTAAAGTATATTTATTTATTTATAAAGTATTTTACCAGGAAGGATACATTGAGATTTCTCTTGTTTTCAAGTATGTCCTGGGTTACATGTACAGGTTGAGCCACGGAAAAGTAGCCCACCTCTAATACCAGTGCCACGCTCTTTGTCTGGCGACATGGTGTCGCCCCGTTTGCAGTGTTCTGTCTTTATTTTGCATTTCTATTTAGTCCTTCTGTGCAAATCCTGTCAGAAAGATGGTGTTCTCCCTGGAACAGCGAATAGTGATTGTGGTAGGCTATGTGTAAAGCGGATCAGTTATGTAAACGCAAGGCAAGTACCCAGGAACAAAACCACCAGCTAAAGGTTGTATTCAGAGTCTGGTTTGTAAATGGTATCAAACCCGGCTCTCAAACATCAAGAAATCGAGACTTCTATCAATCCGAATGACTGAAGTCGTCCGTGACATTCAGCAGCGGATTGCAAGAAAATCAACTTGTAGACTGTCTCAGCAAGTTGGTGTATCACGAACGACATGTCGGCGAGTTCTGAAATCTCTGAACCTCAACCAATACCGAATAACTTGTGTACAGGAACCGAAAGAGCCTGCCAAAGCTAAAAATCGTAAATTATTGTACGTGGTTAGTGAATATGATTGCTGACGGACATCTGGACCCATTGCTGTACTTCATGATGGATGAAGATTGGTTTAATTTACCAGGTCACGTAAATTCCCAGAATACGAGGTACTGGTCCGCTGAAAATTTCCACTTGATTCACGAAACGCCAATTCACGACCAGAAAATTGGCATTTGGTGTGCAGTTTCAGGAACACGAATAGTGGGCACAATTTTCTTCAAATCAACTGTGAATACCACAGTTTATCTGGACATCTTTGAATAATTTTAAAACCAACAAACCCCAAAAGAAAATATGTACTACTTTTTTCAACAAGATGAGGCAACATGCCATACCTCACTCAACTCACTGGCTCAGGTTCATAAACGGTTTATGGAGGAGCGAACTATGAGCAAGGGGTTGTGGTCACCACATTCCCCGGACTTGTCCACATATGATTTTATTTTTGGGAAAATTTAAAGCAGTGTTCGCCAACAGTCCACATACTCTGGATGAACCCAAAGAAGACATCACAAACACTATCTGCAGCATCACTATTGAATGGTAGCAAGCAGTATCAGCCAACATAATCCGACGTGCCCAAAGATGCATAGATGTGAACCAGGACCAATTTCAGCATCTGTTGTAACTTTTGGGTAAGTGAATAAACACAATCCACTTGCTCATTCATCTTGTCACAAGGCATGGTGTTGTAACTTTGTCATTACTATAAAGTCACTGAGGCAACATTTTAGTTGGGAAGAGTTAAAGTTTTGATTAGGATTTAAAGGGAATTTATGATGGGGAAACTTAAATATCACCTAAACAATGACAACACCTATCTTCTGTGTGTCAAGGTTGCACGGTACCTGCCTTCAAGATGCTGTGAATGTCAACTGCCATAATTCAAAGGATGGCAGTCAGGATAGAGAGTCACCCAGCAGGCAGACAAATCCCAGTTAAGCAAGGAAACCCATAATCTGACTGGATGGTCCTTAGAATGGCCAGTACTAAGCTAAATAGAGTATATGAACAATACATATAAGTACTGAACAGAGACAAGAGAGATATCGCAGGACAAATATAAAGCCAGAGGTCAGTATACAGAATCAGTATAATATATAATCATACTGGGAATATAGAGAATAACCAAAGTCCAAATACCATAGCCAAGTTCAGTACACAGAATAAATATAAATCAAACAGGGACAAGAGCAGAAATCAGAACCGAGAATACTTAGCCAGAAGTCAAACCAGGAGGTCTAAAACACTAAGGGCCCTATTACGTTCTATGCGCTAAAACGGGGATGCTACGGAAAAAAACTGTGCCTGCAGGTTTCTCCTTTGCATCCCCGTTTTAGCGTGATATTATGATGCAGGCGCTAGAAAAGCTGGCTGCATCGTAATCCTTTGCTAAACCGCAATAGGACTCCATTAAGTTTCTGCTCTGCTGGTCGCATTACCTGTCGGATCTCGCCTCGCGAGATCTGGCAGGTCGGCGTAGTGATACTCAGAGGGAGACTGGGGGACTTTTTCCCCCAGTCTCTCCCTGATCCCAGCGGACAGGGGAGGCGGTTGGAGCCACGGTCCTCGCCGCGGGATAGGAGGTGAGTATGCAATCAATTTGGGGGGGTTTCTGCTGGTGCTGATGGATTCTGCAGCAGCGGAATCCGTTAGCACCAGGTCCAGGCTGTGGTTAACTTTTGGGTTAACCACAGCCGGACGGTAATTAGCGTTAGTATTAAAAATCAACTTTTTAATATTAAACAATAAATTATAAAAATCAGCAAAAAGAATTAGCAGTAATTCTTTTTGCTGATTTTTATAATTTACTGTTTAATATTAAAAGTTGATTTTATCTACTAGAGAGAGAGATTCATCCTTCTGAGGAAAGGGGGGGATTGGTGTACCCTATACAGTGATTGAATTTAAGCAGGCATGGGATAGGCATATGGCTTTCCTAAACAAAAGATAAATCCAGGTAAAGTATCCATGTAATTGGGCAGACTAGATGGGCCGAAAGGTTCTTATCTGCCGACATTTCTTTGTTTCTATGTTTCTATATCCACACCTGAAGCGCGCATACCGAGCCAGTGCTAGTTACACAGGCTCTGGGCCATGTGAGTTCACATCCATACATATGTATTTTTTTCATGATATGGTACTGCAGAATTATACTATGGTCTTTTCATCTGTGTCTCTGCATGTGAATCTTCACAAAAAATCGTGAATATGGGACGGGGTCATCCCTGAAAGGACCCACTGCGTAATTATTGAGCCTTAACCCTTTAGGCTCCGGTCCACGTGAGTGGCTACTTGTTGATGTTAATTAGTTGAATTGTGAAAACATATTGCGCTATAGAAACATAGAAAAAGGTCGGCAGATAAGAACCTTTCGGCCCATCTAGTCTGCCCAATTACATGGATACTTTACCTGGATTTATCTTGTTTAGGATAGCCTTATGCCTATCCCATGCTTGCTTAAATTCAATTACTGTTTTGGCCTCAACCACTTCAACTGGAAGACTGTTCCATGTATCCACCACCCTCTCAGTAAAATAATGCTTCCTGATGTTACTTTTAAACCTTTGCCCCTCTAATCTAAGACTATGTCCTCTTGTTTTGCTACTTTGTTTCCTTTTAAATATACTCCCTTCCTCTACCTTGTGGATTCCCTTTACGTATTTAAATGTTTCTATCATATCTCCTCTGTCTCGTCTTTTTTCCAAGCTGCACATGTTAAGATCATTAAGCCTTTCCTGGTAACTTTTCTCCTTCAAGCCGTACACCATTTTAGTAGCCCTTCTCTGAACTCTCTCTAAGATGTCTATATCCTTCTGGAGATACGGTCTCCAGTACTGCACACAGTACTCCAAGTGAGGTCTCACCAGTGCTCTGTACAGTGGCATGAGCACTTCCCTTTTCCTACTGCTAATACCTCTCCCTACACAACCAAGCATTCTGCTAGCATTTCCTGCTGCTCTATTACATTGACTACTTACCCTTAGATCCTCTGAAATAATAACCCCTAAATCCCTTTCCTCAGATGTTGAGGTTAGGACTGTATCAAATATTCTATATTCAGCCCTTGGGTTTTTACGTCCCAGGTGCATTATCTTGCACTTATCCACATTAAAACTCAACTGCCACAGCTCCAACCATTTTTTTAGTTTACCTAAATCATTTGTCATTTGGCTGATTCCTCCAGGAACGTCAACCCTGTTGCAAATCTTTGTGTCATCGGCAAAAAGACATACTTTTCCATTAATACCTTCTGCAATATCACTAATAAAAATATTAAATAGAATGGGTCCAAGTACTGACCCCTGAGGTACCCCACTGGTAACAAGACCTTGCGCCGAATAAACTCCATTTACCACAACCCTCAGTTGCCTGTCACTCAGCCACTGCCTAATCCATTCAACAATATTGGAATCCAAGCTCAAAGATTGCAATTTATTGATAAGCCTTCTATGCGGAACAGTATCAAAAGCCTTACTGAAATCTAAATAAGCAATGTCTACTGCACCACCTGTGTCTATTATTTTTGTTACCAATCAAAAAAATCAATAAGATTAGTTTGGCATGATCTCCCTGAGGTAAACCCATGTTGTTTCTGATCCTGTAATCTATGTGTTTTTAGATGTTCAACAATCCTTTCCTTTAACATGGTTTCCATTAATTTCCCCACTACTGACGTAAGACTAACTGGCCTATAGTTCCCAGATTCCTCCCTACTACCCTTCTTGTGAATGGGCACAACATTTGCTAATTTCCAGTCTTCTGGGACGACTCCCGTTAGCAAGGATTGGTTAAATAAATCTGTTAACGGTTTTGCTATTACATCACTGAGCTCTTTTAATAATTTAGGGTGGATCCCATCAGGCCCCATTGACTTATTTGTGTTTACTTTAGACAGTTGCTGTAGAACCTCCTCCTCTGTAAACTGATATGTAATTGTCTCGTTAGTGTTTCCTCCTAACTGAGGTCCCTTTCCTTCCTTTTCTTCTGCAAAGACTGAACAAAAATATTCATTGAGGCAGTCAGCGAGACTTTTATCCTCTTCTACATACCTTCCTTCCTTTGTTTTTAATCTAACTAATCCTTGTTTTACTTTTCTTTTCTCGTTTATGTATCTAAAAAATGTTTTGTCCCCCTTTTTTACTGACTTAGCTATTTTCTCTTCTGCGTGTGCTTTGAAAGCTCTTATAAATTGCTTTGCCTCTTTCTGCCTAATCTTATAGGTTTGCCTATCTTCTTCACTCTGAGTTGTTTTATAATTATTGAATGCTGTCTTTTTGTTCTTCACTATTTTGGCCACTTCTGCAGAGTACCACAGTGGTTTCTTCCCATTTTTGTTTTTGCTAACAAGTCGAATGCAATTGCCTGTGGCCTTCAATAATGCTTCCTTTAAATAATGCCATTTCTCCTGGACTCCCTTTAAACTCCTCCAGTCTGATAATGACTCCTTCACACAAAGTCTCATTTTAGAAAAATCTGTTTTTTTTTAAGTCTAAAACTTTTGTTTTTGTGTGGTGCGGCTCCATCCCTGTTCTTATATTAAACCATACTGACTGGTGATCACTAGATCCCAAATTTTCACCTACAACAACGTCCGATACCAAACCTCCATTTATGAGTATTAAATCCAATATGGCCTCTTTACGGGTCGGCTCCTCAACTACTTGTGTTAGAGATAATCCCAGTAGGGAGTTTAGAATATTTGTACTCCTGGTGCACCCAGCTGTTTTGGTTTTCCAGTTCACATCAGGAAGATTAAAGTCCCCCATGATAATAACTTCCCCCTTCATTGCCATTTTGGCTATTTCCTCAAGCAGCAGATTATCTAGCTCTTCTACTTGTCCAGGGGGTCTATAGATAACACCTACACGAGCTACTGTATGATTGCCAAATGTTAGCGTCACCCAAACTGACTCTATGTTCACCTCGCTCACTTTTATATGGTTCGTTTTTATGTTGTTTTTCACATACAGGGCCACTCCTCCTCCTTTCCTACCTTCTCTGTCTTTTCTATATAAAGAGTACCCTGGTATTGTTATGTCCCAGTTATTTTTCTCACTGAACCATGTCTCAGTAACCGCAACTAAATCTACTTTTTCAGCTGCCATCATTGCCTCCAGTTCATTGATTTTATTGACTAAACTGCGAGCATTTATAGACATGACTCTGAGCTTGTCATTTTTTCCCCGCATGTTGCTTGCACCCTCCGATTTAGTTTTGGGGGACAATCAGGCAGATTGTTTTTTACCCTTTTGTCCCCCTCCTAGTTTAAATATTTCTTTGCGAAACCTTTGAACTTCTCACTGAGAACATATGTTCCCCTATGAGTAAGATGCAAACCATCTTTTTTATACAGTTCCTTTCTGCTCCAATTAGAGCTATCATGGGACACAAAGCCAAATCCTTGCTCTCGACACCATTCCTGAAGCCACAAATTAAATTCCATATTGCGCATCTGCCTATCCTGAATGTTATGCACAGGCAAAACTTCAGAGAATGACACAGTGGACGCAATCTGCTGTATTTCACCTCCAAGAATACAAAAATCTTCCTTAATCTCAGAAACCTCATTGCTAGCCAAGTCATTTGTCCCTAGATGGACTAGAACATCCACCTCCCCTTGCTGCTTTGCTTGTTTGACAATATTGAGAATACGTCTCTTGTCTCTACGAGCAGTAGCCCCAGGAAGACATCTCACCAAACCACTACTCTCCAGCTCAACACCTCTTATGATAGAATCACCCAGCAACAATTGCCTTCTATCATGTCCCACCTTATTGTTCTTGGTTGCAGTCCTGCATACCTTAGGCATAGGGGATGGTGGTTCCTCAACTATGGTGTCTGAGCCTACTTCCGTCTCACCACTACACTCTGAAAGTGCCTCAAAAGAATTAAGAAGAGCCACAGACTGTGGGACATGCCTTCTATCCACAACTCTAAGTCTACCAGATCCTACAGTAGTCCATCTGCCGCTCCTAGGAGGCCTCTGTGGCAGTGGCTTTGTAACAGTCATAGCCATAGCCTGAGTTTGTCTAACAGATAATTTACAAATCTCAGACTTCAAACAGGCAATTTCCTGCTGCAATAAAGAGAGCTGCCTACATAACAGGCACACTCCAAACCTCCAAAAATTGGATCTAAAAACAAATGATTGACAGCTCTTACACTGGACCAAGCCTGCCATTATAAAAGAATGGATTTAAACCAACAAATCTTACCTTTTTGTAGGTTTTCTACCTCCTGTCTAACCTCAGACTACCTCCAGAGTATCTCCAGGATATCTCTAAGTGCTCACTTTGAAGGCTTCACTTTGAAGGCTTCCCAAGCTCAATTAGACCAAGCAAAAATTCCACAAGCTTTATATAGTCACCTAAGAACACCTCCCCCAGCAAGGCGTGGACAAGTTTAACCACCTAGCTATGTATTTTTTATTATTTTTCATTTCATGTGTTTGCGAATATTGGCATCCAGTCATTTTTGTATTGAGTATCAGCATCAGCCCTATTCTGGTAAAATCTTTATCTAAGCACGCACATTGAGGTGTTGACACTTTGTGAAAATTGTGTGTACATCAGTATAGGTGTACCTTTTTTTCCCCACATCTTTCTTCACATTCTATGGGCTATACAGAGGCGCTTTCCTAATTTCTGGTGTGTTACTGTACTTAGCATCTCTGATACTTAACATGGAGATCGCAAATTTTTTTAATGTCTCGAGAGGTGAGGTATTCCAAGGTGCTGGGGCAACATACCGTAAGGACGCGTATTGACAAATTTTAACAACTCCTAAAAGCTGGTGTTAATTCCAAACTTTGATAACCTGAGGAATAGCTGGATCCTGAACCTATAAAAAGGAATGCAACAGAGCCCATGTACTAAGTTCCGCATGGATGTTGCCAGGCATGTGAAAATTGTGGTATGTGCATTCCTCCTGATATGCCAGTGCATTCGGCAAAACAGTCTCCAACAATACCAGGAATTGCGAAGGGAACAGGGAATTCCACAGGCACCTCGTGTCCAAAGGACACGTTCAACATTGGATGTGACTGATGCGGAGTGTCGCCTGTGCTACAGGCTCAGCCATCACCAGATCTACAGGCTCTATCAAGAGCTCCAGAATGATCTGGAGTCCAGTGCTAGCTCACGCATATCTGTATCAGGGATGACAAAGATACTCTGCTGCCTTGGGTTCCTGGCCACTAGAACGTTCCAGCATCCACTGTCAGAGCTAGCCGGTGCGTTTTCCAAGATGCTCTACTGCTTCCTCAAACAGGGCCTATAGGGAGGGTGAGGCGAGTGAAGCAATCGACTAGGGTGAAGCTGCGAGCGGGCGCAAACCGTGCCAACGTCTCCTTCCAGCTGCCCAGTGGTGACCCATTTCTTGCTCATTCTGGCTGACGCCTGCCACACTTGCAGCAACAGCGCTTCCTGGCAGTGTATAGTAGGCTGCTTGCGGCATCCTTACGTAGGCGGCCGGGTTGGTGGAGCATGAAAGATGGCAGCCGGCCCCTCTGATGAAGTCTCAGGGTGGGCTGGCCATGTGATGTCTCCAGACTCTGCCCAACCCTATAAATAAGCCACGTCCTGGCAGTTCTCAAACCATGGCTGCACTCTGAGTAGAGACCAGTCACCTCATCACGCGTGGAGCTGGCTGAAGGTATCTAGCCCCAGAAAACTTGAAAGAGCCCTCAGCCAAGCAGCACCAGACCTTGAAGTGAGGTCACCTGGTCCTGGCCCCGCTGCATAAAAAAAAAAAAAAGACCTCCGCCACTATATAAAATTAATTTATATTTGCCGTGACCAGCAAAAAAAAACAGAATTACCAAATCTTCTGAAAATAAAAATACTTTATTTGGCGGCCACCCATAAAAATTTTTTATTTGCCCCCCAGAATAGAATAATAATAAAAAAAATCATTAATTTGCCCCTAGGTGGAAGGCAAATTAATGATTTTTAAATCTTATTCTGGGGGAGAAAAAAATATATTTTTGTTTTTATGGGTGGACAAATAAATAATTTTTTTTCCAGGGGAGGGGGCAAATAAAGTAAAAAAGAAAATTAAAATAAAAAGCAGGATTTGCCCTGTTCGAGTGTATCACAGAGCTCCACACAGCAATAAAACTCACCCTAAGAACGTTGAAGGTACCATAAGGCATCCAATTCAGCCTAGCAGGCAAGGACGTGGGAGGTCCAATGTGGCAGGGAGTGAAGGGGTGGGAACACGCCAGGAGGGGCGTGATCACATGAATTGCAGATGTCTTGCTGCACAGGATTTGATCACCTTTTGATCTTGCCACTGGTGGCAGTGCAGTGTGCGGCAGCGCAGGGATGGATCCAGGGAAGGCAATGTGGCAATTCCCCCCACAAGAAAATATTGCCGGCCGCCGAGTGCTTTCTTTGTACAAGCAGCCGCCGCAGTTGGCATGAAGCTCGGCCGCTCGCCTGGGATCCACCCGCCGCAAACTCGTGAGATCGCGGAGTTAACGAGATCGAGAACTCTGGGATCTTGCAAGACCGCGGCTTGTGCGTGGTTCCCAGGCGAGCAGCAGAGCTTCATACCGGTGGCAGCTCATACAAAGAAAAGCACTCAGGGGGCCTGGCTGGCAGACGGCAGGAGACCGATTGGGACCACATGAGCTGGGGGCAATATATATCCATGTGAGCTGGGGCAATATATATCCATGTGAGCGGGGGGCAATATATCTAAAACGTGAACTGGGGCAATATATATCAATGTGAGCTTGGGCAATATATATATAAAATGTGAGCTGGGGGCAATATATATCCATGTGAGCTGGGGCAATATACATAAAATGTGAGCTGGGTCAATATATATCCATGTGAGCTGGAGCAATATATATAAAATGTGAGCTGAGGGCAATATATAAAATGTGAGATGGGACAATATATAAAATGTGAGCTGGGGTAATATATATAAAATGTGAGCTGGGAGCAATATATTATATGTGAGCTGGGAGGGGGGTACCCAAGGCCCCAGGTATGGAAAAGATTTGCAGGGCTCATGAGCCACATGAGGACAGACCCTGTGCAATGTTCTGGGGAGAGTGAGTGTAACAAGCACAGCTTGCAATTAGGCGCATCTCTGCCTGTCACTGCAAACCCAACACCAGCTCTTAGCCAAAACTGGTAGAGTGCCCCTCCAAAACCTGTGTCTGGATCCGCACCTGCGTCAGCGAGGCGAGCTTATGGGTCACGTGCCAGCACAGAGGGCCCTGCGGCCATCTGTGCTTTGTGTGCCATAGGTTCGCCATTGCTGCACTAAAGTTGCTGCCATATCAGGTGCAGGCACGGGTCTTTCTGCGATTCCTAGGGCGCATTTGACAGGGGTTATGACACCATCACATTTAGAAATAGATTGTTTGAAACTAATAAAGGGTTTGGAATAAAGTGTTGTAAAAGATTTGTACTTTAATTTCAGAAAGATGTTAAACTACTACGCGTTATTTAGTTATGCACACTCTAGGGGAAGAGGCTTAAATGGTCTGGTATCCCCCCCAGGTTTCCTTCTTCTAAATTTTTTTATCTTCTTTCTGAAGGTTTTTCTTTGCCCCCGAAACTGGGGAAGCACATGCTTTTATGCAACCTTAAGTTTTGGCTATCACTTTGTGATAAAAGGAGGGATTGAGAATGTTAAAATTACCTTGCACCATAAAATGTTTAAAAGAAATCCGTAGAAAAAATATGTGCTTATTTCTTGATTTTTCTTATCTATCCAAAGATAGATAATAATATTTAATTGTTTCAGGGACCTTGAAAGAAGATGTCATCCCAAGGCTGGAATGATTATCCTCCCATGGTCATGTAGTAAAACATTATCTACACGTGTTACAATGTTCAAACTAACAAGATATATTTTGTGACATGTGTTAAGTGTTCTTTTGCTAATTGTTTATTATGTTTGAAACCGTGTATTCAGCATTTTTAAAGAAGTACGTAATTTAGACTTTTGATTGTTTATTACCTCTTAGTCTCTGAAAGACATATAATCAAGAATAAAGACACTGCTCTGTCAGAAGAGCTGTGAGCAAACCACGAATTGAGTCTGTCTGTCCTTCATGCAGCTCCTCAGTGTGTGACTCCAGTCTCTTCCCAGGAGCCTGAGGTTGCGCTCAAGCTCAGAGTGAGGAGAAAGTCTGCATGCAGCTAAATAGCCACCTGGGTGGAGAATAATTGGTATATTAGTGTCATGCTTCCAGCCCTGGTGCCTGCTGGAAGGCTAGTAATGCCAGCTTCCACCCTAATCTAGGCTGCTTCTTCCCCCTCACAGCTCTTTGAACTGCTTCCATTTCAGTGTTTCACTCTGCTGCCTGCATTTCCCTACCACCTGTGAAGGCAGCTATTTAAAGAGATCACGTCCTTCCCTCTAGGCTCTGTCATTGAGTTTTGAGTAGATGTTTGGAGGTGCTTCATGTACTACAGCTCCTAGCTGTCTAACCTGCCTTGTTTAACCTACTTTGCACTTGTCTTGTCTTGCTGTCTGAGTCTCTAGTTACTCCATAGTCTTGTCCCACCTAGCTCCTGTGCCTTGTTCCTTCTTGCTTTACCTGTGCATCAAGTGCTCCTGGATCCTTCTATTTGTGAGTGCTGATATCTCTCCAGTACTGTTAAGCCCACTATCCAACTCAGTGTGCCAAAGATCTCACCTGTGGCTACCAGGAATCCTACCTGCAAGACCTTCACTGCATAGCCCACCATCAAAGTCAGTAGGCCAATGACCTCACCTGTGGCTGTAAGGTATCCAGTCATCTATCCTGCACTACGCATCCTAACATCCGTGACTACAAACTCCAAAGGATCCTGATATCAAGACCTGCAGCTCATCCTGCCGTCTGTGCCTACTAGATACCAAATACTACACTTCCTGTCTCCATCGCTGCCTGAAAGGTCTCATAGAGTGCGTAGCCTTTCTTGTCTTGGCATGTATCTAGTATTCTTGTATCACCGTCTCCTGTTTATATTTGCTTGCTCACACCCAGTGTGGCAGATTAGACCTGTATTTCTATCTATATAAGGGTCTGCCTGTATATATGTGTCTATCTGCCGGTTCATACATATCTCCTCCATATGGAGTATATTCATATTTGTGTCTGGCCATTTGGTAAGTGAAGCCCTGTGTTCACAGCTGAAATGTAATCAAAATGTTTAGCTTTCTCCCTTGGGGGGAGGATATAACACGTAGCTGTAAAAAGGGGATTTCTTTGAACACTAACCTAGAAAATCACACCTTAGCAGCCAGGTCAGCCCCAAGAGAGCTGGACCCAATCTTCAAAGACAGGAAACACATCCTTGATCTCTAAGGGGGGTCTGGAGGGAAGAGGGACACATTTAGGCAATTAAAGATTAACGATGAAGTGCACTGGGCATGCTCCAGAGATGGGCATTCTGGGAATTGTAGGCAAAGGCTCTGCCAGCTAGGAGGCTGGACTTAGAAAAAGGCAGCCCTATATATATTCTGAATCAAGCATGGCTCAGGGCTGATCACTTGGGATTCCTTCTAAAGAGGACTGATTTGTCCATGCTCTATCTCCAGATCCCAGGAGGCACCGATGCCAGTTACTGAGTATTCCTTCGTAAGTAAGGCTCTGTGATTAACACCTTTTTCTTTATATTTTGCTGTGTATTGTATAAGTAATTGATTTATTCTAGTCATAAGTTTTTTTTATGTAACCAAGCACTGTGATTTTTCTATCATAAATAAACCAAAAAGTATTTAAGTTTTGACTCTGGCTGATAAAATCCACGCTAACTAAGAGATTGGGAGAATTGCTATTTGCCTTAAGCTTGGTTATATATAAGAAATTGCGTGTTGCGGTCGTCAGGAAACGGCAGGGAATTGTGGGATTCGTAGTCACTGTCATAGTCTAGGATAGTGCGGCTGCTAAGCCCTGCGTCTCCTGTTGCGACGCGCGTAGTGTCCGTGAGGACTGGTGGCAGCGTTACTAACAGAATAAGAAAGTGAGTTCCAGGATTGTGAGAGTCGTACTGAGTACGCGCTTCAGGAGAAGACTTGTGCTGCGTTGCAATCCTGGGATCAGTATATCGCGCTCTACGTGCCTGTTGTGAGAGGTAGTGTGGCCGGGACGGGTAGAGAAGTGCGCGTAATTATCTGGGTCTAGGATAGATAGATAGTGCTCGGCTTAACCCGGCGTCTTTGCGCAGCAGTGCGCGTAGTTGGGTCGTGACACCCAGCACTTGGGATAATGATATTTCAATTGAACTTTGGGTCCCACCATGGTGTATGCTGGTACCACCCTGACAGTCGGGTTGTGATGCTGCCTAAAAAGTCTGGGAATAGCCTTGTTTCTGAGCCCACCTCCAGCAGCTACCCTAAATGGTATGCGAGTAAGTAATCCCCTGTATCTTTAAGGAAGGGGAACAGGACTGCTGGCCTGGGCCGGAAAGTCAGAAATGTTCTGCTGAAGTGATTGGCGAAGGTGCAACAATGTTGCATTTGCCAGGTATATAGGGTCCCGCATGGGAGGGACTTACCTTTATGTGGTCAGGTATAGTGCGGTGTGGTAGCAAATTCCCACCCGCCCGTGTTCGATGTTTACTTCAAGTCACAGCTGCGGGATGCCTTGCAAGCAATGAAACAGTTAAGGATAAGCCGCCTTCGGGTGGGCACTGGGGAGACGACCCTCACTTGAATCAGGTCAGGTGGGGCGATGAGCTAATGGTTAACACTTGGGGGAACTGCCTACTGCAGGTCAAGCGCGGTAGGGTCAGAAATATATAGTATGGAGTAATAAACGAGTGATTACATGTTGGTTTTCAATAAAGCTGTGGCCATGCCCTTTTCCAATAAATAATGTGTCTGTGTAATTATTGGGGGAAAGGGTATGGGACAATATAAAGAGGTCACAGGCCTAAGCAGTCATTTATATGTAGTTATGTTTGCGTTTGTGCCTCCATTCGTGTTATGTGTGGGTATCAGTTTGTGTCTGGACCTGAGGCATGTTAATGCTGCTGGTGCTTGATTCTCAGTGACAAGCAGAGCATGTGACAGAATGTAGACTACAGAACATTGCTATGTGGAGTCTGTCACCTGAGGAGCAGGAGGACAGACTCTGGTGGCAATGTTCCAGGGAGAGTGAGGGTGATTAATACAGCCTGCAACCTGGCACCACACTGCCTGTGTTACTGTTACTGCGAACCAACACCAGCTCTTCACCAAAACTGGTAGAGTACCCCTCCAGAAACTTGTGTCTATATTCACCCAGGGGTCAAGTCCTGGGAAAAAAAGTGCAGGAACTCACCCACGAATTCCACAACCCCTATTACCCGAAGAAAAAATATATATATCACGAGTATAGCAGCACGCGTGATACCATTTTTATTGGATTAACATTACATTTAAAAGACAAGCTTTCAAGAGTGTAACCTCTCCTCTTCAGGTCTGGAAACTATAATGATCAGTGAAAGGTATCACTATGTACAGGTATACTCGTGATTTTGGCAACTGGACTAACACGTTATATATAATATATATATATAATATATATATATATATATATATATATATATATATCCAGGCACAGACCCCCCAGAATTATATACACAGGCATTGGACCCCAGAATAATATACACAGGCACAGACCCCCCAGAATAATATACACAGGCACAGACCCCCCAGAATTATATACACAGGCACAGGCCCCCCAGAATTATATACACAGCACTGAGCCCCCAGAATAATATACCCAGCACTGAGCCCCCAGAATAATATGCACAGCACTGAGCCCCCAGAATAATATACACAGCACTGAGTCCCCAGAATAATATACACAGCACTGAGCCCCCAGAATAATATGCACAGCACTGAGCCCCCAGAATAATATACATAGCACTGAGCCCCCAGAATAATATACCCAGCACTGAGCCCCCAGAATAATATGCACAGCACTGAGCCCCCAGAATAATATACACAGCACTGAGTCCCCAGAATAATATACACAGCACTGAGCCCCCAGAATAATATGCACAGCACTGAGCCCCCAGAATAATATACATAGCACTGAGCCCCTAGAATAATATACCCAGCACTGAGGCCCCAGAATAATATACCCAGCACTGAGCCCCAGAATAATATACACAGCACTGAGGCCCCAGAATTATATACACAGCACTGAGCCCCCAGCTCTCATATGTATATATTGCCCAGCTCACAGATGTATATAGTGCCCAGCTCACAGATGTATATAGTGCCCAGCTCTCACATGTATATAGTGCCCAGCTCTCACATGAGTATATTGCCCAGCTCTCACATGAGTATATTGCCCAGCTCTCACATGAGTATATTACCCAACTCTCACATGAGTATATTGCCCAGCTCTCACATGAGTATACTGCCCAGCTCTCACATGGGTATACTGCCCAGCTCTCACATGAGTATACTGCCCAGCTCTCACATGAGTATATTGCCCAGCTCTCACATGAGTATACTGCCAGCTCTCACATGAGTATATTACCCAACTCTCACATGAGTATATTGCCCAGCTCTCACATGAGTATACTGCCCAGCTCTCACATGGGTATACTGCCCAGCTCTCACATGAGTATGCTGCCCAGCTCTCACATGAGTATACTGCCCAGCTCTCACATGAGTATATTGCCCAGCTCTCACATGAGTATACTGCCCAGCTCTCACATGGGTATATTGCCCAGCTCTCACATGAGTATACTGCCAAGCCCCCTCATGAGTATATTGCCCAGCTCTCACATAAGTATATTGCCCAGCTCTCACATGAGTATATTGCCCCGGCCCCCAGCTCACCTCTGCCAGGCCTGAAACAAGCCAGCCGCACATTGCCAGCGCCGCGGCCACGTGTTTTCCTCCTACGACTAGCGCCCGCTGGCAGGAAGTGCGCTGCTCGCCTGGGATCCAACAGTAAATCGTGGCTGGCTGTTGGATCCCAGGTGAGCGGCACACTTCCTGCCAGCGGCTGCTAGTCGTAGGAGGAAACCACACGGCCGCGGCACCGGCAATGTGCGGCCAGCTTGTTTGGGTCTAGGGCCACAGCGGGAAGCTGCGTTCCCGCAGCGTTCCCGCTGTGGGAGAAGTGCGGGTACGCCGTTCCCGCGCGTTCCCACAGGACTCGAGCCCTGTAGTCACCCCTGAATAAATTACATAGGGTGTTATTTGCTAACCACTGTAGTTTGCTGTTGTTGCAACGAAAATAATCGTTGGTGAATAGTCCTGATAGTTCCCAGGCAGCATTGGGTTATAAAAAACATTTGTATACCTCACCTGCTTTTGGAAGCTACGTTGGTAAACAAGCTCCAGAGTATTGTCATGTAACTAGTTTAGAAAATGCTTTCTAAAGCTAATTTGGTAAATACTCACTGGAAATGAAAGATGATTGTGTTCTTTTTTTTAAATTGGATTAAAGGTAATAAACCCTACCACACACATATTAAGCATGTATGCTGACTTACAATTCAAAGATTCTTTATATGAAATAAGCTAAGGAGGATCTTTTCTTATACACAGGACAGTCATTCATTTTCCATGTTACCCTGAGAAGCCAGTCCTTCAAGTAGTTAGAGCTGATACCTGACACTGCAAAGCACAGTTAATGATGTATTATAGGTAAACACAGACTTAAATGCTTGTAAAATATGTGATGTCAACTGGGACCGGTCATTCCAGTCTAAATCAGATGAACCACGCTTCTAATACTTAAAAATAAATATTGCTTGCATAGGAAGGCACTGTGTCTCCAACACTTAAGGTACATAGAGTTCTTTTATCCCATTCTTCAATTTGGTGCTTGTTTCCTGTCACAAGATGTTCCAATAAGACCTCGGACCTGATTCAGGAGTGTAGGCTACTTATCCTTATTCCATTGTTTAAAAGGCTCTTATTTCAAATAAATATATATATGAAAGCTTGTATTTTAAATGTAATGTTAGTCCAATAAAAAAGATATCACTACTACTGCTATACTCTGGTGATATATATATGTTACGGGTAAAGCCCGAAGTGCGGTTAATCCTAGGATTACCCGGGTAATCCTGACATTACCCAAAACAGCTGGGTAAAGCTGCAAAAAAAATGAAAATTTCGGACTTTACCCAGGTAATCTTAGGAGTAATCAACTGCCCTTGGGTAACGGTCTGGAAGAGCTGAAAAATTTGCACTTTACCCGGATAATCCACAGCTTTACCCGGACTATCCACAGCTTCACCTGGGTAATCTGCAGAGCATCCAACCCCGCTTGGGTAACAGTGAATTTTGCTATTATCTATGGATATTATTAAGGAAAATGGCAAAAAGACAAACAGTAAAATGTATTAAGGATACAATGAATATACAGACTAACAGGATATGTTATATGAATGTGAAAGAGTTACATGATCTTTATTATGTGTCATTTGTGCTTATATATCATTTATAAAACATAATAACCATCAGGTTACTCTTTATATAATATCTTTATCTTCATGAATTAATTTTCAGACAATTAATGCACAGAGTTACCTTATGGTTATTTAGTGTGGTATGTGACTGTGGTTAAAATTTCATTAAAAATAACCAAAAACCAAATTTTGTTATCAGTCAGATAACAGTTTGCAGCTTTATCCGGGTAATCCTCGGAATTCAGTCATCTGTAACCAGCTGAAAACCCAAGAAAACCATAGAACCCAGAGGCGTTTGGATACTTTGCAGATTACCCAGATAAAGTCCGATGTTTTGTTGCACATGACACTTTATCCAGCAACACTAGGGTAATGTGCGAATTACCCGGTTAAAATAGAGCAGAAAAGCGGAGTACCCAGAGGCCTCTGGATACTTTGCAGATTACCCAGGTAAAGTCCGAAATTTAATTTCACTTCGGACTTTTGCTAATGACACCTGGGTAATGTCAGGATTACCCGGGTAATCCTAGGATTAACCGCACTCCTGGCTTTACCCGTAACACAGGCCTTTCCAGTGATGTCAAACTTGACCCTCTACCTGCCATGGATCTGGAGATAGGAGGATCGTTTGGATCCCCTTATCTCCACTTGGCAGATAGGGGGTTAAGTGGCTCACTGACATCCTCACACATATGGTGAGGGTGCCAGTGGGTGGAGGGGTGCCCCAGAGGCTTGGCTGACATCCAAGATGTCAGCCACCTCCAGGTTTGAATCGCGATACGGGCCGATTGGTGCGGAATTGTGATCCATTAGCGAAACAGTTATTGCTGTACACCGCTGAAAAGGGGAGACTCTCCCCTTTCCAGCAGTGCAACTTGCATCGCTGAGGCCCCTCCTCTTCCTGAATTTTACTGCAGGCGCTGGTGGATGCCTGCCGATGACGTCATTACGCAGCGAGATGATGTCATCGAGCCTGCCGGCCCCCGGAAATGGAAGGGCAGGCTTCCAGGCTGTCAGAGACGCCGCGGGAGCTGGTGAGGGAGGTTAGGAGCCTGCTGACGTACCATGGACGACCCGTGGCGTGACGTACATGGCACGTCCACTGTCGGGAAGGAGTTAATTAATTATACAGTAAGAAATAGTTCTTACTGTAAATAACCTAATTGGCCAGTACATGGTGCCATCTGCTGCCAAATCAAGTTACAGCCATTACAGCTGCAGCTAGATAAATTTTTTACCCTCCTGCATTGGCTGCTGAAAGTCTGATATTTTAGGACATTCATCTGCCAATGTTACAGTTTTAGCTCTTTGGGCATTATGGACATTATGGACTTCGGGGGCACATTTTGAAGCTCAAAAGCAAAAGATATTCGTTTGCAGCAAACAAATTTCATTTGCTTTTGGGCTGTAGCTCAGCAGATCGTGCTATCTTGATATCCGTGCACCGGATG
This sequence comes from Leptobrachium leishanense, assembly GCA_009667805.1. Taxonomy (NCBI): domain Eukaryota; kingdom Metazoa; phylum Chordata; class Amphibia; order Anura; family Megophryidae; genus Leptobrachium; species Leptobrachium leishanense. The sequence continues at coordinate 198,924,136 of CM019064.1, forward strand.
GTGCCTTTGAAGCCTGAGAATCCTCGATCTCGGTAGTGAAGGTGTTAATCATGCAAATTACGGTCTGTCTGCCTCAGGCCGTGTGTTACAGACTTCCTTTTGTCTTCGTCGATCTATTTCCTGGCTCCGCCATCTTGCACATGCGTGGTGTCCCTCCCCCCTCGTCTCATCTTGGAACGTGGAAGTTTTTTATCATTCACTCCTGTGGTCACCATCTTGGATTATTATTATTATACTTTATTTATATAGCGCCAGCATATTCCGCAACGCTGAACAATGGGCACAAAATGGACAGGGTTACAATTAGGGTTGCACCGACACCACTTTTTTAAGACCGAGTACGAGTACCGATACTTTTTTCAAGTACACACCGATACCGAGTACCGATACTTTTATTTTATGTCATGTGAACGCTTTTCAATAAGAACAGACCTCATATAAAAATGCCCCCAGCTCACATGTATATATCCCCCCGAGATATATATATACAGAATGCCCCCAGCTCACATGTAACTTGCCCCCAGCTCACATGGATATATAGCTTGCCCCAGCTCATATGGAAATATAGCTTGCCCCCAGCTCACATGGAGATTGCCCCCAGCTCACATGGATATTGCCCCCAGCTATCATGGAGATTGCCCCCAGCTCACATGGATATTGCCCCCAGCTCACATGGAGATTGCCCCCAGCTCACATGGATATTGCCCCAGCTCTCATGGATATGCCCCCAGCTCACATGGATATGCCCCCAGCTATCATGGATATTGCCCCAGCTCTCATGGATATTGCCCCAGCTCTCATGGATATGCCCCAGCTCTCATGGATATGCCCCCAGCTCACATGGATATGCCCCCAGCTCACATGGATATGCCCCAGCTCTCATGGATACGCCCCCAGCTCTCATGGATATGCCCCAGCTCTCATGGATATGCCCCAGCTCACATGGCTATGCCCCAGCTCTCATGGATATGTCGCCAGCTCTCATGGATATGCCCCCAGCTCACATGGATATGCCCCAGCTCACATGGATATGCCCCAGCTCACATGGATATTGCCCCAGCTCTCATGGATATGCCCCCAGCTCACATGGATATGCCCCCAGCTCACATGGATTTGCCCCCAGCTCTCATGGATATGCCCCAGCTCTCATGGATATGCCCCCAGCTCGATCACGTGACCCGATCATGTGGCCGCCGGGCGCATCTGTGATGCTGCCTCCAGCCGAGAGGCAGCATCGCAGATGCACCCGGCGGCCACGTGAACGCATCACAGCAGCGCGACCGGACCTTCAGACAGATGAGTATTGCTGCTGCCGGAGGGAAACGCTGGCCGCGTGCTTTTCATGCACGCGGCCAGCTTCCCCAGCCCTGCGGATACCGGCAAGCTGGCCCAGCGCTTGCTTCCGGTATCGGGTGTGTATCGGGCCATTTGCACGAGTACCAAGTACTAGTGCAAACGGCAGTATCGGCACCGATACCAATACTAATATCGATGCATCCCTAATTACAATACATTGAACTACATTTTGATAAACCAGTACAGGAGGAAACGAGGGCCCTATACTCTTGGGAATTTACAATCTAGAAGGGTTGGAGATATGTACATTCCGTTTGTGCTCCAATTTGGATGCAATCAATTTCAGTCCTCCATATCTCAACAATAAAGAAATTCCCCTTCACACCCATGTTCACGGCAATAAACATATATAATTATCAACATTTCTCGGCACTCTATCCCTCCTCCACAATAGTGCTGCCCATCTTAACATTTAAATGAGATAAACAAGTGTATCCAAAAAATATTATTATTAATTATCTAATAGCATTATATAATTGATCACCATATGATACCCCTATAAATTAAAATTAACTCTGTGTGTATGGATTTTTAGTGTATAAAATTCTTGTGTCATATTATTTATTTCTATATTAAGTCCATCAAATTTGCTTATTTATGGATGTTAATTAAAGTTCTATACTATTTACTCCTCTTATCTGTTTTAGAAAGACAATCTAATTATCTATTAAATATTTTTTATGATATATGTGTAATATATGTGTTAACTGTAATGAAAAATGTGCTAAATTATAATTGAATTATCAAATATCAATATTTTATATACAACCTTATCTTAAAATTACTTTGTGTATAAAACTATGTTATTTATTAATACCTATCTATTTATTGAGTGAATTATATTGATTACTATTAAATAATATTTATTATATATGACAAGTGTCATGAATTATTGTGTATTAAAGTGATATATCTAATGATCCTAAAAATGTTTATTTATAAACCTTTAACTAGTAGAAAAAAAACTAGACATGACTGTTTATATCTGCCGAATTCAAACACCGAAATCAGGTTGTTTCGTTGCAATTTTTATTGCAATTTGCCATTCTATGAATAGACTAATTGATAGATAATATTGGGACAATTTCAGAGCCACCACCCGCTGATGAATTGTGGAGAAATGTACCATATTTTGCTGTAATTCATCTGTATTTGGCGAATTGACAGATTTTGAATTGCCCTGAGATTTCACCTATGATGAAATTCACCGTTCGGTGCAATTCTGCGTCAAATCCGGATGTTAGTGAATAACCCTCTCAGACGTTTTTCCCTTCATATTACAGCCATTTTTAGACGTTATTGCTGTTATATTGTTAATATCTCAACACTCATGGGTCAACTTGCTCATTCTCTCAAAAGATCACTGCAGGCACCAACAAGTTTTTATTGGTAACACAGTCCTCCATCAGTTTATCTCTATTATCTGGAAACTCAAATAGCTAAGCACAGACCTTTTCTGTCTAATCTAAAGTTCGTAGGCTCCAATACAATTTAAATCCTTCACAAATAGGGCTGTTGGATCACCCATGTTATTTTACATGTTAATGAAGAGAGGATAGGGAGAACAATTTCACACATAATAAATGGTCAGATCTTCTGCTTATGGGGATTTGTTGTGATCCTAATAATACTATTTGCAATGCAGCTTCCAAAAAAATGACAGTAGAATATAAAAATATCTGTATGTGGTATAACTCATGTATATGTAAACTACGATGACACATTGTAGCTTTACTGTACAAGACTTTTCAGTGATAATAAAAACACAAATCTTTTTGCTATGCAGTAGTAACCCCAGTACTCATTCTCAGTTCTGTCCTCCCCCTGCCTTTTGCAATACTTGATAAACTATTTAAAGGGAGGATAGGGCATCTCCTTTCAGCTTTATTAAATGGTGACAGGACTGAGGTTTGAAAGGGAATTGTACTTGTTCCCAGGGATAACATTGCTCTTGCATCAAAAAATATGCAAAAGGGCTTTGCATGTTTTATTTAGTTTTTCATTGTTTTGCAATGTGTATACACATTTTGGGGTGTGCAGGGGATACATTTACCAATAAATGATTAACAAATGTAACAATCCATGAAAAAAAACAACTGAACTGATCCTGACTGATCACAGTGAAGGAGTTCTGATCAAAGTAATAATGCTAATCAAAACCATAAAACCTTTAGCATAACTTTAAAAGATCTCAAAATTAATTGTGACATTAACCAAAGAATGCAAATAAACTTGAAAGGCAATTAAAGAAAAATGTGCTGACATAAGTGTGACACTAACATAAAATCTCAAACTCTTTCTCTAACCCTATAAAGCTTACAATCTTAACAATTTTTTTAACATTATAAAATTTTAATCAAAATAATGGAAATAAAAAAATAAGAACTGATCCCCTCAGGGACATATAAGGTATCATTGGAAAGGTCAGATTATGGTCTTTCCAATGATACCAAATATGATCGATTTAAATAATATAATTACAAATAAAAATATTTTTCTTTTTCTAACACAGCACTAGTATTCAATTTAACCTCCCTGGCGGTCTAATTTTTCAAATTTTTTTTAAAGGAAATGTGTTTTTGTATATAGTTAGCCTGTAATAATTAGGAATCACGCACTGAAATCCGTGCAATCAAGAGTCCTTACTGGTAAAATCCTTTATAAATAAATAAAAAATAGTAAATACACTGAGTCCGATAAAGTTTGAAACACGACATAATAATTTATTATCCCAAAAATAATTATCCAAAATAATGCAAATAAATGATATTCAATAAAATACAACAAAAAACACTGAAATCTGTCTGAAAACAAGGGTGAGACGATGTATGGTCTGTTTCTTATCCTGTAGTGCCACCTAGTGGCCAATCATAAACATTGGATTATACAGTGTATTATTATTTTTTTCTAAGTCTGCTGCCTGGTCCCGCCCCCTGCATCGTGTGACTCGCAGGGAGCCTTACCAGGAAGCAACTCGCCGCGATCACACTGCGGGGGACAGCGAGGGAGCGTAGGAGGAGGTGAGTATGCATCCAGCCCGAGTGTGGCTCGGGGTTACCGTACGCGGTAGTGAAATTTAACCCCAAGTCACACTCGGGAATACCACCAGGGAGGTTAAAGTTACAAAGTGAAAAGTGATGCTGCACTCTTCTCATTTTCCACACAGCCAATGAGTGTGGAGATGATGTACAGGGCATTGCTTCGTCGACAACCTAAACCGTGGCACTGCAGTGAGGAGACCAGGACTTTGGAACCCTGCATCTCTGATTTTTGCAGCACACAAGGGGCAGTATTACAAAGCAGGTGCTAACTTAACCAGAGCTGTTGTAAACTTACCAGAGCCATTATAGGGCCACATTACATTCTTGGTGCTAACGTTAGCACTCACCTGCGTGAGTGTTAACGTTAGCCCTGGTGACCCTAAAGCATTCCACCCATATTACAATCCAAACGCTAACGGGTTAAAAAACTCATTAGCGTTTGGTATCTTGCGCTGTACTGCACGAGGTTACTGTACTTTGCACTCCCTATGCTTAACATGGGGAATGCAAAGAGTTAATTAGCGTTAGGATTACAAAGTCCAAATGCTAATTACCGTCCGGCTGCAGTTACATGAAAGTTAACCACAGCCTGGACTTGGTATTAACGGATTCCGCTGCAGACTCCGTCAGCACCAGCAGAAACCCCCCCCCCATGACTCAGATATTCACCTCCTACCCCACGGCGAGAGCCGCGGCTCAAACCGTCTCCTCCGGCCACCGGGAGCAGGGAGAGACTGGGGGGAAAAGTCCCCCAGTCTCCCCCTGCAGATCACTACCACTACGCCGACCTGCCGGATCTTTTCATGTGACCGGCGCTGTCTGCCGCCGTGGAGTCCTATGGACTCCATAGAGAGGATGTGTGTGGCGGCGCTAAGCCTGCATTGGGGCTTAGCCTGCATTGTAATATCGTGCAAAAACGGGGATGCAAAAGAAAAACCTAGAGCTGTTGTAAGCCAGTTGTGGGCTTTCTTTACCCCCTAATGCTGCCCTGGGTTGCTGCCCTGGGCAGGGGTATAGAAAGTCCACAACTGGTGGCTAGACATTTTTACGAGGAACATCATTCACTCTCAACTATGCGGGTGATATTGATCATGTCCCCCCACCCTCTAGGGGTGGAGATCGAGCAAAATTACTACTGATGAGAGAATCCTTTTGGATACATAAGTTAGATGCCCTTGTACCAAAGGGGTTAAATGAAAAAAACTTGTATACTCCCTTTTCACCTGTTAGATAGATTGTTGGCATATAGACTCTGATGGTGAAGGCCCTTCATTTTTTAAAAAAAATTCTTGAATAAATTGTAGCCTTTTGAATAAATTTAATTTTTTTATTTTTAGGTTTTTTTAGATTTTTGATAGAGCTCAAGATTTATTATACACTAGTTACATAGTTACATAGGCTGAAAAAAGACATGCGTCCATCGGATTCAGCCTCTCACACATTACCTACTGCCGTTGATCCAAAAAAAGGCAGAAAACCCAGGCTGAAGCGCTCGCCAATATGCAACACACTGAGGAAAAAATTCCTTCTTGACTCCAGAATGGCAGTCAGATTTCTCCTTGGATCAAGAAGCTTACCCACATATTAAATATTATAACCCTTAATATTCTGTGTCTGCAGGAAGTCATCCAGTCGTTTTTTAAAAGTCTGTACAGACTCTGACCCAACCACCTCAACAGGCAGAGAATTCCACAGCTTTATTGTTGTCACTGTAAAATAACCCTTCCTATGCTTTAGGCTGAATTTCGTCCAGTCTAAATGGGTGACCTTGTGTCCTTTGTATAGTCCTGTTAATGAATAGGTTTCCAGACAATGGTTTATAATGGCCCCGTATATATTTATATAAGGTTATCAGATCCCCTCTAAGTCACCGTTTCTCTAAACAAAACAAGTTTAAACTTGTTAGCCTTTCCTCGTAATTTAAACCTTACATTAAACTTTACATTCCACTTATTAATTTAGTTGCCCGTCTCTGCACTTTTTCTAGCGCTGTAATATCCTTTCTTAAGACAGGTGCCCAAATTTAAAAAATAGGAAAAATGGTAGGCGCAACAGTTAATATTTGTGCGGGGTAGAGCCTATAACACGATCGCCACTGCACCCATGTGTGTCATCCCTAAAAGACAGATAGGACAATAGAAGAAAAAGGGGTGCGGCGCTTCCCAGTGTAAACAGGTTAATAAAGATTAGTTACCCAATATAAGTAACAAGCGTCTTCAGTTGATGGAGGATCAATACCTCAAAGAGAAGACAAACATAGTACAATATTGCTTGTATACATATGAATAATTAGGAGATATAGCAGCTCTCACTCACGCCAAAGAGAGCCTCACCCGGCTCTGGCAATGTTCGCCCGTGGGTAGAATTTAAATGGGCCCTCCCACTGGCCACTTCAATAGATGGTAGTTTTCAGAGAGTATATACAGAGTATATACAGATTTCTAGCGCTATAATATCCTTTCTTAAGACAGGTGCCCAAATTTGCACGGCATATTCAAGGTGCGGTCTTCCCATTGATTTATACAGAGGCAAAATTATGTTTTTATCCCGAGAGTGAATTCCCCTTTTAATGCATGCCAATACCTTGCTGGCCTTGGCAGCTGCTGTTTGACAATGCACATTATTACTTAGTTTGAAGTCTATGATTATTCCCAAATCCTCCTGCTTTCATTTCCCTAACTCCGTACCATTTAGAGTATAAATTGCTTGTGTGTTCTTCACTCCAAAGTGCATAACTTTGCATTTATCTACATTAAATTTCATCTGCCATTTAAGTACCCAGTCCCCCAATCTATCTAAATCCCTCTGCAGCGAAGTAACATCCTGTTCACATTGTATTACTTTCCCTAGTTTTGTGTCATCTGCAAACACTGATACATGACTTTCAATGCCTATCTCAAGGTCATTTATAAATAAATTGAATAGAATTGGTCTTATAACAGACCCCTGAGGGACACCACTTACCACTGATGTCCATCTTGAAAATGTACCATTTATGACCACTCTCTGTACCCTATCTTTTAATTAACTCTTTATTTAAAAAGTAACCTCTTGTGTGGAACTGTGTCGAAAGCTTTGGCAAAATCCAAGTAAATCACATTCATTGCGACCCCCTGATCTATACTTCTACTTATTTCCTCATAGAACGTATTTATGTAATGTGTATGGCTATAACATTCCTACCATAATGAATTGGTGCACAGTGACCTTAGGCTAGGCTTCTCATTTTTTTCTGGGTTGCTATGACAACATATGGGTGAGGATTAATTAATGTGGTCACATGGTTGGATGTTGATTAATCCATTGCTATGAGGTGTGTATAAATGCCCTTTGTAAATGTGAAATTGTAAGCCTCATCCTGATGAAAGTTCCTGTGAGGACTGAAACGTTAAATATTATGAGCAAATAAATATACTTTTTTACACAAAACAATTCTCCGCGAGACAGATTATCGTGGAGATCTATATGTCGGCGACCAATTCTCAGCACTGGAGCATATACAACTGAAGAGACGGAGTGCGGGGACCGTGGATGATTATATACTGTATATATATGTTATGGTTAAAGTCCGAAGTGCGGTTAAATTTAAACTTTAAATTTAATTTAAATTACCCAGGTAATCCTGACATTACCCAAAACCACTGGGTAAAGTTGCAAAAAAATAAAAAATTCTGACTTTACCCAGGTAATCGTAGGACTAACCAACTGCCCTTGGGTAACAGTCTGGAAGAACTGAAAAATTTGCACTTTACCCGGGTGATCTGCAGACTATAAAACCCCGTTTGGCTAAAACTGAATTTTGTTATCGTTCAAATAAAAGTCTGAAGCTTTACCCAGGTAATTTGATGACTATCCATAGCTTCACTTGGGTAATCTGTAGAGCATCCAACCCTCCTTGGGTAAAAGTGAATTTTGCTATTATCTATGGATATTATCAAAGAAAAAGGCAAAAGTAAAAAAAAAATGGATTAAGGATAACAAAAATAATGTACTGAGGATATAATGAATATACAGAGTAACAGGATATGTTTCTTATATGAATGTTAAAGAGTTACATGATATTTATTATGTGTCATATGTATTATATATCATTTATAAAGCATAATAACCATTAGGTTACTCTTTATATAATATCTTTATCTTCATAAATTAATTTTCAGACAATTAACACACAGAGTAACCTGACGGTCATTTAGTGTGGCATGTGACTGGATACAATTTGGCTAAAAAAAAAAAAAACATAATTTTATTATCAGTCAGATAACAGTTTGCAGCTTTACCCGGGTAATCCTCGGAATTCAGTTATCTGTAACCTGCTGAAAACCAAAGAAAAACTGAGTAAGCAGAGGCGTTTGGATACTTTGCAGTTTACCCAGATAAAGTCCGATGTTTCATTTCACATTGGACTTTATTCAACAACAATAGGGTAATGTCCGTTTTACCCGGGTAAAACATAGCAGAAAACCGGAGTACCCAGAGGCCTTTGGATACTTTTCTGACTTTATCCGGATAATCTGCAATTTCATTTCACATCGGACTTTTGCTAATGACGCTTGGGTAATTAATGTCAGGATTACCTAGTTAATCCTAAAATTAACCGCACTTCGGACTTTAACCGTAACATATATATATTTAATATATTTAATATATATATATATATAATTAATATATAATTTATATATATATAATATATATATAATATATATATCCTACCCAGAATTCCTTGCTGCATATGGGGAATGTGGCACAGGAGCTCGGGGATGCAATTCTTTGAATTGCTATGATGAGCAGGTGGCTTCTGCAATATTAAACACACTTATTATAGTGTGGAGGCTTTTTATCTCACGTTTAGTCCTTCACCACAACCCTTATAGACACTTACTTACCTATGGTCCAAGCATCCACTGCAACTGGTCATGTCAGCCTCCTAGCTGATGAAGGTTTAACAAACCTGAAATATTGCTGTCCTGGGAGTGGCTTTGACCAGTTGTATAAACCTTATCTCTGCTACAAAGCCACAGTGTGGCATAGCATTGATTTTAGGATGCATAAAAGTGAGACAGAGGTCATTTGCGTATCCTACCCAGAATTCCTTGCTGCATATGGGGAATGTGGCACAGGAGCTCTGGGATGCAATTCTTTGAATTGCTATGATGTGCAGGTGGCTTCTGCAATATTAAACACACTTATTATAGTGTGGAGGCTTTTTATCTCACTTTTAGTCCTTCACCACAACCCTTATAGACACTTACTTACCTATGGTCCAAGCATCCACTGCAACTGGTCATGCCTGCCTCCTAGCTGATGAAGGTTTAACAAACCTGAAATAGCGCTGTCCTGGGAGTGGCTTTGACCAGTTGCATAAACCTTATCTCTGCTACAAAGCCACAGTGTGGCATAGCATTGATTTTAGGGTTCTGTGTAATAACAGATCCAGGATACATAAAAGTGAGACAGAGGTCATTTGCATATCCTACCCAGAATTCCTTGCTGCATATGGGGAATGTGGCACAGGAGCTCTGGGATGCAATTCTTTGAATTGCTATGATGTGCAGGTGGCTTCTGCAACATTAAACACACTATATATATAACAGCGAAATTAAAAAGATTATTAATTAACACCCAATTGTCATTTTAATATTTCTTTTAGTTTAGCTGAAATACTCACCTTTTCTTCCTCGGTGCCAGGCTACTTATTCGCTTCAGCTTAGGACTTCTGAAATCCACAAGTCCCAACAGCTAACTAAAACAATTTGGCCCACATTACATTCCTAGCGGTAAAACAGGGGCGCTAGGGAGGAAAAACTGCGCTCGCAGTTATACCCCTAGCGCGCCAGTTTTACCGCTAGATTACAATGCAGGTGCAAAAATGCTGCCTGCATTGTTACCGCGCGTAAACCCCCGGGATGCGCGCGGTAGTGTTAAGCGCAGCCACGCGCATCCACTCAGTGGAGTCCACAGGGCTCCATTGAAGCAGATGCAGGCGGTCACATGACCAGCCGGATCTTGCCTCGCGAGGTCCGGCCGGTCAGTGTAGTGTTACGCAGGGGGAGACTGGGGAGACTTTTCCCCCAGTCTTTCCCTGCTCCCGACCAAGAAGGCGGACAGAGCCGTGGTCCTCGCCGCGGGACAGGAAGTGAGTATACAATTTATTTTATTTTTTTTGGATGGTGTTAACAGCTTCTGCAGAAGTGGAATCCTTTAGCACCAAGTCCTGACTCTGGTTAACTTTTTGTTAACCGCAGTCGGATGATAATCAGCGCTAGGACTTTGTAATCCTAACACTGATTAACACTTTGTGCTCCCCATGTTAAGTATAGGGAGCGCAAAGTACAGTTACCTCGCGCAGAGAAGAGCAAGGTACCAAACGCAAACAGGTTACTTAACCCGTTAGCGTTTGGTTTGAAATATGCGTTAACTACTTGGGCTATCGTTAATGCTCACGCAGGTGAGCGCTAACGTTAGCACCAAGTATGTAATGTGCCCTTTTGCGTACGTACTGTGAGCTGGGACCCAATTAACACACGGTCTTCTCTTTAAAATGCAATCTTTTATTTTTAGAGTCTGGCACAAACAGAAAAAAGAGATGGAAACAAAAGGACCTAGCTCCCTTGAGCTCTAACTGAACACACGTTACTCTCTAACACGGTGTCTTACTTGTAACCCTCTAATAAATAAAAATGTAAAGACCTCCTTCAGCTCGCTGGTCAGAACACCAAAGTTTGAGGGGGGCATGGTTGGCTGCGGAAGGGAGAAGACGTGTGCCGATGGAGCTCTGTTCTATCTTGACCTGTTAGAGGCTTTTTGGGTACTTATCTCCACCGGTTTTCCCTACATTTGTGGTCCCTCTGTGACTGACCACCGGGTGTGTTTTGTCCGGAGCCCGTTTGGTCCCCCCTCCGGACCAGAGTTTCGGGCCTGGAGGCCTGCCTGTGGGTACTGGCGGAGGAGAATGATGAGGTCCCGTTTACCAGAGGTGTGTGGCACAAGGTGATGGCGGCATTGGGGAGCTGCTGGGTGGCGTCGGCCCCGAGGGCAAATGAGTTTGGGAAGCTGGAGGTCCACTTACTACCGGATGCAGATTGCTGACCAGCTGAAGCAGCAGTGTACAAGAGCGGCGGGGTGATGGAGACCTCAGATGAGGATGTCGTCTTCGCTGTGGAAACCGAGATCCCGGAGAGTGGCGATGAAGAGATGCAGATGCAAGAGGAGACTGGCCCTGCTCGGCTTGTTATTACTCCCGCCGTGTTGGGGCTGAGACGGAACCCAGGGAGGCCGTCGGCCGGTGGGCTGGAGTGCCTTTCCGGGCCTTGTGATGTAGCCCTTGCTGTGGCTAAGGAGATTTGAGAGTGTGGCGATTGATGGGAAGGTGGCTGTCTCTCCCTCTGGGGTCTCTGACCTGATAGTGTAGTGTGGCTCTGATAAACGATCTGCGAAGGTGCGGGTGTGCGCGATGGAGCGCTGATGGAATCGAGCATGCTGCTCCCCGGCGCCAGACCTGGTCCTGCCCGCCCTTCTGGCCCCCTCAGCGACGCTAAATTTGGAATCCGTGAGCCGCCGTTCTGTGATACTGGATGAGGCCTTTCTGCAGGACTTCAAATAGATCGGCTTCACGGCCGTATTTTCGGTTCCAGGCATGCCATACTTGGCTTTCTGCAATGACCCCCCATGATGGGCTTCTGCCCCTTTACCCCCTTTCTTATATATTTTATTTTCTTTGAAGACTTTTGTTCTGGCTGATTTCCCTCCTTCCCACATGCAGAGCCTTTTAATTTTTCGCTGAGACACCCCATCTGATTTTTTTTTTGATTCCAGCAGTGTTACGAGGACTTCTGTTTCTACCCTGAACCACTTCAGATGACTTTGTTATTTTTTTTACAATATGCTTTATTTGATTAATCTATTTGTATATGCTGTGGTTTTCGCTGACGTGTTGTGGTCTTCAGAGGCTATCTGCTTTTCTTTTATGTGTGTTTTAATTTTACTCCCCCTCCCCTTTTTTGTTTTCTTTGGCTCTGCGGGACAGATCGGGAGGCGCAGACGCAGCCTGGGGCCCGGCCTTGCCCCCGAATGCCCGGACCTAAGTGCCATTTTCCCCCCGTGGCTCCCCCGAGGCCGTTTTGGACACACGCACGATTTTGGTCAATGCCATCTCTTCACCCCTTTTTTTTTCACTTCTCTCCCCTCTTTTTCTTCTCCCCCCTTTTTATGTTAGATGCCTATAGCTGTCTTACTCTTGTTTTGCTGTCCTGTTGTCATGCAGTGCATATAACGGTTTGCTCGTTATTCTTGAGACTATATATCTTAATAATGTATAGTATATCTTCACAGATGACATATTTTGGTCCTGCGCGACCATTTCTTATTTGACCTTGAAGACATATATTGGCCCTGCGAGGCCTCTTGCCATGTATACAATCTGTTGACTGTTGATGATGATAATAAAAAATCTTTATTAATAAAATAAAAAAAGAACACCAAAGTTTTTCCTTTTCCTCAAATCTGCAGAGAGAGCGCTTGCAGCCTCCCTCCTTGCTCAGGGATACACTCTTTTAAATCAATTCCTCACTGCAAATTCTCTTATGCAGCAGGTGGGGAACTCCCTGGGCAATCCAGAACTCCTGGACTGCCCCCCCTCACCTGCATGTAATGTATGGTGTAGAACACTGGCCCACCCTGGGGTAATCCGTCCCAAAGCCCACACTGCAACACTGTTGAGGGACCATATTTACCCCCAGGACCACGCCATGTTTTCTGTCACATTACACAAATTGAATTGAGTTCACAGCAGAAATTATGTAATGCTCAGAATTTGTGTACCTGTGGAGAACGACGGAGTGGTGCTGCATCAGCATGTGCAGAACCAACCCATCGGCTACCATCTTCCAGCATGCTTGCTGCTGCAAATGTTCGGAGAGAGGATGATGTTGGCGCATAGAGCATTCTGACATCATTGGTGACCAATTAGGTGACCACCAGGCAGGATATTCAAATACCTGTAGACAGCGGTGTAGCCAGAGGAAGCTCTGCCTCTTCACACAGTAATAATTACAAAACGGAACCGGAGGAAAAGGGAAGAAGCATGGGGCACTCCAGCATCCTGTCCACTTTAATAAGCTAAAGAGGTCAGGGTGTGTAGAATGTCCCTTTATGGTACGTGAAAATGTCTTAACATGTATAATCTTGTTATTTCGACTGTTAGAATGAGTAAGACTTTGTAGTGCATATCTCTACTTTTTATGCTCATTTAAAGATTAATTAATACAGAACACTTTTACCGCCAACTTTATAAAAATCTTAAAAAGGGGGGGGCATTGTCATGTTAAAATAGAAGAATGGAGCTACAGCGGGAGATGGCTGCTTACCTGGTGCTCCGCAGTCACAGCACACCTGGTTTCCAGGCAAGGACCTGATCTCATTGATAATCTGCTTTGTTAGTTGGTGATGACTCCCATTTGAAGGCCCATCACTTCCAAATGCAGCATTTAATGATTCATCTTTACTATTCTGAAGCACAGAAACCCAACTGGAATGAAAGAAAATAGACATATAAATGGGAATGAGAGAGATAAATAATGTACAGGGAAATTCACAAAGGGCCAAAATTTAACTCCATTTCGGTATTTTTCATTTCGGCTTTCTTTGGCGATTCAATTTTGTCGAAAATTCAGTGAATTCACTATTTATCTAAAGTTCACTCTATTTTGCTGAAAATTGAGTCGCCGCAACTGTTATCAGATGCCTGCGAAAAGAACCAAATTGCACCAAAATTGCCTGAAGTGAAATAGAAAAATAGGAAGGGCTCTATTCCCTAGTGAATGCTAACTGTAGCGTTCGGGTGATTAAGCATTAAGGTAAGGATAAGTGACTTTAACGCATGCCACCCTTATTAGATCCCTAATGTTAAACCCGTGAGAAATCAGTGCATCGGTGATTACGTTAGCGTACTGAACTTTGCGCTCACTATGTTAAGTATAGGGTGCACAATCAGTAATTAGCAGAAGGATAAGTAAGATTTTACGAAGTCCTACTGCTAATTACCGCACCAATGCGCAAACCTAAAATTTATCTACTGCTAGACGTTGGTGCTGAATGATTCCGCTTTTCAGAATTAGCTAGTACCAGCTCACCCCCCCATAAATCCGATACTCCCCTCTCCTTCCGCAGCAAGAACGGCAGCCCGGTCCTCTGCTTTTGGCCACCGGTAGCAGAGTGACAAAAAGTACGGGTATTATCATATGCTTGGTGCCCTGGGATAAAGCCCACCTAATCTGGAGAAATTAGGGAAGGGAGAAAGGCTCTAAAAGCCTTATAGTACTGATAGGTGATGCCTTACGAGCCCGGTGCTTTAAGTGGCTTCAGTAAGCCAAGGGCTCCCACTATCTCCTCCTCCGTAATGGGGGATGCCAATGCGGCAGCCTGCGCATCACTAAGGGAGGGGATCGCAAGACGGTATAGATAAGAGCTAATGTTATCCGGTAGGGCGGAGTTACTCAAAGTGTGTTGGGGAGTGTCGTTACACTTCCATAAAATATGCTGTAAAGGCATCCCTGATAGTCTCCGGGGTCTTATGTATCCATCCCCACTTATCCTTAATCAGGGGGATCAGGACAGCATTACATTTGGGGTGCAAAGTCCTGGCTAGTGTGGTGTCAATTTTATTAGCTTGGTCATAATATCGCCTTCGAGACCACAGTAATGAACGACTCACGTCATCTAAAAATAACTGATTAAGGTCTTGTCTGGTGCGTGTGAGGTGCAAATAAGTATCTTCCGTTAGAGCATGTTTATGTAGAAGCTACAAACGCTGTAGAGAGGCCTGAAGAGTGATAACAGAATCGAGCTACAAGCATTTATGATGGGAAGCGTGGCTCAACAGGACACCCCTGATCACTGCCTTATGGGCGTTCCAGAGGGTATGGATGGGGGTATCTGGGATATCATTAAGTAAAAAGTAGGAGTACAGAGCATCCTGCATTGCATCTCGGACACCTGGTTTTGAAAGGAGGAAAGGGTCCAAGCGCCACTGCCTGCCACCTCCCTGAGTCAAAGGTCGGACCTGCAGTAACACATCAGCAAGGTCAGACCATGTGATAGAGCCAATAGAGGAGCCAGTGACAGTAGGGACGCAGTTTGGAGAGATAAGGAGATAGTCGATTCAGGGGCAAGTAGAATGGACAGGGGAATAAAAGGAGTGATCCTTAACCAAAGGGTGTTGCAACCGCCATATATCAATTAGGCTGTGAGAGCGAACAAACGTGTAAAAATGCTTATCTTAGGAGGCCTGCGTGGGAAGGGAAGTGGGGCGCAGGGAGTTAGTGGAGCGATCTAGCGTGGAGGCAGGGGGGGGGGGTCGCATTAAAATCCCCGCCCAGTATTATCCTGCCCCTAGCATGAAAGGTGAGAAAGGCAAAAAGGTCAGCCCAGAACTCAGAATCTGGGCCGTTAGGGGCGTACACAGGTACTAAGGTATACCACTGTGCAAAACACACACCCTGTACCAAAACATAGCGGCCTGCAGAGTCAGTATGAACATTCAAAACTTGTATGGGGCAGGAGTTACGGAGTAGGACAGCGGAACCATTCTGTTTAGGAATCGAAATTGAGGTGAAAACCCTGGAGTAGGACGGGTGTGCCAGATGGAAAGCCGCCAGAGAGAAGATCCTAGTCTCCTGTAAAAGGCGACGTTCACTGATTTACGTTTTAATTCTCAAAATAGCAATCCCCTTTTGCGTGGGGAGTGCAGACCTTTTACATTTAAGGAGAGGAGTTTAACGTCAGAAATCATCGGCAGACATTACACAATAGCGCCAGAACCATTCCCACCAGGCCTCCACCCCCACCCCAGGCCAACACTGCCACCTGGCTACGGGGCAAAGGAGGAAAGGCATGGGGGAAAGGAGGAAGAGAAATAAGAAGAAACAGAAGAAAATGGCAAGATAGGAGATAAAGGGAGAGAGGACAGGAGAGGAGAGGAGAGGGCCGGGCCAGGCCAGGGGGAAGAAAAGAGAGGAGGGGAGGGATAGGGAAAAGGAGGAGAAGGAGTCCCGAATGGATGGGCATTCCAAAGGAACGGAACGTCAGGGGGAGGAGAAAGACAGGGGAACCAGTGGTCTGCACATAAAAACCCACCCACAAAACCGAGGGGAAAGGATATATAAACCACAGGACATAGCGAACGAATTTGCGACATACTATCGGGCTCTATATAATTTAAGAGACGGGACCGCAGGCCCAGGACCTTCGATATCGGATATACGAGGCTATTTAGACAAAATAAACTTACCGACTCTATCACAGACACAACGTGCCTCTTTGGCTTCCCCGATAACATGCGAGGAAATCGCGGAGGTGATTACGTCCCTACCTAAAGGCAAGGCTCCAGGCCCCGATGGGTTCACGTCCACTTATTACAGAACTTTCCATCAAACGCTACTTCCCCATATCCATGGCTTGTTTACCACTGCGATGGATAGTGGGAACCTCCCTTCTGAGCTACTTGGTGCCGCAATAGTCACCCTACCCAAATTAGGTAAACCCCCACTAGTTGTCAAAACTTTCGACCAATCTCTCTGATAAATGTAGACCTTAAAATATACACTAAGATCCTGGCGAATCGCTTGGCATTGACTATCACGAGTTTGATCGGGATGGATCAGGTCGGATTTATACCGGCCGTCAGGGTCCGGATAACACTCGTCGACTACTCAATCTCATTCAAGTGCTTACTTCGTCTTCTACGCCTGGTCTCATACTGTCATTGGACGCGGAAAAGGCGTTTGACCGAGTGCATTGGGGTTTTATGGCAGAGGTGATGGCAAAATTCTCTATCCCACCTGAGTTTGTTAAGGGGTTTTTTTCGGTTTATGCTTCTCCGTCTGCCACGGTACGTTTTGCGGGATTCCATTCTCGAGCATTTCCTATCACGAACGGCACAAGACAGGGCTGCCCGCTGTCTCCACTACTGTATGCGCTCGTCTTAGAACCTCTGGCTCAGATGATCAGGCAGTCCGATGACGTAAGGGGCATAGAGGTGGGTCCGCAGACACACAAATTAAACCTCTTTGCTGACGACGTCCTCCTTACTTTGACATCCCCTAAAACTTCCTTAGAGGCTCTGACTAACATATTGCACGAATATGGTACATTTTCATATCATAAGATTAATTTTTCCAAGACTCAGGCGCTGCCAGTTAATATCCCAGAGGACGTGCTGATTACACTAAAACAGGAATTCTCGTTTGATTGGAGAACTAAATTTCTCACGTATTTGGGTATCAAGCTAGCTCTTTCGGCTCAGGTCTTATTTGATATTAATTACGGAAAGTTGCTAATAGAAATTAAATCCCTATTGCGGTCTTGGCACCCCCGACGATTATCGTGGTTTGGTCGCATTGCGGCGGTGAAAATGACGATACTACCGAAAATTTTATATGTTTTTCGAGCCCTTCCTATTTTTATACCTCGAGCGTTTTTTTCTACTTTGCAGGGAGTGGTTAATGCCTTCCTATGGAATTATCGGCGCCCCAGAATCAAATTTCCTGTCCTCTCACGCCGAATCGAGGGGGTGGATTGGGGGTACCGGATTTTGCAAAATATAGCCGAGCTGTCCATGTTGCAGCGATGATAGTGTGCCTGGGCTATGCCTCCCGTCCTCAATGGGCGGTTATGGAAGCCATTACTCTGACCCCTCATGATTTAAGGGTAATGTTATGGGTTCCCCCTCCGAATAGACCAAGGGGGATGTTCACATCTCTGTTTGCTACAACGACCCTCTCCTTGAGAATATGGGACAGTATGTTCCTGAAGATATCGGGGACGGGCCCCGTATCAAGAGCGGCACCACTGAGGATGTTTCAGTATATCCTTCCCCATTTTACTGCGCAATGTTGGGCGACGAAGGGGGTTTTCAATTTGTGCCAATTAGCAGATAAATGCGGGGTATTGGAATTTGCGTCGGTACAATCTAAATTTCACCTGCAGGACTCTTATTTTTTATCTTATTGCCAATTGCGTTCATACTTGAGGACTCAGGGATTCACAGCATTCTACTCGATCCATAAACCGCCCTTGACGTTAATTGAATCTCTGGGTGTCTCCCAATTGCTACCGAAAGGCTTAATCTCCATCGGCCTCAATGCAATCATGAAGGACAGGGAGCTACCCTTGTGGCGGTATCATTCTGCGTGGGAAAAAGATCTGAAACGTTCCATTGAGCCAGAATTGTGGGCAGCTGTGTTCCGTAGAGATGTGGGGGTGTCTAGAAACGCGACTCTCCTGGAAACAAGTAGGAAGGTTCTCTACCGATGGTACTGGACGCCGGATAAAACCTCTAAATTCGCTTCGTCCTCTTCCTCAGTATGTTGGCGTTGTAGTTCACAGACAGGTACTTATATGCATATCTGGTGGCAGTGCCCTCTATTGATTCCCTTCTGGACTATGGTGGTGGAATTTGCTACGGCAGTGGTGGGTACTCCTATTCCTATGGATCCCGGATTCATCTTGGTGGGACTGGGAGGCCCCAAGTTAACTAGGCAACAGTCCAGAATGACATTTCATATTATGTCCACCGCATTACTGCTGATAGCACAGAGATGGAAATCAGCCACGGTCCCATCTATGGGGCTCCTTAAGACGTACATGACTAGAGATAGGACTTATGACAGCAGGGCTATAGAGTTTCTCTCGGTGACCCCCCTAAACAGGACCCATGGGAATTGTGGGACATATATCTAGTGAAACAGTGTGTGCATGGAGGGGTGAATAGGCCCGTGGATGGGGAAGAGGCGAGCGTCTCGGAAGTTAACGGGTGACCCGGGTATTCTGCGAATCGAGGAATTAGTTAATGGGTGCCAGAAAGCTACCTGTACATAATAGACAATGGCTCTTACTTTACTGGTGATGAAGAAGTTCCCCCCCCCTTTTTTTTTTCTTTTTTTTTTTTTCTTTTATTGTGTTTTTTGACTCCTTTTTATCTTCACGTCTCAATGTAAGTTTGTAAGCATATTATAATTCGTGTTGGTTTCCCTTCCCTTATCTTTTTTTCTGTATCCCCATTGACTATGTGTTTTGAAAATAATAAAAAATATTACATTTAAAAAAAAAAAAACCACCCACCAGCTCCCCGATGAGCTGCCAGCCAAATAGAAACAATAAACAGTCAACCACTGAACATCATGAACTAGAAAATACAAGTGTTACGAGAACACAATACCCTAACGGGGTAGACACCTCACCGGCCCACACATTGCATGGGAGGGGCACCCTGACACCCCAGGAGGTATAGAATCAGCCGAGGGGTCCCGCCATGTACTTCAGGCCTCAGGCAGGGACCATTCCCTGGGAAGGCGGGACAGGGATCCAGAGGCAACAATTGCATTACCGCCTCCAGGCCTAGTTGTTTTAGAAAGTCCCTAGCCTTATAGAGGTGTGTGCAGGAGTACATGCGTCTGCCGTGGGTAGCAAAATTCTGAAAGGGAAAACCCCAGATATATCTCCATTAGCGCGTAAGACCTGGGTCACAACACACCACTCTCACCGTTTTGTCAAGGTGGAAGGTGCCAGATCTTGAAAGAAGATCAGCGAACAACCCTCGTATTCTACCTGTTGATCTCTGGTGGCATGGAGGAGGGCTTCGCGGATGGGGTAATAATGAAGTCGGGCCACCACATCACGTGGTATAGCATTTTGACCCCGGCGTGTGCCCAATGTGCGTTGGATCCAATCAATCAGGTAACATGTTGCTGGTAAAGCCAGTAACAGCCGCTCTAGTTGGTCAGGTTGCACCGTCTCAGGTAGGCCGCGGAGCTGGATATTATTGTGTCTGGACCTGTTGGAACGGTCCTCCAGGGCATCCTCTATGACAACAACTCTGGCAGCCAGGGCCTCAGCATGGTGGGCAATTTCGTTGCAGCCATATGCTATGAGCTCTGTCCTTTCCTCCAGGTATGTCGAGCGGGTCCCTATGGCCTGAACTTCTGTTGTAAGTGTCTTTGCGGTGCGCGCAAGTTCGGTTGCAATAAAAGCCTGCAGGCGCTGGATATCTTGCCTGGTCGCCGGGCCCACCTCCTCAGCTGCCACCTGAGATCCCAGACTCAGGGAAGGGCTCCTCTGGCCTTCAGACGAGGCACTGCCACTATCTTGCGACCCTCCGGCCACCCGGAGTTTCGGCACAAAAATCGGCGCTACCATGGAGCCTTCAGGACGCTTTTTCTTGGGCGTCTTCATTGCCTTCTCTGGGACCCCAGGGCCCTCCACAGCGGGTGTAAGTGCATTTTACGGTGGTATGTGCTTAAGATGCTGGGCAGTGTTGCGGGAGTGCTAGACATGTGCTTCCTCTCTCATCGCCGGCCCTGACTATTCTCTGCGCCTTAACCCCTGTAGTGCTGCATTCTCCCCGGGCACTGACCTTAGCTATTCCTATTGATAAGCGTTTGTGCTTTAACCCTTGTGTTACGTCATACTAATCTCTCTGTTTACCTATCCTGACTATTGCTATCGAATGCAAAGCTGCCAATTTGCCAAATACAGGCAAACTGACAGCGAAATACAATCCATTTTGCTGCAATACACCACAATTTAACTGCTATGCAAATTCCATTTTGGCAAAATACGGTAAATATTCGATAAATAGTGATTTCATCTAATTTTCGAAGTAAGCTCGAATGCGCCGACATTAAAAGCACCAAAATTGAGTTAAATTTCAGTGCTTTCCAAATAGATGCCTATAATACAGATGGTAATGGAGGACATTATGGAATCTTAACCTTGAGGGTCCTATAAGAGAAAAGGGTATATTGATAGAGAAAATGAAATATACTTTAGAGGCCCATTAAAATACTTACACCTGTGCCTCAAATTCATCCTCTGCCTGAAAGTGATATGTTCTGTTATCTGAAAGAGATGTAACAAACACAGCAATTAAAGTACTTAAGTATAAAAGCATGGTTATACAAGGAGAGAGACGAGTACAGACAAGACAGTATGCATCACGTCGCCAAACTTACGGGTGATTAAATCGAAACTGCGTTTGTCCTCTACATTTGGGCGCACCTGGCATGTAAGTAACTTGATCTTAACAGGTGGGCGATTGATCTGAGAATAAAATGGAAAATAAGGGTCATTTCTGAAAATACCTGAAACGTTGTAAAAGAAAACCAACTATTTTTACAGTTTATCAGGGTTATTCAAAGAGATTCGAAAAGTCACCGCACGTTCGGTGACTTTTCGTTCTCAATTCGGTTTGTTTTGCCGATCCCATTTCGGTGACCCTGCTGTGTATTCAGCAAGCACCACAGGGCCCCCGAATTGCAGGGAAAAGCTGCCGCAAACCTGATGAAAACTAACCGCAAAACCCAGCAAATACACGCCGAAAACCCTCAAAAACATCTGGATTAACCCTTTCGCTGCTGAGGCTTTTCACACCTCTGTGCTGAGGTCATTTTTACCGGTTTTGCTCATCACGTTTAAACGTGTTTTGAAGGCTTATTTTAGTATATGACCCAGACATATTATATATCGTTCTTTCCGTCAGACTCGGCAGATTCAGAATATGTCATTATTATATGTATACGTCATGACCTGTCTGTATATTATAACAAAAAATGCAATAAAATATGTATTTTCAATAATTTACAATGTGTAAAGTGTTTTTTTTTCACATTTTAACATGCAAGCAATTGCGGTTATATTTTGTATGGGGTGCGCTTGTTAAAAAAATTAGAGATGGGGTCTCGTTACATTTTTTTTTGGGGAAAATTACACGATTTTTAACAAACGCACCGCATACAAAAATCGTTAGTGCAGCATCATTGTTCACATTATAATTGAAATGGGAACAATATTGCTGCATTAACGAACCAAAAAAAAGAAAACAAAAATGTTTATTTTTTTTTTATAATTTTTTTTTTAAATATATATTTTTTTTTAATTTTTATTTTTTTAAAAACTTTTTTCACAGTAGTGTTTGGTATCGTTGGAACGGCCATGCTCTGGCTGATCCAACCATACCAAACTTTAACCCCTAGCTACCACGGATCGGGAGATAGGGAGTTCATTGGAACTCCCTATCTCCACCATTGGTGGCAGTTAGGGGTTAACTCCAGGACTGACGTCATCGTGCTATGCACGATGACGCCAGTCCTCAGGGGGAGTTCCCGGAGGCTTGGCCGACATCCAAGATGTCGGCCAGCTCCGGGAAAGGATCACGAACCGGCGCTTTTCAGCACCGATTCGTGATCCGGCTCCCCAGGGGTTAATGCCAGGTACCATTTGGAAGGGCAGGCTGTGCCCTTCCAAATGGTGCCTGGGTTAACCCCCGCAACGCCGCCGATCGGGAGGGAGAGAGGTCCGAAGGACCTCCCCCCTCCCTTTCAGGCGCCTCCTCCGCGCGGGGGGGGGGGCGCCTGAATTAGGTGTCATTGCGCTGCCGCGATGACACCTAATTTCATCGGCGGCAGTTCCGGATGCTGGGCTGACATCGAGGATGTCAGCCCGCACCGGGGGGGCCAGCGATCGGCCGGAACCCGGCCGAACGCTGACCCCAAAGGGAGGACGCGCTCAGCGCGTCCTCCGCACAGCAGGAGCCATGTGGAGGACGCGCTGAGCGCGTCCTCCGCATGGAAGTGGTTAACCTGACGAAAACCACAGAAAAACCCGAACAGGAGCCGATCACAGCCTTCCACACAGCAGAAGAGGCAGTGAATAAATTAGGAAAACAGTTTGCATGAATGATTGAAAAGTGAAACACTGTTTGCAAAGAAACTACTGAGCGAAAATGTCTGAAATTTACATATGAGGTCCAAGGAATGATAATAAAGAGGGCTGTTACAGAAAAAATAACTTATAAAAAAAAAATCAGAAAAATGCTTAAAATATCCTAAAAATCTATAAATAAAGAGACTCTTTACTGCAGAATTTTATAATGAACGGTTTATTAGATATTGAATTAAAACAGGAATATTTTTAACATTGAAGCCTATGGGATTCTCCTGAATAAACTTGCCGAATTAAACCACCGAATGACAGGGCATTTCGGGAACCTTTCACTGCTGGTTTGTGTTCTCTGAATAGCCGAAGCAGTGCTTTTTTTATGGGGATTTCACTGCCCTCGAACAGGCACCGTATGTTCAGGCAATTCGCCAGGATTTGGCGAATTGCCTGCGCTCTGGATAGCCAAATGGCCAAGAAAGGTAACCGAACGCTGATTTTCAGCGTTCGGTTACCTTTCTCAAGCAATTCGGATCTCTTTGAATAACCCTGAATGTCCACAATAGGCTAACACACATACATCTGGGTGTATAAGCACACCTATAGCCACAGCATATTCATAAATATACCATGTGTATAATGGGCTCTTGATCTGACTCTTGATATTTCTGTATTAAAACAGTGGCTGTGTAACAAGTAGGCAAGATTACATGCTCAAATACAGTGGCAAGAAAAAGTATGTGAACCCTTTGGGATTACGTGGAGTTTTGCATGAATTGGTCATAAAATGTGCTCTGATCTTCATCTAAGTCACAACAATTTGAAAAACACAGTCTGCTTAAAATAATACAACACAAACATTATATGTTTTCATGTTTTTATTGAACAGAACATGTAAACATTCACAGTGCAGGGTGGAAAAAGTATGTGAACCTTTGGACTTAATAACTGGTTGACCCTCCTTTGGCAGCAATAACCTCAACCAAACGTTTCCTGTAGTTGCAGATCAGACCCGCACAACGATCTGGAGTAATTTTGGACCATTCCTCTTCACAAAGCTGTTTCAGTGTAGCAATATTCTTGGGATGTCTGGTGTGAATTGCTCTCTTAATGTCATGCCACAGCATTTCAATCCGGTTGAGGTCAGGACTCTGACTGGGCCACTCCAGAAGGCGTATTTTGTTTTGTTGAAGCCATTCTTTTGTTGAATTACTTGTATGCTTTGGGTCATTGTCCTGTTGCATCACCCATCCTCTGCGGAGCTTCAGTTGGCAGACAGATGGTCTTACGTTTTCCTGCAAAATGTCTTGATAAACTCTGGAATTCATTTTTCCATCAATGACAACAATCCGTCAAGGCCCTGAGGCAGCAAAGCAGCCCCAAACCATGATGCTCCCTCCGCCATGTTTTACAGTGGGGATGAGGTTTTGATGTTGGTGTGCCGTGCCTTTTTTTCTCCACACATACAGGGTTATTCAGAGAGCGTGAAAAGCAGGAGAATGACTGGAGAATGACTGTAGAATGAAAAATTCTAGGTCAAAATAGCCGATTTGGAAAGTGAGATGAAAGAGAGAATTTTTCTGGTTTGGCTATTTTGACCTAGAATTTTTCATTCTCCAGTCATTCTCCAGTCATTCTCCTGTTTTTCACGCTCTCTGAATAACCCTGATAGTGTTTGAGTTGTTTGGAGGAAAAAACACACATTTTGGTTTCATCTGTCCACAGAATATTTTGGCAGTAGTGCTGTGGAACATCCAGGTGCTCTTTTGCAAACTTCAAACGTGCTGCAATATTCTTTTTGGACAGCAATGGCTTCCTCCGTGGTGTCCTCCCATGTACTCCATTCTTGTTTAAAGTTTTCCTTATTGTAGATGTGTCAACAAAAATGTTAGCATGTGCCAGAGATTTCTGTAAGTCTTTAGCTGACAATCCAGGATTCTTTACCTCATTAAGCATTCTGTGCTGTGCTCTTGCAGTCATCTTTACAGGACGACCACGCCTAGGGAGAGTAGCAACAGTGCTGAACTTTCTCCATATGTAGACAGTCTGTCTTACCGTGGACAGATGAACATCAAGGCTTTTGGAGATACTTTTGTAACCCTTTCCAGCTTCCTGCAAGTCAACAATTCTTGATCGTAGGTCTTCTGAGAGCTCTTTTCTGCGAGGCATGGTTCACATCAGGCAGTGTTTCTTGAAACCAGTAAACCCAAAACTGGCGGGTTTTTTTAAAGGGCAGGACAGCTTTCAGCAACACATCCAATAATATTACACTGATTGGACTCAAGGTTGGCTCACTCCTGGCTCCAATTAGCTCTTGAAGAAGTCATTAGGCTAGGGGTTCACATACTTTTTCCATCCTGCACTGTGAATGTTTACATGTTATGTTCAATAAACACATGAAAACATATGTTTGTGTTGTATTATTTTAAGCAGACTGTGTTTTTCAAATTGTTGTGACTTAGAGGAAGATCAGAGCACATTTTATGACCAATTCATGCAAAACTCCACGTAATCCCAAAGGGTTCACATACTTTTTCTTGCCACTGTACTACCAATCTGACAGCAACACTACCAGGCAGAAACTGTACAACCACAGGTCACTGTCAGACTGCTTCTACAAAAACACTGAATCATTATGAATCAAACACAGCATCAGTCTGTCTCATGCAGAGATTGATAGCCGTCCAAGCCTTTTTAATGGTGCCAGCTCCCTCACACGCAAAAATCGACAATATATCGGAAAAGGCAAGTGCACACAAACAGCATCAGGGCCAAACTGTCTCAAAAAGATCAGGATCAGAAACACAGCAATAGTGTCATTCTTTCACGGCTCTCGCAGCCGGCGCCATAGGAGATCCAAATCTGCATTTGTTCCACCACAAACCCCATTCCCTGTCATGTTCTAGACCGGGTCTTCCATCCAGCCCTTTACCACTTTCAGTCCCCTATCCTCCAGCCTGGGGTTTCCAGAGGATCGTGTAGCCCGCAGGTGTAATCAATCCCTACCTGATCAAGCCTCCATATATGGAAGCTACGCCCCTTTTCCAACACTTGAGCATTGAAGTCCTATGTGCTGTGTGAACCTGTCCCTTGCTCCTGAGACCTTGTGTTCAAGCTCTGCTTATTGGATTCCTTGTGTACCAGACCCCTCGAGTTACTTACTGGACCTAAGCCTATGCCCTTTGGATACCGTGCCTAGGAACCCTGCTTTGTGTCTTGAACCCTGCTTTGTTTCAAGGGCCTTTTACTGGACCCAGATGTTATTTCTATGAACTCTCCTTGTCCCCCTTGAACCTCAGCATATAACCTTCTCCGGACTCCCACTCACAGTGCCCCCTGGACTTTCACCGTATCCCTGATTATCATTGCTCCTGATTCCTGTATCATACATCCGCCTATTGTATGCTGAATGTTCTTTAGTTAACCCCTTCATGCTCTGTCTATTCTGTAAGTACCCTCTATCTAATTCCTTTTCATGTCATACTCCTCTGTATCTAACCCACGTTCAGTTCATCCAGTTTCCTTCTAGTCTCGTTATCTGTTCTGTCCTAGTCAGCTCCTTTCTTGTCATGCCACTATGTCTAGCTCCCTTGATTTTCCCTTTCCTATCTTGCGCCTTGTGTCTATCTCCTTCCTTGTCAGCTCCTTTCCTGTCTCACCCTGTGTCTATCTCCCTTCTTAGTCTCCTCCCTGCATTTAGTTCTGTGTCTGGCAGTTAAGACGCAGCTTGATCAGTATGAGGCCGATGGACACTTGGCACCAGTGACTGATCCAACTGACAGGATAAGAAACATGGTGATTGTAAAGAAGCCTGATAAGCATATGCATAATCAGTCCATAACTTCTGTATTACCCGCAATTGTGTTAATTAAACTTCACCTTTTGCCCCGTAACCTGCTTGCCCATACTTTCTGTAATTGCTGCAAACCAGACTCAAACTTCTCACTGTACACAGCGCACCTGACACATTCTGCTGCATTGATGCTGGTTCATCTCCTAACACAACCCCACCTTCACAATGCCAACCACACGAGAAAGTGTAGACCTGCGAGCTTGAGTGTTTAAAGCAGCGCCTGGCTAATAAATAAGGGCATTATTATAAATGGCATATAGAAAGCTGTGTCACTCCAATAGCCCTAAACCTTTTAGTTCACTTCTTCCAAAATAACTCTTCTTAACCAAAACTGTAAATCCTCCTAAACCCATACACAGAATATCCCACACTACCACATTAACCAGACCGCACCTAGTATCGGCATTTTACACAGTGTGCCAGTTCTCATTGCTCTGAAATGACACATCTCTTTCCTTTAGTGATTAAAACAAGCTTTTTCAACAGGAAAAGCTTTAATATTTATGTTTAATGAAGTAAAATAACAGTTAACAGTGGAAACTAATGAAATTGCCATATTTTCAAAAATGAAATAACAAACTTCGCTTTAAGCAGAATTTGGACTATTGCTTTGCCTGCATATGGCACTGTTCTACAATTCATTGCAGAGAAAGCAGATGGCATTGTAACTCTAGAGGGATTTATTAAAGTGGGTTCCTGCTGCACCTTCTGCTTTACTCTGTAGATTTATGCTGATCGGAATTGGACAGGGAGAATAGCAACAACTTCTGCCTCTGTATTTCAGTCTGTACAGCTATGCACACAGCGGTCCAATAAATCGCTTTATGGCTTCAGCCCTGTGACTCATAACAGGAAACACTCCCAGATCTGAATATGTTTACATGAAGCTTTTCTGACGTTTGTCCCACATAAGAACCAATAAAACAAAGTATACACTACACGGTTCAAACAATTCACCAGTCTTATTTTTTTCTTTAATTCTTGCTTACCCCCAGTGCAGTTAAATATGAAAACTATCCGTCCTACATATGTGATATGAAAAGGAATGCCCAAACACAAACAAAACCAGAGTCAAATCAGAGTTAGCCTGTGGTCTTTATTAAGGCATATAAATTCCATATACTTTTAATTTATTTCAACCAAATTCATTACAAATAATAATGAACAGTAAAATCAAAATATCAAGAACACATATAAATGGATTAACTTGGCAGGTTACCCAAAATGCCTTTAAATAGCACGTATAAGCAATCTAATGCCCCCATTTTATTTAGGCGGCACATTAAAATTATTATTTAATATCCATATTGTTTTATCTACAGATTATTTATGAAAATATGTCAAAATAGACCACAACATAATTAAACAAGAGTAGATGTAAGGGGCACTACTACAGATTCTTCCATGAGGAAAGCTTTTTGGTGGTCACTGAATTTACCTCATGCCATGGACTGCCACGGTGCACTGTAGAAGATCGGCATCCAACCAGATGTCGGATTTCCTTTAAGGGCAGAGAGCTATATGCTGCAGCTGCCCAATGAACTCCAGCGAAATATACTAGAAGAACTGAGGGGTGAACTTTTAACCCCTCTGTTCCTTCCATACACATCAGTCTACAGATAATATCCCTTAGGCTAGGGTCAGATGAACGCATTTTTCACATCTACCGTCAAAGAGTACGTTGATGCATCCAAACGCATTTTTTCACGGAAGACGCAATAGCGGTCAAACGATGCGCAATTTCGGCTGTGATTTTTACGGATCCAAACCAGGAAACGTTGGGTGTCTGGACGTTATGTTCGCCGGACATGAGCAGTGTCTGACGTCTCCTACTCAGGCACAAACGCTGCTATGCGGACGCAGCGCACTCTGTACGTCAGTACTAGCGGTTCGAAGTTCTTGCAAAAATGCATTCATTTGCCGCTTGCGTTGCGCGGCTGAACTTTCGTGCGGCCGTACTTCGTGTGTGGGCCTGCGTTGGACGTCATTTGCTGCTACCACGGCCGTAATAAAATGCGCCTAAATGCACGTTCGTCTGACCCCAGCCTTAGCTGACGCTGTTTATTAAAACAATAACATGAGATTATTAAATTGAATGCATTAGCATTACAACAACAACGGTAACTTAATCAGATAAATGTAATAACCTATCCCCCACGTAATATGCATCTTTTCCTGTCCTTTTGAGGGTTCCAGGTCTCAAGGCACTGACACTAACCTAGCCATATAAGTGGTGTACCCATTACAGGATTGTCTGACACATGTATGGTAGGTAAGAGTGTAGCCCTTGTGTTTTGTTCCCCGACAATCACCAGGGAAAAAACTTCCAGAATTGTTACATAATGTATTTCAACATGCCACCAAAACATCCTGCTCTTGATGGGCATTCTCAAAAGAAAATCTGTGAGCCACCTAAAATATATAGTTCAGCACTTGGCAGTCAGTGTCTCATGATAACCATAAGCCTTTGTGGAGCCCTGGGCTAGTGTGGGGAAGTTTCATCCTTCCATATTTCTCGATCTAGACTACCCAGAAGAACAAAATAAATCAATCCACATGTGCCACGTCCCACAACGTATTTCCGACCTGGTGCCTGGCAGCATCCTCCTCACTGCGGCGGGGCCAGGTTTAAAACCTGGGAGCCACTCGGTGCCCTGACGTGGTTTTACCTCCTCTCAGTGCTGGTGTTTGATATTTTGATACTCCTTTATGACCTCTGCTTGTCTGACTACTCTCCTGGCTCTTAACCCCTTGGCTCCCATTTTGACTACTCTCTCTCTCTCTGGCGATACTGACTAGGGATGAGCCGAACACCTCCGTGTTCGGTTCACATTCAAACTCGAACAATTTCAAAAGTTCGAGTTCGAACGCGAACACGAACCAAACTCAATGCAAGTCAATGGCACTCGAAAGTTTGAATTTTAGAGTACCCTCCAAGAGGGTATATATGCAAGATATTTGCCATAAAAGGTGTATGGGGGTCCGGGTAGTGCCTTGGGGGACAGGAAACAAGGAAAAAAGTTTAAAAAAAAAACATTTTTAAAGGAACAGTGAGTTTTCCATGAAATAAGGGTTAAAAATAAAAACGAAAAATTCCTTCAAATATCATGCCTAGGAGGTCCCCATAACCTGCCCGTGAAGTGGCGGATTTGTAGGATGTATAGAAACATTTAAAAACAAAAAAAATGACATTTCAAATGACGGTAAATGGTTTTCCTTTAATCTATTCATAAACAACTGCTTGGGGCGGCAGTCTGTATGAAAAGAGGAGACATTTTAGGACACGCAGAACAAATTTAGTGATTTGTTTGGCTAAATTATGGTGAAACCTATGCAGGATTTGGATGAAAGTAACAATAGGTGCTTTAAAATTGGCCTTTAGTGTCGGCAACAGTGCCGTCACACCGTAACCCTTCTGTGGTATTGTGGAAGAGTGCAGGGTTGGACCCTGCGATCCAATATTAAAATGAAATGAATCTGGTAATATAGGCGTAAGTGGCAGTGCACCCAAATTTTGAGCCTTTGGAGGCAGCAAGTGCATTCACACTGTAAGTAACCCCTCTGTGGTATTGTGGAAGAGTGCAGGGTTGGACCCTGTGGTCAAATATTAAAATGATATGAATATGGTACAGGCGTCGGTGCACCCAAATATTGTGCCTTTGGTGGCAGCAAGTGCCTTCACACCGTAAGTAACCCCTCTGTGGTATTGTTGAAGAGTGCAGGGTTGGACCCTGTGGTCCAATATTAAAATTATATATTTATCTGGTAATATAGGCGTCAGTGGCAGTGCACCCAAATATTGTGCCTTTGGTGGCAGCAAGTGCCTTCACACCGTAACCCCTTTGTGGTATTGTGGAAGAGTGCAGTGGTGGAGGGTTTTGTGAATGCAGAAGAGATCCCCGATCTATTCAGTTACGTCAGCATCATTGGATTGATAGCTGCTGATCCAGGACGGATTAATTTTTATAAATGTCAGCCTGTCTACAGAGTCGGTGGACGGACGCACTCTTTTGTCTGACAAAACCTCCAGCGGCACTGAACGTCCTTTCAGAAAGCACGCTGGATGAAGGGCAACCGAATAGCTGCATAGCATATTGACTAAGTTCTGGCCAGTGATCCAATCTCAACACCCAGTAAGCCAGTGGATCATCTGCTGTAAAGGTATCCAGGTCTGCCCTTGCCCCTAGGTAGACCTGCACCATATGGTGAAGACGCTGGCAATGGGTGCCTACATTTGACGTCCCTGGGCGTCCTGGACTAAAAAAATTTAAAAAGGCATCAGTCAAGCGGCCCCGGCCTTCACCACTCTTCCTCTGATCATCCACAGCCTCAGAAGCACCTGTGTCATCACTTGGTAACCTACCAGTGCCTGTAAAGGTGTTACACAAGTGTCGCATTAGAGCGTCCTCAAGTTTTTTCATACTGGGCTCCCTCTGTGCGGGCAGGATGAGCTCTGCAACTTTACCCTTGTATCGTGGATCAAGAAGGCTTGCCAACCAGTAATGAGCCCTCTCCTTGATAGCACGAATCCTGGGGTCCTTTAGCAGGCTTTGCAGGATAAGAGAGTCCATGCAGCGTAGGTTGGAGGTGGCATTAGCTTCCGAGTCTTCCTGGTCAATGAGGATGACCCCATCGTGCACTTCCTCCTCCCAGCCACGTACTAGTCCTTGGGTTTCTAGGCACACAAAACCCTCCCTTGAGGAATCCCCGCCTTCAATGCCCCCACTACTTAAATATTCCTCCTCCTCCTCATCCTCCTCCTGTCTGATGTGAGGACCCGCAGGAATGCTGTCTGCGTAAAGACTGGGGCCTTGAGAGCTAGGGAAGGCCTCCTCTTCCTCCTGCTGCTCTGCCTCTAGTGGCACATCTATAATTCCCCGCAGAGTGCGCTCCAGCAGGAACACTAAAAGAATGGTGTCACTGATGCATGCACTGTCCCTGCTCACCATCCTCGTTACCTCCTCAAATGGTGACAGTACAGTGCATGCATCCTTGCTCATCAGCCACTGTGGGGGGGGACCAAGTTGACTTGAACCTGTCCTTGTGCCATACTCACACAGGTACTCATTGATGGCCCCCTGCTGCTTGTGCAGACGCTGCAGCATTGCTAATGTTGAGTTCCACCTGGTGGGCATGTCACAGATCAGACGGTTTTTGGGAAGGTGGAATTATCTTTGAATTTCTGCCAGACGAACACTTGCTGGGAATGACCGTCTGAAGTGGCTGCAGACTTTTCTGGCCTGGCCGAGACGCTCTGCCAGCCCAGGGTAGCTGGTTAGGAAACGCTGTACCACCAGATTTAGGACGTGTGCTAGGCATGGTACATGCATCAACTTACCCTGGCGTAGGGCGGAGAGAAGGTTGCTGCCATTATCACAGACGACCATTCCCAGCTCAAGCTGGCGTGGTGTTAACCATCTCTACACCTGCCCCTGCAGAGCTGACAGAATTTCTGGCCTGGTGTTGCTCCTGTCCCCTAAACAAACCAGCTCAAGCACAGTATGGCATCTTTTTGCTTGAGCCATTGCGTAGCCCCTGTCACGCGTCGGTTTAACTGCCACTTTGCCAGAGACAGAGAAGGAGGAGGAGGAAGAGGGAGAGGTGGTGGTGGAGCAGACAGACCTCATACAAGCAGCTTTCTGGAGGCGTGGTGGATGAACAAGCTCCAGCACAGAGCCCTATCTTGGATCCCTCCCAGCTACAATCAGAGTTACCCAGTGTGCCGTGAAGGAATTGTAACGGCCCTGTCCATGCTTGCTGGACCACGTGTCTAAAGTCATGTGCACCTTGCTGCTGACTGCCTTTCCTAATGACTCCATAACATTGTCTTCCACGTGCTAGTATAGTGCTGGAATGGCCTTCCGTGAAAAGAAATGTAGTTTTGGAACCTGCCACTGTGGTACAGCACATTCAGCAAATTCACGGAAGGAAGCAGAGTCCACCAGTTGGAAAGGCAGCAGCTGTAATGCGAGTAATTTTGCTAAGCTGGCATTTAGACACTGTGCTTGGGGATGGTTGTGACTATATTTTTTCTTACGCTGCAGCAGCTGGGGCAACGTAATCTGACTGCGTAAATCTTCCACTGATGGCATGCTGTCACATTGTGAGGAAGGACCTGGTACACCCATTACTGTAGCATCATCCCTGTCAGTGGAGGTTGTAGCAGGCAATGACATGACAGAACATATAGTGGGGGTAGAGACAGATGAGGAGGAGGAGAACCTATGCAAAGTGTTGTGCCAACGGGATGCGTGGCAGGTGGTCATATGTCACATCAAGCACGTGGTACCCAAGCGTGGGATGTCTTTCCCACGCTTGATCCTCATCTGACATAGATTACAAATAGCAACGGTGCGGTCTGCTGCACATTTCTTAAAGAACTCCCAGACAGCAGAGTTCTTGGATGTGTGCTTTGAGACAACAGCGCTCTGCACCTGAGCAGCTCTGACATCTGATACCTTGGACTGGCTACGGTTGGTCATAGACGATGTTCTGCCTCCTCCTCCTCACTTGACTCCTCTGTTTGATCAGGCACCCAGGTGGAGTCAGTGACCTCATCATCATTGTCATCACCCCCTATCTCCTCGTCACTGGAGCCAACTTGGCAGTATGCTGCAGCTGCTGGGGCAACATGAGTGCCAGTTATTAGTGTGTCACTGGCACCCCCTTCCTCTAGGTTGATTATACTCGCTTCCTCAACCTCAGAGATTGAATCAGAGCACTGTAGTTGCTGCGCATCCTCAAGCAGCATGTCACTGTCATTGTAGTCAAACAATTCAGCTGACTCCTCCGTGTGTGATAGTGAGGCTACGGCAGGAGTAGCTGTGGATATGGAGGCTGCATTAGATGCTTTGGCAGCTGAGGTGGACTGTAAACCACTACAAGAATGGCTGGCAGAGGACTGGGAGGATGAGGATGGCCTGGTTAGCCAATCCACCAAATCCTCTGTATGTTGCTGCTGCTTAAAACGGCCACCACCAGTTAGAAAGGACAAGCGTGCCCCTGCAGAGGATGCCCCACGTCCATGACGACCAGAGGCACAGCCTCCCGAGACAGAGGCTGCTTCCCCTCTTATCTGTGTCTGGGAGCGTCTGCCTGTCCTTTTTGGTCTTTCTGACGTGGTGAGTGATATATAGATTAAAGATATACAGAACTCTGATTCAACTCGCTTATAAAAAATTGGAGATATGCAGAACTCTGATTCAACTGTGTTATCTAGATTAAAGATTTCCAGAACTCTGGTATAACTCAGTGAGACACCCTGATAGCTGGCAGCCAGTGACAAGACACAGATTGCAATTCCCAGGAACCTCCTATAAATCAGTGAGACTCCCTGATGGGTGACAGTGACAAGACACAGATTACAATTCGCAGAAATCTGCTAGAAGTATGTGGGACCCCCTGATAGCTGGCAGTGAGAAGACACAGATTACAATTCCCAGAAACCTTCTATAAATCAGTGAGATCCCCTGATGGGTGGCAGTGACAAGACACAGATTACAATTCGCAGAAATCTGATAGAAGTATGTGGGACCCCCTGATAGCTGTCAGTGAGAAGACACAGATTACAATTCCCAGAAACCCCCTATAAATCATTGAGACCCCCTGATGGGTGGCAGTCACAAGACACAAATTACAATTCCTAGGAACCTCCTTTAAATCAGTGAGACCCCCTGATGGGTGGCAGTGAGAACACACAGATTACAACAATTACCAGATATCTTCTAGAAGTGAGACCCCCACAATAGCTGCTGGCAGTGAGAACACAAAGGTTACAACAATTCCCAGATATTTGGTAGAAATGAGACCCCCAAAATAGTTGGTGGCAGTGAGAACACAGATTACAACAATTCCCAGATATTTTGTAGAAGTGAGACCCCCCAATAGCTGGTGGCAGTGAGAACACACACTAACACAACAATCTCCTCTCAAAAAACACGTGCTGAAGGCTGTGTGAAGCCTTATATAGTGTCCTGTGGGACTTAGCTCTGTGAGCCCATGATTGGGCAAAATTTGCCCAATCAGGACTCTGAGCCGTGATTGGCATAGTCCTGCACCTGTCTTGCACCTAAACTGTGGTCAAGTGCAGGCTGTAGGCCAATTACAAGCTTCAGGCCAGTGGAAAAGTGCATTGTGGTCCATTGTGGTGCATTGTGGGCGAACATGCGGCGAACACGCGGAAATGTTCAGAGTTCGACTAACAGCCAAACGGGTGATGTTCGAATCGAATTCCGAACATATTGAACCGAACAGCTCATCCCTAATACTGACCCCTGGCATACGCTTGACACTCTCTCTCTGGCGATATTGACCCCTGGCACACGACTGACACTCTCTCTCTCTGGCAATAATGACCCTTAGCATTCCTTTGTTTACCCTGTAAGTCAGGCTCCTGTGTACCTTGTGTATCTAGTTACTGTTAACACTGAGTGTCAGGCTTTCACCCCGCTGTATTTGTGGTTACTGTTTATTGTTTTTGGCAATAAGTAGACCTGCAGACCATTCAAAGGATCGGAGGATTAGGAGAGACGTGCTGTGTATAGGGATCAGATTCGTAGATATTAGGAAGGATCATGACAACATGCTTGCATAAAGATTGAATTGCCCCAGCATATGGGATACTCAAACGGTGCTTGATGCACCATTTCCAGCGTTCTGCTGTGTAATTGTATGAAAAAAACATGGAAAGTGTAGTGTTCCTTTTAGTAATATTAGTTCCCTGAAGAATCAAAGCTAAAGAAGCAAGCCAAGTCTTTATCTTGAGCTGTCATCTGAAATTAAAGAAGAAACAAATGCTTTCAAAGTAGAGCTGAAAACATGTTGTGGCATGGTACTAGCACTCAGGTCACTGAATAACACTGAAACCAGCTTTTAGCTCAAGGCGATATAACAAATCTGGGACCTGATACCAGAATGCAGTCACAACAAGTTCTGTGATAAATTCTTCCTCCACGATATGCATCTGAGATTTTTGCAATAAACAGATTACAAGAATAAAACATGGTTATGTCAACATATAATATACCATGTGTATGATTTCAAAGCCATAATATAACAAAGTTTCACAATATTCTTGTCAAAAATGACAAGCCCTGTTTTGATAGAACCTGTCATTTTAACTTGAATGGACCAGGGAATCACGTGTTTTAAGTACTGCAAAGGGTTTAAAGAGCACAAACTTGTTTGGCACATAGCCAGTCAGTGTTAAATCCTCCACATCCCAGCAATGGGAAAAGCAGACAGATCAATTTATAGACTCTATACTTGAAAACGAGAGCAATCTCAATGTATCCTTCCTGGTAAAAATCCTTTATAAATAAAAAATATGGTGTTGTTATTAGCGGCAGGTCAATGGCATAATTGTATGCGAGACGTTAACCAATAGTCCGCTATGTATTAGCAGTTAGAGTTGACCGTCAGTGATGCCATGTGTTGCTACTGATGCTGCATCTTGGAGTCCATAGCACTCCATTAAGAGACGCAGAACCCTGTGTAAATTATGGTGCAAACAAATGAGAATGTACGTTTACGAACTGTATGACATGAGGGTTCAGTGTTCCTCCATAATGAGATTCTGCCATATTGTGACTCACACTGCTATAACCTCACTGTAAACACTGCAGCTTTTTTTCCCTCATCTGAGAAAAATATAAAAGGAGCTTATTGTCTAAAGAATACTGTAATGTATGGAGACTGAGTATGAAAGCAAGGCAAAGACTCTGACAGAGAAAGAGAGATAAAGTTACACATAGAAAGCCAGAGAGAGAATTAAACAGAGCAACGCAAAGCACAAAAGTTGCTAAACCAGACGTTTAGGCAAGAATTCACATCATTAATATTTTACAGGCAAACACAGCCTGTAAAATGTCTTTTTATTCGACTTTCACCCAGGAATATAAAAGCAAACTGGCAATAAGAGATGATGCTCTGAGACCATTCTCTGCAAAGTCTACTAAAGTAGTTCGGCAACTCAAATTTTATATATATTACACATTGAATTTATTCCTCCATCGTACAGTGATCTGATAAAATTTCAAACCAATTTTGGGCTTTGTCTATCAGTTGCAAGTCTCTGAGGGAAGCTGAAATAAATTCACTGTGGATACCAAACACTAAGCAGTGAGTGCCAACAAGGGCAACTACGCTGTACGTTCAGTCAAGTCTCAATCAATATAGCTAATCGAATAGGGAAACACCCACTAATACTCTTGATTTATTCATCTTTTCAGTATACTATTAGTGAAGCATACAAGTACAACTTGGTGCTGACAGCCAAGTTGCAATTGTTGGTGCCTACTTGGCGCTTAGTGAATGACAGTTATTTTTATATGAACATTATTGCCAGGCCTTTGTGGAGTCCCATGGATACACTGGTGAAATACAAGAATGCTGTTTTTTCTTATTTTGGCTCGCAGCCATTAATAGGCCCATTTTGTCTGAAAGTCAGGCTCTTCTGTGTGCAAAGTTTAAATGAATACTCTATTACAAAAATTGATTTCCATTTTTTTCCCCTTAAATCATTGGGCAGAGTGTAAAAAAAAACGAAAAACCAGGGGCTTTGATCAGATCGATTGACTAGTACCTCGAATTTATCCCAAAGGGGGGCCAGCCATAGAAAAGATTAAGGCTAGCTTCACACCTCAGCGTTTTACATCACGTTCCTGCGCACTGTAAAACGCTGAGACACGGAAATCCCATGATTTCCTATGGGACCCGTTCACACCTGGGCGTTTTACAGCGCGCAGCAATGCGCTGTAAAACGTCCTACGCCCAAAGAAGTACGGGAGTTTCTTATTTGCAGTGCGTTCACTCTGCAGTCTATGGCCGTGAACACGCTACAATGCGCGACCCCGCGTTTCTTACGGTTGCACGATACGCGCGTCAAAAAACACACGTATTGCCACACATAAAAAACGTGCAGGTGTGAACCCAGGCTTAGACATGGATATACGGTTAACATATGTGTAAGGGCTATAATGGCAGCTGCCTGAGGGCAGAACAGAGGAAAACTGGTTATGATCAAGTCCACCTGGAAAAATCCAGGCGCCTCTCTAACCCCTGAAAGGGGCAGGTCTTTTCTTCTGGAGGAAGGCAAATGGTCTAAAGAAAACCAAATGAGTTGGGATGGATGGGGAATACAGGGAGGAGTCTTATGGTCCTTTTAACCAATGGCATCAAAGTCCCTCTCTCTCGCTCTCTCACACCAACCAACCAACCAACACCCAACAGGAAAATAAAGACTGGTAACCTATAGACTGTGTTGAGTTCATTAGATTAGATGGGGGCTACGTTTCCACTATTATTACTGCAAATATATGATGCACGAATTTGTCAAGCCTATAAATGGATTTTTGGTTGTA
This sequence comes from Leptobrachium leishanense, assembly GCA_009667805.1. Classification (NCBI taxonomy): domain Eukaryota; kingdom Metazoa; phylum Chordata; class Amphibia; order Anura; family Megophryidae; genus Leptobrachium; species Leptobrachium leishanense. The sequence goes on from CM019064.1 coordinate 198,962,454, forward strand.
GAAAGCAAGGAGTGTTACGTTTGATTTTATACTTGGGGTTTAAGGTTATAAGTGTAATTAAGTTTAGTACAAGATCACTGCTAGATTGAGATATTATATAGATTTAAAGCAACTACACAATGAGAATAACCTTCGTAACAAAGTTTTTAGCGTACTAGAGTGCTTTTATTTCACAGAGGCCTCTGCCCAATTATTTTTTAAATTTTTCTTTTTTGGTTGATTTTACTTACCCTTTGACCCTCACTGCACGCTGCTCCTCCTCTTTGGCTCAGGGACTCCTCAAACCAGAAGTCTCTGAGGCTTTTCTGCAATCTTACACTACTTGCGTAGTGTAGAAACCGCATACTGCGCACTTCAAAGGGTGTCAGACTTCTGCACTTTATGTACGCAAGTTACATAGCACCTGAGCAGAACGATGGATCGGAGCTGCGCACGCATTGTACAGATCCAATCATTTGTTGGCTGACTCTCAGAGACAAATAGCTACCGCGATTGGTCACAAAGAGAGCGATACACTCTCTGTGTGTCAATGTCACTGGTGACTGGCAGCTGGGAAATTAAAAAATCCAGGCTGCTGGTGATGCTGGGTGGGGTGGAGGAAACTCCTCCACTCCACCAAGCTTTTTTACGACATTGGTTTCCTTATTTGTATTTTTTCCATGATGCAACATTTACCAAAAGCTGTGTTTTGTAGCTCATGTTTATTTAATTTACATTATCTAACAGTTAATGAGGTGGAGGAGGGAATGTTTAGATTAGACGGCAGGAAGTCTATTATTTTCTAGGCTTACTGAGGTAAGAGATGGCAGCTGAATGAGATATGTCAGGGAACTTTAACCCTTTCGCTGCTGAGGCTTTTCCCGCCCCTATACTGAGGTCATTTTTACCTGTTTTGCGCATCATGTTTAAACGTGTTTTGAAGGCTTATTTTAGTATATGACCCAGACATATTATATATCGTTCTTTCCGTCAGACTCGGTAGATTCATAATATGTCATTATTATATGTATACTTATGTCATGTCTGTATATTATAACAAAAAATGCAATAAAATATGTATTTTCAATAATTTACAATGTGTAAAGTGTTTTTTTCCACATTTTAACATGCGAGCAATTGCGGTTATATTTTGTATGGGGTGCGCTTGTTAAAAAAATTAGAGATGGGGTCTCGTTACATTTTTTTTTGGGGAAAATGACACTATTTTTAACAAACGCACCGCATACAAAAATCGTTAGTGCAGCATCATTGTTCACATTATAATTGAAATGGGAACAATATTGCTGCATTAACAAACCCAAAAAAATAAAAAAAAAGTGTTTAATTTTTTTTTTTAATTTTTTTTTTAATTTTTTGTTATTTTTATTTTTCTTTTTTTTTTTTTTACAAAATTTTTCACTGTAGTGTTTGGTATCGTTGGAACGGCCATGCTCTGGCCGATCCAACGATACCAAAATTTAACCCCTAGCTGCCACGGATCGGGAGATAGGGAGTTCATTGGAACTCCCTATCTCCACAGTTGGTGGCAGTTAGGGGTTAAGTCTAGGACTGGCGTCATCGTGCTACGCACGATGACGCCAGTCCTCTGGGGGAGTTCCCGGAGGCTTGGCCGACATCCAAGATGTCGGCCAGCTCCGGGAAAGGATCGCGAACCGGCGCTTTTCAGCGCCGATTCGCGATCCAGCTCCCCAGGGGTTAATGCCAGGCATCATTTGGAAGGGCAGGCTGTGCCCTTCCAAATGATGCCTGGGTTAACCCCCTGTGCGCCGCCGATCGGGAGGGAGAGAGGTCCGAAGGACCTCCCCCCCCTCCCTTTCAGGCGCCTCCTCCGCACATGCGGGGGGGGGGCGCCTGAATTAGGTGTCATCGCGCCCCCGCGATGACACCTAATTCTGGCGGCTGCTGGTCCGGATGCCGGGCTGACATCCAGGATGTCAGCCCGCACCGGAGGGGCCAGCGATCGGCCGGAACCCGGCGGAACGCTGACCCCAATGTGAGGACGCGCTCAGCGCGTCCTCAGCACACCAGCGGGACTGCTGAGGACGCGCTGAGCGCGTCCTCAGCAGCGAAGTGGTTAAAACATTCTAATCTACCCCCTGGTGATGTCCTTTGAATAAATCCCACACAATACAATGATATGAGTCAGTGATCGACCAATTGACTCCATTATATGCCCAATACCACACAGTAAGGACCAAGTGATGTAAAAATACAATGGGGGGAACGGCAGTTTACAACACAAAAGATCACAAAATGGATGCACCCAGTGACACAAATAGAGTAGAATATTTTCTTAACTAAACTAAAGAAGAGAAAAACAAAGCACATGTAAGATATCAGCAACATAAAATAAACACATTAAGAGCACCACCATCAAGATGCAAATGCACATATTGAAAGCATGTATCTGTAAGCTGTTTGAGTATCACGTGATGAGCGATTTATGTATGACATATATACAATAATGCTTTCAACATATGTCCCATATAAACGCCATTTGACACCCCCGTCAGGATAATCAATGATGAGACAAGTGCAAGGGATCAATTAGCCATACAAGCCCACATACCTTTAGGTCCATATATATTTGGACATAGGCACAATTTTAGTTTTTTTCAGGTATTTACAAAAACATATTCAAGCTATAGTTATATAATGGGTACGGGCTGCAAGTGCACACTCATGTTTAATTTAAAGGTATGCACATCCAAATTGGAGGAAGGGTTTAGGAATTACAGCTCTTGAAAAAAGCCAGCCCCCCCCCTTTTGCAAGGGACCAAAAGTAATTGGACAATTGAATCAAAAGCTGTTTCATGGCCAGGTGTGGTTTACTCCTTTATAAGTTCTTCATCAATTAAGCAGTTATAAGGTCTGGAGTTGATTCTATGTGTGGTATTAGCATTTGGAATCTATTGCTGTGAACCTACATTATGCGTTCAAAGGTGCTTTCCATGAAAGTGAAACAGGCCATTGTAAGGCTTCAAAAACTAAAAAATCCAGCAGAGAGACAGACAGCAGCAACATTAGGAGTGGCCAAATCAACAGTTTGGTACATTCTGAGGAAAGAAGAACGCACTGGTGAGCTCAGCAACATAAAATGTCCACGGAAGACAACAGTGGTGGATGATCGCAGGATCTTCTTTACGGTAAATAAAAGCCCATTCACAAAATCCAGACAAGTGCAGGACACTCTCCAGGAGGTGGGCGTATCATTGTCAAAGTCTTCAAGAGAAGACTTCACAAGAGCAAATACAAAGGGTTCACCACAAGGTGCAGACCATTCATAAGCCTGAAGAATAGAAATGGCCAGATTAGAATTTGCCAAAAAAAACATCTAAAAAACCCAGACCAGTTCTGGAAAAGCATTCTTTGGATAGATGCAACCAACACTAATCTGTACCCAGGAGCGGACTGAGCCGTCGGGCACGTGGGCACTGCCCTAGGGCCCGCGGGTTGGTAGGGGCCCGGTTTTGGCCAGGCACAGTGAGTGGGCCCCGCCGGTTTTCAGGTCCTGAATGATCCCCGAATCATGATCCCATGATCCGATTACCCGAATTGATCAGCTGCCAGCCTGCCTGTGTCCGCCATAGGTGACCCTGCTGCTGCGGCGCACTCTGTAATCACCGCAGCATGCCAGCCTCAGACTCCCACACACCACACTCTTACCACAGTATCCGCTCCGCCCCCTCACATGATGCGGTTGGTGTAAACAAGGAGCAGGGAGGTGAGGTCCACCATCCAGCGGAGCCAGTCAGCCTGAGGAGCCGGCTGTGTGTAAAAAGAAGATTTTTTTTCAATCGTGCCTGCCATTAACAAGTTATATGCTGGGTGGGGGAGAGAGGGTTAAAGAAATGAAAACTGAGTGCCTGCCATTAATAAGTTATATGCTGGGTGGGGGCAGGGAGGGGGTTAATAAACTGAAAACTGCCTGCCATTAACAATTTATATGCTGCGTGGGGGAGGGAGGGGGTTAATAAACTGAAAACTGAGTGCCTGCCATTAATAAGTTATATGCTGGGTGGGGGGAAGGAGGGGGTTAATAACCTGAAAACTGAGTGTCATTCAATAATGAGTGCCATTCAACTGAGTGCCATCAATAATTTATATCCCTCATACACACCGCACATTACAGTGAGGTTTATTGCTGTGGTGCTTTGTTACGCTCTTACACACCGCACATTATATTGAGGTTTATTGCTGTGGAGCTAGATTATTCATGAACTAATGAATATAGTAATAAATGGTGTAGAGAAATAAAGGCTATGACACAAATGGAGATGGAGCTTAATGTGGGTGTGGTTTGTGGGTGGGTGTGGCACAAGGGGCCCCATGATTTTCTATTGCCCGGGGGCCCCATGAGTTGTCAGTCCACACCTGTCTGTACCAGAATGACAGGGAAAAAAGTGTGGAGAAGGCTTGGAACAGTTCATGCTCCAAAGCACACAACATCATCCGTAAAACATGGTGGAAGCAGTGTGATGGCATGGGTATGCATGGCTTCCAGTGGCACTGGGTCATTGGTGTTTATTGATGATGTGACAGAAGACAGAAGCAGCCGGATTAATTCAGCAGTGTTTATAGATATACGGTCAACGAAGATTCAGCCAAATACAGCAAAGTTGATTGGACAGCGCTTCACAGTACAGATGGACAATGATCCAAAACATACTGCAAAAGCAACCCAGCAATTTTTGAAGGAAAAGAAGTGGAATATTCTGCAATGGCCCAGTCAATCACCTTATCTCAAACCAATTCAGCATGCATTTAACCTGCTGAAGACAAAACTAAAGGCAGAAAGACCCACAAACAAAGAACAACTGAAGACAGCTGAGTTAGAGCCTGGCAAAACATCAGAAAGGAGGAAACCAAGTCTTTGGTGATGTCCATGGGTTCCAGACTTCAGGCAGTCATAGCCAGTAAGGCTGGGTTCACACCATGGCGTAGCGCAGCGTCGCGCAATGCGCGCGTTTTTTACGCGCGTTCGCGCGTACAAAAAAACGCGCGAACGTGCGTTGCAGCGCGTTCGCGGCTATGATATGGCCGCGAACGCGTGGCTATATGCCGAAAAGAAGCTCCCGGACTTCTTTTTGCGTTGGCCGTTTTAAAGCGCGTTCCTGCGCGCTTTAAAACGCTTAGGTGTGACATGCCCACATAGGCAATCATGGGATTTCATGTTTAAGCGTTTTACAGCGTGCAGGAGCGTGCTGTAAAACGCTTAGGTGTGAACCCAGCCTAAAGGATTCTCAACAAAATATTATTATTATTATTCTTTATTTATATAGAGACAGCATTTTCCTGCAGCGCTGAATAATATAGACAGGGTTGCAATACATTGAGACTGAACAACATTTGACAAACCAGTACAGGAGGAAACGAGTTCCCTATTCCCGTGGGAGTTTACAATCTAGAAGGGTTGGTGGTGGAAACAGGAAGAGCGGACTACAAGGTGAGAGTGTTGGATTGTTTGGTGCAGTGAGGTGTATTAGTGGGTTTGGTGGTAAGCTTGCCTGAATAGAAATGTCTTAAGGGAGCCTTTGAAGGAAGGGAAATTAGGGGAAAGGTGTACGGTCTCTCTATAAGAAATTCCCTTTGTTTTACCTGCTTTCTCCCTTCCCCTTCTCCTCCTAGGAAATCCCATTGTGTGAAGGTCCTGTGCTGTTATTTGATTTGTGATGTTATCTGTTTGGGTGTATGCATGAAGGGGGTTGTTCTTGCCTGTGTATCTCTGTGCCTGTGTAATAAACAGTCAGTCTCCATTTTGGGTTGAAACTGCAAGGATCTTCTGGATGTTATTGCCTGCGTTCTGGGCCAGAAGCAGTACTTCTGCGGAATACTGACTTCAAGGGGAGCAGTCTGCACGTGACAGAAACCCCCACGTTACACTGCTAAAGATTCAGGAGGGGAGATCTGAACGCTATTGAAGAAATAGGATTAACCCTTTATGGGCATACAATAACTAAATCGTTGTTCCAATTTCTACAGTGCTTATTCTACCAAATCCTTATCCATTACTGCCTGTTTTAAACCCTTTTTTTGAGAAAGTATTTTTACCAGGAAGGATACATTGAGATTTCTCTCGTTTTCAAGTATGTCCTGGGTGGCGAGTGTGTACCGCTAGGTGTCTTGCCCAAGGACACTTGCTGGAGAGGTGCTCGTCGGGATTGAACCCATGACCCCACAGGCTCTCTCCACGCAGAGCAGTGATGTTACCTCTACTCCACCCAGCTATTAGGTTGCCCCTTTAAAATTATATAGATGAAAAAGGGTGTATTTCAATAAATCCTGCTCATATTTCTGTTTTACAAAATCATCCAACATATCTCTTACAGGAAATGTACAAGAGGGTTCTTCAGTACTAATTCCATTTCAGAGGTCAGCAGCAATTGATAGAAAATGAATGACAGAGAGATCAGAGAGACACTTAACCAGCAAAATTTGTTGCCAGTGCTGCTCTTAGATCAAGACCAACAAACACTCTTGAGGCTTAAAGGATCAGTAAAGCCAATAAGATGCAGTTATGTAATAGTTTGACAAAAATAAAATCTAATGTAAACGTTATGGGTTTACTTTACAAGAAGCCAGAAATGGTGGAGAAATCAGGTAATGAGAAGCAGAAAAATAACTCGCTGACATGTTTTAAAGCAATGTTATATCCTGACTGGTTTCACTCCATTCTGAACCAGAACACTTCCAGATTCTCGCAATATGCGAACTGAAATCAACATAAAAAAATCAATAGCAGCACATGTCCTCCTGGAAAATGCAAGCCTCCTGATGGAACAGGGGAAAAATATGCACAATCTATAACTTTTACATATGGATTAGGACATCTGTAAATTTGTTTTCATATAAAATTTGTATGTTTAAAGTGAGTAATGAAATTTTAAATGCAGTAGTCGGCTTTTTTTTATATTTGGAGACAAATAAAGATAAATAAATTAGTGAAACCATGTTCAATTACATTTTTAGCGTACTGGTGGATACAAGGAAGGCACAGGGGGCATGTGTACCCCTCCCTGAGCTGCAATCCCATTAAAAATGATGCTGGGTCCTTTGGACCTCTGTATCTCTGAGTCCATAAAACATACGCAATCAGTTATGAGTATTTATAAGGCGCCAACAAGTTCTGTAGTGCTGTACAATGGGAGAGACAGAATAACAAATATACATACACGTTACACACACAGAACATTAGGAGAGAGGAACCTGTTCCAGAGCTTACAATCTAAGGGGAGACGGGTGACACACTAGGTGAGCATGAATAGCAGAGTATTTTTTGTGATGGAGGGCAAAAAAATTAGGTTAAAAGCCTACACACTGCAAACTATAAAGCCATTTACACAAACGTCATTTGCATATCTTACCCAGAGTTCTGTGCTGCATAGGAGGATTGTAGCACATGAGCTCTGTGATGCAGTTCTTTGAATTGCCGTGATGTGTAAACGGCATCTGCAATAATAAACTTTATAATTTGCAGTGAGGAGGCTTTTTATCTCATTTTTTCCCCTCCACCACAACCCAAATAAGTACTGATTTGCCCTACAGGCCAAGCATCATACTGCAACCGGTCATGCTTAGCTCCTGGTGAAGAGGGCCCCAAAAACTCACAACAGCGCTGTCCAGAAGTGGTTTTAAACAGTTGCATGACCCTGATCTCTGTTAACAAAAAATCCATCTGGTATGGCATGGCTTTGATTTTAGGGTTCTGTATGAAAAATGTGAAGTTGCAAATATAATTTGCATATCTTACTCATAGTTCTGAGCTGCATATAGGGAATGTCGCACATGGGCTCTCTGATGCAGTTTTTTGAATTTCTGTGATGTGTAAATGGTCTCTGCAATAAATGGCCCTATTACAATCTTCGCGTGCACAAAAACGCATTAACGCGAGGGGTAAAACCCTTTGCGCTGAACGTCGTATAACAATGTCAGCGCAACAAACGCGCATATACGTCTACCGCGGGTCAACCTGCACGCGCGTCCTATACTTAACATTGTGAGCGCAAATGTGTTTGTAATATCATCCGCGCACCAGCGCACAATCTATGCGCAGGAATTAACGCATAGACCTTGTGCGCAGAATTTTAGCAACTCCTAAAAGCTGGTGTTAATGGCAAATTCTGTCAACCTGGCCTAAACCAAATACACCAGCCCAAAAAAAAAAAAAATGCAGCAAAGTATAGTTACACATTCTACACATACCAAACCAATAAATTTGAGAAGTTGTGTGTGTTTTTTTATTGCTGCAGCATATATGCTCAGATTGACTTTGACAGGCGGAAAAATTTAACATGAGAAAATTGTGGTTCTTAATTCTGATTGGCTGAATCGCGTGAAAAAACAGTCCGCACACTGATTTCTGTGCACAACGTTGCTGCACGCGCATTTGTGCGCGTCCGTTTAACGCACGTTATTGCTCGACGGATGAAAAAATGCGCGAGGATTGTAATTCCAGCATTGATTTACGGGCGTTAACATTCAACGCTTGGCGCACAAATTCACGCGTTGCGTGAGCGTTTTAACGCGAAGATTGTAATAGGGATATATATATATATAGATAGATTAGGTAGGCCGTGTTAGTCCAGATGCCAAAATCACGAGTATAGCAGTCTGTAGTGATACCTTTTTTATTGGACTAACATTACATTTAAAGTACAAGCTTTCGAGGTTTCGCCAATATAGCAGCCCTTATCACACGCCATCCACTGGATCATGTACACTACATTAGCGGATGTACAAAGGTAGGAGCCCTTGATGTTGCGTGTGGCGTTGTTGTGCTGTGCAGTGCTGCTGTCACATATATGTTGGCACAGTTTGCAACGGGGTTTGTTACAGCCTTTGGTCCCATTCTGTGTGTCACCCTGTTCCTGAGTGAGTTTGCTGCGGACCAGTTTTTGCCTCCGGTTGAGGGGTTGCTTGAATGCCAATACCAATGTGGTGTATATGATCCAGTGCATGGCGTGTGATTAGGTCGGAGCTGTGGCAATTGAGTTTTAATGTGGATAAGTGCAAGATAATGCACCTGGGACGTAAAAACCCAAGGGCTGAATATAGAATATTTGATACAGTCCTAACCTCAACATCTGAGGAAAGGGATTTAAGGGTTATTATTGCAGAGGATCTAAGGGTAAGTAGTCAATGTAATAGAGCAACAGGAAATGCTGGCAGAATGCTTGGTTGTGTAGGGAGAGGTATTAGCAGTAGGAAAAGGGAAGTGCTCATGCCACTGTACAGAGCACTGGTAAGACCTCACTTGGAGTATTGTGTGCAGTACTGGAGACCGTATCTCCAGAAGGATATAGACATCTTAGAGAGAGTTCAGAGAAGGGCTACTAAAATGGTGTACGGCTTGAAGGAGAAAAGTTACCAGGAAAGGCTTAATGATCTCAACATGTACAGCTTGGAAAAAACACGAGACAGAGATATGATAGAAACATTTAAATACGTAAAGGGAATCCACAAGGTAGAGGAAGGGAGTATATTTAAAAGGAAACAAAGTAGCAAAACAAGAGGACATAGTCTTAGATTAGAGGGGCAAAGGGTTAAAAGTAACATCAGAAAGCATTATTTTACTGAGAGGGTGGTGGATACATGGAACAGTCTTCCCACGATGCTCAGCCGCTCATTACATTTTCTGACTCTCATGGGAAATGTATTTTCAAAGCATCTAGAGAGCCAAGGTTGCAGACTCCTGCATTAGACATAAAATAATTTAAAAAATTACATTATGCTACAAATGCATAAAAACACATAGGGCCACATTACAATATTGACGCTAAAATCCTAGTGCAAAGTGAAAATGTTTGCGCTAAGCGTTAAAATTTAGCACGTGCCAATCACTGTTGGAATTACAATCTTCGCGCATGCACACATCCGCCGATCAATAGCGCATGTGCACGTAACGCTAACAGGACACGCCCGAATGCACGCGTAGTACCGCCTTTGCGTGCGCGTTTTTTTTGTTAAAGATTCAGCCAAAATGAAAATGTTTTCTATTGATTAAAAACTGCAGGTTCCACCCATGGTGCACGGATCGCTACGTGGGTGCAATCAACATCCCCCAAGACAGTGGGGAAGCATCCAAGTGCATAAAAGCCCTGTTTCACTCTTTGGAATCCCTCATGGGTGGTCGGGAATCCTATATAGTGGTGCTGGTTGCTCTTCATTGCTAGGAGAAAGCGATGGAGTAGGTGCACTGGCTGACACCGCCTAATTCAGCTAGAGTCTGCTGGAAGGTGCCATTGGCAAGGAACCTCAGGCAGCACAGCAACTTCGTCATCCCTGGGACAGATATTCGTTTCACTGACCTGGACTCCAGATGGGACCGCAGCTGTAGGTAGAGCCTGTATATCTGTGCCCGGGTCAACTGGTAGGGGAGTCGACACTCGGCATCAGTCAGATGTTCCAATGTCAATCGTGTCCTTTGGACACAAGGTGCCCGTGGAACAGCACGCTCCCTCTCCAACTCCTGCTACCATCGGAGAGGAGTTCTGCGTCTGTGACGCAAAATGAGCACATATGCTGCAGCAATGATACATGCACACACTACATCAGCCATTATATTGGTTTGGTATGAGTTGAAGGCAACTGTGCTTCGCTGCATTCCTTTTTATGCGCCTCTATATTTCCTATGGGCATGGTTCACACCTGGGCATTTTACAGTGCGTAGGAACGCGCTGTAAAATGCCCTACGCCCAAAGAAGTACAGGAGCTCTTTTGGGGCGTATTACAGTGCGTTTTCAGCCAAAGGCTTCAACGTGAACTCGCTGAAATGGGCGTTTGCACGTTTTCGTCATCAAAAACAGGCGTATGAATACGCGTTGCGCACATGGCAACAGGCACTAAGTCTTTTTCATTGGACGCCTCCGTAAGACAGGAAGTATTTTTCATTGGATGCCTCCGTAGTCAATCAAAAAACGCGCGTATGACGCACGTTTCTAACTGTCAAAAATGCGCAAAAACGCCAGGTAAAACGCCCAACAAAAACGCGCATATGAGATACGCTCAGGTGTGAACCCAGGGTTAGGAGTCACTAAGATTATCCGAATAACGTCCATAGGGTAATTACCGCAAATAGATTGTAATACCTTACTTATCCGAGCGCACATTTGCGTTTACTCTCACAATGTTAAGTATAGGACGCGTAAAGTACAGTAAGCTCACCCAAGGTTCGCGCAGGTTCACACACGGTACAACCGCTCGGTTGTAGCGCTGAATATGTAATTGGGAAGTCGGCGCAAATGGTTTTACCCCACGCGTTAAAAATTACCTATGCCGGTGCTAACGTTAGCGTCGAGATTGTAATGTGGCCCGTAGTAGCTAAAGAGCTGTGAAAATCTGTACATAAAATAAAATGTATTCTTACTTAGTAGTATTATTTTTTTAGTCACTATGGAGGCAATAACTGGTAACCTCAGCACCTCAAAGCAGAAAAGAACAGGATTAAACTTGATATTATAATAAACAGAACTGTCCCTCCTTTAGTCTACATTCTTAGTAAAATTCCCGAACAAAAATCAAGATGTAGCTTTCTCTTTAACTAGGAAGAAATGTAAGGAAGTGTGAGTAAATGTTCTCTTTAAAGGTATAAATGACAGAATTGACTGGTAGGGTTTATCTAAGCAAGTTATACAAAAGAAGGAATGTACTGATTTAATCCATTGATACAAAAGTTTTCAACAGAGCTTTGAAGAGGAATGTTATATTTCCTGATAAAAAGTATGACACTGCCAAGACTATGACCAACTTAGTCTTACAACCTTAGTCTTACGACCACTGCAAGAGACTATGGACGACCCAGGAATACCATCGGACAGGCCGCCGGACTGCAGAAAAAAAATAGAACTCTGCTATTCTACTAATAGGTGTTTTTTTTTTTTTTTTTTATTGTGCACATTTTAAGACATAAAAGTCAGTACGATGCAATATTAACATTGGCAGGAAGTCAAGGAGTAAAATTAAAAGTACAATTTGTAACAGAAATCACGGTGTGCATCTTTTTTGGTTTATTTTCAAGATACTCGCGAAATGGAGTCGTTAAGAGTAATCATAATCTAGTGACTAAAACAAATAGAAATTTAAGGAAAAGATCAAAACAAATCAAACAAAACATTGAACTGCCTGGTTAGGATTAGCGAGAAGTTTCGTATTCGGGGTTGTAGGTATGGGAGCTTTGGGTTCAGTCTAGTTTCAATAGGGTACGAGCCAAGGAAGCGTTTACATTGAAGTCTGTAGATTTCAGAGTAGGGATTGTAGTGGGTTACGTCCTGCTACCATCTCCGCAGAATACCAGGACGTGTATTGTAGTGAGGTTCGGATCAATGTGCACATGGGGGGTGTTAGAGTAGGAAGGTAACATTGCCACATGTTAATAAATTTCCTAACATGGGCCCTTATTAACCAGGGTATGGAGCCAGTTCATGCAAAATAGGTGGTTTAGTTTAGTTTGGAAAAGCGAGAGAAAGGCCGGAATCGGGTGATTCCAGGTTTGCAAAATTGTCTTACGGCGCACAGCGGCTACCAGGGACAAAAAGTGTTTATGGCGTATTTTCAAAGAGGGGATGGGACCTAAAATTAGGAAGTCCGGCGATAAGGGTAGGGACAGTTTGGTACTGGAGAGAATATACGCATGAATGGAGGACCAGAAGCGGCTGATTACCAGACAGCCCCAAAAGCAGTGATAGAGGTCAGCGTGCTGGTCCAGACATTTATAACAGGAAGGGTTGGGTTTCCAACCCATTAGGTGTAATCTATGCGGGGATTAATAACTGTGATGGAGTGTTTTTATGAACATTTTGTGATATGACACTGCCGGTAGGATTTTAATCATGTATGCATGAGCTGAGAGCAGGTCTTCAGTGGATAGAGACGGAAGATGGGAAAGCCAGTGTATAGGACCCGTCATAATAGTAGACCAATCAACGTTATGTCTAAGTAGGTTGTTTAGTGAGGAAATAGAGTAGTCAAGTAGTGGTCGATTTTTAATGTGACTATCGAGGCGGTTAATCCAGTCAGCCTCTGTGAAGGCAGCTGTCACCGTAGACAGATATGAGCGTAGTTGAAAGTAGGCAAACCATGGGAAAGATAGTGAAGCATATTTAGTCTTAAGAGCAACAAGTGGTAAAATTGTGTTATTGGGGGGGTCTAAAAATTGATACAGAAGACGTAAGCCACCTTTTGCCCACTCTGCAAACAGGTGAAGTGTTGAACTATCTCCAAAAAGAAGGGTTTCCTGTCAGAGGTAGAAAAAGAGAGGACGCGGGAAGAGCATTCATTCTGATGCAGGATAGTTTCCATGCTTTGATAGTTACCGAAACTAGTGGGTTTTTAGTTAGAGATGTGGGGATTTCATTATAGGGGCAGTGTAGCAAGAAGGGGAGAGAGTGATTAGGGGACCAAGCTGCGTCTAAAGGGACATCCTTCTAATAGGTGTTTAAACCAATAAAAATGCAATTTTAAATGTGTCTAAATAATAAAAAAGGTCCTTTTAAAAGTTATAAAAAGGTCTGTTACAGAATTTAAAAAAATTGGGAATCAAAAATTGTCAAAAAAATACCAACAGTAAAAAAAAAGTTCAGAACAATAAATAAATAAAAAGGCGGTTTGCTGAAAACTAAAAGAAAAAATGGTTTAATAAAAAATGTAATAAAAACAAAAATATAATTTTACAATGAATAATATAGGATGCACCTGTTTAAACCTATCGAACTGAACCACCAGAACTCAGGACATATCGCTGCAGTTCGGCGTTCTCTGAATAGATTAACCATTACTTTTCTATGAGACAATTTCCCTGCTGCCGAAGACCGCCGAACAGGAAACTGCACCATATATCCATTCCATCTTTTTTCATCTATGCTGTACCAGGTCATCTGACAGATCCTATTCACTTGGGAAAGGTCGCTAGCCAGATGTAGTCGTCTGAAGTTGTTTGACTTTGGACGAGGGTTGAATCTCCTCTGTGTTGTGGAATTAGTTGGACGACTACGTCCAACTTGTTAAATGGACGAATATGGACCCAGTGACGGCCAGCATTACCCTGTAAACTAGTAGTGAGCAAAAATAAATGAAGGCCCTGAATACAGGCAACGTCACAAGGTTTGTGAGGGTTTTTGTATCATCAGAATTTAGTTGGCATTTATAACGTGGATTCTCAAATTTAGAAGCTTTCAAGAATAAGTCAATTACACACAACTACACCAGTCAGATATAGATTTGTGTATATCAGTATTAATTTTGACTTATAATTTTCTTAAGGCTTCGTTGACTAAATTATTTTTGTGACTAAATCTAGACTAAAATGAAATAAAAATAAATAAGTTATGATGACTGAAACTATAACGAAAACCTATTGCCATTTTAGTTGACTAATAAAAACTAGACTGAAATGTTAATGAATTTGGGAAGATCCAATCGGAAGTAATCTCCAGTAAGAGAGAAATTATGAATTATATATTTTCAGATAAGATGTTACTCCAGGAGCATATAATGAGTTTGGAAATTCTAGGGAAATGCTTAAATAATGCATAATACACTTTAAACATATTCAATTTTAGTTACTAAATTTCCTCTAGATTAAGTCTACTAAAATCTTGTGTCATTTAGTTGCCTAAAACTAGACTAAAACTAAAACAACTCAGATGACTAAAATATGACTAAAACTTAATGGTATTTGTGCGGCAGACGGTACACAGTGGTTCCTTTGTCCCCATACTTCCCTACCCTTTTTCTGTTTCTCCGACGTATTGTGACATTGGGTTATACGCTCTGATTCATATTGCCTGCATCTGATATTGAACTCGCTTTACATTGTCCTGACTTTATGTTCATGTCTATTGTGTGTTATTATACTGTATATAAACTTTGAATGCACAAAGAACTTAATGGCATTTTAGTTAGAAGACTATGACTAAAACTAAATTAAAATTTCATGTCAAAATGAACATTGGTGTATATATATACATATATATATAGTACTGTGCAAAAGTTTTAGGCAGATGTGAACAAATGCTGTAAACAAACAATGCTTTCACAAATGGAAGTGTTACACATTTATGTTCATAAATGAACAAAATGCAGTGAATGAACAAAAGAGAAATCTAAATCAAATCAATATTTGGTGTGACCACCCTTTGCCTTCAAAACAGCAGCAATTTGTCTAGGTACACTTGCACACAGGTTTTGAAGGAATTCGGCTGGTAGGTTGTTCCAAACATCTTGGAGAACTAACCACAGATCTTCTGTGGATGTAGGCTTTCTCACATCCTTCTGTCTCTTCATGTAATCCCAGACACACTCGATGATGTTGAGATCAGTGCTCTGTGGGCAGTGGCGTAACTAGAAACCTGAGGGCCCCGGTGCAAGAATCCATGAAGGGCCCCCCCCAACCCCCCAACAAAGATCCATATTTTTACCTTTTTTTTTCCTGCAATATAAAAAAGATAGTATTGCCCCCAGCTCACATGGACATATATTGCCCCAAGACCACACATGGATATATTGCCCCCAGGCCACACATGGATATATTGCCCCAACTCATGGAAATACTGCCCCAACACATGGATATACTGCCCCAGCTCATGGATATACTGCCCCAGCTCATGGATATACTGCCCCAGCACATGGATATACTGCCCCAGCACATGGATATACTGCCCCAGCTCTGCCCCCCCAGCTCATGGATATATTGCCCCAGCTCCGCCCCCCCAGCTCATGGATATACTGCCCCAGCTCTGCCCCAGCACATGGATATACTGCCCCAGCTCTGCCCCCCCCCAGCTCATGGATATATTGCCCCAGCTCTGCCCCCCCAGCTCATGGATATATTGCCCCAGCTCTGCCCCCCAGCTCATGGATATATTGCCCCAGCTCTGCCCCCCAGCTCATGGATATATTGCCCCAGCTCTGCCCCCCAGCTCATGGATATACTGCCCCAGCTCTGCCCCCCAGCTCATGGATATACTGCCCCAGCTCTGCCCCCCAGCTCATGGATATACTGCCCCAGCTCTGCCCCCCAGCTCATGGATATACTGCCCCAGCTCTGCCCCAGCACATGGATATATTGCCCCAGCTCTGCCCCCCAGCTCATGGATATACTGCCCCAGCCCAGCTCTTACCTGCTCAGGGGGGCCCCAGGGCCAGGGCAGGCTCCACCGGCGTCTCCTCCTTCCTTGGCAAGCGGCCGCTGGAAACATCCAGCTTGGCCGCTTGCCGGAAACCACCTGATCAGCGCGAGGTCTCGTGCGCTGGTCAGGTGGTTTCTCTCCCACGTGAGCGGCCAAGCTGCATGTCAGCGGCCGCTCGCGTAGGGAGAGGGACGGCCAGCGCGCGGTCACAGATTCCGGCGCTTTTTGCCGGAATCTGGTGGCGGCGCTGGGCCCCCCTCGAGTGGCGGAAGGCCAGGGCCCGGTCGCAACTGCGACCGCTGCGACCCTGGTACTTCCGCCACTGTCTGTAGGGGCCATGCCATCCCTTCCAGTACTTCTTGTTCTTCTTTACGCTGAAGATAGTTCTTAATGACTTTGGCTGTATGTTTGGGGTCGTTGTCCTGTTGCAGAATAAATTTGGGGCCAATCCTACGCCTCCCTGATGGTATTGCATGATGGATAAGTATTTGCCCGTATTTCTCAGCATTGAGAACACCATTAATCCTGACCAAATCTCCAACTCCATTTGCAGAAATGCAGCCCCAAACGTTCAAGGAACCTCCACCATGCTTCACTGTTGCCTGCAGACACTCATTATTGTACCACTCTCCAGCCCTTCGACGAACAAACTGCTTCTGCTACAGCCAAATATTTCAAATTTTGACTCATCAGTCCAGAGCACCTGCTGCCATTGTTCTGCACCCCAGTTCCTATGTTTCCGTGTGTAATTTAGTGACTTGGCCTTGTTCCCACGTCAGAGGTATGGCTTTTTGGCTGCAACTCTTCCATGAAGACCACTTCTGGCCAGACTTCTTCGGACAGTAGATGGGTGTACCTGGGTCCCACTGGTTTCTGCCAGTTCTGAGCTGATGGCACTGCTGGACATCTTCCAATTTCGAAGGGCAATAAGCTTGATGTGTCTTTCATCTGCTGCACTAAGTTTCCTTGGCCGACCACTGCGTCGACAATCCTCAACGTTGCCTGTTTCTTTGTGTTTCTTCAAAAGAGCTTGAACAGCACATCTTGAAACCCCAGTCTGCTTTGAAATCTTTGTCTGGGAGAGACCTTGTTGATGCAGTATAACTATCTTGTGTTTTGTTGCTGTGCTCAATCTTGCCATGATATGAAACTGTCTTTCACAACCTCACCTTGGTAGCAGAGTTTGGCTGTTCCTCACCCAGTTTTAAGCCTCCTACACAGCTGTTTCTGTTTCAGTTCATGACTGGGTTTCAACCTACGTGTGACATTGATGATCATTAGCACCTGTTTGGTATAATTGGTTGATCATACACCTGACTATAATCCTACAAAATCCCTGACTTTGTGTACCTATGAGAATTGATGCTGGTTTGAAGGCAAAAGGTAGTAACACCAAATATTGATTTAATTTAGATTTTTCCTTTGTTCACTCACTTTGCATGTTGAAAATTTACAAATATAAACAATCATTATTTATATTTCTGAAAGCATTCTTTGTTTACAGCATTTTTTCACACCTGCCTAAAACCTTTGCACAGTACTGTATATGTTTATTATTGCAGAAGCCATTTTCACATCACAGCGATTCAAAGAACTGCATCCCAGAGCTCCTGTGCTACATTCCCCATATGCAGCAAGGAACTCTGGGTAAGACATGCAAATGACATCTTTCTCACTTTTTTCCATCCTGGGTCGTTTTCGCACAGAACCCTTCAATCAAATAATTTTGCCTCTGTATAAATCAACGGTCAGGCCGCACCTTGAATATGCCGTGCAATTTTGGGCACCTGTCTTAAGGATATTATAGCACTAGAAAAAGTGCAGAGACGGGCAACTAAATTAATAAGGGGAATGGAAGGTTTAAGTTATGAGGAAAGGCTAACAAGCTTAAACCTGTTTAGTTTAGAGAAACAGCGCCTTAGAGGGGATCTGATAACTTTATATAAATATAAACAGGGCCATTATCAACCATTGTCTGATAACCTATTCATTAACAGGACTATACACAGGACACGAGGTCACCCATTTAGACTGGAAGAAAGAAAATTCAGCCTAGAGCATAGGAAGGGTTATTTTACGTTGAGAACTATAAAGCTGTGGAATTCTCTGCCTGTTGAGGTGGTTGGGTCAGAGACTGTACAGACTTTTAAAAAGCGACTGTCTGACTTCCTGCAGACACAGAATATTAAGGGTTATAATATTTAATATGTGGGTAAAAGCTTCTTGATCCAAGGAGAAATCTGACTGCCATTCTGGGGTCAAGAATGATTTTTTTCCCAGTATGTTGCATATTGGCAAGCATTTCAGACTGGGTTTTTTGCCTTCTTTTGGGTCAATAGCAGTAGGTGATGTGTGAGAGGCTGAACCCGATGGACGCATGTCTTTTTTCAGCCTATGTAACTATGTAACTATCAATGCCATGCCTTGTTAGATGGCTTTTTTTTAGCAGATATCTGGTTTATGCAGTTGGTCAAAGCCACTTCTGGACAGCGCTGTTTTGGGTTTATTGGACCTTCATCAGCAGAAGCTAGGCATGACCAGTTGCAGTTGGATGCTTGGACCCGTAGGGCAAATCAGTTCTTATATATAGTATGGAGTCAGCCTCAAGCCGAGGTTAATTCCTATAGGTCGAGAACGAATTAATTGGGAAGACCTGGTGACTAAATACCTAATATTCACAGAAAAGAAACCTCTACCTCAAGATAAGGAGAACGTTTGCCCAAATCATCTTTCGGATAAAAATTTACTTTTATTTCAATAATTAAAAAAATCGTATATATAGACACAATGATTTCTAAAACCAATCATCCAACAGAATCATAAAGTGGTTGATGCCTAAGGCATCCAGAGAAGACTAAATGGGTTATTCAAAGAGCACCAAAATTGCAGTGCTCTTACATTTGGCGCACTTCGGCGACCTCAATTCGCCGACCCCCGATCGGATAAACCGCCAAAACAAATCTCCGAACGCATGCTCACACTGCCAAATCAATACAATAACCTCGGAAAAACCACCTAACGAACACTTAGGCTAAGGTCAGACGAAAGCATTTTTAACGTGCGTTTAACCGCACGAAATCACGGCCGTGCTAGCAGCAAATGACGTCCAATGCCGGGTAACATACGAAGAACGGCCGCACGAAAGTCCGTCCGCGCAACGCAAGTGGCAAACGAACGCATTTTTTCTAGAACGTCAAACCGCTACTACTGATGTACAGAGTGCGCTGCGTCCGCATAGCGGCGTGTTTGCGTGATTGGGAGACGTCAGACCCTGCACACGTCCGGCCAACATAACGTCCAGACGCAAAAAGGGTTTTATTGATGATCCGTACAAAATCACGGACGAAAATGCGCATCATATGACCGCTATCGCGTATTCCGTGAAAAAATACGTTCATTCGTTCGAACGCACTTTTTCACGGACAACGTGAAAAATGCGTTCGTCTGACCCTAGCCTTAAACTGCTGAAAATCCACTGAATTGATCATAATGCATCCAACAATCTGACGAACAGACCCCCGTACATCTCCAAAAAAAAGCCAGCCAGCCACCAAACAGGCGGGGATGACGCAACTTTTAAACGGAGTTTTAAAAAATTAAAACTAGCGCATGAAAATGCCTAGAAATAATATATAAGGTCCTATGAATAACAATAAAAAGGGCTGTTACAGAATTTAAAAAAAAATGCCATTTAAAAAAAAATCCGAATAAAAAGTGTCGCTGAAAAAATGCCTAAAAATTATAGATAAATAAATAAATAGACTTTTTGCTGCAAATGAAAAGAATAAACGTTTTAAGAAATATTCAATAAAAACGGTGAATTTTGTTTACATTGAAACCTATGGGATTCGCCTGCTTAAACCTATCGAATGAAATCACCAGATCAGGGCCTTTCAACAACTTTTCTCTGCTGTTCTGCGTTCTCTGAATAGATTAACCGTTACATCTCTACGGGGAATTTCACTGCTGATGAAGGTCACCTTATTTCGCTGGCAATTCGCCATTATTTGGTGAATCCCCAGCTTTTTGAATAGCCAAATGGCCATGAAATTGCACCGTACAGGGAAATTCACCATTTGGTGCAATTCGGCACACTTTGAATAACCCCTTCTATTCAGGACTTAGGGAGGTGATGAATCAAAACTTTGGGTCATGTAATGAACGAACGACACAAAATAAGCTTTAAGCTTTAAGCTTTAAACATCTAAGTATACATAAATCAATTGTAGCGCTGTGTTTAAATCTTACTGTGGCAGTACCTATTTTTGGCCACCGGAGGGAGACAAGCGCGATCAGAGACACTGAACTTTGGGACTACATTTCCCGGCGTGCTTTGCAAACAGACAGGAAGTGGGTGGAACACAGACGCTGTACATCCTGAGCCTCGTGGAGAACGCGCCAGAGCGCGCCAGGGAGTGCATGGAAGAGGACGCAGTGCTGCTGAGCGGAATCGTGACCAGGCCAGAGCGCAAGTGTGGCCTATGAGGAATTGAGTGGGGTTATCCTGCCTTGCCAGAAGGAGCCTTACCCACTGGCCATCACCACCAAGCGCATTCCAGACAAGCTGAGGACCCCGAGTAAGGAGTACCGCGAGTCCAACGGATGGGAGAGCAGGCGGTAGCTGGACAAGTCCGGGCTGAAACACAGAGAGCCTGAATATCGATCCTACAGCCGGTATCCCAGCGCGGAGACAAGCGGAGAGACGTCCTGGGTCAGCGGAGCCTCGGTGATCAGCGGATGGGTGAGAGGCCTCCAAGGCCGTTTCCACAAAAGTTCAAGCACGCTGTTGTTTATTTCTGAAACCCACAGGGCCCCAACGTGACTAGTCGAAGACATCGCTTAAAAGATTCACTGGCCAGTTGAATAGTACCCGGGTACCATAACACACACATACACTCACAATTCGGGACTTAACCTGTTCGGGACTCACTCCCTAGTATCCGAAAAAGGGGAAAAAGATTCGCATCTAGTTTTATTTTTCGCTGCGCGTTTCTCGTAATTACGAAGCATTGTATTTTTTTCTGCTCGGTCGCGTTTTCCAGAAATACGAAGTCTCGCATTTCTTTTTCCCGCTGCGCGTTTAACGCAATACGAAATACTGTAAATATATCTACGAACACCGTGTCTTATTTTATGCCTTTTACTTCAGTAAACTATATAATTTATAAAATCCACAACGGTGCTGGAGTATATTTATTACCTAGTGCGGGGAGACTGACCCGTGGTTCATTTTCAGCGGCTCCTCCGGGAGTGAGCGCTACACAATCACTGCTGAGTAGAAGACCTAATTATAGGAAATGGTTAATACTATCTTTATTAATGAAGCCATATATCCCAATAGTCCATATATCAATGTCAGAGGCATCATATCCTAATAGTTGAATTGTTTCTCAAACATATGTTAGCAACCAAGCAGCAAATAATTTAGACAATGGAAAACAAAATAAAAAAAAACCCTCTCATCATTGTTACACAGTTATAATCACAGGGCTTGAGTCGAGCGGGAACGCTGTTCCCACACTTCTCCCACAGCGGGAACGCTGCGGGAACGCAGCGTTCCCGCTGTGGCCCGAGCCCGAACGCTTTAGCAGGCGGCCGCCGCACATTGCCTGTGGCCGCGTGCTTCCTATTAGAACGGCCGGTGACCAGAAGTGGAGCCGCTCGCCTGGCTGTTTCATAGATCCCAGGCGAGCGGCTGCACTTCCTGTCAGCGGCCGCTGAAGCAGGAAGCACGCGGCCGCCGGCAATGTGCGGCAGGAGCAGCAGAGGAGCAGCAGAGGTGAGCTGGGCTGGGGGCAGTATCCATGAGACCTGGGGGCAATATCCATGAGACCTGGGGGCAATATCCATGAGACCTGGGGGCAATATCCATGAGACCTGGGGGCAGTATCCATGAGACCTGTGGGCAATATCCATGAGACCTGGGGGCAGTATCCATGAGACCTGGGGGCAGTATCCATGAGACCTGGGGCAATATCCATGAAACCTGGGGGCAATGTCCATGAAACCTAGGGGCAATATCCATGAGACCTGGGGGCAGTATCCATGAGACCTGGGGGCAATATCCATGAAACCTGGGGGCAATATCCATGAAACCTGGGGGCAATATCCATGAAAGGTGGGAGCAGTATCCATGAGACCTGGGGGCAGTATCCATGAGACCTGGGGGCAATATCCATGAAACCTTGTGGGCATTATCCATGAGAGCTGGGGGGGCATTATCCATGAGAGCTGGGGGGGCACTATCCATGAGAGCTGGGGCAATATATACCCACATGAGCTGGGGGCAATTATATCCATGTCAACTGGGGGCAATTATATCCATGTCAACTGGGGAAAATATATCCATATAACCAGTGCTGTGCATATTATTCTTGGGGTTCAGTGAGTGCTGTGTATATTATTATGGGGGCTCAATGCTGTGCATGTTATTATGTTATTCTTGGGGCTCAGTGCTGTGTATATTATCCTGGAAGCTCAGTGCTGTGTATATTATTCTGGGGGCTCAGTGCTGTGTATGTTATTCTGGGGGCTCAGTGTTGTGTATGTTATTCTGGGGGTTCAGTGTTGTGTATGTTATTCTGGGGGTTCAGTGTTGTGTATGTTATTCTGGGGGTTCAGTGTTGTGTATATTATTCTGGGGGTTCAGTGTTGTGTATATTATTCTGGGGGCTCAGTGCTGGGTATGTTATTCTGGAGGCTCAGCGCTGTGTATATTATTCTGGGGGTTCAGTGCTGTGTATATTATTCTGGAGGCTCAGCGCTGTGTATATTATTCTGGGGGCTCAGTGTTGTGTATGTTATTCTGGGGGTCCAGAGCTGTGTATATTATTCTGGGGGCACAGTGCTGTGTATATTATTCTGGGGGTCTGTGCCTGGATATATATATACAGTTGTGTTCAAAATTATTCAACCCCCACTGAAATTTAGTGTTTTGGCCAGTTTGACATTGATTTTGATCATTCGGTCATCTTGCTTACAATTAAATCAAAGAGGCACGTGTAGGTCAGACAAATATAACATAACATTTATAATGAAATAACCACAAATGTCTTTTCTGTGCTCACATCATTATCAGTTTTATTCAACCCCCAAGTGACATTCAATCTTAGTACTTAGTACAACATCCTTTTACAGTTATAACAGCTTTTAAACGTGAAGCATAGCTTGACACAAGTGTCTTGCATCGATCTACGGGTATCTTCGCCCATTCGTCATGGGCAAAAGCCTCCAGTTCAGTCACATTCTTAGGCTTGCGCACTGCAACTGCTTTCTTTAAGTCCCACCAGAGGTTCTCAATCGGATTTAAGTCAGGTGACTGCGATGGCCACTCCAAAATGTTCCAGCCTTTAATCTGCAACCATGCTCTAGTGGACTTGGAGGTATGCTTGGGATCATTGTCCTGTTGAAAGGTCCAAAGTCTCCCAAGCCTCAGGTTTGTGACGGACTGCATCACATTGTCATCCAATATCTCCTGGTACTGAAGAGAATTCATGGTACTTTGCACACGCTGAAGCTTCCCTGTACCTGCAGAAGCAAAACAGCCCCAAAGCATGATTGACCCCCCGCCATGCTTCACAGTAGGCAAGGTGTTCTTTTCTTCATAGGACTCCTCCAAACATAGCGTTGATCCATGGGCCCAAACAGTTCTAATTTTGTTTCATCAGTCCACAGAACACTATCCCAAAACTTCTGTGGTTTGTCCACATGACTTTTGGCATACTGCAGTCGACTCTTCTTATTCTTTGGAGACAGCAAGGGGGTGCACCTGGGAGTTCTGGCATGGAGGCCTTCATTACGCAGTGTGCGCCGTATTGTCTGAGCTGAAACTTCAGTACCCACATCTGACAAATCTTTTCTCAGTTCGTCAGCAGTCACACGGTTACTTTTCTCCACTCTACGCTTCAGGTAGCGCACAGCAGTCGAAGTCAGCATCTTCTTTCTGCCACGACCAGGTAGCGTTTCAACAGTGCCTTTGCCTTGAATTTGCGAATGATGCTTCCTATGGTCTCTCTTGGTATGTTTAACATCTTTGCAATCTTCTTATAGCCATTGCCCTTCCTGTGAAGAGTAATCACCTCTTCTCTTGTCTTCCTGGACCATTCTCTTGACTTCACCATGTTTGTAACCACACCAGTAAATGTCTAGAAGGAGCTGAGTATCACAGTCATTTTAAAGCTGCCTAATTGGTGCTTATTATGCTTTATTGCTGCTCCGTGACATCCACAGGTGTTTTCAATACCTGATTGAAAACACTTGAATGAACCTCTGTTCTTCAGAGTGGTAGTCTTTAAGGGGTTGAATAATTGTGTCAATGAAGAATTCACAAAAGAAACATTTACTACTGTATTACAAAACCAATTGATGTCATTTTAGTTGCATATGGTTCTTTAAAAAGTCCTTGTAGGATTTCATTCTGAATACAATTACAAATGTACGCTAAATACCCTAAAACCCTTTACAGCATTGGGGGTTGAATAATTTTGAACACAACTGTATATATATAATATATAAAATGCGTTAGTCCAGTTGCCACAATCACAAGTATACCTGTACGTAGTGATACCTTTCACTGATCAGTATAGTTTCCTGTTTACACTCTTGAAAGCTTGTCTTTTAAATGTAAAGTTAACCCAATAAAAATGGTATCACCAGGGCCGTCTTTAACGCGGGGCAAAAGGGGCAGCTGCCCCGGGCCCAGTCATTGCTGAGGGGCCAAAGCAGCTGCCCCTTGGGCCCGCATAAATGCCTATCACCGAATCCGACTTGTTAATTTTCAACTCCGGTATGAATCCGGTGCTGATTTTACACGAAGTCCGACTGTCACACTGCGCTGCGGGCCCCCTGCCTGTCGTCACCATCTGACTGACTGAGTGAGGGGCCGTGCTGCTAGCTGCTGCAGCGTGCGTGCCTCCCAGTGAACACTCACGCTGTATTGGCGCCGCCCTCGTACCTACCACGTGACGCGAGGCGTCGCGCAGGTGCAGCACATCCCCGCACGTCTCACTGGTGGCTGCACAGCACAACGGAGGAGGCCAGCAGCCGCTCAGCCAGCCCATTACTCGCAGGAGTCAGACTCTGAAGACCATAGTGCCGCCGGGTCTAGAAGGATTCCCTGCAAAAGGCAGGCCAGCACACTATTTCTCGGTCAGTTGTTAACAGGCAGCGATTTTATTATTATGTATGTCAGTCTTCAATAATTTTAATGCTTCTAATCGCTTGACCAGATTGTATATACTGGTGCTAGAGGGCCAGCATTTGATTAAAATCTTTGTAATTGGATATCGGAAATTATATATCCAATATATATGTTTGTATATGTTTTTTGTTTTAAAGTTAATTAAGAGGAAGGAGGACTGTAATGGATGAGGGCCGGCAGATGAGGAGACACAATGTAGGCCCTTGGGGAGGGGGGTTGAATAAATTGATATATTGGGGCTTGGAGGGGTGAATAAAGTGATATACTGGGGCTTGGAGGGGGATAAATTGATATACTGAGGCTTGGAGGGGGATAAATTGATATACTGAGGCTTGGAGGGGGGATAAATTGATATACTGAGGCTTGGAGGGGGATAAATTGATATACTGGGGCTTGGAGGGGTGGATAAAGTGATATACTGGGGCTTGGAGGGGTGGATAAATTGATATACTGAGGCTTGGAGGGGGGATAAATTGAATTACTGGGGCTTGGAGGGGGGATAAATTGATATACTGGGGCTTGGGGGGAATAAATTGAAATACTGGGGCTTGGGGGATGTGGATAAAGTGATATACTGGGGCTTGGAGGGGGGATAAATTGATATACTGAGGCTTGGAGGGGGGATAAATTGATATACTGGGGCTTGGAGGGGGATAAATTGATATACTGGGGCTTGGAGGGGCGGATAAATTGATATACTGGGGCTTGGAGGGGGATAAATTGATATACTGGGGCTTGGAGGGGGATAAATTGATATACTGGGGCTTGAGAGGGGGATAATTGATATACTGAGGCTTGGAGGGGGATAAATTGATATACTGGGGCTTGGAGGGGGATAAATTGATATACTGGGGCTTGGAGGGGTGGATAAAGTGATATACTGGGGCTTGGAGGGGTGGATAAATTGATATACTGAGGCTTGGAGGGGGGATAAATTGATATACTGGGGCTTGGAGGGGATAAATTGATATACTGGGGCTTGGAGGGGTGGATAAAGTGATATACTGGGGCTTGGAGGGGTGGATAAATTGATATACTGAGGCTTGGAGGGGGGATAAATTGATATACTGGGGCTTGGAGGGGGGATAAATTGATATACTGGGGCTTGGGGTGAATAAATTGAAATACTGGGGCTTGGGGGATGTGGATAAAGTGATATACTGGGGCTTGGAGGGTGGATAAAGTGATATACTGGGGCTTGGAGGGGGGATAAATTGATATACTGAGGCTTGGAGGGGGGATAAATTGATATACTGGGGCTTGGAGGGGGATAAATTGATATACTGGGGCTTGGAGGGGCGGATAAATTGATATACTGAGGCTTGGAGGGGGATAAATTGATATACACTGGGGCTTGGAGGGGATAAATTGATATACTGGGGCTTGGAGGGGCGGATAAATTGATATACTGAGGCTTGGAGGGGGATAAATTGATATACTGGGGCTTGGAGGGGGAATAAATTGATATACTGGGGCTTGGAGGGGTGGATAAAGTGATATACTGGGGCTTGGAGGGGTGGATAAATTGATATACTGAGGCTTGGAGGGGGGATAAATTGATATACTGGGGCTTGGAGGGGGATAAATTGATATACTGAGGCTTGGAGGGGGGATAAATTGATATACTGGGGCTTGGAGGGGGATAAATTGATATACTGGGGCTTGGGGTGAATAAATTGATATACTGGGGCTTGGAGGGGGGATAAATTGATATACTGGGGCTTGGAGGGGGATAAATTGATATACTGGGGCTTGGAGGGGGATAAATTGATATACTGGGGCTTGGAGGGGTGGATAAATTGATATGCTGGGGCTTGGAGGGGGATAAATAGATATACTGGGGCTTGGAGGGGGATAAATTGATATACTGGGGCTTGGGGTGAATAAATTGATATAATACTGGGGCTTGGAGGGGGGATAAATTGATATACTGGGGCTTGGAGGGGGATAAATTGATATACTGGGGCTTGGGGTGAATAAATTGATATACTGGGGCTTGGGGGGTTTTAATAAATTGATATACTGGGGCTGGGGGGGGTTGAATACACGCTACACATTACAGTGAGTTATTTCTGTGGAGCTCTGAGATACGTTCATATATGCTGTTAGTTTTATTGCTGTGCAGCTCTGATACGTTCATACACCACACATTGCTGTGAGTTTTATCGCTTTGGAGCTGTGATACGCTCATACAGTGAACATTGCTGTGAGTTCTATTGCAGCAGAGCTCTGTGATACACACACATACACATACACACACATTGCACAGTACTGTGAGTTTTATTGCTGTGGAGCTCTTGAAAGTGTTGGGTAGTTATGCGGTGGGCAGGGCTTTTGGGTGGGGGGGGCCCAAGAAAATGTTTGCCCAGGGTCCAATCAATATTAAAGACGGGCCTGGGTATCACCACGCACTGCTATACTCGTGATATATATGTAGTGCTCACTCCCGGAGGAGCCGCTGAAAATGAACCACGGGTCAGTCTCCCCGCACTAGGGAATAAATATACTCCAACACAGTTGTGGGTTTTTATCATTTAAATAGTTTACTAAAATATTTGGCAGATGTTGGGATACGGTATTCACAGATATTATTACAGTACTTTCGTATTTCGATAAAACGCGTAGCGGAAAAGAAACGAAACACGAGGCTTCGTATTTCGGAAAATAAAATATTCGTAACCGAACATAAAAGAAAATACAATTGCACGAATATTCGGAAAAGGGACACGTAGCGGAACCCCAGAATATACAATCACTTCGTATCACGGTAACCCCGCAGCGGAAAAGAGAAAAATATATTCGGAACGTATCTTTAACCCCCGTTCCGATTCGTAACAAAATGAGTCCTGCACAGGTTAAGTCCCGGAATGTAAAAGGTGTGTATGTGTGTAAGGTACCCGGGTACTGTTCAACTGCCCAGTGAATTCACTTAAGAAATGTCTTCGACTAGTCAAGTTGGGGCCCTGTGGACTTTAAAGAGAAAACAGCAGCGTGCTCTTTGTATTATAAACGGCCTTGGAGGCCTCTCACCCATCCGCCGGTTGCTTTAGGCTCCGCTGACCCAGGACGTCTCTCCGCTGGATTTTTGACTGGGGATACTAGCGGCCGGATCCGTTGTCTGACTTCCCGTAGCTTGTCCACGACTTTTCCTCAGCTCACCGCCTGCTCTCTGTACCCGATCAACTTGCGGTGACTCCTTACTCGAGGTCTCCGGTTGGTTCTATCTGCAGCAACTCTGCAACTTGGAGGGCTCCTTCTCTTGCGACTGAATGACCCGGTAACAGAACTGACAGGTCTCACTTGCTCTCCGCCCTAGGTCCTCTCACAAAGTATGGCACTGCGTCTGCTCTCTCTCGTTCCCTGGCGCGCTCTGGCGCGTTCTCCACGAGGCAGAGGATGTAAGTGTCCAGTCCCCACCCACTTCCTGTCTTCTTGCAAAGCATGCCGGGCATTGTAGTCCCAATGCCCAATGTCTCTGATCGCGATAGTCTCCATCTTGTGGCCAAAAATAGGTACTGCCACAGCAAGATTTTAACACAGCGCTACATATATATATATTTTCTTAAGGTAATGGGGGTTGTGGAATTCGTGGGTGAGTTCCCTCACTTTTTTTCCCAGGACTTGACCCCTGTAATAATCATATATAAATATGCTGAGATCAAATCAAGTCATACACTGCTCCATATGGAAAGAGCTAGATCAGATGGAACATGTCATGCTTGATTTGTTACCATCTTCCAACTGTTATTAAATGACCATATGCCAGAAATGAGGCTCATATTGCTTTTAATCCACTAAGCAGACCATATCAGACACTGACCGTGTAAATAAACACAGAATTACCTAGATGACACCAAATGGCCATATGGATGCAATAGCAGAAGCGACATAACATTTATATAGACAAGCAACAAAAATGCGGAGTTTACTCAAATATGAAAAAGGGAAGAAACAGAGTAGGATCCAAAAATCATGTAGTTTACTAAAGGGTTGACAGACCTCTATTACAGAAAGTTTAGAGACTAGGGACCCTATTACGTAGTTGGTGCTAACTTAGGCTAATGTCAGACTAACGCAGTCAG
This sequence comes from Leptobrachium leishanense, assembly GCA_009667805.1. NCBI lineage: Eukaryota > Metazoa > Chordata > Amphibia > Anura > Megophryidae > Leptobrachium > Leptobrachium leishanense. The sequence goes on from CM019064.1 coordinate 198,991,859, forward strand.
AGCGCACTCTGCGTGCGTGCACAACGGACGGACGTACTGACAGAAGATACTGTAGGCACCACACAGTTTGTTTTTGTTGACGGACGTAAAAAAAAAGGGAATTATGGGAAACAAAATTAATATGAAAAATGCAAAAAATTTGAAAAGGACATGAAAAGCCATTTTGTGCGTCAAGGTGCTGGACTTCGCAAATGCGCTGTGTCTGACATCTCATCACTCACACAGAATGCTATGCGAACGTGGCGCACTCTTCGCGTCCGTCTAGCGGTTTTACTTGCTTGCCTAACTTGCCTCCGTTTGCCAAATGCGTTTTGCGTGCGCAGCTAACGCGCTGCCCCGAGCATCCCCTCCTGAAGTCCATAGGACTTCATTGAGGCTTCGACTGCTGGGCCACAAGACCTGCAGGATCTCGCCTCTCCCAAGATCCTGCAGGTCTGCCAAGTGATCACGGAGGGAGACTGGGGACTTTTTTCCCCAGTTTCACCTTTGCTCCTGGCGGCCAGAAGAGGCCGTTCGGGCCGCCATTCTCAGCCACGGAAAGAGAGGCGAGTATCTGATTTTTGGAGGTTTTTTCAACTGGTGCTGACTGATTCCACAGAAACTGTGAAGACCTGTGTGCTTCGTGAGGCAGCCAAGGGCAGGAGCAGGTGTGGGGAGTGTGGTGGGGACACACCAGACACCGGCTGTGCCACCGGACCTGTGAATGGCACATATGCTTCGTCCCCCAGGAGGTCGAGGACGGATTATGTACTGTCATAATTGTAGTAGTCCTCCTGGGGGTGCACAGGAGACACAGGGCAATGTGGTGGTAGTAATGGTGTACCTGTAAAAAAAAATTGAAAGAAGCTAGCAAAGCTAATTTTTAGTTTACAATACTTCTAGATTACAGTGGTCCTACCTTGGGCCGCAGGATGTTTTTGGACTACATCTCCCATGATGTTCTATTGACCAAATGAGTGGCTGAGCATTATGGGATATGTAGTCAGAAAACATCTGAAGGCCCGGGATGCAGAAAACTGATTAAATATAGCAATGCATTACTCACACTGGGGTCTTGCAGACCTTGCTCCAGTGTCCACTCCACCTTCGATCTCCTGCACTGCAACATCGGATATGCAGTGTTTGAATATCCTCTCACCTGGTGAAGACGTACACCGTTAGGGGCCCTCCTTGCCTCATTATGCTCCCTTGCCATTTTCGCCTTCAGCTCCCTCTTGCAGTTGTGGTAGCTGTGCTTCATGGACTGCAGGCTACTGTTACTCCCCAGTGCACAGACAGCCTGGCGTACCTCACTCCATAAGTGGAGGTGCAGGTGCCCAAACAGGGACGAGTCATCCAATTGGTGTGCCCTCTGCAGGTACGCCTCAATAAGCACTACCTTTCCTCCAGAGTGTACTTCTCCTACATGATCCATCCTCTAGAGGAGATGGGACTCCTGTGTCTTGGAGTGTGACTGGGCCCTGTCTTCCTACTGTGTCCCTTGCACAGCAGCTGTCCCTTCACTGGATTTGCTTGCCTCGCTCTACTACCCTCCCTCACACCTCCATGCCAACTCTTGCTGTCACTCCTACGACTCCACGCATCCTCACCCTCCACTTCCTGCCACCACTACTCTAACCCTCAGGCCTCCATTCCACCTCACCCCTCCTCTCACCCTCACCTCTTCAGCTAACCCTCTCAGCTCCATCTTAACTATCCTCTCACTCTCACCTCTACGATGCATCTCAACCCCCTTCTCTCCCGCACTCCTCCACTCCCTGACACCACTCCTCTCACCCTCAACTTTACCTTGCCCCTACATCCAAACACTTTTCCCTCTCTAGGTCTCTCCTAAACTCCTCTTCCGCCTCCATCCATCTCCTTTCCCAACACCCGCCTTCAAAAGAGACAGGGTAGAATACACGGGATAAGAGAACGCAATGGATACAAGAGGGGGGTAAAGTATGTATTTTGACAGATATGTGGGTGGTGTGTAGCGATGTATAGGCCTCTGTATATGCGACTATGTGTGAAGTATATTTATCCAGGTAAAGTATCCATGTAATTGGGCAGACTAGATGGGCCGAAAGGTTCTTATCTGCCGACATTTTTCTATGTCTCTATGTTTCTATGTAAAATGAAGGGTTAATTTAACATGTAATACTTAGTAACAAGGGTAAGAACAGACAGTAACTAGGGATGCACCAATGCCATTTTCTTAAGACCAAGTACCAATACTTTTTTCAGGTACTCACCAATATTGATTACTGATAATTTCATACAGTATAATGTCTGGGACCTCTTTCCAATAAATAATTTAGGATTTTGCTGAAAGCCTGTCCAATTTATGTTAATATTGAAATGAATGGCCAGACACCGCATTTACTCACCACTGCACAGGTCTGCACACACCCTGACCACACATACAGACACCAGAACGCTCTCTCTTTCTCTATATATATATATACTGATCAGTAAGCATCCAGACCTGAGTAAGAGAGGATAGACTCTCGAAAGCTTGTCTTCTAAATGTAACGTTAGTCCAATAAAAAAGGTATCACTACGTACTGCTATACTCGTGATTATATATATATATTAGATAAAAAACAGGAACTGCTATGCACTCAAGCCTCTGTATTCTCAAAATTCGCCCGGTGCCTGCCACTTGGTTGCAAGTTATACGTACCGAAAAAGACAAATTGCGGCGGCACTCCAGGACTCTTTAGAAAACTTTATTTATGACACGAGGGTCAACGTTTCAGCTCCCGTTCGGAGCTTTCCTCAGGACAGCATAAACATAATATATACAATGTGATACACATTCAGCGCTGTGGAATATGCTGGAGCTTTATAAATAAAGAATAATAATAATAATACACATATTTATATAAAACAAGACACATTAACTCACCCCTCCCTCATACTGTGGCGTTCCTCGCTTCTCAACGCGCATGCGCGCGTGCGTCCCCATCTCGCCGGGGTGATGTATCGGGTAACCACAGCAACGAAGCACGCCAGCAGCCCAGGCACACCCTCCTCCGGATTGTAGAGTCTCTACCCATCTATAAAGGCGCTCGTGAATCTATCCCCTTTTAAGTGGGGTAGCGCGTTGCATAGTCATAGTGACTAAGGATTCGGTATGATGCTTCATTACACCCAGTGGCACACAAAAACAATTCCCATATGTAGCATCTTAAAGGAAATGGATATTTTAGCACAAGCAGTAGACTTCTTTCCAAGGCCAGTTTGCCGGGCTAAGAAAGCCAGTACATACAATAATGCTTATGGCTACATCAGCGATGTCTTTCCAAAATGTAGCACATGTCACATGATCAACAGAAGCAGTAGAGTTAACCAAATTTCTAATAACAACCTGCGTTAGAACATAGAATATACTATCTTTTCGTTCAATCCCTCTGGTGAAACAGTGCGCAAACGATGAATAACAGTATGTTTCTTTACGTATCAACATGTGTCCGCGATCCCCTCCTCTGCGTGGTACAGGGATGTGATCTATTGCCATAAATTTTAGAGAGGTAAGGGGATGATTTAGTTCAAAGAAGTGGCGGGCAACCGGTTTGTCCGACTTGCCATCTCGGTATGCTATACGTATGTTGGACCCGTGATTTCTAATACGTTCACAAAGTGGCGTTACCGTTTTGCCCACATATGCAAGACCACACGGACATGTAATCTTGTATATTACATGATCCATTTTGCACGTTATACTGTAACGTATTTTGAACACTCTACCCATATGGGGGTGAGCAAATGTTTTAGATGGGATCATGTGTCCACATGTGACACACCCTAAGCATCTTTTGCACCCGGTATTATCAAATCCACTGGGAGATGGTGTATAGCTATGTACGGGGTTGGTTTGAACCACCATGTCTTTTAGATTTCTACCTCTTCTATAACAGAACATCGGCTTGTGTTTAAAAACACTTGGCAGCGACAGGTCATGTTCCAAGATATGCCAGTTCTTTTTTACTATTGAGGTCAAGCCATTCGTAGCCGTGTTGAATTGCAAGGGAAATCTGAGTCTAGTACTGTTCTGTACTCTATTTCTTTCAGGTTGTCGTACCCGTCTGATTGCAGCATCTAGGACCTTGACTGAATAGCCCCGTTCTCTGAACTTTTTATACATATCTTGTAGTTGTTGATCACAATTATGTTCCTCAGAGTTATTACGACATACTCTGAGGAATTGCGCATAAGGTAGTGATTTTTGTATATGCTCGGGATGTGCAATTGATGCATGTAGGAGAGAGTTTCTGTATGTAGATTTCGAATATAATGAGAACTCCAACTTGCTGTCTTTCACATAAATTTCAACATCTAGGAATTTAATCCTAGACTCACTTGCTTGTAAAGTGACTTCCACTGTGGTCACATGACCTGCTCAGCCCTATATATAGGGCCAGCAGTGCACTTGCTCCCTGGGTCAGGATAGATCTTTACATATTGGCCTTGGATTTGTCTGTCTGTACCCTGTATCTTGCATATGATATTATGTGTATGACCCTTTGGCTTCGCTCTAGATTATTCTCCTGTCTGTACCCTGTAGCTTGTATATGATAATCTGTGCATGACCTATTGGCTTCGCTCTAGATTATTCTCCTTTTTGTACCCTGTATCTTGTATTTGATCCATTGGCTTCGTTCTAGATTAATCTCCAGTCTGTTCCTTGAACTCTGTATTAATGCAGGTACCTGTGCATGACTTTGGCTTCGCTCTAAGATTACTCTCCTGCCTGTACCCTGTACCGAGCTTTTGATACTTCTTATATGCCCTGGTTTCACTTGGATTACTTTTTCCTGTTCCCTGGAATCTGTATTTTGGTATACCTGTGTATATCTTTAGGTTTTGGTTTATGTGTATTTAGCAAGCTGCAAATTATAGTTAGTTGTAGAGGCCAACATAGAAGGACCTCAGTCAGGGCTTTAGGGTCAGTCTGGTTGTATTGCACCTTCCGTGTGCTTGCATGCTTAGATCAGTTATTGTGTTTACCCTCAGCCCTGTAATCTGTTTTAGTTCAGAAATCTTACCCAGTGCAGGGCTCCCCCTTGTGTCCGTTCGCTGCACTCTTTTGTTTCTGAGTTTAGTTGTGTGTGGTGGATCTTGCATTATGCAGCAGACCGCAAACCTGCCTCAAGGGCTTAATACTATGCAGCCTAAAGGGCCCCCCTTACCATCCATAGGGGGTGATCGTGACAACAGCCATGGGCAAAAGTTTTGAGAATGACGCAAATATTAATTTTCACACAATCTGTTGCCTCGGGTCCCGGGGTACTGACGTCATTGCACAGTTGCAACATTTTGGACCCCTCTCCCTCCCTATCAGAAGAAGTTAAAGAAAAAAGAGAGGCATCGTTGGAAAGTTTAAAGTGTGACCTTTCCAGCGATTCCTCTCTTTAACCCCTTAGCCACCGGTCTGCAATCTGGCGCCATCTTGGATGGCGGCCAAGCCACTAGGGCCTCCCCACCCACTGACGTCTTTGCACATGTGCGCAATGACGTCATCTAGAGTATTAACCCCTAGCTGCCAAGGGGTTTTCCTATGGTGGAGATAGGGGGGTCCAAATGACCCCCCTATCTCCCAATCGGTGGCAGGTAGAGGATCATGTCTGGTATCATTGTAATGACCAGAGTATGGCCATTCCAATGATGCCAAACATGACCAGGTTACAAGTAAAAAAATAAATTTAAAAAATAGTTTTTCTTCTTTTCTTTTTTTAAATTTATTAATGCAGCATTATTGTTCACAATTTTAATGTGAACAATGATGCTGCACTAACGTTTGTTTTTTCAGTTTCTAGCTAAAATCGCGTGTTTTCCCATAAAAATAAAGTAATGGGTTCCCATTTCTAATTTTTTTAACAAGTGTACCCCATAGAATATATAACCACAAAAACTTGGATGATAAAATGTGCAAAAAATTATTTTACACTCTGTAAAAGTGAAATGGTCTAGCAGTGAAGGGGTTAAGCTAGAATAACAGACTGGAAGCATTAAAAGGAGGGAGGTGCTTCAAATCATTGTTCTTCCTCTGTGAGCCATGGTTACCTGCAAGGAAACATGTGCAGTTATCATTGCTTTGCACAAAAAGGGATTCACAGGCAAGGATATTGCTGCTAGTAGGGATGAGCCAAACACCCCCGTGTTCGGTTCACATTCGAACTCGAACAATTTTAAAAGTTCGAGTTCGAACTCGAACACGAACCGAACTCAATGCAAGTCAATGGGATTCGATAGTTCGATTTTTAGAGTACCCTTCAAGAGGGCATATATGCAAGATATTTGCCATAAAAGGTGTATGGGGGTCCGGGTAGTGCCCTGGGGGACAGGAAACAAGGACAAAACGTTTTAAAAAAAACGTTTTTAAAGGAAAAGTGAGTTTTCCATGAAATAAGGGTTAAAAATAAAAACGAAAAATTCCTTCAAATATCGTGCCTAGGAGGTCCCCATAACCTGTCTGTGAAGTGGCGGATTTGTAGGATGTATAGAACTATTTAAAAACAAAAAAATGACATTTCAAATAACGGTAAATGCTTTTTCTTTAATCTATTCTTAAACAACTGCTTGGGGCAGAAGCCTGTATGAAAAGACATTTTAGGATGCGCAGAACAAGTTTAGTGATTTTTTGGCTAAATTATGGTGAAACATATGCAGGCTTTGGATGAAAGTAACAATAGGTGCTTTAAAATTTGGCCTTTAGTGTCGGCAACAGTGCCTTCACACCGTAACCCTTTTGTGGTATTGTGGAAGAGTGCAGGGGTGGACCATGCCGTCAAATATTACAATGATATGAATCTGGTACACGTGTCAGTGGCAGTGCACCCAAATATTACTGCGCTATAGTGTATGGCAGGATGGAAGGGCACCAGCAGTAACAAGCAGCGGAATATACCAGACAGGTGCACAGAGCGAGAGTAGTTGTTATAACAAAACCGGGTCAACAACGTTTAGGCAATAGTACTGCGCTACTGTATATGGTGAGAATTGGCGTACACCAGTAGCAACAGGAGGCAACCAGAACAGGCAGGGAGTACACAAAGAGAATATTCAAATGGCAGGCAAAGCTGGCAATAGATCGGGTCCTCAGAACAAGCAGGGTCAGTAACAAGTATACAAACTGATTCGGTAAACTAGCGATGCGGGAATGAAACTCCACGGCAAGGCAAGGTGTACAGCGCGTGCTCCTGATTTAAAGGTCCCGGCGGCTCTGCGTCATCACGCCGCACCCTGCCCCCTGATCACTCACAGCTGCGCCGGGTGCCACCAGAGCTCCTGGCATTCGGCCAGCTGGAGGCACCATGCATCCGGGGGCCCCCCGATCGCCACCCGGGGCCCTGGATGTCACAATATTACAATCCAAACGCAAACGGGTTAAGTAACCAAATTTGTAAGAAGAATAATTAATGCAACATATGAATCATCACACTGCTGGGCAACACCTTAAGGCCCGGTTCACACCTAAGCGTTTTACAGCGCGTTCCTGTACGCTGTAAAAGCATAAACAGGGAAATCCCATTATTTGCTATGGGACCCGTTCATACCTGGGTGTTTTACAGCGCGCAGGAACGCGCTGTAAAACGTCCTACGCCCAAAGAAGTACAGGAGCTTCTTTGGGGCGTATTGCAGTGTGGTCACTCTGCAATCTATGGCCGTGAACGCGCTGCAATGCGCATTCGCATGTTTTTTACGTTTGCGCGATACACGCGTTAAAAAACGCACATATTGCGCGCGGAAAAAAAACGCAAGTGTGAACCCAGCCTTACAGTATAATTAATGCAGCATATGATTCCGCACACTGCCGGGCAGCACCTCTACAGTTTATGGGTCCAAGAATCAGGTGAGTATTAGAAAGAAAAAAAAGGTTTTATTTTATGTTGCAGGGGACATTTAAAAATGTCCTCGGATTTTATTTTTTTTAAAAATGTGTCGCCTTACCTTAGCCTGGTGGTCAGTGGGGGCTCCCTGGATCCTGGTTGGGCGGAAGGGGGGGTCTGCTGTGGCTCCCTCCCTGGAGTCCCTGCGCCACCTCTCTGCCACATGCACCCTGCAACCTGGATCCTGGTTGGGCGGAAGGGGGGGTCTGCCGTGCCTCCCTTCCTGGATTTCCTGGATTCCCTGCGCCCACTCTCTTTTTTTTTTTTTTTTTTTTTTTTTGCATTCGCCAAATCTGTTTATTTTTTTTTTGAATTCAAAGTTTTTATTTTGTAAATAACGAAAAGGTCACAGGTTGACCGGCAATATTGGCCTCGCAGGGCCACAGAGACTCACATAATATCACATACACGAAAGGGTTCAGCTATAATAGGTAGAACAGCAGGAAACACGACATCAAAGGGCCATCAGAGCATACATAAGTAACGAAAAAGACACCAAAGGGCTAAAAGAAGTCGTCTGCTTAGAAACGTGAAGTTAAAAATAAAAAAAAAAAAATAAAAAAATATCGAGAGGAAAATAATAGACAAGCGAAAAATCTGTTATAGGCTTCCATGAAAATAGTGTCTCTAAGTGATCTCTGATATACAGCAGGCAGGGTTACGTTAAGGTTTTCACATGACATAATAAGAGATATATCAGGTAAAACCACATAGGGTCATCACAAGAAACTGCACGTATACAGAAACAGCGTATCGATCCTCCAGAAAATGCAAAAATACAAATAGGAAGGACAGGAATCATAGAATAAAAAGACAAATGAAACATTTAAACCCTCGTAAAAGAAACTAAAACTAAAAGGAGGGGAGATCAGAAAAGGCTAGCACCCCAACATCCCAGGGGTAGGAACGAAAGAGAGCTATATAGCGTTCCGGCCCCTAACCCGGGTCTAGAGATTCATGGGAAGACCCTCCGTGATCCAGGCCAGGTGTCGCTCGGGGAGGGGAGAGGCCCAAGGACCCCAGCAGATGCCATGCCGCCGCTGGAGTAGACACCAAATGTGGCACGTTATCATGGCAGATATGCATAGATCCCGCCACCCCCCAACGGTATCGAATCCCGCTGCTCCTCAAAAAAGCGGATATCTCCCGAAATTGCCTCCGGGCAACGAGTGTCAAGAGCGGAAGGTCATTAAAGAGAGTCAGATAGTGGTCCCCGAAAAGTATCGGAGCCCGGGCAACCGGTTTTGACATCAGCTTACGTTTGTCCGACTCCTCCATGGCAATCGCGAGCACGTCTCGAGGGGAATCCGCTGGTGCTGTCGCAGCTTTCCGTAGTCGCGCAACATGTCGAAAGAGAGGGTTAGACCCTGTCGGAGCCCCCAGAACGTGTAGCGTAAATTCGTTAACATACGGCAACAAGGCATCTGCAGCGATCGTCTCCGGGATCCCTCTGATCCGCACATTCCTCCTGCGGTGTCGAACCTCTGCAGCCTCCACCGCGCCGGTGAGCAGGGTCACCTGTTGTTGTAGGGCCTCCACTTGCGGCGCAATGAGGGCCTGAGCCGCCACAACTTCTTCAACCGGGACTCAACAGTTGTCAGCCGCCCCTTAATGGTCACCAATTCTGTCCTCATGGTCTTGAAATCTGCACGCCACATCGCTCTCATTTCCTCCATCGACTCTCTTAGCAGGCGCCGCATATCACTTTCTGTGAAGGGCAGTAAACCACGAGCGACCTGGGACGTAGCATCTTGTGTCTCACCTTGCTCGGAAGCCACTGCACATATCGCTCCGTGTGTTGAGGGGCCAGATCCGACCGACTGTTGTCGCACCTTAGCCGAGTCCCGGGGTGACCTTCGGGCAGCTGCAGAGGCCTCCGACCAGTACGGATCCTCGCCGTCAGAAGAGCTCATCGTGGGAGACAGGTAAGTACGTGGAGCAGCCTGCTGTTTTCGTCTGCTTTCTCCCAGAGATTCTCGTATGTCCCTCTGCCGGGGCTCTCCGGTGGCTGGGCTTTTTTCCGGATTTCCTCCCCATAATTGTAAAGGTATTGCGTGCAGTGCAACAGGACGGAGGAGCGCCTCAAAAATGGCCGCCAAACGTAGGCCGCACTTCGTAAAAGTCCCAAAAATGGCGCAGCAAGGGGCACAAACCGAAGTTCCGGATAAGAATGAAGGGCTAGCAGGATTCCGCCTCCCGGGGGTATAATTCTCTCGAGGGTGAGTCGCTGGAAATTGCAAAAAAATCTAAAAGTAGCTGGAGAGCGCTCGAACATGCGACTGCACCCACCGGAAGTCAGCTCCGCCCTCCCTGCGCCACCTCTCTGCCACATGCACCCTGCAACCTGGATCCTGGTTGGGCGGAAGGGGGGTCTGCCGTGGCTCCCTCCCTGGAGTCCCTGCTGCGCCACCTCTCTGCCACATGCACCCGGCTGGCCAGCCCGCACAGTCGCAGCTCTGTAATCTTGCGGCTGCATGCTCCTCAAGTCAAGGGGTCCTTGGGAGGGAGGCTCCGGCGGGCTGCCCTCTACAGTGCCTGATTTAGAAGGCCTCGTCTGCCTGATGTTTTAGCAACAAGAATGTTTTATCCCATAGGCTTCAATGTTAAAAATATTCCCGTTTTAATTCAATATCTAATAAACCATTGCTTATAATATTCTGCAGTAAAGAGTCTCTTTATTTTTAGATTTTTTTTAGGATTTTTTAAGCATTTTTTTTTTTAAAAATCAAAAAAAAAAATTAAAACTTTTGGCGAACACCCCAAAAGGTTCGAAGTTCGCGAACTTTCGAACTGCCAAAGTTCAAATTGAACTCCGAACCGATCGAACCGAACAGCTCATCCCTAGCTGCTAGTAAGATTGCACCTAAAGCAACCATTTATGGGATCATCAAGAACTTCAAAGAAAGAGGTTCAATTGTTGTGAAGAAGGCTTCAGGGCACCCAAAAAAGTCCAGCAAGCACCAGGACATCTCCTAAAGTTGATTTAGCTGTGGGATTGGGGCATCACCAGTGTAGAACTTGCTCAGGAATTGCAGCAGGCAGGTGTGAGTGCATCTGCATGCATAGTGAGGTGGAAACTTTTGGAGGATGGTCTGGTGTCAAGAAGGGTAGCAAAGAAGCCACTTCTCTCCAGGAAAAACATCAGAGACAGACTGATATTCTGAAAAAAAAATACAGGGATTGAACTGCTGAGGACTGGGGTAAAGTCATTTTTTCTGAATCCCCTTTCCAATTGTTTAGGGATGTGGAAAAAAGCTTGTTCGGAGAAGAAAAGGTAAGTGCTACCATCAGTCCTGTGTCATGCTAACAGTAACGCATCCGGAGACCATTCCTGTGTGCGGTTGCTTCTTAGCCAAGGGAGTGAGCTCACTCACAATTTTGCCTAAGAACACAGCCTTGAATAAAGAAAGGCACGAAAACATCCACTGAGAGCAACTTCTCCCAACAATCCATAAACAGTTTGGTGATGAACAAGCATTTTTTTCCAGCATGATGGAGCACCTTGCCATAATGCAAAAGTGTTAACTAATTGGCTCTGGGAACAAAACACCAAAATTTTGGGTCCATGACCAGGAACCTCCCCAGACCTTAATCCCATTGAGAGTTTGTAGTCAATCCGCAAGAGGTGGGTGGACAAACAAAAACCCAAAAATTCTTACACATTCAAAGCATTGATTATGCAAGAATGGGCTGCCATCAGTCAGGCTGTGGACCAGAAGTTGATTGGCAGCATGCCAGGGCGAATTGCAGAGGTCTTAAAAAAGAAGGGCCGACACTGCAAATATTGACTCTTTTGCATAAACGTAATGTAATTATCAAAACAAGCCTTTGCCACTTATGAAACGCTTGTATTTATACTTCAGTATACCATAGTAACATCATAAAATGAAAACATATTTTAGGTTATTTAATAGTGCAGTATATCTAACCAGGCAGATACTGTTTCAGGAAATTTCTGATCAGATCTCAATCATTTACAGCGTGTAAATTTTCCTTTTCACATTTTATCACCCAAACCTTTGTGATTATATATTTTATGGACCCTTCTTGTTAAAAAAAAATTGAAATGGGAACCTGTTACTGCATTTTTCTGAGAAAAAACACAATTTTAACCACAACTGAAAAAAAAACCACAAAAGTTTTTGCTTGCGTTTTGGAGGATGGAGTTTTATGGAGTCGGAGATACAGGGATCCAAATGCCTGTCAATGCAGACATAGTTATCCTTTCTGTGGGCCTATTATGGCGCATGGGCCTGGAGACGCTGCTCCACTAGCCCCTATGTTAATCCAGCCCTGGTCTGAACCACCACAGTGGGAGTCGATTTCAAAATCAAACAAAAGAGTTAAAACAAAGGTCAGGTGTGGATGGGTTAATGTTTAACTCATATGTCCTTCTCCTTCCATTTTAACCCTAAAGTAACCCTTCGATAAATCTGTGGCCTGCTTTCAATTCTAAATAGATTGTCCATTACAAAGTGTATAGAGGAGTGGATGGGAAGCTGTTGGGTTGTAGGCAGGAGAGAGGAGGATTCTGAGTAGAGTTGTGTGAATGAAGCAATATGAGAGGTAAACAGTTTAAGTGGTAGCCCCTATCTCTTATTAAATGTGTGTCTGGCTTTCTCTGTAGTACACACTGGCAATTATATATGCTCTTTGACATTCCTACACAATGGTGTTAACTTAACTTTCAGTGTCATAGTAATAATATTGGAAGGTATTCCTGCACTTTTTTTCTACAGTAGGAACACTGTTCCTGTTGGGTTAAGGAGAAGTCACTGAAACTCCTGATCATATGTCCATGTTTCTATATTACACACATTGAAGCATTCACAATATCCATCAGTCAGGAACAGTGAAAGCCTGAGCGTTTTTAATGTTACACACAATTTCTGGCACTCTGAAAATCCCTTTACTACACAACTAAGATTGTGGCCTCAAGCCCATACATGCCCTACACAGTTCTTCCCAATGCTTTACACATGTCGACATTGTCAACATATGGTAACAATAAATACTTTATCATAGCTGTAATAGCATGCTGAATTATTCAACTCACCGTACTATGGGATATAGTGAGGTATCCATATTTCACGCCACATTTTCTTTTCTGCCACACTTTGCGAATACTGTAAGTATGAAGGATTAAAAGGAATTCAGAATCTTAACTATAATTAAAGCTACAGAGAATATTTTAGATATGTCATGTTTTTGTAGCCTATAACCTCATCATAAAAATTATAACATGATCATCCTTACATATTAATAAACATGCTATTTTACACGCAGGCAAAACACACATGGCAACTATTATACAAAGTCATTCATATAGTTCCTGTTGAACATTTTTTTACAGATCCGATCCCAAAGTTTTTGTTATATAGACTGTATATGAATGAAAATAAATTAATGAAAGTTTCAGCACTTACTGTGGTAGGATGTGTTCAACATAAGAGGGGGTATGTTTCCTGAAACACTTTTTACTTTCCATTCATTTAAGATTTATAACAAAAGCTTTGGGTTCGGGTCTATATGGATCACCCTGTATGTGTAAACATAAACATAGTAACTCACACATATACAAATATTCCCATTAACCACATGCAAGGCAATATATTTAATGATGCTGGGGCCTAAAAAGAGAGGAAACTTATAAGGAGACCAGTGGAGATTTATGGAGAGATAGGAGTTATAGGGGGAGGTTATATAAAGAGCTAAGATTATAAGGAGAGGTTCTATGGAGAGAGGAGGAGTTATATGGAGAGACTTGTTGGCGAGATGGGAGGAGTTATAGGGAGAGGTTATATTGAGAATTGGGAGTTATAGGGAGAGGATATGTGGAGTTATATGTAGAGGTTATATGGAGATACAGGATGAGCTATAGGCAGTGCTGATATGGAGAGATAGGAGGAGTTACTGGGAAAAGTTATATGGAGAGATAGGAGGAGTTATGGAGAGGCTATATGGAGAGATAGGAGGAGTAACTGGGAGAGATTATATGGAGAGATAGCAGGGGGTGACAGGTTACCTAGCAAACGTACTTCAGATGCACATCTCTTCTAAATTGCTTCGGTCTGCTAGTGACCTCTACCTGCCTTATCTTCCTACTAGGGATGCACCGAAATTTCGGCCGCCGATATTATTGGCCAAAAATGGTGCTTTCGGACAGAAAAAAAAAAAATCGTCCGGGAAAAAAACAACAGCCGAAAATCAGCCATCCGAACTTGCTCCTGGAGGGGACTCGCCTGAGCCTGGAGACCCGGCTGAGCTGGGGACACGGTGGCCTCCAGGCTTAGATGAGCTCCCGGCTCTGCTGGGCCTCCAGGCCCAGCCGAGCCGGGAGCTCCAAGGCCAGATTTGAATGACTGGTTGGGAGGGGGGTGACACCTACATTCCCATACTTACCTACATTCACATCCCATTCTTACCTACATTTCACAAATCGATGACATCACTGGGCCAGAAGCCTTCGTGGGTCAAAGGTTCCAGCCCCGTGACACCATCCCACGACCGGCGCCTCTGGCGCGTGCTGGGCGCATGAGGGGAGCGTGAAGGAGGACTGCGCTGGAGACCGCTGGAGGATTCGGAGGCCGAAATTTCTGAATGTAGGTAAGTATGGGATGTGAATGTAGGTGTCAACCCCCAATCAGTCATCCAAACCTGGGCCCTGAAGCCCCTGGCTCGGCTGGGCCTGGAGGTCCAGCAGAGCAGGGGGCTCGTCTAGGCCTGGAGACCAGCCGAGCCTCTGGCTCAGCTGGCCACCAGGCTAGGCGAGCCCCATGCTTGGTCGGGCCTCCAGGCCCAGCCGAGCCAGGAGCCTGCCTAGTCCTGGGGGCTGGCCCAGTCCCGGACTCGGCCGACTTCCAAGCTCAGGTGAGTCCCCGGCTCGGCCGGGCCTCCAAGTCCAGGTTTGGATAACTGATTTTCGATTTTGTTCGCGGTTTTCGGGCCGAGTTCCGCCACCGTTATCGGCCAGAAATAATCATTTTGGTGCATCACTACTTTCTACCTACATATTTAAGAGCTCAGAGAGCAAGACTCCTCATATTAAGCACCAGTCCTGTAGCCTGCCCTACCTCACCCTGTCAGATTCTCTTCTAATCTTCAATCCTTAAAGCAATCACTCAAAGCCCATCTTTCAGATTAAAAATTTCTGAGCAGTTTCTCTCTCGCTTCACTTCCTCTTCCCACAACACTAGAGATTTCAAAGTCTGCTTCACACCCTATAATTCTCCTCCAAATCAACTCTAGATTTTAAACTCATCAGAGTAAGGCACTCAACTTCACTGGTTCCTGTTTTCTACATTTGTATTTTGGTTTAATTCTGTCCTATTTATTGTAAAGCAGTGCGTAAACACTTGTTCGGATGTTCTTTCCGCTCAGACGCCCGTGTGACCCCCCCCCCCACTGAGTGCACATTAGTGTACTCAGCCCTACAAAGCCTGAGCCTCCTATGAAGGATTGCGCTTTGTAGACCCATCCAACGTCTGCTGTAGAGGGAAGGATTTCAGCACGCCCGTTGTAATGTGCGATACTATTAAGCACGTTACACCATTTGGCCCTTCCAGTCGAGCCATCATAACGCTATGACGGACGCTGGGAGGAGGGGGTCACTACAGATGCACTCAGTTTATTCGTGTGACCCCAGCCTTAAAACTATAGGATTGATGATGAAAATAATAAATATGAACACCATGTGAAAGGTCTATAGTCTCACCCTTCACTCTTTTTATGCAAAAATCCAGACTTTTCTGTGCCATGCTGCTTATCACCTTGATGCTGATGCAAACTATACCCAGAATCTTTTCTGGTCAGTCCATCCTACAAAAAGACAGAGAGATGAGTGGTTATTTGAATTACATTGGTGTAACTTTCACCATACAAAGCAAAATAGCATTTACCTCCTTAGTTTCGATCTGGAGCTGTTTCTGCAGGTTATCCCGAAATTCTGAAAGCTGTTTTAATTCCTCATCCTGTGTTTGGTGGACCTTAAAAAAACAAACAGGAGAAACCGTCCTGTTGGAATAAGATTTAGTATGTAAACTATAAAATTATTGTGTCCTATTCCAACCCTGATGTTGCAAACCTAACCAGAGCTGCTGTAAAAGTAGACTTTGGGCCTTATTCCATAGCTGACAGTAAAATGGAGACGGTAAGCAAGAAATTCTGCTCCTGCCCATACATATTCCAGGGTAGGTACTTCGTTAACAACTAGCCCTGGAACGAAGTGCATTGCTGCCTGATAACCGCCGCAAGTATCGGCTCATGGAGTCTTTAGTACTCCATGGAGCCTTGGGCTTCCTGGCTGTGAGCATTGCGAGATTGCGCAGTACCGTGGAGAGCACAGCGCAGAATCACTTAACACCAACTTTGAGGATACAGCATTTCTCAGTGAAATACCGTCTCCTGGGTGGAAGCGCAAGCTACATTGGAATAATTTGCACTTTCATGTGGGGGAGAAAATTAACGTTTCCTATAACAAGTATAGGAGATGTTAATTTACAGTAACCAGACACAGGGAATTGCTACATTTGAGCCACAAGCCCAGTTTGCTGCAAGAATGGAATATAAATGCTATTCAATAACATAACTACAGGAGATGTTATTTGTAACATCTCCTTATTTGTAACATCTCATGTAGCTATTTTGTTGACATCTATTGAATAGCCCTTTAAAGGCCCTGGGAACTTTACAACAGCTCTGGTTATGTTTATACCAGGTTTAGAATACAGACCATTATCTGTGTAGAGCTCATCATTTTGCCTTGGTGAGGTCTTGTGTATCACATCTTTGGTCATGTACTAGATGCAGCTGTCAGGTGGGATCATCGGCATCATTGTCTTGTGGGTGGAATAATCTCCAAACGCGCACACCAGATTGAAGAAATGTTAAACTTAACTTAGAACTAATAAATATGCATTAATTGCACACTGTGACAAAATGATGGAATTGTATACAAGCTTGCAGAGGCCAACATGAAACAAGCACTGGTACACGATTGACATGATGAAGGGAACCATCTGGAAGCTACACTGTCATGTGGCTGTATTCAGATGTTGGACCACAGTGGCAGCCCTATAATTAGGCTAACTAAGAAGTCACCTAAGGCTTCACTCAAACAGGGGGTTCACATGATTTTGTGAAATGTCAATATGTACATGGTGTCCTCCACACAAAAACTCCTACATTCATATAAATGGTTGCCAAGCTGTATGTGCCTTCATAAAGTAAAATTAATGGAGTTATGTTCTGCAGTTTGTTTTTTTTGCCTGCCTTATCTATGAACGTTGCCTCCACCACAGACTCTAGAAGCACCTCTACTTGACCACAACAAGTAACCTTGCATGCCAGTTGGCAGATCAGGAATTACTTGATACCGAATAGCCAGAGAGAAGATAATGGCAAGGATTCTCAATTGGGAGAGATGGTTTCAGGACTGTGAGAGAGGCAGTATTGGTATTATAAAGGGAGGTATGAGGGTATTACTTCAATAGTAAGAGGAATTTCTGCCCCAGGGAGGGAACGCAGCTATAATACCAGTGCGCTTGGAAGGGGTCTAAAACAATTACATGCATGGGGTAACATGGTGGGATGGTAAACTAGAAAAATGGAGTGTGGAAACTAGAAGGGTAGTGAAATGGAGCATGAAAAAGTTGGCCAAAAGATATGGACAAGTGATACGTAGGGGACCAGGTGCAAAATCATCAGGAAGGGGATCAAAGACAATGCTGCTTTCACACATATTTGCACTTATTCACGCATGGGCTTTCTTTGTGCTCATTACAACATTTTAGCCACATTATTATGGCATTTATTGCAATACAATTTACCTGGCAATGAAACATTTTTATGTTTCTATTTTCAGTGGCTATTACATATTTAATTTTCTTACACTTATACTCCATATTCACATACCCTGCTTTCACAGCTGGAATCACACTCTAGGCTGAAAATGCAAGTTAAATCAACACTAATGTCTGCTAAAAGTAAAGATGGGTTTGTGTAGGCAAGTACATTTTGGGCTTGGCTAGTATG
The DNA here is from genome assembly GCA_009667805.1 of Leptobrachium leishanense. Classification (NCBI taxonomy): domain Eukaryota; kingdom Metazoa; phylum Chordata; class Amphibia; order Anura; family Megophryidae; genus Leptobrachium; species Leptobrachium leishanense. The sequence continues at coordinate 199,009,765 of CM019064.1, forward strand.
TTAATATATGAAATTCTGAGCCATGATCTAGATCTGTTAGGCCCACCAGTTGCTATTGGATAAAGCTTGTAGCAAAATAGCAAAGGTTAGTACTATTATTATTATTATTAATAATCTTTATTTATAAAGTTTCAGCATATTCCGCAGTACTGTACAATGGGCACAGTATAAACAGGGTTACAATGCATTAAACAACATTTTGACAAACCAGTACAGGAGGAAACGAGGGCCCTATTCCCAAGGGAACTCACAATCTAGAAAGTTTGGGGATGGAAACAGGAGGGGAGGACTGCAAGGTGAGAGTTATGGACTGCAAGGTGGGAGTGATGGACTGCAAGGTGGGAGTGATGGACTGCAAGGTGGGAGTGATTGACTGGTTGCGTCAGTGAGTTGGGTGGTAGGCTTCCCTAAATAGGAAAATCTTAAGGTAGCATTTGAAGAAAGAGAAACAAGGGGAAAGTCTGACCGTACGAGGGAGAGCGTTCCAGAGGATGGGGGGAGTGAGGGAGAAATCCTGCAGTCTATCATGGGAAGAGGTAATGCGGGGAGAAGCTAGGCACAGGTCACTGTTTGACCTTAGGGAGCGGGCTGGGGTGTATTTGGTGATTAGTGAGGACAGGTAATGGGGAGCTGAGTTAGTGAGAGCTTTGTAGGTCAGGGTTAGATTTTGAATTTAATTCTGCAGTGGATGGGGAGCCAGTGAAGGGACTCGCAGAGGGGAGTGGCAGAGACAGAGCAGCGGGTGAGGTGGATGAGCCTGGCAGAGGCGTTCAGAATGGATTATAGGGGGAGAGAGGGAGTCCAGCAAGAAGATTATTACAATAATCAAGTTGGGAGATTAAAAGGATATATGGCAAAACTCACAGTATGCAGTGAAGAAGACAATTTGTCTATGAAAGGAAGGAGACTCTCCACAGCATTTAGTCCATCCTGGAAAAAACTAATCAAAACAATATTTATAGGTGAAATTGAAAGTAACACTAAAGGAAAATAGATGGTGAGATATAGATGGAATTTGGTGAAAAGTGGATGGAACGGGGTCGCGTGCAACAACAGATAGAAACCGAGGCAATTGCAATGTAGAAAAATTGACTAGAAAAAAAACTGCAAGACTGCAATGACTATAAAAATAAATAGAAGAAGTAGAAAGGAAATTGAAAATTATATTTACTTGCGTTGAGCATGGAAGAATTTGATGAGGCACTGTAGGAAATCAGGTCCCTGTTTCACCTGCATGTCACCCAATTTGAGGAGATACTGATATAATAGAAACAGCAGAAAATATAACATTTAGAAGAAAGACCAAGAATGGAATTCAAATGAAGACCCAGATATTAAAAGAAAATGCATGAATTTGTTACTCTGAGCTCAATAAAGACTCACAGCCATACAAGACTTACTTCCAAATATTAGGTCACGTGATAAGGGGTGCAATCCCCCAATCATAAATAAAAATCTGGAGCTATCCTACATCAAAAAAGCCACAGGAACAGAAACATTGATCCATGATCCCACAAAACACTAAAGGAAACTAATATTAAAACACAAGCACTTTGTGTTTTCTGAGATTGAAGGACAGATGTTTGTGGTTACTCACTAAACCAGGACAGAGAGGAAACTGGCAGGAAATTTGCAAATTTTAGGCCAGGATGGAAAATGAGTTTGAGAATGTAACAATTCAGCTACTTCAGCATTTACTGGTCCCTTATCAATTCTCAACAATTTTTATTTTAACGAGAGAATCCAAAGACATGTTTTAATACTTTCCACGGATTTCCGAATTCTATGCAGTTACCCATTCTAGTTTATCTAGTTCTTCTCTCTGTATCATCTCTTCCAGTATCTCACCTCACATAAATGCAGCTGAAACAATTTCCGCTCTCTGTCAGTTTCCTCGTTTGCTTCTGTTTCAATACGAGGTACAGTCATGCGGTTTTTCTTCGACCTGTGAGACGACAGCGCTCTTAACGTTAGCTCGCTGTATCCATACACTGAATTCATCCTTCCCAACACTGTACCCAACCATAAATCTCCCCACCATACTCCTTAAAATGGATAACTGCCATAAATGTTTAATATTTTTGATGTTAAAAGGGATACCAGACCCACCCTAACTAGTTAAGTTAATTTTAAAGTTCGTAATGTCTACACTTCCTCTAGCTTTCCCTGGCCACAGTCACAATTTCACTGAGGAGATCTTTCCTCCAGCTTAAAGGCTGTCAGTCAGGTTCTACCGAACAGCCTTCCATGGGTTGGATCCATGTGGGTCGTACAATAACTAAGTGTAGTTTAGGGTGTCAATTGGCTGAATACCAGCTTTATGATGCTTCTTAGTTCTACGTTTGTGTTAATTGGCTGCAGCCTAGATGCCTACGCACCAATTGTCAGTGGGCCAGTTCCCACCTGCTTCCTGCAGTGAGATGTCACCCTGCTGGAAAAAGCATGACGGGAGACCGCAGTGTGGGATATAAGGTGATTATTATACTCTAGATGTAAATCTGTGTTGAGGAGGGTTAAAAAAGCAGGGTGCTAGTCAGGAGGAGTTAATACTTCACCCCTCCGGTTTTCCCCACCCCATTCCTGGCACATCAGTATTGTCCCAATCTCAATGGTTGCCAACACCATGTATTCTTACACTTTAATCTCATATTCCTTCCAGCTCCGGTCAGCCTGTTTCCGCAGCTCCTGTAGAAAGAGGCATAATGCACATAGAAAAGTCAACTGGAAACGAAAATGTTGTGACATAAAATAGGGTGTGTTTGCTTGTGTACAGAGCAGGGTTAAAAGTACAGCCTGGAGACATAAGACTCACCAATCGTCCATCTTTTAAATCTCCACGTACCAAGGACTCCAATGGGAATGATAAAATGCTGTTCAGGTTGTGCATCTACCATAGCCAACACACAATTGAACATAAAATTAAGAAATGGTACAAAGCATTATTATGTTTTCCTCCACTTTCCTAAATCCCCCTTTTTCCTCACATTTTTCCCTTTATGTACTATGTTATTTAGTTTAATTGCAGCCATATGTGAAGAAGTATGCTGTCAGCTCTACAGCGTAATATGCAGCCAGAGCTATAGAGGAGGAGGGACAAGAGAGAAGGAGAAAGAACAGGGCGGGTTGGAAAGGATCGAGTCAAATATTAAAAAAAAGAAGAAAAAAAAACATCCCACAGCCAAAATATGTTGACTCACCATAGTATTGAAGAGGGAAGTCAGCTCTCTTGAGAGAACAGATAGGTTGAGAAAGCCAGTGGATAGCTCATGGTTGTTCAAGGAGAGCTGATTACTGCCCAGAGCCTGTAGAGCATCTATATACCCCTCCTGGGCATCGACATGAGCTGTTGGGGCAAAAAAAAATAAGCCAGTCATTACTGTTTGCATTGGTATTCAGAGACAAGAGGTGGCAGAGTTACCCTACAGACAATGCACATATTTAGGCTGGTGTCAGACGACCACACTATGTGCGCCCATACTGACATGCCTCCTGGTGTCTGTTGCAAAGGGTCCGGCCACACGCTATAGCGCCCGCACAAATTGAGTGCGCTACAGCAGGCGTGCTGTGTCCATTCAAAAAGCCTCCCTGTCGAAGCGCTACGATACGCGTTCGACAGGGCTGCAAAGCGCGAAAGGTGGATCGAGCCTCGCAGCGCTGAGAGCACTAACTACGCTCAGCGAGGTGGCCAGACGGGCATCAGAGTGGAAGGAACGTCCACTCTCACGGACGTTCCTTCCGCTCGTAACAACGCTTGTCTGACACCAGCCTTACTGTACTTTTAGATGTCTTTTTGCATGTTACTACACTTAGGGAAAATTATGAAAAACTACAATGTTTGATCATCCAGTGGTAACATGTGAGCAATATTTTTACTAGCAGTTTACTGCTCAACAGGAATATGTGCCTTAATCTGGTGAATCAATCGTTCATTGACTTTGCCACGTATGTTGATTTCTTGGTTAATATGGGAAAAAAAGCAAAAATTTTTTCTACAAAAGAGGGATCTTAAAGTTGCGACAGCCAGTTTAAGGTTTACTTCGATTTTATTTAACCTTTTTTTTTATTTATGATTAAGTGTATTTTTTTTATTGCAGCTTTTGCTCCTCAACTGATACCAAAATACAGTACGAGCCCAAAATATAGAACGTGTAATCTTTAGCTAAAGCCGACAAAAAGTGCACCATGGACTTTTCACCACTTCATTAAAAAATTCAGAATTTTAATTAATTCATTATTACTGTTTGTAACATTGATGCTGCCGTGGTGAGGCGGGCAGGAAGGTCAACTGGTGTACTCACCATTCTGTATTGTTTTTCTCAACCCACCATGATAAAACATTTATTCACTATATGCATACAAAATGTGCATCTATAAACAGACACACAATAACATAAACTCACTTAGTCCTGAGGAGTGTATGTTTCTTATACTTTTCCGGATTTTGGTTAGAACCTGCAGGTTGGCTTCTAAACTCTGGAGGAGACAAACTGGTTTATCAATGGCTGTAACGGGCAACTAGATTATTAAAAATAAATCTATACGAAAGGCAAAAAAAAGGTGATTGCTAGATACTATAAAACTGCACGGCGGGAAGATGGAAAGAGAATGCAAAGTGTGATGTGGCAGAGAATAGGGGAGTACTAACAGGGCATAGACATACTGTATATAAAAGGAAAAATTCCCAGATGTTACAAAGCAGACTCCAGAAACAACGCAAGTCATTCAGAAATTTCATTGGTTTGGAATGAATTTTAACAAATAAGATCAAATTACCAGAATTGAAAGCAGTCCATTCTACAGCTTAGCTTTCCAGCCTAGGTTTTGCAGTACAGTTTCCACATCAACCAAAGATGTTTCAGCATGCTAATTTGTGGATGCAAATCATAGTTACATAGTTGTAACCAAAGCTCCCTCCATTTTTGTGACTTCTACCATCACCCCTGTGCAGTGGCGTCACTAAGGTTGGTGTTACCTGGTGCGGTAACTTATGGTGTCACCCCCCCCCCCCGAGTTTTACGGAATTTTTTTTTAACTACTCTTACTCCTAAATCAGTACTCACATATAACACTGAATGCTCATACACACAGCGCACATTACTGTGAGGTTTATTGCTGTGGAGCTTTCTCATATGCTCACACAAATTTTTGCCAACTGCCAGCAAGTACGGTGCCTGTTCGAAGGCAGTGAAAGCACACATGGATATATATTGCCCCCAGCAGCTCTTGATATATTGCCCCCAGCAGCTCACCCATGGATATATATTGCCCCCAGCTCACATATGGATATATTGCCCCAGTTCACAATTATATATTGCCCCCAGCAGCTCACCCGTGGATATATATTGCCCCAGCTCACATATGGATATATTGCGCCCCAGACCAGCTCACACATGGATATATTGCCCCCAGACCAGCTCACAAATGGATATTGCCCCAGCTCTCATGGATATGCCCCCAGCACACATGGATACTGCCCAAGCACACATGGATACTGCCCCCAGCACACATGGATACTGCCCCAGCTCACATGGATATGCCCCAGCTCTCATGGATACATATGCCCCAGGAGCTCTCATGGATATGCCCCAGCAGCTCTCATGGATATGCCCCAGCAGCTCTCATGGATATGCCCCCAGCTCATGGATATGCCCCCAGCTCATGGATATGCCCCAGCAGCTCTCATGTATATTGCCCCCAGCTCATGGATATGCCCCAGCAGCTCTCATGGATATGCCCCAGCAGCTCTCATGGATATTGCCCCAGCTCCTCTCTTGGATATCGCCCCAGCTCCTCTCATGGATATTGCCCCAGCTCCTCTCATGGATATACTGCCCCAGCTCCTCTCATGGATATTACCCCAGCTCCTCTCATGGATATTGCCCCAGCTCCTCTCATGGATATTGCCCCAGCTTCTCTCATGGATAATGCCCCAGCTCCTCTCATGGATATACCGCCCCAGCTGCTCTCATGGCTATGCCCCCAGCTCCTCTCATTGATATTGCCCCAGCTCATGGATATGCCCCAGCTCATGGATATGCCCCAACTCATGGATAATGCCCCAGCTCATGGAATAATGCCCCAGCTCATGGATATGCCCCAGCACATGGATACTGCCCCAGCTCATGGATACTGCCCCAGCACATGGATATACTGCCCCAGCTCATGGATATACTGCCCCAGCTCATGGATACTGCCCCAGCTCATGGATAATGCCCCAGCTCATGGATACTGCCCCAGCTCATGGATACTGCCCCAGGTCATGTATATTGCCCCAGCTCATGGATAATGCCCCAGCTCATGGATATGCCCCAGCAGCTCTCATGGATATGCCCCAGCAGCTCTCATGGATATTGCCCCAGCTCCTCTCATGGATATTGCCCCAGCTCCTCTCATGGATATACTGCCCCAGCTCCTCTCATGGATATTACCCCAGCTCCTCTCATGGATATTGCCCCAGCTCCTCTCATGGATATACCGCCCCAGCTGCTCTCATGGCTATGCCCCCAGCTCCTCTCATGGATATACTGCCCCAGCTCCTCTCATGGATAATGCCCCAGCTCCTCTCATGGATATACCGCCCCAGCTGCTCTCATGGCTATGCCCCCAGCTCCTCTCATTGATATTGCCCCAGCTCATGGATATGCCCCAGCTCATGGATATGCCCCAACTCATGGATAATGCCCCAGCTCATGGATAATGCCCCAGCTCATGGATATGCCCCAGCACATGGATACTGCCCCAGCTCATGGATACTGCCCCAGCACATGGATATACTGCCCCAGCTCATGGATATACTGCCCCAGCTCATGGATATACTGCCCCAGCTCATGGATACTGCCCCAGCTCATGGATAATGCCCCAGCTCATGGATACTGCCCCAGCTCATGGATACTGCCCCAGCTCATGGATACTGCCCCAGCTCATGTATATTGCCCCAGCTCATGGATAATGCCCCAGCTCATGGATATTGCCCCAGCTCATGGATAATGCCCCAGCTCATGGATATGCCCCAGCTCATGGATATGCCCCAGCTCATGGATAATGCCCCCAGCTCATGGATAATGCCCCCAGCTCATGGATAATGCCCCCAGTTCATGGATAATGCCCCCAGCTCATGGATAATGCCCCCAGCTCATGGATAATGCCCCCAGCTCATGGATAATGCCCCCAGCTCATGGATAATGCCCCCAGCTCACCTCCTGCACCGCGTGTTCTACTCCCTCTGAGCGTCCGGCAGCATGGAGCTTGGGCGTTCGCCTGGGGGAGCCACGTGACCAGCCGCGATCTCGCGAGAACTCGGCTGGTGACGTGTTTCCCCCAGGCAAGCGCCGAAGCTGCATAGCTTCGGACACTCACACGGAGCGAACACGCGGCACAGGGTGAGACACCCGCCTTTAGGGTGATGGTGTCACCCTAAGGGCGGGTGCCACCTGGTACGGGCTGCACCCCCCGTCCCCACATTACGACGCCCCTGCCTCTGTGATAATAGCATGGCTGGGCTTTGGACCACACATTTCAAGATGTTCTCTCACTCTCCTAGTGAAGTTGCTCTCCTTTTTTGTATGGTCTCCCCACAAACACTTTCCTTTTGTGCTTAGTTCCTGATGTATCTCTGCTGCAGTTTTGAGAAGGGAAATCCCACCACTGCCACCAGATTGTAACAGCAACTGAGGTTTACTGGTCCCCGCTTCAGCATCTGTCCCTTCTCTCCAATCAAGCAGACCCACAGCAGCATTCCTTCCTTCCCTCACAACCCTCAGCCAGAATTTGAGGGAGTTCTGCATATTTCTATGTATCTCTCCCTCCCCAAACACCAGACAAGACTTAGTGCAGGGAAGTAGAATATCCCTAATTTGAAATGGAGACCAGTTTATATGAGAAATGGGGTGGTGGTAGAATGACACAATTAACAAAATAATAAAGGGGCTCCATAAAGGGGCTGTGAATTCCTTCAAAAGATACAGAAACCTTGATCAATTTAAAACAGATGGGATTAACACATTAGCAACAACAATGAACATCAGATCAATCTAAGGACAAACAATTACACAGAGAAGGATAAACAGTACTGACAATAGGTCTACATTAGATTACTTCCACAAGCTAAACTCCTAAAATATAATCAGTTTAACAAGACATTTAACACGTTAACCCTTAGGTGCCCATATAACCCATTGTCTTTTAGAGTTGGCTTTGCCACATTGGTCCACGGTCCCTTGGCAGAAAGCCAGCATCCACAATTCTCCAACAGGCACAGAGGCCGTGTATAGTGTGGGCAACGGAACCAAGGAGGGTGAGGGCACAAAGATGGTGGGAGCTTCTGGTAAAATAGGTTGAAAAAAGACCAGTGTACATCAAGTTCAACCTTTCATATATCCCTATGGCTGCTGTTGACCGTAAAAAAGGAAAAAAACACTTGGTGCAATTCCAATTGTGCCCAAAAAGAGAAAAAAAGTCCTTCTTGATTCCATAGTGGCAATCAAATGTTTCCCTGGATCAAGAAGCAAGCATCTCTTGTGCCTGATTAGATTACAAAAATATATGAAGAACAAAAACAAATAGGCTTGCGTCTGAGGCTATCCCTCCTTGTACACAGATAACAAATGGACGTGCACATGCCATACGACTAGGGTCAGACAAACGTATTCTTCGCATCGTCCGTAAATAAGTCCAGGCGTACTTTTTCACGGAATACGCGATAGCGGTCATACGATGCGCAATTTCGGCCTTAATTTCATACGGATCCAAACCAGGAAACTTTGGGTGTCTGGGCGTTATGTAAGCCAGACATGAGCAGCGTCTGACGTCTCCTAATCACGCACACACGCCGCTATGCAGACGCAGCGCACTCTGTACGTCAGTACTAGCGGTTCAACGTTCTTGCGAAAATGCATTTGCCGCTTGCATTGCGCAGCCAAAGTTTCGTGCGGCCGTACTTCGTGTGTGGGCCTGCGTTGGACGTCATTTGCTGTTACCACGGCCGTCATAAAGTGCAGATAAACGCACGTTCGCACTGCGTTCGTCTGACCCCAGCCTCGCTGAGGTCAAACACTGAAAAACACTAAAGGGGTTATTCACTTTGTGGTGACTCGGCGGAGAATTACAAGAGATTTGCCTTTTTAACATCAAAAAAGCTGATTCTGAGAAAACTTTCAACTCTGGTATTCATGGACTAGTTTGAACTAAGATCAGGAATTTCTTTGCAATTCACCACAACATTTTATTACAAGAAAACCAAAAAGAGTATCCAGGATAAGTGAATGGGATTATGACAATGAAGAAGGAAATGGAAGAAGAAGGAGGAGGGATGGGCATGTGAAGAGAAGGTGACCATATCTTATGCCTATTGCAATGCGGAAATAAAACAAACCCAGATTTAGATCCTGCCTGCACCTCCTCCTCCTCTTTTCTAAGACACCTCAGGGTCCCTTTTACACAAGAGCAACTAGACAAGTGCAATGTGTGCAAGCAGTAACACACAGGACACCAACACAAACAGGTGTGTGGCACTTTGATGCTCTTCTCTGGGCAGGTATACTTAATAGTTTACTAGAGTCACTTATTTATAATGCATGTTGCAGGGCTGCATTACATTTACAGTTGTCATACAGCAGACATCTTTCATATGTGAATTTTCTGTATCCTATTTCTTTATAAGCGCGAACGTTTGGTCACCGTTCTTTTTAAAGTCACAGGTGGCCCTGATCTCTGTCATCACTCGTATAAATAGAAGAATAACATAAAATGAATATCCACATCAGAACACACAGGATATACTAACTAAATATAAATATAAGTAGAAGAAGATATTTCAACTATCTGTAAATACCAGGAAAAATATAAACAGCAGAACATACATATGTTCTGAAAAACAAACATAAAAGCAAAAACATTAAGTACATTACGAGTGGCAAAAGTAAATTATAGATAGCAGAATTTAAGAATATAGTAGTGTCGTAAACACATATGCCAGACAATATACAAATGAATATAAGTTCACAAATATAAACATAAACACAAGTAAGTATATGTAGGAAAAATATACATATACCAACTATGAATAGAAATAAAGAAAAAACATATATATATATATATACACACACACACACACCAACAAACATGAATTTAATAAGTGTAATAAAATATACAAATACTAGTACATATGAGAATATAAATACAGCAATTAATAGAACATGCAGGAATATATATCAATCTCACAACAAAAAATGGATACAATTACATAGTATTTTAGCATATCAAAACAAGGACAAAGCAGATAAAAAGAACAAACAAACAACACTGTGACATGACCCCAGCACCAGGCATGTCACTTGATAACAAACACACGTCATCACAACACACATGGACGTGTGTACATAGAAATCAGATATGGGATGCCTGGATATGAGAAGGTAGACACACACACACACACACACATATTAATACCCACCTCCTCCTGGGCACTGATCTCCTGTCTGCATCTCTGTACCTTGGTGATGAGGTTGGGGGGGTTCTCAGAAATCATCTCCCAAAAAAACGACAAAGGTGTTGTATCCGGCATGCTGCTGAACCCGAATTCCTCCCTCATCACTGGACTCCTGGATCAGGTCCTGGTTCTCCAGCATGGGCTGGTAACAAAGTTGCTGAGAGGGTCCCCTTCTGCTCAGCAAATACCCTGGATCTCCATGGGGCTCCCTGCCCACCTATGGTAAACTACCAATGGGGATCTGTTAGAAGTGCTGAAACCTGATCCTCCCTCGATTTTCTGGATTGAGGTCAAGCTTAACCTTTGGGTGGTCTTTATTCTCTTAGTTCTATAAGGCTCAAAAATAAGTTTTAACTCTTCCACGCCATTACTAGCCATATATTATTACTCCAGGCATATTACTAGCAGGGACAGTGTTTGTAGAGTTAATACACTTCTGGAGCCCATCTAGAACTTGTCTAAATAGGAGATCCCCTGCCTTTATCCCCCGATCAGCCAAGACATGATAAGACTCATAAGGCTGAATTGACGAGTTTGTTACAAAGTTTGCTCACTGATCCTCATTCCTTCAAGAAAGTCCCTTTTCTGGAACCTGAATGGGGGGGAAAGTGATAGAATGACTTTCCTCAATTAATAATGCGTTATTTTAACTTTCTATTATAGTCTAAGAAAATAAAAAACGAAGAAAATAAACTGATGACAAACCCTTGTGCGGTTCTAGATTAGCTGTGTGCCCTTCGGATTGCTCTCCACATTCATTTCACTCAGGGTGATGGCCCTCCTCTGTCTCCCCACCCCTTGCCTATCCCAGTCACGTGACCGGTCTGGCTGAAGGAGTCCTGTCTGGCAATGGGATGTACAGTATGCAGACCTGGAGGGAGTCCCACAAGGTGTCACCCAGACACTGACACTTCCACGGAAAGCTTCTCTCTCTCTCCAGTTCCTGCAAGGAACTTTCTTGCTCTTTACAGGAGCATGATTCAGACAGGAGTTATTATATGCAATCACAGCTCTGCTGGAGGGTCAGGTGAGGCATATAAGACTTTTATGTCATATCTTGCACCAATGCAGTCCAAAACATTCCAGAAAGTACCCCGACTCTTGGTTTAATATTGATTAAAAGGGATTATTCACTGACTAGTAAATTGATGAAGAATTTGCAAATGTTTTTTTTTTTAATATCCATGACAAAAGGTCAGATTGTAAACTCTCAAGCAGGCTTCTCTCTCTTCCTGTGCGTAACTTGTATGTATATTTGTTATGCTGTCCCACCCATTGTACAGCGCTACGGAACTTGTTAGCGCTTTATAAGTACCTAAATTGGAGTCGGGTCACTGATAAGATTGCTAAACTAAGACTAGAAATCTCTTCATTGCCCTCCTCCACTAACCACTCAATCTCATTCACTCCATCACTCCCTGCCCCCTCTTCTATGTCTCCTTTTCTCTGGTCTCTGATGAAGATGTCTCTGCACTTCTTATGTCCTCCTGCCCAACCACTTGTCTGCTTGACCCCATCCCCTCGCACCTTACCCGGTGAGTCTTGCCAGTTGTTGTCCCCGCTCTGACTCACATTTTCAACATCTCCCTCTCCTCTGGTGTCTTCCCTTCTGCTTTCAAACATGCTCTGATCACCCCCATCCTAAAGAAGCAATCTCTTGACCCCACCTCCCTCTCAAAATACCGCCCCATCTCTCTGCTCCCCTTTGCCTCCAAAATCGTAGCATGCCTTGTCTATAACCGGCTCGGCTCACTGGTTATCTCACTGCTCACTCTCTTCTTAAGCCGCACCAGTCCGGCTTTCGCTCCCAGCACTCCAATGAAACTGCTTTGACAAAGATGCCTAATGATCTAGTTGCCACTAAAACCACAGGTCACTTTGGCCTCCTTATTCTTTTTGATCTTTCTGATGCATTTGATACTGTTGACCAGCCTCTCCTACTCCTCACGCTGCGTCAACTTGGCCTCACTGACTCTGCTCTCTCCTGGTTCTCTTCCTACCTCTCTCTTTGCTCCTTCAGAGGCTCCTTCATTGGTGCCTCTTCCCCCCATCTCCTCTCTTGGGGTACCTCCAAGGCTCTGTTCTGGGTCCCCTACTCTTCTCAATCTGTACCGCCTTTCTTGGCAACCTCATTTCTTCCTATGGACTTTAATATCATCTATGCTGAAGTCACCCAAATCTACCTTTCTGCTCCCGATCTCTCTCCTCCCATGCTGGACTGTGTTACTGCCTGCCTGTCAGCTGTTTCCCACTGGATGACTTCCCGTTTCCTAATGCTTAATCTCTCTAAAACTGAACTTCTCGACTTCCCTCCCTCTAAAACTACCATTCCTGCACCCCTTTCCGTTCAGTGAATGGTGCCACCATTACTTCCACCTCTCAGGCTCGTTGCCTGTGTAGCGCTCACTCCCGGAGGAGCCGCTGAATTTAAACCTCGGGTCAGTCTCCCCGCACTAGGGAATAAATATACACCAGCACTGTTGTGGATTTTATACGTTATATAGTTTGCTGATCTCAAATAAACTGGCATATATAAAGCAGCACGGTATACATATATATTTACAGAAGTTCGTAATGCGAGAAACGGGCAGCGGAAAAGAAAAATGAATATTAACCCCTTCGTTGTTGGAATGTGAGTCCCGTACAGGTTGTGTCCCAAAAAGGTGTACATGTATGCGTGTGTTGGTACCCGGGTACAAGATTCAACTGGCCAGTGAACGATTTAATTATGTCTTCGACTAGTCACGTTGGGGCCCTGTAGGTTTAGACAAACTTGCAGCGTGCTTTATTATTTTACTGTGGCCGGGAAGGCCTCTCACCCATCTGCCAGATACTCTGAGCTCTGCCCAACCCAGGACGTCTCTCCGCTCGACCCGACTGGGACTCTGTGCCACCGGATCCGCTTGTCTTGCTTGTCCGTTTCTGTCACAAGATGCTCAGCTCACCGCCTGCACTCCCACTAGATCATCGCAGTCTCCTCACTGGGGGTCCTTCAGCAACTCCCTATCTTTGTATACTTTGCAGCGGTGGATTACTAGGTCTCTGGCAAGTAGTGTGAACCGATCTCTAGCTCCGCAAGGCCGCATCTGCGCTCCGGCCTGGTCGCGATCGTTGTCTGTCTCGCGTGCCTCTTGCTCTCCTCACTCTTCGGTGCGCTCTGGGTTTCCTCTGCACGAGGCTGCGGATGTAAGTCTCTTCTCCCCACCCACTTCCTGTTCCCGACACAAAGCATGCTGGAAAACGTAGTTCCATTGTCCAGTGTCTCTTACATTGCGCTTGTCTCCCTCTGGTGGCCAAAAATAAGTACTACAGCAACAGTGTTTTAAACCAGCGCTACACTCTCCCCCTCCTAGAACTCTTGGGTCTCTCCAAGGAGGTATAACAGTTGCATTACATTTCAACATAACATTAGGCAACATATACAGGCTCAGCAGCAAGCATACAATGGGTTAGATACACTTCCTCAAGTTGACTCATGCTTCTGACTACCTCGGCTAACATAGCAGACACTTCGGGCAACCTTCGCACCGTGGTAACAGCCTCTTCAGTGCTATGTCCTGGTGAGTCGTAGGTGAGTCTTTGAGGGGGTCGGACAGAACGTTTTGGCTCGGGCTCAATCAGTTCCTCTTCAGGTGGACGTACTACAGGTGCGGGTTCAGTTCTTTCATCCACAACTGGAACAGACATCTCTTCGGAGTAAGATCCTTCCAGTGAAGGCATGGAACTGTAATCATAAGATGCGGCCTCAGGAACTACAGGAATTTCAGAAGTCTCGGGAACTTCCAATTGGAATTCAGGAGCCTCAGGCCTCAGGTTACTTTCCCACCGTTCAGGAACTGGAATGACCTCTTCAGGCTCTGGTGAGCGCACCCAGTCCAGACAAAAGCTTTCTTCCTCACTGTCCCCTTCACTTTCTTCAACAACCCGTGTCTGCTGAGACCGAGTAACGGGAATTAAGTGTGGAGCAGGCGGGTTAGGCAGAGAAAGTTCATCACCAACTGGTATCCTTACAGCCTCTCTCAAAGGTAGCAGATGATTCCGGTGCCAGTTTTTAAAGAGGCCCAGCCTTTCAATCCAGTCGGATTTGGTAAACTGGCAGACCCGGCAGTTGCTTGCAGACAATGTAGACCTGAGAACTCCATCTATCCGCCAACTTATGCCTTGCAGCAGCACCCAAGTTCTTCAACAAAACCCTATCACTGGGTTGTAGATCCTGTATCCGAACTTTCAAATCATAGTTCTGCTTATTCCTCTGTTCCCTGTTTCCTGAGGTCAAACGGGCCTGTTCAAACGCAGAGGCCAAGTTCTTCCGAAGTCTATCCACATAATTTCTGTGAGAAGCTACCGACGTCTGGTCCAGATATAGCTCAAACGCCAAATCAACCGGCAGTCGAGCTTTTCTTCCGAACATAAGACGGTACGGTGAGTATCCAGTAGCATCACTCTCCGTACTGTTGTATGCATGTACTAGCGTAGCTATGTGACGACTCCAGCTCTGCTTCTCTCTGTTTGACAGTGTCCCCAACATGTTTAGCAGCATGCGATTGAACCTTTCGGGTTGAGCATCACCTTGAGGGTGATATGGTGTAGTTCGGGTCTTCTGAATTCCCAACAGTTCCAGTAATTGCCCAACAAGCCGGCTCTCAAAGTCTCTACCCTGATCAGAGTGTATTCTCCTTGGTAGGCCATAGTGAACAAAGAACTTTTCCATTAGAACCTTTGCTACCGTAGGAGCACGTTGGTCTTTCGTGGAAAAAGCTTGGGCATAACGTGTGAAATGATCAGTCACTACTAGAATATTTCCCTGCCCACTAGCATCCGGCTCTAAGCACAGGAAATCAATGCACACCAAATCCATGGGTCCTTGACTTTGTAGGTGGCTCATTGGAGCGGTTTGGGTCAGTAGGGTCTTCCTTTGGATACACCTCAGACATGAATGACAGTAACTTTCCACTTCAGCTCTCATGCAGGGCCAATAGAATCTGTCTCGCACCAGCTTAAAAGTTCTCTCTGCACCTAAATGTCCATGTTCATCGTGTAACGACTGCAGCACATCCTCTCTGTGCTTAGTGGGAAGGAACAACTGTTGGGTCTCTTCAGCACCGTTCGAGGGGCCCCTTCGGTAGACCACCCCATCCAACATCTTCAATCGTTCCCACTCTTTATATACCAATCTGGCCCCTTCTGGGGAATTTGTCAGAAGAATCTCCCGTTGGTTCGCGTTCAGGGCCTTCGCAGTTAATGCAATCAAAGGCCTTCAGCCTGATCAGCTCTCAGGTCCTGTTTTGAAAAAGTAGGCAAACTTTCATCCCTCAGCTGCGTAGGATTACAATAGAACTCTGGAACAGCCGCAGCCATAACTCCTATGGCTTCCGCTTCAATCCCTCCCTTGACCCGGCGCTCTGCTCCTTGACATAAAGCTTGCACCCCATCTGGAGTTAACTGAGTCCATTCTGTAATGTAGGGTCTCCTCGACAAAGCATCGGCATCTCGATTATTCACCCCAGGGCGATACTTCAGGCTGAACCGAAACCCTGACAGAGCGGCCAACCACCGATGTCCCGTGGCGTCCAGCTTCGCAGTAGTAAGGACGTAGGTAAGAGGATTGTTATCCGTCTTTATCACAAATTCGACTCCATACAGATAGTCTTTTAGCTTATCTACCACCGCCCACTTCAAGGCTAGAAACTCCAACTTGTGGGTAGGATAGTTCTTTTCTGAGGGCGTAAGGCTCCGGCTCACATACGCTACAGGCCTCAGCAATCCACCATACTCTTGGTAGAGGACTCCCCCTAGACCTTCTCTACTGGCATCCACATGCAGTTCGTACGGCTTGTGAGGATCCGCGTAAGCCAAGACAGGAGCTCGAGTTAGACTTTCTTTCAGCTTCACGAAAGCACCTTCGCATTGACTAGTCCATTCTCCCTGGATAGATTCTCGAGCCTTCCTAGGCCCTGGAGCCGACGAATTTCGGTCGGAGGCCTTGTGACCTTCTTTTGCGTCTTCTTTCTGTAGGAGCTTGTTCAGTGGTTGAGCTATCTTAGCAAATCCTCCTACAAATCTTCGATAGTAGGAGCAGAACCCCACGAAAGATCTAAGTTGAGTAACATTTCGGGGTGTAGGCCAGGAAGCTACGGCTTCCAACTTCCGAGGATCTGTCGAAACGCCTTCTGCTGAAACCACATGTCCCAGATATGTAACGGAAGGTAAGCAGAATTGACATTTTTCCAGAGACAATTTCAACCCCTCTTCATGGAGCCTCTTCAAGACCTTCTCCAACTGTTGTTCATGTTCTTCCAGAGTCTTCCCGAACACAATAATATCATCCAGATACACTAATACTTCGATCAGGTTCATGTCCCCGACGGTCTTCTCCATTAACCGTTGGAACGTGGCTGGAGCTCCCGTAAGGCCTTGAGGCATTCTGTTGAACTCAAAGAACCCCAGTGGGCAGATGAACGCAGTCTTCTCTTTGTCTTCAGGATGCATTGGTATCTGGTGATACCCACTTCGCAGGTCTAGTACACTAAGCCATTTTGCTCCAGACAGACACTGTAAGGCATCTTCTATCCGAGGAGTAGCATATTGATCTGGGATGGTTCTCCGATTTAGCGTGCAATAGTCTATACATAGACGGACAGAACCATTCTTCTTCCGGACCATTACTATTGGAGATGCATACGGGCTCCTGGACTCTTGGATCACCTTAGTTCTTTGCAGTTCATTCAGCTGTTCTCGTAGATCATCCAAGTCTCCCAACGGAACTCGTCTTGACCTTTCTCGAAACAGCTTGTCTTCCTGTAGTCGAATGCGATGCTCAGTACTCTTAGCTAGGCCCACGTCGAACTCATCCTTGGAGAACAAGTCCCTCCACTTTAGGACCTGGGACTGAAGATGTTTCTTCCATTCGGGCGAGATGGGAGCGTCCTTAGGATAGAACCTGTCATCTGGAATCTCTTTATCCACTCCCCCTCCTAAATCAGTAGGAGAGAGAGGCGTAGCGGACGCTACTTGCCCGATAGGCATTCGTGCTTTCAGGACCACTGGAGAATCAGACACATTACACACACTGACTGAGACTCTTCCTCGTGTTCGTTTCAAAGCTCTTGTGGAGATTATTTCAGGGATTACTTCTACTCCGGCTTCATTCCCATGATTAAAATCGGTTTCCAGTACCACATAGGGACCTGGTTGCGATCCGTTCAACTTGACTGAAGCCCGGAAGCTCGCTACTTCTCCTGATTGCAGAACCTTCTCTGTTCCTTCCAATCTCCATAGGCGCCCTACTTCAGCAGGTGCCTTTTGTTCTTCGACCATTCTCTAGACCATTCTAGATCATTCTAGACTGGACGTAACATCGGGTGTACTCCTTTGGTAGAACCTTCTTCCAGTTCCACAGGAGTCCGGAGACGTCGCACCAGATCAGTATTCGTCCCCACTATCATAGAACCTCTGTTTGCCCCTGAAGGCCGAGGACACACAATGGCCAATGCATAACAACCTCCAGACTGTCCGATGACTTCGGATCCGATCTCTAACTTCACCTGTAGATATCCGTCATAGGGAAGTTTCTCAGTTCCGATACCCCAGATTTCCAGGTCCTTCAATTTCTGTAGAGGTATGTGCTTCAAGTGCTTCTCGTAGAAGTCTCGGTAGATCAATGTCACTTGAGCCCCTGAGTCCAACAGAGCTTTAGTGTAGACTCCCTCTACTTGAATTGGCACAATGGGAGAAGGACCTATCAGCTGGTCAGGAAACTTTGTTGTAGTCACAGGACGTTTAGACCCAGTTTGTTGTACCCTGGCCTTCTTCTTGGCCCGTGTAGGTTTTGGGTGTGCATTGCTTCCCCATGACGTAGGACCGGATGCTAAGGGAGTGACTCTTTCAGTCCTGACAGGCTCAGCAGTTGGCCAGACTCTGGGCCCTCTCGGCCTCTCAGCCCTGGCTTGATTTTTGGAGCGGGTTTTGACCATTGGGCACCTAGTTTGCTCCTTCACTTGTGCCCTCTGGCGTTTCCCGCTGGTGAGGTAGATAGTAGCCCCTCCAAGGCTTTTAGAAGCTCTTCTACCATATTTCTTTCAGGCTTTTGACTTTTGCATTGTGCGCGGAAATGACCCATTTCCCCACAACTGAAACATCTCTTCTTTGAAGACGGAGACGCACTTACTTGCTGTGATTCGGTTGAAGGACCCTGGCCAGACACCACAGCAACTCCAGTTGTCCGCATATCAACAAGGAACTTCTGCATATCGGTCTGTGTCTCTGCCACCTTCAAAAGTGCTCGGCACAGGTCCGCATGCGCCTGTTGCAATTCCGCTTGAGTTTCTTGTACCTTCTTAATGGTTTTGTGCAACTCACTATGTGCAGAAAGGGTTAGTTCTTTTGCAGCATTCTCTGTGGATTTAGAAACAACCAAACGCTCTTGTTCGTCCACTTCGGATCCATAGGTGTCTAACGAATCATCTTCAGGTTGCCGACATTCACTATGCCTCACGGGTTGTGCGTAAGCTCTTTCTCCTCTCCTAATGGATTTTTCTTCAAGTAAAGCCTCTTCCTCTCTGACAGCTCGGATCAGTTCCAGGTATTTCAATTCTCGGTTACCTTCCCTGCTTCTCAGCTGTAGCATCACCGGATCTAGAGGTTGAGCGCCCCTCAGGATCTGTTGCATTCGGATTTTATCTATTTCGCCGGTTCGGCCCCTTTCTTGAGAAGTATCTGGTGCAGAATCTTATCTAGGCGCCTCATATGTTCAGTCATTTTCTCACCTTTCCGCTGGTAGGTGTGTTCATACTGGTACACGAGCTCCACAGCCTTTTCCGTTCGCCCAAAGACTTCCTGTAAAATATTTAGATAATCTAAAGCAGTGCAGTCTTGCTTACTCAATTTTAGGTTTCTTACAGCCTCTGATGCAGGTCCCTTTAAGCTGTCAGTAATCCTTTGCTTCTTCTGCGCTTCAGGGATGTCCCACTCATCCAGAGCCTGCATTGCCTGTTCTACCCATTCTTCGAAGGTTTCTTCTCCCGCCGGAGTTGGTACGTTTCCTGTAAAGTTTCTCAACCGTCGATAACCAAAATTAGTGTGCGGAGGGCTTGTTCTTTGACATTTAGCCAGCAAATCTCCAATAGCCACTATAAATTCAGGCCCGATCATGGCCAGCGGACTGGGCGTGGGAACACTCGCGGGATCGCCACGTGGCGCACATGGCTGAATCAGTTGAATTTCCACCTCATCGGTCAGCTTCACGCTCGCGCCCTGAAAACACACTGGAACACCCCTTCTCCACTCAAAAAGAACATACGTGTGAGAGGTATCTGGGTTCTCTTTAATGTCCAGGATTAACCCCCGATGATCTGGTGTCAGCGCGGCCACGGCCTCCCGAATCTATCTTCGGCCCAAGTGTCTGCAGGAATATCCATGACTATACACAATTCTATCTGACTACTGTGCTCCTCACACCATTTGGCAGCAGTGTCTGGATCCATATTTAACCCTTTAAATGCGTTTTTTTCCAGAGACTGGATCCCGGACGAGCCCCCACGTGTAGCGCTCACTCCCAGAGGAGCCGCTGAATTTAAACCTCGGGTCAGTCTCCCCGCACTAGGGAATAAATATACACCAGCACTGTTGTGGATTTTATACGTTATATAGTTTACTGATCTCAAATAAACTGACATATATAAAGCAGCACGGTATACATATATATTTACAGAAGTTCTTAATGCGAGAAACGCGCAGCGGAAAAGAAAAATGAATATTAACCCCTTCGTTGTTGGAATGTGAGTCCCGTACAGGTGGTGTCCCAAAAAGGTGTACGTGTATGCGTGTGTTGGTACCCGGGTACAAGATTCAACTGGCCAGTGAACGATTTAATTATGTCTTCGACTAGTCACGTTGGGGTCCTGTAGGTTTAGACAAACTTGCAGCGTGCTTTATTATTTTACTGTGGCCGGGAAGGCCTCTCACCCATCTGCCAGATACTCTGAGCTCTGCCCGACCGAGGACGTCTCTCCGCTCGACCCGACTGGGACTCTGTGCCACCGGATCCGCTTGTCTTGCTTGTCCGTTTCTGTCACAAGATGCTCAGCTCACCGCCTGCACTCCCACTAGATCATCGCGGTCTCCTCACTGGGGGTCCTTCAGCAACTCTGTATCTTTGTATACTTTGCAGCGGTGGATTACTAGGTCTCTGGCAAGTAGTGTGAACTGATCTCTAGCTCCGCAAGGCCGCACCTGCGCTCCGGCCTGGTCACGATCATTGTCTGTCTCACGTGCATCTTGCTCTCCTCACTCCTCGGCGCGCTCTGGGTTTCCTCTGCACGAGGCTGCGGATGTAAGTCTCTTCTCCCCACCCACTTCCTGTTCCCGACGCAAAGCATGCTGGAAAACATAGTCCCATTGTCCAGTGTCTCTTACATTGCACTTGTCTCCCTCTGGTGGCCAAAAATAAGTACTACAGCAACAGTGTTTTAAACCAGCGCTACACTTGTTTCCTCCTTCACTCCTCACATTCAGTCACTTACCAAATCCTGCTACTTCCACCTAATAAAACATTTCACGCATCTGCCCCTGTCTTAATCAGGACTCTGCTGAATTGCTCATCCAAGCACTTATTATCTCCCGTCTTGACTACTGTAACCTCCTTCTCTCTGGCCTTAAGAGATCCCAGATTCTCCCTCTGCAGTCTGTTATGAACGCCTGTGCCAGGCTCATCCACCTCACCTCCCACACCTCTCACACCTCGCCCCTCTGTCAATCTCTACACTAGCTTCCTGTCTCCTATAGAATCCAATTCAAATTACTAGTGCTCACATATAAAGCTCACCATAACTGCACCCCTACGTACATCTCCTCCTTTATTAACAGGTACATCCCATCCCGACAACTTCGCTCTGCCAATGATCTGATGCTATCAGCTTCATATACCCGCAGCCCCAACTCCCGCCTTCAAGACTTCTCCCGAGCTGCCCCCTTTCTTTGGAATTCCCTCCCCTGCAACAACAGACTCTCGCCATCTCTCCAGTCCTTCAACAAGTCTCTGAAAACACAATACTTTAGAGAAGTCTATCATCTCCCACCCTAATCCCCCTTTGTTCATTACCTACTGCATCTTCCCACATAGGCATAGCCGACATGCGCCCGGCTATTTCACATTCTCTATTAACCCTCACCTACTGTGCCACCCTTATCCTTTTAGAATGTAAGATCTTGAGCAGGGTCCTCTTGCCTACTGTACTGTGTGTTGAACCTGTATGTATATGTATTGTTCTGCCTCCCACTGTGCAGCGCTACGGAACTTGTTAGCGCTTTATAAAAACTTGTAACTGTGTTCAGTTTGTATGTCAAACAAACACATATATCTAAGTCAGGATGGGGAACTCTGTGGACTCTTCTTTTAAACAGGTACAAGTTGCTAAATGTAACAAATAAATAAATGATATATAGTAGGTTAATGGTTGTTTTAACCCCTTACTGCTGGGCTTAACCCTTTCACTGCTGAGGACGTGTGGGGAATGTCCTTATTGATTACTAAGGAAAGATAGGGGTTACGTTGAACCCCGATATCTCCCGACTGTTTTCAGCGAGCATGGCCTTTCCAATGATACCAAACATGACCATGTTTAAAGTAAAGAAAAAAAATAATAACAATAATAATACAAAAAGGGAAAATGTGCTTTTTTAAGACGTGAAATGGCTCAGCAGTGAAGGGGTTAAAAGCTGGCCCTGGGGGGGCGTGGCCGGCTGCTGCAGGGAGAGGACGTGGAATGGCGGAGCTCCGCATGTCTTCTTCCTTACGGGACCTCTAGATCAGTGTTTTTCAACCTTTTTTGTGCAAAGGCACACTTTTTTCATGAAAAAAATCACGAGGCACACTACCATTAGAAAATGTTAAAAAAAAATTACCTCTGTGCCTATATTGACTATATATAAAGTAATTCTCTTGAATAGGAATCAAACACAAAGAAATTATTTTATAATTACTTTATTATGAAATAATAAAGTATTTTATAATTGTTCATATTTCTGTTTACTTACTTAGTGCGAAACCTGGGCCTGTTTGGCTGAACACAAAGCTGATATTCTGGCAGGAATCGAAGAAAGACACACACGTAGCTCTTCGTCAACAGCTCTCAGTCTCTCTCTGTCTTTAGTTTTTATAGCAATCAGGCTTGAAAAGCTCATCTCACTCAGATATGTAGTGGAAAATGGGAGCAATGTCAAAATAGCTTTGTTTGCCAGAGCGGGGAACTCCTTGGCAGTATCCAACCAAAAACTGTCCAAAGGTAGATCAGCAAATCTTAGCTTGAAACCACGATTTTGTCTCAGTTCAGTTAGTTCCTCCTGCTCCTGTAAAGTCATGTCCTTTCCACCAACTGATGCTGAGCTATAAGGGTCCCTAACCCAGTCAAGGCATTCAGTGGAGACTGAAGAGAAATAAAATGACAACTTCTCCTCGAGAGTTTTTAAATGTTTAACTATTATCTCACCCAGTGCAGCAGTGTGAACACCTTGCCATTGCTTGGTGAGTGTGAACATTTCAAGATTGCCACTTTCCACGTGTTGATGCCAGAGTTGTACCTTTGAACGGAATCCATTTATTTTATCTGTACTTGTAAGCAGGTTTTCATTTCGGCCTTGCATTCGTGTGTTCAGCTCATTCAGATGATGAAAAATATCTGCCAGGTATGCCAGCCTTGCACACCACTCATCACTTGCAAGCAGCTTTGCGTAATCTGACCTCTCATTTGTCAGAAACACTTTAAGTTCCTCCCGCAGCTCATACACACGAACCAAGACCTTGCCACGCGACAACCACCGGACCTCCGTATGAAACAGCAAGGTTTTATGCTTCGCTCCCATCTCCTCACACAAAGCTGCAAACATGCGACTTTTCACGGGTCGTGACTTTACAAAGTTTACCATGCGCACAACATCATCCAACACAGGAACTAGGTCTGCTGGTAAAGTCTTGGCTACGAGGGCCTCATGGTGTAAAAAACAATGCGTAACAATCACATCTGGATTTCTTTTCTTCACTCTGTGTGCTGTTACAGTTATATTTATTTAGATGGGGATTTATGCTGTATAGATAGTCCTTATGCTACCCTATGCTGCCACCTAGTGGTCTTTCTGTATTGTACATGTTTTCTCTTTTTTCCCTCGCTTTATGATGATGCACTTCCTGTGTGTGTGAAGTTCCACCCTTCTTTCTTGTAAGAGCTGGGTGTAGTTATCTAGCAGCACATGTCTATTCATCTGCAAGCTAGGACAGTATCATCTTTTGACCGCACATAAAACCTATCATTCCATCATCTGCTGTATCCTGTGATCTGCTGTAACCTGATGTACGGAATAAAGCAAGTCGTGGAAAGAAACAGTGTTTTGGTGAGTTCAGCTATCTGATAAGGATTGTCCTCGGTGATTGCATCTACTTATACAGGCCAGGCATAGAGGTCTCTGCAAGGGATAAATCACTATACAACGATCGGAGTCAGAATAGTCAAAAGATGTGTAGAATCCTACAGCCTGCTACTATATATGTGTGTGCTTAATCTGCAATCAAGCTCAGTGCCATCGGCCATTTTATGGAAGCACACGTGTGTGTGTTTAATCTGCAATCAAGCTCAGTGTCATCGGCCATCTTGGGAAGCACATGATCACACAAGCTTACTGCATCTCACTTATACTGCATCTCACTGAATATTGAATACGGTTTCTCTGCATTTAACTGTGTTACCTGCCTGTCTAAGCTGCCGTTCATCTTCTTAAAGAGACAGTACTATTTTTGCAAAAACTTATAAAATGTCCAGACAAGGTTCTGTGCACTCTATTATGGCTGAACCGACACAGATTCATCATGTCCCTGAACCCGCAGACGTACAAGGAGCAGATTCTGCAGAGTTTGCCGAACAGAGTGTAAAACCCAAACGCACAATAAAACCGACACAGAAACTCAGAGAAAACTATGAATGCACTAGAGATGAGCTCTTCAGCAATCTGTCTGACCTGTGGGACAGAACTTCACAATGCATGTCAGTTTTACCACACTTTAACAATCACCCAGCTGAATTAAGAGACTCTATAGATCGTCTGTCTGCTGCATATAAACGTTACCAGAGGCTGTCAGAAAAATACACAGACTTCTTGCAGGACTCTAATATGAAAGATTTTTCAGCAGAATTGTCCAAGACTGATGCACTAAACCAACAAAGAGACCTCCTAGTGCAAGTTGCCAAAGAAAGGGCAGAACTCCGCATTGCTCAACTGCAGGAGACCAGATCGCACAGATCCACATCAACCAAGCACACTGCACATTCTTCCAGATCCTCTCGCTCCAGACATTCAACGTTAAGCGACAAGCTAATAGAGGCCCGCGCTGAAGCAGAGTCAAAGAAAGTGCAAAGCTCCTTTGCTAAAAAACAAGCAGAGTTAGAGGCTCACAGCAAAATCCGCCAAGCAGAGTTAGAAGCCCGCCAAGCAGAGACGGAATCCCAAATCAAGAATCTGCAAATGGAAAAGGAGGAAGCAGCTGCCGTAGCGAGGCTGAAGGTCCTTGAAGAAGCAATGGGACAAAGTACTAATGCAGACTGCCCTATCCCAGCAGAACTGGAAGACCCAGTCGAACGCACTAGTGAATACGTATTAAACCATAACATTTGCAACAATACACAGTCATCTCCTGTACCTCCTCCCAACACTGTTCTGACTCTCAATGCAGAGACCTCTCAGCTCCAAATGCCTGAGCCTCTTCCAGTCCACAACACAAGAACATCTATGCAGCAAATCACATCAACTCAGTCTGCCAGCAAGGTGAATCCCAGTGACAAGCCGCAGCTCAAGCCGCAGCCAGCAGAAGCCTTAGAGACTACACCAAAGTTAAACGTTCTTGCAACGTCATTTTATCCTGGTAAACCTCACCCTTCATCACCAGAGAACTTTAACACCCAAGCGGTTCCTCAAGTTACTTTGGCACCAAAGAGTGAGAGATCAGACTTGACTGACTTCGCCAGATATATGATACGCCGAGAGCTCATTAACACAAGCCTCTCAAGGTTCGACGACTGTCCAGAGAGCTACAGGGCCTGGAGGTCAACCTTCAAGGCTGCTATTGCTGATCTGAACCTTACTACCAAGGAGGAACTTGATTTGCTCATAAAGTGGCTGGGGCCAGAATCCACAGATCGTGTTAAAAGACTGAGAACAGTACATGTTGACCACCCGGATGCAGGTCTCGTTGCTGTGTGGGCAAGACTTGAGCAAGCTTATGGCAGCGCTCTGTTCAAGAGACTGCAAAACTTCCCAAAAATGGGTAACAAAGACTATCGCAAGCTCCAAGAACTGAGTGATCTCCTCATGGAGCTAGAGTTGGCAAAGACAGACCCACGTCTACCTGGACTAAGCTTCCTGGACACTGCTCATGGTGTCAATCCAGTGGCGTCTAAACTGCCATATGGCCTGCAAGAGAAATGGGTGCAACACGGCTCAAGATACAAAAGAGACTATAACGTATCCTTCCCTTCATTCTCATATTTTTGCAGGTTCATCAGTGAACAAGCCTGGACAAGAAACAATCCCAGCTTCAGCTTCAGCGAAACCAACTTGCCAGCTTCATCACCATCACCAGCATCCTCATCAAGGTATGATAACACAGCGGCTACACGTAGAGACTTTAATAGAACAATATCTGTTAAAAGGACAGACATCTCACCACCCGTGTCCTCTCGTGCAAACCAGAGGGATTCGATAGCGTGCGCTCTTCTGCTCCTGTCTCCTCCAGATCCATCACTCAGCGCTCTTCTGCTCCTGTCTCCTCCAGATCCATCACTCAGCGCTCTTCTGTGCTGCGTCTGCAATAATCCTCCAGAGTCCAGATCCTTCGGTGCTCTTCTGCGCATCGGCGATCTACTGCAATGTCTTCTCCTGTCAGTGTAACATCTAATGATTGGTCTATTTGTGAGCCGAAGCGCATGTTACGGATAAAATTGGAATTTTTCTCACGGCACACCAGACAATATCTCACGGCACACTAGTGTGCCTCGGCACAGTGGTTGAAAAACGCTGCTCTAGATGACTCTACCCACGGTATTTTTTAGATTTGGGGTGCTTCAAGCGGCTGGCCATCGGTCCTGAGCTATCCGGAGCCCGCTAGGTCCCCCCCTCCGGACCAGAGACTATTTTGGCGGCTGCAAAGCAGTGGCCGGGACACGACGCAGGCGGCCATCTTGAGGCCTACTGCTCGACCCGGACACCTATCGGCCTTGCGGGACCGACTGTTTTGACCCGGCTGACGCTGCGGGGACAGTGGGCCCACGTCTCCCAGCCACCCTAGCTGACATTTCCCCGGGGGTGATGTTCGGACTGACAGGTCGATGGCAGTATACATCCCCTCCCCCCCGCTGGAGGGGGGATGCTGTGGTCTGCGGCCTGGATGCCTGCCTGCAGATATTAGAGGTTGAGGAAGCCGTTGGCCCACTAACCAAAGGGGTCTGGCGCCGAGTGATGGCCGCACTGAGCAGCTGCCGAGAAGAGGTGACCCGGCGAAGCAACGAACTGACTACCCAGGAGGCGGAAATCCTTGGGGCTGCGTTGGTCCGGGGCAGGGCTGAGCCCTGCCTACATATAGCTGCTGACTTGGAGGGGTCCAGCGGGAGCGGTGACCCGGCTGGGGTGCCGCCTCTACTGCCCCGACCCCCGAAGAGATTCCTGGACCCTCGCGATGAAGATGGGTTGGAGTCTTGTGACGTCCAGGAGGCGCTGGTTCTGTCAAGCCAGATATCACCAGGCCCCTACCGGCTACCTGAAGAGGATGACCCCCCACCGCTGGCAGTGAAGTCTCGAGTGCTTGGAGGAGGTCGAGCAGCGGATTGGATTCTGCGGGGACGCGGAGATCGACTCTGCAGACGCGAGCTTGCATGTATGCCTGCCGGCCGCATCCTACACGGGATGCCTTGGCTTGATGGGTCTGCCCATTTGACACGAGCTGAAGAGGACTGTTCGTTCGGCCGACTTTTCTCCTCATTTTTGTTGCAGACCGATTTCTTTTTCTGACGACGCCCCCCTGTGTGGACACTCTTCCCCCCCCCCCCGCTGGCTGAGTATTTCTGCTTTGATCGCTTCCCTTCCCCCAATGACTTTTGTTAAGCTGTTCAGAAACGCTGCGGACACTGTTTTGAGGCTGATTTTTTATTTTCCTGCAATGTACTTGCAGACTTTCGCTGCCCCCCCTCCATTTTTATTCTCCCCCCCCCGCTGAGACATATTATTAGCAGACTCTTATTTCTCTGCTCTTATTATTTTTCTTTGGAGAAGCTACTGTTGATTCACTGTCTGTATCTATGCTGACATTTGTTACATAATAAAAAACTTTAAATTTAAAAAAAAAAAAAAAAAAAGCTGGCCCTGGGCTCTCCAGCGAGATGGATGGCCGGCTGGGAGGCAAGCAGTAGGACCCAGAGAGGCGTGCTATATTGTCCCACGGCATTCAGTCCCACCTGCTGCGAGGGTGCTATAGCACTCCCTGCAGCAGCGGGGTTTAATTGCTGATTTCAGACTTGCTAACTTTGGCAATCAAAGGCTGATTGGGAGGGCAAAAGGTATGGGCAGTGAGGACATGGTCGCGATGCAAATTGCGTTACTGAGGGCATCTACCCAAAAATGGACATGTCATCCCGAAAAAAAAAATTTCAATGCCATCTGGATTTTACTAATCCGTACCAGAGGCGTTCTGAATACATACTGATGCTTGAGAACCTGACTCCAGAGTGCTGCAGCAGACATGGAACACGCTGGGAGACTTCAGGCAATCCCATAACATGCTGCACAGGGTCACGCTGACTCTGGTCAGTATGTCCCTGAAGAAAGACTGTGGAGCCCTTCCAGTGTGTACACTTTGGGAGTGTGTGCACGCTGGGAGCTGCAGCAGGAAGGGGACTGCGGCTCTTCCACCATGATATCCTACCTCAAAAACATCCGATTCTCCTGGGTTCTGAAATCCCAGAAAAAGGCGCTCAACCTTAAAAAAAAAAAAGCTGTTGACAATTGCGCAGTGACTACTATCACCTTTTTCACACTGGCATGTACATGGAGTTCTTCGGTGCTTATTTTGCCTCAGACTCACAGTGGAGATGAACAACTTGTACCCGCTCCATTGAACTAATTGAGTGGAAAACAAACATCTAATTTCATGTCCCAGGGAATTGTGGAAATGGAAATTTACAAACAGGGTGTACCTACCTATGATGCTGATGCACTGACTTCCCTGTCAGGACATGAGCAGTTACTGAGTGACCATGACTAGCTCAAAGAGAGCAGGACATCTTCCTGCAACCTGCAGAAATCAAAAAGAATATACACACCCCTCATCATGACTAAATCCCTTATACCAAAAATGTTCTGCTACTGAAATCTGTAGACACATTTCAGAATTTTGACTTGGCACTCAGAAGTAGGGATGAGCCGAACGCCCCCGTGTTCGGTTCGACTTCGAACTTGAACAATTTCAAAAGTTCGTGTTCGAACTTGAACACGATCCGAACTTAATGTAAGTCAATGGGACTCGAACGTTCGATTTTTAGAGTGCCCTCCAAGAGGGCATATATGCTAGATATTTGCCATAAAAGGTGTATGGGGGTCTGGGTAGTGTCCTGGGGGACAGGAAACAAGGACAAAAAGTAAAAAAAAAATTTTTTAAAGGAACAGTGAGTTTTCCATGAAATAAAGGTTAAGAATAAAAATGAAAAATTCCTAAAAATATCGTGCCTAGGAGGTCCCCATAACCTGCCCTTGAAGTGGCGGATTTGTTGGATGTATAGAAACATTTAAAAACAAAAAAATGACATTTCAAATGACGGTAAATGTTTTTCCTTTTAATCTATTCATAAACAACTGCTTGGGGCGGCAGCCTGTATGAAAAGAGGAGACATTTTAGGACACGCAGAACAAGTTTAGTGATTTTTTTGGTCTAAATTATGGTGAAACTTATGCAGGTTTTGGATGAAAGTAACAATAGGTGCTTTAAAATTGGACCCTGCGGTCAAATATTAAAATGATATGAATCTGGTATAGGCGTAAGTGCTACCAAATATTTTGCCTTTGGTGGCAGCAAGTGCCTTCACACCGTAACCCCTCTGTGGTATTGTGAAAGAGTGCAGTGGTGGACCCTGCGGTCCAATATTAAAATGATATGAATCTGGTATAGGCATCAGTGCTACCAAATATTTTGCCTTTGGTGGCAGCATGTGCCTTCACACCGTAACCCCTCTGAGGTATTGTGGAAGAATGCAGTGGTGGATGTTTTGGTAATGCAGAAGAGATCCCTGATCTATTCATTTACATCAGCAGCTATAACAAAACTGGATCAGCAATGTTTAGGCACTTGTACTGTGCTACTGTATATGGTGAGAATCGGCGCACACCAGTAGCAACAGGAAGCAAACAGAACAGGCAGGGAATACACAGAGAGAATAGTCAAATGGCAGGCAAAGTCGGCAACAGATCGGGTCCTCAGAACAAGCAGGGTCAGTAACAAGTATACAAACTGATTAGGTAAGCTAGCGATGCGGGAATAAAGGCTGAGACACACTTAGCGTGTAGCGACGCACAGCAAAGCGAAGCAAACATTTTGCAGGCTTGACTTCACTCCGCTCCGCCTCGCAGCGTGTCTACACTGCATTACGTTTGCTTCTCACCGCACTGGACAGGAATCCACTAATTAACAGGGTTATTCAAAGAGAATCGAAAAGTCACCGCACCTGATCATATATATTATAGGGACACGGAGCGCAGGGCCGGATTAATGTAGGGGCGGATGGAGCGGCAGCTCCAGGCCCCTTCCATTAAATAGGCCCACAGCTGCCCCAAGAATAGATAAACTGCTGGCCGGTCGACAGGACACACACACTCACCGCACGGCCTAAAGGCCTGCCACGCACACACTGTGCGGCCGATGTAAATGTGCATTGTACAGGAGGATTATTGGGAGGAGCAGCCAGTAGGGGTCACTCATCAGCTGAGTGAGACACATCCAGCTGCTCCTCCCCATCCTCCTGCAAACCTTCCTGTTTCCAGCCATGTGGAAGTGGAGGCGAGGAAACACCGGAGAGCAGGACCAGCAGCCAGGGGGAAAGGTAAGATTCCCCCAGCTGATTCTCCGGGCAGTGTTTTTTTTTTTGGAACTTTCTGAGCCCCCCCTCAGCTCTCCTCTGATCTCACTCGGCAGAGAGGAGGAGGGCACAGCATGGGGGGGCAGTCAGTGGTGTATTTAGGTTTTGTGCTGCCCTAGGCCTGACTAAACTCGTGCACCCCCTAATTTAAATTTGAGGCACCCCCTCCTGTCAAGGGCACACCTCTTCCTGGTTAATCCCCACCCTTCCTCTTTAAGCTCCACCTTTTCCTCTTAGAGCTCCGCCTTTTCCTCTCTTTATATTAAAAGTGGATACCAAGTGCCTACTTGTATATTTTGTATACCATTTCAAATGTATCTATTGAGAAATAAAATTATGAAATGTTTAAATTCAAGCATTTTTACAAAGAACAGCCACGCATGTCAAGTATACTGGAACACAGCCTCTCTAATTGGTTGAACAATAAAATCCACAGAAACGTGCACTGCATATGAACGTATCACAGAGCTGTACAGCAATAAAACTCACAGTAATGTGCAGTGTGTATGAGTGTATCCCAGAGCTCCAGGGCAATAAAACTCACAGTACTATGCAGTGTGTATCACAGAACCCACAGCAATAAAACTCCCAGCAATGCAATGTTTGGTGTGTGTCAGCGTATCAGAATCCACAGCAATAAAAATTCCAGCAATGCAATGTGCAGTGTGTATGAGTGTATCAGAATCCACAGCAATAAAACTCCCAGTAATGCAATGTGCGGTGTGTATGAGTGCACCAGAATCCACTGCAATAAAACTCCCAGCAATGCAATGTGTGGTGTGTGTCAGCGTATCAGAATCCACAGCAATAAAACTCCCAGCAATGCAATGTGTGGTGTGTATGAGTGCATCAGAATCCACTGCAATAAAACTCCCAGCAAACCGAGTGTATATGAGCACACAGCAATTATTTATTCTACATTTACTGGCCTCTGTCCGCGGTAGGGCTGTGTGCAGAGTCAGCAGGGACTGTGTACAGACTCAGCAGGAGGTCCCTCCAGGCCACGTTAGGATCACGGCTGTGCCTGTGCGTGGAGCCATCTTGTCAGCAGTGGGGTGCCACTGCCAGAGGGTGCACCGTGGCTTTGATTCCCTTCCCGGTGGGTGTTCAGTCCAGAATAGAGTGACAGTCCATGTTAACGAAAGGGCGGGCAGCTGCGTGCATGCGTGTCACGTGGTTCAGCCAGTCAGGTGGTACTGAGACTCAGTACCACCTGACTGGCCGGACTGAGTGTGACCTGCACGCATGCAGCCTCACCAGGGGCCAGGCAGCTCAATGACAAATTTCTATCACTGCAGTGCTGGTTAAGGAAAGGTCCACTTTAAACAGCAGTAAGCAGACAGGGCTTCATATTCTGCTGATACCCCCCTTTACCTGCCGTTTACTGTCATCTTCTCTCTCTGGACACAAATCACATCCCCCTCCCCTCTCCTAGAGCTGCTGCGGGGCAGGGGAGGAGCTATGGAGGGAGGAGAGGGGGATTTTTATTCTATTCGATTTTATTCCGTATGCAAACGCCATGCTCCGCTGCTCGTTGTTTGAGAACACAGCTCAAAGCTGACACACAGTGACA
Organism: Leptobrachium leishanense; assembly: GCA_009667805.1. NCBI lineage: Eukaryota > Metazoa > Chordata > Amphibia > Anura > Megophryidae > Leptobrachium > Leptobrachium leishanense. The sequence goes on from CM019064.1 coordinate 199,041,983, forward strand.
GTGGCACCTCCTAGTACCCCCTAATGACACCCCAATAATCACTGGTACCTGGGGCGGCCCGCCCTCCGCCACTCCTCTAAGTACACCACTGCTCTGGTGATATGCTCACACACAAGTTTGGCGAACTGCCAGCATGTACGTGCTGTTTGAAGGCAGTGCAAATCCCCATAGAGAAGTAATGGTTAATCTATTCAGAGAACACCAAACAGCAGAGAAATGTCAGTGAAATGCCCTGATGTTCGGTGGTTTCAATCAGCAGGTTTATTCAGGCGAACCCCATAGGTTTCAATGTTAAAAATATTCCCGTTTTTTATGCAATATCTAATAAACCATTTATTATTTTAATCTGCAGTAAAAAGTCTTTATTTATTTATTGATTTTTTTTGTACCTTTTAGTGATTTTTCAGATTTTTTGGGCTAAATTCCCCCCTTTTTTTTAATAGCGGTTCTTCTTTTTCTGTAACAGAACTTTTTATTATCAATCATAGGATCTTATATGTAAATTCCAGACATTTTCGTTCAGTAGTTCTTTTGAAAACAGCAGGCCATGGGTTTGCGGTGGCAGCATACAGCGGCCGACTCCATGCACTTTAGGGACCCTGCGGTGTATGGTGAATTCACTGCAGGGTGGGGAAATTTTATTCCCCGAAGTGCAGGGAACTACAGAACACCAAAATGTTGGTAAAGTATCCATGTAATTGGGCAGACTAGATGGGCCGAAAGGTTCTTATCTGCCGACATTTTTCTATGTTTCTATGTCATTTCGGTGCTCTGTGAGTAACCCAATTAGTGGTGAGGTTTTTTGTTGCCCCCTGGAAAGTGAAAGCCTAAGCCTTGCCTACCCAGGACATACTTGAAAATTAGTGACATCTCAATGTTTCCTTCCTGGTAAAATAGTTTTCAAAAGTAAAGAAAGAAAAAAAAAAATTATTTATTTTATTTTTTAGGGGTGGGGCCACCCAGCGGGCCGCCGCCCCCTGGAAAGTGCCGCCCTAGGCCTGGGCCTTGTTGGCCTAGGCCAAAATACACCAGTGGGGGCAGTACACAGTGGAGACAGACCGAGAGGGATGTAAGCGAAAGGGGGTCGCAGAGAGAGTGAGGAAAGAGAAAGGGGGTCACAGAGAGAGTGAGGAAAGAGAAAGGGTGTCACAGAGAGAAATGAAAAAAGGGGGTCACAGAGAGAGAAATGAGAAAGGGGTCACAGAGAGAAATGAAAGAAAGGGGGTCAGAGAGAGAAATGAAAAAGAAAGGGGGTGACAGAGAGAAATGAAAGAAAGGGGGTCACAGAGAGAAATGAAAAAGGGGGTCACAGAGAAATGAAAGAAAGGAGGTCACAGAGAGAAATGAAAAAAGGGGGTCACAGAGAGAGAAATGGGAAAGGGGGTCACACAGAGAAATGAAAGAAAGGGGGTCACAGAGAGAAATGAAAGGAAGGGGGTCACAGAGAAATGAAAGAAAGGGGGTCACAGAGAGAAATGAAAAAGAAAGGGGGTGACAGAGAAATGAAAGAAAGGGGGTCACGCAGAGAGAAATGAAAAAGGGGGTCACACAGAAATGAAAGGGGGTCACAGAGAGAAATGAAAGAAAGGGGGTCACACAGAAATGGGGTCACAGAGAGAAATGAAAGAGAAATGGGGTCACAGAGAGAAATGAAAGAAAGGGGTCACACAGAGAAATGAAAGAGAAATGGGGTCACACAGAGAAATGAAAAAGAGAGGGGGTCACAGAAATGAAAGAAAAAGGGGATCACAGAGAGAAATGAAAGAGAAAGGGGGTCAGAGAGAGAAATTAAAAAGAAAGGGGGTCACAGAGAGAGAAATGAAAGAAGGGGTCACACAGAGAAATGAAATAAAGGGGTCACAGAGAAAAATGAAAGGGGGTCACAGAGAGAAATGAAAGAAAGGGGGTCACATAGAAATGAAAAAGAAAGGGGGTCAGAGAGAGAAATTAAAAAGAAAGGGGGTCACACAGAGAAATGAAAGAAAGGGGGTCACAGAGAAATGAAAAAGAAAGGGGGTCACAGAACGAGGGATGAAGAGAAGGGGGTCACACAGAGAAATGAAAAATGACTACTAATTCACACTGCACATTGCTATGAGTTTTATTGCTATGGAGCTCTGTGATACGTTTATACACAGCGCACATTGCTGTGAAGTTCTGTGATATGCTCATACACACTTCACATTACTGTGAGTTTTATTGCGGTGGAGCTCTGTGATACAGTAATGTGCGGTGTGTATGAGCATATCACAGAGCTCCACAGCAATAAAACACACAGTAATGTGTAGTGTGTATGAGCGTATCACAGAGCTCCACAGCAATAAAACTCACAGTAATGTGCGGTGTATATGAGCGCCTCACAGATTTCCGCAGTAATAATACTCACAGTAATGTGCAGTGTGTATGAGTGTGAGTATTATTACTGCGAATATCTGTGAGGTGCTCATACACACCGCACATTACTGTGAGTTTTATTGCTGTAGAGCTCTGATACGCTCATAAACACTGCACATTACTGTGAGTTTTATTGCTCTGGAGCTCTGTGATACGCTTATACACACACTGCACATTAACGTTTTTTTTTCCCGTCGAGCTTTGTGATACGCTCTTCATTAATGTGAGTTTTATTGCTATGGAGCTCTGTGATATGCTCATATACACCGCACGTTACTGTGAGCTTTATTGCTGTGGAGCTCTGTGATTGCTCATACAACAGCACATTACTGTGAGTTTTATTGCTGTGGAACTCTGTGATACGCTCATACACACGCACATTACGTGAGCTTTATTGCTGTGGATTCTGTGATCATTCATACATACTGCATTAATGTGAGTTTTATTGCTATGGAGCTCTGTGATATGCTCATATACACCGCACGTTACTGTGAGCTTTATTGCTGTGGAGCTCTGTGATATGCTCATACACACCGCACATTACTGTGAGTTTTATTGCTGTGGAACTCTGTGATACGCTCATACACACCGCACATTACTGTGAGCTTTATTGCTGTGGATCTCTGTGATACATTCATACATACTGCACATTATTATGAGTTTTATTGCTGTGCAGCTCTGTGATACGCTCATCTGTGAATAGATTAACCATTACTTCTCTATAGGACAATTTCTCTGCCACTGATCGCCTAATTGTGGCGAATTGCACCGTATTTCTCTGTCAATTCGGCAGTATTTGGCGATTTGACAGTTTAGTTGGCGATTGTTGCCTCAGTATCTAAAAATAGGCCCAACAAAATCCTCAGCACCAGGCCCATGATACCCTTAATCCGGCCCTGACGGAGCACTGTGTATAGAGTAGGGATGCATTGATACCACACACAGACATACAGTTGTGTTCAAAATTATTCAACCCCCACTGAAATTGAGTGTTTTGGCCAGTTTGACATTGATTTTGATCATTCAGTCATCTTGCTTACAAATAAATCAAAGAGGCACGTGTAGGTCAGACAAATATAACATAACATTTACAATGAAATAACCACAAATATCTTTTCTGTGCTCACATCATTATCAGTTTTAGTCAACCCCCAAGTGACATTCAATCTTAGTACTTAGTACAACATCCTTTTACAGTTATAACAGCTTTTAAACGTGAAGCATAGCTTGACACAAGTGTCTTGCAGCGATCTACGGGTATCTTCGCCCATTCGTCATGGGCAAAAGCCTCCAGTTCAGTCACATTCTTAGGCTTGCGCACTACAACTGCTTTCTTTAAGTCCCACCAAAGGTTCTCAATCGGATTTAAGTCAGGTGACTGCGATGGCCACTCCAAAATGTTCCAGCCTTTAATCTGCAACCATGCTCTAGTGGACTTGGAGGTATGCTTGGGATCATTGTCCTGTTGAAAGGTCCAACGTCTCCCAAGCTTCAGGTTTGTGACGGACTGCATCACATTGTCATCCAATATCTCCTGGTACTGAAGAGAATTCATGGTACCTTGCACACGCTGAAGCTTCCCTGTACCTGCAGAAGCAAAACAGCCCCAAAGCATGATTGACCCCCCGCCATGCTTCACAGTAGGCAAGGTGTTCTTTTCTTCATAGGCCTTGTTCTTCCTCCTCCAAACATAGCGTTGATCCATGGCCCCAAACAGTTCTAATTTTGTTTCATCAGTCCACAAAACACTATCCCAAAACTTCTGTGGTTTGTCCACATGACTTTTGGCATACTGCAGTCGACTCTTCTTATTCTTTGGAGACAGCAAGGGGGTGCGCCTGGGAGTTCTGGCATGGAGGCCTTCATTACGCAGTGTGTGCGCCGTATTGTCTGAGCTGAAACTTCAGTACCCACATCTGACAAATCTTTTCTCAGTTCCTCAGCAGTCACACGGGGACTTTTCTCCACTCTACGCTTCAGGTAGCGCACAGCAGTCGAAGTCAGCATCTTCTTTCTGCCATGACCAGGTAGCGTTTCAACAGTGCCCTTTGCCTTGAATTTGCAAATGATGCTTCCTATGGTCTCTCTTGGTATGTTTAACATCTTTGCAATCTTCTTATAGCCATTGCCCTTCCTGTGAAGAGTAATCACCTCTTCTCTTGTCTTCCTCGACCATTCTCTTGACTTCACCATGTTTGTAACCACACCAGTAAATGTCTAGAAGGAGCTGAGTATCACAGTCATTTTAAAGCTGCCTAATTGGTGCTTATTATGCTTTATTGCTGCTCCGTGACATCCACAGGTGTTTTCAATACCTGATTGAAAACACTTGAATGAACCTCTGTTCTTCAGAGTGGTAGTCTTTAAGGGGTTGAATAATTGTGTCGATGAAGAATTCACAAAAGAAACATTTACTACTGTATTACAAAACCAATTGATGTCATTTTAGTTGCATATGGTTCTTTAAAAAGTCCTTGTAGGATTTCATTCTGAATACAATTACAAATGTACACTAAATTCCCTAAAACCCTTTACAGCATTGGGGGTTGAATAATTTTGAACACAACTGTATACGTATATATCAACACGCAGACCTATATATACGTATATATCAACACGCAGATATATATATACATTCACCCACAGACCTCAGACCATATATACACATACACACATGGTGGGGGTGGCATGTGGACAATCTCAACTAAATGCGCCCCCCCCCCATTTGGCTGATCCCTCCAGAAGAAATGTTGAACCCGACAGAGCAGGGAATATATATATATATTATTCTCTGCTCTATCGGGTTCAACATTTCTTCTGGAGGGATCAGCCAAATGGGGGGGGCAATTAGTTGCCAAAATGTGTGTGTAATACAAGTCTGGATATATATATTTATAAGAATATAGATATATATCTTATCTATATATATATATCATACCTGCCCTTACCTTCCCCTATAAATTTGCTAAAAATATGCACACAAAAAAAACAAACCACTGCCTGAGACCCTGCGCAGCCCACATGCCACCCCCCTCTACCTGGCTGAATGTATCTAATATATATAATTAAATACATTCAGCCAGGTAGAGGAAGAAAAAAAAAGGTTTTATTTTATGTTCCCGGGGACATTTAAAAATGTCCTCGGATTTTATTTTTTTTAGAAATGTGTTGCCTTACCTTAGCCTGGTGGTCAGTGGGGGCTCCCTGGATCCTGGTTGTGGGGGGGGGGTCTGCCGTGGCCGCAGGTGCAGTGGGTCCCTTCCTGCGCCGCTTGTCTCTGCCACATGCACCCGGGCAGCTAGCCCGCACAGTCGCAGCTCTGTCATCCGGCGGACGCATGCTCCTCAAGGGGATCCTTGGGAGGCCCCGGCAGGCTGCCCTCTACAGTGCCTGATTAGAGGGCCGTATCTGCCTGATGTTTTAGTAACAAGACTGTTTTATCCCATAGGCTTCAATGTTTAAAATATTCCCGTTTTAATTCAATATCTAATAAACCGTTGCTTATAATATTCTGCAGTAAAGAGTCTCTTTATTTCTAGATTTTTTTGTATTTTTTAAGCATCTTTTATACTTTTTTAAAAATTATTATTTTTTTCGAACTTTTGGCGTATGTCCCAAAAAAGTTTGAAGTTCAGGAACTTTCGAACGGCTAATGTTCGAATCGAACTCCGAACCGATCGAACTGAACAGCTCATCCCTACTCAGAAGTACAAATTTCTGCTTTACTGTAAAGTTCAATCACTCCTGAATTAGCATATGATTCTTCTCAATTGACCCATTAAAGCAACACACCTTAATGGACACATTACATTCTTGTACAGCATATTCATGCCACCACATGATCTGAGAGCTACCTCTAACCCCTCTTCTTTTTTAATTTCTTGGTTCGCCCTTCCCTTTATGTCTTTTCTACTGTCATATAATATTAAATAGTTGTTTTTCTGTATGCTGTTCTTCACTTATTTGTTAAACCATCAAAGATATATTTTTTGGTTGTTTTAAGAACTATGTGCTCTTTCGCTACAAACAATAGGCCCTATTCCGTCCCTGACGTAAAGCTAATGGCTTGAGCTGCTGTGTATAACAGCTTCAACAGCTAACTTAAAGGGACATGCATGCTTTGCTAGTGTGCTTTTAAAAATGTGCAATGCCTTTTGAATGAGACAGTAGTGTCATTCAGCAGACATTAAAAGCAAGTGAATATGATATTTTTACCTGCTTTTCTTTCTTAGAGTTTTTTCCATGCCCACCTCAGGAGGCAGTTTGAGCTAACCAATCAGTGCCTATACCTAGGGATAGCTAAACAATGCACAGACCCTCCTGCAATGTGAGCTGAGGGGAGGGCGGGGTTTACCTTTCACCCCCAGCTACTGCAGAGACAGGGAACGAAAAAAATCCATACACACTGGGAGAAAAAGACAGTAGAGGGACAACAAAAAAAAGCACAGCAAGAAACGGTAAAGAGAGAAAAACAACATGATAAAGCAGAGGAAGCACAAGCACAAGAAAAGGTACAGTGAGAGAGTGCGCTCACAAGAGACAGCACCAGAAAGAGTGAGAGGGAGTGGATATGTGAGGGACTTTGAGTGAGACAGTGACTGTAAATCTTGAAAGAGCACGAGTGAGCATGTTAGTGGGTGAGTCTGTGTGAGAGAACGTGAGTGTGTGTGCGAGTCAGCGGGTGAGTGTGTTTTGCTTTCATAATTGCAGAGATGCTAATATTCAGCTCCTCGGTTTCCGAAAGTGTGAGGTCCTGAGCTGCACAGTTTGTGTTAGTTCATACAGTCACAGGTATTTAAAATGCACTAGCAAGTTCCGTAGCTGTGCAATGGGAGAGGCAGAATAACCGATGTCCGTACAAGTCACAGAATGGTAGGAGAGAGGACCCTGCCCAAGAGCTTACAATCTAAGAGGAGAGGGTTGACCCGCTAGGTGAAGGTAATAGCTAAGTATGTGAAGTAGTGGGGTGCATGTGGGCTGTGGGCAAGATGGAGCAAAAATGTAGTTCATGCGAAGCTTTGATGGGTGCAATAGTGGGTGGAGTAGTGGGTGGGGAGGAGGCGGGGAATATTCAGGAAGTATGAGCTGAAGAAACACCCCTAGCTGAGGGGCGTCGCCAGAGAAGATGAAATGACAGAGTTTAAAGCAAAGAGTTTTTACACATTTTTTTTAACTTTTATTGATTAATTCTAGTTTTTCTATAGGTATAAAAGTGTTTAAATGTCAATTTAAAAAAAACATTTGTAGACATGCATATCCCTTTAACCCCTTAATGACCCCTGACGTACCCTGTACGTCCTGTCCTCGGGTCTCCCTTAGACCCGCGGACGTACAGGGTACGTCAGCGGCGCCAAATCCCCCTCCTGCCCGATACTCACCTCCCTCGTCGGATCCCACGGCGATCTGGCAGGGAGGAAGCCTGCCCATGTGATTTACATGGGCAGGCGAGGCTGATGACGTCGCCACGCTGCGTGGTGACGTCATCAGAAGGTGCCCCATGTAATTCAATGGAGGGGAGGGGGGGCTCCTTCGGAGCCCTCTATCTCCCCAACCATTGAAGCTAGCAAAATGCTTTTTGCACCGCTGAAAAGGGGAGAGTCTCCCCTTTTCAGCGGTGTATAGCATTAACCGTTTCGCCGCCGGATTGCGTTTTAGCGCGAATTGGCGCCAAAACGCGATTCGAACCTGGAGGGGAGCTGACATCTTGGATGTCAGCCTAGCCTCCAGGTCCCCCCCACCCACTGACAACCTCACCATATGTGTGAGGATGTCAGTGGGCCAGTTAACCCTCTAGCTGCCATGTAGAGATAAGGGGATCCTAAGGATCCCTTTATCTCCCGATCCATGGCAGCTAGATGGTCATATTTGACATCATTTGAAAGGCCTGATCATGGCCTTTCAAATGATACCAAACATGACCAGGTTTGGTTTAAATTTTTTTTTTAAAAAATAAAATAATAAAAAAAATAATAATAAAAAATTAAATAAAATAAAAAATGTGTTTTTTTTAAAAAAAAATTTTGTCTGGGGGGGTTTAATTAAATAGGACCTAGGCTGACATCTCAAAATAATTAGCACAAAATGGTCAGAATGAGCGCAGCGCACATAGGTGAACTGGCTCAGCAGTGAAAGGGTTAAAAGGTAAAAACATGTAAAAATTGGGTATTTCTATTCTCGGGATAAAATTTGGAAACTATTTAGCCGGGGTCTTTATTGGTGGTTATAGCTTTAGGAGATTAAATTACGAAAAAGTGTGTTTTTACCATTTTTTTCATCATATTTCATATTTTTTTTATATTAAATTATTGGATATGATGGAAATAATGGTATTTCTAGAAAGTCCATTTAATGGCGGGAAAAAGGGTGTATAATATGTGTGGGTTGAATAAACGAGTAAGAGGAAAATTTGACCTAAACCCTAACAGCGCAGAAACGTAAAAACAGCAGCGGTCACTAAAGGACGGATTTGTGTAAAACCGCCCGGTCACTAAGGGGTTAACAGTATGAGCTCCTATTCTGACCTTGCCACAATCTTTTCCAGCAGTTCAGAATTAGTGGCAGGTTACTGTACAACAGTTCAGCACACATAAGTGAGCTATTTTAAGATAGTATGCTGGTGTTTGCTTGTGTACTTTAGAAAAATTAATAAAATAAAAAAAAATGTAAAACAAATGGACAAAACAGGTACCCAGGACGCATTTAGTCGTGCGACGAAACGCGTCCTGGGTACCTGTTTTGTCCATTTGTTTTACATGTTTTTATTTTATTAAATTTTCTTTCGAAAAGAAGATCCAGCCTTTGTCTTTTTGGTGGTTTTTGGATTTGCCAGAGCCTGAAAAAATCCATATGCGCAAACCTTAAAGCTATTGAAGCTTCAACAAGTGTAAGTAAAAAATTGGCTGAAAAGCATATATACACTTATATTTTTCATTCTGCACAAGGAGAGTTGCGCTGTCTTTTCTTGTCTTATATGGTTCCTTGATATGTGAAGGGAAACAGCCGTGTAAGGTGTGGGTCACCTGTGAACAATATAGAAGAAAAAACAACCCAAAACGTGCGGTTCCACTTAGAGCCAGTGCTAGGCTCTATGTATGTGAGTGAAACATCATTCATTGCATTTTATTTATAGTATATATTTGATATACTTCACCATTGTGTATTTTTATATTTTGTTTTATGTACCAAAATAAGGTCTGCTGATCTATGAGAGACACCAAGATTCTGATAACAATTTTTATTGCGCTGATCAAGATACGTATATGTTTTTTTCATTCACCTGGTATAGGGAAGACCACTGTGTTTGATCAAGCTTTTGGGAGATTGGTGGTGGACGTGATTTGTGGCGCTAACCTGCTTGTTTTATAATATATCCATGAGTGATCTGCTGGGGGCAATATATATCTGCTGGGGGCTATATATACCCATGTGTGATCTGCTGGGGCAATATATATCCATGAGTGAGCTGTTGGGGGCAATATATATCCATGTGTGAGCTGCTGGGGGCAATATATATCCATGTGTGAGCTGCTGGGGCAATATATATCCACGAGCGAGCTGCTGGGGTCAATATATATCCATGTGTGAGCTGCTGGGGTCAATATATATCCATGTGTGAGCTGCTGGGGGCAATATATATCCATGTGTGAGCTGTTGGAGGCAATATATCCATGTTTGAGCTGCTGGTGCCAATATATCCATGTTTGAGCTGCTGGGGGCAATATATATCCATGTGTGAGCTGCACATTACTGTGGGTTTTATTGCTGTGGATTCTGATTCGCTCATACACACTGCACATTACTGTGAGTTTTATTGCTGTGGAGCTCTGTGATATGCTCATACACTGCACATTACTGTGAGTTTTATTGCTGTGGAGCCCTGTGATACTCTCGTACACACTGCACATTACTGTGGGTTTTATTGCTGTGGATTCTGTGATACGCTCATAAACACTGCACATTCCCGTGAGGTATATTTCTGTGGAGCTCTGTAATGTGCAGTGTGTCAGGATTGTACAGTATCTTTTAGAGTGATGGTCTGCTTCCCACATTTTCCACAGGGACTTTGTGCTGTGCTGTGACTGGGGGACTATGTGCTGTGGCGCAGCCATGTACCCCAAGTCTGAAGGGACTATCTCACATATCTCCCCCTTTCGCAAGAGACTAGCCTGGGAGAAGACCCTGAACAGGTTGTTCTCTAGTTTAGTCAGCCCTTCAGTTGTCCAGTCTCACGACCAAAGCATTGTCCATAAAGTAGAGCCACTGGAAATGACTGGGATGGTAATAGAGTGTCACGTATCAGCCGCAATGGCGGGTGAAGATACGAGCCCAGGATGCAGTGATACACACAAGACCAGGGATGCAGTGAATAATTCAAGTATTTATTCTGCAAAGTATAGGTAAACACAGTGTGGGACGAAACAGGAATGGGGCTAGCTAAGGGTACATATAACACAAGATATAAACACAGGGGCCAGGCAGGAAAGGGCTGACTAAGTGACACAAAACACAGACACAGGGGCGAGGCAGGAGGGAGAGCTAGACACAGTGGGAACTTCTAGGAGACACCAGATGGACAAGACAGGAACGGGACTGGATAATAGACAGGTGTATAGGACTGAATAACAGAACAAAGGCAAATAAACAGGCTACAGGGCGTGAAAACAAGAGTCCAGGGATACTGACGGTAGGAACTGTAGCAGAGGTTAACAAAGAGTATTTAACAAAATATTTTACTGTGTATGTGTCACTGAGTACGTTCATTTTGTGATCTTTTGTGTTGGTATCTGACCCCCCCCCCTCGTATCTTTCCATCCCTTGCCCTTCACTCTGTGGCAATGGCCATACAATGGAGTCTATGGGTCCATCATTGTCTCAAATTTCATTGTATTGTGTGGGATGTTTTTAAAGGACATCACCAGGGGGGTAGATTAGAAGTCTTTTAAACTCCCTGTTTTATCTCATTCAGCTGCCATCTCTTATCTTGAGTAGCCTGAAGAATAATAGGCCCCTGTAGCCTTATCTGTTGTTATTATTATTATTATTAATCTTTATTTATAAAGCACCAGCATATTCTGCAGCGCTGTACAATGGGCACAGTATAGACTGGGTTACAATACATTAAACAACATTTTGACAAACCATTGCTGGAGGAAACAAAGGCCCTAATCCCATGGGAATTCACAATCAAACTATGGTGGAAGTACTCTTTGTTTATCCACCGTATTATTATTTGTGATTGAAAATACTTAAGTTTAACAAATTTAAATAATATAAGCTGTCACAAACAGAGGCACTCCAGGCATGCATTTGATTTAGTTCAGTGGATGTAACGTATTAATTTTAACACTTTCTGCACTTATCAAAAAGTTTTGATTAAAATCTCTCATCTTGAGTAGCCTGAAGAATAATAGCCCCCTGTAGCCTTATCTATTATTATTAATCTTTATTTATAAAGCACCAGCATATTCCACAGCGTTGTACAATGGGCACAGTATAGACAGGGTTACAAACAATACATTAAACAACATTGTGACAAACCAGTACAGGAGGAAACGAGGGCCCTATTTCCATGGGGACTCACAATCTAGAAGGGTTGGGGGTGGAAACAGGAGGAGAGGACTGCAAGGAGAGAGTGGAGGACTGCAAGGTGAGAGTGATGGACTGCAAGGTGGGAGTGATGGACTGCAAGGTGAGAGTGATGGACTAGTTGCGTCAGTGAGTCGGGTGGTAGGCTTCCCTAAATAGGAAAGTCTTTAGGGAAAAGTCTGTCAGTACAAGGGAGAGCGTTCCAGAGGATGGGGGCTGCGCTGCGCGTGAGAAATCTTGCAGTCTATCATGGGAAGAAGTGATGCGGCGGAAAGCTAGGCGCAGGTCACTGATCTTAGGGAGCGGGCTGGGGTGTATTTGGTGATTAGTGAGTACAGGTAGTGGGGAGCCAAGTTAGTGAGAGCTTTGTAGGTCAGGGTAAGGATTTTGAATTTAATTCTGCAGTGGATGGGGAGCTAGTGAAGGGATTCGCAGAGGGGAGCGGCAGAGACAGAGCGGCGGGTGAGGTGGATGAGCCTGGCAGAGGCGTAGATCAGTTGCTTTGTGGTGTCTGCGGTAAGAAATTGTAATGTTGGGGGCTTCCAGCCTTTCCGGTGTGCTTGAAGGCAGCATGTCTGATGCTGCTCACTCACCAACGCCCGGTTTAAATTGAAACAGGCAGGGAGGTGGCTGCATGAGGCGTGGCTTGAGAGGGGGCGCGGTCTGGTGAAGGTCTTTTAAAAACCAACAATTCCTTCCAAGCAGTGCCAGATCGTGGTTATCCATACCTGAGCTCCTTGTACCTGAATTCTATCGTGACTTAACCTGTTATTGACCTCTGCTTGTTTTCTGACTATTCTGCCTTCCGTTGCCCTAGACTATTTCCTTTTACTACGCTTCTGCACTGATATCGACCCGGCTATTCCATTTGACTATTCTATACTCTGTATTCCTGATTCTGGCTCGTCTGACTACCCCCGTCTTGCTGACCTGGTGTTGTATAACGACATTGTCTTTGATTAACTCTTTCTGTCTAGCTAGTATACATATACCTGACCAATTTTTAAGGACCAGACAGGGATTCCTTTACGGCTACCCTGTTGGTAGTTTTTGGCTCTGTGGAGTATGGGCTTTAAGGACTGCGTGGTGGGATCCGGGAACCGTGACATTACGATCTGGCCAAATGGATCCCGCAGACTTAACACAGCATTTGAGTTACTTTGTATCCAGACAGGACGAGCAGGACCATAGAATGGATCAGTTTGCTCTCGCCTTACAAACTATTCTGACTCGTACGGCTCACCTGGAACCAGCTGGGGTTGCACCTCCGCCTGCTATACCTGTGTCCCCTGTTGTTCAGACATCCCAGGTACACATGACTGCTCCTATGAGGTTTGACGGTACTCCCTCGGAGTGCCGGTGATTTTTGGTCCAGGTGGACATTCATTTTAAATTAAATCCACAAATGTTTATCACTGACATAGCCAAAGTGGGGTTCATTATTAACCATCTGTCTGGAAGAGCGTTGACATGGGCGAATCCTTTATGGGAGTCAGAGAAGCCTATCGTACTGAACTATAAAGAATTCATAGCCGAGTTAAAACGTACGTTTAATCCTACCAGAAAGGCCAAGGTAGCTGGCAAATCCTTGTTCCGCATACGTCAAGGGAACAGGACTGTGTCTGATTATGCTATAGAATTTAAAATGTTGGTTTCTGACGTGAACTGGACTAATGAGGCTCTGGTTCTGGCTTTTATGGAGGGGTTATCGGAGTCATTGATGCATGAGTTGGCCCCTCGTAAATTACCTGAGGTGTTGAGTGAATTTATAGATTATTGTATAGATCTGGATGATCAGATAAGGGACAGAAGAACTCCAAGAGAGAAACCTAAGAGACCGTTACCAAGGTTGGCCCCTGTCTTTCAGGCACCACCAAGAGAGTTATCCCCTCCCTCTGAGCCTATGTAACTAGGCCATACTAGGCTTACAGAGGAAGAGAGAATGAGGCGTCTTCATGAGGGATCGTGCCTGTATTGTGGTTTAAAAGGACATTTACGACTTCAATGTCCCACTCTTCCTAGAATGCATGATAAGTCAGAAAACTACCGCACCTAAGGCAGCTGAGGAGACAGGCCTTGGGTGTGACATTCATGTCTCCTGTCAAAGACACTAGACTCTTGTTACCAGTGTCCGTGGCTTGGGAGACCAAGACCACGCATACTACCGCTTTTGTTGACTCTGGGGCTGCTGGTAATTTCATTGATGTTGAATACGCTTCCTCCATTTCTCTCCCTCTGGTTGTAAGAGAGACACCCTTGGCCGTCGAAGCCATAGACGGTAGGCCGTTATCCTGCCCCAGAATTACTCACGATACTGTACAGTGGGTCTTACCACTGGTCTCTTGCATAAAGAAGAGATCATATTTCAGGTTATCCGTTCACCTTCCAATCCTGTTGTGCTTGGTTTCCCTTGGTTGGTGGAACATAATCCTGTTATTGATTGGACTAAGGGAGAGATACTGTCTTGGAGTCCTGCTTGTTTTGGGACTTGTTTAATACCCATTCAGCATATTGGTGCCCTGAACACACCTACAGCTCCTCCATTGTCTACAGAGGTTCCTGACTGGTATGCCGACCTCAGGGCTGTATTCGATAAAAGAGAGGCAGAGAAAATACCTCCACATAGACCATAAGATTGCGCCATAGATATTCATCCAGGTACCATGCCTCCTCGAGGCAAAGTATATCCTTTATCCATAAAGGAGAACCAAATCATGGAGGAGTACATAAAGGAGAATTTGGAGAGCGGTTTTATCAGACGTTCCTCTTCTCCAGCAGGGGCTGGGTTCTTTTTTGTATCTAAAAAAGAAGGAGATTTACGCCCGTGTATCGATTATAGGGGGCTTAACAAGATCACCATCAAGAATGTGTACCCTATCCCTCTTATATCAGAACTGTTCGACAGGTTAAGGGGATCAGCAGTATACACAAAACTCGATTTGAGAGGGGCTTACAACCTGATACGTATAAAAGATGGGCATGAGTGGAAAACAGCATTTAACACCAGGAGGGGGCATTATGAATATCTGGTCATGCCGTTCGGTCTCTGTAATGCTCCAGCTGTATTCCAAGATTTCATTAATGATGTGCTCAGAGAGTCTTTGCAATCCTTTGTTATCGTATACCTAGACGATATACTGATTTACTCTCCCGATCCGAAAACCCACCATGAACATGTCAGACAGGTATTAGCAATACTACTAGACAATGGTCTTTATTGCAAACTGGAGAAGTGTTTATTCAACATCACTACTGTAAAATTTCTTGGGTACATTATCACTCCAGAAGGTTTTGAGATGGATCCTTCCAAACTCACGGCCATCTCAGAATGGCCTCTACCTCAAGGCCTCAAAGCCATACAGAGGTTTCTGGGGTTTTCCAACTATTATAGGAGATTTATCAAGAATTATTCTGCTGTAGCTTCTCCTATCATTAACCACTTCACTGCGGAGGACGCGCTCAGCGCGTCCACCCGCAGTATCGTTCCTTGCGGAGGACGCGCTGAGCGCGTCCTCCCTTTGGGGCCAGCGTTCGGCCGGGTTCCGGCCGATCGCTGGCCCCCCTGGTGCGGGCTGACATCCTCGATGTCAGCTCAGCACCCGGAACCGCTGCCGGAGTAATTAGGTGTCATCGCGGGGGCGCGATGACACCTAATTCAGGCGCCCCCCCCCATTTGCGAAGGAGGCACCTGAAAGGGAGGGGGGAGGTCCTTCGGACCTCTCTCCCTCCCGATCGGCGGCGTGCAGGGGGTTAACCCAGGCACCGTTTGGAAGGGCACAGCCTGCCCTTCCAAATGGTACCTGGCATTAACCCCATGGGGGCTGGATCACGAATCGGCGCCGAAAAGCGCCAATTCGTGATCCTTTCCCAGAGCTGGCCGACATCTTGGATGTCGGCCAAGCTTCCGGGAATGCCCCCTGAGGCCTGGCGTCATCGTGCATAGCACGATGATGCCAGTCCTGGAGTTAACCCCTAACTGCCACCAATGGTGGAGATAGGGGGTTCCAATGAACCCCCTATCTCCCGATCCATGGCAGTTAGGGGTTAATGTTTGGTATTGTTGGATCGGCCAGAGCATGGCCGTTCCGACAATACCAAACATGAGTATGAAAAAAGTTTAAAAAAAAAAAAAGAAATATTTAAAAAAAATATATCTTTTTTTGGTTCGTTAATGCAGCAATATTGTTCCCATTTCAATTATAATGTGAACAATAATGCTGCACTAACGATTTTTGTATGCGGTGCGTTTGTTAAAAATCGCGTAATTTTCCCCAAAAAAAATGTAACGAGACCCCATCTCTAATTTTTTTAACAAGCGCACCCCATACAAAATATAACTGCAATTGCTCGCATGTTAAAATGTGAAAAAAAAACACTTTACACGTTGTAAATTATTGAAAATTCATATTTTATTGCATTTTTTGTTATAATATACAGACAGGTCATGACGTATACTTATAATAATGATATATTATGAATCTGCCGAGTCTGACGGAAAGAACGATATATAATATGTCTGGGTCATATACTAAAATAAGCCTTCAAAACACGTTTAACCCCTTAGTGACCGGGCGGTTTTACACAAATCCGTCTTTTAGTGACCGATGCTGTTTTTACGTTTCTGCGCTGTTAGTGTTTAGGTCAAATTTTCCTCTTACTCGTTTATTCAACCCACACATATTATACACCCTTTTTCCCGCCATTAAATGGATTTTCTAGAAATACCATTATTTCCATCATATCCAATAATTTACTATAAAAAAAATATGAAATATGAAAAAAATGCTAAAAACACACTTTTTCGTAATTTAATACCCAAAATCTACAACCACCCAAAAAGACCCCGGCTAAATAGGTTCAAAATTTTGTCCCAAGACTAGAAATACCCAATATTTACATGCGTTTGCTTTTTAACCCCTTCACTGCTGAGACAGTTCACCTATGTGCGCTGCGCTCATTCTGACCATTTTGTGCTAATTATTTTTAGATGAAAGCCTAGGTCCTATTTAATTAAACCCCCCCAGACAAAAAAAACTTTAAAAAAAAAACATTTTTTTATTTCATTTAATTTTTTTATTATTTTTTTTAATTTATTTTATTTTTTTTAAAACCAAACCTGGTCATGTTTGGTATCATTGGAAAGGCCATAATCAGGCCATAATCAACCATCTAGCTGCCATGGATCGGGAGATAAAGGGATCCTTAGGATCCCCTTATCTCTACATGGCAGCTAGAGGGTTAACTGGCCCACTGACATCCTCACACATATGGTGAGGTTGTCAGTGGGTGGGGGGGGACCTGGAGGCTTGGCTGACATCCAAGATGTCAGCCCCCCTCCAGGTTCGAATCGCGTTTTTGCGCCAATTAGCGCCGAAAAGCGATTCGGCAGCGAACGGGTTAATGCCATACACCGCTGAAAAGGGGAGACTCTCCCCTCTCCAGCAGTGCAAACGGCATCTCCCTAGCTTCAATGGATGGGGAGATAGAGGGCTCCGAAGGAGCCCC
This sequence comes from Leptobrachium leishanense, assembly GCA_009667805.1. NCBI lineage: Eukaryota > Metazoa > Chordata > Amphibia > Anura > Megophryidae > Leptobrachium > Leptobrachium leishanense. The sequence goes on from CM019064.1 coordinate 199,059,467, forward strand.
CCCTCCCCTCCATTGAATTGCATGGGGACGCCTGCTGATGACGTCACCACGCAGCGTGGCGACGTCATCAGCCTCGCCTGCCCATGTAAATCACATGAGCAGGCTTCCTCCCTGCCAGATCACCGTGAGATCCAGCGAGGGAGGTGAGTATCGGGCGGGAGGGGGATTAGGCGCCGCTGACGTACCCTGTACGTCCGCGAGTCTAAGGGAGACCCGAGAACAGGACGTACAGGGTACGTCAGCGGCCCTTAAGGGGTTAAACATGATGAGCAAAATCGGTAAAAATGACCTCAGCACAGAGGCGGGAAATTCCTCAGCAGCGAAAGGGTTAATATGACACGTAAAGGTCTGAAGAACCAGGTCTGGTCTTCACAATCCAAACAGGCATTCGAAGCTCTCACACAGGCTTTCACTTCCGCTCCCGTGTTACGGCATCCTGATCCCAGAATTCCATTTGTTCTTGAGGTTGATGCTTCCGAGATAGGCATTGGGGCTGTCCTATCTCAAAGAGAGTCTCCAGGGAAGCCTCTACATCCTTGTGGGTTCTTTTCAAGAAAATTATCACCAGCAGAACGCAATTATGATATCGGTAACAGAGAATTGCTTGCTATTGTGTCTGCCCTGTCAGAGTGGAGACATTTGTTGGAAGGTACTCTTGACCCTTTGTTGATAATCACTGATCATAAGAACCTTACGTACATCGGGGATGCTAAACGTCTGAACTTGAGACAGGCCAGGTGGTCATTACTACTGCCTCGGTTTAATTTTGTGTTGACTTACAGACCAGGTGACCGCAATGTAAAGGCTGATGCCTTATCTCGTCAATATGACCCGTATGAATCAAATACACAAGACCACAATCCTATAGTTCCTCCTGAACGTATTGTGGCTTCCACGGTTTTGTCTGTTTCCTCGCCTTTTCTGGAACGCCTCCAAGCAGCTCAAATGGGGGCTCCACCTAACAAGCCTCCAGATATGTTGTTTGTGCCTGAAAAGGAAAGACAAGAATTACTCATAATGTTTCATGATTCAAAACCAGCAGGTCATCCTGGTATTACTAAGACTCTTACCAGTATCTCCAGACAGTTCTGGTGGCCCACCATGCGACAGGACGTACGTCTGTTTGTTTTGGCTTGTCAAGTCTGTGCCAGAAACAAAACCAGTAAAACCTTGCCTGTCGGTCTATTGCAGCCTTTACCCATTCCTAATAGGCCTTGGTCTCATCTATCCATGGATTTTATTGTGGACTTGCCGAAGTCCAAGGGTCATACTGTGGTTCTGACAGTTGTAGAACGCTTCTCCAAAATGGCTCATTTTATTCCTTTACCTAAGCTTCCTACAGCCAAAGAACTGGCGGTCGTCTTTGCTAGAGAAATTGTACGAATACATGGGGTTCCGTCTGAAATAGTCTCTGACAGGGGAACTTAGTTCCTCTCTTGTTTCTGGAGGGATTTCTGTGCGGAGATGGGGGTGCGATTGGTCTTTATTTATTATTCTTTATTTATAAAGCGCCAGCATATTCCGCAGCGCTGTACAATAGGCACAGTATAGACAGGGTTACAATACAATACATTGAACAACATTTGACAAACAGTACAGGAGGAGATGAGGCCCTATTCCCGTAGGAACTCACAATCTAGGAGGGTTGGGGTTGGAAACAGGAGGAGAGGCCTGCAAGGTGAGAGTGATTGATGGTTGCGTCAGTGAGTTGGGTGGTAGGCTTCCCTAAATAGGAACGTTTTAAGGGAGCGTTTGAAGGAAGAGAAGTTAGGGGAAAGTCTGACAGTACGAGGGAGAGCGTTCCAGAGAGTGGGGGCTGCGCGTGAGAAATCCTGCAGTCTATCATGGGAAGAGGTGATACGGGGAGAAGCTAGGCGCAGGTCACTGTTTGACCTTAGGGAGCGGGCTGGGGTGTATTTGGTGATTAGTGAGGACAGGTAGTGGGGAGCTGAGCCAGTGAGAGCTTTGTAGATCAGGGTAAGGATTTTGAACTTAATTCTGCAGTGGATGGGGAGCCAGTGAAGGGACTCGCAGAGGGGAGCGGCAGAGACAGAGCGGCGGGTGAGGTGAATTAGCCTGGCGGAGGCGTTCAGGATGGATTGTAGGGGGGAGAGGCGGGACAGAGGGAGGCCAGATAAGAGATTATTGCAATAGTCGAGTCGGGAGATTACCAGGGCGTGTATGAGTTGTTTTGTGGTGACAGCGGTAAGAAATGGCCGAATTCTGGAAATATTACGCAGTTGGTATCGGCAGGAGGAGGAAAGAGACTTGATGTGGGGGATGAAGGAAAGAGTAGAGTCAAGTGTAACTCCAAGACAGCGCACTTGGTTTGATGGGGAGATGGTGATACCCTCCACCGTGATAGAGAAGTCAGGAGGTGGGGAGGCATTGGAGGGAGGAATAAGTAGGAGCTCAGTCTTTGACATGTTGATCTTTAGGTGGTGGGAAGCCATCCAGGAGGAGATGCCAGATAAGCAGTCACTGACTTTGGAAAGGACAGGGGGAGAGAGATCAGGGGTAGAGAGGTAGATCTGAGTGTCATCAGCGTAGAGGTGGTAATTAAAGCCAAAGCTGTTGATGATTTTGCCCAGGGAGGAGGTGTAGATGGAAAAGAGCAGAGGACCAAGGACAAAGCCTTGAGGTACACCAACAGATAGAGGCAATGAAGAGGAGGAGTTACCAGCAAAGGACACACAGAAGGACCAGTTGGATAAATAGGAGTCAACCCAAGCGAGTGCAGTGTCACCGAGACCCAGAGAGTTGAGGGTCTGTAGAAGGAGGGGGTGGTCAACAGTGTCAAAAGCAGTCGAGAGGTCAAACAGGATGAGAATAGAATAGTGGCCGTGTTTTTTAGTAGTTAGGAGGTTGTTGGTGACTTTGGTGAGGGCAGTTTCAGTTGAGTGTAGGGGACGGAAGCCAGATTGCAGGGGGTCAAGTAGGGAATTGGAGGCCTTCTCTTCAGCATATCATCCACAAACCAATGGGGCAGTGGAGAGGGCAAATCAGGGTCTCGAGCAGTACATAGGTTGCTTTACCACACAACAACAAGACAATTGGTCGGAGTTGTTACCCTGGGCTGAGTATGCACGTAATAATGCCGTTAACGAGACCACTGGCCACTCTCCTTTTTCTGCTAGCTATGGTTTTTTCCCTCCAGCTCTACCGCTTCAGTTTGCTGAACAGGCCATCCCGGCTCTCGAAGAACATCTCACACAACTACAGGATATTTGGAGACAGATTCGCGAAAACATGGACCGCAATGTTGCTGTCCAGAAACGCAAGGCTGAAAGGCATAGGTTACAAGCTCCTTCCTACAATGTGGGGGATAGATTTTGGTTGTCCGCTAGGAATGTGAAGTTGCGGTTGCCTTCTTTGAAAATGGCACCTCGGTTTATCGGTCCATACAAGATCATTCGCCGCGTTAACCCTGTGGCTTATGCTCTTGCCCTTCCTAGACATCTTCGCTTGCACAACGTCTTCCACACCTCCCTACTGAAGCCTTTGTTGTGTAACAGGCACACGCAGGTCGTTCCTCCTCCACCACCTGTTCAGGTTGATGGAGAGACGGAGTATGAAGTTAGGAAAGTTCTGGATTCTAGGCTGTTCAGGGGTGCTCTGCAGTACCTGGTCGATTGGGTGGGTTATGGTCCGGAGGACCGGTCCTGGATTCCGGCTTCCAACATGTCTGCCTCTAGGTTGGTCAGGGCGTTCCATGCCTCGCACCCCGATCGCCCTGGTGGTCGTCCTGCCACTCGCCCCGGTGGTCGTCCTGCCACTTGTCCTGTTGGTCGTCCGGTGACCTCCCGTGGAGAGGGGGGTACTGTAACGTTGGGGGCTTCCAGCCTTTCTGGTGTGCTTGACGGCAGCATGTCTGATGCTGCTCGCTCACCAACGCCCGGTTTAAATTGAAACAGGCAGGGAGGTGGCTGCAAGAGGCGCGGCTTGAGAGGGGGGCGCGGTCTGGTGAAGGTCTTTTAAAAACCAACAGTTCCTTCCAAGCAGTGCCAGATCGTGGTTATCCATACCTGAGCTCCTTGTACCTGAATTCTCTCATGACTTAACCTGTTATTGACCTCTGCTTGTTTTCTGACTATTCTGCCTTCCGTTGCTCTAGACTATTTCCTTGTACAACACTTCTGCACTGATATCGAAACGGCTATTCCATACTCTGTATTCCTGATTCTGGCTCGTCTGACTACCCCCGTGTTGCTGACCTGGTGTTGTATTACGACATTGTCTTTGATTAACTCTGTCTAGCTAGTATACATATACCTGGCCAATTTTTAAGGACTAGACAGTTAGGGATTCCTTTACGGCTACCCTGTTGGTAGTTTTTGGCTCTGTGGAGTGTTGGGCTTTAAGGACTGCGTGGTGGGATCCGGGAACCGTGACAGAAATGGACAAATTCTGTAAATATTAGACATGTGCATTCGTTTTAGTACTAAAACGATTTAGTCAGAATTTTGGGATAATTTAGTTTTAGTATGACTCAAGAGAAACGAAACTGCTCAGTACAAAAAACGAAAGAAACTAAAATAAAATGCACTACATTTTAGTTTCAGTCCTTTTTGTGATATTACATTGATGAGTGAAGGAGACCAGCAATGAAGAGCGCAACATCGCAACATCCGAAGATCTGCACCCTCCACATGCCAATGCAGTAGGATGTTCTATACAGAGAGGGGCATTAATTAATGCAGGAGGATGTTCTATACATTATACAGAGAGGGGTATTAATGCAGGAGGATGTTATATACATTATACAGACAAAGGTATAAATTGAGGAGGATGTTCTATACAGAGAGGGGCATTAATTAATTCAGGAGGATGTTCTATATATTATACAGAGAGGGGTATTAATTAATGCAGGTGGATGTTGTATACATTATACAGAGAGGGGTATTAATTAATGCAGGAGGATGTTCTAAACATTATACAGAGAGGAGCCTTTTTTTTTCAGCCCTTTAAATCCAGTGGCTGTGAGCGCTGAGATCGGCTGCTTGTTACATTATCTCTCAGTACAATGTATCAGGCTCAGTTGTTACAGTAACTGACTGTAACAGCGCTCAGAGTTTCAGTAAAACAAGGAAATAATATTGTTCTAACCTCTTATATATAAAAATATTATTTACTAGTTTTACTGAAGCTCTGAGCGCTGTGATGAGCAGCAGTCAGTTACTGTAACAGCTTTACCTGACACGGGGCAGTATTACAATGTTGGTGCTAACTTAACCAGAACTGTTGTAAACTGAAAACCTCCATAGGCTATAATGGCTCTGGGAAGTTTACAACAGCTCTGGTTATGTTAGCACCAACTATGTAATATGGCCCACATTGTGCTGAGAGTGAGAGATACTGTAACAAGCAGCGATCTCAGCCCTCTGAGGAGCCACTACAATAGTAATTGTATCCATTGGTTTTCGGATGAATGAAATTAGTTTTCATACTAAAGAACTGAAAACGAATTTCTTTAGTAACTAAATAAATTGCATTTTAGGACTAATCCATTAGTTCAAAACGAAATTTTGTGCTGTGCACATGTCTAGTAAATATTACATAGTTGGTAGCAGCTGGAGGAGGAAAGAGATTGAATGTGAGGGATGAAGGAAAGAGCAGAATCAAGTGTAATTCCGAGACAGCGAATCTGGTTTGATGGGGAGATAGTATACACTGAGCGGCCAGATTTTTATGACCACCCCATCAGTACTTCTTTGGGCCACCTTTTGCCTTCAATACTACGACTATTCTTCTTGGCATTGACTCAATGAGATGTTGAAAGGTGATGCGAGGAATCTGGCACCATGCCTGATGAATAGCACTGTCCGGTTCTGTGAGATTTGATGGCTGTGGAACCAGCTGCCTGATGGCTCTTTCAACTTCGTCCCACAAATGCTCAATTAGATTGAGATCTGGTGATTGTGGGGGCCACCTAAGCAAGGTAAATTCTCCCTAATGTTCTTGAAACCACTCCTGCACAATATGAGCACTGTGGCATTGCGCATTGTCTTGTTGGAAGAAGCTATCTCCATGGGGATACGCCATCAACATGATTGGATGAACTTGATCAGCAATGATACTTTGGTATGTTGTGCTATTCAGACGTCGTTCCACACGAATTTAAGGGCCCCAATCGATAACACTGCCCCCACCAGCTTCAAGGGTTGTACTCAGGGCCAGATTAAGATCTCTATTGGCCTGGAGCATAATATTTTGGTGGGCTTTTTCGTAATTTAGTGAAATGAAAACATATTTTATTTTATTTAATAGTGCAGCAGATACGGGTATATCTAACCAGGCGGACAATGTTTGAGGAAATTTCCATTCAGATTTCAAATATTTACAGCGTGTAAAATAATTTTTTTTACATTTTATCAACCAAACCTTTGTGGTTTTATATTCGATAGCGCATTTTTGTTAAAAATTTAAATGGGAACCTGTTACTGCATTTTTCAGAGAAAATATAAAATTTTAAACAAAAAATGAAAAAAAATGAAATAGTTCCCTTGTGTTTTGGAGGATGGATGAATAATATGATGGATGAGGATGGAAAAATAAATAAAAAAGTGTTTTTTTTTGTTTATTTTCTTTTAGATTTTACATTGTCATTGGTATCAATGCAAAGGCCAGGCTCTGTCCTGTCCACTGCCACCTCACTTGACCTTGTTAGGTGTAAAGATTAGTGATGCAGAGTTCTAAAGTCCCCCCCCCCCGTGCTCTTCGCCTTAGTGCGGCAGTTTAGGTTTTTGATGTAACAATTCATAAAAACGGTTTGTGCCACCACCTCCACACTTGTTGGTGACATGAGAAATGAGATGGTGAGTTAGTGCAGCATCATTGTTCACTTTATAATTGAAAAGTGAAAACTATTGCTGTGTTAGAAAGAAAACCAAAAAATAAAGCCATTTTTCTTATTTTATTTTTATTATTACATAAAACCTGGTCATGTTTGGTATCATTGGAAAGGGCATGCTCTGTCCTTTCCACTGCTACCTAACGTGACCCTGTAGCTGTATGGAGTTGGAGACACAGGGGTCCAAATGCCCTTCAATGCAGACATATTTATCCTGTCTCTGGGCCTATTCTGGGGCATGGGCCTGGAGCTGCTGCTCCATCAGCCCCTATGTTAATCCGGCCCTGGTTGTACTCATGCATGTGGGGTGCATGCTTTCATGCTGTTTCCACCAAATTCTCACTCTGCCATCTGCATGATGCAACTGGAAATGTGATTCATCGGGCCACATGACTTTTTTCCAATGCTCGACTGTCCAATCCTTGTGGTCCTGTGCGAATTAGAGACATTTTATCTTGTTAACTGCAGACAGCAAAGGTGTTCGAACAGGCCTTCGGCTTCCATATCCCATACGATGCAGTGTTCGGTGAACAGTGCGTTCAGAGATCATTTGAGAGGATCCCTGATTAAGATCTGCATTCATTTGAAGCACTGTTGCCCTTCTTTTGTCTTGTACCAGTCTTGCCACTTTCCGTTCTGCCCTAACATTGACTAGTTGCTGACAGCCACTATTCGCACGTTCAGACCCAGATTTTCGGCTGACAGTCCAGTCTTTAAACACTTTAACAACAGCTGCTCTTGAACATTTAACAAATTCTGCTGTTTTGCTGATACTCGCTCCATGGCTCTGAGCGCCAACAATCATCCCACCTTCAAAGGCTGTTAATTTGTGTTGTTTAGTGTTTACCCATATCTTCAGAAGAAAATCACTTCTACTGTCGTGGTAAACAACCTGCTTCCCTATTTATAATGGTCTGGCCCTCTAGCAACTTCAGTGCGAAACTATAGCTAATTTGCCTAAAAAAATCAGGTGGTCATAATAATCTGGCCACTCAGTGTATATAAAATATGTCAAAATCAGACCTCCAGGGAGGTTAAACTATTTTCACAAATACATTTGGAAATGGCACAGTAACTGCTGCCTACACCATCAGGTTTATTCACTAAAGAGTGAAGTCAGGGTGAAATGAGATAAATAGGAGATTTTTTCTGGTTTGGCTATTTTGACCTAATAGATTTTTCACTCTCTTGACTTCACCCTTTAGTCAAGTGAATAGATCTGCATGTGTTATGAATTGCAATTTATATTTTAGCCACTAGAGGGTAATATATCATAATAAATGTTGCAAATATCCCAAATGGCCTAAAAAGATGATATGTATCAAGTGGTGATTTTGTTATTTGTAATAGGACCCTAAGCAGTCACAAAACAATTTATACAGTAAGAATAATAAAGACACAGCACAAATTAGTTCATTTAAATCATTTGTTAAAAGTATAGAGATTAATTTATAAATTGTAATGTTATTGGCAACAAAAAGTATTATGGTAAGTATAGTATCATAAGACATAACTGTTTGTATGGCTCTGAAGATTTCTGTGGTAGATATATAGTGAAAAGGAGAAAAATAACTAAATAAAAAAACAGTTTGAGTTATAAAACAAAACACATGAATGGTAAACATTAAAGGGACACTCTAGGCAACATGACCACCTAAGCTATTTTAGGTGGTCATCATGCCCGGAGTATCCTGCCCTCTGTCTCCCCTCCCTCCGCTCGGCAGTTCAGCTGAAAAAGCTGAAAACAGCTGAGAGAGGCGGAGGAGTTTAATCCGCCCTCCCAGTTGTCAGTCAGCAGAGCGGGAATCATATTTCCCGCTTCTGCCGACTTTTGCCGAGTAGGAGACGTCATCGCGCGTTCAGCGCGATGACGTCTCCAACTCACCGCAGAAGCTGGCGGCTTCCTCTGAGGGTTAGTGTTGCGCGCATCCTCTTGCGCGCAACACTAATCCTCAGAGGGAGCCGGGAGGAAGCCTGCCGATTGGCTGGCTTATGTGAGAGGCGCGCATGCGCCCTTCTCACGTAAACCAGAAGCCAAGAAGCATCAAGAAGGACGGGAGCGGAAGAGGAGGGAGGTGAGTATAAAAAAAAAAAAAGACGCCGCTGGAAAGAAGTGGATTTTAGGGTAAGTATTACAGTTACAAAAAATTTAATAAAAACTAAAGATTTATTAAGGAATAGGGATAGGTTAGGATAAAAAAACGGGGGGGGGTGATTTTTTGAATAGAGTGTCCCTTTAATGACAGAAAGTTTTAGGATAAAAAAAAGAGTAAACATATAGGGCCACATTACATTCTTGACGCTAACGTTAACGCTCACTTGCGTGAGCATTAACGTTAGCTGCGGTATCTACCGCATATTACGATCCAAACGCAAACGGGTTAAGTAACCCGTTTGGTACCTTGTGGTTTTCAGCGCGAGGTTACTGTACTTTGTGCTCCCTATACTTAACATGGGGAGCGCAAAGTGTTAATCAGCGTTAGGATTACAAAGTCCTAAAGCTGATTAACGTCCGGCTCTGGTTACCGGAAAGTTAACCAGAGCCAGGACTTGGTGTTAACGGATTCTGCTTCTGCAGAATCCGTTAACACCAGCCTAAAAACAAAAAAAAATAATCAGATACTCACCTCCTGTCCGACAGCGAGGACCGCGGCTCTGACCGCCTCCTCCGTCCGGCGGGAGCAGGGAAAGACTAGTAGGAAAAGTCCCCCAGTCTCTCCCTGCGTATCAGTATGCCGACTGGCCAGATCTCGTGAGGCGAGATCCAGCTGGTCATTTGACCAGCAGGGGGAAACTCAATGGAGTCCTATGGACTCCATCGAGTGAATGCTCGCGCGCCGCTGTGCTCAGCGCTGCCGCGAGCATCGCGGGGCGGTAGCGCCCGCATACAATGCAGGCAGCATTTTTTGCGCCTGCAGTGCAATCCAGCGTTAAAACACCGGCGCTAGGGGAAAAACTGCGGGCACAGTTTTTCCTCCCTTGCGCCCGCGTTTTAACTCTAGGATTGTAATGTGGCCCATAGTTATTTATTTATTAAGTATTTTACCAGGAAGGATACAGTGAGATTTCTCTCGTTTTCAAGTATGTCCTGGGTTCAAGATAGGGTTGCACCGATACCGATACTAGTACTAGTATCGGTATCGGGGCCGATACTGGGTACTGCAGGAGTACTTGGTACTCGTGCAGTACCCCAGATATTTTTTCCGATACCGGAAGCCGGCATTGAGCCGGCTTGCCGACATCCGAGGGGCTGCGGCGGCTGTCCGAATGCTCTATCGGCATTCGGACAGCCGCCCCTGGAGCTGCTCAACGCAATACTTACCTTCCTGGGCGCTGCCAGGAATGTCTCCACGCGTGCGCTCGTTGGAAGGACCCAGCCGCGACCACGTGGGACCATGTGATCGCGGCTGGGGTCCTTCCAACGAGCGCGCGCGCAGAAACTTTCCCGGCGTCGCCCAGGAAGGTAAGTATGAACACAGTGAGCAGCTGCAGGGCCTGTCCGAATGCCGATAGAGCATTCGGACAGGCCCTGCAGCTGCTCTCAGCGATGATACTTACCTACCTGAGCGACGTCGGGAAAGTTTCCCCGCGTGCGCTCGTTGGAAGGACCCAGCCGCGATCACATGGTCCCACATGGTCGCGGCTGGGGTCCTTCCAACGAGCGCACGCGCGGAGACATTCCCGGCGTCGCCCAGGAAGGTAAGTATCGTCGCGGGGGGGCTCTATGAGCTGGGGGGCATACCCATGTGTGAGCTGTGGGGGCATATCCATGAGCTGGGGGGCATACCCATGTGTGAGCTGTGGGGGCATATCCATGAGCTGGGGGCAATATCCATGTGTGAGCTGGGGGGCATATCCATGAGCTGGGGGCATACCCATGTGTGAGCTGGGGGGCATACCCATGTGTGAGCTGTGGGGGCATACCCATGAGCTGGGGGCATACTCATGTGTGAGCTGTGGGGGCATATCCATAAACTGGGGGGCAATATCCATGTGTGAGCTGGGGGGCATATCCATGTGTGAGCTGGGGCATATCCATGTGTGAGCTGGGGCAAATCCATGTGTGAGCTGGGGCAAATCCATGTGTGAGCTGGGGCAAATCCATGTGCTGGGGCAGTATGAAAATATATATATATATCGGGGGAATATACATGTGAGCTGGGGGCATTTTTATATGGTCTGTTCTTATTGGAAAGTGTCACATGACATTAAAGAAAAGTATCGGTGAGTACTTTTAAAAAGTATCGGTACTCGTACTCGGTCTTAAAAAAGTGGTATCGGTGCATCCCTAGTTCAAGAACATTGAATTGTTACAGTTGTTAATATATATGTACTGTATATATATATATATATATCTATAAGGTCATAGAAAAGATTTTTAAAAAAAATAGCAAAGAAAGTAAAATTATCTATCTTGGCTGAGAATCATGTGATTTATAGTTTAAGACAGATTGAAGGCAAGTCTACTGTTTTCCTAAATCCCTGAAAGCTCTAAAATCCAATAGGCCTAAATCTTCCTTTACTTCTGGATCTTCCTTTCTGCTGCTCCTTTTATTTTTGCCCGTCCAGTTGCTCTTACTGTGGGTTTGGTACATACAAGTTTTATTATTATAAACAATTATTATTATTATTTTTTACAAATATTATCGACCCCTGTGCCCATTTTTATTTTTGTGTGATATAAATGTATTAGATTATCATAAAGATTGAGTTGTTTTGTAATTTGATGTTGTTTGTATTGTTATTAAAGGCTATATGCTTACAATAGCTCCTCACTGTCCCTACCCCACACACATTCAAATGAGTACTGTATCTGGACCCCCTTTTTATGTTTCATTTTATGTGATTGTTGCCATTCAGCAGTCCTGCTGGGGGATGGAGACCAGATTTTAGGATATATGATGAGCCTTCTTGTTAAACTCTTTTTATGCCCATGGGAATCAGCCTACAATATCATTAGCTGTGTTTGATACAAGGCTTTTTTTTCTGCCGGTACGCGTCGGTACTCCATATCGGCACCTACCAGCAGGGCAGACGCTCCTCCGCTACGATGTCTGCAGCCCATGGCGGAAGTTCTGCTGACCAACGCAAGCCTGGTGCGAATTGTGGACTTCTCCCGCAGGGAGCTAACATCCAAGATGTCAGCTCAACCTGCAGGATCTATCCTCGCCCACTGAGGACGACAGATGTGGGAGTTACCCTCCCGGCAGGCAGAGAATGCCAATTCCCTATGGAGGAGATACAAGAGTCGTTGGACCCCTGTATTTCAGGACTCATAGAAGTTAAAGGGTCATGTGAGTTGTCATTGGAAAGGCCAGAGCATGACGTTTCCTGACACCAAATATGACCAAGGTTCATGTAACAATAAAATAAATAAATAAAATTCCCATTTTTTTTTAAATTTCATTTTATTTTCCTAATGCAGCAATATTGTTCACTTTTCAATTATAAAGTGAACAATGATGCTGCACTGTGGAACTCTGTGATATGCTCATACACACCGCACATTACTATGCTTTTTATTGCTGTGGAGCTCTGTGATAAGCATGGGTATGTATTGTGGGAATAGTGTAAGAGGGGCGGCAGCATTTCATCTTTGGACCCAGACAACACAATCAGGGTAATTCAAAGAGAATCGAAAAGTCACTGCACGTTCGGTGACTTTTCGTTCTCTTCAATTCGGTTTGTTTTACCGATCCCATTTCGGCGACCCTGTGGTGTTTTCAGCAAGCACCACAGGGTCCCCGAATTGCAGGGAAAGGTCGCCACAAACCCACCGAAAATGAACCACAAAACCCGGCGAATGCGCGCCGAAAACATCTGGATTAACCCGCCGAAAACCACGGAAAAGCCCGAGCAGGAGCCGATCACACATAGCGCAGCCGCCGGAAAAAGCAGACACCGCAGACGCATGGAGTGAATAAATTAGAAAAACAGTTTGCTTGAATGTTTGAAAAGTGAAACGCTATTTGCAAAGAAACTACTGAGCGAAAATGTCTGAAATTTACATATGAGGTCCAAGGAATTATAATAAAAAAGTCTGTTACAGAAAAAATAAGTAAAGTTACATTTTTTTTAAAAAGAAAATCAGACTTTTTTAAAAATAAATAAGAAATCCAGAAAAATGTTTAAAATATACTAAAAAAATCTATAAATAAAGAGACTCTTTACTGCAGAATATTATAATGAACGGTTTATTATATATTGAATTAAAACGGGAATATTTTAACATTGAAGCCTATGGGATTCGCCTGAATAAACCTGCCGAATTAATCGACCGAATGGCAGGGCATTTCGGGAAGCTTTCACTGCTGGTTTTTGTTCTCTGAATAGACGAAGCAGTGCTTTTTTATGGGGATTTCACTGCCCTCGAACAGGCACCGTATGTGCCTGCTCTCTGGATAGCCGAATGGCCAGGAAAGGTAACCGAATGCTGATTTTCAGCTTTCGGTTACCCTTCTCCAGCCATTCATAGTTACATATAGTTACATAGTTACATAGGCTGAAAAAAGACATGCGTCCATTCGGATCTCTTTGGATAACCCTGAATGTTATGGCCTGGCCCTAGCTCTATTCATTGGCTGCACACAGGCGTGCACCCTCTATGCAGTGGCTGCATGCTAGCGTACACCATCTTTATGTGGGCTGCTTGCTGTCTGATGCTTTATGACACCTCATGGTGAGTACCCCCAACTTTTTCCCCCGGAAAAAAAGCACTGGTTTGACATATTTCTATATTATTAGTCCGTTTATCTGTGACTGTGTTCTATGGGGATGGGCACTCACTTCTGCTGAGTCACTGGCTGCAGTCAGTTTACCAGATGAAGCAAAGGTAATGACTTACTAGTGTAGTGAATATGACATAGAAAATATGCGCCATGCCACACTTTCAAATAAAAAGATGTACAGTATATAAGATTTCAGGTACTATATATATATATAATGTAGAGTACTTATAAATTGTTGTTATCATGAGTCTTTGACATTGCCCTGGGTTCAGACATTTTACACTGGCTTGTGTGTGAAACAACTGTACCAATGATGTTGAGGTGATGGAGCAAAGCCTTACTACACATTGATCCATCTAAAACACAAGCTGCTTCACCACTTTGAGGAGAGCGGGGGTACTTTGGACCCCTGTATTTCCATTCTTTACGTCCCACAAAGCCACTTTAGGTCTCATTGGACAGGTCAGAGTCTGGTCTTTCTAATGATACCAAACATGACCAAGTACAATGTCATGGAAAGAAAAAATAACAAAGAAACAAAAATGTCATCTGCGCTTATACCATGTGAAACAAAACACAATTAGAGGCTTTGGTTTCTGTTAATGGCCATTAAAAGAGTAAGCTATAATGGGAATAAGCACAGATGAATTTTTTTTCTCTTTGTTATGTTTTATACATGTTGCTGGGCTGGATACATTTGGTGGTTGCAGCTGCCCTATCGGAGAATAGGCGTGACCCCACCCCTCCTGTACTATGTAAAGAAAAAACCCACACAAATATAAAATCATTTTTTATTTTATTTATTTTTTGTTCCAAAGCAATGGCATTGTCCATTTGTCACGTGTAAAAATTGTTGTGGATACAATCGATGCACTTTAAAATCCCAATTTGCTGGTGGAATTCAGGCCTTACGCACACCCATCTTTAACCCCTGAATGACGGGCGGGTGGTGCCTGCCGGGACAGGGTTAACGCTGCTGCCAGGTGCTGTGCATACAATACAGACTCCTGATGCTGAATCCAAAAGATTTTGTACTGGCATCAATGCCAGCTGAGGAAGCCATTCCGTCGAAACGCGTCCTGGTAGCTGCTTTGTATTATTGATATTAATAAATGTTTTTAAGACCGCTGTTCTCTGATATTCCTGTCCAAGAAGTTTTTGGGAATTTTTTTTTAAATTCCTCATGTGCTATTAACGGAGCCAAGTGGGGCTCAGGGATATGTGAGTTTTGATTTGGCCTGTAATTTATCTCTGACTGGCTGAGTCTATCACAATTCTCCTCTCCCAACAGTAGATTAACCAGGAACCAGATCACCAACAGGTCCAGACCTGTGTTAGTCTGGCAATAAGGACTCAGATGCCTGGTGTTGGGGTCTGGGCAAACAAACAACTTTGGTGGGATGTTGAGGGCTCCTTCCTGTCCCTTGGCCTGCCGATGGGGAATGAGACCACCTGTTTCCCCAACTGGAATCTCTCTGCTCTGTGGCTGGAACAAGGATGGGATAGCTGTAATGTCCTTGGGTTCCTCTGTGAGCTGGTGCCTCTCCACTTTTTCCCCAATTTCTGGAGCAGCAGGTTGAGGGTAGAGGTCAGCGACTCTCAGCCCCGATGCCAGTTCCTCTGCTGGGGTGATGGAAAGCTTCACAGGCTCCTTCATGAACAAAACCTGGTCCACAACCTCTGTGATGCCCCCCCCCCCGACAAGCTGGGGATCTGAACCAGCTGCCTCATATCTTCCATGTGCAGTGGGAAGGGCTTCAGTCTCTCCCACAACACCATAAAGTCCATTTCTGGCCCAAACAAATCCAGGCTCCCAAGCTCTCTCAGCCATCCCGGGCCTGGAGCACAATGTGGGCCTTCTAGGTTAGCTGTCCCGCATTCCAGTAAATCGCCAGTGGAGTCCGCAGTCTCACCCACCGTCACGAAGAAAACATGTTGTTCTTGAATACAGAGGCCAAAGGTGTTCCAGCATGCAGTAACCTCATTTAACCTAACACCAACGCTCACATGTGTGAGTGCTAGCGTTAAGGAGGTGATGGGGCCCTACATATATAGTGCACACACAGTACATGTACAAATACAGTACACACAGAATACATGCACGTATCGCAAAAGAATATTTAGCATAATATACACCCCCCCAGAATAATATACACAGCACTGAGCCCCCAGACTATTTTCCCCAGTTCACATGGATATAATTGCCCCCAGTTCACATGGATATTATTGACCCCAGCTCATATGGTATATATTGCCCCAGTTCACATGGATATGGCCCAGCTCATGGATATGCCCCCCAGCTCTCATGGATATTGCCCCAGCTCTCATGGATAATGCCCCAGGTCTCATGGATAATGCCACAGGTCTCATGGATAGTGCCCCCCAGGTCTCATGGATATTGCCCCCAGGTCTCATGGATAGTGCCCCCCAGGTCTCATGGATAGTGCCCCCCAGGTCTCATGGATAGTGCCCCCCAGGTCTCATGGATATTGCCCCCAGGTCTCATGGATAGTGCCCCCCAGGTCTCATGGATAGTGCCCCCAGCTCACCTCTCATTGCCGCGTGCACAGCTGTGAAGGGGCGCAGCCAAGTCCTGCGGGAACGATTGCCGGCGGCCGCGTGCTTCCTGCTGGAATGGCCGCTGACAGGAAGTGCAGCCGCTCGCCTGGGATCGATGAAACAGCCTGCCGCGATCTCGCAAGCTGCTTGTAAGCAATCTCCAGCTCCCATTCCTTAGATGCCAATAACTCCACATGTTCCTGGACCCATGGTAATTCCAAGGGATTCAGCCCTTGGTCCCGGTACTCAATGATGTCTTCCAGTCACCATTCCAAGTTGCTCCCATCATCAGGGTCACTGTACAGCTTCTCGTACAGCAGCCCCAGGCCATCATAGCTGAAGCCTTCTGTCGGACTGCAGTCTGCTGGATCCCCGGTCACACCTGAGTGACATACCAGCAGAGAGCTCTTTAGCTCCCCTCCAGCTGCATTTCCTCCTGGACCAGCCTGTCCAACTCGACTGTCCACTCCTCGTGTGGGGGCTCTCCTAGAAGCAATTCCTGCACCTCGTACTGTGCCAAGTATCTCTGCTGGAAGGAGGGGAGAAGCTTTCCCTGGCAGCGCTGCTTTTCGACCAGCACTTCCGTCCAGATTTGCCAGCCGGTAGAATCCAGCAGGGCCTGCTTCAAAACTGGTCTGCTCCGCTAAGCCTCCGCTGAGCTTTTCTCGCAACTTGCATCTGAATTCTTCCTCCATGGCTGCTGGTAATCACACCTCTTGTCCTCGTCTAGCAGGAACTCTGATCCCGGTGGTGGTTTGGACTGCTCAATAGAGAAAGTTGATCCCACCGGTGCCAGCCAAATGTTAAGGACCGCCTGGCACACCGACTGTGTGTCTAGGTCAAACTCTAGCTTTCTCCAAGCTCGAACCCGAAATCCAGCATCTGCAGCCCAAATCTATGTAATATCACAAGGCAAGACTAGTGTTTTAGAGCCACAGTGATAGACTAACTCTTTATTCAAACAGACGTACAGCTATGTGCATTTAGGGACAATCCCCCTTCATGAATGAATCACAGATACTATCAACAGATCCAGTGTGACAGAGGTCTCTGCAACCTTTTCAATGACTTGTGTTCCAGGTGTATGGGACTGGCTGGTGCGGGCACTCACAGCATTGCCCGCACTACATATAGACTGTGTGCTCCTTGAAGAGGTTTGGATGCCAGCCTTGTGCCCGCAGACTACAGATAATTATTGCAGAGAATGTACATAGGGCATTTGGGCATTGGCCTACTGTTTGTAATTTGGTTTAAATCTTATTTTTGTGTTGAACCAGTATAATGTAATTAGGTTTGTGTAATCTTGATTATGCAAGAATACTGCCTCACTATCTGTCTATTGTCTGTGTGTATCTGTTATCTGTTTATATTTGAATAGGTTGTAAGCTGTCTTTTATCTATTTGTCAATCACTATTGCCCATTGTCTTAATTTGTTAAGAAATGTTAAGTAGTGTTTATGGTAATTGTCTACCTAATGTAATTAGATTTCACATTCCAAGAAAGTCAATGTTTGTGCAATTATGTTTCAGTCTGATTAGGTCCCCTAGAAGAGGTTGTGATTTCGTGAATGTAAATGACCCTTGTTTGTCCACATAAATATCTGTGCTTGTCCTCTGATTAAAGCAGTTCTATTCTGACCAAACTTAAGTCACGATTCACGGTTTGGGTAACGAAAGGCTCCAAGTCTACACCTTATTTCTGGGGGATGTTAGCAAGGCTCTCTGCGTGTACCCGTCTTTAAGCTGCGGCTAAGGACTAGAGAAAGACACAGGAGACATGAGGAGAACTCGGGTGTCCAGCGAGGAAGCGGCATTGACAGATGTAACCCGTCGGGGCACAAAGATCTGTTACATCCAGTAACAGGACAATGGGAAGGTACATTCAAAGCAATGGACAATTTACACAGGCATCTGTCACGAATGAGGTGTACCGGGGTTGTGGGGTCAAGCCCAGGTGCTTTGACAGATGTGGAGAGAGGCAGATATGCAAGGTTTATTAAACACAGCAGGATGAGCAAAACCAAAAGGGAACACTGGACAATGAATAACTATTAACAGGTAACTGAATAAGACAAAAATAGGCCAGATAAATACACACAACAACAGGACTGACCAGACAGGACAGGAACTGGGCAGAACACTGAATATAAAGAATACTTTAAGCAGACACAGAGGGGCTGTCAGGTGGCGTGTGCAGTTCAGGTATGAGCCCAGCAGGCGGCGACACAGAGGGGAGGCCAGACAGGAATCAAGCAATGAAATAACTTTATTGGAACATAAATAGGCCATGGCAGCAGGCACTTGAAAGAAAAGAGGATTGCAATAAAGTCCAGGGAGTAGTCTTGACTGGAGAGCCAAAGGATTATGGGCTATGCAGTCCCAGACTGCAGACAGGGCCCATCAAGAATAATCAGGCTGGCTGTGAGGTGAGGTATTCCTAAGCAAGGGTTTGGCACACAGTATATACAGTCCAGGAAGTGGTCTTGGATGGAGAGTCAGGATAGTGGGCTATGCAGTCCCAGACTGCAGACAGGGTCCACTAGGAATAACACTGGACAGCTGGCAGAGGTACCTTTATCACTGGTTGAGAGATGGTGGTGAACAGCTGTAAATCCACAGGTAGGTCTCCAGACACAGAGGATAGTGGGCTACACGGTTGGGAGTACCCACTTGAGCAGTGACCTGGAGGTCTTGACCACAGACTGTAGATAAAGCACTGGTAGAAATCGCTGACAGTCCCAGGAACTGAAGGAGATTTCTCCAGGAATAACAAGGTAGCGAGATGAGTACTGATACACTGGAATACGCTGGATACACTGGAATACGCTGGATACACTGGAATACGCTGGATATAATGTACAGCAACAAGATAAACTGGTTCATGAAGAGCAGGTCTGCACACATCCAAGTGACCTCAGTCAGTGAGAACAATGCAGAACCACTGCTAGCTGGGTCTCTCTGCCATTTAAGGAGGCTTAATCACAGATGGGCCTCAGCTGGAACTCCAGGGCTGGAAAAGGAAGACCCAGGCTGGATCTCCAGGAGCCTGGTCATGGTACGGAGCTTAGGCAAAACCCGGATGGGAATTTAAAGTCCTGGAACCCGCATAGTTCATGCAGAACATGGCAAAAAAGGAAAACAAAGGGGGCGCCAGAGGGTCTGGGGGTTCGGATCCTGACAGGGGCAGGACATGAAGAGAGTTGACTGTAATTATAAACTGAAATCTGGAAACGCAGAAACTAGAGAACCCAAGGAGACTTATTGGGAAACAGAACAATAGGACGGGACTGAGGAACAGGAAGCATGATGGGCAGTGTCCAGGCAATGTATCAAAGGGTATTCCAGTATCACAGTCCAGGCATGGGTCGAGGCGGGCAGCAAGCAAGCAGGGTATATATCAAAGGCCAAAGCCGAAGGTCATACACAAGGGAGATCCAATAGAAGGGTGTAGGTAGGTATAGCCGGTTCTGATAGAGGTCTGGAAGGGGATGTGCAGAGCATGCAGGTTTAAAGGAACTGAGGACTTCAATGTGAATGCAGAATCACTCCATCTTGGGTGGAGTGCCATTATATAGGAGGCCAAGGTCCAGCCCACGCCTGAGGCTGGGAATCCTTGTTAAATGTGGAGTGGATTCCTGGACACCTGGATCTGGAGCAGAAGAAAATCCTATTCTGAATCTTCCTGGAAAGGGGAATGGTACATATTTATTCTTTTTGCGGCGCCGACAGCGAGCACCGTGACAGAAACCTTTATCTTAAACTGCTTGCTATTTCCTGGAAGGAAGGGGGGGTGGGTGCAGAGCATTTGAAAACAAAGGAATATATTCTTACAGCGGGTGTACACTATACAGAGAAGGGGTAGATAATATAGAGGTGTATACTATACAGAGAGAGGATAGTAATACAGAGGTGTACACTATACAGATACGACATGACACTATAATAAATGAAAAAGGGAATAATACACAGACACAGTTCAACATAAATCCTGGATTCCCTGGGCAATCCATTTGGCAAACCAAAGATAGCATCTTGGTCCATAGTCAGTAGGAAGGAGGCTAGCCCCCAGGCTCCTCTAACTGCCCCAGTTATGGCTGAGTCTATCACAATTATCTTTTTATTCATAGTAGTTATGCTCATAAAGTGCTTCCTTTCCCGCAGTAGTAAAGCTCTTAAGTATGCTGACAAAAGCATTAAGACATGCTTATCTTTAGTTGCCTTTTATCTCAACATACTCAACTATAAAAATCATCTAAGGCACCAGGTCTGAATATCGCTATACACTTGCTCCTCGGTTTTCTCCTCTCTAGATGAGTTTCCCTTGTCCTGGTGGTTATTCACCCTGTAACTATTGAGCAAGTCAATGGCCGAGGATAAATCCGTTTTAAGATTGCCATGTTTTCTACCGTTTCAGGTTATCTCTTCTTTAGAGGGAAGGAAGCCATGGATCAAAGGAGGGACTAAAAGGGATAAATTGTCAACCCCCCCCCCCTTTAGATGAGTATACAGAAGTTTGCAGGAATTTAAATTAGGCAAGGGTAAATTAAAAATGCACACCTCTATGCAAAACTGAACCCACATCAAAGAGATATGCTGAACTGAGAATATGCTATGAGCCACCCAGCAGGTGAACCATGTACCTATCATTTTGATAGCGTGTAAGTAGTCTTGTTCTTTTGATGGTATGAGGAGGGATTGTAAGGAGCCTTAGTAAAGAGCTACCACCTCTGTTTTAATAAAGAGTTAATACCTTTGCTTCAGAGAATTTGCTGTCAGCAAGGCTTGTGAGGCACTCTGTGTATTAAATGTGTCCCAAAATGAATTCAGTATGCAGAATGAAGTATAAAGCATTCAATAAGCATTTTTTTATTTTGTTATTAGTGACAAGCCTATAACTGTATTGTCAATAGCTCTGTTGCTGCTGCCTTAACCTCCTACCAGCAGGTGGCGATTGCTTTGTTTCTCAGCCACAGGGACTGTGATTTGTGCCATGTGCATGTCTCAGTGGTTTAGTAGTTCTGAGACAGCCATTGAATGCAGTGGAAGACAATCAGAGCGTCCAGAGTAAAACCCTGAGTTATTTCTCTGTTTCAGAATGAAAAATCAAAAATAAATGTGTTGTATTAGAACAAGCTCCGTCTCTTGATTCCACAAATACAACATATTTTGGCGAGCCAGCCAGGAGGAGTAAAAAAGCAAGAAAAGACTACTCCTTTTACCAGAGACGAATCTAGAATCACTAGAACGTTTTTTTGAGAACATGTTAGAAAATGGAGCAATTGCAAGATGAAGTGAGCGCATCGCTACTGACGCTAGAGAAAGCTTGTCTTGTTGAAGTTTGCCACTTTCTAAAGTGCCTGGAAGAGAGCAGGGCAGGTTTCCTCACCAAGTCCAGACGAATCCTTATCCGGAAGGCATAGAGGAGAATGAAGACAGTCAAGACAAAGATGAGGTTTGCCAGTACCTGAAAGACCTCCTGTCATTTATTACAGAAGGTAAGCAGTGTGTGGCAGACGCAGAACCAACAGTAAAGGAGCTCACCCAGATGAGAGACCTAAGGGATAAATACCTCCAACTGCAACAATCTCAAGAAGGAGCACCCAAAGCGTTAAAAGAGGAGATAAGAACATTAGAGGATAGCATTAGCGTGAGCAGCAAAAGTGTGAAAAAAGTGGGGGAAGTGACAGTACCGTTGCCAGCCACTGTGCCAGAAGTAACCCTCCGGCAGAAATTCAGAATCTATGGACAGATTGGAGAAGCGGGACAGAAAGACAAACTGTCCTACATGAGCCTGGCCCACCAGATTGAAGCAGGAATCCGGAACGGATATTCTGAAGTGTAGATTATTGAGGCATTGATACAGGCAGTCAGCCCTGGACTTCATCCCAGAGATATGTTGGAGATAAAGAGTGGATTTACTCTCAGCACCTTGAAGACTATCCTGAAGGGACACTATAAGGAAGATAACTCCTCTGATCTGTTGTATAAGCTGAGGAATATCTCTCAAGAACCCAAAGAGTCAGCACAGAATTTCTTATTCAGAGCAATTGAGTTGAAAGAAAAGCTACAGTGGAAGTCACGTGACCAAGAAACTGAAGACCAGTACAGTCCAGCCCTTATTCAACGAAAGTTTCTTCGTTCTATTGAAACTGGACTCCAGAGTGATGCCATAACGTTTCAGGTAAAACCCTACCTTAATGATATTACTGTCACAGATGGAGTACTGATTGAACGAGTTCATGAAGCAGCTAATTTGGAGGTGGAAAGACAACAGAAGTTGCTTATGGAAAAAGTCCACAACTAAATGAATTCAACACGGAAGTACACTCCCACGAAAGAGAACACTTGACTATAGCATCAACAGAGTTAAAAGAGATGTGTGCAGTAGAAAGGGGTGAAACCGCTGGAGACTTAAGTAAAACACTGGCAAATCTTAAAGAATCTAGTCCAGATCCCTAGAAGCTAATTGAAGACCTCAAGGCGGATGTTGTCACGATTAGATAGACATATATATATATATATATATATATAAATAAGGCAAAGCTATGCACTCACGCTTCCTTTGGAGTTCCAATATGCCCGGTGCCTGTCATGCGGTGATGAATAGATAGCTTAAAAGGAAAAGATTTGACGGCACTCCAGGACTGTCAACTTGCAATTTATTCGACCATAGGAGTCAACGTTTCAGCTCCCAATTTGGAGCTTTCCTCAGGACAAAAGTTAACTTTTGTCCTGAGGAAAGCTCCAAATTGGGAGCTGAAACGTTGACTCCTATGGTCGAATAAATTGCAAGTTGACAGTCCTGGAGTGCCGTCATATCTTTTCCTTTTAAGCTATATATATATATATATATATATATGTCTATCTCTATCCCTTTATCTATATATTCAAATTACCAATGCAGCACAGCTGCCCAGAAAAGGCCTAAATTCCTGGCGTGTTCTAGGAAGTAATTAAAATGTTAATGGCCTAAATCCCCTTTTGAAGGGATATCACAGGCTTTTGCAGAATAGGTTGTCTTTGATCTGCCTGATAGGGGGGAAATTACCCATATGCTCTAATGGGATGTCCCTTGTCCCGTCCCCACCAGCATTTCACACCTTGGGCAAATGGAAACGCACATCCAAGAGTGTTTCCCAGACCCAGTGGCAACCCTTTGTAATTGATCACGTAGATCAAAGGAGAGGGCATAGCCTTTGATAGCTAGAGATGACCTTTGGATAATTGTTATATTGCAAAACTAAATAAGAAGGGAACTGAGCATGCCCACGAATTAAGAGGAGGGGAATTCTGGGAAATGTAATGGGCAGGCTGTACCCTCTATGGGCTGTACCTTGAAAGAACTGGAAAAATATATATTCTGAAATGCGTCATGTGGCTTGGTTTTATTCGTTTGGGGTTCACGTAAGAGTGAGAATTGGCCGGTTTTTCCAATCTCCAGCCCCAGGGGATCACAGATGTCCTGCTAGCTTGCTGACATGTCAGTAAGGTTCTGTGTTTTAATCCTTTTTGTTTTTTCTGCTTGTGTGTGTAAATTGTTAATTATCATATCTATTTTTTCTGTAACCAAATGCACTGTGAAATATAATTTTTTATCATAATAAATCTAAAACTTATTAAGATCTGCTTCTGCCTGATATTCGATCCACGCTAACTGAAGGACTGCATTATCATAGAGATTTGCCTTTGTTTAAGCTCGAGATGGTCTACTAAACAGTGAGTTGTGGTGAAGTCAGTTGTTTGTACTTCTTTCCTTTTTTTTGGGATGCATAGTCAGAGTCTCAGGCCAGCTCTGGTTCAGGTATTAGGCATCCTGGGTAAAAAAGTCTTGGTCTGTGGTGGCAGTGTGATGAATAGGACAATGAAAGTGGGTACAGGGATTGTGGGCAAAGTAGTCAGTACTCCAGATCGAGCGTAGACGGATACTGCGCTACCACCCTGTGGCCACTTCATCACGTTGCATGCCCTTCTGGAGCGAAGGCGTTGCCGTGACAGTTAGGCAAGCGCGTGCGGGGGATTCTGGGCCATGTAGTCATTATTTTGGGTCTAGTGTAGACAGATAGTGATTTGTTTAACCCTGTGTTTCCTTGGCTGCGGCGCGCGTTCATGACAGATGTGATTGAAATGAAGAAAATGTTTCTCACAGCCATGGAGACCAGCAGCCAACTATGACGAAGAGAGTTTCCAATGATCCAGACACAAGCAAGACAGAGAGGTTATAGGGAATGCCAGGAGGTCAATGCGGGAGCGACATGTACTCACTGTTTCCGCTGTGGTCAAACAGGACACTTGTCACGGGGATGCCAAGTAAGGACACAGTCGCTGGAAAGCCTCGAAGAGGCTGCTGAGACGGGGCCCCCAGTAGCTCCTTACCACGTGTCCCACCGACCCCAAAACACCCCAGTCACAACTCCGAACCAGCGAAGACACCATCAGCCTACTAACACTTCCAGACAGCAGGGAACGGTGTCCAGTAATGAAGTTCTGAGAACCTCTACTATAAGCACAGTAAACTATTTACCACCACAACAGCAAGCTAAGCTGCTAGATCTGATTGGAAGTGCATTTGATACAGGAAAAATTATCCTCCTGGAGATAGAAACATGGACAGCATGGACCGATCATCATTTTTAGAATGTACCCCTTGTGATCGGCGAAAGCCCATGGCATGCCCCAGAATATATATAGGGCTGCCTTTTTCTAAGTCCAGCCTCCTAGCTGGCAGAGCCTTTGCCTACAATCCCCAGAATTCCCCTCTTCTGAGCACGCGCAGTATGCTTCGTCATTAATCTTAATTCCCTGGTCTATCAATCATCTCCCAAAGACCACCTTCTGTGATCAGAGAATGTGATTGCTTCTTTGATATGCGGTTGGGGTGCCGCACTGGCTGCGTCTTGTCCCTGCCATGAGCAATTGCTCTTTCTGCCTGCTGGGTAGACCCCAAAAAGGTGTTATCTTTAATTCAAACCTTTGATGACTTCAGAGAAAATTGTCACGAACCTGTTTAATTGCTTCCAGCAGGTTGGGAACGCAGCCAATGATTTCTTAGGCCAGCTGCACCAAATGGCCTGGTATCTAAAGATAGCCATAGATATAAATATGCCTATATAATGCATATCGCTGTAGATATACCGATAGCTAGACACAGAGAGATGGGTATGTCTACCTGTGACATCTCTCCTTAAAAAAGAGACGCAAAGAGAGAGGCTCTCACGCTTCTCTCATGCGTCTTACAACGGGTTCGCCAACGGGCATCTGGCACCTGCACCAGTCGCCAGTAAAGTATATAATATAAGAAAATCCACAACAGTGCTGGTGTATAGTTATTTCCTAGTGTGGTGAGACTAACCCGAGGTTTATTCAGCGGCTCCTCCGGGAGTGAGCGCTACACGTGGGGGCTCGTTCCGGGATTCCAGTCTCTGTAGATACCGCAATTAAAGGGTTAATTATGGATCCAGACACTGCTGCCAAATGGTGTGAGGAGCAAAATAGCCAGATAGGGTTAAGCATAGTCATGGACATTCCTGCAGACACTTGGGCGAAGATCAGATTCGCCGGGCCGTGGCCGCGCTGACACCAGATCATAGGGGGGCAATACTGGACATTAAGGCGAACCCAGAGACTTCTCACACATATGTTTTTTTTGAGTGGAGAAAGGATGTTCCAGTGTATTTTCAGGGCGCGAGTGTGAAGCTGACCGACGATGTGGAAGTTCGACTGGTCCAGCCAAGTACACCACGTGGTGATCCCGCGAATGTTCCCGTTACTATACCAACAACGTCAGGAGACGAGATTCCCAATGCTACCCCCTACCCCAACTACAGGCTTCCCTCCTGCTACATTCTTTACCACTATGGGGAAGCTGGTGGAAACGTTAGCCCAAAATTCAGCCGCGTCTGCCAATTATGGATATCGCAAGTTGGGGTTCTGTTCCGGTAAGGTCCCTGTGCCAGCTGGAGAAGAGGACTTTGACACTTGGATAGATCAGGCAGTGCAAGCTGTGGAAGAATGGGAAGTTGCGGACACCGTGAAGAGACAAAGGTTGATCGAGAGCTTAAGAGCTCCTGCTTCAGATGTCGTACGAAATCTGAAAAGAGACAAGCCAGGCTGCACTGCTGCAGAGTATCTAGAAGCTTTACAGGAAATTTACGGGGGAGTGGAGGATTGTGCCGAGCTTATCCACAAGTTCTCTCACAGCTATCAAAAGGAAGGAGAAGAATTGTCCACCTATGTCTGGCAGCTTGATAAAATCATCCATCAGGTTATTCTAAAAGGAGGCATGGAACCGAGTCATGCAAGCAAAGCTTTGATGGATCAAATTTTCAAAGGAGCACTCCCACTGGATCCCATAATGTTGAAATTTCAGACTAGATACCAGAGCAAGAGACTGACATATTCCAAACTGGTCAAAGCTATCCGAGAAGAAGAGGCTTTAATTAAGGCTAAAACGATTGCTAATGCTTCACATGCAGTTTTCACCACAGAAGTAGGAACTCTTGGTGTAGCGGACATACAGGCCGAAGTGATGGCTTTGAAAACTCAGATGACGAAAATGATGGAGTTGATAATGTTGCTGTCTGCTAGGATTGCCATACCTGAGGAGGGAGAGGCAGTACAGAATGTTCCTGCTGGAGAACCCTCTGGTTCGGTGATCTGTTACAACTGTGGGGGGGTTGACCACTATCGACGTGACTGCCCCAGCCCACCCAAACCGCGAAGAGGACTGAAATTTCTAGCAGATATACGAATGACAAGAGTGGCTGTGGTTTCTAACAGGGGGCTTTCAAATGAGCCGCAAGAAGAAAATGTGCCCACACGCTCGAGGAAAAGATGTTTTGGCTGTGGGGAAATCGGTCATTTCAGGGCTCAGTGCCCAAAAAGGAGGCCCATAAAGAGATCGGTCGAAGAACTCCTAAAGGCCTCGAAGGAGCAGTCGCCTGTCTCGCAAGCGGAAAATTTCAGAGGACCCCGGTTGAGAGAGCAAACTGGGTCCCCACCTTGTACTATGGCAGAGAAGTTCCCTGACAAGTTGATAGGTCCTTCGTCCATCATCCCGGTTCAAGTGGAAGGGGTCTACACAAAGGCTCTTCTAGATTCAGGTGCTCAAGTAACTCTGATTTACCGAGACTTCTATCAGAAACATTTGAAGCATATACCCCTGAAGAAGTTGAAGGATCTCGAAATCTGGGGTATGGGGACTGAGAGGTTTCCCTATGATGGATATCTACAGGTGAAGCTGGAATTCAGTTCAGCGACCGTTGGACAACCGGGAGTATGTGACACGTTGGCCATTGTGTGTCCTCGTCCCTCGGGAGCTAATCGAAGTTCTATGATAGTGGGGACGAACACTGACTTAGTGAGACGTTTTCTAATCCCGCTGGTGAAGGAAGAGAGTCCTGCTCCCAAGAAGGCACACTCGATGTTACGGCCGGTATGTCAACGGATGGTCGAAGAACAGAGAGCCCCTGCAGAAGTGAGGCGGCTGAGGAAAGCGGAAGGGACAGAGAAGGTTATACAGTCCAGAGAAGTCCCTGAAATAATCTCTGCAAGAGTTTTGAAATGGACAAGTGAGAGAGTTTCCTTCAGCGTATGTAATGTGTCTGACTCTTCAGTAAATTTGAAGGCAGGGATGTCAATTGGGCGAGTGGCTTCTGTTAGGCTCCTCTCCCCTACCGATCTAGGGGGGGGTGAATAAAGCGATTCCAGCTGAACGGTTCTGCCTTAAAGATGCTTTTGTCTCGTTCAAGCGGAAGAAGCGGGTTCAGTCTCCAATACTCAAGTCGGAAAATTCGTTCTCCAAGTATGAGTTTGACGTGGGATGCGCTAAGAGCACTAAACACTGCATTCGTCTCCAGGATGATAAGCCTTTTCGAGAAAGGTCAAGACGAGCTTCATTGAGAGACCTAGTTGAACTGAAAAGAACCCAAGGAGTGGTTGGAGCAGAGGGAATGAGAGTCATGGCTGCGGGTGTTCCTGAACTATATTGTAACCCTGCACAAAGAAAGCTGTTACGACTGTGCGAAGGTTGCCCAAAGTGTCTGCCATGCTAGCTGAGGTAGTTAGGGACATGAGTCAGCTTGAGGATGTATATCTGACCCGTTATATGCCTGCTACTAAACCTGAATGTATTGCTTAATGTAAATATTGCAATGTTATGTATCTGTTACACTCCCTTGGAGGGACCCAAGAGTTTAAGGGGGGGAGAGTATAGCGCTGCTTTAAAGACTGTGTTCTGCTGCATTTAATTATTATGGCCACCAGAGTGAGACAGAGACCTAATGCTGGACAAACAAGGAAAGAACTGAACTACGCCTACCATCATGCTTTGCGTGAGGACAGGAAGGGGGTGGTACAGGAGGAGGAAGGACATCAGCAGCCTCGTGGAAGGGCATGTTCAGAGTGAGCTGAGCGGTGAAAGGTGGAGGACGCACGTGAAGACTGTCAAGGATCGCGACCAGGCCGGAGTACAGGCGCTGATCGATTGGGATTGCAGGCGGTGGATCGTTGTTCCGGTTGCGGAGATTCGACAAGCAGGGAGCGGATCCAGTGGCACAGAGTCCCAGTACACAGCGGAGAAGATCCTTGATCGGGTGCTGGACAGTTTGCATATCGGATGGGTGAGAGGCCTCCCAGGCCGCAGTTCCAAAATAATAAACGCACGCTGCAGTATTGTTTAAATCCACAGGGCCCCCAACGTGACTAGTCGAAGATTGTTTTATTTCATTCACTGGCCAGTTGAATACAGTACCCGGGCACCGAGACAATACACATACAACTTTTTGAGCTATTATTCACGGGACTTACACTCCAGAACTGAGGGGGTTAACCGTTACTTTTGCCGCCGCGTGTTTTTCCCGCGTTACGAATCCTTGTCATTTAAATACCGTATATATACGTAATATTTTCTGCTTTATTGGGCTCAGTAAAGTATATAATATAAGAAGATCCACAACAGTGCTGGTGTATAATTATTTCCTAGTGCGGTGAGACTAACCCGAGGTTTATTCAGCGTCTCCTCCGGGAGTGAGCGCTACACACATATTCTCCATAAACCATTAACTATGTGTGTAATAAAAATATCACATTAGACATGTGCGGTGTAAAATTTTACTGTCAGAGGCTGACAGAGTCTGATGTTTTGTGCCTGATTTTGAAATGCCTCAGATGAGAGGGCAAAGTCGCTAGGGTCCTGTACTACAGGGTATTTTCAAAGGAAAGCACCATTGTCTTAAACCTCTGCACCTTTTTCCATTACATCCTGGTAGTGTAAGGATGGCCAATACTTACAGGGTTATTCAAAGAGCTCCGAATTGCTTGAGAAAGGTAACCGAACGCTGAAAATCAGCGTTCGGTTACCTTTCCTGGCCATTCGGCTATCCAGAGAACAGGCAATTCGTCAAATCCTGGCGAATTGCCTGAACATACGGTGCCTGGTCGGTGCCTGTTCGAGGGCAGTGAAATCCCCATGAAAATGCACTGCTTCGGCTATTCAGAGAACACAAACCAGCAGTGAAAGGTTCCCCTAATGCCCTGCCATTCGGTGGTTTAATTCGGCAAGTTAATTCAGGAGAATCCCATAGACTTCAATGTTAAAAATATTCCCGTTTTAATTCAATATCTAATAAACCGTTCATTATAAAATTCTGCAGTAAAGAGTCTCTTTATTTATAGATTTTTTTAGGATATTTTAAGCATTTTTCTTAACTTTTTTTTTTTTTTAAAAGTCCGATTTTTTTTTTTTAAGTGTACTTATTTTTTTTGTAACAGCCCTTTTTATTATCATTCCCTGGACCTCATATGCAAATTTCAGACATTTTCGCTCAGTAGTTTCTTTGCAAACAGCGTTTCATTTTCACAGATTCACACAAACTATTTTGCTAATTTATTCACCTCCCTCGTCTGCGGTCTCAGCTGCTTCGGCTGTGTTCGGCTCCTGCTCGGGCTTGGTTTTCGGCAGGTTAATCCAGATGTTTTTGTGGCTTTTCTGCGTGCATTCGGTGGGTTTTGCGGTTAGTTTTCGTTGCGGCAGCCTTTCCCTGCAATTCGGGGACCCTGTGGTGCTTGCTGAATACACCGCAGGGTCACCGAAATGGAATCGGCAAAAGGAACCGAATTGAAGAGAATGAAAAGACACCGAGCGTGCGGTGACTTTTCAAATCTCTTTGAATAACCCTGTTAGTATGTATTGCCAAGTAATGGCTGATGGATCGGAATTGTTCAGCTCGAAACCGTCATTCTACACAGGCGCTACGGAACTACGGTATGCTTAGGAGTGAAATTTGGGTAGTAAAGCTTTAGGGACTTCTGGGTTCCGAAGCCCCTGAACCGAAGAGGAGGAGCTGTATGCCTTAAAGGAGAAAATGTGAA
This sequence comes from Leptobrachium leishanense, assembly GCA_009667805.1. Taxonomy (NCBI): domain Eukaryota; kingdom Metazoa; phylum Chordata; class Amphibia; order Anura; family Megophryidae; genus Leptobrachium; species Leptobrachium leishanense. Next base: position 199,089,971 of record CM019064.1, read on the forward strand.
TTGAAAAAAAAAGGCTGCTATTTTTTTTTTGATAAACCTTCTGAAAGAATTAAATTGAGCCCAAGGTCAGAATAGGGACCAAAAATGTGCAATGGTTTGGGTGCAAGTTGTAGTTTTGAGGATTAATTTGATTTTGAACAACTTCCATGCTCTCAGTCATTCCAAATTGTTAATAAACCTCACACCTGAATATTTAAGAAAGTAAGAGTGAGGTTTTGGCTTTCATAGGAGAAACTCTATTTGTACACAATTATTGGGAAACTATTAGGGCCAAATTACAATCTTCGCGCAAACGTTTGCGCCGGCGCAAAAATGCATTAACGCGAGGTGTAATACCCTTTGCACCGAATGCCGTATTACATTGTCAGCGCAACAAACGCGCATAATCGTCTACCGCGGGTAAACCTGCGCGAACCCTGCGCGAGCGTACTGTACTGTGCGCACCCTAAATTTAACATTGTGAGCGCAAACGTGAATGTGCGCTGGTACGTGGATGGTACTTCAATCTATGCGCAGGATTTAACACATAGCCTTTGCGCGCATAATTTTAGCAACTCCTAAGAGCTGGTGTTAAAGGCAAATTCTATCAACTTGGCCGAACCCAAATACACCAGCCCAAAAAAAAAAAATGCAGCAAAGTATAGTTACACATTCTATTTATTATTGCTACAGCATTTATGCTCAGATTGACTTTGGCAGGCGCAATTTCTTAACGTGAGATAATTGTGGTTATTAATTCTGATTGGTTGAATCGAGAGAAAAAAACAGTGCGCGCACTGATTTCTGCGTGCAACAGTACTGCGCAAGCATTTGTGCGCGTCCGGTTTAGGCACATTATTGCTCGACAAATGAAAAAATGCACGAGGATTGTAATTCCAGCGGTGATTTGCGCGCATAAACGTCTAACGCTTGGCGCAACAATTCGCGGGTTGCGTGTGTGTTTTTGCGTGAAGAATATAATTTGGCCCTTCATGTTTTCCCTTGATTTACGGCATTTTAGAGGTTAATGGGGAGGCTACGCACCGCACTGTTTTAATCACAATGTTTTCCCCTGGTTTTGTGGCAGGTTAGGTTTTAATGGGCATTCTACATACCGCATTTGGTAGTGGTTTTAATTGTTCTTAAAGTTTCATGCCATTTCAGGGGTTAATGTCCATTCTGCATGTCACAATGTGTATTAATTCTACTGGGTTTTTTTTCCCTGGTTTTATGGCATAGAATAGGTTATTATGGCAGTTACACATTTAAAATGGTTAATTTGTAAATCTGTTTGCATGTCCACTGTACTTACCTAAAACACAGAGCTTACAGTTTATTGTGCCATTCAGCATTATAAAATAAAATAAAAGGCATAAACTACGTATAATTGCCCACCTCATGGGACAGGCAGGGTAAGTGTAAGTAATATATAGCTTTTATTTAATTCTCCTTTTTATACTCTGAACAGAAACCTCCATAATTCCCTTTGACATATGCAGGCTCATCCAGAGGATAAAATGACTTGTGTATTCAAATTTTACACTTGTGTTTTTTTCTTCTTCTTTAAAAGCACAGCACCCCTTCTCTTATGTAGCCCTGATGTCTTTATAGATGCACAGTACAGGTTTACACACACACAGTTAGGCCTCTCAACTTTTGCCTATTACCTTCTTAGGATCCTTAAGAACTTAGAACATTTATTGCTGTTATAGCAGTGAAGGACAGGCAGAGACTGGAAACTATCGCTCGCTTATTACCATAAAAAAAATGGCTCCTAACTTTTCTAGCTGGCTCCGAGATTCAAAGCAAATTTGTCAAGCCCTGCTCTAGGGGTCCTGATTTGTATGAATGCAAGGGATGGGGGAGTGACTGGAAACAGGAAAGACAATAAAGCGTTTGTGAGTGTGGATGGAAGGGTGGCAATGCCCTTGGGAAATCCCATCAAGCACAGTGTTAAAAAGGTAAAACGGGCCTGGGTGTAGAGTGCACACATGCAGCTCCAGCCAAAATGACCTCATGCACCATGGTAGCCCCCCAAAGTGAAACACATGTTACTGTGCCTTCAGAAATGTTTTTGGGAAATGAGTATTTGGGCAGAGACAGTGCAAACAGTCTTATTTCTTCTCCCAGCATGCTAAAGAGACTGGAAAAGCTACAAACTTGACCCGCTGAAAGCTTAATGAACTCATTTTTTTCTTCTAAAAGAGCCAGGTGACTCTAACGGGGAGGTGGTTGATGTAGCACCTGCATGGTGCGCTGCAGCCCCAGGTTTAGTCACCAGTACAGAGGGTAAAGGTAAACAGACAGATGGGTGGCCAGCAGTGATGAAGTAGCGAATGCGTTCATTTCAATTCTCTTTGCAACCAATTCAAAAGAACAAGTTGCCTTTGCCTGGGAGAACAGACTTTACACTGTCAAAGCCGTGAATCCAAAGGATTACAATTTTCCAAAGACAGCTGCCAAAGATGAGAGACCTGCATCACAATATAACAAGCATGACCATATCAAGGATTTTATTCCAGATCTTGTCAGAGAATGGAGAAAAGCAAAGACCAGTCTTACCCAAAAGCCTACTCTCTAGAGCACGGAGAGCTGTCAAAGTCCAGTAAAGCCTACTAGTCTGAAAGAAAGACAAAGTGAAAGCAAACAGAATGTCTGCTCCACTCGCAGTTATGTGGAAAGGTGGATCTTGACCAGTAAGTCCCAAGAAGATTCCTGCAAGCAAAGAATTGGACATGGTACAGGAGACTATCTTAATAAATGTGAATAGAGAATTTGTTCTATCAGGCAATGTGAATGTTCGTTTAAAAGAGTATGTGGATAGGTGGCCTGGGACCAACATTGCACAAGGAGATTTGGCGAACAACGAATTGGGAATGGCCAGAAGGATGATTTATTTGCAATCCGAGATGTCAATCATTACCTTACAAAGGAGACTGCTCCTGGTGATACAGAGATGACAGCATACAGCAAAGCAAACCAGAACCCTGTACAAATGGACTATATTGCTGAAAGGTATTTTAATATGATAGGTAGTTTTTTATTTTTGCATTAGTGTGAAATCCAACCCCCCCCCCACCATTATAAGTGTCAAACCCTGCAAGTCTTTTACTTGCATAGGATGTTAGCCTGTGGAATTTAGCCATTTCCTTTGTGTGCACGAAAGGGTGTGTCAACAGTGTAAGCTAGAAAAAAGTCATCTCCGTATCAAATGTAGTAATTTTGTCTCACTGTTGGTTAAACTCTGACGTAGAAATGTATCTGCTCTGATTGGTTGTTGTATCACATTCCTATGATGGGAGTGAAAACTGCAGGAAGTTTTTATATATAACGAACATTTCTATTGGATGTTGAAACAATAAACAAGCCTGACAGACCACGGACTGATCAGATGATAATCTGCCATATCTCGGTGTGGTTGTGTCTATCGTCTCCTGTGATCAGAGTCGCGCAGCGCCTTACTTCGATTTTGATATATAAGAAGAAACTTGAAAAAGGTTTATGGTAATTATAATGGAAAACTAGAATTTAACAGTTGGTGTCAAAAGTGGGATTTAATACTTCAATTGTCTGATATGATTTATTTCATGTTAAACAATTGCCTATATAGATAAAAGAATCTTTGCTTCCATGGAGAGGCTGCCTGTGAGAGCCACTGTGTTGTTGTAGGACGCTCTGTTTGTTTTTCTTTGTTTATTGTTTGTTTATCTTAACTCGCCTGATAGAGAACTGTTAATGAGCGGTGACTCACTCGTTATGTTGATGTACCCTGATGAAGTTCTGGTGCTGAGTATTCGTTATGTCACTCACCCGGGAAACTGAAAGATGTTTCTAGCGTTGAGTAAATGTGTTTGTCTTTGTGTCCATAGTGTAGCTCTTTTGTGTTCTGGAGTTCTGGCTCGTAGCATTTTATTTTAATTGATTAGATTTTGATTTCTTCTTATATATCAAATGATTTTATCTCCCATTGAGAGACAGTTTTTTCTTTTTCCTCTTATTTTTTATTTTTATTTTCTTGCGCGCTGCTGCCATTTTTTCTTTATTTTTTTTGCTGCATGTGTTTGCGCGCTGATTCTAAAGAATTTGCTAGCTGTTTTTTCTTTCAGATTGCATGTTTGTTTTTGTTTTATTTTTTATTTTGTTTCTTGCCATTGATTGCGTCTGTTTATTTAAATGTTTGTCTTTACTAACTGTTAATGTATGTGTTTATCTTTGATGTTTTGTATTTCGTAGTTTTGATATTATGTTTTTTTTATGTGTAATCTATGTATAGGGACTGCTTCTCTTAAAACAGGTTGCTTTGTTTCTGTCTTTACTGCCTTGCCTCGTGTAAAAAAAAAAGGCACAGGAAATGGAGACAATAGGGCTTTACTTTTACAGTAAATTTCAAAAATGACTGCTTTTTTTATTCTTAGCTTATGTTTGAAAGATGAACATAGAAAGTCAATACTTTGACAAGGCAGGTTACACGTGAATGTTATGTTATAAGTTGATGTATGATATATAAAAAAAAATTGTGTATCAAGGTGATGGGCTCAATCTGCCTTAATATACAGTTGTGTTCAAAATTATTCAACCCCCAATGCTGTAAAGGGTTTTAGGGAATTTAGTGTACATTTGTAATTGTATTCAGAATGAAATCCTACAAGGACTTTTTAAAGAACCATATGCAACTAAAATGACATCAATTGGTTTTGTAATACAGTAGTAAATGTTTCTTTTGAGAATTCTTCATTGACACAATTATTCAACACCTTAAAGACTACCACTCTGAAGAACAGAGGTTCATTCAAGTGTTTTCAATCAGGTATTGAAAACACCTGTGGATGTCACGGAGCAGCAATAAAGCATAATAAGCACCAATTAGGCAGCTTTAAAATGACTGTGATACTCAGCTCCTTCTAGACATTTACTGGTGTGGTTACATACATGATGAAGTCAAGAGAATGGTCCAGGAAGACAAGAGAAGAGGTGATTACTCTTCACAGGAAGGGCAATGGCTATAAGAAGATTGCAAAGATGTTAAACATACCAAGAGAGACCATAGGAAGCATCATTCGCAAATTCAAGGCAAAGGGCACTGTTGAAACGCTACCTGGTCGTGGCAGAAAGAAGATGCTGACTTCGACTGCTGTGCGCTACCTGAAGCGTAGAGTGGAGAAAAGTCCCCGTGTGACTGCTGAGGAACTGAGAAAAGATTTGTCAGATGTGGGTACTGAAGTTTCAGCTCAGACAATACGGTGCACACTGCGTAATGAAGGCCTCCATGCCTGAACTCCCAGGCGCACCCCCTTGCTGTCTCCAAAGAATAAGAAGAGTCGACTGCAGTATGCCAAAAGTCATGTGGACAAACCACAGAAGTTTTGGGATAGTGTTCTGTGGACTGATGAAACAAAATTAGAACTGTTTGGGCCCATGGATCAACGCTATGTTTGGAGGAGGAAGAACAAGGCTTATGAAGAAAAGAACACCTTGCCTACTGTGAAGCATGGCGGGGGGTCAATCATGCTTTGGGGCTGTTTTGCTTCTGCAGGTACAGGGAAGCTTCAGCGTGTGCAAGGTACCATGAATTCTCTTCAGTACCAGGAGATATTGGATGACAATGTGATGCAGTCCGTCACAAACCTGAGGCATGGGAGACGTTGGACCTTTCAACAGGACAATGATCCCAAGCATACCTCCAAGTCCACTAGAGCATGGTTGCAGATTAAAGGCTGGAACATTTTGGAGTGGCCATCGCAGTCACCTGACTTAAATCCGATTGAGAACCTCTGGTGGGACTTAAAGAAAGCAGTTGCAGTGCGCAAGCCTAAGAATGTGACTGAACTGGAGGCTTTTGCCCATGACGAATGGGTGAAGATACCCGTAGATCGCTGCAAGACACTTGTGTCAAGCTATGCTTCACGTTTAAAAGCTGTTATAACTGTAAAAGGATGTTGTACTAAGTACTAAGATTGAATGTCACTTGGGGGTTGAATAAAACTGATAATGATGTGAGCACAGAAAAGACATTTGTGGTTATTTCATTATAAATGTTATGTTATATTTGTCTGACCTACACGTGCCTCTTTGATTTAATTGTAAGCAAGATGACTGAATGATCAAAATCAATGTCAAACTGGCCAAAACACTCAATTTCAGTGGGGGTTGAATAATTTTGAACACAACTGTAAGTTAGACATTTTCCCAAAAGAGGCGTGGTCGGATATTTTCCTCTGGTCTTTGTTTGAGTCCAGCACTAAGGGATTGACCACACCTTAATATAGGTTATATGTTTTGCCAAAATGGCTGACTGAGATCATTTACAGTTTTGTAACTTGTATAATGGAATATATATGTAGGTTCATGTTTAGTTGTTTGGAATCTAAGAGGATGAAGTGATATAAAGCTGAAGGATTTGAGTGAAAGTTTAAAGGAAAGCGCCTACAGGTTTAGTAGCGCTGTACAAAGGAATTTAGGCAGATTTCAAATGAGAGAAGGTGGGGTTTTTTTTGTTTTATTTTAGTTGACTAAGGGAGATGGAAGGTTGTAGTTTGGTATCTGAGTATTGTTTGATTGTTTTCTTTTTCTGCAGTGGTAGCCAGATGTCTAGTTTTATTTTTTGCTGTCCGATGTTTTTGTCTTTTGGTGTGAAGTGAAAAAAAGAAAATGTATAACTGTGCCCCCATTGAATATTCTTGGAGGGAATAAAACAGGTTGTAAAATAGCTGCACAAACACCTTACGTTTGAATGTTTGTTTCTAACCAATATCCTTAATAAAGATTATTAATGTTTATTAAGAATTTTTTTCTCTGAGTTTCCTCTGAGAACTTTGTGCTAATTAACGCGTCAAGTTTTAAACATGCCCTTCTATACTTTCTTTCCCAGTCCATGATATTTTTGTTGTGTTTTTTTATTTGAATTGAAGTTCACATTCTTTTCCTAGTCTCCTCCATTTTGTCTCTCTCATGACCCCTCCTCTCCTCCATGTTGTCTCTCTCATGACCCCTCCTCTCCTCCATTTTTTCTCCCTCATGACCACTCTTTTTCTTTGTGTCCAAAAATGTGTTGCATTTTTTTTTCTCCATTTTAAAAGTATTTTAACCATATGAATTTTAAAGTTTTTGACAGGTTAATAATACATTTTTTTCCCAAGTTTTTACTTTAGGTGAAAATTACCCATGCATGCCAACTTTGATCAAGCTAGATGGAAGATTATGTGATACCAATATTGATAAAGCTGTTGGAATTGAAGGAAATTTACTCAAACACATTATCATTTCACATTGCAATGTTACATCAACCGGATAATAAGGAATTATCAGACACCAGGCAATAAAACATTATAGTTTATCGACAACTCATCAATAAATCATGCGATTAAAGAAGATCATTGATTTGGAAATAAAACTTAAGACATGTCAGTTTTACAAAACTGTTATTTTCAACCAATAAGACAGAAGACAAAGAAAGAAGATAACGTATTTTTATATGCTGATGGATTATCTTTGCGTTGTCGTCTAAGTGATAATTATTTTGTGTCTTTTATTATTTTATATTTTATTATTATTGTAGTTTGGTTACAATCAATATTGTTCAAATTCCTTGACACATTTAGGATTATTGAAGATCACATCCAATTAAATTAGAGTTAATTAATGTATTTAGGAACATATAATTTAATGCATTTGCATAAATACGTTTCCTGACATATATAGTGGTAAATGGAAAGTTTTAATTCGGTAAAATTAAAGTTGTTTTTATTTTTTTTATTTCATTTGAGGATTGGTGTGTTTTATAAACACCAGGTTTGTTTCAAAACACCGAACAAGACTGAATAGGATAGTAATTAAATATTTTTTTTGATATTTAAAATGGGTGGAATATGCACTTCGGCTATTTCCCTTTTGAGCCAAAGTTGCGTATATATATATATTTTTCTCTAACAATGAGTCAGAAGTAGTATCATTTTTTTCTCGTTGCGTGAGGCCGATAGGCTTTGCGGGCAAATTTTTAAATTTATTATCTGTGTCTCTTCTTGTGTAAATTAACATTTTTATTGTTTTCGTGCATTTGAGAGTGACAATGAATGAATGGATGTATATGATTAGCGGGGTATACCATATTTTCTTTTCTTTTTTATTTTCTTTATTGTGTCTACAACCGTATCGCATCATCAAGAAACCTGACAGTCACAATGACTGCATATGGAACGAATCATGGACATTTTGTGTCAAGGTCAAAGGTCACAGGTAATAAGCAACCAGCGCAAAGAGACAGCTTGTTCAGGAGTCCCTATGGTGGGAGCTCTGATGACATTTAATGATTATGCGTCTCAAGCTGGGATGTTGAAAAAGACCAGACCTTGATCTCGCACTGTGGACTACGGTATTAGATTATGGAATATTATTATTTTTATTTAATCCCCTAGATAAGTGTGAGAATGGAATGGATTTGGGAAAATGAGAATGTATTTCTTGAGAGTGTGTATGAATGCAGGTGTGTATGCGTTTTGTGGAGTGAAGCTGAACATAGGAAAACACATAGATATAGATCTGACTCATGTTGATTATTAGATAAATAACCTTTTACATTCAAGTTATTATATTTTTCTTGTTCGGTGAAGTACATTTTGGGAAATGGGAATAAATAGTTATTCAATGTCTAGATTAGGTATTTTGGCCCAAACTCCAAGTGTGGTTCGCTGGTAGAGTGAATCTAGATAGATAAGTATATTTTATGCTCATATCCCTCCTTGGGGAATCCTTTTCGTATATCGTACAGGTATTAGGCGAGGATACTATGGCCCAGGTATAATTAGTTTAATTGTCTAGTTTGTTTCATCCATTTTTGTGATCACGATTGTATATGTGATCAATGAGACGATTGAAAGGTATTTTAATATGATAGGTAGTTTTTTATTTTTGCATTAGTGTGAAATCCAACCCCCCCCCCACCATTATAAGTGTCAAACCCTGCAAGTCTTTTACTTGCATAGGATGTTAGCCTGTGGAATTTAGCCATTTCCTTTGTGTGCAGGAAAGGGTGTGTCAACAGTGTAAGCTAGAAAAAAGTCATCTCCGAATCAAATGTAGTAATTTTGTCTCACTGTTGGTTAAACTCTGACGTAGAAATATATCTGCTCTGATTGGTTGTTGTATCACATTCCTATGATGGGAGTGAAAACTGCAGGAAGTTTTTATATATTACGAACATTTCTATTGGATGTTGAAACAATAAACAAGCCTGACAGACCACGGACTGATCAGATGATAATCTGCCATATCTCGGTGTGGTTGTGTCTATCGTCTCCTCTGATCAGAGTCGCGTAGCGCCTTACTACGATTTTGATATACAAGAAGAAACTTGAAAAAGGTTTATGGTAATTATAATGGAAAACTAGAATTTAACAATTGCCAGTGTCCCTGACTGTCCGTGTGGAATAAATTGAGGTGGATTGGTATGGCATTGAATTCCTGAAATGTTGATCTTCTCCAAATGAACAATTCATTTAAAAAAAATGGCCATGTAACAATTGGTGATGCCACTAGATTTCACTAAAGAGGAAAACTATTTTTTTGTCTGGACATCTGCTGTGGTCAGGACTCAGGATGAGACATAAGCCAGCTACTCCTGCTCCCAGGAAGGTCACATAACATTCAATCAATAGATAACACAATTAGGAAAGCGCCTTAATAGTCCACGGAATGTATAGAACGATAGAGTGCTTATACCATATCAATCAAACACCTCAACACTGTGTATACACACAAGATATTACCCTTTTGGGTGATGATTGAAATAAACGTCCATATGGACTGGATGCTAGACATGTGCATTCGTTTTAGTACTAAAACGATTTAGTCCGAATTTTGGGATAATTTAGTTTTCGTATGACTCAAGAGATACGAAACTGCTCAGTACAAAAACGAAAGAAACTAAAATAAAAGCACTACATTTTAGTTTGTCCTTTTTGTAATATTACATGGATTGAAGGAGACCAGCAATGAAGAGCACAACATCGCAAAGCAACAGAAAAGGTTTGTATGCGTAATCCATCTCGACCCTACCTGAAAATCTGACAGTGATAGAGCTCCAGAATACTCACTCGCAGCACAGACAGCCAGCACAGGAGAGGAAACCTTTACTTAACCCTTGCATGTCTATGAGACAGACAAGATGATAAAAGCACCTGGAGAAGGAAAACATTCAAATAAATCACACTGAAAGCTAATGACAGAGGAGGGCTGGATAGTAAAAAACCTTTAGAACAAGCAGCACTGGGAGAAGAGAGGGACTTTATAAAACGTGTGTTATCTCCCTCCTGCTCTGCATAATAGGGGCTTAGGTCTGATACATTTTATATTATCCAGGAGCACTATCCACCTTTCCTCATCTATAATACACATTTTATATAAAGTCCCTCTCCTCTCCCAGTGCTGCTTGTTTTATAAGGGTTTTTTACGTCTGATACATTTAGAATCCAACTCACAGTTGCTCTGTCATTGTGAGCGGTCAGTGTGATTTATTTAAAATGTTTTCCCTGGATTTAAAGTGCTTTATTTTATTATAAAAATAAATTTGCACAGACATCTCTTCTCTGAGCTTTCAGACCAATTTACGTTAATATTTTCCCTCTCCCCTGCTTTATATTCCTGTCTCTCTCCCCCACAGAGATGCAAAGTTTAAGTAAAGTTCCTTCTCTGTGCTGGATAAGCATTGCATTATGAAGTTCTGCACCCTCCACATGCCAATGCAGTAGGTCCTACTGAGTAGGATGTTCTATACAGAGAGGGGCATTAATTAATGCAGGAGGATGTTCTATACATTATACAGAGAGGGGTATTAATGCAGGAGGATGTTATATAAATTATATCAGAGAAATGTATAAATTGAGGAGGATGTTCTATACAGAGAGGGACATTAATTCAGGAGGATGTTCTAAACATTATACAGAGAGGGGTATTAATTAATGCAGGTGGATGTTGTATACATTATACAGAGAGGGGTATTAATTAATGCAGGAGGATGTTCTATACATTATACAGAGAGGAGCTTCTTTTTTAAATCTTTAAATCCAGTGGCTGTGAGCGCTGAGATCGACTGCTTGTTATATTATCTCTCAGTACAATGTATCAGGCTCAGCTGTTACAGTAACTGACTGTAACAGCGCTCAGAGTTTCCGTAAAACAAGGAAATAATATTGTTATTATAACCTCTGATATCTAAAAATATTATTTCCTAGTTTTACTGAAACTCTGAGCGCTGTGATGAGCAGCAGTCAGTTACTGTAACAGCTTTGCCTGACACATTGTGCTGAGAGTGAGAGATACTGTAACAAGCCGCGATCTCAGCCCTCTGAGGCGCCACTACAATAGTAATTGTATCCACTGGTTTTCGGGTGAAAGAAATTAGTTTTCATACTAAAGAACTGAAAACGAATTTCTTTAGCAACTAAATAAATTGCATTTAAGTACTAATCCATTAGTTCAAAACGAAATTTTGTGCTGTGCACATGTCTACTGGATGCCAATTTTTTCACAGCATACATATATGGAGACAGAAAAAGAGAGACATAGCACAACAAGTATAGTCAATTTTAAACAAATATGCGTGTGACAATAAACCACTCACGTGGATCAGAGCCTAAAGAGTTAAGGCTCAAATTTTCAGCATTTGGTCTCTTCAGGGATGACCCGTCCCGTCTCATCAGATTCTTGCGTAGTTCCACAGAATCCCACACAAACTGGTAAATCTATATGGATCAACTCACATTGCCAAGAGCCTGTGGAGAAACACTGGCTCGGTACACACGCATCAGGTGTGTAATAGAGGTACACCAAAACCCCCCTTTTCCTCTCAAAAGAATGGGTAGCTCTTGCCAATGGATAGTTAAAACACTTTAATTCCAAAAAATATATAAAGACCGACTGATGAAGCTGTGATACAGCGAAACGCGTTTCGGTAAATACGTTTGTTTTTTATTTATATATTTTTTGGAATTAAAGTGTTTTAACTATCCATTGGCAAGAGCTACCCATTCTTTTGATCATGGCCTTTCCAATGATACCAAACATGACCAAACATGATTAAGGAAGATTTTTGTGTTCTTGGAGGTGAAATACAGCAGATTGCGTCCACTGTGTCATTCTCTGAAGTTTTGCCTGTGCATAACATTCAAGATAGAAAGATGCGCAATAAGGAATTCAATTTGTGGCTTCGGGAATGGTGTCGGGAGCAAGGATTTGGCTTTGTGTCCCATGATAGCTCTAATTGGAGCAGAAAGGAACTGTATAAAAAAGATGGTTTGCATCTTACTCATAGGGGAACATATGTTCTCAGTGAGAAGTTCAAAGGTTTCACAAATAAATATTTAAACTAGGAGGGGGGGACCAAAAGGGTAAACAATCTGCCCGATTGTCCCCCAAAACTAAATCGGAGGGTGCAAGCAACATGCGAGGTAAAAAATGACAAGCTCAGAGTCGTGTCTATAAATGCTCGCAGTTTAGTCAATAAAATCAATGAACTGGAGGCAATGATGGCAGCTGAAAAAGTAGATTTAGTGGCGGTTACTGAGACATGGTTCAGTGAGAAAAATAACTGGGACATAACAATACCGGGGTACTCTTTATATAGAAAAGACAGAGAAGGTAGGAAAGGAGGAGGAGTGGCCCTGTATGTGAAAAACAACATAAAAACGAACCAAATAAAAGTGAGCGAGGTGAACATAGAGTCAGTTTGGGTTACACTAACATTTGGCAATCATACAGTAGCTCGTGTAGGTGTGATCTATAGACCCCCTGGACAAGTAGAAGAGCTAGATAATCTGCTGGTTGAGGAAATAGCCAAAATGGCAATGAAGGGGGAAGTTATTATCATGGGGGACTTTAATCTTCCTGATGTGAACTGGAAAACCAAAACAGCTGGGTGCACCAGGAGTACAAATATTCTAAACTCCTTACTGGGATTATCTCTAACACAAGTAGTTGAGGAGCCGACCCGTAAAGAGGCCATATTGGATTTAATACTCACAAATGGAGGTTTGGTATCGGACGTTGTTGTAGGTGAAAATTTGGGATCTAGTGATCACCAGTCAGTATGGTTTAATATAAGAACAGGGATGGAGCCGCACCACACAAAAACAAAAGTTTTAGACTTTAAAAAAACAGATTTTTCTAAAATGAGATTTTGTGTGAAGGAGTCATTATCAGACTGGAGGAATTTAAAGGGAGTCCAAGAGAAATGGGATTATTTAAAGGAAGCATTATTGAAGGCCACAGAAAATTGCATTCGGCTTGTTAGCAAAAAACAAAAAAGGGAAGAAACCACTGTGGTACTCTGCAGAAGTGGCCAAAATAGTGAAGAACAAGAAGATAGCATTCAATAATTATAAAAAAACTCAGCGTGAAGAAGATAGGCAAACCTATAAGATTAGGCAGAAAGAGGCAAAGCAATTTATAAGAGCTTCCAAAGCACACGCAGAAGAGAAAATAGCTCAGTCAGTAAAAAAGGGGGACAAAACATTTTTTAGATACATAAACGAGAAAAGAAAAGTAAAACAAGGATTAGTTAGATTAAAAACAAAGGAAGGAAGGTATGTAGAAGAGGATAAAAGTCTCGCTGACTGCCTCAATAAATATTTTTGTTCAGTCTTTGCAGAAGAAAAGGAAGGAAAGGGACCTCAGTTAGGAGAGAACACTAAAGAGACATTTACATATGAGTTTACAGAGGAGGAGGTTCTAAAGCAGCTGTCTAAAGTAAAGACAAATAAGTCAATGGGGCCTGATGGGATCCACCCTAAATTATTAAAAGAGCTCAGTGATGTAATAGCAAAACCGTTAACAGATTTATTTAACCAATCCTTGTTAACAGGAGTCGTCCCAGAAGACTGGAAATTAGCAAATGTTGTGTCTATTTACAAGAAGGGTAGTAGGGAGGAATCGGGGAACTATAGGCCAGTTAGTCTTACGTCAGTAGTAGGGAAATTAATGGAAACCATGTTAAAGGAAAGGATTGTTGAACATCTAAAAACACATAGATTACAAGATCAGAAACAACATGGGTTTACCTCAGGGAGATCATGCCAAACTAATCTTATTGATTTTTTTGATTGGGTAACAAAAATAATAGACACAGGTGGTGCAGTAGACATTGCTTATTTAGATTTCAGTAAGGCTTTTGATACTGTTCCGCATAGAAGGCTTATCAATAAATTGCAATCTTTGAGCTTGGATTCCAATATTGTTGAATGGATTAGGCAGTGGCTGAGTGACAGACAACAGAGGGTTGTGGTAAATGGAGTTTATTCGGCGCAAGGTCTTGTTACCAGTGGGGTACCTCAGGGGTCAGTACTTGGACCCATTCTTTTAATATTTTTATTAGTGATATTGCAGAAGGTATTAATGGAAAAGTATGTCTTTTTGCTGATGACACAAAGATTTGCAACAGGGTTGACGTTCCTGGAGGGATCAGCCAAATGACAAATGATTTAGGTAAGCTAAAAAAATGGTCAGAGTTGTGGCAATTGAGTTTTAATGTGGATAAGTGCAAGATAATGCACCTGGGACGTAAAAACCCAAGGGCTGAATATAGAATATTTGATACAGTTCTAACCTCAACATCTGAGGAAAGGGATTTAGGGGTTATTATTTCAGAGGATCTAAGGGTAAGTAGTCAATGTAATAGAGCAGCAGGAAATGCTAGCAGAATGCTTGGTTGTGTAGGGAGAGGTATTAGCAGTAGGAAAAGGGAAGTGCTCATGCCACTGTACAGAGCACTGGTGAGACCTCACTTGGAGTACTGTGTGCAGTACTGGAGACCGTATCTCCAGAAGGATATAGACATCTTAGAGAGAGTTCAGAGAAGGGCTACTAAAATGGTGTACGGCTTGAAGGAGAAAAGTTACCAGGAAAAGCTTAATGATCTAACATGTATAGCTTGGAAAAAAGACGAGACAGAGGAGATATGATAGAAACATTTAAATACGTAAAGGGAATCCACAAGGTAGAGGAAGGGAGTATATTTAAAAGGAAACAAAGTAGCAAAACAAGAGGACATAGTCTTAGATTAGAGGGGCAAAGGTTTAAAAGTAACATCAGGAAGCATTATTTTACTGAGAGGGTGGTGGATACATGGAACAGTCTTCCAGTAGAAGTGGTAGAGGCCAAAACAGTAATTGAATTTAAGCAAGCATGGGATAGGCATACGGCTATCCTAAACAAAAGATAAATCCAGGTAAAGTATCCATGTAATTGGGCAGACTAGATGGGCCGAAAGGTTCTTATCTGCCGACATTTTTCTATGTTTCTATGTTTCTATGTTTGGTTTAAAAATAAAATTTTTAATTTTTTGGTTTTTTTAAGTTTTTTTTTGTCTGAGGGGGGTTTAGTTAAATAGGACCTAGGCTGTCATCTCAAAATAATTAGCACAAAATGGTCAGAATGAGCGCAGCACACATAGGTGAAGGGGTTCAGCAGTGAAGGGGTTAAAAAGCAAAAACATGTAAAAATTGGGTATTTCTAGTCTCGGGGCAAAATTTTGAAACTATTTAGCTGGGGTCTTTTTTGGTGGTTGTAGATTTTGGGGATTAAATTCCGAAAAAGTGTGTTTTTTACCAATTTTTCATCATATTTCATATTTTTTTTACAGTAAATTATTCGATATGATGGAAATAATGATATTTCTAGAAAGTCCATTTAATGGCGGGAAAAACTGTGTATAATATGTGTGGGTTGAATAAACGAGTAAGAGGAAAATTTGACCTAAACACTAACAGAGCAGAAACGTAAAAACAGCAGCGGTCACTAAAGGACGGATTTGTGTAAAACCGCCCGGTCACTAAGGGGTTAATCTTGATCGTATTATATAATGTTTGTTGCTCCGGACCAGACAATTATATTGCTTTTAATTATCTTTTATTTCTACTAAAGTAAATTAATTTCACCATCAATCTGTGTGTCTCTTTTTACTTGCTATATTAAGCTGTGAAGCTCTGATGAACTCCATGCCCAAGAAGGTTAAGGCAGTGCTGGAAAATAATGGTGGTCACACAAAATATTGACACTTTGGGCCCAATTTGGGAATGTTCCCTTTGGGGTGTACTTACTTTTGTTGCCAGCGGTTTAGACATAGCTGTGTGTCGAGTTATTTTGAGGGGACAGCAAATGTACACTGTTATACAAGCTGTACACTCACTACTAAACATTGTAGCAAAGTGTAATTTCTTCAGTGTTGTCACATGAAAAGATATAATAAAATATCCCAATATAATAGGCCCAGAGAAAGGATGACTAACAGGTCTATTCACTAAACGTGAAACTCAGGAGAACTGGCAGGAGAAGTGAAAATTCTAAGCCAAATAGCCAATCCAGAATAATGTTTCAATTTATCTCACTTTCCAAACTGGCTACTTGGTCTAGATTGTTCTCTTCTCCTGCCAATTCTCTTGAGTTTCACCTTTAAGGGAATAGACCTGTATGTCTGCATTGAAGGGCGTTTGGACCCCTGTGCCTCTGACTCCATTGTAGCTACAGGGTCATGTGATGTATCACTGGAAAGACCAGAGCAAGACCTTTACAATATTTGTAAACATGACAAGGTTTTCTGTAACAAAGAAATAAAATTATAAATAAGAATTTCTATATTTTGAAATCTGAATGGAAATTTACTCACACAGTATCTGCCTGGTTAGATATAACCGTATCTGCACTATTAAATAACCTAAAATATGTTTTCATTTCACTAAATTCAAAAAATGGCCACCAAATCTTCAGCTCCAGGCCTATAGAGATCTTAATCTGGCCCTGAATAAACCGCATTATTCTTCCCTACACTATGTCATATCTGGTGTTTGGTGAGAGATACCGAGAGCTGTAAAACAATCCCTCAAGTTCTGGCTGAGGGCTGTAGAGGAAACAAAGGGTCACAGATCTGCTTCACTTGGGAGAATGCTGTTCGCATTCGGGTTCGGGTTTGGTCCTCAAGTTTGAGACCAGCCAGCCTCCTCCTGTTCCTGTTACGTGTACTGTCCCTGTGGTGGTTACCTAAATACTATAATTATAATATCTGGTTATTTGTTTGAATCCTTTTGTGGTTTTTCCTGTTTAACTTGATCAAATTGCTTTGTTTTTGGCGTGGATCCACTGTAATTCAGATTTCACATTTAAAACTTGATTGTGAATGTGTTGCAATTGTAGCCTTGCCAAGATCACTGTTTGATCAAACTTATTGCTGCCACCACCATTTAACCCCTAATGACCAAAGCTATTTTATAATAATAATGAGTTCTGAACCCTAAGCCCATATACAGTTGTGTTTTGGAGCAAACATGGACCAGTTATATAGCATTGGCAGCTTCATACATTTTTGTCATTGTGAAAGTATTGGGATGGTTTGTATATGTGGTCTTTCAAAGCTGCATTGCTGTTATGGTGTAATTCTCTCACAAGGTACTCATGTAGTTAACCAACAGTGTGGTGATATATAGGCAGATGAAACACACACTCAAATATATTTCAATTTCCCTCTGAAAAATGTTAATAAAATAGAATGCCAAGAATCAAAATCATCTTCACAAGAGATACCAATATTATAAATAAAAAATGAGAAAGCAAAAAGAGGAAGTGAGGGTAGAGAAGTGTTGCTCTACTGGATATATTATTGGGAAGATTATACTAAAAAATAAGTAAACTATAAACCAAAATCAATCCACAGGGATCACAGTTTAACAAATGTCTCAAAAGTGTTTATTTGTTTAATTTCTCTGGACTTTTTCAGAGGCACAACTCTGTACCTTGGCTGAGTCTCATGGGAAATGTAGTTCCGAAACAACTGGTGGGCCAAGACTGCAGACTCTTGCAGTTGGGGTTCTCAACCATGTTTTAGCAGCTTGTCTCTCCACCAAAGCAATATTGGCCAAAAAACGACTCTTGTGAACCATAAATTTATCCAGTGGCTTGCAAAAAGATAAACCATAGAGTCATTACCGGCTTTGCATCTCAGTAGCCTGTAGGCACAGAAATGTGGAGCGCCCCTGCCCCCCCCCCAAACAAAAAGAAG
The DNA here is from genome assembly GCA_009667805.1 of Leptobrachium leishanense. Taxonomy (NCBI): domain Eukaryota; kingdom Metazoa; phylum Chordata; class Amphibia; order Anura; family Megophryidae; genus Leptobrachium; species Leptobrachium leishanense. The sequence continues at coordinate 199,107,987 of CM019064.1, forward strand.
AAACATGCCAAAATAATTTTATAAAACTTTTTGGGGACAAACTAAAAAAAAATCGTTGTAATGTCAAATTTTAAAAAACTGACAACCAGGTTCTCTCTGCTCTCAAATCAACAGAAGGGACAGAATCTGTTGCCTTAGTTGAGTTAGTGCAGTGGCATTGTTTGTTTTATATGTAAAAGCATATATTGCCGTAGAACAGAGAATAAAACATTTTTTAATTTACTTTTTTCAATTTTTTTGGGCCCTATTACACTCCTAGGGCTAACGGTAGCGCTCACCTGCGTGAGCACTACCGTTAGCTGCGGTATCTACCGCATATTACAATCCAAACACAAACGGGTTAAAAAACCCGTTTGCGTTTGGTACCTTGCGCTTTGCAGTGCGAGGTTAGTGTACTTTGCACTCCCTATACTTAACATGGGGAGCGCAAAGTGTTAATCAGCGCTGGTATTACAAAGTCCCAGCGCTGATTAACGTCTGGCTCTGGTTAGCGAAAAGTTAACCAGAGCCAGAACCTGGTGTTAACGGATTCCGCTTCTGCAGAATTCGTTAACACCAGCAATAAAAATAAAAAAACAAATCCTATACTCACCCTCTGTCCCGCGGCGAGGACCGCGGTTCCGATTGCCTCCTCCGGTCGGCGAGAGCAGGGAAAGACTGGGGGAAAAAGTCCCCCCAGTCTCTCCCTGCGTATCCCTACGCTGACTCATGTGACCAGCAGGGGGCAGCTCAATGGAGTCCTATGGACTCCAGCGAGAGGATGCCCGTGGCTGCGCTTAATGCTGCCGTGCTCATTCCAGGACATAGCCGGCGCAAACAATGCAGGCAGCATTTTTTGTGCCTACATTGTAATCCCCCGTTAAAACGGGGGCGGTAGGGGGGGGAACTGTGGGCGCAGTTTTTTCTCCCTACCGCCCCCGTTTTATCGCGGGGATTATATTAGAGCCCTTTGTTTTTACACATTGCATGGTCATATTTGGTATCATTGTAAAGACCAGACTCTGATCTTTCCAATGACACCTCACTTAACCTTGTGCGGTGTACAATTCAGAGAAGCAGGTTCCAAAGTCCACCTGTCTCTCCTCACTGCAGTGCAGTGGTCTAGGTTGTCGATGAAACAATGCGTTGCATCATCAGCGCCACACTTGCTGGCAGTGTGGGAAATGAGAAGGTGAGTTAGTGCAGCATTCAATGTTCATTTATAATTGTAAACTGAATAACAATGCTGTGTTAGAAAAAAATATTATTATTTTTGTTATTTTATTTATTTATTTATAAAGTATTTTACCAGGAAGGATACATTGAGATGTATTTTATGTTTACATAATTCTAACCTGGTTATATTTGGTATCACTGGAAAAGTCATAATCTGGCCTTATAAATGATAACTCATATGTCCCTCTAGCCCTTAGGGCTCCAGAGATACAGTGGTGCAAATGATTGTAAATTGAAGAAAAATTTTTTTTACATAGCAAGGCGCGATGACGTCAGTTAGCCAGGGAACCCCTAGCTGCCCAGGGACTTCCTTGTGGAGATAGGGGGCTCCTTTGAACCCCATATCTCCTGAATGGTGGCAGATAGAAGGTCATCTTTGGTTTCATTCGAAAGGCTAGAGCATGGTCATTCCAATGATACTAAACACGCCCATGTTATATTTAACCCTTTCCATGCAGAGGATGCGCTCAGCGCATCATGCCGCATGTGCACTTCGCTGCGGAGAACGCACTCAGCGCGTCCTCCCTTTGCAGCGGCGATCGGCTGAGATTCCAGCTGTGCCCCCCAGTGCGGGCTGACATCCTCGATGTCAGCCCAGCATCCGGGACCGCCGCGGCCACTAATAGATGTCAGTGCGGCAGCGCGATGACATCTATTTCAGGTGACCCCGCCCCTCGAGTGCGGGGAAGGTGCCTGAAAGGGAGGGGGTGAGGTCCTTTGGACCTCTCTCCCTCTCCTTCCGTTCGGGGCAGCAATCAAAGCCAGGCACCTTTTGGAAGGGCTCAGCCTGCCCTTCCAAACGGTGCCTGGATTTAACCCCTTGGAGCCCGGATCGCTATTCAGCACCAAAAAGCACCAGATGTCGGCCAAGCTTCCGGGATCTCCCCCTGATGACTGGCGTCATCGTGCATAGCGCGATGATGTCAGTTCTGGAGTTAACCCCTAGCTGCCACCAATGGTGGAAAAAGGGGTTTCCAATGAACTCCCTTTCTCCTTATCCGTGGCAGCTAGGGGTTAATGTTTGGTATAGTTGTATCGGCTAGAGCATGGCCTTTCCAACGATACCAAATATGACCATGTTAAAAGTTAAGAAAATAAATAAATAAAAATGAAAATAAAAATATTTAAAAAAAAAAAATTGTTTTGTTTTTGTTAATGCAGCAATATTGTTTTCAATTATATGTGAATTTTAATTATAATGTGAACAATGATGCCGCACTAATTATTTTTGTATGGGGTGCGTTTGTTAAAAATTGTGTGATTTTCCCCCCAAAAAAATGTAACGAGTCCCCATTTCTAATTTTTTTAACAAGCGCAACCCATAGAAAATATATCCGCAAATGCTCACATGTTAAAATGTGAAAAAAAAAAAAAACTTTACACGTTGTAAATTATTGAAAATTGAAATTTTATTGCATTTTTTGTTCTAATATACAGACCGGACATGACGTATACATATAATAATGATATATTATCAATCTGCCGAGTCTGCCGTAAAGAACGTGTTTAAACATGATGAGCGAAACCGGTAAAAATGGTTAAAGGAACAAAAATAAAAAAAATGTTGTTTGTTTTATTAATATGTCTCAATAAACCACTTGGCAGCTCAAAAAAGAACCGGCAAATGGCACTGGAGGAGTGGCTACAGAAAAATTAATCTTTATTAGAACGAATATAGACACTCTCAGATACAAGGAAAAATCTATTAAAAAACATAAATATGACAGCAGACAAAGCAGGGTGTACTGGAATTGACGCCAGTGTAAAATGGCTGTGCATAAAAGAGCTGATGTATCAACCTTGATTTTAAGCCGTGATTTGTTGTGTGTGCAGCATTTGCAGGGTGAGGACAGAAATTTTGAGCATGAGCTCGACTAGCTAAGGGTCAGTGTTGGCGTGCTGATTGTGAAGGTGATTTATGGTTTGCTTTTTGATGCTAATCCCTTTGTGCAATTATGGAATTCTATTATGGTGCCTAATACATTGATTGCAATCCTCTTTCCACACCCCTTTATGCACAGCCATTATACACTGGCGTCAATTCCAGTACACCCTGCTTTGTCTGCTGTCATATTTATGTTTTTTAATTGATTTTTCCTTGTATCTGAGAGTGTCTATATTCGTTCTAATAAAGATTAATTTTTCTGTAGCCACTCCTCCAGTGCCATTTGCCGGTTCTTTTTTGAGCTGCCAAGTGGTTTATTGAGACATATATCTATTTAGGTCAGGTTTAATCCTGAGTAAGAGGTTGTGCTGCTCTCACTCATTTGGATGAGAGTCAGGTGATTGTCTAAATTTGAGGGTTCCTGCTGTGGGTCCCCCATCTCTCTCTTTTCTGGTAAAATATTTTGTTTTATTAATGCAGCAATATTGTTCACATTTCAATTATACAGGGTTATTCAAAGAGAATTGAAAAGTGACCACACGTTCGGTGACTTTTTGTTCTCTTCAATTCGGTGCAAATCGGCTTTCCCATTTCGGCCACTCTGCGGTGTATTCAGCAAGCACCACAGGGCTGTCGAAGTGCAGGGAAAAGCTGCCGAAAACCTGGCGAAAACCCGGCGAATGCACGCCGAAAACCCGTAAATACATCTGGCGAAGACGCCGGAAAGACCCGAGCAGGAGCCGATCACACGCAGCGAAGTCTCCGGATAAAGCCGACACCGCAGAAGAAGGCAGTGAATAAATTAGGAAAACAGTTTGCTTGAATGATTGAAAAGTGAAACGCTGTTTGCAAAGAAACTACTCAGCGAAAATGTCTGAAATTTACATATGAGGTCCAATGAATGGTAATAAAAAGGGCTGTTACAGAAAAAATAAGTAAAGTGAAAAAAAATCGGACTTTTTAAAAAAAAAATCCAGAAAAATGCTTAAAATATCCTAAAAAATCTATAAATCAAGAGACTTTTTACTGCAGAATTATATAATGAACGGTTTATTAGATATTTAATTAAAACGGGAATATTTTTAACATTGAAGCCTATGGGATTCTCCTGAATAAACTTGCCGAATTAAACCACCGAATGGCAGGGCATTTCGGGAACCTTTCACTGCTGGTTTGTGTTCTCTGAATAGCCTCAGCAGTGCTTTTTTATGGGGATTTCACTGCCCTCGAACAGGCACTGAACAGGCACCGAATGTGCAGGCAATTCGCCAGGATTTGACGTATTGCCTGCTCTCTGAATAGCCGAATGGCCAAGAAAGGTAACCGAACGCTGATTTTCAGCGTTCGGTTACTTTTCTCCAGCCATTCGGATCTCTTTGAATAACCCATATAATGTGACCAATGATGCTGCACTAACTATTTTTTCTATTGGGGGGGTTTGCTAAAAAACACGTAATTTCCCTCAAAAAAATGTACGATTCCCCATTTCTAATTTTTTTAACAAGTGCACCCCATAGAAAATATAACCGCAAAGGCTCGGATGATAAAATGTGAAAGAAAATACATTACACCCTGTAGATGATTGAAAATTCAAATTTTATTGCATTTTTTGTTATAATATTCAGGCAGGACATGACGTATACATATAATAATGATATATTATGAATCTGCCGAGTCTGCCGGAAAGAACGATATATAATATGTGTGGGTCGTATAATCAAATGTGACTTCAAATCTTTTTTAAACATGATGAGCGAAACCGGTAAGGCTAGGGTCAGAGTGGGGCAGTCGGAACGCGCGTGCAGGCGCACTAAATCACGGCGGCAGTAGCAGCACATAACGGCCAATGACGGCCAATATACGCAGTACGTGCGTACAAAAGTGCGCCGACACCACGCAACCGGCAAATGAACGCATTTTTCTCAGAACGTGAAACCGCTGCTACAGACGTACAGAGTGCGCTGCGGCCGCATAGCAGCGTGTGTGCGTGATTAGGAGACGTCAGACGCTGCTAGTGTGCGGCCTACATAACGTTCAAACAGCCAGATTTCCCTAGAATTGCGTTGGTGAGTACCTGCGACTGTGCGACTGTGGTCGTCTGACCACTTAAGCGTATTCCGTGAAAAAATGCGTGCGCACGCATCGACGTACATTTTGACGGTGGCCGCAGAAAATGCGCTCATCTGTCCCTAGCCTAAAGAATTAGCTCAGCACACAGGGGTGAAATGGCTCAGCAGCGAAAGGGTTAAAATTACAATTCCTAGATTACAAATGGTTTGCTTTGTTTAGATAAATGATTTTCAGACACCAATGTCTACACTCTACATGGTACAGGGCACCTACTTCCCTGTGTTCCCCCAACTGCATGAAGGAGTAAAGTGTCTGGAAGACAGCAGCAGATCTGTCATCCAGATACATGAGGTAATGTTTCATTGTGAGGTACTTCCAAATATGGATAGGTGAAACTTGTTCTTCTGATTTCACCTCACTAGATTCACACAATAATGTCTCCAGGTGTTAAAAGCAGTGTATAGTTACACAAATAAATAATTCTCTGACTTTTTGGCTCTCACCTCTTGTGTGTTTTTAAAAGGTGTGTCTGGTTTATCCCCACCTTATATTCTTGTTTCAGCTTTGTATTTTGACATGTTTTGCATTGTTGCTGAACAGAGACACGTTTATAATTATAAAAAATGGTATTACTACTAATACACACATACAGTTAACTGTTATCAAAAACATTCCTACCAATAAACAAAGATTAAGATCTCCCCAAAACACTTTCTTCCAATCTAAAAGCTTACATCAAATTCTTAAAACACCTTAGTGCCATCAAATAATATTTGTCTTGTATTTTTCTTCTCCTCCATCCTCATCCTGTGCCTCTTTTTCTGTTTGTTATTTTTTTTTTCTTCCTTTGATTCCTCTATATCTGTCCCCTGTGCTATCATTCTTGTTTGCCTCCTCTTACGTTTCTTTTATTATTCCTAAAATTGGTATAGTTAATATTTATTTATTTTACCAGGAAGGATACATTGATATTTCTCTCGTTTTCAAGTATGTCCTGGGTAAATATATAATAAATATATAGTCAATAGTTTTGACAAGCACCGGCTTTTCTCTGCACTACAATACTGGCTATTTTAGCAGTTTTTTAACTTACTTCTTATGGGGTTGTGTGGCAAGTGGTCTGAGTCTACAATAAATAGATTTTCTATTATCTTGGCATCTATTTTAATTTCTACATTTTATCCAACTTTTTATTTTATATCTTACTTATCTATATGAGGGTTTCTTTTAACCCTTTCGCTGCTGAGGCATTTCACGCCTGTGTGCTGAGCTCATTTTTACTGGTTTCGCTCATCATATTTAACCGCGTTTTGAAGCCTTATTTTATTATATGACCCAGACATATTATATATTGTTCTTTCCGGCAGACTCTGTAGATTCATAATATGTCATTATTATATGTATACGTCATGTCCTGTCTGTATATTATAACAAAAAATGCAATAAAATTTGAATCTTCAAAAATTTACAATGTGTAAAGTGTTTTTTTTTCATATTTTAACATTCAAGCATTTGCGGTTATATTTTCTATGGGTTGCGCTTGTTAGAAATGGGGTCTCGTTACATTTTTTTTGTGGGAAAATTACACGATTTTTAACAAACGCACCCTATACAAAAATCGTTAGTGCAGCATCATTGTTCACATTATAATTGAAATGGGAACAATATTGCTGCATTAACAAATAAAAAAAAACAAAAAAACTTATTTATTTTTTAATTTATTTTTTTTATATTTTTTTATTTTGATGTTTATTTTTGTTATTTATTTTTTATTAATGTTTACCTGGTCATGTTTGGTATCGTTGGAAAGGCCATGTTCTGGCCGATCCAACAATACCAAACATTAACCACTAGCTGCCACGGATCGGGAGATAGGGGGTTCACTGGAACCCCCTATCTCCACCATTGGTGGCAACTAGGGGTTAACTCCAGGACTGACGTCATCGCGCTATGCACAATGATGACAGTCGTCAGGGGGAGTTCCCGGAAGCTTGGCCGACATCCAAGATGTTGGCCAGCTCCGGGAGGGGATCACGATTCGGCGCTTTTCGGCGCCGAATCGTGATCGGGCACCCAAGGGGTTAAAGGCAGGCACGGTTTGGAGGGGCAGGCTGTGCCCTTCAAACCGTGCCTGCCTTTAGCCGCTGGACCCTGGCGATCGGGAGGGAGAGAGGTCCGAAGGACCCCTCCCCCCCTTTCAGGCACCTCCTCCGCACTCGCGATTACATCTATCTTCCCCCCGGGGTCCCGGAGTGCCGGGCTGACATACAAGATGTCAGCCCACACCGGGGGGGCCAGCAATCAGCCGGAATCCCGGCTGATTGCTTCCTCCTGTGCTAGGACGCGCTCAGCGTGTCCATAGCACAGGAGGCGCACTTGGCAGTACGCTCTGAGCGGGTCCTTAGCAGCCAAGTGGTTAATAAGGTAAAAAAAAAATCTGTTTTGTTTTTGTAACAGAAGCTCCCTCAACGTCCATGGCACATCTGACAGTGGGTATAAGTGTACATATAAGGGTTAATGCTGTTTTGATTATTACTATTATACTTTATTTATATAGCGCCAGCATATACCGCAGTGCTGAACAATGGGCACGATATAGACAGGGTTACAATACACTGAGACTGAACAACATTTGATAAACCTGTACAGGAGGAAATGAGGGCCCTATTCCCGCGTAGGGCAATATTACTAGCTTGGATATTTTTGCCTCATATTTGCAGGTCTCTTGCAATTTTACACAAATTCCCATAACTGTAACTAACTCTGTAGGCATATAAAATAAATAGCCTTTTGGTAATTCAGGTGGAACGATGGTTATATTTTCTCCGTTATTGATCTTCAATAGAACACCAGAGCTTGTTCTAAACAACTTGACATCTCCACACTTTCAATTATGCAGTTCCAATTCTGCATGATAAAATGCAAAGTTTGTGCAGTATTTTTGTATTTGTGGTATTTTGTTTAATTCCATTTCCACTCACATAAGCAATTTTTACATATTTTTTTTTTTTTATCTGCTGGTGACCACCAAACCGTCATCACTGACTTATCCAGTTTTAACTATATTTTTCAACAGTGTTTAAGATATATACTGAGCTACAGTTCTTCATGTCATGTCATCCAATGGTAAGTTGATTTGTCTTATCTCTGCTCTTCGTCCAACATAAGCTGAGCTGTCTCTGTCTAGTTACCTCCCTGTGTTGCTGTACACTAAAGATTAATAGGAACTGTAGCTACCTAACTGTTATACTGTATTGTGTTTTTCTGAAACCTGATTTCCAACTCACATGATTCTATATATACACCACAACTCTGTCAAACATTAAGGGAGTCGTAGTTATGTAACCAAATGGATATCTATCTTTTGGCCAGACATAGAGCCCTATCATTGACTATGTACCTTACATTTATAACTTTACATGTATATTTCCAAAATTATACCAGTACCTAAATAATGACCAAGACACGGTTTTTGGTATAACTTAATAACCTAGGCCGCAGCTTTATGAAGCAACTTTAAAACCATTTTCCAAGGATGTTGTGAGTACATACTGCCAGCTGTAGGTGATTTGCCCCCAGGCAGGTATACCAACCTTAACCAGTGTATTTGCATTCACAAAGTGTTATACCTTGGGTCGCGAGCATAATTTTTTCCGGAAACGTGCTTGTAATCCAAAGCACTCGTATATCAAAGTGAATTTTCCCATAAGAAATAATGGATTCGTTCCACAACCATTTATTCATATAAAAATGATTACAGTAATACAAAATACAGTATAAAGTAAAAATAAAACAAATTAACCTGCACTTAACCTTTGATAAAATATGTGGCTGATGTGTGGGAGACGAGAGAAGGGAGACGAGGAAGAGGGCTATTGTGTAGGACGTTTATAGCTAACGGGATCACTGCTATCTCTTGGCTCATTGGACTCTTTTTGAGCAACTTTAACAAGGAACCTATGCAATGACACTTGCTTTGCCTCCTTCTAAGGATTTAGCAGAAATGTGACATTGCATTGTCTTTAAACAGATTTATCGTTGGCACTGCTACAGCCTTATTTGGGTGGTGCTTTTCTACAACATTTTGTGCTGCTTTCCACATTTTACACATCACCCTAATGTCATTTGAGAAGGCCTCTACCTTTTTAATCCTCCTCTTCAGGCGAGATCTCCTTCATAACCTCTTCCTGTTGCTTGCGATGCAGAGCCATCAGTTAATCAGTGGTCAGCTCCTGGCCATGTTACTCAACCAGCTCTTCAATGCCATCCACCTTCACCTCCAGTCCCATGGTCTTCCCCAAGGACACAATTTCATCAACAACTGGTGGCTCCTGTTCCTGAGCAAACACCTCAAAGTCATGTCCAAGAACACAATCAGGCCACCGTTTTCTCCAAGCAGAATTGAGAGTTCTCTTGGTGACCACATACCAGGCTTTAGCAATCATCTTGAGGCAATTCATGATGTGGAAATGATTTTTCCAAAACTCTCTCAGGGTAAGGTTTGTTTCCTTGGTCACCTCGATGCATAGCTGAAATAGTTTGGTGTAAAGCTTTTTAAAGTTTGTATTGACCTGCTGATCCATGGGCTGGAGTAGTGGAGTGGTGCATTATCCATTATCAGCAAGCCTTTGAGTGGCAGATTCTTTTCTAAAAGGTATTTCTTCACTGTAGGACTGAAGACCTCATTGGCCCACTCAACGAACAAGATACGAGTGACCCAAGCCTTGCTGTTAGACCTCCACATAACATTTAACTGGCTCTTCTGCACATTGCATTTCTTGATACTCGTGGATTCTTGGAATGATACATGAGCAGGGACTTTATTTTGAAATTCCCACTTGCATTAGCACACAACAAGAGTGTGAGACAGTCTTTCATTGGCTTGGGACCAGACATTGCACTCTCTTCTGCTGTAATGTAGGTCCTCTTTGGCATCTTTTTTTTAAAAAAATCCCACCTCATAGAAGTTAAAACTTGCTGCTCCTTCTAACACTTGGAAACCATGAGCTTCTGGAGCTCATCAGCAAATGCCTCAGCTGCTTTACCGTCGGAACTTGCATCCTCTCCATGCCCCACAACACTATGGATGCCACTACTCCTCTTAAAGTTATCAAACCATCCCCTGCTGGCCTTGAAGCCTTCATTTTCTGTCAACGTACCTGGAAGTTTACTTACAAGCTCAGCATACAAGGCCTTTGCCTGCTCACTGATTATGTTCTCGGACACAGTATCACCCAGGCATGTGCTGGCCATAGGGACTACAGGGAGATTCCTGGTGGGCCGATGGCTCAGTGGGCCAGTGTGAATGCTGGTTCACCACACAGATTGCACTGCCCTTAATGGGGGAGGTGAGAACTTCCTCACATCTGTAAAACTGAACAGTCTGCCATAGTCTCATATTGGGGCCACTGTGCCGGTAAAACCCGCTACACATCCACCTCACTTTAAGACATGGTGCAAACTCAACCTCAGTGCCGCAGCGTTTCTATACCCAATCACTGTGCAGCAACTCCGGTATCTGTAGAACGACTGGTTGAGCGATCCGGTTGGTTTATATACTACTTTTATGTGTTTGCATAATTAAAGTGGGCCAGTCTGTGTGAAATCCAGGGCTAATTTTTTGTCCCAGTCCACCCCTGGTATCACCAGCTAGTTGCTTCTTTTTTATCCAGACAAGTAGCAACTTTTTTACATCTTTCAGAACACGTGGCTGTTGCTTTGATACCCTTGACTCCTTTTACTGCATCTAGCCCCCTTATTTATTCTTTCTTCTTTAATATTGTGCAGATCGTCAACGTAGACTTGTTATAAAATCATGCGATGACGGCCACTTGCATACCTCTTTCATGCATCTCAATTTCCTTTTTAACTTCCTCTGTAATCATCTCCTTCTTACCACCTTCCTTTTCAACTTTTTTTACTGTCTTCATCGGGGCCATTGTTGCGGTACAGATGTTGTCTATATGACTGAGACGATTACCCATAATCCTGCAAAAACGGAAGAACCATCGGCTCAGTTGTGACTTGACGCTTGGCAGACAAAGCGTATGTACTGCTTGTATTGCAATTCCTCACTTGTTTATCAAGATAAAATTTATAAAAAATTGTTGCTCGTCTTGCAAAACACTCGCAGACCAAGTTACCCGCAATCTAAGGTTTTACTGTGTTTGTAGTTATAATGTTTGTTTCCACTAGAAGGAGCATAGGTGTTTAATACCTTACCGTTGAGTGGGTCGTGCCCGGTGGGAGGTCATTAACGCCGGCCGGGCGTACTAGTACACCACGCTAAAGGCTGCTGCGGTGGACCCCCTCCTCCAGCCCGCCTACACAACTGCAGGGAAGAAGGCTGCAGTTCAGGCTGTCTTCAGGCCAGCAGCTGCGTGTTACATCCTCAGCCCCCGCTGTGCCCCCTGGGGGGTCTGGGCAAGAAGGGGGACCGCTGGCTGGTCGGGTGCCAGCACTTGCTGCTGGCAGATCGGCATCTGATGGGGCGGGGTCAGGTGTGGTTACCAGAGCCCCGTTCAATACCTCAGCAGCTGCTGAATTGCTGCAGCGCAGCAATTCAGTTTGCTGCAGCAGTGTCGTTGAACCCTTTGGATGCGAATTTTGAATCCAAAATGGCCGATGATTTTTTAATGAAAGATGCAGATTGTTTTTCGTATCACTCGGACAAAATAAAATAAAGAAAAGCAGTCAGCACAATTCTGTTTTGTATGCACACACCACAAATGACAGTTTTTATTGAATAAATGTTATGTTTACTTCTGAAACAAAATATAAATTGAGCTGTAATGTATGTCTATGTGCAGGGGTAAATAATAAATAAATATTTTGTGCTTTGGTGAACAAAAATCTCAAAATTAACATTGCTGTACGGAATTGTTACTTGCTTCGTGGCGGCGGCCATCTTGCTGTACGGAATTGTTACCTGCTTCAAGGCGGCGGCCATCTTTAATACGTCACACTCAGCTACTCGCAGCATCTCCTCGGGTCGCTGCAAGTGCTAAGTTAGCACTGCTGAGCGCTGAGCGGTTGAACAGCGTTCAATGGCAAGTTGCTAACTTAGCACTTGCAGCGGCTGAGGTATTGAACGCGGCTCTGGAGCCACAGGCTTTAAAACAGGGCTCTAGGAATGGCCTCATCGCCCTGTTGTGGAGTTTATTTCACGCACCGCTACTTCCAATATCTATTTGAATTAACTGTTGACAACCCTGCTTTGTATGAGATTCCTGCTCCTGTTATTTCAGACGGCTTGGCTTAGACTACTCTCTCTCTCTATTGTGTATATTACGCGGTTTCACTTGTTTTAGTGATTTAACCTCCTGCTGGTTGCTGGGTTGATCACTCGCTGTTTTGGGTTCTGTCCCTTCACGTTTAGGGATATCGTTTGTAACCCTCCGGGGTCCCTTTACCAAGGCTACTACTCATGTTTATGTTTTTGCAAAGACCACGATAACAACGATTGTTTATTTCTGTTTTATGTTATTTCTAATCGCATCTCTGACTGCCCTGCACCTTGAATACTTCACGGACTGTCGTTCCACGTATGGTGTTTCTGCGTGTGTCCTAGGTATTCTGTTAGTCTCGTAACCTTCAGAGCTTAGAGACAATTCAGTTAGTCCTTGTGTCTCCTTGTTACAGTCTTTAGTTTATAAACCTTTTGTATTATTCAAGCAGATACTTCTGCCCTCAAAGATCTCAACTTCGCTACTCGTGTGGCAGCGTTACCACTACCGTTACACTGCGCTATGTCATCCTGTGGCATTGAGTCCCACCTGTCGTGGGGACGGCCCTGTGGCGTAAAAGGGTTAATAGCTGATTTATTTTTATGCCATAATGTATCATTTTATATCACTTCCTCTCAAAGCCAAGCCTCTTTCTGAGTCCAGACTCACTCTGGGCCTGAGCCCACACAGATTTGGTTGTCTTACAAGACATGCAAGTTTTTCACAGTCTAAAGTTTTTTTTAGTAACTTTATAACTCATCCTTTAAGATACATACCCTTCTCTTAGCTCAAAAGTAGGCAAGAGTAGTATGTTGAATTTTTTCTGTCTAGTTCTGAGTTTATAGTCATGTGTATTTTAAGTGTAATTACTGTATGTTTAATTTCTCTTTATAGTTGTCCTCGTTATTTAGTTCTACCATGTTGGTGTAGGTGTTGATGTTGGAACTTGATTTGTACATTAAACATCTGAGAAAAATGAACCTCAGCCTGCTCATTGTGACATAGAGTGGCATAACCAGAATACAGCCCCTTCTGCATTCCACAGGTACCAGGAGCCCCCTTTCCAAGAGCTCTCAATGAACTACCTTTTCCTCCATGCATTGTCCAGGGTGTTCTTCTGTCAAACCTTAGCTGTGACTATCACTGATAAGAAAGTAAAAAAATAAAGGGCAGGGAATGGGAACTTTTTCTACCTTCCTGCCTCTTATCCATGCCAACAACACTGCCTCAATACAATTCTGCAGGCCGTTGTTAAAAATATCTAGCCCAATAATAAATCCCGTCCAAAGAAAGAGATTGACTGGTTAAATTTTCTGCAAGCCTTTGGATTTCCCAGCTTAGACTGAGCTGACGTGAGATGATTTCTGGCCAAATAAGTGCCACTCCCTCTAATACTTTCAAAAAACTGGCCATGTCTTGCTTATTTCTGTGGAAATCGCCCATAGTCCTGTAATGGGCAAGCCAGCACATATCAATAAAATGTACTGACCTTTGCTAACGCAATGTAACCACCCAACCTCTTTGTAAAATTGATCCCAGTGTAATCCCTGTACTAGTCCTTCAGGAAAGCCTCAGTTGTGTCCGTGTAGCCTATCTTCTGCTCATCCCTATGCCCAGTGAATGTATGAATAGTTCAAAATTCAAACCACACCAGGGCAGAAACTGGAAAATAGAGATAGAATAGTTGTTGACTCATTTGTTTTTAGATTTTGAAGGGAAAACAACCCAGTGGACCGATAAGAGATGCTACTGTTTCTTGTGTTTGAACGGAATACTGGTACTGCTCAGACTCCCAGCTTCTCACATATTGCATCTGGTACCTGGAAAACCCTTACCCATGTGCCACCGCAGCGGACACTGCCTTAATGACACATGCAACGTCTGAAGACTGACGTAAAAGAGGCTGGGAATTGCTATTACCAGCTCCATTATGAGCAAACCGCTTTGTAAGGCCCCGTTCACACCTGGGCGTTTTACAGCGCGTGCCTGTGCGCTGTAAAACGCCTAAACACAGAAATCCCATGATTTCCTATGGGGTACGTTCACACCTGGGCATTTTACAGTGCGTAGGAACATGCTGTAAAACGTCCTACACCCAAAGAAGTACAGGAGCTTCTTTGGGGCGTATTGCAGCACATTCACAGCCATAGACATGGACGTGAACGCGCTGTTATCAGCGTTCGTGCGTTTTTTTATGTTTGCGCGATACGCGTCAAAAAACGCGTGTTTTACGTGCGTCAAAAAACGCACAGGTGTGAACCCAGCCTTACAGCTCAGCTTGTAATGTTTGTAAGCTGCTAATGGATACAGGTTTGTATCAGTGCTACTTGTATCCTCTCCTGGAGTCCATGGAGACTTGCAAATGCACTGCATCTCACTCACGAGAGCAGCCATCCAATGTTCAGCTGATTTGATTTATGCTCTTTGTCCAAAATAAGCTGAGCTGTGTACCTACCTCCCTGTGTTGCTGTACACTAAAGAAGGTTAATAGGACTTGTAGCTACCTGTTACATTGCTATGTCTTGTATCCTCTTCTGGAGTCCATGGAGACTTGCGAAAGCCCTGCATCTCACTCCGGAAACCTAACGGTTCAGATGGCGTAGGGCGGGCACCTGGTGTAAGAATTGTGGTGTTTAAATAATTGACAGGACTTGACAGTGAAATCGCATTCAAGCAGATCAGCACTGTTCACATCACCTGTTACTGATCAGATTTTTATTTGTTTTGTTATAAATCTACCAACTTCCTGAAACACTAGATTTATTCCACCTGTTTCAAAACGCCCTGTTAATCTCCCCTGGACTGTAAACTCCCCCACAGCAAGAACTGAAAACCACAAGGTTTAATAATCCCTTGGAATGACCTCTAATTTATAAAAATCCTGTACGTAAGATTTGTTTTTCTGATAAGACCAACGCCCTGCAGTCACACACCTCTTCTTGCCGTTGAGTCACCCAACATAACCCTTTTCCTATTGTATCACACTGGTTCTACAAGTTGATATATTTATCACAGCTCTGAAT
Source organism: Leptobrachium leishanense (assembly GCA_009667805.1). Classification (NCBI taxonomy): domain Eukaryota; kingdom Metazoa; phylum Chordata; class Amphibia; order Anura; family Megophryidae; genus Leptobrachium; species Leptobrachium leishanense. The sequence continues at coordinate 199,123,406 of CM019064.1, forward strand.
ACAGCAGTAAATTAGATTTTTTTTTCCAACAGATATTCTTCTTCAGGCTAGTGGGTGTCTGTGCTGCATGGCTATGTGTAAATAACATCTAAAATTTTTTATAGTCCTCGAAAATTAAAGGATTACCTGTAACATAATGTGGTTGTGTGTTATTTGCTAATACTAACATATAATTAAATACTTATATTGACTGGAATCTCCACTTATTTGATCATGCAGGTAATCAATTGTAAGTGCACCGTAAAGGGACACTACCACCAAAAAATAAAATGATTTATTTATTTTTATGTTGCCTGTACTTTGGTTTTCTGATATATGTTTAGTTAAGAAAATATAGAGAAAAATATGTGTTGTTATGTGCATCCATTTTGTGATATTTTGTGTTGTAAACTGGCCCTCCCCAATACTGATAATACAGTAGAATGGACTCTGTGGGTCAGGCAGCCGAGTCACATCATTGTATTGTGTGGGATGTATTCAAAGGACATCACCAGGGAGTAGATTAGAAGTCATTTTTTTTGGAATTTACATTTTATTTTGAATAAGAAAGCCACAGGAAATCAAAATGAAAAGCGACCATGCAGGGCCACCACAGAAAGTCTCACAAGTACGTCACGTATTAAAACAAACAGACAATAAGAGTCATCATAGAAAATGAAATTAAAGTAAACAAACACATAAAATTAAAAGGAAAAAGAGTCATCTGTGTCATCTGACAAGGGCAAATAATGGAAAAGAAAAGTAAGCAAGGGTCATCGGGAGCATACAGGCTACAGAGAATGTCCAGCAAGTGACTCACAGGAAACAAAAAGGGTAAAACGTGGAACAAGGGGAGGTAAAAGAAAAAAGGTAGAGGGTGACATCGAGCGGCGGAAAGAAAAAGGAATAATATAAAAAAGAAAATAGGCGAGGGCTCTCTTCATCCCTTGTCTAAGAACAGTAGCAGGGCTGTAACTGGCGGGCACCGCTGGGCCATCCAAGACCTCCAGTCCCCCCCGGGCAGGTAGACAAGGCAGAGGGCATGCAGACCAAGCAAGGCCCAGATGAGGTCACATCCAGCACCTACCATGTCCTGAGAGAAAACTGTAGGCAGTGCCCAAACAGGGGTCAGCACAAGGGAGTCACACGGTGCCATCAGCGCAGTTGGCAAAGGAGGACATTGGCCACCACCAGACATCGGTTCACATCTTCAGGGACTACCCCAGCCCCGACAGTCACTGCCCAGGCAGGAAGCCATCGGCCTTCCAGTAGGTGCAGCCCACACAGCTCAGATATCTCCGCTAAAGGCCAAGCGCCCGGCACAAGCCCATCATCCAGGACGCCACTCACCGCTTGCAGCTCCCACTCCACCCTCACTTCCCGACAGCCCGGTTCGCCATATATGGGTGAAGCCTCTTCCAAGGCACTTCCGCACGAAGCTCCAGATCCCCAGCAAGATCGGAGTGTAGTGGTCCGGCTACGCAGGTCCCCTCGACTCAGCGGGCAGTCATCCCCCTCCATCAGCGTCACCAAATAATCATCCAGGCCCAATATCACACCCATTGAGTCAGCATCAGTAGGAAGGAGCGGACCATCCCGCCGCCAACTCCTGCACTCAGCATCCACCTCAGTGCTCGGACAGCTACAGAGGCCAGGTCCGCCATCTCCAAAACCTGTGTCCTCTCAAGGGGAGAGTCCACGGGGATCCAAAGGAATGTCGCCACATGGAGAAAGGCCGCAAGATGGCCACTGGTCAGTCACCCTGGCCAGGGATCCCAGAGACACCCATCTCTAAATCGGGAAGAGACTGCTAAAAGACTATAGCTGCACTGTGTAGTCCACCACCCAGTGTACTAAGAACTTCACCAGTGGTTACCACTTACCAAGTATCCTGACTGCAAGGACTCAGACCGCATAGCCCACTATCCATAGCTGTGCATTGTTTTCACATGTATACATTATTGCTGTCTCACCATTTCCTGTTATTTGCCTGCTCAACCCCAGCACTTGGGATACTTATATTCCTACCGAACTACCATAGGTACCACCCTGACGCCTTGGCCTTGCACTGTATATATTTGCTTCATATGTTTCATTGAAGTCTGATTGTTTGTTCTACCTCAGCAACGAGTCCTGCCTCATTGCTGGGGAATGCTATAACCAGTCTTTCGACCTTATTTACATTTTGTAGTAAAACTTTGAGAAATTTGTGTTTTGCTCACTTTTTAATTACCTTGAGGATGTTTCATGGACTGTGCTTGCATTTTACATCTTGAGGCAAATAATTTGAGTAGATAACGCATTATTTACATCTGAGAGCAAAATCCTTGCAATTGGCTTGTTGTTGTCTTGGTCTTGATTACTGCTAGAAATTACTGTCAATTGCCAGCCATTTTGTTAACTTCTGTCAGTGAGCACTCCTGGGGAAAATAATAATAGAGGCGTCCAGCTGCAGCAGCAAGAGAAAAGAAAAATTCAATTAAGTTGAGCTTGAGGCTCTAGTAGATAAAGTCTGATAGCACTTAGATAAACCTTTTGGAAGGTATGTGGTCTTGCTGGGGCTGATGGTTATTGAATGTTGCCTAGGGCTCGAGTCCTGCGGGAACACGCGGGAATGGCGTTCCCACACTTCTCCCACAGCGGGAACGCTGCGGGAACGCAGGTTCCCGCTGTGGCCGGAGCCCGAAACAATTTAGCTGCCGGCCCGGCGACTGCGTGTTCGTTCTCCGAGTGGCAGCTGGAATGAAGCGCGGCCGCTCGCCTGTGAGCTATCCATCAGACAGCCGCAATCTCGCAAGATCGCGCCTGTCTGTTGGATAGATCACAGGCGAGCGGCCACGCTTCATTCCAGCTGCCGCTCGGAGGACGAACACACGGCCGCCGGTCCGGCAGCTAAATTGTTTCGGGCCTGGCACCTGGCAGAGAGGTGAGCTGGGGGCAAATATATCCATATGAGCTGGAGCAAATATATACATATGAGCTGGGGCAAATATATCCATATGAGCTGGGGGCAAATATATCTTTGTGAGCTGGGGGCAAATATATCCATATGAGCGGGGGCAAATATATCCATATGAGCTGGGGCAAATATATCTATGTGAGCTGGGGGCAATTATATCCATTTGAGCTGACCTGGGGCAATTATATCCATGTGTGAGCAGGGGGCAAATATATCCATTTGTGAGCTGGGGGCAAATATATCCATGTGTGAGCTGGAGTCAATTATTTCCATTTGAGCTGGCCTGGGGTAATTATATCGGCAAATATATCCATATGAGCTGGGGGCAAATATATCCATATGAACTGACGGCAAATATATCCATAAGAGCTGGGGGCAAATATATCCATATGAGCTGGGGCAAATATATCCATAAGAGCTGGGGCAAATATATCTATGTGAGCTGGGCGCAAATATATCCATATGAGCTTGGGCAAATGTATCCATATGAGCTGGGGGAAAATATATCTATGTGAGCAGGGGGAAAATATATCTATGTGAGCTGGGGGCAATTATATCCATTTGAGCTGACCTGGGGCAATTCTATCCATGTGTGAGCAGGGGGCAAATATATCCATATGAGCTGGCCTGGGGCAAATATATCCATGTGTGAACTGGTGTCACGGTGGCTCAGGGGATGGGGCGCCTGGCAGCAGCTTCCTCGCTGCTCGCTGGCCAGGCGCCGAATGTAAGCGCTTCCGGGCCCGCTCACGTGGGACGCCGAGGGGCGGGGCCTGGCGCTGTGACGCGGACCCGCCGGGTTTAAAACCCAGTCTCTCCCATACACCGGTGCCCTGACGTGGTATTCACCTCCCGCAGAGCTCTTGTGATTTTTGGCTATCTCCTGTGTATGATCCTTGGCATTGGCAAACGAATCCTCTTGTGTATAACCCTTGGCATTGGCAAACGAACCCTCCTGTGTATGACCCTTGGCATTGGCAAACGAACCCTCCTGTGTATGACCCTGGCATTGGCAAACGAACCCTCCTGTGTATGACCCTTGGCATTGGCAAACGAACCCTCCTGTGTATGACCCCTGGTATTGGCATTTACTCTGCTCTAGGTTCTGCCCTTAACGTTGGTACTGAGGTCAGTCTATGTGGCATCCTAAGCACGCATCAGATTACCTCTGCTATTACTAAAGTCCTAGGGAGGACTTGTGATCTGGTCTGTACCCCTGTCTGGTATTTCCCTTTCTTTGTCTGTTACCTGCTTCATTGTCTACATAGCTTTGCCGACCATTCAAGGATCGGAAGAGTAGAAAGGGAGCTACAGAAAGAGATATATATCTTGGTAGTCAGAAGGATTCGTGACGATACTCTATTCCATACCTCTGTCTGGTGTTACCCCTTGTCTATCTATTGTCTGGTTAATTGTCCTTCTAGTTTCGCCGACCATTCAAGGATCGGAAGGGTAGAGAGCGGTCTGCGTAAAGGGACCACACTTCTGGTAATCAGAGGGATCCGTGACATTACGTCAGGGCCAATGGATCCCGCAGACCTCTCTAACCAGCTGGCACGTATCGCAGCCAGACAAGAGGAACAAGACCATAGGATGGACCAGATTTCTCTCGCTCTGCAAACCCTGTTAAATCGGTCCAATACAGGTATCACAAATCCTCCAGATCCAGTGTTACCTAGGGTCAGTCCCGTCCCCCCTGAAGGACATAGGCTTAGTATGAAGGCACCCCTACGCTATGATGGTACACCAAGCCTATGTCGGGGGTTTTTGACTCAACTCAAGATTTTGTTTGAGAACAATCCAGGTTCTTGTATGTCTGATAAAGCCAAAGTAGGATATCTGATTAATCATTTAACAGAAAAAGCTTTATTGTGGGCTACGCCGTTGTGGGAAAATAAGAAACCCATCATTTATGACTATGAGGGTTTTACCTCTGAGTTAAAACGTACCTTTGATCCCTCTAGAAGGGCTACCAATGCGGGTAGGTCCTTGTTTCACATCAAACAAGGTAATAAGAGGGTCGCCGATTATGCCATAGAGTTTAAGACTTTGGTTTCTGAAGTACTTTGGCCGAACGACGTTTTAACCTTAACCTTTACCGAAGGCTTGAACGAGGCTTTTATGTTTGAACTGGCTCCCTTAAAATTACCAGAAAGTCTGGACCACCTGATAGATTTCTGTATAGCCATGGACGATCAAATCAGGGAAAGGAGACACCCCAGAGATAGACCCAGAAGGGTCTTGCCTCCTTTACCCTCGTTACCCAGACACCCCAGTACATCAGGTGGTTCGGAGAATGTAAAAACAGATTTACCGGTCGTTGAACCCATGCAAATAGGGAGGACAGGTATTTCAGAAGCAGAAAAAGCTCACAGAAGAGAAAAGGGGCTCTGCTTTTATTGTGCAGGGGCAGATCACTTCCGCCTTCAATGTCCTCAGAGACCCAGGGTTGGCAGAGCTGAACATAGCAGAGTGGGATTCAGAACAGGAGACACCCAGGTTGTCGGTTCTCTGTGTGCCTCCTTTGTGGATAAGGAAAAAAAAAAAAATCCAGGATACTGTTACCGGTCTCCCTAACCTGGGAGGGGGTTCACCTCAAGACTGAGGCGTTTTTGGACTCTGGGGCCTCAGGCAATTTTATGGATAAGAATTTTGCTGCCAAAAACCTCATACCACTGGTTCTCAGGGAAAGACCTCTAAGGGTGGAGGCCATAGATGGTAACCCCCTGGCATGTCCACATATCACTCACGATACAGTCGATGTATGTATGAAAGTAGGAGTTTTACACCAGGAGACAATAAGATTTCAAATCATTGAATCACCCTCATGTCCTGTCGTCCTTGGGTTTCCATGGCTAACAGAGCACAACCCAGTAGTCGATTGGGTCCAGAGAGACATAAAATGTTGGGGTCAGAGTTGTCAGTCTAAGTGCCTAGGCACAGTTAATGTGATTGGTAGCCTCAATATTGCCACAGCTCCTCCTTTGTCCACGGAAGTTCCGGAATGTTACCTGGCACTAAAGGAGGTGTTCTCTAAAGCCAGGACTGAGGTCCTACCACCACATCGTCCATATGACTGTGCCATTGACTTGCTCCCCGGTACGATGCCTCCTAGGGGTCACGTATACCCTTTGTCACAAAGGGAGAACGACATTATGGAGGAATATATAAGGGAGAATCTGGAACGAGGATTCATTAGACGGTCCTCCTCTCCAGCAGGAGCAGGTTTCTTTTGTTTCCAAGAAAGAGGGAGATCTGCGACCTTGCATCGACTATAGGGGTTTAAATAGGATCACTATAAGAAATGCATATCCCATACCTCTCATAACAGAATTGTTTGACCGATTAAAAGGGGCTCATGTCTATACTAAGCTTGATTTACGCGGAGCGTACAACCTGGTCAGGGTTAAAAAGGGAGACGAATGGAAAACGGCTTTTAATACACGTAGCGGGCATTACGAATACCTGGTGATGCCTTTTGGGTTGTGTAATGCGCCAGCCGTCTTTCAGGACCTTATAAATGACACTCTAAGGGACTTTCTGCAAGAATTCGTCATAGTATATCTGGATGATATCCTGATATACTCTCCTGATGTGGACACTCATCATGTCCACGTGAAACAAGTGTTGAAAAAACTATTGAAGGCTGGATTGTACTGTAAGCTAGAAAAATGTCTATTCGACATAGTAACTGTGCAATTCCTTGGTTATATTATAACTCCTGGGGTTTTCAAATGGATCCCAAGAAGCTCTCAGCTATTCTTGACTGGCCTCTACCCCAAGGACTTAAAGCCATTCAGAGGTTTCTGGGGTTTACGAACTATTACCGAAGGTTCATTAAAGATTTTTCGGCCTTGGTGGCCCCCCTCACGGCTATGACAAAGAAAGGGGTGGGAAATCAGAAATGGACACCTCAAGCCACTCAAGCCTTTGAGGCACTAAAACAAGCCTTTACTACTGCCCCTGTTCTCCGGCATCCAGATCCGGCTCTGCCTTTCCAATTAGAAGTTGACGCCTCCGAACTAGGTCTTGGTGCAGTCTTGTCCCAAAGGGAGGCTCCTGACAAACCCTTGCATCCATGCGGCTTCTATTCTCGGAAGTTGTCCCCGGCAGAGAAGAACTATGACATTGGAAATAGAGAATTGTTAGCAGTCATCGCGGCCTTGGCTGAATGGAGATACTTATTAGAAGGGTCTAAGGACCCCATTGTTATCATAACCGACCATAAGAATCTCACGTACATTGGAGATGCCAAACGTTTAAACTCCAGACAAGCGAGATGGTCATTGTTTCTTTCAAGTTTTAATTTCGTACTCACCTATAGACCTGGGTCCAGAAACATCAAAGCAGACGCATTGTCGAGACAGTATGAGTCTTATGAACATAATATCCAAGATCAGCATCCCATTGTACCCCAGGAGAGGATTATAGCCGCTACCACGATTAGTGTTTCGTCTCCTCTAATGAAAAGGTTGCAGACCGTCCAGGGCGCAGCTCCTGGGGGAAAACCTCCTGCGAGACTCTTTGTACCTGAGAACGAAAGAGAGGAAGTACTTAACATCTATCATGATAATAAAACTTCCGGGCATATGGGTATCACCAAGACTGTGTCTAGTATCAGTAAACTCCTCTGGTGGCCCACATTGCGCCGAGATGTCAAAGATTACATTGCTGTGTGCGAAGTGTGCACAAGGCAGAAAAGTCCCAAAACAGCACCCATTGGCTTACTCCAGCCTTTGCCGATCCCCGAACGACCCTGGTCACATGTAGCCATGGATTTTATCGTAGAGTTACCTGAGTCAAGAGGGAATACAGTGATACTTACGATCATAGATCGATTTTCCAAGATGGGTCACTATGTTCCTCTTCAGAAACTACCTTCGGCAGCTGAACTGGTGCCCATATTCATTGCCAATGTGGTCCGCATTCACGGTGTCCCTCGGGAGATAGTCTCTGATAGGGGGACCCAATTCATCTCAGGATTCTGGAGAGGGTTTTGTAAGAACGTGGGGATAGACCTCTCTTTCTCTTCGGCCTATCACCCCCAGACCAACGGAGCAGCAGAACGAGCAAACCAAAACGTAGAGAAATATCTCAGGTGCTTCATCTCAGAACAACAAGATAACTGGTCAGATCTGCTACCGTGGGCAGAATATGCTATTAACAGCGCAGTAAGTGAATCCACAGGTCATTCTCCTTTCTTCACTGTTTATGGCTTTGATCCTCCGTGCTCCCCGATACGTTTCCTGATTCCACGATTCCTGCTTTAGATAAACAACTGGCATCATTGAAAGAGACTTGGGGAGAGTGAGACGGGCACTGGAGGAAAGTAGTGCCATCCAGAAAACTAAGGCCGACAGACACAGGAGGCAGGCACCAGTGTATCAAGTTGGGGACAGGGTTTGGCTGTCTTCACGTAACATCAAGCTCTTAGTGCCTTCCATGAAGTTGGCTCCTAGGTATATCGGCCCCTATAAGATACTACGGCGACTCAACCCTGTCTCCTATGCTTTGGCGTTACCCCCCCATTTTAAAATACACAATGTATTCCATGTGAACCTTTTGAAGCCGCTGTTATGTAACCGGTACACCAAAGTCCATGCTCCACCGCCTCCTGTCTCTGTGGAGGGCGAGGAGGAATTCGAAGTTCAGGCCATTCTGGGTGCCAGGCTGTCTAGGGGGTCCTTGCAGTATTTGGTCGATTGGGTGGGGTACGGTCCGGAGGATCGTTCTTGGGTACCGGCTGCGGAAGTCCATGCTCCTAGGCTAGTGAAGGCCTTCTATTTAGCGCATCCCCGTGCCCCTGGGGTCGTCCAGTGGCCGCCCCTGGAGGGGGGGTTCTGTCACGGTGGCTCAGGGGATGGGGCGCCTGGCAGCAGCTTCCTCGCTGCTCGCTGGCCAGGCGCCGAATGTAAGCGCTTCCGGGCCCGCTCACGTGGGACGCCGAGGGGCGGGGCCTGGCGCTGTGACGCGGACCCGCCGGGTTTAAAACCCAGTCTCTCCCATACACCGGTGCCCTGACGTGGTATTCACCTCCCGCAGAGCTCTTGTGATTTTTGGCTATCTCCTGTGTATGATCCTTGGCATTGGCAAACGAATCCTCTTGTGTATAACCCTTGGCATTGGCAAACGAACCCTCCTGTGTATGACCCTTGGCATTGGCAAACGAACCCTCCTGTGTATGACCCTTGGCATTGGCAAACGAACCCTCCTGTGTATGACCCTTGGCATTGGCAAACGAACCCTCCTGTGTATGACCCCTGGTATTGGCATTTACTCTGCTCTAGGTTCTGCCCTTAACGTTGGTACTGAGGTCAGTCTATGTGGCATCCTAAGCACGCATCAGATTACCTCTGCTATTACTAAAGTCCTAGGGAGGACTTGTGATCTGGTCTGTACCCCTGTCTGGTATTTCCCTTTCTTTGTCTGTTACCTGCTTCATTGTCTACATAGCTTTGCCGACCATTCAAGGATCGGAAGAGTAGAAAGGGAGCTACAGAAAGAGATATATATCTTGGTAGTCAGAAGGATTCGTGACGATACTCTATTCCATACCTCTGTCTGGTGTTACCCCTTGTCTATCTATTGTCTGGTTAATTGTCCTTCTAGTTTCGCCGACCATTCAAGGATCGGAAGGGTAGAGAGCGGTCTGCGTAAAGGGACCACACTTCTGGTAATCAGAGGGATCCGTGACAACTGGGGGCAATTATATCCATTTGAGCTGGCCTGGGGCAATAATATCGTCAAATATATCCATATGAGCTGGGGCAAATATATCTATATCAACTGGGGGCAAATATATCCATAATAGCTGGGGGCAAATATATCCATATGAGCTGGGGCAAATATATCCATATGAGCTGGGGCAAATATATCCATGAGCTGGGGGGCAAATATATCCATATGAGCTGGGGGCAAATATGTCCATATGAGCTGGGGCAAATATATCCATATGAGCTGGGGGCAAATATATCCACGTGAGCTGGGGGCAAATATATCCATATAACCAGTGCTGGGTATATTATTGTGGGGATCGGATCCAGTGCTGGGTATATTATTCTGGGGGTCCAGTGCTGTACATATTATTCTTGGGGCTCAGTGCTGTGTATATTATTCTGGGGGCTCAGTGCTGTGTATATTATTCTGGGGGTCCAGTGCATATGTATATAATTCTGGGGGGGGGGTCTGTGCCTGGATGTATATATATATATATATATAAATATATATATATATATATGTATGTGATATATATATATATATATATATATATATATTATATATAACGTGTTAGTCCAGTTGCCAAAATCACGAGTATACCTGTATGTAGTGATACCTTTCAACGATCAGTATAGTTTCCAGACCTGAAGAGGTGAGGTTACACTCTTGAAAGCTTGTCTTTTAAATGTAATGTTAACCCAATAAAAATGGTATCAAACGTACTGCTATACTCGTGATATATATATTTTTTCTTCAGGTAATAGGGGTTGTGGAATTCGTGGGTGAGTTCCCTCACTTTTTTCCCAGGACTTGACCCCTGCTGAAATTAATGGGTGTGCAAGTGCAGCAAGGGTTAATGGTGGTTTATGTATGTCAGGGCTTCAAGTATGTGGATATTTGAAAGGTGATAATGGGTGTGGATGACTAGCAGGGGTTAATGTGTGTGCTTTTATGGCAGCGGTTAAGGGGTGTGGCTGACAGTGGTTAATGGTATTGAAGGTTGCCTGGGATTTATGAGTCTGCATGTATGGCAGGGTTTAATGTAGGGTTGCCACCTTTTCCGCATACCAAATACAAACACTTTATCGCTGTGTTGCAATTTTTTTTTATAAAATAGTTAAATCCAGATTACAGCATCAAAAACATAGATACTAATACAAAAAATAGATTACAGCTTCATAAATCTGTCCACATAATTCAAAACCTCAACTGTCAATACGAGGCAGGCGGCAAACCTAGGTTAATTGGTGTTTAAGGGGTTAATCAGTGCTTTATTTACTCTGCTCCTTTTTTGAAAATGTCGCTGGATAATAGCACCCAGGACGTCCGTGCGTCAGAAGCGGCATTCTGCTGGCCTGTTTTAGGCCGTGACATGAAGCGCCCGGTCCAGACTTCGACAGGACACGGCCTTCCAGCAGGTCGGTGGTCTGGCACATGAGGGGACCGTTCAAACGGATGACCGCTGCACTTCTGGTGACGTATGCGTGCGCATGCGCATTCAGCAGGTTCCTCAAGCGCCAGTTGTGCCCATTTTGAGCCCGTCCAGCAGGCCGGCGCCTGCCCCTCCAGCAGGCCAGCGACTGGCCCTCCAGTGTCCAACGTCCTACGTTCACAGGCCTTGCATCGGCTCCAAGACAGACCTTGACCGGTCCTGGGCTGTGTGGGTAAGTTTATGTGTGTGTTTGACTGTGTATGTGTCTGACTGTGTGTGTGTGACTGTATGTGGGTATGTGGGTGTGTGTGTATATGTGTGCATGGATGTGTGTAACAGTGGGCCGGGATATGTGGCGCTCTGTGATACAGTCATGTGCGGTGTGTATGAGTGTTATGCTCATACATACTGCACAATACTGTGAGTTTTATTGCTGTGGAGCGCTGTGATACGGTCATACACCCACATGTTTGTTTTTTTGGGAGGGGGAGCAGCATTTCATCCATGGCCCCAGGCAGCACAGAGATTTGGGCCAGCCCTGATAGCACCAGTGACAACATCAGGGCAAACATGTGAGCTAGTGCTGACATTTTACTTTTGAGGTCTCTGCTAAGCTTCTGTCATCATTCCTCATGTTTTGCTATAGCTCTGAGCTGTAGGAGATAATAGATTGTGAGAGGTATATACTCACATTTTGTTCACGTTTGAGTAAAATAAGTACGTGATAAAGTACTTGAATTTTGTGAGCAAAATTCTAGTATTCTCACCATGTACTCAAAACTGGAGCACAAAACTGGTGGGAGAACAGATTTATTATTATTATTATTATTGTCATCAATTATATAGCGCCAACAGTTTCCGCGGTACTTTACAATAACCAAAGGGAACGAAATACATATAAACGGACATAACACATAAGATGGAAACAAGAGGTGTAGAGGGCCCTGCTCATAAGAGCTTACAGTCTAGAGGGATTGGGGTTGAGGAAGACAAGAGGAATTTCACTAGCTAGCAGGATCATTAGTGCCAATGGTTTGGGAACTGTGGGGCCATAGAAGCGGCTTCAATCAAGTGTGAGTAGGTGAGCAGAGGGATGAGTTGCATCAGTGATGTGGTACGCTAATCTGAAGAGATGGTTTTGAGGGATTTCTTGAAGGCCTGAAGGTCAGAGGAGAGTTTGATAGGGTGAGGCAGGTCATTCCACAGGACTGGTGCTGCCCTTGAGAAGTCTTGGAGGCGAGAGTTAGCTGTGCGTGTGTAGACCGATGACAGGTGGAGATCACCTGCTGATCGGAGTTGTCTAGATGGGACGTGCTTGCGAAGTAATGAAGACATGTAGGGAGGGGTTGCGTTACTGAGTGATTTGAATGTGAGCATCAGTATTTTAAACTGTATCCTGAAACGTACATGAAGCCAATGGAGGGACCGGCAGAGTGGGGAAGTACACAAGGTGCGTTTAGTGAGAAAAATAAGCCTGGCCCCTGCATTCATTACAGATAGCAAAGGGGCGATACGGGTGTAGCGCTCATCCCCGGAGGAGCTGCTGAATAAACCTCGGGATAGTCTCACCGCACTAGGAAATAACTATACACCAGCCCTGTTGTGGATTTTTCTATATTATATTCTTTACTGATCCCAATAAAGCAGCATGTAATACGCATATACAGTATTTGAGTAACAAGAATTCGTAACGCGGGAAAAAAAAAAAAAAACAGAAGAAACCGGATAACCCCCTCAGTTCTGGAGTGTAAATCCCGTGAAAATAGCTCAAAAATATATTTGTGTGTTGTCTAGGGTACCCGGGTACTGTGTTCAACTTGCCAGTGAATGAAACAAAAACAATCTTCGACTAGTCACCGTTGGGGCCCTTATAGAAACAATAAACAAGTGCGCAATGTTCTGCGTTTTCACCAGGCTGACGCCTTCTCACCCATCCGGTGTAACCGCTTGTCCTGGACCAATGAACACTGATGAGGATCTGTCCTCACTGCCACTTGGAACTCGATGCTGTTAACGCCTCCTCACACGATGTCACTCTTCTCCCAAACCGCACTTTGTCAAGAACAGTTCAGCGTAGTACACAGCCGGCCGATGCACACTCTCTCTCTGATCACTGCAACAATGGATGCCGCCGTCTCTCTGCGCTCCAACTCTGCCAGTATCCCAGAATTGTCACCTGCGACTGTTGTCTCTCACTGCTCGCTGTGTACTCTCAACGCTCAGGGAACAGCATGATCTTTAACACGACTGTAGCAACTTCCACACTCCGGCCTGGTTTCAAACCCTAACAGCCCCAGCGTGCGTCCTACATCTCTCTTGGCTCTGCTCACACTGCCCATGCCTTGCACTAGGCTGCTGATCTCCTTCCTCCTCTTTGTACCACCCACTTCCTATCCTCACGCAAAGGGTGATGGGAGATGGAGTCCGTTTTGTCCAGCATAGTCCACAATGTCTCCCTCTGGTGGCAGCAATAGTTCAATGCACCAGAATACAGTTTTAAAGCAGCGCTTAAAACAGCGCTACACTCTCCCCCCCCTAAACTCTTGGGTCCCTCCAAGGGAGTTTAACAGATACATAACACTGCAACATTTACATTAATCAACATATTCAGGCTCAGTAGCAAACATATAATGGGTCAGATATACATCCTCAAGTTGACTCATGTCCCTAACTACCTCAGCCAGCATAGCAGACACTTCGGGTGGCCTTCGCACAGTTGTAACTGCTTCTTCTGTGCTATGTCCTGGTGAATCATATGTAAGTCTCTGAGGGGGCTGTACTGAACGTTTAGGCTCAGATTCATCAATTTTCTCTTCAGGTGGAAGGGCCACATTTACAGGCTCAATTCCCTCTTCTACAACCGGAACAGACACCTCTTCAGAGTATGAGCCTTCCAGTGAAGGCATAGAACTGTAGTCTATTGATACATCTTCTAGTATTTCAGGAACTTCCAAGGTTTCAGGTACTTCAGGTCTGAATTCTGGAGCATCAGGCCTCAGACTACTTTCACACTGATCAGAGGCCGGAATAACTTCTTCAGGCTCTGGTGGGCGCACCCAGCTCAAACACCAGTCCTCTTCTTCGCTCTCTTCTTCACTTTCTCCGGCAGAACATAACTGTTGAGACTGAGTAACAGGAGCCGAACAAGGAACAGGCGGATTAGGCAAGGAAAGTTCGTCTCCAACTGGTATCTGTACCACCTCTCTCAAAGGTAACAGATGATATCTGTGCCAGTTCTTTAGAGGCCCGGCCTTTCCATCCGGACGGATTTGGTATACGGGCAGACCAGGAAGTTGTTTGCAGACAATGTAAATTTGAGAACTCAATCTATCGGCCAGTTTGTGCCTTGCAGAAACACCCAAGTTCTTTAACAAAACCCTATCGTCTGGCTGTAGGTCCTGTACCCAAACTCTTAAATCATAATTTCGCTTGTTTCTCTGCTCTCTACCTTCTGAGGTCAAATGGGCCTGTTGAAATGCAGCAGCTAAGTTTCTCCGGAGTCTGTCCACATCATTTTTGTAGGAAGTGACAGACGTCTGGTCAAGAGATAGGCCAAAAGCTAAATCAACTGGCAGTCGAGCCTCTCTTCCAAACATGAGACGATAAGGCGAGTACCCAGTTGCATCACTCTCAGTACTGTTATACGCATGCACCAGCGTAGCTATGTGACGATTCCAACTCTGTTTCTCTTTAGCTGACAGTGTCCCCAACATATTCAGTAGAGTGCGATTAAACCTTTCTGGTTGAGCATCACCTTGGGGGTGATATGGAGAAGTTCGGGTCTTCTGAATTCCTAATACTTCTAACAATTGCCCGACAAGTCGGCTCTCAAAGTCTCTGCCTTGATCTGAGTGGATTCTTCGTGGTAGGCCATAATGAACGAAAAACTTCTCCATTTGCTACTGTAGGAGCACGTTGGTCTTTTGTAGAGAAAGCTTGGGCATAACGAGTGAATTGATCAGTCACTACTAAAATATTTCCCTGCCCACTAGCATCAGGCTCTAAGCACAGGAAATCAATGCACACCAAGTTCATGGGTCCTTGACTTTGCAGGTGGCTCATTGGAGCAGTTCGGGTTGGTAGGGTCTTCCTCTGAATACACCTCAAACACGAATGGCAATAACTTTCAACTTCAGATCTCATACAGGGCCAATAGAATCTGTCTCGCACCAGTTTAAAAGTTCTCTCTGCACCCAAATGTCCATGGTCATCGTGCAATGCTCTCAACACACTTTCTCTGTGCTTCTCTGGGAGGAACAATTGTTGCGTTTCTTCAGCATTGTTCGAGGGGCCCCTTCGGTAGACCACCCCATCTAACATCTTCAGCCACTCCCATTCTTTATAGACCAATCGAGCTCCTTTGGGGGAATTAGTCAGCAGAAATCCCCTTTGACCCGCGTTCATTGCTTTCATTATCAATCCGATCAGGGGATCTCCAGCTTGATCTGCTCTCAGGTCCTGTTTCGAGAGAGTAGGTAAGCTTCCACTCCTCAGTTGTGTAGGATTACAATAAAGTTCTGGAACGCCCGCAGCCATAACTCCTATAGCTTCTGCCCCAATCGCTCCCTTGACCCGGTGCTCGGCCCCTTGACATAAGGCTTGCACCCCATCAGGAGTCAACTGAGTCCATTCTGTATTATAAGGCCTTCTTGACAAAGCATCTGCATCTCGGTTATTTACTCCAGGGCGATACTTGAGGCTGAACCGGAACCCTGACAGAGCGGCCAACCACCGATGTCCTGTCGCATCCAGTTTCGCAGTAGTAAGGATGTACGTAAGAGGATTGTTGTCGGTCTTTATCACAAAGTCAGCCCCATAGAGATAATCTTTCAGCTTGTCTACGACCGCCCACTTCAAGGCCAAGAATTCCAATTTGTGAGTAGGATAATTCTTCTCTGAAGGTGAAAGACTTTGACTCACATACGCTACAGGCCTCAGCAATCCATCATATTCTTGGTATAAGACTCCCCCTAGACCTTCTCTGCTGGCATCCACATGCAATTCGTATGGCTTATGAGGATCAGCGTAATCCAGGACGAGAGCTCGAGTCAAACTCTCTTTCTGCTTCATCAAGGCACTTTCACATTGATTAGTCCATTCTTCTTGGATGGATTCTCGAGCCTTCCTAGGCCCTTGAGCCGACGAACTTCGATCAGAGGCCTTGGAGTCTTCTCCCACTTCTTCTTTTCGTAGGAGCTTATTCAAAGGTTGAGCTATTTTAGCAAATCCTCCTACGAATCTTCGGTAGTATGAGCAGAACCCCAAGAAGGATCTAAGTTCGATAACATTCTGGGGTCTAGGCCAAGAAGCTACAGCTTCCAACTTCCGAGGATCCGTCAAAACACCTTCTGCCTAAACAACATGTCCCTGGTACCTAACTGAAGGTAGACAAAATTTACACTTCTCCAGGGACAGTTTCAACCCCTCTTCATGGAGCCGCTTCAAGACCTTCTCCAACCGTTGCTCATGTTCTTCCAAAGTCTTCCCGAACACAATAATATCATCTAGATACACCAACACCTCTATCAAGTTCATATCTCCGACTGTCTTCTCCATTAATCGTTGGAACGTGGCGGGAGCCCCCGTGAGGCCTTGAGGCATTCTGTTGAACTCAAAGAACCCCAGTGGGCAGATGAACGCAGTCTTCTCTTTGTCTTCAGGATGCATTGGTATCTGATGATACCCACTTCGCAGGTCTAGTACACTAAACCATTTTGCTCCAGACAAACACTGTAGGGCATCTTCTATCCGAGGAGTAGCATATTGATCTGGAATGGTCCTCTGATTTAGCGTGCGATAGTCTATACATAAACGGATAGAACCATTCTTCTTTCGAACCATCACTATGGGAGAGGCATAAGGACTCCTGGACTTTTGAATCACCTTAGTCCACTGTAGTTCATTCAGCTGTTTACGTAGATCATCCAAGTCTCCCAACGGAACTCATCTTGACCTTTCTCGAAACGGCTTATCCTCTTGTAGTCGAATGCGATGTTCAGTACTCTTAGTGCATCCCACATCGAACTCATCCTTCGAAAACATGTCCTTCCATTTTAGAATCTGAGACTCAAGTCGCTTCTTCCATTCAAGCGAGATGGGAGTGTCTTTAGGATAGAACTGTTCAGCTGGAATCTCTTTGTTCACTCCCCCTCCTAAATTGGTAGGGGAGAGAGGCGTAACAGAAGCCAATTGTCCAAGGGGCATTCGTGCTTTTAGGACCACTGGAGAATCAGATACATTACATACACTGACGGAAATTCTTCCTCTTGCCCGTTGTAAAGCTCTTGTGGAGATTATCTCAGGGATTACTTCCACTCCGGCCTCACTCTCGCGACTGGGATCAGTTTCCAGTACCACATAAGGACCCGGTTGTGATCCATTCAACGTGACTGAAGCCCGGAAACTCGCCACTTCTCCTGATTGCAGAACCTTCTCTGTTCCACCCAATCTCCACAGATGCCCCACTTCGGCAGGTGCCCTCTGTTCTTCGACCATTCGTTGATAGACCGGACATAAAATCGGATGCACTCCTCTTGTAGAACCTTCTTCCATCACTATCGGAGTCAGTAGAAGTCTCACCAGATCAGTATTCATCCCCACTATCATAGAACTTCTGCTGGCTCCTGAAGGGCAAGGACACACAATGGCCAATGCATCACAACCTCCAGACTGTCCGACGACTTTGGATCCGATTTCTAACTTCACCTGTAGATATCCATCATAAGGAAGCTTCTCAGTTCCAATACCCCAGATCTCAAGGTCCTGTAATTTCTTTAAAAGTATGTGCTTCAAGTGCTTCTCGTAGAAGTCTCGATAGATCAACGTCACTTGGGCACCTGAGTCTAACAGAGCTTTAGTGTAGACTCCCTCTACTTGGATTGGAACGATGGGAGAAGGACCTATCAGCTGGTCAGGAAACTTGCTTGTAGCAGCAGGAGATATAGACCCAGTTCGCTGTACTCTAGCCTTCTTCCTGATTCGCGGATGTTTTGGCAGTGCATTGCTCTCCCGTAACATAGGACCGGGTACTAAGGGAGTAACTCTTTCAGTCCTGGCAGACACAGCATTTGGCACGGATCTGGGCCCTCTCAGCCTTTCATTTCGGACTTGAAAATTGGAGCAGTTTTCGACAGTTGGGCGCCTAGTTTGCTCCCTCACCAGGGCCCTCTCCACTCCAGTTTCTCCACGGCCTTCAGGAGTTCTTCGACCGGTTTCTTTTCGGCCCTCCCTTTTGGGCACTGAGCTCTGAAATGGCCGATTTCCCCGCAGCCAAAACATTTCTTTCTCGAGAGTGTGGGCAT
The DNA here is from genome assembly GCA_009667805.1 of Leptobrachium leishanense. Taxonomy (NCBI): domain Eukaryota; kingdom Metazoa; phylum Chordata; class Amphibia; order Anura; family Megophryidae; genus Leptobrachium; species Leptobrachium leishanense. The sequence continues at coordinate 199,141,794 of CM019064.1, forward strand.
ATTCTCTTCTTGTGGCTCCTTTGGAGACCCCCTGTTGGAGGCTACAGCAACCCCCTCAGTTTTGTTGTCCTTAGCCAACAGCAATGTCATCAACTCTATCATTTGCGACATCTGAGTTTTCAGAGCCAGCACTTCTCTGTATGTCTGCTACACAGAGAGTTCCTACTTCTGCGGTGAAAACGGTGTGTGAAGCATTAGCAACCTTTTTAGCCTTAATTAAAGCCTCTTCTTCTCGGATGGCTTTGACCAGTTTGGAATAGGTCAGTCCCTTGCTCTGGTATCTAGTCTGAAATTTCAACATTATGGGAACCAGTGGGAGTGCTCCTTTGGAAATTTGATCCATCAAAGCTTTGCTTGCATGACTCGGCTCCTTGCCTCCTTTTAGAATAACCTGATGGATGATTTTATCCAGCCATCAGACATAGGTGGACAATTCTTCTCCTTACTTTTAATAGGTGTGAGAGAACTTGTGGATAAGCTCGCACAATCCTCCAGTCCCCCGAAAATTTCCTGTAAAGCTTCTAGATACTCAGCAGCAGTGCAGCCTGGCTTGTCCCTTTTCAGATTTCAGATGACATCTGAAGCAGGAGCTCTTAAGCTCTCGATCAACCTTTGTCTCTTCACGGTGTCAGCAACTTCCCATTCTTCCACGGCTTGCACTGCCTGATCTATCCAAGTTTCAAAGTCTTTTTCTCCAGGTGGCACAGGGACCTTACCAGAATAAAACCGTAACTTGCGATATCCATAATTGGCAGATGCAGCGGAGTTTTGGGCTAATGTTTCCACCAATTTTGCCATTGCGGTAAAGAATGCAACAGGAAGGAACCCTGTCACCGGGGTAGAAGTAGTATCCGGTACCAGGCTGTGACTTGATGTTGTCGGGCTAGCCGCGGAAACATTCGCGGGATCACCACGTGGCGCACTGGGCTGGACCAGTTGAACTTCCACATCGTCGGCCAGCTTCACACTCGCGCCCTGAAAACACACTGGAACATCCTTTCTCCACTCAAAAGAACATATGTGTGAGAAGTCTCTGGGTTCGCCTTAATGTCCAGTATTGCCCCCCGATGATCTGGTGTCAGCGCGGCCACGGCCCGGCGAATTTGGTCTTCGGCCCAAGTGTCTGCGAGAATGTCCATAACTACACTTAGTTGGCTATTCTGCCCCTTACACCATTCTGCAGCAGCGTCTGGATCCATATTTAACCCTTTAATTGCGGTATTCACGGAGACTGGAATCCCGGAACGAGCCCCCACGTGTAGCGCTCACCCCCAGAGGAGCCGCTGAATAAACCTCGGGATAGTCTCACCGTACTAGGAAATAACTATACACCAGCCCTGTTGTGGATTTTTCTATATTATATTCTTTACTGATCCCAATAAAGCAGCATATAATACGCATATACGGTATTTGAGTAACAAGAATTCGTAACGCGGAAAAAAAAACACGCGGCGGTAAAAGAAACCAGTTAACCCCCTCAGTTTTGGAGTGTAAATCCTGTGAAAATAGCTCAAAAATATATATGTGTGTTGTCTAGGGTATCCGGGTACTGTGTTCAACTGACCAGTGAATGAAACAAAAACAATCTTCGACTAGTCACCATTGGGGCCCTTAAAGAAACAATAAACAAGTGCGCAATTTTCTGTGTTTTCACCAGGCCGAAGCCTTCTCACCCATCCGGTGTAACCGCTTGTACTGGACCGATGAACGCCGAAGAAAGGGATCTCTCTCAAGAGGATCTGTCCTCGCTGCCACTTGGAACTCGATGCTGTTAACGCCTGCACTCCTGATCTGGTTCTCCTCAGCCAGAACATGAACACATAGGCCGCCAGCACTCCTCTCCAGTTTGCAGCCTCTCCTCACACGATGTCCCCTCTTCTCTCAAACCGCACTTTGTCAAGAACAGTTCAGCGCAGTACACAGCCGGCCGATGCACACTCTCTCTCCGATCACTGCAACAATGGATGCCGCCGTCTCTCTGCGCTCCAACTCTGCCAGGATCCCAGAAGTGTCACCTGCGACTGTTGTCTCTCACTGCTCGCTCTGTACTCTGAACGCTCAAGGAACAGCACGATCTTTAATACGACTGTAGCAACTTCCACACTCTGGCCTGGTTTCAAACCCTAACAGCCCCAGCATACGTCCTACGTCTCTCGTGGCTCTGCTCACACTGCCTATGCCTTGCACGAGGCTGCTGATCTCCTTCCTCCTCTTTGTACCACCCACTTCCTGTCCTCATGCACAGGGTGATGAGAGATGGAGTCCGTTTTGTCCAGCATAGTCCACAATGTCTCCCTCTGGTGGCAGCAATAGTTCAATGCGCCAGAATACAGTTTTAAAGCAGCGCTACACGGGAGTTGGGGATGCCAATAAGCAGCGAGTTGCAGTAGTCAAGTCGTGAAATGACAAGAGCATGAACCAGTACTTTTGTGGTATCTTGTGTTAGAAAGGGGCAGACACGGCCAATGTTTTTGAGTTGAAAGAAACAGGATTTGGTCACTGTCTGGATGTGGGAAGAGAACGTTAGGTCAAAGAGAACGTTAGGTCAAAGGGTGATGAGAGATGGAGTCCGTTTTGTCCAGCATAGTCCACAATGTCTCCCTCTGGTGGCAGCAATAGTTCAATGCGCCAGAATACAGTTTTAAAGCAGCGCTACACGGGAGTTGGGGATGCCAATAAGCAGCGAGTTGCAGTAGTCAAGTCGTGAAATGACAAGAGCATGAACCAGTACTTTTGTGGTATCTTGTGTCAGAAAGGGGCAGACACGGCCAATGTTTTTGAGTTGAAAGTAACAGGATTTGGTCACTGTCTGGATGTGGGAAGAGAACGTTAGGTCAAAGTCAAAAGTGACACCAAGGCAGCGAGCTTGGGGTGTTGGGCTAATGGGTGTTCTATTTACTCATAGAAAGATAGGTGGTATTAGGTTCTTCTTGGAGGGAGAATTTCAGTTTTGGCAAGATTGAGTTTAAGGAAGTGGGAAACCATCCCATTTGAGACAGCAGAGAGACAGTCAGTGACTCGATCCAGGAGAACTGGAGAGAGATCAGGGGAGGAGAGGTAAATTTGAGGGTCATCAGCGTATAGGTGGTACTGGAATCTAAAGGAGCTGATCAGTTTTCCTAGAGAGGCAGTGTAGACTGAAAAAAGTAGAGGGCCTTGGGGCACCCCAACAGAGACAGGCTGCCGGGAGGAGGTACTTCCAGCAAATGAGACACTAAACGATTGTTGGGACAGGTAGGAAGTGAACCATGAAAGAGCAGTACTTTGAAGGCCTGTTACATCCTTGGCCCCCGCAGCACTTCCTGGGGGTCAGGGCGCCCGGTGGCATCGCTGGTTAGCCTGTTGCCAGTAGTAAGGGCTGGCAAAACGGCATCTGAGGGGGCAGAGCTAAGCATAAGTTCAAGGAGCCATCAGCCTTTAAAAGAGGCTGAGAGAAGGTGCTCCTTGAACTGTCGTAGGAGTATATTGGAGTGGAGTCTAGTTCCTGATTTATTGCTGATCTCATTCTGTCCGATCTGTTATTGACCTGTTTCTGGCTGAGGACCTGTTACGTTTTGACCTGGCTATCCCTATTGACCATTCTCTCACATATCCCTATTGTACTTTTGCCTGAGTGTGTGTCAGATTCAAGTTCATGGTTTTGCCGTATGGTTTATGTTGTCTGTCTAGTTCTTGTCCTGGTTATTTCTAGTTCATGTATATTGCTTTCTAGTTTATGTTCCTGAGTTCCCAGTTTTATGTATCCTGTCTAGTATATGTTTGCTATACAGAATCCAATCTTAGATTGTAGGCCTTCCCTGCAGGCTAATGAACACATGTGTTCCCCCTCTGTATAGCTGAGTACATATAGTATATCCAGTCTTAGATTGTAGGCGTTCCCTGCAGGCTAATGAACACAAGTGTTCCCGCTCTGTATGTCTCATAAGTAAGTCTTGCATCAGCACTCTTGTTCATGTTTTTGTATCACGTCATGTCTATGTATCTGTACACAGATAGTTGATGTGTTTCCACCCAGCGACCTCCTGGCCACGAAGCCATTTGGAGCTGAAGTGATAATTAGGTTTCTTGTAGTACCTCCCTGTTGTGGGAATCAAGGTATTACAGCCTTTCTTGCTGTCTGTGTTTTCAGTATCTGTATCTAGGTATTGTGTGACTGCCCTGCGGCACAACTCATTAACCATTGAGATTCAGCAATCTTGTTCACGTCTGTTCATGTATCACGTCATGTCTATGTATCTATACACAGATAGTTCATGTGTTTACACCCAGTGACCTCCTGGTCACAAAGCCATTTGGAGCTGTGGTGGTAATTAGGTTTCTTGTAGTACCTCCCTGGTGTGGGAATCAAGGTACTTCAGCCTTTCCTGCTGTCTGTGTTCAAGAATCTGTCCAAAAGAATCCAAATAAACACTACTCCAGGGTAGCGCTGTCAGCGCTACCGTTACAAGGCCTATATCACTAAGAGTTTGAAGGAGGATTGAGTGGTCAACTGTATCAAAGGCGGCAGAAAGGTCGAGAAGGATCAGCAGTGAGTAGCACCCATTGGATTTAGCAGTTGCAAGGTCATTGGTCAGTTTCGCAAGAGCTGTTTCTGTTGAGTGCAGTGAGCGAAAGCCAGATTGCAGAGGGTCAAGGAGAGAGTGGTGTTGACAGGACCGGTGCTAGACTATTTTGCGCCCTAGGCAAGACCAGCTACTTGCACCCCCCCAAAAAAAAGATGGATATAATTTATTGCCCCCAGCTCACATGGGTATATTTGCCCCAGCTCTCACGTGGGTATATTTGCCCCCAGCTCTCAAATGGATATATAGCCCCCAGACCAGCTCACACATGGATATATTGCCCCCAGACTAGCTCACACATGCATATATGCCCCAGACCAGCTCACACATGGATATATTGCCCCAGCAGCTCACACATGGATATATTGCCCCCGCAGCTCACACATGGATATTTTGCTCCAGCAGCTCACACATGGATATATTGCCCCAGACCAGCTCACACAAGGATATATTGCCCCAGTCTAGCTCACACATGGATATATTGCCCCCAGACTAGCTCACAGATGCATATATGCCCCAGACCAGCTCACACATGGATATATTGCCCCAGCAGCTCACACATGGATATATTGCCCCCGCAGCTCACACATGGATATATTGCCCCCAGACTAGCTCACACATGGATATATTGCCCCCAGACTAGCTCACACATGCATATATGCCCCAGACCAGCTCACACATGGATATATTGCCCCAGACCAGCTCACACATGGATATATTGCCCCAAACCAGCTAACACATGGTTATATTTTCCCCCCCAGCTCACATGGGTATATTTTCCCCCCAGCTCATATGGGTATATTTGCCCCCAGCTCATATGGGTATATTTGCCCCCAGCTCACATCATGGATATATATTACCCCCAGCTCCCATCATGGATATATATTGCCCCCAGCAGCTCACATCATGGGTATATCTTTCCCCCAGCTCACATCATGGGTATATAGTGAGCCCCCAGTTCACATCATGGGTATATATTGCATCCCCAGTTCACATCATGGGTATATATTGAGCCCCCAGTTCACATCATGGGTTATGTATTGCGCCCCCAGTTAACATCATGGGTATATATTGAGCCCCCAGTTCACATCATGGGTATATATTGCGCCCCCAGTTAACATCATGGGTATATATTGTGCCCCCAGTTAACATCATGGGTATATATTGAGCCCCCAGTTCACATCGTGGGTATATATTATTAAGTTCTAATTTCCATTATAATTACCATAAACCTTTTTCAAGTTTCTTCTCATATATCAAAAATGAAGTAAGGCGCTGCGCGACTCTGATCAGAGGAGACGACAGACCCGACCACACCGAGATATGGCAGATTAGCATCTGATCAGTCCGTGGTCTGTCAGATTGGTTTATTGTTTCAACATCCAATAGAAATGTTCGTTATACATAAACACTTCCTGCAGTTTTCACTCCCAACATAGGAATGTGATACAACAACCAATCAGAGCAGATACATTTCTACATCATGTAACAAAGATTTCGCGGGCATTCTAAGTCAACACAGGATATCTATTTCCATCACCCCGCTGACTAGCCTTCGAGAGGAAACGAAATTGAACAGACACCGTGCTGGAAAAAGGAGGGGGGGATTTCACACTAATGCAAAAATTAAAAAACTACCTATCATATTAAAATACCTTTCATATATTGTGCCCCCAGTTCACATCATGGGTATATATTGAGCCCCCAGTTCACATCTTGGGTATATATTGAGCCCCCAGTTCACATTGTGGGTATATATTGAGCCCCCAGTTCACATCATGGGTATATATTGTGCCCCCAGTTCACATCATGGGTAAATATTGCCCCAGCTAACATCATGGATATATATATTGTGAATTTGCGCCCCTATACCTGTTCGAATCATGTCCACAGTGACCAGGACAGCCAGGAGCCGAGGAGACAGAGCCTTCTCTTTTTCTCCGACGCATCTCTGCCTTATTCCAGCGCCTGACGTCATGCGAGGGTGCGCGTGCTGCCGCCAGCCCCAACATGTGCTGGCGGCGGCACCGCGTCAGCCGGTGGCGTGCTGCGGAGGCGGAGCCTAGCCCGGTGTCACATATGCGAGCGTGCGGCCCGGAGGCCCGCGAGTAAATTGTGGCACCCAGCTGCTACGCAAGGCCGCAGCAGCGGACACGGTCACAGTTTTATTTTTTAAAGTGGACTGGGGTCGGGCCCGGCTGCGCCCTAGGCGGGCACTGCCCTCTAGGTGGCCGCCTAGCTCGCCTAGCGGCAGCGCCGGCCCTGGGTGTTGAGGTAGTCAATCAGACGGGCATACACAAACTTTTCGAGGAGTTTGGAGGCGAAAGGGAGCAGTGAAACGGGGCGGTAGTTGAAGGGAGCAGTCGGATCCAGAGATGTTTTTTTTAGGAGTGGGACTACTGTGGCATGTTTGAGGGGAGCAGGAAACTCCCCAGAGGTTAAAGACAGATTAAAGGTATGGGTCAAGGATGGTACAAGAGAAACAGTAAGGGCTAAATTACATTCTTCACGCAAACGTTAATGCTCACTGGCGTGATCATTGACGTTTGCTGCGGTGTTTACCGCATATTACAATCCAAACGCAAACGGGTTAAGAAACCCGTTTGCATTTGGTACCTTGCGCTTTTTAGTGCGAGGTTACTGTACTTTGTGCTCCCTATGCTTAACATGGGGAGCGCAAAGTGTTAATCAGCGCTGGATTACAAAGTCCCAGCGCTGATTAACGTCTGACTCTGGTTAGCGAAAAGTTAACCAGAGCCAGGACTTGGTGTTAACGGATTCTGCTTCTGCAGAATCCGTTAACACCAGCCTTAAAAATAAAAAAACAAATCCTATGCTCACCCTCTGTCCCGCGGCTCCAACCGCCTCCTCCGTCCAGCGGGAGCAGGGAAAGACTGGGGGAAAAAGTCCCCCCAGTCTCTCCCTGCGTATCACTATGCCGACTGGCCGGATCTCGCGAGGCGAGATCCGGCTGGTCATGTGACCGGCAGGGGGGAACTCAATGGAGTCCTATGGACTCCATCGAGTGGATTTTCGCGGCTGCGCTCAGCGCTGCCACGAGCATTCCTGATTTTAACGCGCGATAACAATGCAGTCAGCATTTTTTGCACCTGCATTGTAATCCAGCGTTAAAACGCGGGCGCAACTGGGAAAACTGTGGACGCAGTGTTTCCTCCCTTACTCCCGCGTTTTAACACGAAGAATGTAATTTAGCCCAAAGTGTTTTGGCAAGATGTGAGGGAACGGGGTCGAGGGGGCAGGTAGTGGGATGAGAGAATCGCAGTAGTTTAAGGACCTCTTGTTCAGTAGCTGAAGGGAACGCGTTTTCCTGCAAAGGGAACAACAATATCAGATGCAACCCAGTTTGGTTGCCTAGATCTGTTACAAAGACCACCTACACACATCCTGGGACAAGAATGTCAAACTCCAGCCCCACAGTTGGTGATGGCCTACAATTTCCTGAATGTATTAGATCACCACAAAATCATGGTTGTAGTTCAGCAACATCCGAGGACCTGGAGTTTGACACCCCTGTCCTAGAGTGCACTTTACTCACGTTTACTCCTTGTGCGTCTTCAAAACTGACAGCTTGTATATTCCATACAAGCTGTGTTGTCAGTGAAATCATTTCACTGAAATGAAAAGGGGCTGGACAATTACATGGGCAGCCTGCCAATCAAATGACTCTCAACGCAGGCACTTTGGCTAATGTCAGATGAACGCAGTCAAATCACACTCTGCATGCATGCACAACGGACGGACGGACAGAAGATACTGTAGACACCACACGGTCCGTTTTTCGTGACGGACGTAGAAAAAAAAAAGGGAATTATGGGAAACAAAATTAATATGAAAAATTATAAAAATTTGAAAAGAATATGAAAAGCCATTTTGTGCGTCAAGGTGCTGGTCGTCGCACGTACGCTGCGTCTGGCATCTTCTCATCACTCACACAGAACGCTTCGTGGACGTGGTGCACTCTGCACGTCCGTCTAGCGGTTTTACGTTCTTGCCTAACTTGCGTCCGTTTGCCACGTGCGGTGTGCATGCGCAGTTTAGTGTGCAGGTACTTCGTGTGTGGGTCTCTATTGATCATGATTCTATGCTACGACGGACATTAAACTGTGCGCCGACACGGACGTGATCACTGCGTTCGTCTGATGCGGGCCTTTGAGAACCATTGGAATGGCTGGTCAGGAATATACAGAGCTGTACATTCCTGACCTAAACTTAGGGGAAGCAGGAGGGACACTCAGTCACCAATGATAATTTCAAATTCAATAATAGGTAATGGTGGCTAGTGTGTCCATTTAAATATGAGCTCTAAACCTTTATCAGCTGATGTAAGTTTACATGATCATTGGTTGGGTAAGTGAGGCTTCTGACTAAGAGGACTTAAAGATGGCTGTTGATTAAACATCTAGCGTGATTGTGAAGCATGTTCAGCTGTTGTATTTTTTTTCTGTTTTCAGTAATTTTTTTTTTCTCCAAACACCTTCCCCCACCTTATACGACTGTTTATGTTCTATGTTTCTAACTATTTTTGATACCATGGAATATAATGCAAAGCCTTTCACAGATCCAAGGTTGGAATGCGTATGCTTTCTGCACATTTTTGTTTGCTACTAGCTGCCCTCACAGGTAAGCCTGGCACACGGTGTGTGCCGAGGGTGTGCCAGTTGAATTGGTATTACTAGTCTACTTTTTCAGTCCCTATCTACGCAATAGTTTTCAAAGTGATGTCCCATATGTGCACACCCTAATTTTAGAAGCTGCACACGCCTATGCCTGGAGATGCAGAGAAAAGAGACATAAAACTATACAGTATGTAAGCATTGCTAAATAGTGGACTCATGCATGCACTATATTGACTACTGTAACCTCCTTCTCTCCAGCCTTAAAAAATAGTTTCTCCCTCTGCAGTCGATAATGAACGTCTGTGCCGGACTCCTTCACCTCACCTCCCACACCTCTCACACCTTACCTCTTTGTCAATCTCTAAACTGGCTCCTTCTCCTTTAGAATCCATTTCAAAATACTGATGCTCATGTACAAAGCTCTCCATAATCGCGCCCCTGTCTACATTTCCTCCCTTTATTAGCAGGTATATCTCACCCGACCACTTCGCTCTGCCAATGATCTAATGCTATCAGTTCCTCGTACCCGCACCACCAACTCTCGTCTTCAGGACATCTCCCGAGCTGCCAACTTTCTATAGAACCCCTCCCACCGTAACATTAGACTCTCCCGCTCTCTCCTATCCTTCAAGAAGTCTCTGAAAATACATTATTTTAGAGAAGCCTATCCACTCATTCCATAATCCCCCACTGTACATTTCATGCACCATCTTCCCATTCAGCCCACACACTCTGACATACTCTGCTATTTATGCTCACCTAGTGTGTCACCCCTCTCCTCTTAGGCTGGGGTCAGACCAGCGCACTTTTAACGTGCGTTCTGGCGCATATAATTACAGCCGCACTAGCAGCAGATGACGGGCAATGACGGCCAATATACGATGTACGGCCGCACAAAAGTCCGGCCGTGCAACGCAAGTGGAATTTGAACGCATTTTTCTGAGAACGCTGAACCGCTAGTACTGACGTACTGAGTGCGCAGCTGCGGCATAGCGGCGTGTGTGCGTGATTAGGAGATGTCAGACGCTGCTAATGTCCAGCCTACATAACGTCCAGACGCAAAAAGAGTTTTATTGATGATCCGTACAAAATCACGCCCGAAAATGCGCGTCGTCTGACTGTTTTTGCGCATTCCGTGAAAAAATATGTCAATGCGTTCGGACGCACTTTTTCACGTTCGCGGGGAAAAATGCTTTCGTCTGACCCTAGCCTTAGATTGTAAGCTCTCTAGCAGGATTCTCCTACTGTTCTGTGTATGTAACGTCTATGTATATTTGTTATTCTGTCTCTCCCATTGTACATTGCTACGGAACTTGTTGGTGCTTTATAAATACTTGTAACTGTAACTATATGAAGTTTATTCTATTAACAGTAAAAAAAAAAAAGATTAAATAATGGCACTGTGCACATCGCCGTACTTCATTTCACTTTTTTATGCAGTTTTGCTATGGTAGCATTTTAATTGCTGTGTAATCCTTTGTAATGATTTAAACGTAATTATTTCTTGCGTAACCACCCTCAATGTAGTCATTATGCTATCTGTATTTTAATATCTCGCATCTTGTAGTATTTGCACCCCTCTACTAAATGTCATGTAAAATATGAAGAAGTATACATTGTATTTTAATCAAACTAATATATTGTGTCATAATCACTTGTTTAACCAGTGTCACTATATTATGCTGCTCTCAATGCAGTGTATAAGCTGTGTTACAGGGATCTGTTCGACTGACGCTACAGGAGTTTTTATTCCCCATATTCTCGCCCTCTTAGCAAATCTGTTTAGTATGCGCACAGTCCTCTATAATTTTTTTTCCAGTTGTAAATGAAAGTATTGTTTATTCAATGTTTTACAGTTACTAGGCAGTGGGTTTGTGTTGTTTCACAAGCTACTCCAGCAACAGGAAGCTATAGCTACCTTCTATCTCAACTGCTCTAAATGAAAATTAAAAAAAGGTTGGGGGGAATTATTACAGGAAATTCCAGGGAGGCCCTAAAATTATGTGTACCGCACATGATAGTACATAACGAGAGACCATTGTTATGATCTATGATGTGCCCAACCCTAGAAACAATCTGAGTTCCACCATCGCTGCATAGCACATAACCACATACTTTTTTTTGTTCACAGCCCCTCCTTAAACTGTCTGAGTTCCTCCCTTCATTCACAAGGTCTTACAGAACATCTCGGTCTCTTTCCTAACTGAGTGTCCTTCGGGTGTGGTGTGTGAGCAAGGGTTTCTTTGCAGTAAGTGTCACTTGAGTCTCTCACTGTGCTGAGTGAGACTCACTCGGAGGGAAGAGTGGACAGGTATGGGGTACACAGGAGAGAATGTGGGTGAACCCTTGGACACAGTGAGCCACATGGTCACAAATCTACCTACAGAACAGGTGTGTACATATCCATATGAATGTATAGATCAACGTCATGTGTGTGTAATAAGTTAATGTGCGTGTATTAACAAGTTGCATGTGACGTGTGCGTGGGCATATGTAGTAGACGAGGCATTTAAATCTGTCAATATGTTACATTTTCATGCATGTGTGGGTATAAATAGCAATGGCTGCATAAATCTGGGTGTAAGAGCAAAGCGAAAGATAAATTTGTATTATATATAAAATATAGAGTTTTTCAATCTCTCTACGGTATATAAGACGTAATAAGAACTTGATATTTTTCTTTGGTTCTGCAGTCCATTTTGGAATGTTTGCTATGTGATGTTGGCCGAAAGTCTTGCTTTTTTTAATTTGGGAGTGTGCGCATTGAAAGACGGTTGTTGAGTGATATTTTGGCTTAGAAACCAGGACAGGACTAACAGGGTTATTCAGAGAGCGGTGAAAAGCAGGAGAATGACTGGAGAATGGAAAATTCTAGGTCAAAATAGCCAAACCAGAATAATTCTCCCATTTATCTCACTTTCCAAATCGGCTATTTTAACCTAGAATTTTTCATTCTCCAGTCATTCTCCTGCGTTTCACCTCTCTCTGAATAACCATGTAAGTGTCAAGCCTGTCCTTAGAGCCTGATTGATGTAATTTCTTTCTGAATTTTTGCATTAATCGGATTTGTTACTAAAAGAGCACCATGCGGGTTACTTCAATTCATTGTCATTGCTGAATTTTCGCACAGTCAGGGCTGGATTTACATCTTAGGAGCCTGTGAGCACAGAAATCTGGAGCGCCCACCACCACTAAAAATTGATTGAAATATTTTTTTTTAATTATTCTTTTCTGGGGCATATTACACATTTTAAAGATTTGAAAAACAAGATATCCATGAGTACTGACAGGATGCACGGAGGAGGGAAGAGGAAGAGCTAAAGACGAGCAGCTGGAGAGCTGGCTGCTCAAAGTGCTCATTCATGGCGGCCTGCGCTACCTTCTATGACCTAGCTCCAGGGTTAAGATTCTACATGACGATTTTAACCTCCCTGGTGGTATTCCCGAGTGTGGCTCGGGGTTAAATTTCAGTGCTGAAAACGGTAACCCCGAGCCACACTCATGCTGATACATACTTGTCCCTGCGTTCCCTTGATGTCTTCCCACAGTCACCTCCGTCCGATCGCGGCGACCTGCTTCCGGGTTTAGGAACCCAGAAGCAGCACGCCGCAATCGGACGGAGGTGACTGCGGGAGGACATCGAGCGACCGCAAAGACAGGTATGTATCAGCCCGAGTGTGGCTCGGGGTTACTGTTTTTGGCACTGAAATTTAACCCCGAGCCACACTCGGGAATTCCCACCAGGGAGGTTAATATATAATTATTTTTTGAATGCTTTTCTATAACATTTTTCACTTTTACAGAGAAAGGTGTTTACCACAGGGGTGCACCACGGTCTGTAAAGCAGAAAAATAGATAGAAACCTAAGTAACAGATTTACAGTAGCTATTATTTTGTTTTTATTTTTATTACATTTTTTTTAACCCTTACAGAGAAAGGTGTTGTGTTAAAACAAAAAAAAAAATTGTAAAAGTCTTTTTTGTTTCACAGAGCAAGGCACCACCCTGTGGTGGGCGCGTGTAGCCACATGCCTGCTTTGCCTAATTATAAGTCTGTCCCTGCACACAGTGAGGTAGAATAACTTGTATTAAAACCTTGTCTAAAAAGTAAAGGGTTGTATATTGATAAACATGAGCTAATATGTGTATATATTGTTTCACAGGGCTAAAGGAGCTAGTTCAATGAATTGTATAAAAACCTCCTGTGTACTTTTTATCTAATATATAACAAATGGATGCACATATGTTTATACAAATTCTATTGGTTGTATTATACTATTTCTTGACCGTCCTTATGTCTTCAACATATATATCACGGCCCACCATGCCAACCTGTATAGGATGGTGATGCTCTAAGGTACTGTGTGAGATATGTGGGACTATTTAAAGCAAGGTGTATAGGCAAAAAACTCACGGGATCAGGTTTTCAGTAAAGAGGGTGAATGAAGAGTGAAAATGGGAAGAGAACTGTGTGAAAGGTGAACAAGACTGGGAGATGTATGTAAGGGTCAACATGCTCAAGGATAAGGGTACACATATGCACTGGTAAAAATTTCAATACTACACCTGCACGAGAGGTAACCTCATCTTTTATAAAACATTTTGTTGAAATTCTTTTTAAAAATTATAAAAGATATAAGATTTAGCACTACAGGTACCCAGGACATGAGGAAAAGGGAAGTGCTCATGCCACTGTACAGAGCACTGGTGAGACCTCACTTGGAGTACTGTGTGCAGTACTGGAGACCGTATCTCCAGAAGGATATAGACATCTTAGAGAGAGTTCAGAGAAGGGCTACTAAAATGGTGTACGGCTTCAAGGAGAAAAGTTACCAAGAAAGGCTTAATGATCTTAACATGTACAGCTTGGAAAAAAGACGAGACAGAGGAGATATGATAGAAACATTTAAATACGTAAAGGGAATCCACAAGGTAGAGGAAGGGAGTATATTTAAAAGGAAACAAAGTAGCAAAATAAGAGGACATAGTCTTAGATTAGAGGGGCAAAGGTTTAAAAGTAACATCAGGAAGCATTATTTTACTGAGAGGGTGGTGGATACATGGAACAGCCTTCCAGTTGAAGTGGTAGAGGCCAAAACAGTAATTGAATTTAAGCAAGCATGGGATAGGCATAAGGCTATCCTAAACAAAAGATAAATCCAGGTAAAGTATCCATGTAATTGGGCAGACTAGATGGGCCGAAAGGTTCTTATCTGCCGACATTTTTCTATGTTTCTATGATGTTTGCTGCCTAAGAATGCATGTGAAACGTAGAGAGGAACAAAACATTATAGTAAAGATACCTAGTTGTTTTGTTTTTGTGCTCTCCTTATTACAAAACCATAACCTTAAACCAAGAATATTATGGGATTTTACAAATGGCTGCACATGATTTATAATTTATATGACCAGTATCAGACGATAATGGGCTTTGTTAGATAATTGGACAGAAATCACTGAAGCAGCTTACATTTTTAAAAAAAATGCTCAAATATAAAAAAATGTCCAAATTGTTTTTTTTTTTTCTTAAATTGTAATATACAGTATAGGACAACTTGCAATGACCTAGCTACCCATACTGCATGTAACAGGAGGAAACATTGTAATGCATAAGGTGGATCACCGTCCCAGTGATTATACATTTGCTGTGGTACATGAGGATGCATTTGTGATGAAAATAGCTCCACAGTTTATTCACTAACCACCATTGTATTTTCAATGAAACAACAGTGGTTTAACTTCAACAAACTCTACTGAAAAAATAACTGGTGAATCAACGATGAATTCACTATTTGGGGATCTGCAACCATGTTTGCCATACGTTTTTCCATTATTTCCACCATAGTTCTTCCCATAGTTGTTCAGTACAGTTTACAGTGGGGTTTCCATTGTAGTTTCTGCCGATGTCATTTAGTGTACTTTTTGAAGTTGTTTTCTCCAATGTTTCGGTCGAAGTTGTCCAGTGTTGTTTTTACCATTACTATCAGTGTTCAATGGAGAACACCAATTTACAGACAGTTTATTCACAGTTCATACAACAGTAGAACCGTAAATGGAGAATAGCTGTAGTTTACTCATTTTACATAAGAACATTGGTGGTCAGAGTGGTGGTACCATTGTTTTCTGTAATTTGGCCTTGTCCTCCTATCTCTGTTGTGCCTATGCAAAATCCTGCACACCCTGTTGTGCCTCTACCTTGCCCATCGCACTGCAATTGTGTCTCTTCCCAAACCTCTCATCCCCATTATGCGTCTATTCCCATTCTTTCCCCCACTGGACCTCAGCCACCCCTCTCTTGCACCTATTTTGCCTACCTCTATTTCAGAGGTATTCCATGCTGTTAATTATTCTCTGGTTCTATTTTGGGACTAAGGCCTAGAACTGCAGCTTCAACAGCCCTATGTTAAGCAGGCCTTGAAAGTATTCACTTATCGTGCATGTTCGGTTTGCTAAAAGCAAAACAGAGTATGTTAATGCTGCATGTTTTAAATTGATTCTTTGTTGTTGGATCTTATCCATAGCAATCTATGGTAAGAGTTATTCACTAACTCGTGAATCATGGAAAACGAAACAAGGAAATCCCAAGCTAATCCTAGCCAGTTCTCAGTAACGCCCATTTCAATGATTAACCCCGTTTGTGTTCGCATTCACGCTATAATGTATGCAACTTTTATCAGTTTACTGGTGCATTCCTGTAACAGCTAGTCGCAAAATACCACCAGATGTTCTCTCTGCAAATGTGCGTTTCTTTCTAGAGTTCATATAAACTCTTCTGTCGAGGGACAGTTAAGACTGAATATTACCTTTCTTTTCTTTGAAGTATTGAATAGAATCAGTGTTTCTCAACTCCGTTCCTCAGGACCCTCTAACAGGTTAGGTTTGCCAGATATCTGAAGCACAGGTGATAGAATTTGCTGCTCAGTGATTGCAGTATTCAGCCTGCATTTCCCCAAGGTGATCTGCAAAATCTGGCCTGTAGTGGGTCTCAAGGACTGGGGTTGAGAAACCCTGGAATAGATAATTTCAGGGCAACCCTAAGTCCTTATGGGGTTCTTAAGATGAGGTTGCACCATGGACTGCAGTCCCCACCTGTCATAGTGGAAACTCACCAGACCACCAACGTAAAAATGACAATATTTCTCAGCGCGGGACCCCAAGATGTGCAAAACCATGGCCAAGCTCCTTGGATTTCTTATTGACAAATGCAATCTGTGCATGTTCAAGGAACAATGAAAATGAGATATAATTCGGTGTACTTACCACTGCATGCAAGCAATTCACAGTTTCGATGGGCAGTAGAAAAATGCAAGTGAAGTGCAAATATACAGCTGTAGTATTTTTTTCCAACATCAGTTGCTGCAGGAAAAATAACATTGTGCAAGGAGTTGTAATTATTATTACTTTTATTATTATTATCCTTTTTATATAGTGCCACATATTCCGCAGCGCTTGACAAGATGAGTGTACAAGGAGTTGATACATTAGGATACCACACATGGATGATGACCTGATTTGGGGAGACCGGCCTGTTCCCAAGGGAATTTACAATCTATGAGATTTACAAGAATTTTGTGAGGTAGACACATCCATATCGTCAGGTGTCTTGCCCGAGGACACTTGCTGGTGGTGTCTTCTGAGTGGGATTAAGTCATCTTCCCAAGATTATAGAGCAGCGACCTGGTGGTTAGGTTGAACCTGCTTCTCGTAAAGTCAAGACTTGCTTCTCCACAGTTGTAGTAGAGGGAGGTGCTGAATGGTATTTTGCGTTGCTTCTCCACGGTCGAAGGGTAGAGACGTTACCACTGGACTCTGCAGCCAATATTGTGTGGTAGGCAAGTATGTACCGTTAGGTCACGGTGTCTTGCCCAAGGACATTTACTGGAGAGGTGCATCATCATGCCTACATCCCTTAACAAAGTATATTTTCTTGAATGTTATAATAATTTTTTTAATAATATTGTGCTACAACTTGTAATTCCCTTTTTAAGTACTACAACTATTAGTAGAGTGTAGAAATATATCTGGTTTACTCATTCACTTGTGATGTGAGTCACCTAGTAACTTCCTCTTTATGGTCATGATGGTCATCATAACATTTATAAAAACACTGATACAATTGACTTCACCAAATATTCTAAAGAGTTAAACACATGCTGTCACTGACTCATCCCAGGCAACAGAAGTCTCAGTGAGAACAAAAGAAGCAACCATTTGCCCCAATAATGAATTAAAGGGATACTCCAAGGCAGTGGTTCCCAACCCTGTTACAGGCCAGATTTTAATTGTGTGTTATGAGTGGTAGAATAGGTTGAGATTTACTTATAACTATGTTATCATGTGTAAAATCTCATATGCCTTTTTTTTTTACTGGAGAAGAGAAAATGAAAATATGTCACTTTACAGGAATTACAGAGAGATTGTACTGTTACTAATGAGGGCCTAGAGAGTGTTTTCTTTTCAGGCAAAACAGAACCAAGTATGTCATGTCCCTCATACCAGTATAATTACATTTAAGGGGTTATTCACTAACCACCAGTCTTTCAATGAAAGAACGGGGGTTTTACTTCAGCAAACCTCAGGGAACAACAATAGATCAAGTACAGTGAATTCTCAATTGAGGGAACCGCCACGGTACTTTACCGTACTCTTCACCATCCTTTCCTCCTATAGTTTCTGCCAAAGTTGTCTAGCGAAGGTTTTAATGGGGTTTTCACCATAGTTTCTGCCAAGGTTATTTTGTTATTTTTTTTCTACTGTATCAATTGATAAAGAATCAAAACAGAATTTATTCGAGAAAAAAGAGGTTTGGGAGGCAGGGTATTTGGCACCCAGGACAGATACTCCCTTTTACACGCCCCCCCCCACCAAGCAAAAAAGTTGGTGCTTTCAGTGTCCTTTAAGACAGTCTCTATCAGTAAGAGACCCCTCCATGCCCTATTATAGACTAGTGTAATGGGTCCTGGGGGGGGTCTCACTAACAGAGGCTCTCTCAATGTTTTACACTGTCTTTTAAGAGCATCTCTCTTCCCTTCTTTAAGGACCATATCCCATTCAAAATAAAACATAGCCCATGTAACTCCATATATTGTGTGATATGACATTTATCTATAATTATTTATACGCGCATACACATCACACATTACTGTGAGTTTTATTACTGTGTCGCTCTGTGATACGCTCATATACACCGCACAATCCTGTGAGTTTTATTGCTGTGGAGCGTTGTGATACTCTCATACACACTGCATGTTACCGCATATCACAGAGCTCCACAGCAATAAATCTCACATTAATGTGCAGTGTGTGTGAGCGTATCACAGAGCTCCACAGCAATAAACTTTAAAAATTATAGATAAATTACATATAAACATGTTTAAATAAATGTATATCTTTTAATATTAAAGTATGCATTAGAATAATTAGATTATAATTAATTTTATATATTAAAGTGCATTAAACTAGTAAAAATACTTTTAAATATTAAAATGCATAAAATCTATATATTTATTAAATAATATTTAAAAAAAAACATTACATTGATAATTAAATAATCCTTACCGATGGAAGTAAGGTGATATTGAAGGTGAGAGGTGGAGGGCAGGTCAGGCAAGTTGTGGTGATCCTTGATCACCAGAAAATATTGTGGGAGATTATACTTAAAAAAAAAACACATTGCCAGACCTGCACCTCCATGGACCTCTTAATTTTTAAGTTTATGTTAGACTATCTTTGTCATTCCATTGCTGTTGAATAACCCCATCAATATGATGATGCCAAATGAGTTGGTAGCATTGTGACAAGGACCGATTTGGCCATGTTTTGGTTATCAATTAGACAAAGGTGACTTTCTTCCTTGTGTGTGCCAATGAAGCCCATTTTTTGTCAAATCTATTGAAAACCGTTACACAGTTAGTAGAAGGATGGCACCCATTGACACCAAGCACCATCATCTGTACAATAAGCTGTAGTTATTAAGGTGCTTAAATATTAGAAACAACACTATGCAACAAAATCAACATTTTTCAATAATTACAGAAAAAATGGCGTCGCGCCCATACTCACTTATTTTTGGAGCGGCGGCAACTGCCAGGAGTAACAGCCCAGTAAATGTATAAAACATAACAAGGAAGGAGAGTGTCATCTGCGCTCATTCCTATGTGTTCCATGTACAACAAAAATGAGGTTTTGTTTGTTTCAATGGCCATTGCAACGTAAGCCCACTCGCCACTTCAAGGCACCTCTTTAGAGTGGGTACCTAACAATTGTAACCAAAAGGCCGCTCTACTGAGCAGCTCCAAGCCCCTCCAGCTGCTTTTCAGCAAGGAGAGACAAAGATGGTGGGTTTTATTTATACACGCACCAAGCACTTCCCATTTGGGATCAAAAACAAAAACATGGAAAGAGGAACAGCTGCATTTTTTGTCAAATCTATTGAAAACCGTTACACAGTTAGTAGAAGGATGGCACCCATTGACACCAAGCACCATCATCTGTACAATAAGCTGTAGTTATTAAGGTGCTTAAATATTAGAAACAACACTATGCAACAAAATCAACATTTTTCAATAATTACAGAAAAAATGGCGTCGCGCCCATACTCACTTATTTTTGGAGCGGCGGCAACTGCCAGGAGTAACAGCCCAGTAAATGTATAAAACATAACAAGGAAGGAGAGTGTCATCTGCGCTCATTCCTATGTGTTCCATGTACAACAAAAATGAGGTTTTGTTTGTTTCAATGGCCATTGCAACGTAAGCCCACTCGCCACTTCAAGGCACCTCTTTAGAGTGGGTACCTAACAATTGTAACCAAAAGGCCGCTCTACTGAGCAGCTCCAAGCCCCTCCAGCTGCTTTTCAGCAAGGAGAGACAAAGATGGTGGGTTTTATTTATACACGCACCAAGCACTTCCCATTTGGGATCAAAAACAAAAACATGGAAAGAGGAACAGCTGCATTTTTTGTCAAATCTATTGAAAACCGTTACACAGTTAGTAGAAGGATGGCACCCATTGACACCAAGCACCATCATCTGTACAATAAGCTGTAGTTATTAAGGTGCTTAAATATTAGAAACAACACTATGCAACAAAATCAACATTTTTCAATAATTATTTGCTTTATCTGTGGAAATGTGACGTACAGGGTAACACCACTGGAACCTGCTTCTTCGGTTATCTAGAAATAAACAGTAGTAATAACGTGTACCTAACCTGTACCATACATAATTATTACAAGTGAGCTTTTGACTCCTCCATCATCCTACAAAGTTAGATAGGCCTCCATTTAACCCCTTTGAATAATAATTTTCAAATGATTACAAAATTCTTTACTGGCGACTCCTGCAGATAGAACATTTTTGAATGATTTAACTGATTGTAATCATTTGAAAAAGCTTATCCAAAGGAATTAAATTGAGGCCTTTGTGTGACAGGGCAAAATACTTTGGGTTCAGGTCCAAATGAATCACCCCGTACTACATTGTTGTAGTATCAGCCTATAGATTACAGGTATTTTTTTAAGTATTATAGCATTTCTCAATGTAAATGCTGAATGAATGTATTCTAAGAAAAAGGGGAATAATGGTGTATGAGTTGTTTATTGTTTGTTACTTGGGTCTCTGGAAACCATGGAGATACATTAACCCATGTTTTCTTCTCTAGCGCATCTTTCTCACCGGACAGTTGTTATCCCTTCTCTTGGCCTTCCTCTTCCGCTGGTACCTGCCTCCCTCAACATGTGGGACAAGCCAACGGCATTTTGTGGCCTTTCTGCTGGGAATCTGTCTTTCATTTTATTGCTTCGGATGGTGAGAGACGAGGAAGACTACTTCTATGATCTTCATTATGTTGTAGTTTTAGGTGCCAATTAAATAGGAGAGAATCACATACAGTACTGTGCAAACGTTTTAGGCAGGTGTGAAAAAATGCTGTAAACAAAGAATGCGTTCAGAAATATAAATAATGATTGTTTATATTTGTCAATTTTCAACATGCAAAGTGAGCGAACAAAAGAAAAATCTAAATCAAATCAATATTTGGTCTTACTACCTTTTGCCTTCAAACCAGCATCAATTCTCATAGGTACACTTGCACAAAGTCAGGAATTTTGTAGGATTATAGTCAGGTGTATGATCAACCAATTATATGAAATAGGTGCTAATGATCATCAATGTCACACGTAGGTTGAAACCCAGTTGTGAACTGAAACAGAAACAGCTGTGTAGGAGGCTTAAAAATGGGTGAGGAACAGCCAAACTCTGCTACCAAGGTGAGGTTTTGAAAGACAGTTTCATGTCATGGCAAGATTGAGCACAGCAACAAGACACAAGATAGTTATACTGCATAAACAAGGTCTCTCCCAGACAAAGATTTCAAAGCAGACTGGGGTTTCAAGATGTGCTGTTCAAGCTCTTTTGAAGAAGCACAAAGAAACGGGCAACGTTGAGGATCGTAGACGCAGTGGTCAGCCAAAGAAACGTAGTGCAGCAGATGAAAAACACATCAAGCTTATTGCCCTTCGAAATCGGAAGATGTCCAGCAGTGCCATCAGCTCAGAACTGGCAGAAACCAGTGGGACCCAGGTACACCCATCTACTGTTCAGAGAAGTCTGGCCAGAAGTGGTCTTCATGGAAGAGTTGCAGCCAAAAAGCCATACCTCCGACGTGGGAACAAGGCCAAGCGACTAAAGTATGCACGAAAACATAGGAACTGGGGTGCAGAAAAATGGCAGCAGGTGCTCTGGACTGATGAGTCAAAATTGAAATATTTGGCTGTAGCAGAAGGCAGTTTGTTCGTCGAAGGGCTGGAGAGTGGTACAATAATGAGTGTCTGCAGGCAACAGTGAAGCATGGTGGAGGTTCCTTGAACGTTTGGGGCTGCATTTCTGCAAATGGAGTTGGAGATTTGGTCAGGATTAATGGTGTTCTCAATGCTGAGAAATACAGGCCGATACTTATCCATCAAGCAATACCATCAGGGAGGCGTAGGATTGGCCCCAAATTTATTCTGCAACAGGACAACGACCCCAAACATACAGCCAAAGTCATTAAGAACTATCTTCAGCGTAAAGAAGAACAAGAAGTACTGGAAGGGATGGCATGGCCCCCACAGAGCCCTGATCTCAATATCATCGAGTGTGTCTGGGATTACATGAAGAGACAGCCTACATCCACAGAAGATCTGTGGTTAGTTCTCCAAGATGTTTGGCACAACCTACCAGCCGAATTCCTTCAAAAACTGTGTGCAAGTGTACCTAGAAGAATTGCTGCTGTTTTGAAGGCAAAGGGTGGTCACACCAAATATTGATTTGATTTATATTTCTCTTTTGTTCATTCACTGCATTTTGATCATTTATGAACATAAATGTGTAACACTCCATTTGTGAAAGCATTCTTTGTTTACAGCATTTTTTCACACCTGCCTAAAACTTTTTCACAGTACTGTACATGGATGACACTTTACAACTCTCCTAAACTATAAACACACCTCATAAATTCCCTAATGGCCATAGACTGTTCAGTGAACCCTGGGCCTTCAGGAGAATATGAGTGGAATGTAATTCATACAGGACCTCTTCCCTATGAGGATAAAGTCTAAGTCCCATAAAGAACATTCAAACAAATGTATAATAAATAAACATTGTATCTTCCACCAAGACATTTAATTTGTTCCATTGTCAGTGGAAAATGTATTAATGTTTGTGCAATATCAGAAGTTCCCTTTGCATAGTGTTCACTTTGAAAGAGTAAATTGCATTACAAGAATGTATATATGCACGATCACATACTGTATATCCATTTAGCAGATCATTAAAGAGCATATGTCACATTCTGCTAATTGATTACTGCATTATATTACCAATGTCAGAGATCTTTTTGAGGATGCTAGATTTTGTTAGTAACAACAGATGGTGGTTGCTAGAAATCCCACAGGCAATCACACTCACATATGATTCCCTTTCATTTTTCCAGGCTTGCCTTTTTTGTGATAGGAGAAGTGGTCATTGGGTATATTTTACTACTTATTGCTGACCCAAGAAAAGTTCAAGTGTAAGTTAAAAAGGTGCGAATTTTTACTTAATATATTTAATTTATTTATAAACAACTGTTTTTTAATATTGATTTCTACAGGTACACGTTGCTAATGTCCATGGGATATCTAACAGTTTTCCACATCAGAAGATATTCATACCCAACAGATGAAGAGCTGGATCTGACTGTGTAAGGACAGCTGTGACAAGGAGATATGCACATACATGGGTATAAGGCTACACCAAATATACTCTGGTCATCAAAAGTAATTTCAGAGAAATCCATATTAAGATATTTGTTGTCGTTGTTTTTATTATAGTACTGTTTATTACATTAAGAGGTTAATTATAATATTAAAAAATACACCCCACACCACTCAGAAGAATTAAAATAAGAATTTCCTTTTTCATCTAAAGCAGCAGCATTGACCGCTTTTCAATTTAAAAGCGAACAATGCAGTTACAATAACTCACTTTCTCGTTTCCCAGATGGGGAGAAAAGGCGGAGATAACACAGTGAGTTATTACACTTACAGGGCTATTCAGAGAAAGGAGAAAAAGAAAAAAAAAAGAAAATCAGGAGAATGATTGAAGTGAAAATTCTAGGTCAAAAGAGCCAAACCAGAAAAATCCTCTCATTTATCTCACTTTCCAAATCGGCTATTTGGTCTAGATTGTTCTCTTCTCCTGCCAATTCTCCTGGTTTTCACCTTTCTCTGAATAGCCCCCACTGTTTAATTTAAAATGTAATCCGCCACAGTGCTGAGTGGAGAGATACTTTGGACCACTGTAGCTCCATTCTCTTCCCCCTACAATGTCAAGATTGATAGCATTGGACAGGTCAGGGACAGGGTCGTGCCTTTCGAATGACACCAAACATGGCCATGTAAAAGTATTATTTTTTCATTTTAAGACAATGGTATTGTCTGCTTTTCACTTATAATGTAAACAATGTCACATCCATTACGAACCGAACACCAGCTTAGCCAAAATTGGTAGGGTGTGCTTCCTGAAACCTATGTCTGGATCTGCCTCTGAACTCTTTAAAGGCTTAAATACTAGGCCATAGGCATTTTTTTTTTTTTTTAACAAACTCTGGACTGATCGTCTTTCTTGAAGAGGAATATATCAGAGGTGTGGATTATGTGGTTTTGCTGTTTTTATGAGTCCTAAATATACAAACTTCTTTCTCTATTTACAGGCCTCTAATGATGTTGACCCAGAAAATCAGTAAAGTGGCATTTGAATATCATGATGGTAAATGTATGCTTTGTGTTATAGCTTTCGTCACTCCTAAAACCTTTAGCAAAATGTTGTTTATTTTGTAAATACATAGCAGTGATGTAGTGAAAAAATATATTTTCTTAACTTTTTTTGCGATTTTTACGTAATTTTCCATCTAGTTATCAGTGAAGATTAGAATTTAAAATAGTAAACTTTAAGTTTATCCACATTTACTATCTATAAAATAAAACCCATTTTGGTATTTTGTTTATATTTGATTTTTGTATGTAAACTTGACCTTTTTCCATTAATATGTATGTGACAATAACCACCACATTAAAAATTAGGCTAGGTATATGTAGCCTGTGTTTAAAGGGCCACTACCACCAAAAAAAGAAATGTCCTTATTTGGTTTATTTTATGCTTATATTTTACATGTACTTTGTTTTTCTCTTGTTTGTTTAGTTAAGAAAATAGTTTACTCTATATGTGTCACTGGTTGCATCCACTTTGTGATCTTTTGTGTTGTAAACTGCCCCCCATTTTAGTATGTTTACCTCATTTGATCCTCACTGTGTGGCATTGGCTATATAATGGACTCTATAGGTTGATCACTGACTTAAATCATTGTATTGTGTGGGATGTGTTCACAGGACTTCATCAGGGGGTAGATTTGATGTCTTTTAACCTCCCTGTCATATCTCATTCAGCTACCATCTCTTATCTCAGCCTGAAGAACAATACCCTCCTGCCACCTCATCTAAACATTCACTCCTGGGGGCGGAGATAGCTCTTGAGATGAATGGACGCATTCCTGCTGAGCTCCTCTAATTTATTTTTATTTTGTGTTTCTGATGACGTCCCACCTCAACTTTTTAGTCCTTCTCTGGCTGTAAACTGCTGAGCTACCCTGAGCTCTCCCTGATGGCTGTCTTTCTCCACTGAAGCAGATGGGGAAGAGGTCCCCCAGCTATTTGAGGGCCCCCAGCAGCGGGATATCAAAATATCATTCAGTGGTGCGGGACACGAAACAAGCATGGCCTAGCTCCTAGTTTATGAGGGTCCAATAAACCCGAAACAGCGCTGTCCTAGGTGTGGCTTTGACCAGTTGCATAAACCTGATCTCTGCTAAAAAAAAGCCATCCAGTATGGCATGGCATTAATTTAAGGGTTCTGTGTAAAAACAGACCCAGGATGCAAAAATGGGAGACAGATGTCATTTGCATGTCCTACCCAGAATTCCTTGCTGCATATGGGGAATGTAGCACAGGAGCTCTGGGATACAGTTCTTTTAATTGCTATGTTGTGCAAATGGCTTCTGCAATATGTGATATATATATATATACACACACACATATGAAGTAGAATTTGAAGTAATGGTGCTTTGCTGATCCTTGTGGGGGTTTTCTCGTGGAAGGAGACCCTCCCCTCCCTTTTTTTTCTTTACTGTGAGGGTGTGGGAGTACAGGGCCATCGTGGGAGTGCCACTCTTGTGGCTACCAAGGCTCTTGCTGCCCGACTTAGCCCTATAGCAATCCTGGCCCTGTGGTCACCACAGTTGCGCTCTGCCCTCCTGCAGGAGCTTGGAGATGAGCTAGGGCTACCATGCTTAATTTACTGGGCTCCTCACCCCCTTCTGAATTTTTTCTCTTCCACTTTAGGTGTTTTTATTTTTTCTCTCTCTCGTCTCCCCTTCCTAGCATTACCCCACCTATGTTGCTCTAGTTGACCTGAAAGTGTTCTAGTATTTACGTCACGCCTACTCCCTCTGGATGTATACCTTTATGTCCAAGGTGGTAACTGGTTTTGCTATTATTTTTCTTTGTTTATTTGATATTATTTGTCTTGAACTCTGGATGCCTACTGACGATATTTGTCCTACTATTTTGTCTTTGATGCTTCTGTGATTAACAAAATCATTAATAAAACATTTTTCCACCTCACGAACTGTTAAAAGGCCAGTATCACCAAAAAATGAAATGTCCTTATTTTATGTCGCCGATAGCGTGTACTTTGTTTTTCTCTTGTATGTTTAGTTAAGAAAATAGTTTTACTCTATATGGGTCACTGGGTGCATCCATTTTGTGACCTTCTGTTTTGTAAACTATGGCAGCTTTTTCAAATCATTGTATTGTGTGGGATGTATTCCAAGGACATCATGGGGATCTAGATTAGAAGTCTTTTAAGCTCCTTGTCATATCTGGAGTAGCATTCAGAATACAGTAAAAGAGTAGTTCTCAACCCTGTCTTCAAGTACGCCTAACAGGCCAGGTTTTAAGGATTCCCTTGGGGAAATGCAGACTGAATCCTTCGATCACTGAGAAACAAATCATATCACCTGTGCTGTGCTTCAGATAGCTGGAAAACCTAACCTGTTAGGGGTACTTGAGGACAGGGTTGAGAACCACTGCAATATAACCCCTGCTGCCTTATCTAATCATTCCCTCCTCCACCTAATTGGCTGTTAAGTAATGTATGAGATAAAGCACAGTCACAAAGTAAAACACATCATAACATTTTGAAAAATGTTTGATCATGGGAGAAATACACAAGATGGAAACAGGGATTGAAACCCTAATATTTTTCCTTGTTACATGCAATTACTTCAAACAATGAAAGAAAAATAGCTGTGTGTGTTTTATACGGTGTTTTTGTTTGTAATGCACAAGTAATCTAGTTACAGTTTATGTAAGTGGTAATGTCCCTTTAAATATTATAGATTAAATAAACAAGAGCCACACAGCAAAGCTTTTGGTAAATGTTGCATCGTGGGAAAAGTACACAAACTGTAAAATACAGATAAAAAGAATAAATAAAGTAAGGTTTTAAAGTGCAATTACTTCAAACAAATATTTTAAAAAACAGCAGCATGTGTGAGTGAGGAGCAAGTGATGGAAAGATACGGGGAGGGGCAGTTTACAATACAAAAGATCACAAAATGGATTCACCCAATGACACATTTAGAGTAAAATATTTTCTTAACTGAAAATACAAGAGAAAAACAAAGCACATGTAAGATATCAGCAACATAAAATAAACAAAACAAGGATATTACATTTTTTTATTGGTAGTGGCCCTTTCATTAAGGCTGCTATATAATGGATAAATCATATTAACACGTCTGTTCACTTGAAAATAAATGTGCAAATAGAAATATCTCTGCACATACTGAAATCATTAAACAGGCTGGAATGTTGTGATATCATCTGCAGAACCTTTGGCAAGAGGCTGCATTACATGTGTTGTACTTTAAGGGGATATGCTTGCAAAAGACTTTCAGGGTTATCCAAAGAGATTCGAAAAGTCACCGCACGTTCGGTGACTTTTCGGTTCCTTTTGCCGATTGCATTTCGGTGACCCTGCGGTGTATTCGGCAAACAGCACAGGGTCCCCGAATTGCAGGGAAAAGCTGCCGCAAACCTGACGAAAACTAACCGAATGCACGCTGAAAACAAGCAAAAACATCTGGATTAACCTTTGAAAAAGACGAACAGGAGCCGAACAGGAGCCGAATCACACAGAGCCGAAGCAGCTGTGAGGTAGAGGTGGCAGTGAATAAATTAGAAAAACCATTTGTATGAATCTGGGAAAATGAAACGCTGTTTGCAAAGAAACTACTGAGCGAAAATGTCTGAAATTTTCACAGGAGGTCCAGGGAATGATAATAAAGAGGGCTGTTACAAAAAAAATCAGTAAACTAAAAAAAAAAAAAAAAAAATCGGACTTTTAATAAAAAAAAAAATAAGAAAAATCCTTAAAGTATCCTAAAAAATCTATAAATAAAGAGACTTTTTGCTGCAGAATTTTAGAATGAACGGTTTATTAGATATTGAATTAAAACGGGAATATTTTTAACATTGAAGTCTATGGGATTCTCCTGAATAAATTTGCCGAATTAAACCACTGAATGCAGGGCATTAGGGGAACCTTTCACTGCTGGTTTGTGTTCTCTGAATAGCCGAAGCAGTGCTTTTCATGGGGATTTCACTGCCCTCGAACAGGCACCGAACAGGCACCGTATGTGCAGGCAATTCGCCAGTATTTGGCGAATTGCCTGCTCTCTGGATAGCCGAATGGCCAGGAAGGTAACCGAATGCTGATTTTCAGCGTTCGGTTACCTTTCTCAAGCAATTCGGATCTCTTTGGATAACCCTGTTTGTAGCCTAATTCAAAAGAGAATTACATTGTTTTAATGGTTGGTTCTTTGTAAGCCACACAAAAGGGTAAAATACTCATTTAAAGTTCAGATCGGTGGATGCAGGACACAGCCAAGCCCATCACTCAGTTGTAATTGATCACAATTGAGTGTGCCCTAGCTCCGAAGTGACACAAAATATGTATTTAACACCTTGGGGTTAGTACATCACCATGCACTGTCCTAGGGCATTAAAGTCCAATTTACAAACTGAAATAAGGCATGTATGGGGAAGGCACTAACAGGACGGTGTAGTTAAATTACAATATCATATAAAGCAGTGTTTCCCAAACCTGTCCACGGGACCCTCTGCCTCGCCACTTTTTCTAGATATCTGAAGCACAGCACAGGTGATCTGATTTGGTGCTCAGTGATTGCAGGATTAAGTCTGCATTTCCCCAAGGTAACCTGCAAAATCTGTCCTGGTTGAGGGTCCCGAGGGCAGGTTTGAGAAACACTGATTTAAAGGGATACCCTGGGATTAGAAGGGAAGGGGGAGAAGTGGAGGCGTTAAGCATTAACACCTCATGACTCCCTTCACACCCACCTTGCGTTTTAATACCTTGTTTAGTAACTCTCCTTTATTCCAGCGCTGGGCTCCCTCAGTGCTGACTGGACATGACAGAATGCAGCTATTGTATGACCAGTAGGAGACTGAACCCTCCAGTAGACGACCTGCCAATCCAGTGAATCTCAACGCAAACTGCTGTATGGTTACTGTGCTTAGATTACAGTATCTCTAATGCATTCTGCATTTTATTTTAAAAGCTATTTTTTCTTTCTTATATTTTTATTCTGACTTCCAGTTATTTGTTTTTACCTTTCATTTTAGTGACTGACGTTATTTAACATTTGAATTATCCTCTCTTTAAATCTCACGCCATTAATTTCCACTTACATTTCATAAAATACGGTTTTGTTTTCTTATATTTAAGTTTTTCTCTCTCTCTGGTGGTTATCCTCATTCTCTGTCACTATTTAAATAACACTGATTTATAAAACAGTCGGAATATACCTGTTAAGGTGCTCTGACTGGCCCAGATAGCAATAAAAGGTTAAAGCTTACAAACACCATCCCGTTAGTACATTCCCTCATAATATTTTGCCTAGACTATCCCTTTAAGGCTGCAGAGAGACTTATCAAGTTATAGACTGAGGCAAACAGTGTATGGACAGCCCCATTATCAAAGACTTTGTTCAAGAATGAAACATTATTATCACGGTCTGCAGGTAATGCGAACATCCAACTACTTAGGAAAAAAGTCCGTGATGCCATACAATATACAAGCACACCTATTATAATGGCTTTAAAATAAAGTAATACACAGTATGGTGATAGATATCTTTAACCCCTTCACTACCAATATCGAGATCTCTCAGGTATCAAAGGCACCATCTGGTGCCCCGATATCGAGATATCTCGATGTGCTGTTCTGCAGCCACAAAAGCAAACAAATTTTGTTTGCTTTTGGGCTGCAAAAGGTGCCGCCAAAGTTTTAGAACTGTGGGCATAATGCCCAAAGAATTAAAACTGGAAAATCAGTAAACTGAATGTTGGACATCAGGACATTCAGCAAGCTGATACATTGTTGCAGTGAAAATGGACTGCAACTGTAACTCTATTTGGCCAATCAGTGGCACCATCTACTGGCAAAATATGTTAGCACAGTAAGAAAAAAAATATAATTGGGAGTATTTTTAAATGTCTTAGAGTATAATTAATTAAAAATGATTTTTCAAAAAACCACTGGTTCCTGACAATGGTTTTTGGAAAATCACTTGGTAGTGAAGGGGTTAATTTTATGAAGAACAGGAATAATACACACATTAGAGTACACAGAATACACATTAGAGTGGACTGTTACATAATGAGTACAGTGATAAAATTAACGGAAACATTTATGAAATGTTTTGGCATTGGGAGTGAGTCGTGCAGATGCTCTGAAAGGGCTGCTGAAGCAGAACATGGGGAGTAATTGAGCTACTTTGCAAGCTCCTTGTACAGAAAAAGTGGTCACAGGTAGTTTCCCAAGAAAAAACACCTTTAATATGGCAAAGGTAACTTTGCAGCTGTACCACAACCTTTCTCAAACTATTATCTATTTCTTTTCTTGAGAATCTGTCTGGGATCCTTTTTATTTATTTATATATATATATATATATATATATATATATAATTTTTTTTGAGAAAGTATTTTACCAGGAAGGATGCATTGAGATTTCTTTCGTTTTCAAGTATGTCCTGGGTGGCGAGTATGTACCGTTAGGTGTCTTGCCCAAGGACACTTACTGGAGAGGTGCTCTTGCTGAGATTCAAACCTGTATCTCCATGGTCTGCATGATTATACAGCGGTGATGTTACCTCTACTCTGCCTAGCCAGTACCGGGTACTTTTATATATTTGGTATAACAGGGGTTGTTGTCCCCCCTCGAGTTTCCTTGAACACCCAGTACTTTAGGAATATTTTTTTTTACTGTCATGCATTTTGATGTTGCTATTGCAAGCTACTTGTGGCTGATGATTGTTTTGTCCATTTCCTGTAAATCACGGGAAATTTTTATACCGTCTTACAGGCATTGGACGAACAGAAAAATCCCTTAGTCCATCTCAGAGACGTCTCGCTATTCAGTAAGTTTTATATACTCTTTTTTTACTCTTGGTCTTTCTGACACTTCCTTTCCATTTTGCAGATTTTTGTCTCTTTATCTGATTTTAGGTTTCGGCCATCTCTTCTTACCTATCTCAGTTATACACTCGGGTTCTTGGGCTTGCTGGCTGGTCCCGTCTGCTCACTCAATGACTACCAGATGTTCATTCAAGGGTCTGAGAAATGCAAGAACCCAGGGGTGAGTGTTGAAAAACTTGTTTGTAATGTCTTGCAGATATTTTAATTTGAATTACTACAAGTCATGTATTCATACAGTTTATATATCTACAATTACAGAGATTGTAGTTTTTCATTTTTACAAAGCTTTATGTGCTTATGGGTTCCATACGTTTCATGAGACATTGTGCTCAGAACAGCTCCTTCTGCTGGATACCTATACCACATATTGCTGCATGAATCACAGAATAGATTCTAAATAGCCACAGGAATTTGGGGTTAATAAAATCAAGCCAAATGTTCGCTTGAGTACTGGCTGCTTGAAGTTGATCATATTTGTACGCCTGTTTGAAAAAGAACTGCATCACATTTTCCCTGGCACATAAAGGACCATAGTTCCACTAGCCTTGCTGTATCCTGTCTCAAAAACATCTCACCACACCCCTGGCATGTATATCATAGAAATCACTGCTTGGATCCTCAAAGCACAGTTTTGATTAATAAGACAACACAATATATTTATTAAAGTTGTTTTAAATAAAATAGACATTGTTGGCCACTGAGGACTTATCAGTGCTAATCAGTCCGACACCTCAAGCTCTGCCTTGGTGTCATTTTCGACTCTGATCTTATATTCACTTCCCACATTCAATTCAATTCAAATCAAATCAAAATAAGCTTTATTGGCAGGACCAAATACATTTTAGCATTGCCAAAGCATATGGGGAGGTTATATGGGATGGAGGGGGGGTAGTGGGACATATATGGGGGCGGGGGAATGGGCAAGTCCATGGACATTATCAGGGGTAAGGGATAATGTGAAGTGGGATGGGGGCGAGTCCGTGTTGGGGATTTATAAGTCCGGGATCTCTCATGTTCCTCTCAGACTGTGAGATTCTGTGACGTGTTGTGCAGTTATCTTCACCTCCGGCTCCTCTTCTCCCAGTATGATGTGGAGTTTCCTCGTCTCTTCTATAGAGGTGAAGTCCAGAATGAGAGCGGAGAAACAGACAGTGACAAAATCCTGTTATCACTTTAAAAACACTGCCTGTATCCACCCTTTTCTGACACAAAATACAGCTAAGAAGCTTGTCCATGCAATTATTACATCATGACTTGATTACTGTAACTCGCTCCTTATTGGCCTCCCCAACATCCACATTGCCCTCCTGCAATCTGTAATGAATGCAGCTGCCAGGCTTATATTTCTCACTCCTGTTCCTCCCAATCCTCCCCCCTCTGCCGTTCTCTCCATTGGCTTCCTGTACTTATCAGGATCCAGGTTAAAACACTGACGCTCATGTTCAAACTCCTTAACCCCTCCTTACATGTCACCCCTACGTCACAAGTACACTCCTTCTAGATCACTCCAGTCTGCAGGCGACCTACGTCTGTCTTCTGTTTCCATCCATACTGCCAACTTGCGCCTCCAAGACTTCTCAAGGCAGCATCAGTCCTTTGGAATGACCCTGCCTTGCCCTATCAGACTTTTCTCTAATCTTCATTATTAGAACATGGTGAACAATAAAACTCCTCATGTTTTCCTACACCCCAGTTCCTCTACACTGGAAACTCATCTAAGCTGTAGGCTCTCTTCACCTCTTTTCTCTGGTCCCTATGTTTTTAGTAATTTTGTCTCACTCCCCATTGGTTATTGTAAACCGCTGCGGAAACTGTTGGTGCTATATATAAATAATTTTAATAATAATGCCACTAAGTTTACATTGTATAAGGAAGTCATTTGACATCCAGGCTGCCTGAATCCCGTAACGCTTAGTATATTTAAGATTCAACAGGTTTCAGAGAATTACAGTTACTTTGTTTTACCCTAGCTACACCTTGTTTTTAATAATAAAACAAAGTAACATAGTAATGTAGGTTGAAAAACAACTAATGTACATTGTGTTCAACTTTCCAAACGTCCCACCACTGCTATTGATCAGAAAGATGGAAAGAATAAAAAAAAACTTGTGCCCAAAAGGGTTGGGGGGGGTCTCTTTTCATTACAATGTGGCAAATACTGCCCAATGATACTTAAAGAAAACATGTAGGGCTGGATTCCAACCAAACTGTTAATAAGCCACAAATTAAAAAATCCTACATGACCTTTTTTCTATTTCTATATGCGGCTCGTCATCAATGATTATTGCTGGTATGATATATTGGCACGTGGAGTCCATAGAGCAAAAACAAACAGGGTTATTCAAAGAGATCCGAATTGCTTGAGAAAAGTAACCGAACGCTGAAAATCAGCGTTCGGTTACCTTTCCTGGGCATTCGGCTATCCAGAGAGCAGGCAATTCGCCAAATCCTGGCGAATTGCCTGCACATACGGTGCCTGTTCGAGGGCAGTGAAAACCCCATGAAAAAGCACTGCTTCGGCTATTCAGAGAACACAAACCAGCAGTGAAAGGTTCCCGAAATGCTCTGCCATTCGGTGGTTTCATGCGGCAAATTTATTCAGGCGAATCCCATATGCTTCAATGTTAAAAATATTCCCGTTTTAATTCAATATCTAATAAACCGTTCATTATAAAATTCTGCAGTAAAGAGTCTCTTTATTTATAGATTTTTTAGGATATTTTAAGCATTTTTTTTTTTTTTAAAAGTCAGTTTTTTTTATTTTTTTAACGTTTTCTTCTTTTTTCTGTAACAGCCCTCTTTATTATCATTCCCTGGACCTCATATGTAAATTTCAGACATTTTTGCTCAGTAGTTTCTTTGCAAACAGCGTTTCACTTTCACACATTCATACAAACTGTTTTGCTAATTTATTCACTGACTCTTCTGCTGTGTCGATTGGCTCCTGTTCGGGTTTTTCTGTGGTTTTCGGCAGGTTAATCCAGATGTTTTTGAGGGTTTTCGGCGTGCATTCGCTGGGTTTTGCGGTGAGTTTTCGACGGGTTTGCGGCAGCTTTGCCCTGCAATTTGGGGGCCCTGTGGTGCTTGCTGAATACACCGCAGAGTCACCGAAATGGGATCGGCAAAAGGAACCGAATTGAAGAGACCGAAAAGTCACTGAATGTGCGGTGACTTTTCGAATCTCTTTGAATAACCCTGAAAGTTTCTGAAAGTACTGAGTATGGGCATCAGCATAAGTGGCCTGCCCTCCAATCTCATAAGGTTTTAGCTTGATGGTGTCGTTACAGAGAAGATTATTCCATAGGCCATCCTTGCAATCACCAAGAAATGGTGATCAGTACCCAAATGCCAAGGAAGTACTCTCTGTTCGTAAAATGCAGCAACCTCCAACAATTCTTTCAGCTTTATTAGTCCTCATCAGGAGGGTATAGCTGACACTCCTCTAGGCACCTTGAGCAAGGGGTCCACATCTAGACCAGTGGTTCTCAAACCTGTCCTCGGGACCCCCAACCAGGCCAGATTTTGCAGATATCTGAAGCACAGCACAGGTGATATGATTTGCTGCTCAGTGATTGCAGGATTCAGTCTGTATTTCCCCAAGGTGATCTGCAAAATCTGGCCTGGTTGGGGGTCCCAAGGACAGGTTTGGGAACAACTGGTCTAAACTACCCTTTATATTTATAGCAAAACAAAGTTTGTGAGAGTACTGAGAACGGGCACCAGTGGAGTGCACTGTTTATGGTATGTTGTATTCATTGGTCTCTGTAGCACCCTTATGTGAAATACATGTTAAGGTATAAGTGCAGCCTCCCCCAATTATGGGCCCTATTCCAAGACTGGTGATAAGATAACTTTGAGATGTTATGTATAACTTCGAGAAGTTATCTCATCGCCTGGAATTGCTATTCCACTCTTGGAGCAAATTGGGCTTGACTATACTCGAGTGTAGTGCTGCCTTGCCCTTGATTACTGTAAAGTAATGTCTCCTTTACTTAGTATAGGAGGCGTAGATTTACACCTCCAAATGAAAGCATATACGTAGGAGGCATTAATCTGCACCTCCACATGGAAGTGCAAGGTATTCCAATGTAGCTTGCTCCCCCACCTCCCCCTGCCCTTCCCGTACAGGTATTTCAATGTGAAATAACGTCTGATAAAAACTGGTTTTAAGTGATTTTGCTATGACAAAATCATGCAACACACTGTCCTAACCGCCCTAAAAATTCAATACTCACCTCTCGTCCCACAGTGCAGAGGGTGGTGACCTCGTGGCTGGGTCACATACTGCTCCATGGAGTCCTATGGAGCTGATAATCGCAGTGGTGCACATCGCTTCCTTCTGGGGCTAGGCGTAATTAGGCACCTACCTTGAAATAGGCATGCAAAAAGGGAAACAGTGAGGAAAATATGCAGGTGCAGATTTTTTTACTTACGTCTCCCTATGTGTTTTATATAACAACATAAGCATTTCTTCCCTTTCCCTTTGGTTTTTTTTTCGTGTTACCATATATATGTTCTGGAAAGTGTTAACATTGCTCACATATCCTGTATCTATTCATCTGGCACAAGTTCAGTGATGTAAGAGATTCAGGAAACAAGCACTTTCCGGCAGTATTTATATATTTATTTTACGTGTGTGTACATAACATACTTTAAGTAAACTGGTGCTTCTGAACATCACATTTTTATCAACCAATTTTTTTTTCATGTAAGGTTACATATTAACTGTAACAAAATAAAACTTGTTGGTGATACAAATATATTCAGCTAATTTATTTAAGGTTGCTATTGAAATATGTATTGTACATAGACATACATTTTCTAAAGCATAGGTAACCAAGGAGGTGGAGGGACATGAAGGTTAAGCATTATGAGAAACATTGCTAATGATTTACTTAAAGGGACACTCTACTAAAAAAAAAATCACGCCCCCTTTTTTTAATCCTAACCTATCCCTATTCCCTAAAAATAGTTTTTTTTGTTTATGTTTTTGTAACTGTAATACTTACCCTAAAATCCTCTTGTTTGCAGCGGTGTTTTTTTTTTTATACTCCCCTCCCTCCTCTTCCGCTCCCGTCCTTCTTCCATCCGACTTGCCTTCTGGTTTACGTGAGAAGCGCGCATGCGCACCTCTCACGTAAGCCAGCCAATCGGCAGGCTTCCTCCTGGCTCCCTCTGAGGATTAGTGTTGCGCGCAAGAGGATGCGCGCAACACTAACCCTCAGAGGGAGCAGCCAGCTTCTGCGGTGAGTTGGAGACGTCATCGCGCTGAAAGCGCGATGACGTCTCCTACTCGGCAAAAGTCGGCAGAAGCGGGAAATATGATTCCCGCTCTGCTGACTGACAGCTGGGAGGGCGGAGTAAACTCCTCTGCCTCTCTCAGCTGTTTTCAGCATTTTCTGCTGAACCGCTGAGCGGAGGGAGGGGGGACAGGGGGCAGCATACTCTGGGCATCATGACCACCTAAAATAGCTTAGGTGGTCATGTTGCCTAGAGTGTCCCTTTAACTGTTAATGATAACTATTGCTGCTGATGATATTATATACAAATTGTATTCTTGCATTGTTTTTAGGATCTACATCATCATTATTATTTTATTATTATACATTATTTATGCAGTATCTGTACATATTGTGCTGCAAAGTACAATGTATATGTGAACCATGAGGGGATGATAGAACAGCAGATTTAAGGGACTATTCACAAAGTACCAAAATTTCAGTGAAATTTTGGTGCTTTTCACTTCGGTGCACTTCGGCGATTCCATTTTGCCGAAATTTCAGGGAATTCACTAATTATCGAATGGTCACTGTAGTGTATTGAAGATGGGGTCCCCAAAGCTCCACAAAAAAGTTGCAGAACGTCACCGAAGAGCACATAAAATAACTGAAGAGCGCCAAAGGTAATTTCGCTGACACTTCGGTGCAGTTCAGTGTTCTGTGAATAGACGAAACATTACTTCTCTATGGGACAAATTTGTTGCTGCCGAACACTGCCAAACTGTGGCGAACTGCACCATATTTCGCCATCAGTTCACCTGTATTTGGTGAAATGACAGTTTAATGAGTAGATGGATTGCCCCGAAAATGCACCAAACAGTGAAATTCACCGTTCTGTGCAATTTGGTGTTAAGTTCGGTGCTTTGTGAATAGATCCGATAGCTTAACAAGGATTATGCCGCCATTGGGTTACCCCGTCCTCAAGGGAACGTATGATCTACAAGAGGGATATATATATTGTGAGTGGTAGGCATGCACATATCTTTAGGCATCTTGCCCAAGGACTCTTGCTGGTGGTGAGGTGTATTGACTCGGATCCGAGTCTGCTTTCCAAAGTTGTAAAGCTGAGACTTGGTGGTGAGGTTGATCCTGCTTCTCCACAGTTGTAATCCCAAAATCATATAGAGGGGCATACAGTATGTGTAAATTACTATACTTCACCAGCCAATGTTCCCATGGCGTTTTTTCAGGTGTTTTTTTTATTTTTTCATAACACCCTTCATAGTGAGTAATCTACAAGGAGGTCTGACATCTATATGTGATTATATGATTATTTTTTGTCTACTAGGCTACTGTGTACAAGAAGCTGTGTCTCTGTTCTGTTCTTCTGGCCGCTCACCTTTCTCTGTCAGATCGGTTTCTGCTATCATATGACCCCCAGCGCTCCGTCGCTGTTACCTTCTTCTATCTGTACCTTGCTGGGGCAACACGTAGACCCAAATACTATTTTGCTTGGACAATGGGTAAGAAGTCATGGATTGTCTAATACGATTTGAAGAATTGCATTTCAAAAGTGATAATCTCATTTGTCACAAATTTCAACTTTTGATGCCCCTAGATTAACAACTATTTGAAAACCAGGCATACACATCATCACATATTAATTAACACATCAATACATAATCATGGCTCTGGCACCACACGCACATTGATATACTTGTAGCTTTTGGAACTTTAAGTTCATTATTTCAGAGAATTACAATTATTACCAAACTAATGTTAGACGGTAATGTCAGTATCCGACTTACAAAACCAAGATAAGTCTAGCTTTAGAAAGGCTTTGGTAGCAGCTAAAACGTTGCATCTTTTGTCCATATAAGGTACCTTTACACAAACAAGGATATGCCTGGTCCCCCTTTATCATTTTTAAGTCTAAAAGTGATGCTTGCTGGGATATCGACAGCAAGGATGGACTAAAATCAAAAGATAGATCACCAGCTTGACCTGCAATTTATTGAAGCTTGTTTATTTTAAAAGAATGTAATGATGGTGGACTAAGAAAAAATATAAATGTACAGCTAAGAAATATTTACTGCATTGAAAAGTGTAAAAATTGAATACTGAAATACATTATTTAAAATGTTGTCATCCAATCGCTTTAGATCACCTAATGAATGGATTTATATTTAGTGAGCAACGGGTTTCCATGAAGATAAATCCAATTCTATTCTCTTCTTTTCCCATGTAAAGTGTTGCCCTGTTGGCTGCCCTTATATAATGTATGATAGGGGTCTATTCAGGCTGGGTAATGCCCAAAGCACTCTAAATCTTGCTGACCCCCACCACCTTTCTCCACATAGCAGCTATCAATAGGAAATTAATATAAATATATAACTATTCTGGACCTATCAGATGTATATGTACATAAAAATGGAATTCTGAACAAAAGCAAACTATCTTTTTAGACCAGATAGCATCTAAAAAACATTTATTATAGTTCAAAGACTCATTTCAGGGAGTTGTTTTCCTTTGCAGCTCTGATATACACATACACACTTCACTGTTTCTCACTCTCATGCAGTAGGAATTAAAAAATGCAGTATTATCATGTTATTTTCCCATGATTGATCTTAAGGGTTTTACTTTGTAGTTTTCGGTAATCTATTTACTACAGCAGATGTGGAACTTACTTTCATGGGACACAGGGAGTGTCCGCCTTTCTCCTCCCCCTCCCAGCCCACCTGAACTGGTTAATAAGCTGGGTGAAGTGGAGGAGTTTCCTCCACCCCACCCAGCGTCACCAGCAGCCAGGGAATTTGTATTTCCCGGCTGTTGGCTACTAGTTCAGTAACTAGTGTCTGTGCCTGGCACAGAGTATGTCGACGACACGGAGCCCTATTCCCTTCCTAACACTAAAATGAGGACACTAACGGGATAAACCCGCGCCTGCAGGTTTCCTGATAGTGCCCACATTTTAGCATTAGGGTTAGGCGCTATTACTGCCGCAAGTATCACCTCCTGAAGTCCATGGATGGTTGTGCTTCCGGGCACTGCCAGTCTGTGAGCCCTGCGGAATCTTGCTCATGTGTGATCACTCAGTGCCGCGGAGTGATTGCGGAGGGAGACCGGCGACAAGAAGCAATGGATCAAGCCACCATTCTTGCCACAGAATGAGAGTGGAGTATTTGATTTATTGGGGGGGGGGGTAATGGGGTGCTAAATGATTCAGAAAAAGCAGGATCTATTAGCACCAGCTTTTAGGTGTCGCTAATTTTCTGTTTAGTCCACTGGTGTGGTAATTAGTGTTAGGACTTTATAATACCTTACCCTAATGCTAATTACTGTTTGCACTTCCTATGTTAAGTATAGGATGCACAAAGTACAGTAAGCTCACGCAAGCTAGCTCAATCACTAATGTGCTAACAGATTTTTCAGGGGTTTAGCGTTAGGAAGGTAATATGGGTGGCATGCGTTAAAGTCACTTAACCTGCCGTTAAATGCTTACTCACCTGAACACTACAGGATATGCTCAGTAGGGAATAGAGCCCACTATCTCTGAGACCAATCACATTAACGATTGGTCTCAGAGAGAACATGATGGATTGGGGCTACGCATGCAGACAGCTCCGATCCATCGTTCTCTGCAGACTTAACGTTCACAAGTCCCATTGCGGTGCGCGGTAAGCATTTCCTACACTACGGTACCCAGAAAGAGGGAGAAAAGATGAGTAAAATCACCTGAAAATAAGAAAAATAAATAAAAGATAATTGGGCGGAGGCTGTCAGCAGCCTCTGCCCAGTCTTTTAGGGCAAACAGAAGGACACTCTATTTTTTAGTAGATGTTCTTTTAATAAACTAACAGAGTTATTCGCTATCCATCATAGCTTACCGTTGTCGCAAACAACTGCAAATATCACTGTTTTTGCAAAGTCAACAAACGTCTGTGTTTCTCAAAGGGGGATTCAAAGGAAGGCAGAAGAAGCCTCATCAATGAATCTACTCGATTTGCTCTTTGATTTTCTGTATTGGGAAATGCTGAAGATTATCACTTTTGCAAGAACAGTAAACTACTGTGGTTTGTGTCTATGAATAACACCCTAAGGGCTAAATTACAATCTTCACGCAAACGTTTGCGCCGGCGCAAAAAAACATTAATGCGAGGGGTAAAACCATTTGCGCCGAATGCCGTATTACATAGTCAGTGCAACAAACGCGTGCAATCGTCTACCGCGGGTGAACCTGCGCGAACGCTGCGCGAGCTTACTGTATGTCGCGCGTCCTATACTTAACATCGTGAGCGCAAATGCGAATGTGCGCTGGTACGAGTATGGTATTGCAATCTATTTTGCGGTAATTACCGCACAGCCTTTACTCGCATAATTTTAGCAACTCCTAAAAGCTGGTGTTAATGGCAAATCTGAACAGCCTGGCCGAACCCAAATACACCAGCTCAAAAAAAAAATGCAGCAAAGTATAGTTACACATTCTACTCATACCAAACCAATAAAATGGAGAAGGTGTGCGTGCATGTATTATTGCTGCAGCATATATGTTCAGATTGACTTTGGCAAACGCAAAAACGTAGCGTGAGATAATTGTGGTTCTTAATTCTGATTGGCTGAATCGCGTGAAAAAACAATGCGCATGCTGATTTTTGCGCTGGACGGTACTGCGCGAGCAGTTAGGCGCGTCCTGTTTGCGCGCGTTATTGATCGCCGGATGAAAAGACGCGCGAGGATTGTAATTCCAGCTTGGCGCAAAAATTCACGCTTTGCGCGAGGGTTTTTGCGCGAAGATTGTAATATAGTCCTAAGAGTCTAACATCTATATAATGTTTAACAGCCGATGCCATAAATAATGCTGCTGGGTTTGGATTTAACGGGATCACTGAGGATGGAACAGAGAAATGGGACCTGTTGTCCAACCTCAATATTGTGAAGATTGAGGTGAGAAATCCATTTAGAGTGACTGGTTCGTTAAAAGCAGCACACTTTATCCATAAAGCCGAGTTATTAAATCTGTTTCTCTTTTTACATCCTCAGACAGCAACAAGTTTCAAGATGTTTATCGACAACTGGAATATACAAACATCGATTTGGTTGAAAGAGTTATGTAACGCTGCTGCAAGCTTATCATCGACTGTCCATGTCATGACGTGACACGTTCATTTCCAGGGTTTCTGTTTGTAATGGCTTTTCTAGATAAACACTGATTCATATTTGAACAATAATAGAGTCATCTGGTTAAAGTATAGCAATGGAGAGGCATTATTTCAACCATAGTCCACATTGCCAAAACATGTCTAATGTGGCAATGTTCATTCAGTTGAGATAAGGGGAACTATTGTAATTGGCTTGTACAAAACCCTAACATGCCTTTTTCATGCTCTTTTCATTTGTAGAGTTTGTTATGACCGGAGCCCATTTAACCCGGTCATCTCCACATTTATACTGTCGGCTGTCTGGCACGGAGTACATCCTGGATATTACCTAACGTTCCTCACTGGAATCCCCATTACATTAGCTGCTCGCAGGGTAAGGCAAAAATTGACAATGAAGCATTGCTTTTAAGCAATGGATCAGTTGATCACTAACATGGACCACTGGCACTCTTTCACTAGACTATACATACCATTTGAAATATTTCATATGGAAATGGACAGCTAAAACATTTTTTATTAGTAAGGTGTCCTTAATGATGTCTCTGAGGATCATGTTTGTTAACGAAGAGAAACAAATCTGTATGCCATTGGGAACATTGATTTTCTTTATGAACTACTGGATGATTAAAGTTAAGAAGATTAATTATTGTGACATTCTAACCACACTCCTCCTTATTCCTGACCCCAACCTATATAGAATATATGTAATATTTCACACAAGGCCTCAATTTAATCCCTTAGGATTAGCATTTTGAAATCATTATAATTTGCCAGAAAAGCCTCAAATTGTTTATCTACCAAAATTCCCATAAACATTAATGGTGACTCCTGTGGATAAATCATTTGATGCTTTACTAAATAATTCTAATTATTTGAAAATGCTTATCCAAAGTAATTAAATTAAGTCCAAGTTGAAGACATAAGGCCTAGGAAATGTATTTGACTGTGAAAACTATTATAATGGTTTTAGATACTTTAAACATCTAATCTAAGGTATAATATTCAGGAATATATTGGGAGGTATAATCTAATTAGCAAGAATCAGCATGGTTTTATGAAACACAGATCATGTCAGACTAACCTAATTGCATTCTATGAGGAAGTAAGTTGAAGTATAGATCAGGGGGTTGCAGTGGATGTGATTTACTTGTGATTACTTGTGAATGTGATTTACTTGGATTTTGACACAGTTCCACACGAGGTTACTATTTAAATAAAGTAAAATTGGTCTAGATGACAATTCTTGTACTTGGATAGAACACTGGCTAAAAGATAGGGTACAGAGAGTGGTCCTAAATGATAAATTTTCAAGATGGACACCAGTGGTAAGTGAAGGCCCTCAGGGGTCTGTTATCAGACCACCTACAGTCAGGTCCAGAAATATTGGGACATCGACACAATTCTAACATCTTTGGCTCTATACACCACCACAATGGAGTTGGAATGAAACAAACACAATGTGCTTTAACTGCAGACTGTCGGCTTTAATTTGAGGGTATGTACAACCAACTCAGGTGAACGGTGTAGGACTTACAGCAGTTTGCAGATGTGCCTCCCACTTGTTAAGGGACCAAAGTAATGGGACAATTGGCTTCTCAGCTGTTCCATGGCCAGGTGTGTGATACTCCCTCATTACCCCAATTACAATGTGCAGATAAAAGGCCCAGAGTTCATTTCAAGTGTGCTATTTGCATTTGGAATCTGTTGCTGTCAACTCTCAAGATGAGATCCAAAGAGCTGTCACTATCAGTGAAGCAAGCCATCATTAGGCTGAAGAAACAAAACAAACCCATCAGAGAGATAGCAAGAACATTAGGTGTGGCCAAAACAACTGTTTGGAACATTCTCAAAAAGAAGGAACGCACTGGTGAGCTCAGCAACACCAAAAGACCCAGGAGACCACGGAAAAGAACTGTGTTGGATGACCGAAGAATTCTTTCCCTGGTGAAGAAAACACCCTTCACAACAGTTGGCCAGATCAAGAACACTCTGCAGGAAGTAGGTGTATGTGTGTCAAAGTCAACAATCAAGAGAAGACTTCACCAGAGTGAATATAGAGGGTTCACCACAAGATGTAAACCATTGGTGAGCCTCAAAAACAGGAAGGCCAGATTAGAGTCTGCCAAACAACACCTAACAAAGCCTTCACAGTTCCGGAACAAGATCCTATGGACAGATGAGACCAAGATCAACTTGTACCAGAGTGATGGGAAGAGAAGATTATGGAGGAGGAAAGGAATTGCTTATGATCCTAAGCATACCACCTCATCAGTGAAGCATGGTGGTGGTAGTGTCATGGCGTGGGCATGTATGGCTGCCAATGGAGCTGGTTGTCTTGTATTTATTGATGATGTGACTGCTAACAAAAGCAGCAGGATGAATTCTGAAGTGTTTCGGGCAATATTATCTGCTCACATTCAGCCAAATGCTGCAGAACTCATTGGACGGTGCTTCACAGTGCAGATGGACAATGACCCAAAGCATACTGCAAAAGCAACCAAAGAGTTTTTGAAGGGACATAAGTGGAATGTTATGCAATGGCCAAGTCAATCACCTGACCTGAATCCCATTGAGTATGCATTTCACTTGCAGAAGACACAACTGAAGGGAAAATGCCCCAAGAACAAGGAGGAACTGAAAACAGTTGCAGTAGGGATGAAACCCAGCGTCTGGTGATGTCTATGCGTTCCAGACTTCAGGCTGTGATTGACTACAAAGGATTTGCAACCAAGTATTAAGAAGGGAAAGTTTGATTTATGATTATTATTCTGTCCCATTACCTTTGGTTCCTTAACAAGTGGGAGACACATCTGCAAACTGCTGTAAGTCCTACACCGTTCACCTGAGTTG
Organism: Leptobrachium leishanense; assembly: GCA_009667805.1. Classification (NCBI taxonomy): domain Eukaryota; kingdom Metazoa; phylum Chordata; class Amphibia; order Anura; family Megophryidae; genus Leptobrachium; species Leptobrachium leishanense. Next base: position 199,186,359 of record CM019064.1, read on the forward strand.
GATGTACATACCCTCAAATTAAAGCTGTCAGTCTGCAGTTAAAGCACATTGTGTTTGTTTCATTCCAGCTCCATTGTGGTGGTGTATAGAGCCAAAGATGTTAGAATTGTGTTGATGTCCCAATATTTCTGGACCTGACTGTATATTCAATTTATTTATAAATGACCTTGAGATAGGCATTGAAAGTCATGTATCAGTGTTTGCAGATGACACAAAACTAGGAAAAGTAATACAATGTGAACAGGATGTTACTTCGCTGCAGAGGGATTTAGATAGATTGGGGGACTGGGCACTTAAATGGCAGATGAAATTTAATGTAGATAAATGCAGGGTTATGCACTTTGTAGTGAAGAACACACAAGCAACTTATACCCTAAATTGTACTGAGTTAGGGAAATCAAGCCAGGAGAAGGATTTGGGAATAATCATAGACTTCAAACAAAGTAACAAAGTCCAAAGTCAAATTATTATTATTATTATTATTCTTTATTTATAAAGCGCCAGCATATTCCGCAGCGCTGTAGTTGCCAGTTCCAGCAAGGTATTGGCATGCATTAAAAGGAGAATTCAATCTCGGGATGAAAACATGATTTTGCCTCCTTATAAATCAATGGTAAGACCGCACCTTGAATATGCCGTGCAATTTTGGGCACCTGTCTTAAAAAAGGATATTATAGCGCTAGAAAAAGTGCAGAGACGGGCAACTACATTAATAAAGGGAATGGAAGGTTTAAGTTATGAGGAAAGGCTAACAAGCTTAAACCTGTTTAGTTTAGAGAAACGGCGCCTTAAAGGGGATCTGATATCTTTATTTAAATATATATGGGGTCATTATAAACCACTGTCTGGAAACCTATTCATTAACAGGACTATACAAAGGACACGAGGTCACCCATGTGGAATAGGCTGAATTTCCTTTCATCCAAAGCATAGAAAGGGTTATTTTACAGTGAGAACAATAAAGCTGTGGAATTCTCTGCCTGTCGAGGTGGTTGGGTCAGAGTCTGTACAGACTTTTAAACGACTAGATGACTTCCTGCAAAAACATAATATTAAGGGTTGTAATATTTAATATGTGGGTAAAATCTTCTTGATCCAAGGAGAAATCCAACTGCCATACTGGAGTCAAGAAGGAATTTTTTTCCAGTATGTTGCATATTTGGCGAGCACTTCACACTGGGTTTTTTGCCTTCTTTTGGATCAACAGCAGTAGGTGATGTGTGAGAGGTTGAACTCGATGGATGCACGTCTGTTTTCAGCCTATATAACTAAGTATTCATTCTTTTTCACTTCTTCTAGGTGAGGAATAATATACGTCCATTGTTCCAAGGCACAGCAATGAGCCAAGCAGTATATGATGTGGCTACATGGTTCTGTACACAAGTTGTGATGAGTTACACAGTGGCACCTTTTCTACTTCTTGAATTGGGACAGTCTCTGCAGCTGTACAGGTAACAGTAACAAATTGATTCCACTAATTGCTGTTTTCTAAATAGGCCAAAACCGTTTATATTTTTATTTGCGAGTGACCCATTGCAAGAATATAGCAATCACATACTGATTTCTGCATTGTATACCCTTTATTAAACAAAGCCATTCATATTTTTTATATTATATCAATAATAAGTTAATATCTTCTTTGAGCTTTTATTTTTTTTGTTATGTGCATAACTAAATACCTCTTCTGTGCATCTCTAAGTTGGCCCTTTTTTAGTGGGAGTGACCATCTTTAATCCTCCTCGGTCATAAGCAACAGTTATTAGATAAAACATCATGCGCACGTTGAGTCTGAAACTGGCTTAGAGCACATTTTTAGATAACTGGCACATTCACGTGATTTGAGGCTTTTAGAACAAGGTTTCTATTTTGAACCCATGTTCTTCCATGGAATGCTTCTGACCAAACCAATTATAATAAAAATGAAAGTATCCTTTGATTTACTAACTGTGACTGTTAATTATTCCTTAACTATCACACTTTATAACTGATCGCATAAAAGTTCACTGAGGGAAAACTGTGCAGCATTATATGAAGTTTAAATTGTAAGTTCTCTGCTATTATTATACATGTGCAAAGGAAAACAATTGTTTCAATACGGATTGATTTGTTACCTTTTTTTAATTTGTTTCGGTATGTTCGTTATGTGACCGTCATTCATACTTCGGATCGATTCGTTATTTCGGGAGGTTAGTAATTCGGATTTCGTATTGATTTGTTTTTTTGTTTTGTTTTTTTTCATATTCAAATTTTTTTATTTGGTAAATATGTCAGCGTACAGTCGAAGAGAAAGGGCCTCGCAGGGCCACATAGTGTCAGCAACAATAGCTCATCGTGGGAAAAAGAAAAAACAAATCAACAAATAGGCAAACAAATAGTCCGCTGTAGACATCGAGTACAATGGGGAGGAAAGGGTAAACAAATAAGGGGTGGTGGCAAAGGCCAATACTGTGCCGACCTTGGTATCGTCCCGTTAGTCCAAGGGACCATGGGAGGCCAAGGGGGTGTAAGGCACAAGGCCCAGGCATTCTGGGGTCCAAACCCCAAGAAAAACCTGTGAACGCCACAAAGAAATAATAATAAAAATAAAAAAAATCTCAAAAGGCAGACCAGCCAATAAAAAGTCGAAAATGTCTTCACACGCAGGGTTTAAACTTGTCAGCAGAAAGACAGCGCATAAGAAAAATTAAAAACGATAAACAAATGGTGAGACAGCAAGAAACATCCAGCTTAATGGGGGAAGGGTAAAGAGAAAAAAAAATAATAATAAAATAAAATAGTCTCTGCAAAAAGACCAAAAATAAGCAAGCAAAAGTCATCAGTATCATCCTAAACGTGCGCCGAGGGACATCAGAAAGGCATAAAGGGCTAAAGCGGGGGAGATCATCAACAAATGAAGGTATCGCACGAGGAGGCCACAGGTGAGTTCTCAGCCAGCGTCCCGAAAAGTTAATATTTGTGCAACAGGCAGGGAGAAACATGGCAAACCAGGCCTGTCAGCAAACCCAAACTCAACACAAGAAAACAGGGCCAGAAAGCCGTAGATAGCATCTCCTCTTTGGAGGGACCGGACAGATAGCCCCCGGGGGTGTGCAGCCAGGACCGGGGCGCGTGTCTTGGTCCCGCAGTGTGGTCCCGCAGCCCCCCAGGATGGTGTTCCCCAGCACCCGGCCGCTTCTTCACAACACATTGAGGCGCCTCGACACCCGGATCAGACATCGCCACTGCACACAGGGGGATCAGCATCCGTTCTTCTCCCAGGCTTCCCGATTCTCTGCCTCTGACCACCACCGCGTCCTCCAAATCCACCACATCCTCGGTGAGTATGTCCACCCCAGTCTCGTCCTCCAGGGTAGGCTCCACTTCACCTTCTCGTTGCGGGAACACAGTCTCTGACCCGGAGACTTCCTCCACCGCGCAAGCTGAGTGTTCAGCCACCGGCGACGCTGCGTCCTCCACCGCTGTCTTCCGTTCGGTCCCCAGTACCTCCATGAGCGTACACCACATGCCACGGGTGATTGGGCTCTCATCGTCCCCGGGCAGCAGCGCCAGGCAGGCCTCCAGGTCCCCCAGCAGCACCCCCAAAGATCTGGTGGGGGGCAGGCAGATCATCCGCCGCCGGTCCACTTTCACCCCCGGTAACTCTGCTGCGGGTCCAACAGCAGCAGCCAGAGGACAGGGGCCCTCCATCCTCGCAGCTCGCCGCAATCTGGACCTCTGTAAAGGGGGCCTGGAGGAAGGCCCGAAGGTGCAGGCGCCGAAGCCTAGGCCCCAAGATGGCCGCCGGCAGAACGTGCTCCGCAGGCACTTAAGGCCCGAAACAGGGTGTCTCTAGTCCAGAGGGGGGGTCCAAGCGCCTCCGGACTGCACTACTCCGGTGGCCAGCCACCCCGATACCGTCAGAGAAAGAAGAAAGCCCAGATTAGTCGTCTAAAGGTCCTTAACATCAAAGATATGTGGAGCTCCTTCAATGCACGTCCATCTCCGCTGGTAGCCGGCCACGCCCCCTTGTTGTTTTGATTTGTTATTTAGTTCATGTTCTTTACTTCGGAATGGCGAAATGGATTAATTAATTACTGTTAGATTAGGATTAAAAAATTGAGGGTTAAATGATACACATTCCCCCTGTCTTTGGTGCTGAAATACGTTTCAGCACCAAGGACAGCAGCACCACGGGGCTCCGGAGCAAAAAAATCTCCTTGTCCTTGGTGCTGAAGTATGTTTCAGCACCAAGGACAGCAAACCCATGGGGCTTTGGAGCAAAAAATTCTTCTGTCTTTGGTGTTCAAATATGTTTCAGCACCGAGGACAGCACCGGCCGAATGCAGCAAGACTGAAGGAGAAAAAAATGCTGTGTTCGGCAAAGAAAAAAGTCTCGTCATTTTAAAATAATTGGGAATCCAAAAATTTCACAAAACAAAATACAAAAAATACTACAAAAATTCTAAAAAAATCTGTAAATAAAAAAGCATTTTGCTGCAAATGAAAAGAATAAATGGTTAAATAAATATTTAATAAAAACGGAATGTTTTTTACATTGAAACCTATGGGATTTGCCTGTTTAAACCTGTCTAACGATACCACCAAAAATCAAGGCATTTCACTGACATTTCGTTGCTGTTCGGCGTTCTCTAAATAGGCTAACCATTACTTCTCTAAGGGGAATTTAATTGCTGCCGAATGGCACTGTCTGTCGCTGTCCATGGCCTGTGGTGCTGAATACAACAGATTCAGCACCACGGCCAATGAACAGGGACCGGTGAGTTTAAGACTTGACATTTGCTTCTGTCCTGGCGGACAGAAGAAGCTTTGGACTCTGCCACAATTCACATATCTGAGATCTTTGTCAAAGTCTAAAAACTGGATAGCTGTTTTATTTTTATTTTTTTTGGTAATTTATCATGAATCATACCAGCTGAATGCCCTTTGTTTTGCTGTTTTGGAAAGCTCTCCCTTTCCAATCATTGATCCCTCTCCTTTTTTTTTTTTTCCATATTGTCTTTTGAATATTTCTAAATTCTATTTAAATACAGCAAACATTGCCATTGTTCCTCTACTTATGTTATTATTGTCTGTATTTGTAACACTCACATGTATGTTTTATAATAAAGATTTAAAAATGGACAGAAGGAGGATCCAAAAAAAAAAAAGACTTGAAACGGTATAACGAATCAATTCATAAAACTAAAGGGGTTATTCAGAGATGTCGGTGACATTTTGGTGCTTTCTCGTTCCCCGCACTTCGGGGAATGAAATTCCCCGACGCTGTGGTGAATTCAGTATTCACCTCAGGCTCCCCAAAGTGCACGGAAAAGCTGCCGCAAAACTGCCAATTTAAAAAAAAACGCCCCAAAAACAAAGAAATTATCGGATCCGATAATTTGGCATGTCCTGACGGCTTATCAGATCGGATCCAATCTGAGAAGCCGCCACAAACCCACCGAATGCGGCTGGAAAAAGACGACGATCTGCTGAACACAGCGCCGACCACCCGCCAGAAAAAGCTGACAAGCTGTCGAACAGGGTAAAATAAAAATAAATAAAACAATAGAAACTTCTGTTCACTAAAAAAAAAACTACTGGACGAAAATGTCTGAAATTAACATATAAGGTCCTATGAATAACAATAAAAAGGTCTGTAACCGAAAAAAGAAAAAACGCTATTTAAAAAAAAAGAAATCAGAAAAATATTTTTGTTGAAAAGTCACGAAAAATGCCTAACAAATATAAAGAGACTTTTTGCTGCAGATTAAAAGAATAAATGATTTAATAGATAATGGATAAAAACGGGAATATTTTTAACATTGAAACCTATGGGATTCGCCTGATTAAACCTGTCGAACGAAACCACCGAACATCAGGACATTTCACTGACATTTCTCTGCTGTTCGGTGTTCTCTGAATAGGTTAATGGGGATTTCAATGCCAAACAGGCAGCGTATTTTACTGGCAATTCACCAAAATTTGGCGAACTGCCTGCTTTCTGAATAGCCGAATGGCCACAAAATTGCACGTTACAGGGAAAATCACAGTTCTGTACAATTTCAGGGCCAGATCAGCTCTTTCTGAATAACCCCTATAATCAATTTGTTTTATACCGTTTCAGTTTGTTTAATTTTCGTTCCATTTCAGACTAAATTGATTCGTTATTTCGGAAGTGATTCCGAAATACGATTTGGTATAATTTCGTCTGACTTGCAATTCGGAACAAAACGCACATATCTAGCTATCATTGAGACAGCAATATTTTCTTAGCTATATCATATTAGGAACTATATATAATTTTTATGATTTATTCTTTTTTTTGCAGATCCCTTGGTTTCTGTTTTCACATTCTACCCTTACTAGTGATTTTATTGTTGCCCAAAAATAAAAAATCCAACAGCATAGGGGAGAGTGTCAACAATCCAACTTGTGACAGAAACTACAATCATTTGAAGAAACAGTCCTGAAAGAAATAAGGAGACCTCACCCGTTCTAAGGACAATAGTATGCTATTCCAGATTCCCCCTCAAGCTACAATCCATAAACAGTGAAAACTAAAGGGAGAGATGCATATAGGAAGACGAAAAAAACTTTAAAATGAATTTGATGTAAAGGAGAAGAGCTGTTGCTGGAGCTGCAGACATGGAATTTGACTTGGCGACTATTCCAGATTGCAATATTTGTACTAATGAAAGTTGTACATAATAATTGTTCTGTTAATAATTTTTTTATATTTATTTTAAATAATAATTTCAATATTACATATTTTTATACATTTATATCTTAAGAGTTTGTTTCATTTTTTTGTGTGAATGTCTTAGACAGGAGCACTTCATTCTACCATAGACCTATGGACAGATCGTTTCTAAGGCTCCTGTCAGACGAGCGCAGCGTTCACGTCCGTGATGGCGCACAAAAGTACATCAGTGATAGCATGACATAAAGGCCAATGGAGCCCCACACACGAAGTACATCCGCACTGAACTGCGGACACACAACGGCCGCGGCAAACGGACGCAAGTTAGGCAAGAACGTAAAACCCCTAGAACGGACTTGCAGAGTGTGCTGCATCCGCAACGTCTGCATAGCTTTGTGTGTGAGTGATGGAACGTGGTCAGACGGACTGCATTTATACGTCCAACATTTTTTGACGGACAAAATGGTTTTGCATTTTAATTTATTTTCCCTCCTACATCCGTCAAAAATAACGTCAGTGAAAAAACGGACTATGTGGCCACTACTGCGTCTTCCGTACTAACGTACGTCCGTACTGTACGGACGTACAGTCCGTAGAAATCACGCTCGTCTGACGCTAGCCTTAAACATTTAGGTTTAAATTGATTGTTTTTATGTCATTTTACGATTAGAATAACTAACCAGCAAATCATGTCATGTAATTGTCACAAAGTCCAGTTATTGGTAATTCTTACTCCTTATGCTGTATATGTAGGTGAGCCATGTAAGGTCACATCCCAAGGCCTCAAATCCCATTACATTCACACACCCACAGCAAAATATAAATGCTTTCAAGCCTGTGTTGGCAAGCTACTTTAATACACGTCTAAACTCCACATAATTACACTTCTGCATACAAACGACACGCCTGAATTTAAAATAATAATTAAAAGGACAGTTAAAGTACCTGCTACCTGTATCGCATCACAATCAAAAGCTACAGATCTTTGTTCCCAGGTCAAGAAAAACAAGCATTATCAATATAAAAGGGGACAAATGTATAAGAGAAATGGGCAATCTAAAAGCAAACATCACAACCAAAATGTATCTACCATCTCTTCTCCATGCAGATAACATTCGGCTTTTTAAATTTTTTCCCTTTATCCTTTCTTTTCAGCCCAGTAACAACTCCCCTTCCATTCTAATTCTGAGACTCAAACAATTTTCAGTTTAGTAATCTCGTTCTTCCACTTCTATGTTCCTTAATATAATATTTTATGTCCTTTGAACATGGCCAATATTAACAAAGGGGCTATTGGTGCTGCACCTCTAGGCCCATACCCTATAGTGTGCTCAGAAAAAAATGAAAGGGACTCTTTAGTACTAAATAGTCATGGGTGACTGACACTGCCCTCTCCTCTGTTATCTGCCAGGTGTCACAGAAGGCCGATTCAGCCTATCACACAAGAAAAGAAATTCTGTGAATCATGTTGCACTGATTAGGCTTCCTGGGTTAGTTTGGTAATATACAGCTCAGTACATTCCCCCAACCAGCCAATAGCTCTCAATAGGCGCTCATTGACAGCTGTTGTATTGGCAGGGCACTCAAGCACTCCACCTTTACAGCTAATAGCAGGGGCTGCAGAACTGGAGCAGTGTGAGAGAGCCTTGCGCTGGATTAAAAGTGACACTCAAGGGTTAAAATAAGAGTGAAGTTTAGAGGGTTAATATTCAGCCCCTCCATTTTTCAATTCCCCCTCCCTTCCCCATTGTTTTAACCCTAAAGCGATGTTTCCCAACCCTGATCCTCAAGTACGCCTAACAGACCAGATTTTAAGAATCTCCTTGGAGAAATGCAAGTTGAATACTGCGGTTTCTTTTTTTAACTACTCTTTACTCATAAATCAGAATTCCCTTATAAAACTGAATGCTCACACACAGTGCACATTACTATGAGGTTTATTGCTGTGGAGCTCTGTGATATGCTCATACACACATTACTGAGTTTTATTGCTGTGGATTCTGTGATATGCTCATACACACCGCACAATACTGTATCACAGAGCTGCAAAGCAACAAAACTCACAATAATGTGTGCTGTGCATGAGCATTCCCAGTGTGCAGAGGCTGCCTCAGAGTGACAGCAGTCCTAATCAATCTAAGACAGCCTTTACATGCTGAGATCAGTGAGCTCTCACCATGTACAGTCTGCCTTAGAGTGTCTGGCCTTCCACCCATGGCGTGGCACAGTGGTTGAGGTGGTGACAGTGCCTGGCAGTGACACAGTAACTGGGTGGTGCAGTAGGAGTGATGTAGAAGAGGCATTCATTTTGTGATGTAGTAAAGGCAGTGACTGGGTAATGTAGTCTACACACACATACCTGGCTGCCTGGTTGTCCCGCTCCGAGAGAGAGTCCATGCGGAGTGAGATGAGGGGGTCCCCCGCGGCCACACGGCTCTCCTTGTTCTGCTACTTCCTCCTGAATCCCATGTGACTGACTGACGTCGGCGCCAACCACACGAAGCGTGGCATCAGCGTGAAGGAGGAGCTTAGCGGGAGCCGGGAAGACTGCTGACTGGCGGAGACAATAGGACCATCTCGTGCACGCGCAGTCTGCTATGTGTGTACAAGCACTCGAGCAAGCTGCACAAGCGGCTGCCATTCATGCAGCCTGTTTGAGTTCTTGTACACACACAGCAGGCTGTACGAGATGTTCCGATCGGCTCCAGCCTCCGCCAGTTAACCAACCCCCCGCCAGATGAGGAGTATTGTAGGTGCTGGATGCATAGTGGCAGCTTTTTTTGCCACCCCCTGGTAAGTGTTGGCCTTGCCTACCCAGGACATACTTGGAAACAAGAGACATCTCAATGTATCCTTCCTAGTAAAATACTTTGTAAAAAAAAATATATATATTATTACTTTTTTTTTAGCACTGGGTGTCACCCTAGGGGCCGCGCCCTCGTACCCCCCTTATGACGCCAGTGGATAGGGGTACCTGACGACTGCTATACTCCTTCTAGTCATTAACTACACATTCCCCTTTTGTTTCACAAACCTTAGCTCCTTAGATTGTTATCTCACGGGATGCCTGGTTGAGCACCTGTATAAGTGCTGTATTAACAGGACAAAGATCATACAGGCAGGGCCATCTGTTCCTTATGTTTTATTATTATGTCTCATGTTCTTGCTTCCCCATTGTAAAGCGCTGCAGAATCTGTTGGTGCTGTAAAATACTGTTACTGTTACCAGGGTTGGGAAACACTGCCCTATAGTGTCTTTTTAACTATTTCAGCTCCAGCTGCCTCCAACACAGAGAGAAGTCTGCCTAAGGTACAATCCATGGGGTGTCATAGGAATTTATCAATGGAAACAGCGGTTTGTGGTCAGTCTCCAGACTAAACCCTTCCAAGCCCACCAGATATTGTTGAACGTGCTCACAGGCCCAAACCCCAGCCAGGGTCGGCGCTAGCGTAAGGCGGCACAGGCGGCCACCTTACTATCTGGCTTCCTGCCAGTTTGAGGAGGAGGAATTCCCCGGCCCGAGCGCTGCCATCTTGGTCGGCCGGGGAGACCTGGCCAGCGCTAACGGCCTAAACACCTGACCAGCGCCGCACGCGATCTCGCGAGAACGTGGCTGCGCTGGTCATGTGGTTCCTGCCCGGCGAGCGGCAAAGCTGCATCATGCCAGCCGCCGCTCACCACCTTGGAAGAGGAACACTGGCGGAGCCTGGGGGGGCCTGGCAGCAGGTGAGAGCTGGGGGCAAATATACCCATATGAGCTGGGGGAAATATACCCATATGAGCTGGGGCAATATATACCCATGTGATCTGGGGGCAAATATATCCACGTGAGCTGGGGGCAAATATATCCACATGTGATCTGGGGGCAAATATATCCACATGTGAGCTGGGGCAAATATACCCATATGAGCTGGGGGCAAATATATACATGAGCTCGGGCAGATATATTCATGTGAGCTGGGGGAGATATATCCATGTGAGCTGGGGGTGCAAATATATCCATGTGAGCTGGGGGGCAAATATATCCATGTGATCTGGGGCAATATATCCATGTGAGCTGGGGAGGCAAATAAAACCAATTGAGCTGGGGCAGATATATCCATTTGTGAGCTGGGGTAGATATATCCATATGAGTTGGCGGCAAATATATCCATATGAGCTGGCGGCAAATATATCCATGTGAGCTGGGGACAGCTATATCCATGTGAGTTGGGGCAAATATATCCCCATATGAGCTGGGGCAAATATACCCATGTGAGCTGGGGGCAGATATATCCATGTGAGCTGGGGGCAGATATATCCATGTGAGCTGGGGGCAGATATATCCATGTGACCTGGGGGCAGATACATCCATGTGTGAGCTGGGGGGGCAATATATCCATGTGAGCTCGGGACAATATATCCATGTATGAGCTGGGGCAATATATCCATGTATGAGCTGGAGGCAATATATCCATGTGTGAACTGGGGGGCAATATATCCATGTGAGCTGGGGGGCAATATATATATCCATGTGAGCTGGGGGCAAATATATCCGCCTGTCACTGTGAACCCAACACCAGCTCTTGGCCAAAACTGGTAAAATGCCCCCCCCCCCCGAATATATGTATATATGTATCTGGACATGTTCGGCTCTGAGGTCTCTGTATATATGTTTCTGGGTGTGATCTGATCTGAAGTCTCTGTATATATGTATCTGGGCATGTTCTGGTCTGTATATATGTATCTACGTGGGCATGATATCGGTGAGTACCTGAAAAAAAGTATTGTATTGGTACTTGTACTCGGTCTTAAAGTGGTATCGGTGCAACCGTAGTGTGTGTATATATGAATATATATAGAGATTATCATGGCACCTCTATCCTGATTGGCTTGATATGGCACGGGTGGGGGGGGCACCAAAATGCACCTTCGCCTGACTAGACAAAAATGCTTGCACCGGCCCTGACCCCAGCCAGACACTCCTTTTCTATCCGAGCGTATTTTGTCTCTGCCGCAGTTAGTGTGCGAGAGCAGTAGGCAACAGGCTGTAGCTTGCCCTCATTCAGTTGCAGAAGGGCTGCTACTTGCCCAGAACTGCTAGCATCCGCGCTATCCACAGTCTTTTTAGAAGGGACATAGAACCCCAGCACAGGGGTGTGACGGAAACCCCTCTCTTCCGCCTGTCCTGCTCTCCAGACACCCCCTTACCAAGATCAGCCCCAGGGTGATTGTAGGTAGCGTAGCTGAATGAAACACCAGACAAGCTGAATGTACAACCTTTATGGAAGGTTTCACAGGGTTATTTATACAAAATACAGCAATACACATTCAAACTTCCCGCCCACCCGAGCAGTTCTGATTAGTTGGTTCCAAGACCACTGCAGGCTTCCTTCAGGTCCTCTTCAGACTTCACTTAGGTCTACCAGAGATCATTTACATACCAAAACACCAACATGGACTTACTAAAACTCTACATTAGGTCAGTTAGATATTTACAGTAAACATTCCGTGGCATTCCGTTATCACACATCATTTACATAATCTATTGTTCCAATAGATCAGACTGCCTTTTCAGTCAAACACTGCCCCAGACTCATGACTCCTCAAACAGATAACAGTTAGAGAAAAGCCCTCTTGCATAATCATACATTACTCAAATCTATTTACATTCTACACAAAAGAAAGTTCTGCACCTTCAAAACATATTTCTAAGTTCACATTTACATTTAAACTAAAACCAAGCAATTTACAATACATTTAAAATCACACCATGCAATATAAATGAACATAAAGTCTTTCCCAAAGCAAATGTCTGTGTCTTTTGGGGTTTTTGCCAGGAAAATAAAAGTCTTGAGGTTTGAAGCAGGGAGCGCTACGTCAGTTCCATGACAAGGGGCAGACCCTAACATGGACTTGACCACTGCAAAGGCCTACTCCTGTGCAGGTCCCCAGGTCCAAGCACCGCATTTCTTCAACAATTCAGTAATAGGAGGGAACATTGATGTCAGTTCCGGTAGACACTCGCTCACATAATTCACAAGGCCCAGTATTTGTCTCTGTTCATTTACATCTGAAGGGCTTTTCAATTGCTCAATAGCAAGAACTTTGCTAGCATCTGGTTTAATACCATCTCTGCTAATAATATGGCCAAAGTAGCACAGTTCTGTTTTCCCAGTGGCATTTATCCTTGTTCAGCTTCAATCCCAACTCTTTTATGGTCTGCAGTACACACTGTAGCCGCTGATCGTGCTTTTCTAGAGTGAACCTGTACACAAGGATGTCGTCCATAACTACTACCGTGCTCTCATGGTCCCTCAGGAGGGAACTCGTCTCCCATTGGACCGACCTATCGGCGTACTAAAGGTGGTCAGTTTACGGCTCTCTGGGTCATCTGCCGGAAACCGCTGGAAGCATCAAGCCCGAAACAGAATTTAGCCCCTGACAACCTCAGAGCTATGTCTTTCAATGTCAGCAGTACAAATCTCTCCCTCTTTACAGCCTCATTCAAGCGTTTTAAATTCACACAAATACAAATTTTCCCATTCTTCTTAGCAACTGACAAATTGAAACACACCAGTCTGTTGCTTCAGTGACTTCCTCAATAACACCCATACTCTTCATTCTCAGACGGTCTGCCTCAACTCAGGGCATAAGTGGAAATGGAATACTACAAGGCATAGCTATACTGTACAGGATAGCATCAGCCTTTAACCCTATTCAGACTGGCTCACAATTCAGCAACCCAAGGTCTTCAAACATGTCCTCTGTGTTCTCATGCACTCACGCAACAAAGCCCACGCTACAGGCTGCATTCCAGGTCAAAAGGTTGTTAACACAGTGTCCTCTGATCACATACAGCAGTTCCCTCATCCTATAACCTCCGATCCAGGACCAGCACCTTACTTGCAATACCACAATACAAAAAGAAAGTGGCTTGATCCTCATTTTCCTACAGAGCACCACAATTATGGAATAGCCTCCCAGACGCCATCATATCTTCCCCCAGTCTTAAGTCACTCAAGAGCTCCCTATTAACATATCTCGATACAGAATGCACCTGTAAACATGTAACATAAATGACTATTTCCTACATATTTATTTTCTGTTAATCTGTATATTTGTGTTTCGTTTTTTAATATCTTGCATTTATTACTTTATATTTCTGTAACGACTGTAAAATTTCAATGTTCTTGAACCCAGGACGTACTTGAAAACGAGAGAAATCTTAATGTATCCTTCCTGGTAAAATACTTTATAAATAAATAATACACCACAAAGTAATTTTTTACCCATGTACTCACTGCTAGCAAGAAATCTCCCGGCATAATCAATGCAACCTCCAGGGCTGTGAACTTATATCGTAACTTTCTGAAGCCATGGTCGTCGTGGCAGTTTCAGGAATGTTGCATAAGATACGGTAATGATCGCTCCTGTATCGATTTTAGAAGCAAGCCTTGCCCCATCAATGTGAGTGTAACTCGCCAATCTTCTTCAGAGCCAGACTGTTTAATCATAAACCCTGCAAACATGGGAGTCTGCAGGATGGGGCAAGGGGGGCACTTGACCCCCCTGGATCGACAGGCTTAAATTAGGATAATTTATTCACTGCAGTTCCTCGGCTCTCCACTAGGTTGCATGAGCGTCACATCCCCACTCCACCTCCAATCCACCACCTGCTCCAATTCACTTTGCAGGCTGGGAGAGGCAGGGCTGAGATGCTGGTGCAGCTGCTCCTATGAGCCACAGGCTGGAATGCTAGACACAAGAAAAAAGGTGATTATTTTCATATAAATACATTTTTATTAAGCATGATGCCACTGTCTTTATTAATGAGAGGCCCCTGATCTGAGGTCTAGTTTGTCTGGGGAAGAGGGACACAACATGATTAGTAGTAATCTGGTGGGGGCCTGTGTTAAGCTCACAGAGCTTGCATGAGATACAGGCCAGGGCAATATTGGCAGTATACAGGCGCTCTAGGCAGGGTCTTGCCTGGGCAGTGGGGATGAGGACCCTGCTCCAGATCTTACAATCTATGAGGAAAGGGGACCCTGCTCCAGAGCTTACAATCTAAGAGGAAAGGGGACCCTGCTCCAGAGCTTACAATCTAAGAGGAGAGGGGACCCTGCTCAAGAGTTTACAATCTAAGAGGAGAGAGGACCCTGCTTCAGAGTTTACAATCTAAGAGGAAAGGGGACCCTGGTCCAGAGCTTACAATCTAAGAGGAAAGGGGACCCTGCCCCAGAGCTTACAATCTAAGAGGAGAGGGGACCCTGCTCCAGAGTTTACAATCTAAGAGGAGAGGGGACCCTGCTCCAAAGCTTACAAACTAAGAGGAGAGAGGACCCTGCTCCAGATCTTACAATCAAAGAGGAGAGGGGGGACCCTGCTCTGGCCCCTACACACTTCTTCGGGCTGGCTCACACACTCACTGGCAGCACTCCCCCTCCTGCTGTCTCATGGGGGCTGGTGTGTGTGTGTGTGTATATGTATTATTATTATTCTTTATTTATAAAGCGCCAGCATATTCCACAGCGCTGTACAATAGGCACAGTATAGACAGGGTTACAATACAATACATTGAACAACATTTGATAAACAGTACAGGAGGAGATGAGAGCCCTATTCCTGTAGGAACTCACAATCTAGGAGGGTTGGGGTTGGAAACAGGAGGAGAGGACTGCAAGGTGAGAGTGATTGATGGTTGCGTCAGTGAGTTGGGTGGTAGGCTTCCCTAAATAGGAACGTTTTAAGGGAGCGTTTGAAGGAAGAGAAGTTAGGGGAAAGTCTGACAGTACGAGGGAGAGCGTTCCAGAGAGTGAGGGCTGCGCGTGAGAAATCCTGCAGTCTATCATGGGAAGAGGTGATGCGGGGAGAAGCTAGGCGCAGGTCACTGTTTGACCTTAGGGAGCGGGCTGGGGTGTATTTGGTGATTAGTGAGGACAGGTAGTGGGGAGCTGAGTTAGTGAGGGTTTTGTAGGTAAGGATAAGTATATGTATGTTTGGAGTGGGGGCCTGGTGTGTGTGCCAGTATCTGGGGGGGGGGGTCATGGTTTGTGTATACAGAGCTGGCTCTGTGTATACAGAGATGGTCTTATAAAAACCCTTACTTTAGTGCCTTGATCCTAGTGTGATGCATTGAATAGTGTTAACAGACTAGAAAATGCAACACTCCGATCAGACACTTACACCTTTATTCTTCTATTAGACTTGCATCATGTTTCGCAGCCTCTGTATTGCTAAGCTTTATTTTATGACTGTCCCCTTCATGACATTGTCAAAAGGGCAGAATAAGGATGCCATTAAAATTCCACCCCTGGAAAAATTTATGCAGACGCCCATGCCTGCAAAGGACACCTCTTGAGTTTCCTGCTCACTGTCAAAATACATTTCTTTAACAGACTCTGATTTGCAAACCACCTCAAAATGGCTGACTCTGCTGCACATCCTGCACGTCTTGTCTTTAGCAGGGCATAACATCTTCATTCCATGAGTGCGGTTACAGCGCGTGCCACGAGCGCGTGCAACGAGTAGCATCCAACCAGGGCCGGCACTAACATAAGGCGACACAGCCTTACTGTGCTGGCCTGGTGCCAAACTGGGGGGCGCCACAAGATCCCCGGTCACTGCTGGCCGGGGATTTCCTTTCAGTGCCGCCCATTATGATAATTATCCTCCTCCCCATTGCACAGCATTGGTGGCTTGGCTACTCCCTCTCCAGCCAGACGCTCTGTGTGTGCAGGCTGTGTCTGCCCCCTCCAGGCAGGATCCGGGTCCGCCCCCTCCAGGCAGGGTCTCCCTGGAGCTTCTCCATCTCCACTGCACTCAAAGCGGCAGATTCTGTGCAGCTTCCTGTTTCCCCACATGGCTCCTCCTCTTCAAGCAGTATCCTGTCCCCGCGCAGGTCACTGTACCATTCACACTGCACAGAGAGAGCCTGCTGAGGAGGAGACAGGGCACAGACTGCAGCTACAGAGGAGGGGCGCAGGACATGTAAGTATGCTTCCTTTTACATCTGCCCCAGCATCCACCTGTCACTGTTCGTGTGTGGGGGTGATGCTGCTCCCCCCTGTAAAGCTGTCATTCCCCCCTCCTGTCTCTACTCTCATGCCTCACATTCTTTCCTTTAACCCTTTCTCTCCCTCTTCCCAGTCTCAGTTTTTTCCCCTTTTTGTTTTAGTTAAAATGCTGCTTCCCTCCCCTCCTGCCTCCCTCACTGTATCTCACGGCAGAGTCAGGCTTGGGGGGGGCAGTGTCAATTTCTGGTCCCACTCAATGTCTCCCATATTGGCCATGTCTCCTACTCACAGCCAGTCCACACATTGCTCCTATTGCTCCCAGCCAGTCCAGACATCGCTCCCAACGCTCCCAGCCAGTCCAGACATCGCTCCCATCACTCACAGCCAGTCCAGACATCGCTCCCATTACTCACAGCCAGTCCAGACATCTCTCCCAATTCAGCTATTAAAAAGCAGGCAGTTTGAGTGGGCAGACATTATTGACAGGACCTCCCGGGTCACAATCTGCACCGGGGTTCGCGAGAACTGTTACAAGGTCATGGCGAGGTGCTATATCCACCCGCGGCGCCTCACAAAGATGTTCCCGGGGATGCCACCGACTTGCTTCAGGGGATGTGGCGAAGAGGGGACGTATATGCATGCATGGTGGGACTGTGGCATGGTCAGGACTATTTGGACGGAGGTGTTTGGTGATTTGAGCAGGGCACTAGGGATACACTTATGTCCGGACCCCTGGACAGCACTCCTTAACCGTCCGCACCCCGAGGCACGCCTTACACGTGGCGAGCATTCTCTGGTCTCTTGGGTGTGTGCTGTGGTACGCATCTGTTTGGCTAAGACCTGGAAGGGCCCCCCGCGCCAGCTGATAGAGGCCAAAGTTTGGCACTTGGTTACGATGGAACGCCTGACGGCATTGGTTCTCGACAGAATGGCCCACTTTGAGACAGTTTGGTCGCCATAGCTGGCGGCGTTTGCCTCCCCGGCCTCTGCTCGCATTGCTTTCTCAGGTTAGACGAAGGTCCGGCGAGGTTGGGCCCGCGGTTTTACCCCCTCTCCCCTTCCCTGTTTTTCTTTTCTCCTTCCTTTTCTTCTTCTTTTCCCTTTAGTACCTCTTAGTGGCATCTATGTGAGGTTTTTCCTTCTTTACTGACAGTATGTCAAGCAACGGATGTTTCTCTTTATTTATTTTTTTATGCTTCTCTCACGGTCTTTATCTTTCAACATTAGATGTAGTCTCGTCTGCACATTGCTCTTTAAACTATAGAATAATTGAGGGAGTAGTTTGAAATGTTCGCTGTTATACATATTTTTGATGACGGGTCTCGCGTATGCACCGTATCTGATACGAGACTCTACTGTATTTCCTCTTTTCTGTATTGTTTATTCTCCCTTAATAAAAATCTATTGAATTTAAAAAAAAAGCAGGCAGTTTGCCAAATATTGGCGAATTGCCAGCGAAATGCAATGCAGTTTGCCTCAAATCACAGCAATTCGACAATCTTCCGCGACAGTGAAATTCTCCCCTAGAGAAGTAATGGTTATCTATTCAGAGACACTGAACAGCACCGAAATGTCAGTGAAATGCCCTGATTTTCGGTGCTTCAGTTCGACAGGTTTAAACAAATGAATCCCATAGGATTCAATGGGAGAAAAAAATGTTGTTTCTATTATTTTTTTATTCCTTTCATTTGCAGAATAAAATCTTTACGCAAAAATTTTGATTCCCAGTTTTGGTTTTTTTAATGGCTTTTATTCTTCTGTAACAGACCTTTTTTTGTTATTTTTTTATAGGACCTTTTTTATTATTTCCATGCATTTTTTGTTTTAAATGCCTTTTTTTAATATTGACGTTTTCTGTTTTTTTCTTTACACTTAGTTTGGCGGCTGATTGGCTTTTTGTAGCAGCTGCGTTCGGCAGATCGTCGGCGGCGGGTTGATTGGCGGATGCCATAGGCACACTTCAGGGACCCTCCGGTGAATGTTTAATTTTCTGCAGGGTCGGCGAATTGAACTCGCAGAAGTGCGCCAAACGAGAGCACCAAATTTCAGTGCTCTCTGACTAACCCCTTTAAGTGCTTTGTTGCGACACCCAGTGCCCGTCGTAGCGTTACGATGGATCGACTGGGAAAAGCACACAATGTAACGTGTGTACCAGTAATGCACATTACTGCGGACGTACTGTATTCCTCCCAGTCAAGCCAATACGACAGACAGCAGATGGGTTAAAAAGCGCGATCTTCCATAAGAGGCTTGTGCCTTGTAGAGCTGTGTGTACGAACATACACACAGCGAGGCAGCCAAATGGGCATCTGTGCGGAAAGAAATCCATTCTCATGGATGTTCTTTGTGTGCTTGTGTGGCTCCAGCCTACTGCACTAATCATACATAGCGCACACTGATGACACCACTTCACATGCAGCACACATTGACACCACTTCACTGGCAGTGGCAGCACACACTGACACTCACTTCACTGGCTGCTCACACTGACACTTTGCTGGCTGCTCACACTGACACTCACTTCACTGGCTGCTCACACTGACACTCACTTCGCTGGCTGCTCACGCATTCACTTCACTGGCAGCTCACTCACTCACTTCACTGGCAGGTCACACACTCAATTCACTGGCAGCTCACACTCACTTCACTGGCAGCTCACACTCTCACTTCACTGGCAGACCTCTCACACACGTTTCTATGCTGCCCCACACTTAGTGCCATCACACACACACACACACACACCTCTAATGTAATACACATGTAGTCTGTGTACATTTACATGCATATGTCAGTTCATTGGGGGGGGCAAAATGCATGTTTGCCTGTGTACCCAAAAATGCTTGCACCGGCCCTGCATCCAACCGCTTCTGACCCTGTCTGCCATTCACACCTCCTCTCTCCACCATGATTTCAGATCTCATATCTGCACTTTGCTTCTCCACTAGTTCACATTGGCGTGCTATCTGTATAGCCTCATCTAGAGTCAACGCAGACTCCATCTGCAGCTTCAGTGAGACTTCTGTGTCTGCAATACCTATGACAATTCTGTCTCTGATCTGCTTCTCTTTTCAGGCACCAAACTCACAGAACTCTGCCAATTCATACAGGCTGCGCACAAATGGTTCCACTGATTCACCCACACGCTGGGTATGCTTGTGCAAACAGGCTCTCTCATGAATCACATTCCTCCTGGGCACAAAATGCGCACTGAGATAGTTATTCATGACTACCTCAAAGTCAAATTATTCCCCCTCACAGAATGTAAATGTATTGTACACAGGCTCCACATCTTTCTTAATACATTATAAAAGAGAATTAACCTGTAGGTCACCGCTCTCCTTATCCAGCTTAGAAACAATCCTGAAATGCGCAAACCTCTGCCGCCAGGCAGGCCATGTTGCAGGTAGGGATGAGCCGAACACCCTCGTGTTCAAAATTTCAAAAGTTCAACAATTTCAAAAGTTCGAGTTCGAGCTCGAACATGAACCGAACTCAATGCAAGTCAATGGGACTCGAAAGTTCAAATTTTAGAGTGCCCTCCAAGAGGGCATATATGCAAGATATTTGCCATAAAAGGTGTATGGGGGTCTGGGTAGTGCCCTGGGGGACAGGAAACAAGGAAAAAAAGATTTTAAAAAAACGTTTTTAAAAGGAACAGTGAGTTTTCCATGAAATAAGGGTTAAAAATAAAAATGAAAAATTCCTTCAAATATCGAGCCTAGGAGGTCCCCATAACCTGCCCATGAAGTGGCGGATTTGTAGAATGTATAGAAACATTTAAAAACAAAAAAATGACATTTCAAATGACGGTAAACGGTTTTCCTTTAATCTATTCATAAACAACTGCTTGGGGCGACAGTCTGTATGAAAAGAGACGTTTTAGGACACGCAGAACAAGTTTAGTGATTTTTTGGCTAAATTATGGTGAAACTTATGCAGGCTTTGGATGAAAGTAACAATAGGTGCTTTGAAATTGGGCCTTTAGTGTCGGCAACAGTGCCGTCACACCGTAACCCCTCTGTGGTATTGTGGAAGAGTGCAGGATTGGACCCTGCGTTCCAATATTAAAATGATATGAATCTGGTAATATAGGCGTCAGTGGCAGTGCACCCAAATAATGTGCCTTTGGTGGCAGCAAGTGCCTTCACACCGTAACCCTTTTGTGGTATTGTGGAAGAGTGCAGGGTTGGACCCTGCGGCCAAATATTAAAATGATATGAATCTGGTACAGGCGTCAGTGCACCCAAATATTTTGCCTTTGTGGCAGCAAGTGCCCTGATAGCTGACTGTCAGTGACTGAGAAGACACGGACTACAATTCACCGAAATTTTATGGAAGTATGTGACACCCCCTGATAGCTGACTGTCAGTGACTGAGAAGACACACTTTCCACCACCAATTCCCAGATATCTGCAACAAGTGAGCCCCCCCCAAATTGCTGCTGTCACTGACTGAGAAGACACACTTTCCACCACCAATTCCCAGATATCTGCAACAAGTGAGCCCCCAAATTGCTGCTGTCACTGACTGAGAAGACACACTTCCACCACCAATTCCCAGATATCTGCAACAAGTGAGCCCCCCCAAATTGCTCCTGTCACTGACTGAGAAGACACACTTTCCACAATCCCCTGATATCTGCAACAAGTGAGACCCCCCAATAGCTATCACTGGCAGTGAGAAGACACACTGACAGAACAATCTCCTCTCACTCCTGCAGAAAAACACGTGCTGGCTGGGCTGGGTTGAAGCCTTATATAGTGTTCAGCGGGACTTAGCTCTGTGAGCCCATGATTGGGCAAAATTTGCCCAATCAGGACTCTGAGCCCTGATTGGCATAGTCTTGCACCTAAACTGTGGTCAGGTGCAGGCTGTAGCCAATTACAAGCTTCAGGCTAGTGGAAAAAGTGCATTGTGGTCCATTGTGGGCGAACATGTTGCAAACACGCGGAAATGTTCGTAGTTCGCGAACATCCGACCTGGCGATGTTCGAATCGAACTTCCTAACAGCTCATCCCTAGCTGCAGGCTGGGAGAAATCAAAAGGCTCCAGTGGGGTGAACTTAGACATCTTCACAGATCAAAATGGATGCGCAGGTAAGAACGTCTGACACCACGTCATGAGATCCAAATAACACAGCGGGTTGGGTTCAACAAGTATTTAATACAGCGCTTAACACGAGGGGAAACACCATTTGCATCCTCCTTCTGTACTGTCTTCCCTGTACTGCCCCTAGAGCCAACCCTTCCTCTGATTTCGCTCTCTAGCTCTGAGCACAAAACCTATCATGAGAACTTTGCTGAAGAACATCGACAGAAACTATGGTGGAATTTATTCTGGTGGATCCCGAGAGGGGGCACAGGGGACATTTGCCCCCGAGCTGCAGTCCCATTGTAGTTGATACCTTTGAAATGCTGTATCTCCGGTTCCTCAAAGTCTTAGAAGATTCAGGTGACATTGGAAAGGCCAGATTCTGACCTTTCCAATGATACCAAACATGACTATGTGCAAAGTACAGTGTAAAAGTAAAAGAGAAAACTGTTTTCCTCAATTTTGTTTAAAATTGTGTATTGCAAACTTCTATGTATCAAATGGAGTTGACTTAACAAGGCTAATTCCTTGATACACTCTGTATCTGTATCTGGTGTATATATGGATGTGTATATACAGTAGTTATGTGTGTGTGTATGTGTCTTTTGAGTGTATGTCAATGAGTGTGTGCCTGTATACAGTTGTGTATGAGTGTGTACCTAGGTTCATATCTCCCACATGTCCCGGTTCTTAGGGACAGTCTTATTTTGGGCCCAAATCCCCCATTTCCCTCTTTTTTTCTAATGTTCCTCCTGCTGTAACTCCCTAAGATATTCAGGGTGTGCAGGTGTATAACAGATCTGCACAGCAATAAAACGCCGAGCAAGGAATAAGTAAACTATATAATAAATGTAAATAATATAATTTGCTTTGATTTTAGTTAATATTTTTATTAACATAAATGGCCCAATATTATGTGATCCCGCCTAAAAGTTTACAAATAGCCTAGTTTCTGAGGCGGGGTTTAGCAGCTTCCCTAAAAAGAGTATGTGTATTAGTGCATAGCTATGTATGTGTTTGTATCTCTGAGTTATATGGCTGTGTATGGGCATCAGTCGGTGTCTGTACCTCCTTCATGTTATTGCTAGGGATGGGCTGGCGGTTCAATCCAAACATGAGTTCGATTCGAACATTGCCCGTTCGGCGAACATCGAACATTTCCACGTGTTCGCCCACAATGCACCACAATTATTATTATTATTTATTAAGCGCCAACACATTCCGCAGCGCTGTACAAGGTGTAATGGGTAAAGACAGGACAATTCTACAATACATACAGGAGACAGGTCAGTATTCCTGCCAGCAGATACATGAGGATATGAGCACCACAATGCACTTTTCCACTGGCCTGAAGCTTGCAATTGGCTACAGCCTTGCGCCTGACCACAGGTCAGGTGCAAGACAGGTGCAAGACTATGCCAATCAGGGCTCAGAGTCCTGATTGGGCAAATTTTGCCCAATCATGGGCTCACAGAGCTAAGTCCCACAGAACACTATATAAGGCTTCCCCCCAGGCCCAGCACGTGTTTTTTTTGCAGGAGTGAGAGGAGATTGTTCTTTCAGTGTGTCTCACAGATGTCTAGCAGTTTCTGTGAATTGTAATCTGTGTTTTCTCACTGCCAGCTATTGAGGTCTCACTTTCTTCTAGCAGATATCTGGGAATTGTGTAATCTGTGTGTTGGCACTGACAGGCTATCAGGCTGTATCACTGATTTATAGCATTGTTCTGGAAAATCTGTATATCTTTAATCTAATTCTAGAAACCATACAATAACACAGTTTAATCAGAGTTCATCTGTTTATCTATTCAGAGTAGAATCTGGGTGTTGCCAGCTATCAGCCAGGGTGTATCACTGACGTATACCATTGTTCTGGAAAATCTGTATATCTTTAATCTAATTCTAGATACCATACAATACCACAGTTTAATCAGAGTTCATCTGTTTATCTATTCAGAGTAGAATCTCGGAGTTGCCAGCTATCAGCCAGGGTGTATCACTGACGTATAGCATTGTTCTGGAAAATCTGTATATCTTTAATCTATATATCACTCACCATGTCAGAAAGACCAAAAAGGACAGGCAGACGCTCCCAGACACAGATAAGAGGGCAAGCAGCCTCTGTGTCGGAAAGCTGTGCCCCTGGTCGTCCTGGACGTGGTGCATCCTCTGCAGGGGCGCGCTTGTCTTTGTTTCTAACTGGTGCTGGCCGTCTTAAACAGCAGCAACATACAGAGGATTTGCAGGATTGGCTAACCAGGCCATCCTCATCCTCCGAGTCCTCTGCCAGCCAGGCTTGTAGTGGTTTACAGTCCACTTCAGCTACCAAAACATCTAATTCAGCCTCACTATCATACACGGAGGAGTCAGCTGAATTGTTTGACTACAGTGACATGCTGCTTGAGGATGCGCAGCAACTCCAGTGCTCTGATTCAAACTCTGAGGTTGAGGAAGGGAGTATAATCAGCCTAGAGGGAGGGGGTGCCAGTGGCACACAAAGAACTGGCACTCATGTTCCCCCAGTAGCTGCAGCATATTGTGAGGTTGGCTCCAGTGACGAAGAGATAGGGGGTGATGAAAATGATGATGAGGTCACTGACTCCACCTGGGTGCCTGATCGAACAGAGGAGTCAAGTGAGGAGGAGGAGGCCCAACAAAAGTGAGGCACAATGTCCTCTATGAGCAACCGTAGCCAGTCCAAGGCATCAGATGACAGAGCTGCTCAGGTGCAGAGGGCTGTTGTCTCGCAGCACACGTCCAGGATCTCTGCTGTCTGGGAGTTCTTCACGACATTTGCAGCAGACTGCAGCGTTGCTATTTGTAAGCTATGTCAGAAGAGGATCAAGCGTGGGAAAGACATCAGACACTTGGGTACCACGTGCTTGAGGCGACATATGACCACCTGCCATGCATCCCATTGGCACAACACTTTGCAAATTCAAAGAGAATTCCACTTTCCCACAAACCGCCTGATCTGTGACATGCCCACCAGTTGGAACTCGACATTGGCAATGCTGCAGCGCCTGCACAAGCAGCAGAGGGCCATCAATGAGTACCTGTGGGAGTATGACACAAGGACAGGTTCAGGTCAACTTGTTTCCCCCGCCCCCACAGTGGCTGATGATCAAGGATGCATGCACTGTACTGTCACCATTTGAGGAGGCAACGAGGATGGTGATCAGGGACAGTGCATGCATCAGTGACACAATTCCTTTAGTGTTCCCCCTGGAGCGCACTCTGCGGGGAATTATAGATTCAGAAGACCCAAACCACTCCATATCACCCTCAAGGTGACGCCCAACCCGAAAGATTTAATCGCACGCTGCTAAATATGTTGGGGACATTGTCAAACAGAGAGAAGCAGGGCTGGAGTCGTCACATAGCTACACTGGTGAATGCGTACAACAGTACAGAGAGTGACGCTACTGAGTACTCACCGTACCATCTCATATTCGGAAGAGAAGCTCGACTGCTGGTTGATTTGGCGTTTGGGCTATCTCTTGATCAGACTTCTGTGGCCTCTCATAGAAATTATGTGGATAGACTTCGGAAGAATTTGGCCTCTGTTTGAACAGGCCCGGTTGACTTCAGGAAGCCGAGAACAGAGGAAAAAGCGAAACTATGACTTGAGAGTTCGCATACAAGATCTACAGCCGGGTGATAGAGTGTTGCTCAAGAACTTGGGTGTCTCTGCAAGGCATAAACTGGCGGATAGATGGAGTTTTCAAGTCTACATTGTCTGCAAGCAACTGCCGGGTCTGCCAGTTTACCAAATCCGACCTGATGGAAAGGCCGGGCCTCTAAAAAACTGGCACCGAAATCATCTGTTACATCTGAGAGAAGCTGTAAGAATACCAGTAGGAGACGCGCTTTCTTTGCCGAAACCGCCTGTTCCATGTTCGATTCCTGTTACTCGGTCTCAACAGACCCGGGTTATTGAAGATAGTTATGACGGAATGGCGATGTTGTTCCGCCTGCGGGTGTGCTCAATCTGCGTGACCCCTTCGCTTACCGCTGGCCCGACTACGAGTGACGCGCACTCGGCGTCTCGTGCGGCCTGGCGTGACCCTGGGGAAGGGTTAGCGGGCGGTGGAGGGGACCCCTGCTTAGAACCAGCCCGACCACTGAGCCATACGGCACTCAGCGTCCCGAGCAGCTGGTTCACTGACCTTGTGGGTGTGGAGTGCGTCTGCGGGCGGCCGTGCGAATCTGGGGATCGGATCTGCCGCAGAGGAATATTCGGATCTGATTGCGGAGGAATATTCGGATCTTATGTGGAGGAATATTCGGATCTTTAAACGGATGAATCTTCGGATCTTACGGGAGCGGCTGAATCTTCGGATCTGATCACCGCTCACTTGGTATACCGAAGCGTGGTACGCGGCCGCGCCTTCGGTTCGGATCTTAAGTCCGTTCTGATCTTAAGTCCGTTCTGATCTTAAGTCCGTTCTGATCTTACGTCCGTTCTGATCTTAAGTCCGTTCTGATCTTAAGTCCGTTCTGATCTTAAATCCGTTCTGATCTTAAGTCTGGACACCGCACCCTGAGACCGCGCGGGATGCTCAGACAGTATATGCGGCGGAGAGTAAAGGACATCAGGCGAGGCTGGATGCACTGGTAAATCTGCCTTTATTTTTCACAACACACGCATTTATCACTTTACACACTTATGAATACAATGGGGATCCCTGCCCGCCCACACAAGTCCCATTGGCCCTCGCTGGCAGGAGGCACCCTGGCCCCGATTCGTATTGGCCGTTACGAATCGGGGAGTTGCCGATTCGGCCATTTTACGATCCGAGTATTCTGATCTGAACCACGAGGTGATCAGAAAATGGCGGCGGGCGTGGCAGACAAAGGGAATTACATTTCACAATACCAACAGGGGACACTTTATTACACCACACAATAATCACATCTAAATAAAAGTACTTATAAAACTAGGTGCGTGCCACCACACCCAAGTGTCCAAAGCCACCACTGTCACTGTGCACCGCCCCTGGCTGAGGGTGCTGGGCCATTCCGTGACACTCCTCCCCCTCCCCCAGTTCGACGCACCTGGTCTGACCCCACCGGGTCATACCGGGGAAGTCGGTGCTCCCAGGCCCATAGTCAGTCTGGGGAGGCCGAGTCACCAGGCCTCTCCATTTGGCCTTGCGGCCGTGCCAGCTTGGTCGGGACCCCATGTCCTTGGAGTTTCCCCGGCTGGGCGAGAGGACATACGTCGGGGCCGGTGTGCCTCCTGTGTCCCCTCCAGGGCTACCACTCACCCGGGGAACCCGGGTGCTAAATGCACACGCCCCGGGTGCCCAGGTCAACCGTGGGAAGAAACCGTGGCTGCGTGAGGCCCCCCTCCCAAGGGTTGCCGAAATGGGCAGAGGCCAGCGGCGCTCTGCCCCGTTGCCAGCTCTTCCACTGGATGGCCAGGTACGGACACGGCAACCGAAGGAGCAAGTGGGGCCAAACCTGACTGCTCTTCCTGGTAGCCGACAAGGGAGACAAATGGATGCAACCGCAGTTGCACGGGGTCATCCTCACTCTGCCCCTCGGGGCAAGTTGGGAGAAACGGGCAGAGGCCAGCGGCGCTCTGCCCTGGTGTCAGCTCTTCCGCTGGGTGGGGATCTCCTTGCAGGAGGATGGTTTCTTTCCCCCCCAGGCCCATCAGCAGTGGCGCACAACCCAGCCCGGGGGAACCATCTGTCTGCCCCACCTGGCAGACTGTGGGTGGTGGGCAGAGGCCAGCAGCGCTCTGCCCCGTGGCCAGCTCTACAGCTGGGGGAGGATCTCCTTGCTGAAGGATGGTTACTTCACCCCCCGGGGCAAACAATGGTTGCGCACAACCCATCCCGGGGGAACCATCCGTCTGCTCCTCCTGGCAGACTTTGAGTAGTGGGCAGAGACCAGCGGCACTCTGCCCCGTAGCCAGCTCTTCTGCTGGTTGGAGATCTCCTTGGGGAAGGATGGTCTCTTCACCCCCCGGGGCAAACAATGGTTGCGCACAACCCATCCCGGGGGAACCATCCGTCTGCTCCTCCTGGCAGACTTCGAGTAGTGGGCAGAGGCCAGCGGCACTCTGCCCCGTAGCCAGCTCTTCTGCTGGTTGGAGATCTCCTTGGGGAAGGATGGTCTCTTCATCCCCCGGGGCAAACAATGGTTGCGCACAACCCATCCCGGGGGAACCATCCGTCTGCTTCTCCTCCCCCGCTGGACCCGTGGCCTCGGCCACCCTGTCCTCTTGCGGGGTGCAGGGGGTAACTTCCTCAGTCGAAACCCCCACGGGCACCCATGGGTCCGCCTCGGCCTCCCATAGGTCCCAAACCTGGGGACTGTCGACTTCCTCCGCCGACCCGTCCCACCACGGGGAGCTCAGGCTCGACTGCGGAACGCCGTCCAACAGTCTCCGATAAGCCACCTCGAGCTCCCACTCTCGCTCGGCTAGGGACTCCAGCTCCTCAAACACCGAGTCCCTGCTGTCTGACGGGATCTCCAGTTCCCGTCGCTCCAGGATGTCTTCCATCCGCTCCTCGGTCTCCTCTCCAAACTCGGGGTCGGCGGCCATGCCCTCGTAGAGCAGCCCCATACCCCCGTAGCGAGGCCCTGCAGTGGAACTGCCTTCAATAGGG
The DNA here is from genome assembly GCA_009667805.1 of Leptobrachium leishanense. Classification (NCBI taxonomy): domain Eukaryota; kingdom Metazoa; phylum Chordata; class Amphibia; order Anura; family Megophryidae; genus Leptobrachium; species Leptobrachium leishanense. Next base: position 199,214,749 of record CM019064.1, read on the forward strand.
CGCGCTGTCGGAGAGGCGGTCAGCCACCGGAGCGCGCGGTACTCGGCGTCCAGTGCGATCTCCTGCTGCACCAGCCTCCGGAGCTCGGCCTCCCACTCCTCTGGGGCCCGCCCCTGCAGGAACGCTGCTCGCACATCGTACTGCACCCGATGGACGACAGCGTCGGAGGGAATGTACACACCATGGCAGTCCCGCTCATGGTCCAGGGCCTCGTACCACAGTTCCTCTGTGGACCTCTGGTCCTGCTCCAGGCCCTCCTGCAGCTCTCTTGCCAACCCGACCTTCATGTCGGCGAAGGTGCCAGCACAGGAGCACCGCTCCTCAACGGGGAATGGGGCGTCCTCAGATGCAGCTCCAGGCGGGCTGTGAGTCTTCATCCGAGGGTCGCGGGGATAAGTGACGTCCTCCGTACAGGCTCCAGGCGAGCTGAGAGTCCCGCAAGCGTAGTCACTGGGGTTTGCAGATTCCCAGGGTGAAGCTCCAGTCGAGCTGTGAGCCTCGACCCAGGGTTCCACAGGATAGGGTTCGGGGTCAACATAATCAGTCTCTGCTCCGCGGAGCTCTGCCAACCGCAGCTCGTGCTGGCGTTCCTTCTCCTGCTCAACTTCCCGGTAGAACTCCCGAATCACTTGATATCTGGCCCCTCCGCCGGGGCATCACCGAGCAGGGCAATCCGACGCCGCAACTCTCTGAGGCCAGCATCTTCCTCCACCTCTGCGCGGGCAGGGCTGGGGCCGGGCATCATCGCCTCGTCCTGATCCATCCTGGTCAGTTCCTTGATCAGGGTCTTCCTCTTTTTGTTACCCGGCGTTCCTCCCCGGTTCTCCAACATCCCACGCAGGGTGTCCCTGTCGTAGGGGTTGTACACCGCCATGGCGTACGTCTCCTAGGGGTCTGCAGAGAGCGATCCCACCGCTGCCACCAGTATGACGGAATGGCGATGTTGTTCCGCCTGCGGGTGTGCTCAATCTGCGTGACCCCTTCGCTTACCGCTGGCCCGACTACCGAGTGACGCGCACTCGGCGTCTCGTGCGGCCTGGCGTGACCCTGGGGAAGGGTTAGCGGGCGGTGGAGGGGACCCCTGCTTAGAACCAGCCCGACCACTGAGCCATACGGCACTCAGCGTCCCGAGCAGCTGGTTCACTGACCTTGTGGGTGTGGAGTGCGTCTGCGGGCGGCCGTGCGAATCTGGGGATCGGATCTGCCGCAGAGGAATATTCGGATCTGATTGCGGAGGAATATTCGGATCTTATGTGGAGGAATATTCGGATCTTTAAACGGATGAATCTTCGGATCTTACGGGAGCGGCTGAATCTTCGGATCTGATCACCGCTCACTTGGTATACCGAAGCGTGGTACGCGGCCGCGCCTTCGGTTCGGATCTTAAGTCCGTTCTGATCTTAAGTCCGTTCTGATCTTAAGTCCGTTCTGATCTTACGTCCGTTCTGATCTTAAGTCCGTTCTGATCTTAAGTCCGTTCTGATCTTAATCCGTTCTGATCTTAAGTCTGGACACCGCACCCTGAGACCGCGCGGGATGCTCAGACAGTATATGCGGCGGAGAGTAAAGGACATCAGGCGAGGCTGGATGCACTGGTAAATCTGCCTTTATTTTTCACAACACACGCATTTATCACTTTACACACTTATGAATACAATGGGGATCCCTGCCCGCCCACACAAGTCCCATTGGCCCTCGCTGGCAGGAGGCACCCTGGCCCCGATTCGTATTGGCCGTTACGAATCGGGGAGTTGCCGATTCGGCCATTTTACGATCCGAGTATTCTGATCTGAACCACGAGGTGATCAGAAAATGGCGGCGGGCGTGGCAGACAAAGGGAATTACATTTCACAATACCAACAGGGGACACTTTATTACACCACACAATAATCACATCTAAATAAAAGTACTTATAAAACTAGGTGCGTGCCACCACACCCAAGTGTCCAAAGCCACCACTGTCACTGTGCACCGCCCCTGGCTGAGGGTGCTGGGCCATTCCGTGACAATAGTGAAGGAGACAGTGAGGAAGGAAGTTTTTGTCTGGATTGGGTGCGCTCGCCTGAGCCTGAAGAGGTCATCCCAGTTTCTGAACGGTGGGAAAGTAACCTGAGGCCTGAGGCTCCTGAATTCCAATTGGAAGTTTCTGAGAGTTTGGAGGTTCCTGTAGTTCTGGAAGATGTGTCCATAGATTACAGTTCTATGCCTTCACTGGAAGGGTGTCAGGAACGTGGGGATGGTACCTGGGTGGCACCTGGATGGCAGGGGTATGAGCCCAGGATGCAGTGTCCTGCACTGATAAGCAGGTGGGAAGGGGTATGGAGGATGATAGGGAAATAAACTGACCAGATGATTCTCAGAAGGATGATGGTGGAGTTTCAGGAAACATAAAATAATAAACAGGAACAGATGGGTACAGCAGAGCAGCGCGTTAGTAGTAGCACCTCACTCTCTCAGCACAAGAGCTGTAATGAACCAGCAATGTTAATTGTGGGGCAGAGCCCTTTATTTTGTGTGTCACGTGTGTTGGTTGTGAGTTAACTGTTGCATTGCTGGATGCTGATAGTGAATGCTGGTTACAGGGCAGGAACAGTACATAGAAGTGTACCACCAGGGGGGTTTCAGGATGGCTACAGCCAGGGATCCTGACAAAGGGTCATATTCTGAAGATGTGTCTGCTCCAGTTGTGGACGAAAGAATTGAGCCCGTACCTGTGGCACTTCCACCTGAAGAGGAGATGATTGAGTCAGAGTCAAAACGCTCTATCCGACCCGCTCAGAGACTCACTTACGACTCACCAGGACATAGCACTGAAGAGGCTGTCACCACAGTGCGAAGGCTGCCCGAAGTGTCTGCTATGTTAGCTGAGGTAGTCAGGAGCATGAGTCAACTTGAGGACGTATATTTGACCCATTGTATGTTTGCTGCTGAGCCTGTATATATTGCCTAATGTAAATGCTGAAATGTCATATAAATGTTACACCTCTTTGGAGAGACCCAAGGGTTCTAGGAGGGGGAGAGTGTAGCGCTGTTTAAAACTGTGTCGCTGCAATTACTCGGTTTTAGCCACCAGACCGAGACAAAACCCATATGGACAATGCGGGACTTAAACGAACTACAATATCCACCAGGCTTTGCGGCGAAGACAGGAAGTGGGTGGGACAGGGAGGAAAGACGTAAGCAGCCTCGTGCAGAGGAGCGCCAGTGTGAGCGGAGCGACGAAAGACAGAGGACGCAAGTGAGACTGCCATGGATCGAGACCAGGCCAGAGCGCAGACGCTACCTCGAAGGCGCTGGAGATCGGGACAGTAACTTGCGGAGGCATACCCATTATCACCGGGAGGTTTGCACAAGAACTTCAGTTCCAGTTGGACCCCCTGTAAAGAGACCGCGACGATCCATAGGGAGTGCAGGCGGTAGGCCGTAGTTCTTGACTCGGAGATCGGACGGGCCAGAGAGCGGAAACGGTGGCACAGAGTTCCGGAGGACCAGCGGAGAGACATCCTCGACCAGACAGTGGGACAGACTGTATAACGGATGGGTGAGAGGTCTTACAGGCCGAAAGTCCAAGTAAAATCCAGCACGCTGCATTATTGTTTCAATTCTACAGGGCCCCAACGTGACTAGTTGAAGATTTGCTTATTACATTCACTGGCCAGTTGAATACAGTACCCGGGTACCCGAATCAATACACGTACACCTTTTTGAGACCTTACACTCACGGGACTTACACTCCAGAATTGAGGGGGTTAATTATTTTCTTTTTCCCGCCACGTGTTTTCCCGCCGCGTGTTTCCCGCATTACAAAATCCTGTCGTTCCTATACCGTAATTGTATTGTATGTGTCACTTTATTGGGATCAGTAAAGTATATAATTTATAAAATTCACAACAGTGCTGGTGTATATTCATTCCCTAGTGCGGAGAGACTAACCCGAGGTTTATTCAGCGGCTCCTCCGGGAGTGAGCGCTACAATTGTTTACTACGTTTGTATTGAATGTTAAAAAAGGGAGATGTTGTGTATTGATTATGCTTATACTTCCTGTTTCCTGTTCTGACCTCTGACCTGGAGGCAGTTCTATGATCCAACATGATTCCTCACACAAGCAGCTTGCAGTGTCTTCATTTCTATACATGAAACAATGACTGTGAGTATGAGTGCAAGTCCTGTGCGTATGAGTGAGTGTAAGTATGATTGTCAACGAGTTCAAGTATCAGTGTGTGACAGTGTGAGAGTATGAGTGTCAGTGTGCATGAGTATGTGTAAGTATGTGTGTGATTGAGTATGAGTGAGTGGGAGTATGCGTGTATAAGTGAGTGTAATGAGTGTGAGTGTGCAAGTGTGGGTGAACAAGCTTGAGTGAGGATAAGTAAACGAGCATGTGAGTATGAGAGTGAATGAGTGAGTTTGATTGTGGAGATGATTGAGCGTACTGTAAGTCTGAGCCTTTCAGTCTTGCTCTTTTTATTTCCCCAGTCTCATATGTTTTAAACAGTCCACAGCATTCGCAAGGTTTCACGTGCACAGCTTGTGCTGAGTCATTTAAACAAAGAATAAAAAAACTACTCCCAGTTTGTCAGTTAAAATAAAGATTTAAAAAATTGAAGTCTCAGCCAGTTAAAAAAAGTTCAGCTCTCACTGTCACAGAATGTCAGCTCAAAGTCACAGTTGAAATTTGAACTTGGCTTTCAGAGATTTCCTCATGTCATTGAAAATCTATGAAGTATTTTGGAAATTCGGAAGCCCCCTACAGAAAATCTGTAAATTGGATCAAATAATATAGCAGGAAAAGTCAGAAAATGCCGAGGGTCCATGCCATATTTGGTGGGCGTAACTTGAAAGCTCTGGGCCGCATTCTGCAGTGAAGGAATCGCTCAGAATAATAATAATAACCAGATTAGAACACATTTTATTTTGTTTGCCTTTCAAGCCAACATACTAAAAAAAATAATAATAATATTTATTTTAATATATTGTGATTTTCAAGCCAACATAATTATTAGAAAACTCTGATACTCACGGTACTTTGAGCATGTGGGTATGTTGAACCAAACAGGTCAAATGCAGTTGACAGTTATTGTCTGGACTGGGGAGAACAACTGCCACTTCCTGCGCCAACCCTTCCACTGATGACTGGCTGGCTCTGACATAATTGTAACCTAGACTGCTCATTCATGCCTCCAATTTAGGGCATCACCCAGAGTTCTCCAAAACAAAATTGATCCATGCAGGGGCGGACTGACAACTAATGGGGCCCCCCTTGTTCTGCACCCACAGGAGGCCACACCCATAAAAATCCACACACCCTACAACACAACACCCACATGTACATTATTGTGCTAAAGAATTCATTTCTGAACTCCTAAAAATAACCTTTTTGAAAATCCACTTGGACCCAGCAGCGAATTGTGCCCCCCCTCCATACTTACAGATGGCCACCGCACTGCTGCAGCAGCCATCACCCACTCATTGCAGCTAAGGCTGTGCCACGGCACAGAAAGTCCCTGTAGAAAATGTGGGAAACTGCCGATCACTTTAAAAGATACTGTACAATCCTGACACACTGCACATTACAGAGCTCCACGGCAATAAAACTCCCAGTAATGTGCAGAGTGCATGAGCGTATTACAGAGCTGCACAGCAAAAAACCTCACAGTAATGTGCAGTGTGTATGAGTGTATCACAGAGCTCCACAGCAATAAAACCCACAGTAATGTGCAGCTCACACATGGATATATATTGCCCCCAGCAGCTCACACATGGATATACACTGCCCCCAGCAGCTCAAACATGGATATATATTGCCCCAGTAGCTCAAACATGGATATATATTGCCCCAGTAGCTCACACATTGATATATATTGCCCCCAGTAGCTCACACATGCATATATATTGCCCCAGCAGCACACAAATGGATATATATTGCCCCAGCAGCTCACACATGGATATATACTGCCCCCAGCAGCTCAAACATGGATATATATTGCCCCAGTAGCTCACACATTGATATATTGCCCCCAGTAGCTCACACATTGATATATTGCCCCCAGTAGCTCACACATGGATATATATTGCCCCAGCTCACACATGAATATATAGTGCCTGCACATACGGTACCTGTTCGGTGCTTGTTCGAGGGGGAGTGTATCCTCGTAGAGAAGCAATGCTTCGGCCAGAGAGCAAAACCCAGCAGTGAAAAGTTGCCGAATTGCCCTGCCTTTCGGTGGTTTCATGTGGCAGATTTATTCAGGCGAATCCCATAGGAAAAATATTTCCGTTTTAATCCAATATCCAATAAACCCTTGATTATAATATTCTGCAGTAAAGAGTCTCTTTATTTATAGATATTTTAAGCATTTTTCAGGATTTATTTTTTAAAAAATCAATTTCTGATTTATTTATTTTTTAACCCTTTCCATGCGGAGGACGTGCTCAACGCATCCTGCCGCATGGCCACTTTGCTGCGGAGGATGCGCCGCTAAGCGTGTCCTCCCTTTGCAGGGACGATCGGCCGGGAATTCCCCCCGATTCCCCCCCGGTGCAGGCTGACATCCTCGATGTCAGCCCAGCCTCCGGGACCCAGGCGAGCGCGATAGACGTCATTGCGCCTGCGCAATGACGTCTATTACAGGCACCCCCTGCCATTGCGGGGAAGGTGCCTGAATGGGAGGGGGAGTGGTCCTTCGGACCTCTCCCCCTCCCCATCCGTGCAGGCCATCGGGAAAAGGCACGCACGCTTGGAAGGGCACAGCCTGCCCTTCCAAGCAGTGGCTGTCTTTAACCCCTAGGGGGCTGGATCGCGATATGGCGCTAACATGCGCCATATCGCGGTCCTCTCCTGGAGCTGGCCGACATCTTGGATGTCGGCCAAGCTTCCGGGATATCCCACTAACGACTGGCGTCATCGCGCATATTAACCCCTTGCTGCCACCTATGGTGCAGATAGGGGGTTCCAATGAATTTCCGATCCGTGACAGCTAGGGGTTAATGTTTGATATCATTGGAACGACCAGAGCATGGCCTTTCCAATGATAGCAAATATGACCATGTAAAATATAAAATAAAAAAAAATTACATTTTAAAAATAAAAAAAAACTTTTTTGTTTTGTTTTATTAATGCAGCAATATTGTTCCCATTTCAATTATAATGTAAACAATGATGCTGCACTAACGATTGTTTCTATGGGGAGCGTTTGCTAAAAAACATGTAATTTTCCCCTAAAAAATGTAACGAGTCCCCATTTCTAATTTTTTTAACGAGCGCACCCCATAGAAAGTATAACTGAAAAGGCTTGCATGATAAAATGTGAAAATAAAACACTTTACACAATGTAGATATGTAAAATTCAATTTTTATTGCATTTTTTGTTATAATATTCAAGCAGGAGAAGACGTATACATATAATAATGATATATTATGAATCTGCCGAGTCTCCTGGAAAGAATGATATATAATATGTCTGGGTTGTATAATAAAATGTGACTTCAAATCGCATTTAAACATGATGAGCGAAACCGGTAAAAATGAGCTCAGCACAGAGGTGTGAAAAGGCTCAGCAGCGAAAGGGTTAACTTTACTTATTTTTTCTGCAACAACCCTTTTTATTATCATTCATAGGATCTCATATGTAAATTCCAGACATTTTCGCTCAGTAGTTTCTTTGCAAACAGCGTTTCACTTTTCAAACATTCACGCAAACTGTTTTTTTAAATTTATTCACTCCATTCGTCTGCGGTGTAGGCTTCTTCCGGTGGCTGCGCTGCGTGTGATCGGCTCCTGCTTGGGTTTTTCCGGCATTTTCGGTGGGTTAATCCAGATTTTTTGCGGGTTTCGGTGTGCGTTCGCCCTCGTTTTGCAGTGAGTTTTCGGCAGGTTTACGGCGGCTTTTCCCTGCATTTCGGCGGCCCTGTGGTGCTTGCTGAATACACCGCAGGGTGGCCGAAATGGGATCGCCAAATCGTACCGAATTGAAGAGAACGAAAAGTCACCGAAGGTGCTGGGGCTTTTCGATTCTCTTTGAATAACCCTGTAAGTGAATATATCGTGAAATACACTTCACTTACTAGGCCCGTTCATTTTCTTTTGAATACAGAACACCATGATGCGGTTAGTTCAGACATGGGGGTTGCTGTTCTGCCCCAAAAGTGATATGGGGCCAGATGCCAGTCCAGACCTGTGATCTAATAGTGGAAAGAAGTATTGACCTTTTTTCAGATGCCATGACAGCAAAATAATATTGTTGGAATATAAGAAACTAAATTATTCTTCAAGGTTCCGATTTGGACCCTACCTGTTCTACTTTCAAAACCTAACAAGGTTATTCAAAGAGTTCCGAATTGTGGCCGAAAGGTAACCGAACAGTGAAATTCAGCGTACTAGCCTATGGGCCATTCGACTATTCAGAGAGCAGGCAGTTCGCCAAATCTTGGCAAATTGCCTGCACATACGGTGTCTGTTCGAGGGCAGTGAAAGCCCCATAGAGAAGCAATGCTTCGTCTACTCAGAGAACAAAAACCAGCAATGAAAAGTTGCCGAATTGCCCTGCTGTTCGGTGGTTTCATGCAGCAGATTTATTCAGGCGAATCCCATAGGCTTCAATGTTAAAAATATTCCCGTTTTAATCCAATATCAACCGTTTATTATTTTATTCTGCAGTAAAAAGGTTCTTTATTTTTAGATTTTTTCGTTTTTCTTATCATTTTTTCTTTTTTCTGTAACAGCCCTTTTATTATCATTCATTGGATCTTAGATGTAAATTTCAGACATTTTCGTTCTGTAGTTTCTTTGCAAACAGCGTTTCACTTTTTAAACATTGAAGCGAACAGGTTTTTTTTTTTTGTTTACTCCATTCGTCTGCGGTGTCGGGCATTTCCAGCGGCTGCTCTGCACTGTGATCGGCGGCTGCTTGGGTTTCTCCGGCGTGTTCAGCGGGGTTAATCCAGATGTTTTTGCGGGTTTCTGTGTGCGTTTGATGGGTTTTGTGGTGAGTGTTCGTCGGGTTTGCGTCGGCTTTTCCCTGCACTACGACGGCCATGTGGTGCTTGCTGAATACACCGCAGGGTCGCCAAAATGGGATCGCCAAATCGCGCCGAATTGAAAAAAACAACAAATCACCGAACGTGCGGTGACATTTCGATTATCTTTGAATAACCCTCTGACACTCATAGACCATGGCATACTATACATCAGGGATCTCAAACACTGGCCTCCAGATGTTTCAGAACTACACCTTCCATGATTCTAAGGCCATATATTGCATTTACAGGATTCTGGGAATTGTAGGCGACCAACATCTGGGAGACCAGAGTTTGAGATCCCTGCTTTAAATGGTTTTACAGTAAATGGGTATCAAACATGCTCAACATAGGAGCAGTAGGCGTTTGTAGAACATCAGAGATGACCACCTGGTGGTGACATTTGACATGACAAATACAGCAATTTCAAAAACCAAAGCCTAAACTATGAATTATTAGCCTGTTTTAATTAACCAATGAACAAAATTGCATTTTAAAATGTAGATATTTTATTTATAATTCTTAAAACTCATAGCATGTGTTTTCAAATATCCTTAAGCATTTTTAATAAAATGAAAGAATGCATGCAGATACTATCAGGGTTATTAAAAGAGAATCGAAAAGTCACTGCACAGCGATCCTATTTCGGCGAACCTGCAGTGTATTCAGCAAGCACCACAGGGCCGTGCAGGGAAAAGCTGACGCAAACCCAATGAATACTCACCGCAAAACCTGGCGAACGCTCACCGAAACACGCAAAAATATCTGGATTAATCCCGCTGAACACGCCGGAGAAACCCGACTAGCCGCCGATCACAACGCAGAGCAGCTGCCGGAAAAACCCGACACGCAGACGAAGGAGGTGAAAAAAAAAAAAAAACAGTACGCTTGAAAGTTTGAAAATTGAAACGCTGTTTGCAAAAAACTACTGAGCGAAAATGCCTGGAATTTACATATAAGATCCTATGAATGATAATAAAAAGGGCTGTTACAGAAAAAGAAAAAACGATTTAAAAAAAATGGATTTTTTTTGCCAAAAAAAAACCAAAAATGCCTAACAAATCCTAAAAAATCTATAAATAAAGAGACTTTTTACTGCAGAATATAATATTAAACAGTTTATTAGTTATTGGATTAAAACGGGAATATTTTTAACATTGAAGCCTATGGGATTCTCCTGAATAATAATGCCGAATGAGACCACCAAATAGCAGGGCATTTCGACAACTTTTCCCTGGTGTTTTGTGTTCTCTGAATAGATAGAGAAGCAATGCTTCTCTATGGGGATTTCACTGCCGTCAAACAGGCACCGAACAGGCACCGTATATGCTGGCAATTCGCCAATATTTGGCAAACTGCCTGCTCTCTGAATAGCCGAATGGCCAGGAAAGGTAGCCGTACGCTGAATTTCAGTGTTCGGTTACCTTTCGGACACAATTCGAGTCTCTTTGAACAACCTTGTCAGTGTTCGGTTACCTTTCGGACACAATTAGGATCTCTTTGAATAACCCTGAATGTGTCAAAATAAAATTGTTTAATAACTATTAAAGAAACGCTACAAAGAAAAAAAATGAAGTGATTAACTAATAATTACTGTTGACACCATTTTTTATACACTCTATAAATGTATCTCTCATTTCATGCCAAGGTCTCCTCATGGCTCCTCCAGTAGCTGACCATCTTGCTACAAGACGTTGCTAGATGGCTCCTGTGTAAAGAAAAAATTTAACAGAAAACCCTGGTACTCACTTTAATTTCACCATGCTGGTTGTAGTAGATCATAATGTTATAATTATCTACCACTAGAGGGCATAGTTGTTTGTGTTATTTGTTGTTGTAAAACGTGTTTCCAGGTCAGAGGTTATTCATTGTCCGTTCCTGAGCAGGGGTGTAGACGCAGATGCTGTACCAGCAAATAAAAATAATATCAGGGTTATTCAAAGAGAATCGTAAAGTCACCGCACGTTCGATGACGTTTTGTTCTCTTCAATTCGGTGCGATTCGGCTATCCTAGTTTGACTCTGCGGTGTATTCAGCAAGCACCACAGGGCCGTCGTAGTAGAGGGAAAACCCGCTGCAAACCTGACGAAGACTCACCGCAAAACCCGGCAAACGCTCACCCAAACCCGCAAAAACATCTGGATTAACACCGCCGGAGAAACCCGACTAGCCGCCGATCACAGCTGCCGGAAAAAGCCGACACGCAGACGAGGGAGGTGAAAAAAAACAAAGAACAGTATGCTTGAAAATTGGAAAATTTAAACGCTGTTTGCAAAAAAACTACTGAGTGAAAATGTCTGGAATTTACATATAAGATGCTATGAATGATAATAAAAAAGGGCAGTTACAGTAAAAAGAAAAGACGATTTAAAAAAATACGGGAATAATTTTTTGTCCAAAAAATCCCCAAAAATGATCTTAAAAATTCTATAAATAAAGAGACATTTTACTGCAAAATATAATATTAAACGGTTTAATAGATATTGAATTAAAACGGGAATATTTTTAACATTAAAGCCTATGGGAATCGCCTGAATAAATCTGTCGAATGAAACCACCGAACAGCAAGGCATTTCGGCAACTTTTCCCTGCTGTTTGGTGTTCTCTGAATAGACTAAGCATTGCTTCTCTATGGGGGTTTCACTGCCCTCAAACAGGCACCGAACAGGCACCATATGTGCAGGCAATTCGCCAACATTTGGCGAACTGCCTGCTCTCTGAATAGCCGAATGGCCAGGAAATATAACCGTACGCTGAATTTCAGTGTCCGGTTACCTTTCGGCCACAATTCGGATCTCTTTGAATAACCCTGTATGTATTTCTTCCACAACCTGTCTCTGCATCATATATATGAAGATATTACATAATTGGCGGCGAGGGTAAACGGGTGTGTGCTGGGAGACTTTTATATGAAGGTTCAGAGTCTGCATAGCAGCCGAAGACAATCTACAAAGAAAAAAACAAAAAAAAAAATTACAGGCACTAATGGAAAAAATTAGCTTGAGGCGTTAGCACCATAAAGTGAACAATGATGCTGCACTAACTCACCTTCTCATTTCCCACACTGCCAGCAAGTGTGGAGCTGATGATGCAACTAGTCACTGCAGTGAGGAGAGACAAGGGGACTTTGGAACTATGCAACTCTAAATTGTACACCGCGTAAGCTTAAGTGAGGTGTCATTGGAAAGATCAGAGTATGGTCTTTACAATGATACCAAACATGACCATGTAATGTGTAAAAATAAAATATTGAAAAAATAGTAAATGCAAAAGTTATTTAAATTCTCTGTTCTACGGCAGAGGCAATATATGCTTTTACATATAAAAGAAACAATGCCACTGCACTACTCAACTAAGGCAACAGATTCTGATCCTTCTTGTGATTTCAGTGCAGAGAGAAGCTGGTTTTCAGTCTTTTTTCAAAAAAAATTAGTTTGCCCCAAAACGAAACTTTTAATAGTCATTTTGGCGTTTGTTTGTTTTTTAGGGGGGGGCTCCACATTTCTGTTCCTACAAGCTCTCCTGGGATGCAAATTCAGCCCTGGTCGCCAGGTGCAGTCACGGATGCGTGCGTAGCTTTTTACTTGTTTTTTTCAATCTCTGGGCTTGTCCTCACCTGCCCCCTTCCGTGAACTCCATAAAAATACCATCTGTGATTGCGCTTTCACCAGTTAGACACCTGGCCTAGGTGTCAGAGGTATTTGTGAGTATGAGAGGGTGTGGAGTGGAGTATCTGTGAGTAGGAAGGTATTTTTTTTTACTGTCTATTCTTACTCTTGTTAACCCTTCATTACATCTTAGATTACTCCTTCATTTCATGTAAATATACGTCACACATAGTCGCATATACGCATTCACATGGGCCTATACATTACTACACACCGCACATACCTATCATTACTCACACCTTGTCCCCCTCTTCTATCCATCATCTCCAACAATTCTGTGTATTCTATCCTGTCTTTTTTTTCTGCCTGTGAAATGGAGGATGTTGGGAGAGGAGATGGAGGGAGGATTAGTGCTGGTGGGGAGGAAGAAGATACTGTAGGAGAGTTCTAGAGAAAGAGAGAGGAAAAGGTTTATGGACGTAGGGGGAGATGGGGTTGAATGGAGAGATGAAGTGCAAGGATGAGGGGGTGAAGTGGAGCCGAGGAGTGAGAGGGAGAGGAATGGTGACAGGGAGAGGAGGTCTGAGGGGGAGAGGAGGCCTGCCGCCTGAGGGGGAGAGGAGTGGTAACAGGGAGAGGAGTGGCAAGGGGGACAGGAACTGTAGGAGTGAGGGCAAGCATGGGCATAGAGGAGTGAGGGTAGTAGAGGCATGCCAGGCACATCCAGTGGGCGAGGGACACAGCAGGGAGACAGGCTGCAATCATACTCCGGGACCCAGGCCTCCACTAGAGGACAGATCCGGGAGAAGAGGTACACCCTTGAGGAGAAGGAGTTGCTGATTGAGGTATATATGCAGAGGGCACATAGGCTGGATGATCTCTCCCTGTTTGGCCACCGCAGTTACAACGCAATGCAAGTCAATCGGGCTCAGAAGTTCGAAAACCAAGGTCCCCTCCAGAGGGCATATATGCAAGATATTGGTCATAAAAGGTGTATGGGGGTCCGGGTACTGCCCTGGGGGACAGGAGACAGTGAAAAATAAATTTAAAAAAAAAGCGTTTTTAACCAAAAAACCTTTTTTGAGCCATTTCACCGCTGTGAAGTGGAAATAGGCTGGAAGATGGCCGCCATTATAAGCCAGGCGACCATCTTGTTCAGAATATTGGTTCACTTGAAAATAACTAGGCAGGTTTTTAGCTGAAACTAGAATGAAGCATACGTAGAAATTTAGGAATGTGTTAGATTAGCAGAAAAAGTAATTGGAGTCTGAGAAAGGTCTAGGCTGTTCCTGGCACGGCGAGGCAGAATGAGGAGTAGATACACCAAGGTCGTTGAGGCCCGCTGAGAGACAAAGGAGTATAGAGATCAGACCAGGTGTTAGCTGCAACAAGTGATTGTAGGCGCAAGGGAGGAGGGCGCAGCCCGGAATGGGAAAAGCAACTAATCATGATTCACTGAAACTAACATAAAGTTTGCCAATTTACGACCAAGTAATGGAATGTCTTTGTATTAGGTTAAGGGAGGTATTAACCCACGTGGGGTGGGAGAGTGTCATCGGGAGGTGGGCTAATTGGGATGTACCTGATTATGTATTTGGGGTATAATATCTAATGTCACGAGGGACTCGGGGCTCATTCTTTGCGATTGAATCCTGTTTGAGCATCTGTTGTGATATCACAATAAAGTTTGCCTTTCCTGAAGAGACTCGTGTTCAGACAATCCTTGCTCGTGTCCGGTCCGGCCTCGTCCTGAGTGAACCTAGCAGATTCCGGTTACAGCTGTGCGCTGAGCTAATTTTTAACGCTTTTGCTCATGTTTAAACGCGATTTGAAGCCATGTGAAATGTTTGAGCAACAACGAGTGGGAAAAATTACGATCTTAACGTAAACGTTAACGCTCACTTGCGTGAGCATTAACGTTTGCTGCGGCGTTCACTGCATATTTGTAACGTTTCCCCAGGACAGACCTGGTAGGATCCCTGGTAACAGACCTCTAACCTGTATAAATGTTGCTGCCAGTGGCGTAGCGTGGGGGGGGCTGGGGGGGCCGTGGCCCCGGGCGCAGTTTTCTTAGGGGGCGCATAATTTCAAAAGAAATTTGCGCCCCCTAATAGTTCCCAGCAGCAGGGATCAGCTCGGCAAGGTGTCCGCTCATGGACACTGGTGTCCGTGAGCAGCCTTTGCATGATCTGCGGAGTCCGGAAGGGAGGAGCAGCACAGAGCATTCTCACTGCTCTGCCTCACACTGTGCGCTCCCCCCACCCCCCTGCACAGCGGAGGAACAGCATGCACAGAACTTGCCAAGCGCTGCTGACGCCGCTCTGCAGGATGAGTGAGGACACAGGGCTTCCGGATTTGACTCCTCCTTCCGCTCTCCGTCATCATCCTGTACCCGCACACGTGTACAGGGGCTGCTGAAGAGGAGGCTGGGGACACACTGAAGCCAGGAACCCGGGAGAAGCAGGGCAGGCAGAGTGAGTTTTCTTGTTTTGGCATAATGAACCAGGGGCAGGTTATGATAAGCATGAATTGTTGCTGTTACACTGGGCAATATCCAGGTGAGAGCTGGGGCAATATCCATGTGTGAGCTGGGGCAATATCCAGGTGAGAGCTGGGGCAATATCCATGTGTGAGCTGGGGCAATATCCATGTGAGAGCTGGGGCAGTATCCATGTGTGAGCTGGGGCAATATCCATGAGTGAGCTGGGGCAGTATCCATGTGAGAGCTGGGGCAGTATCCATGTGTGAGCTGGGGCAGTATCCATGTGAGAGTTGGGGCAATATCCATGTGTGAGCTGGGGCAATATCCAGGTGAGAGCTGGGGCAATATCCATGTGTGAGCTGGGGCAGTATCCATGTGAGAGCTGGGGCAGTATCCATGTGAGAGCTGGGGCAATATCCATGTGTGAGCTGGGGCAGTATCCAGGTGAGAGCTGGGGCAATATCCATGTGTGAGCTGGGGCAATATCCATGTGAGAGCTGGGGCAGTATCCATGTGTGAGCTGGGGCAATATCCATGTGTGAGCTGGGGCAGTATCCATGTGAGAGCTGGGGCAGTATCCATGTGTGAGCTGGGGCAGTATCCATGTGTGAGCTGGGGCAATATCCATGTGTGAGCTGGGGCAATATCCAGGTGAGAGCTGGGGCAATATCCATGTGTGAGCTGGGGCAGTATCCATGTGAGAGCTGGGGCAGTATCCATGTGAGAGCTGGGGCAATATCCATGTGTGAGCTGGGGCAGTATCCATGTGAGAGCTGGGGCAGTATCCATGTGTGAGCTGGGGCAGTATCCATGTGAGAGCTGGGGCAATATCCATGTGTGAGCTGGGGCAATATCCAGGTGAGAGCTGGGGCAATATCCATGTGTGAGCTGGGGCAGTATCCATGTGAGAGCTGGGGCAGTATCCAGGTGAGAGCTGGGGCAATATCCAGGTGAGAGCTGGGGCAATATCCAGGTGAGAGCTGGGGCAATATCCATGTGTGAGCTGGGGCAGTATCCATGTGAGAGCTGGGGCAGTATCCATGTGAGAGCTGGGGCAATATCCATGTGTGAGCTGGGGCAGTATCCATGTGAGAGCTGGGGCAGTATCCATGTGTGAGCTGGGGCAGTATCCATGTGAGAGCTGGGGCAATATCCATGTGTGAGCTGGGGCAATATCCAGGTGAGAGCTGGGGCAATATCCATGTGTGAGCTGGGGCAGTATCCATGTGAGAGCTGGGGCAGTATCCAGGTGAGAGCTGGGGCAATATCCAGGTGAGAGCTGGGGCAATATCCATGTGAGAGCTGGGGCAATATCCATGTGTGAGCTGGGGCAATATCCATGTGAGAGCTGGGGCAGTATCCATGTGTGAGCTGGGGCAATATCCAGGTGAGAGCTGGGGCAGTATCCAGGTGAGAGCTGGGGCAATATCCATGTGAGAGCTGGGGCAATATCCATGTGAGAGCTGGGGCAATATCCATGTGTGAGCTGGGGCAATATCCAGGTGAGAGCTGGGGCAATATCCATGTGAGAGCTGGGGCAGTATCCAGGTGAGAGCTGGGGCAATATCCAGATGAGAGCTGGGGCAATATCCAGGTGAGAGCTGTGGCAATATCCAGGTGAGAGCTGGCTGGGGCAATATCCATGTGAGAGCTGGCTGGGGCAATATCCATGTGAGAGCTGGCTGGGGCATACCCATGTGAGAGCTGGGGCAATATCCATGTGAGAGCTGGGGCAATATCCATGTGAGAGCTGGGGCAATATCCATGTGTGAGCTGGGGCAGTATCCATGTGTGAGCTGGGGCAGTATCCATGTGTAAGCTGGGGCAATATCCATGTGTGAGCTGGGGCAGTATCCATGTGAGAGCTGGGGCAGTATCCATGTGAGAGCTGGGGCAATATCCATGTGTGAGCTGGGGCAGTATCCATGTGAGAGCTGGGGCAGTATCCATGTGAGAGCTGGGGCAATATCCATGTGTGAGCTGGGGCAGTATCCATGTGAGAGCTGGGGCAATATCCATGTGTGAGCTGGGGCAGTATCCATGTGAGAGCTGGGGCAGTATCCATGTGAGAGCTGGGGCAATATCCATGTGTGAGCTGGGGCAATATCCAGGTGCGAGCTGGCTGGGGCAATATCCATGTGTGAGCTGGGACAATATCCAGGTGCGAGCTGGCTGGGGCAATATCCATGTGAGAGCTGAGGCAATATCTATGTGAGAGCTGGGGACATTCTGTGTATATGTATCTAGGGGATATATACATGTGAGCTGGGGGTATTTTTATATGAGGTCTGTTCTTATTGGAAAGCGTCACATGACATAAATAAAAGTATTGGTACTCGGTATCGGTGAGCACTTTTAAAAAATAATTGGCACTCGTACTCAGTGTTAAAAAGTGGTATCGGTGCATCCCTAGTTTTCATTTGTAGTTTGTTTAATCACCTGCAATAGTGATTCAAAGGCAAGTGTGGTGTTTGTTTATGCTGGAATAAAAAGACCTTTCATTTTCACAACTTCAAGTCTGTTTATACCCTAGAATACCATGTTGTTTGGCTGGAACCAAGTATCCCGAATGGTTGTTGTATCACAGTTAAGGGGTTCAATGCCCTAATGGTGGAAGGGAATCAGGGCATGATAACGTGTCCACAGGTTGGGGGGGGCGCACAATTCTTGGCTGGCCCCGGGCTCTGACAACCCACGCTACTCCACTGGTTGCTGCTTATGTAATAGCCTCTCAGACTCCAGCTGCAGTGCTATGGTAAATTTATTAACAGAATAACAAGATCTATAAACTTCAGCTCTAACTTCTAGTCAGTGTCCATGTCTCTGACTTCCTGATTAACTAACTTCCTGTTGAGCTGCAGTGCAACATATATTAAAAGTCCCCTGGAACCAAACACTCTCTGTTCTGGTTCCATACATATTGATACATATGGAAGTCTTTGTCTCTTAAATTCAATTCCAGGTGGTATTCAGTTCCTGAAATGCATTCTTCCAGTGGTATAAATTTAGTCCACATAGTCATTTAGATATGCTGGAAGCCATGGGAAATGTTTGAGGAACAACGAGTGGGAAAAATTACGATCTTAACGCAAACGTTAACGCTCACTTGCGTGAGCATTAACGTTTGCTGCGGCTTTCACCGCATATTTGTAACGATTCCCCAGGACAGACCTGGTAGGATCCCTGGTAACAGACCTCTAATCCTCCGATCCTTAGGATGGTCGGGACCACTAAACCTAACCTCTAGCAGCCACACAGGCCAGGGAGACAGCACCAACAATATACACCACAGACTGAGATCAATATAAGTTTGAACTGAGCTATAGTGTATGGCAGGATGGAAGCGCACCAGCAGTAACAAGCAGTGGAATATACCAGACAGGGGCGCAGAGCGAGAACAGTTGTTATACAAAACCATTTCAGCAACGTTTAGGCACTTGTACTGCGCTACTGTATATGGTGAGAATCGACGCACACCAGTTGCAACAGGAGGCAAACAGAACAGGCAGGGAGTACACAGAGCTAATAGGCAAAGTCAGCAACAGATCGGGTCCTCAGAACAAGCAGAGTCAGTAACAAGTATACAAACTGATTCAGTAAGCTAGCGATGCGGGAATGAAACTCCACGGCAAGGCAAGGTGTACAGCGTGCGCTCCTGATTTAAAGGTCCCGGCGGCTCCACGTCATCACGCCGCGCCCTGCCCCCTGATCACTCACAGCTGCGCCAGGTGCCACCGGAGCTCCTGGCATTCGGCCAGCTGGCAGCACCATGTGTCCGGGGCCCCCCCGATCGCCACCCGGGGCCCTGGATGTCACAATATTACAATCCAAATGCAAACGGGTTAAGTAACCAAATTTGTAAGAATAATAATTAATGCAGCTTATGAATCCTCACACCAGCAGCACCTCTACAGTCTGACGCTAGCTTTAACCAGCGCGCTGTGTGCAGTTTCTGAGAAGATACGCTATTAGTGTAACGGGGAAGCCGGCTGCGCATTTTGCATCGCTCCCTCTACACTAATAGCGTATCTTCTTAGAAGCTGCACACAGCGCGCCGGTGTATGCAGCTTCTAACAGTGTGGACTTGTTGGTGGATCCAGGAATCAGGTGAGTATTAGAAAGAAGAAAAAAATAGATATTTTATGTTCCCGGGGACATTTAAAAATGTCCTTGGGTTTTATTTTTTTTAGAAATGTGTCGCCTCATCTTAGCCTGGTGGTCAGTCAGTGGGGGCTCCCTGGATCCTGGTTGTGGAGGGGGGGTCTGCCATGGCCGCAGGTGCAGTGGCTCCCTCCCTGCGCTGCCTCTCAGCCACATGCACCCGGCCGGCCAGCCCGCACAGTCGCAACTCTGTCATCCGGCGGCCGCATGCTCCTCAAGGGATCCTTGGGAGGCCCCGGCGGGCTGCCCTCTACAGTGCCTGATTAGAGGGCCTCGTCTGCCTGATGTTTTAGCAACTAGATTGTTTTATCCCATTGCTTCAATGTTAAAAATATTCCCGTTTTAATTCAATATCTAATAAAGCGTCTCTTATAATATTCTGCAGTCAAGAGTCTCTTTATTTTTAGATTTTTTTAGGATTTTTTAAGCATTTTTTTAAAAAATGTCAATTTATTTTTTTTTCGAACTTTTTTTGACCGCCTGAAAAGTTCGAAGTTCGCGAACTTTTGAACAGCCGATGTTCGATGCGAACATCGAACCGATTCGAACCGGCAGCCCATCCCTACTCTGGAGGGAGATATGCCACGCTGTCTGTACGAAGGGGAGAAACCGAAGCCTACAGTTTATTAAGCACCGCTACCATAACTGCAAGAGGGAACCAGGTGGAAGGATAATACTGAAGCAGAGCATCTTCAAAGTCGCAGTGCGGGGGATCGAAGGTGGAGTGGACACCGGAGCCTGCGACACCCCAGCGTGAGTAATGCTTTCAATGATTTTTTTCAATGTGATGCATTGCTGTATAAGAATCAGTGCTGCACATCCTTGGGCCTTCAGATGTTGTTGGACTACATCTTCCATCATGATCAGCCACTCGTTTTCTCACTAAAACATCATGGGAGATGTAGTCAAAAAAACATCTGAACGCCCATGTTTGCATAACACTGTAATCTAGATCTAATGTAAACAAAAGATTTGCTGTGTGACTTTTGCTTTTTAACATGTACATATGTGAGCATTTTTTCCTGTACATCAGATCGAGATTATATTCAAGCGTGTCTGGAGCAATGTACATAATATATCCTGTCCTCATTTCACAGGTACACCACCACACCGCACCTGTCACACCTGTGCGCCACCAGGAGGAGGACTACAGCTCCAATAGCACAAATCCTTCCTTGACTTCCTGGGGGATGAAGAATACGTCTCTTTCACAGGTCCGGTGGCACAGCCTGTGCCTGATCTGTCTCCACCACACCTGCTTCTCTCCTTGGATGCCACAAGTAAGGCTAATGTCAGACGAGCGCATTCTGAGCGCACTGTGCGTGCGTGCACAACGGACGGACGTACTGATCGAAGATACTGCAGACACCACACGATAAGTTCTTCTTGACGGACGTAGAACAAAAAAGGGAGTCAACTTATGAGAAATAAAATTAATATGAAAAATGATAGAAATTGGTACAAGTTATGAAAAGCCATTTTGTGCGACAAAGTGCTGGACGTCCCAAAAGCGGTCCGTCTGACATCTCCTCATCACTCACACAGAACGCTATGCGGACGTGGCGCACTCTGCATGTCTGTCCTTGCGGTTTTACGTTCTTGCCTAACTTGCAACTGTTTGCCACGTGCGTTGTGCTGCGCAGTTCGGTGCGGACGCACGTAGTGTGTGGGTCTCTTTTGATCATAATTCTATGCTACGACAACGTTAAACTGTGCGGCAACACGGACGCGATAACTGCGTTCGTTTGACATGGGCCTAACACGCAGGTGTCCACAGTTGCCGCCTCTTCTATTGCTCCAGCTTTCACTGCCTCAGCTACATCATCTGCCAGTCCATCACAGGTCCAGCTACCCCCTCCAGTAGTTCCACCATCACCGCACTATCACAGGTGTCTACGTCCAGCACCATCAGCTGCATCTGAGCAGGTAATGCCACAGCCTGCATCACAGCCTGTACCACAACCTGCACCTGGCAGCCAACCTGTCCCTGCAGCAGCTCATTGTGTCAGCTGATGACCCGGGGGACTACAAGGTTAATGTGTGGCACTACATCAAAAAACAAAATGATTCCAGCTGCTGGGTAAACGGCTGTATTCCCTATTGTGTGAGTAGAGGCTGGTTCGCCATGAAATACAAAGGGGGTTCCAGCAAGTAGCCACCCAGATGGCGGTCAAGAATAGCCTCACCTCCATCATGGAGATCTTGGTGGAGCAGCAGTGGTCAAGCTCACCAATCTACATGCTGCCATTACCACCACCACCAACACCACTGGAAGTTGCTGCCCCGGTGCCCAGATGCAGGGGATACTCTGCCTCACTCAGTGCCAGCCCAGCCATCTATGCCCAGCCATCTACCTCTGCAGGTCTGTCCCAACGTCTGTTGCTGCACCTTTGTCATCAGCTGACTCCACAACCTCCTCCAGAGTGTGTACTTGTTATGTTTCCACATCGCGGCCAGGCCCCCTGGTGGTGAGAGCGACGCTCAGCAGCTCTTGTGTTTTGAAGTAGCCACTGAAGACTATCCTTCCTGTGGCTATAGTCTGCTGTCACATGACCTGCCCCGCCCTATATATATATAGCCAGCAGTGGATCAGATCCTTGCTTCAAGATAGGTCTTCCTTACGGAGTGCTGCATCTGTAATATTGGTTCTGTTATTCTGGTGTTTGACTATTGACGTGTTTTCTGGTTATTCTCTGTCTGTTCCCAGTACTGCATATTCTGATATACAGTTACTGACCCGGCTTGTCTGAGAACCACTCTTGTTGCTGACCTTGGCTTATATGATCATCTACTCTGGCGTCTAGACCTGGCTATTCCCTGACGATTCTTGTTATTCTTGTGTATTTCTGTAAGTCATATCCTGGTCTTTATGTATTATTGCCAGCAGCATATTAGAATATATAGAGGCCAATTATAAGGACCTCTTTTCTAGCTTAGGGCCTGTATTGCTACTGGATATCTCTTTGTGGTATTTCTTGCAAACCCTCGTTGCTGTTCTAGTGTTTACCTCAACCCTGTAATCTGTGTAGAGTTAGAAGGCTATTCAAAGACCTTACCCAGTGCAGGGCCTCCTTGTGTCTCTGTATCCTGTCCTGTCATCTCTGGTTCTGTTGTTATACTGTGTGCAGGGTTCTGCATCATGCAGCAAAGCACATACCCGCCTAAAAGGCTTAACCGCACTCAGTAGCAAGGGCGCTCCATGGCATCTGCCCCAGACCCCCGTGACAGTACCCGTTCCAGACTCTAGAGGAGTAGGAGCAAGTGATTTTTAAAAAAATTTTTACAGGTGTTTGTTATGTTAATATTCTCAGTTATTTATGTTTTATAAATATACATTTCATTCTGTTTCATAATGTTGTATTCATTAAATGCGTTTCTGAATACATATATCTATGTAGAATAGATTTTTTTTACCTGTTCCAATGCCTCTTATTTTATTATCATATTTTTGGGGATAGACCTCTTCAGGTTTGCCTTAACCAATTTTTTACATGGTACAACTGTGTCCCTATTCATCATTGCAAATAATTACGTCAGACAGCTATCCAACATGTTGCAATACCAATGGAACAATTGCATTGTATTATCATTACACATCCAATACTACCAGATTTAAAATGCAACATGTGGGGTCTTTTCTATGTTAATGCCATTAAACATCTCTGTGGATTCCAGTTTGATACCTACATAATGATCTATTAGATTCATTTAACTAACATGCTCATCTTTCCTGACATCTGTGTCTACTGTTACTTCTCAATATTTCCTAAAACAGATCCATTGGGTTTCCACTCATTGAAATTCATATTATTATACCTGACTGCAGTGGTGTCACTAGGGTTGGTGTCACCTGGTGCGGTAACCTATGGTGTCACCCCCCCCCCAGGTTTTACGGATTTTTTTTAACTACTCTTACTCATAAATCAGTACTCCCATTAACACTGAATGCTCATGCACAGCGCACATTACTGTGAGGTTTATTGTTGTGGAGCTCTCTCATATGCTTACACACAAATTTTGGCGAACTGCCAGCAAGTACAGTGCCTGTTCGAAGGCAGTGAAAGTGAAGGCGCACATGAATATACGTATATTACCCCCAGCTCACATATGGATATATTGCCACAGCTCACAATTATATACTGCCCCAGCAGCTCACCCATTGATATATATTGCCCCCAGCAGCTCACCCATGGATATATATTGCCCCAAGCAGCTCAAACATGGATATAAATTGTCCCCAGCAGCTCAAACATGGATATAAATTGTCCCCAGCAGCTCAAATATGGAAATATATTGCCCCAGTAGCTCAAACATGGATATATATTGCCCCAGTAGCTCACACATGGATATATATTGCCCCCAGTAACTCACACATTGATATATATTGCCCCAGTAGCTCACACATTGATATATATTGCCCCCGTAGCTCACACATTGATATATATTGCCCCCAGTAGCTCACACATGGATATATTGCCTCCAGATCACACATGGATGTATAGTGCCCCTGCTCACACATGGATGTGTATTGCCCCTGTTCACACATGGATATATACTGCCCATGCTCACACATTGATGTATACTGCCCCTGCTCACACATGGATGTATAGTGCCCAGCTCACACATGCATGTATATTGCCCAGCTCACACATGCATGTATATTGCCCAGCTCACACATGGATGTATATTGCCCAGCTCACACATGCATGTATATTGCCCAGCTCACACATGGATGTATATTGCCCAGCTCACACATGGATGTATATTGCCCAGCTCACACATGGATGTATAATGTCCAGCTCACACATGGATGTTTATTGCCCAGCTCACACATGGATGTATAGTGCCCAGCTCACACATGGATGTATAGTGCCCAGCTCACACATGGATGTATAATGCCCAGCTCACACATGGATGTATATTGCCCAGCTCACACATGGATGTATAGTGTCCAGCTCACACATGGATGTATATTGCCCAGCTCACACATGGATGTATAGTGCCCAGCTCACACATGGATGTATAGTGCCCCAACTTACATATGGATATATTGCCCCAGCAGCTCACCCACCAGAACTCGGGAGGCAGGCAGGGTGCTCGAGTGGCGTCTGGTCAGGACTCGGGATGGGAGGCAGGCAGGATGCGCCCACACACCTTGAAAGAAAAGGTGTCAGGGAGCTGTAGGGCGGGCTGCCACTGATGATTCACTCAGAGACGTCAGCGCGTCAGCCCGCCAGCGCGCCGCTCCCTCTGGCGTGTGGCATCAGAGGGGGTTGGAGGGATCAGCTGCTGAGCCGCCATCTTTCATGCCCCTTAGGGAGGGTTACACGACCCGCCCTTAGGGTGACAACGTCACCCTGTCGCCGTAAGACTTTTTTGATGTTTGTTTTTTCCGCTGGCCGCCGCACTGCAGGACCTGCAGTGCGACGGCCGGTTCAAAAATCAAACATCAAAAAAGTCTTACTTTGGTGACGGTGTCACCCTAAGGGCGGGTATCACCTGGTGCGGACCGCAACCCCGCCCCCACTTAGCGACGCTAGTGCCTACTGTATTCCAGCAATTATAAAGAGAGGTGTGTTTTGGGCTCAATATTTTTTTTATTTTAAAGAAAATCTTTTACTCTTCAAAACTGTCATGTTATTTGATTCAAATGTACAGTAATTTGCCCCAAAAAAAATGAAACAGGTTTCAATCATTCTTGAAGTGACAGATCATATTCTGTGCCCCCATCTGCATAAAAGTACATTCAGTGATATGCATGTCATGCCTATTATCCATACATACTGTAAAAAGGATCATGGACGCAATTTCCCAGGTTCTGTGAATCTGCTACGTATTTCCATTTCTTGGCATCATACCTGAATGCATTTAAACATCTTTGTATGTTACATTGACATGTGTAACATAATAATTTTCCTACCTACTATATAGACATCATTGTAGTATTAAAAGATTGAGCTACCTCTTCAATAAAATTATGTTGTATGAATAACATGTCTCTTTATTGTGTCCTTGTCACATCATAGATACAGTTTGTCAGTTCCAGACATTGGGATGGTGATCATTTTGGTAGCATTTATAGTTAATTGATTAATTCTAATTAGTTAGATAATGCATGCTTTTACTTACAAAGTGGTGGTTAGATGTGTTGTACTGTCCCTATAAGCTGCGTCACTCAGTGTCAAGGTCTAGAGTAAAGTGGTAAATACTGTACACACATTATTAGTAGCGCATCCATGACTGCACTTGAAAATCAATCACAATAAAGGCTTTATCTATTTCTAGGTAATAATGGCATAAATTCTACATAAGTTCTAAAAAACTCAAGAGTAAAAGTAGAGACAGGGATATTAGTAACTTCAGATCAAGAAAAGGCAAGAATGTTGAATGCTTTATTTCCTAAAGTATAGGAAAGGTATTTTACAGTGAGAACAATAAAGCCTGAGATACACTGAGCGCATAGCGACGCACAGCGTAGCGATGCAAAGAGAAGCAAACATTTTGCAGGCTTGACTTCACTCCGCTCCAACTCGCAGCCAGTCTACACTGCATTACGTTTGCTTCTCTCCACACTGGACAGGAATCCACTAACTAAATTAAAATGTACACGCCAAAACCTTTTTATTTTCAGAAAGCGCATGATATATAGGCAAAAAAGTTTCCATCGAATAAAATACATCTAAATTACTGCCAATGTAATAGGAATAGTATAAAAAAAATTAGAAAAAAAAAGCTAACCCATATCATATAGCACCCCCGTGTGTATATATATATATATAGACACAGGGAGCGCTATGTATAGAGTAGGGATGCATCAGTACCAGACAGAACTCATACATATATGTACCCACACCCCAGACACATATACATACATTCACATTTATGAGAAGTCTGGATATATATATATATATATATATATATATATATATATATATATTGTAGACAAGAGGAACAGCACTCAGTCCTAACAAAAAATCCAAAGATAGAAAAATATAACTCTTGCCCAGGTGCTGCCCATCCATCTTTTAATGTTTTTTCAATAAACTCCATATTTTTGAAAACCCAGAGTGCCCCCCATCTTCATTGTTGATTATATATATATATATATATATATATCCATCAAGGTAGAGGGGGTGGCATGTGGGCTGCGCGGGGACTCAAGCATGTTTTTTTTCTATTTTTGGTAGAAATTGGGGAATGATGATGTGTACTGGGCAGGATGGGGGTCCCAGCGGCACCTGGCTCCGGGTCCTGCTGGGGGGCAGCTCTCCCAGTGCCACTGGGCAGAGGCGAAGACAGAGCGATGTGTGCGGAGCAGGGCTGGTGGGAGGGATCTACAGGATCTAGCGCATGCGCCGTGTGCTGCAGATCCAGACCCTCCTCTCAGACGAGGCGAAAGTTGTATTTTTCCAACTCCCTTCGCTCAGCGCCGCATCGTGACGCAGCCTGAGCAAGGGAGGTGGAAAATCTGGACACACTGAGCGCATCTCGCCACGCGGCACCGCCTACAGGCGCTGCGCGTCACAACGCGCTCAGTGTATCTCAGGCTTAATGCTGTGGAATTCTCTGCCTGTCGAGTTGGTTGGGTCAGAGACTGTACAGACTTTTAAACAATGACTGGATGCCTTCCTGAAAAAATATTATATTAAGGGTTAGAATATTTAACCCCCTTCACCACTGAACCATTTCACCTCTCTGTGCTGAGCTCATTTTGACCGTTTTGTGTTCATCATGTTTAAACGCAAGTCATGTCTTATTGTAGGACCCATACATTCTTATTTTCACCAGACTCAGCAGATTCATAATATATCATTATTATATGTATATGTCATGTCTTGCCAGAATGCTATAACAAAAAATGTAAAATAATGTGAATTTCCATTCAGATTTCAATCATTTACAGCGTGTAAAATAATGTTTTGCACATTTTATCATCCAAGCCTTTATGGTTATATATCCTATGGGCACTCTTGTTAAAAAAAAAATTAAGTGAGAACCCGTTACTGTATTTTTTTTTTTACGATTGAAATAAACGAGATTTTTCATTAGTGCATCATCATCATTGTTTACATTATAATTGAAAAATTAAGAATAGTGCTGCATTAGAAATGTAAAAAGTCATTTTACTGTATATTTATTTATTGATTTTAAGTTTTAGTTTTTTCACTTAATCTAGTGATGTTTGGTATCATTGGAAAGGTCATGCTCTGGCCGTTCTGTGCAATGTGGTGGTAATTCTAGTTCTAAATAGCCAAACCAGAAAAAGTCTCCCATTTATCTCACTTTCCAAGGGCCCTATTACAATCTTCAGCAAACGTTTGCGCGCGTGCAAAAACGCATTAGCGCAAGGGGCAAAACCCTTTGCGCAGAACGTCGTATTACAATGTCAGCGCAACAAACGCGCGTATATATCTACCACGGGTGAACCTGCGC
Source organism: Leptobrachium leishanense (assembly GCA_009667805.1). NCBI lineage: Eukaryota > Metazoa > Chordata > Amphibia > Anura > Megophryidae > Leptobrachium > Leptobrachium leishanense. Next base: position 199,242,449 of record CM019064.1, read on the forward strand.
GAACGCTGCGCGAGCGTACTGTACTTTGCACGTCCTATACATCACATTGTGAGCGCAAATGCGTTTGTGTGCTGGTACGCGGATGGAATTACAATCTATGCGCAGTTTGTAACGCACAGCCTCTGCTCGCATAATTTTAGCAACTCCTGAAAGCTGGTGTTAATGGCAAATTCTATCAACCTGGCCGAAACCAAATACACCAACCCAAAAAAAATACACTGCAAAGTATAGTTACACATTTTACACATACCAAACCAATAAATTTGAGCAGTTGTGCGTGTTTTTTTTTATTGATGCAGCATATATGCGTAGATTGACTTTGACAGGTGCAAAAACTTGACGTGAGACAATTGTGGTTCTTAATTCTGATTGGCTGAATTGCGTGAAAAAACAGTTAGCACACTGATTTCTGCGCATCCGTTTTACGCACGTTATTTTTTGACGGATGAAAAAATGCACGAGGATTGTAATACCAGCGTTGATTTATGCGCGTTAACGTTTATGCTGAATTCACCGCAGGGTCAGGGAATTTGATTCCCCGAAGTGCGGGGAATGAAAATTCTAGTGGAATTTCGGTGCTCTTTGAATAACCCCTTTAAGTTTAATAAAGATCATTATGGTCAAAACTAAAGATAATGAAAATAATTATTCATTAACCCTACTAGGTGGCGCTGTATACCGGTGTTTACATGCCAGGAGCATTTGTCTGTATAGGGAATCTGGAAAAGCATGTTTGAAGTAGGCTTGCAAGTATTTAACTGAACAGCCCAGTATTTCTGTAGTTCTTTCAGTAAAGTTACCTGCAAAAATTACCAGAGATTTATTTTAAATGTATGTTTTGTAGAAGGGGAGGGGGAGCTGTAGCCTCATATAGGAAGCTCTTCATGAGTTGGGTCAATGATTGTCAGCATTTTTTCATCTCACAGCACAAGTGTCTAGTCTCACTGCCAGTTTTGGACCCCTGTATCTCTGAACCCACAGAAGCTAAAGAGTACAATGTGTCATTGTAACGGCCTTTCCAATTATACTAAACATTACCAGGCTTCATGTAAATATATATAAATATAAAAGGTTTCATGTAAAAACAAAAAATATATATAAAATCCTTTATTTTCCTTTTTTCCCTAATGCAGCACTATTGTTCACTTTTCAATTATAAAGTGAACAATGATGCTGCACTGTGGAGTTCTGTGATACACTCATACACACTGCACATTACTGTGAGTTTTATTGCTGTGGAGCCCTGTGATAGGCTCATACACGCCGCAAAGTTTTTTTTTGGGGGGGACAGCATTTCATCCTTGTATCCAGGCAGCACAGTGGCTTGGGCCGGCCTTGCTGCCAATAGTCATTAGCTAATACTGGTCAGATTATAACTCCCTTGCTCCAGGTTAAAGATTCAGGGCACTATTACATTGTATACGCAAACGTTAACGCTCACCTGCGTGAGCATTAACGTTTGCCGCAGTATTTACCACATATTACAATCCAAACGCAAACGGGTTAAAAAAACCCGTTTGCGTTTGGTACCTTGCGCAGCGCAGCGCGAGGTTACTGTACTTTGTGCTCCCTATGTTTAACATGGGGAGCGCAAAGTGTTAATCAGCGCTGGTATTACAATGTCCCAGCGCTGATTAACGCCTGGCTCTGGTCAGCGCAAAGTTAACCAGTGCCAGGACTTGGTGTTAACGGATTCCGCTTCTGCAGAATCCGTTAACCCCAGCTTTAAAAAATAAAAAAACAAGCACATACTCACCCTCTGTACCGCGGCGAGGACCGTGGCTCCAACCGCCTCCTCCAGCCGACAGGAGCAGGGAAAGACTGGGAGAAAAAGTCCCCCCAGTCTTTCCCTGCGTATCCTTACGCCGACCGGCCGGATCTCGCGAGGCGAGATCCGGTTGGTCACGTGACTGGCAGGGAGGAACTCAATGGAGTCCTATGGACTCCCAACGAGTGGATGCTCACGGCTGTGCTCAGTGTTGCTGCGAGCATCCCGGCTTTTTACACTCGATAACAATGCAGGCGGCATTTTTTGCGCCTGCCTGCATTGTAATCCAGCGTTAAAACACGGGCGCAAGGGGGAAAACTGCAGGGAGCGATTTTTCCTCCCTTGCGCCTGCGTTTAAACGCTATGAGCGTAATAGAGCCCTCAGAGAGGCCCTTAGCAGGTGTCTGGGCCCCAGCCTATATCTCTACTAATCCAGTGGCCTGTGTTTATCCAACTGGTCTAGCATTGTCAATGTCAATTTGTAACTTGGAGGACATTACTCAAACATTGAGTAAGGGGGTCCAAAATTTCAATGTGTCTTGTTGCAATCTAGATGCCCCTAATTTGTAAGCCTCAACCCTCCTCCACCCCCAATTTTTTTATTCTTTTTAATGTCACGCATTTAATTGAAATAGGCATTTAAAGACAAAATTGTCGGTTATAAAGTGTTTAATCAGTGCATATCTGCTCATTCATTTACAGTTAAATTGAATTTCACCGCTCAGTGCAATTACAGGCCTATTTGTCAATTCACTAAGCTGTCTATTAGCCAAATACTGCCGAATTGACAACAAAATACAGTTCAATTCGCCACAGTTCGCCACAATTTGATGACGTTCTGCAGCATCGAAATTGCCCCATAGAAGCTTAGTGTGTCTAAATTCTATTCACAGAATGCCGAACTGCAATGAAATTCCAGCAAAATACCCTGATTTTTGGTGTTTCAGTTCAACAGATTTAAACAGGCGAATCCCATAGGATTCAGTATGAAAACTTATTTTTTTTTTCTTTTAAAGGAAGTGCTCCTAATCTCAGCTTGTTACCTGTATAAAAGACACCTGTCCACAGAAGCAATCAATCAGTCAGATTCCAGACTCTCCATCCTGGTCAAGACCAAAAAGCTGTCCAAGGATGTCAGGGACAAAACTGTAGACCTACACAAGGCTGGAATGGGCTACAACACCATCACCAAGCAGCTTGGTGAGAAGGTGACAACACTTGGTGTGATTATTCGCAAATGGAAGAAATACAAAATAACTGTCAATCTCCCTTGGTCTGAGGCTTCATGGAAGATCTCACCTCGTGGAGTTTCAATGATCATGAGAACAGTGGGTAATCAGACCAGAACTACACGGGAGGATCTTGTCAATGATCTCATGGCAGCTGGGACCATAGTCGCAAAGAACAAAATTGGTAACACACTACGCCGTGAAGGACAAAAATCCGTCAACGCCCGCAAGGTCCCCCTGCTCAAGAAAGCACATGTACAGGCCCATCTGAAGCTTGCCAACGAACATCTGAATGATTCAGAGGAATTGGAGGGCCCTCGTCTCCCAGCCACTGTGGGTGACCAACTAGCAGGACCGGCAGAGGCAGGTGGCCAAACGTTACCCCTCCCCATCCCGTCTGAAGACTCGAAGGCCGTGATTTCGGGCCTGGACGACTGCTTGGCACTGCTGCTGGGGGAGGATGTGCACCCATTCACAAGAGGCGACTGGTGCCGACTGATGGCTGTGTCGCTGGTCTGCCAGGGAGCAGGGGCTCCATACCAGAATGTATCTGGAGATGCTCTGCTTGTCAACTGTGAGACTGCCTGTTTACCTGTGGAGGATGGGATACGAAGTGCCAGGAGTAGTGATTCAGTCATGGTGCAGTCCCATGCCTCTCCTTTTCTGGAAGTGATACCTGAACAATGTGAGAAAGATCCAACCGGCTGAATGTGGGTTGCCTGATAGAGTGGTAGTTGACAGGGGGGCTGATATGACTCTTCCCATGCCATCTGTGAGGGTGCCATTGCCTGAGCTTGTTCTGCCAGTCACTGGAAGCAAGCTGTGTCGCAATCTACCCTAGGGCAATGTTGGTGGAGATGCCCGAGCTGCCTCGGGGCTTATTGGTCAGCGTGCCTTATGCGTCGATTGTAAGCATGTAGGGGCTGTATGCCCTGCTCCCTTTCTGGACACTGGTTGATTCGAACTTCCCCGTTACCTTTTTAATTTTTCCTTTCCACCCACTCATACTTTCCCCTCCCTTATCCCCCTGCCCCCCCCTTTTGAAAGCTGGGACTCTATACGAACTTGCAAGGACTGCTTCTGCGACTGCTGATGGGGTTCTGGGGTATACCTCCCGTTTTTTATGTGTGGGAGCATGGGTTGACCCAGATGTGCCTATGGAGTGGCTACCATGGCTCTGTCCACTCCCCTTGGCCCTGGGTCTTCCAGCCACGTGACCCTTTCCACGGTCTCTGGCTTCCTGCTCGGACCTCGCAGAGTGCCGGGAATGTCAACCAAGTAGGATCAGTTCTTGTCGACAGTTTGTTTGTTTGATACTCTGCCACTTTTTCTGTCTCTACCTTAGATTATGTCCTTGCACTGAGTTGTGTGGTGCAACATGTATCTTGGTGTGAAATCACTAGCTGTACTTCTCTTTTTTTTCATGATTTTATTGTTTGCTATTTACCGTTGTCCCTTATATACCAAACATTTTTACTACTTTGACTATGTCTGTGAAAATTTTAAAATAAAGAATTTATAAGAAAAAAAACAAAAACACGGTCGTTGGGGTGTTTTGCTGCTATGGGGACAGGACAACTTCACCACATCAAAAGAATGATGGACAGGACCGTGTACAGTCAAATCTTTGGGGAGAACCTCCTTACTTCAGTATTGAAAATGGGTCTTGCTGGTCAGACTTGCTGAAACCCTCCCCGTCGAAACTCTACAACGCGCGTTCGATGGGGCTTCATAGTGCAGTCCTCCGTAGGAGGATCGAGCTTTGCACCACAGAGCGCACTAACTGCACTAACTGAGGTGGCCAGACGGGCATCGAGAGGAAGGAACCCGTCCACTCTCACTGACGTTCCTTCCGCACTGAGGTGTGCTCATCTGATACCGGCCTTAATTCCATAGAAAATCTGTGAAGGGAGCTGAAGGTTCGCATTGCCAAACGTCAGCCTCGAGACCTTAATGACTTGGAGAGGATCTGCAAGGAGTGGGACAAAATCCCTCCTGAGATGTGTGCAATCCTGGTGGCCAACTACAAGAAACAACTGACCTCTGTGATTGCCAACAAGGGTTTTGCCACCAAGTACTAAGTCATGTTTTGTGAAGGGGTCAAATACTTGTGCGTTTTTTCTGGATGTTTTTGTTATTATTCTGTCTCTCTCTGTTAAAATAAAAAATTCACTGCATGGTGCAGTTTGCTGTAGTTTGGTGATACCAAAATTGTCCCATAGAGAAGTAATGGTTCGTCTATTCACAGAACGCTAAATTGCACAGAAATATCGACATGGCAAAATTACCTTGTTTTTGGTAATTCAGTTGAGTCGGTTTAAATAGGCGAATCACATAGGATTCAATGTAAAAACTTAATCTCATTTTTAATAAAAAAAATTTAAAAGACAATTTTTTATTTTTTTTAAACAAGAGAATGAGATATTTTATTTACGTCTCTCCCTCTAACTACTGATGTGTCATTCTTGAACGAGTTGTGTTTAAGAGATGGGAGCCAGCCCATCTACATCTGAGACCAGATTTCTATCTTCTTTTCAGTAGGGTAAACTGGCCGCCAGGTCGCTCATGAGTGGGATTGACATGTCCCTTTTGGGTCAAGGCCACGTCGAAGATGGCCCTGATCAAATAACAGCCACTGCCCCTCAGCAACCATGCCCCCTCTCACCCAGCCTCCCTTTGGCAGCCAAACAGAAGGAATAAACACCAATTAGCTAGTGATAGGGTTGCCTGTGCTGTCCTACTCAAAGATACTAACAACCTGCCATTTACAGCATGGTATTATGGACATGGTGTAGATGAATAGATGTGGTATCTGTGTAGCATGTTTGTGTATGGACACAAAGGGTAATAATTATTAATATTATCATCATTTATATAGCGCCAACAGTTTCCGCAGCGCTTTACAATAACCAAAGGGAACAAGATACAGAAAACGAACATAGGATGGAAACACTAGGGGCTATATTACAATCTTCGCGCAAAAACCTTTGCGCAAAACGGAAATTTGTGGGCCAAGCGTTAAACTTTTGCGTGCGCAAATCACCGCTGGAATTACAGTCCTTGCGGCTTTTTTCTTCTGCCGATCAATTGCACGCGCAAACAGGATGCGGCCAAATGCTTGCGCAGTACCGTCTCGCGCAAAAAACAGTGTGCGAACAGTTTTTTTCTCACGATTCAGCCAATCAGAATTAAGAACCACAATTATCTCACGTTAAGAAATTGCGCCTGTCACAGTCAATCTGAGCATATATGCTGCAGCGATAATACATGCACACACGACTTCTCCATTTTATTGGTTTGGTATGTGTAGAGTGTGTAACTATACTTTGCTGTATTTTTTATTTTATTTTTGGGTTCGGCCAGGCTGTTCAGATTTGCCATTAACACCAGCTTTTAGAAGTTGCTAAAATTATCCGCGCAAAGGCTATGCGTTAATTACCGCAAATAGATTATAATACCATCCGCGTACCAGGGCACATTCGCATTTACGCTCACATTGTTAAGTATAGGACTTGCGCAGTACAGCAAGCTCGTGCAGGGTTCGCGCAGGTTCACCCGTGGTAGACGATTGCACGCGGTTGTTGCGCTGACTATGTAATACGGGATTAGGCGCAAATGGTTTTACCCCTCGCATTAATGTTTTTTTGCGCCGGCGCAAACGTTTGCGTGAAGATTGTAATTTAGTCCTAGGTGTAGAGGGCCCTGCTCATAGACGTTTACAGTCTTGAAATTGCATGGTGGGTCAGAAATAAAATACAGATCTGTATTTGTGTGGTGTTATGTCCATACAGGGCTTTTAATGTGTCTGTGTGCGATGTGTACGATGTGAGTATTCATACAAACAGGATGTTAAGCTAATAAATGCACTAGAGTTGTGTTTCAACTCTCCTCTTAGTTGGCATCTATGCTGCAATACTAACGATTAGCCACCAGGTAGTGCTCTAACACACAACAATAGTCTCTTCCACCCCCCCCCCCCCCAGTCATGACTATTAAGGCAATATCAAACGAATTCTCATACCTGATACATTAGTCATTCATTTTCTAATTAATAGGATCAATACCAATTATGGATCAACGTCAATAAAGAAACAAATGGGCAACTTTGAACGTTAACCATCTAGTTTCTGAAGATGCCAACTGTATGTTTTTTCTCCAGGGCTTTATAATGCATTCCCCAAACCTAAAAATGAATATAAAAATAGATCATATGATGAAAGTATGAGTCTTGCATTTATTTACTGAGCAATGTTTTCCTTGTATGAACCAAGAAAACATACTCAGCCGAGGGGAAACATTATTTTCCTGAATTTTAAAACAGTTTACAATGCGATTCCATTATTTACGCTCCACACAACAAAAGTAGAATTGGCCGATGAAGAATCTGTAGCATCAATGTCATTTTTTTCTTAGTCATTTTATGGACCTATACGCAGGTGGCTGCTTCTTATAAAGTAAACAGGGGTGCTGATATGAAATATTTATTCAACAGCTTCCTGGATTCCAAATAAAGTTGACAGTTAATGAATAAACTTTTATTGAGAACCTTGAACACCCTGAAGTCAGCAAATAATATATATGCCCTGTAACAAAATAATATATGGAGAACGATAGGAATTATTAATGGTCATTATTTACTGGACTAAATCTAACCAACTTTAACAAAGCTGCTAACCTTAAGTCTAGGGTCAGACGAACGCAGTGCGAACGCGCGTGCAGCCGCACTTTATTACGGCCGTAGTAGCAGCAAATGACGGCCAATGACGGGCAATATACGAAGTACGGCCGCACAAAACTTCAGCCAGGCAACGCAAGCGGTAAACCAATGCATTTTTTCGAGAACGTGATACCGCTAATACTGACGTACAGAGTGCGCTGCGGCCGCATAGCGGCGTGTGTGCGTGAATTGGAGATGTCAGACGCTGCTAACGTCCGGCCAACATAACGTCCAGATGCAAAAAGGTTTTATTGATGATCCGTACAAAATCACGGACGAAAATGCTCATCGTACGACCGCTATCGCGTATTCCGTGAAAAAATACATCCATTCGTTCGAACGCACTTTTTCACGGACGACGCGAAAAATGCGTTCGTCTGACCCTAGCCTAACAGAGCATTGCTTTCTGTTTATACATGACTTGTGATCTGACCCTAGCAGTGGTGTGTTTAGGCTTGCTGCTCCAAATTCTTGAAAATGTTGAAACATAGTTACAGTTACAGATCCTGGTTATTCATACTAGAGCATGTAACATAGTGACTATATTACTTACATATTTATTTTCTGTGTTAATCTCTATATTTGTGTTTTGTTTCTAATATTTTGCATTTATTACTTTGTATTTCTGTAACGACTGTAACATTTCAATGTTCTTGAACCCAGGACATACTTGAAAACGAGAGAAATCTCAATGTATCCTTCCTGGTAAAATACTTTATAAATAAATAAATAAAAAGTCATCCGTTGGTCAAGGGTTGCTAAGAGCTAGAATGCTCCTCATCTATAGGCTTTGCAAAGGCCTACAAGGCCCAAAATAATACTGAATATTTTCTCAGGTCCTTACATTTCATTTGGGAATGAGTCGGAAATAGAAGGTGTAGCCCCTGAGTAGGTAACAGCTGGTCATCGAGCACCTGCAGACTGTGAGCCTCTTTATGCTATGATGAAGCACCTACAATGCTGGAGGGCACAAGGCTACCTGTTCTCAGGTATTAAAGAGTGGAGATACTGTGTCTAGAGCTTTGTGAAATCTAGATGTGAGCTGCTGATGTATCATATCACAGAAGATTTATCTCAGTCCCAGGTGTCATGTTTTCTAAAGTATTTCGGCTGAAGGGACTTTGTACACTAAGCTCTACTTTGTAGGAGTCATCTCAATCTTTATCATCCTTCATCAGAATTTTACAGTGAAATAACTCCATCACTTTTGACCCAGTTACTCAGAGACATTAAAATAATGAAAAACTAAAGTACTCCAATAATGTTACATCCTATTGAGATCCACCAGAACATAAAACTATCTACGTGATGAAGTGTAGTTCAATTTCCTTATGAGCTATTCAAACTCATATGCTTCTGCTCTGTATGGTCACCCATCCTGTGAAGTGAATGTATTGTCCACTTCATTGGTAGATGTGAGTTTACAGTCTCAGGAAAAAATAAAGAAGTCCGCTGCGGGATGTCCAAAATGTTTTTTACATTTTCAGTCTGGGCAAGGCCCCATCTGGGCAAGCAAACATTTGGTCCAGCAGGGCTCCAGGGGTGGTGAAGAAGAAAGAGGTTTATTGGATGGTCTTACTGTGAGGTCACAGAACAGCTGCTATGACTTGCTGTGTACCTGCTGTTTCATGGCATGGGTAATAGACTCACCATCAATGGAAAGTTGTCACATTGATCCAAGATGGTAACTAACTTCTGTTCTTTGAACTCTTCTTTTATATCGAGATGTATGTTGTCTGCATGAATTAAATAAATTAGATGGCAATAACAAATATGGACCAGGCATTCAGGTGAAAGTCTTTACTATGGACATGACATCCTACAGTATTTCGGCCCCTGTCTTTGAGCCTTCAAGACTTGAGAAAGGCTCCAGACAGGGGCAGAAACATAGTGCTATGCCATGTCCATAATAAAGACCACCATACTTTTTCTTCACCCAAGTGCCCAGATCCATCTTTGTTGTTTTCTGTATTTGAAGTCAGGCGCAGGCAAACCTGGTCCATGTGGTACCTGGTCCAAGGTAACATTAGTGAAGAATGTGCCTTGCCTCTACCTGGATAGTGATTTGGATAAATTTAATTGCTGAACAATCTCTTCTTTCTGATATCAAAACCCCCATCAACTAAGCTTTTGAAAGGGCTGACATTCTGTCTGAGAGGAACTGGGTGAAGGCATCTGGAACACAAGCACGTTCCCAATCAAACTCATAACAATCATTACATCTAAGCCTGGACACCACTAAAGCATTGTAGGTCGTAATTTGACCATTTCTTTTTCTGTTTCAACATACAGATTTTTCAGGAATTCCTTTCCACTACTAAATCCTAGACAAAGATACTGTAGAAAAAAATTGGGCAAACACCAAGACAGAATATGACATTCTACATTTCCCAACTACAAATTAGACACCATGGGCAATACTCTCAACAATGTGCTAACTTAACCAGAGCTGTTGTAAACTTAACAACTCCATAGACTAAAATGGCTCTGGCAAGTTCTAGTTACACTATGTATGTGGCCATGACAGTTAAGTAATTATTGTGCTCCAGACAAGGCAGAATAGTTTGCACATCCAAATACTCTAGGCCAGGCCTCAAAATTTCCACTCGCCTGCTCGCATTTGGCGAGTGGAAATTACATGAGGGCGAGTGGGAATGCAGAGGCAGGGCAGGATAAGGGGTTAGGTGGGGCAACTAGTGGCGAGTAACTCTTAAGGCCTGGCTAGTAGCTTGGGACTTGAAATTTTGAGCCCTGCTCTAGGCCCAAGGAATTCAGTAAGGTCTAATCTGCTGGGACAGTTGTCCCTCCAAACTGAGGTGGAAGGAATCAGCCATGCTATCCAGAAATGCACCGGTCCTAAACAGCTGATCGATTAAGCAACTAGCAAATTTCACAGCTTCCTGGGTGACTTTATAGGATTTAATTCCACCCACCTTACCTGTAACATCTCGCCCTCCACCAGAATTACTACAAGAGGTTTCGATTCCAAATCTATCACTCTATGAAGGACGTCTGTCAAGGCTGTCCCATCTTGCGTTTGTTTTTCAGTCTGGCCCTAGACCCAGGTATAAGTCTTTTTTTGTTTCTCACCAGACTTCACTGGCATCCAGGTAAACTCACACACTTTTAAAGTGACAGCGTTTGGCACCTCCACACCAGCTATCATGCTCAAACTCAATAATTATTGCTTTATTTTTTACTTTCATATTAATCTAACAATACCTAAAGCCATGGTCCTATGTGTACCAGTCCCTCTTCCTTAACTTACCTTGGCCCAACTTTCCCAGAAAATCTCTCACGTTAATAAATGCAGATCAACATGTTATTGCAATAGAATGTTTATGTGTAAACATCAAATTACCATGCAGGAGACTGGAATTAATTTCCCACCTTCTTTTTCATTTCTAGTACAGGTGGTTTTCCCTACTTTCAGATCATCATCACCAGCAGCATAGAAGGTTGAATTTGTACGATTTTTTGCTCTTTTCCAGTCCATACTATTAAGTGTAGAAGCCTGCCTGTAGCACAGAATGAATTAGCGCTAATGTTGCTATTATAAAATGTACCATTTGTAAATAAATATTTGTAAATGTTACATTATCTTTACATTTCAACAACATGGTAAATGGAGCTCCTAGTATTTGGTAATGACTCTATTTCTTTTTATTGTGTTTATGCAAAGTAATGTGCTTGTTACATTGTTTATATGATATCATAATGAGACTGTGTAGAAGTAATTAGTGCCCTGATGTGCCATCTTGTGATTGGCTGCTTGGGAGGCTGTGGGTAGACAGCCTTTAAACCAGTGTTTCCCAAACCTGTCCTCGGGGCCCTCCGCCTCGCCAGGCTTTCCAGATATCAGAAGCACAGCACAGGTGACATGATTTGCTGCTCAGTGATTGCAGGATTCAGCCTGCATTTCCCCAAGGAAATCCTTAAAACCTGGCCTGGTTGAGGGTCCCGAGGACAGGTTTGGGAAACACTGCTTTAAATCCTTCTCTATCAATATCGACTTAAAGGGATACTCTAAGCAACATGACCACCTAAGCTATTTTAGGTGGTCATGAGGCCCGGAGTATCCTGCCCTCTGTCCCCTCCACTCAGCGGTTCAGCTGTAAATGCTGAAAACAGCTGAGAGAGGCGGAGAAGTTTACTCCACCCTCCCAGCTGTCAGTCAGCAGAGCGGGAATCATATTTCCCGCTTCTGCCAACTTTTGCTGAGTAGGAGACGTCATCGCGCTGAAAGCGCGATGACGTCTCCAACTCGCCGCAGTAGCTGGCGGCAGCGGCTGAGGGTTAGTGTTGCGCGCATTCTCTTGCGCGCAACACTAATCCTCAGAGGGAGCAGGGAGGAAGCCTGCCGATTGGCTGGCTTACGTGAGAGGCGCGCATGCGCGCTTCTCACGTAAACCAGAAGGCAAGAAGACTCAAGAAGGACGGGAGCGGAAGAGGAGGGAGGTGAGTATGGAAAAAAAAAAGACGCCGCTGGAAAAAAGTGGATTTTAGGGTAAGTATTACAGTTACAAGAAAAAAAATAAAAAATAAAGATTTATTAAGGGAATAGGGATAGGTTAGGATAAAAAAACGGGGGGGGGGGTGATTTTTGAGTAGAGTGTTCCTTTAACACGACCTGTTAAAGTGCGAGCAGGCGCCCAAGATCGAGATAGGGTCTATCTGGACACAATCAGATCAATGCAAATGAATTTTGTTTATTACATAGGTTTGCAGATTGTGCCCAAAAAATTCTAGCACATCGGACATTACAGCTGATGTCAAATAGTGCACACAGTATGGAAATATGCTTTAGGGATTCTATAACAGAGTTATACTGTTTGGCTACTGTAAAGCAAATTTCCATAAAACCACTGATCCCTGACATTGTTTTATGGAAACCCACCTGGTAGTGAGAAGACCTTCATCTAAGATGCTGGTGCTTTTTGAAGGTAATCTAATTAGGCTTACCAAATCAGAGATAATTTCCTGGACAGATATTTTATGATTTATAATAATTTCTACATGAATATGGGTGGATCATCAAAATGATCCCGTACAGAATGTAGAATTTATATGCTGCAGAAGGGAAACCAATTCACTAATGTGGTGTTATTGCTCTGCTGCAGCAGAGCTCTACATACTGCAGGAGAGAACCCACCACCTTGAAGACATTATTTTACAGTTATTCACTAACCTCCGAATTGGCCCCCAAATTGCATCGGACAGTGCAATTTCTCCATGGCAGTTCATCTATTTATTAAGCTGTCAATTCGCCAAATACTGGTGAATTGACAGCAAACTACGGTGTAATTCGCCACACTATGCCGCAATTTGATGGCGTTCTGCGGCACTGAAAAGTAGACTATTGTGTCTTCTAGTCCCAGATTGCTAAACATCAACGAAATTCCAACAAAATGCCCTGATTTTCGGTGTTTCAGTTCGACAGCTTTAAACAAGCAAATCCTATAGGATTCTAAATAAAAACTTAATTTTTTAAGACCGTTTATTCTTTTCATGTTCAGCAAAAACCCTTTTTATTTTTTTTAATTTACAGAACACCTTTTTGTATTTTTTTAGATGATATTTTTGTTTATCTTATATTTTAAAAGGCTTTTTTTTAATACTTTTCAACAGACTCCAATTTCTGGAAAATATGGTGACCATTCAATACCAACAGTGAATTTACCATATTTTCAGCTAAATGAAATTGCCAAAATGCAGCGAAATGGGCTGAAATGCAAAGCGCCGAAATTGCACTTAATTTTGTTGCTTTGAGAATAGACCCTTATATGTTTCCTGGAAAATAAGGCCAATCTGGCAAATCTATATCGAATTAGTTTCTTATTTTTGACAGCAACATTTTTTTTTAATCAGTTTTTGGCTTAGATAGTGACATCAGTAAGTCACTTACAAACAGGGCTATTCAGAGAGAGGTGAAAACCTTGAGAATTGCTTGGAGAATGAACAATCTAGACCAAATAGCCAATTTGGAAAGTGGGATAAATGGGAGAATTTTTCTGGTTTGGCTCTTTTGACCTAGAATTTTCACTTCTCCAGTCATTCTCAAGGTTTTCACCTCTTTCTGAATAGCCCTGAAAGACACCGGCAGCTAAAAGTGATGTGTACACATACTCATTGGTTAATGCTCCACCTTCAGTATCTGCTGAAACTGCATATTTTAGGTCAACTCAGCCTTCAGACTTCCAAGGACAATAAACAGATTACTATTTTCATCGGTGATAACAGTAGCAATAATACAAAACACACAAAAAAATCTAAAACATCTAATTCTAATTATGTCAACAATGTAATATTAGTAAATAGTTTTTAATTTCATGCATGCCTTTGGAAATGTGGGGGTGCAGCGTACGATGGTCTGAAAGGAGTCCCAGCACATAGCAGAAGACAGTCATGTCATGTGCTTGTGAAATGAATAACCGTCTCATTACATGCAGCCTTACTTTTTAATTGATGTGCCAAACTCCCATCTGATAGATTCTGAACCTCCCTAAGAATGCCAACCCTATCACTAAACTAGTCTGCTCCCCCCATTATTCAGTAGCGTCGTTCAGTTAATTAATTAAGGCTAGGGTCAGACGAACGCATTTTTCGCGTTGTCCGTGAAAAGTGCGTTCGAACGAATGGACGTATTTTTTCACGGAATACGCGATAGCGGTCATACGATGCGCATTTTCGTCCGTGATTTTGTACGGATCATCAATAAAACACTTTTTGCGTCTGGACGTTATATTGGCCGGACGTGTGCAGCGTCTGACGTCTCCCAATCACGCAAACACGCCGCTATGCGGGCGCAGCGCACTCTGTACGTCAGTAGTAGCGGTTTGACGTTCTCGAAAAAATGCGTTCGTTTGCCACTTGCGTTGCGCGGACGGACTTTCGTGCGGCCGTTCGTCGTATGTTCCCCGGCATTGGACGTCATTTGCTGCTAGCACGGCCGTGATTTCGTGCGGCTAAACGCACGTTAAGACTGCTTTCGTCTGACCTTAGCCTTATTCATCGAGTATTTTACCTGGAAGGATACATTGAGATTTCTCTCGTTTTCAAGTATAATTGCTGATCTTCTCTATTAATTCTTTTCTCACAACCCAATTAAAAAAATGTTGCATGTAAAATGTAACAAGCATCAGATTCTGCTCCGTTTTTTTGATTTGAGTCTCATTTTTGACATTTTCCTACAACTGTCAAAATTTAATACGACATGGCACCATATTTTGGCGCATGGCATTTTTTAAATTGGGGTTTTGACATGTGAGAAAGTAAACAGGCATCATTCCTGTAATAAGCTTATATTTGGTCAACATTGATTAACTTTAACCCCTTCACTGCTGAAGACATGTGGGAACGTCATAGGAGTCTCCTGCTGTATGCGGAGGACGTTCCCCACACGTCTTCCGCTTACCGGGAGCTCCCTTCTATACTCACCTCTCTCCTCCTGGGTCCTGCGGCGTTCTGACTTCCTTTGAAGTCAGACGTTGCTTTTGAGACCCCTCCCGGCACGATGATGTCACCCAGCAAAGCAGAGATCACCTGAAAGGAGTGCGGGGGGTTTCTTTCGGATCCCTCTCCCTCCTGATCGGGAGGAGGAAAAAGTAAAGACAGGCACCACTAATAAGGGCAGAGTCTGCCCTTTCAAGCGATGCCTGTCTTTAACCCTTGTGGTGCCGGTCCGCGATCCGGTGGGCTGGAGCGCGGCCTAGTTCCTGTGGGGGTCGCCATCTTAGGCTAATGTCAGACGAGCACATTTTGCACGGAATGTGCGTCTGTGCTCAACGGACGTACTTTCTGACTGACGACAAGGTAGTGGCCACGCAGTCCGTTTTTTTCACTGACGTTATTTTTGACTGATGTAGCAGGGAAAATAAATTTAAATGCAAAACCATTTTGTCCGTCAAAAATGCTGGACGCATAAATGACCTCGTTCATCACTCACACACAAAGCTATGCGGATGTGGCGCACTCCGCACGTCCGTTCTAGCCGTTTTACGTTCTTGCCTAACTTGCATCCGTTTGACGCGTCCGTTGTGCTTCCGTACTTCTGTGCAGACGTACTTCGTGTGTGGGTCTCTATTGATCATAATTGTATGCTACCACGGACGTAAAATGTGCGGCAACACGGACGTAATCAGTGCGCTCATCTGACATGGGCCTTAGATGGTAGCTCTCCCTCTGGGTCCCCCCTCATCATCTGACGTCATCGCACATGGCGCGATGACATCAGTTAGGGTGGTGTCAGAAGAGCGCATTTTGGACGGACTGT
The DNA here is from genome assembly GCA_009667805.1 of Leptobrachium leishanense. NCBI lineage: Eukaryota > Metazoa > Chordata > Amphibia > Anura > Megophryidae > Leptobrachium > Leptobrachium leishanense. The sequence goes on from CM019064.1 coordinate 199,258,435, forward strand.
GCGTCCAGGCAGTACAGACGCACTTTCTGACGGAAGACGCAGTAGTGGCCACACGATCCGTTTTTTCACTGACATTATTTTTGACTGAAGTAGCAGGGAAAATAAATTAAATATGAAAAACATTTTGTCCGTCAAAAATGCTGGACGCATAAATGCAGTCTGTCTGACCTCGTTCATCACTCACACAAAAAGCTATGCAGACGTTACGGATGCAGCACACTCTGTGCGCCTGTTCTAGCGGATGTACGTTCTTGCCTAACCTGCGTCTGTTTGCCGTGTCCGTTATGTGTCCGCAGTTCGGTGCGGACGTACTTTGTGTGTGGGGCTCCATTGGTCATAATAATATGCTATAACGGACGTACAAATGTGCAGCAACACGGACGTGATCAGTGCACTCATCTGACACGAGCCTTAGCCGGGAAACCCCTAACTGCCCGGGGATTTCCTAAGGAAATCTTGTGGTGGAGATACGGGATTCCCAATCGGTGACAACTAGAGGGGCATGTTTAGGCCAGCGCATGGCCTTTCCAGTAACACCAAACATGACCATGTTCAAAGTAAGAAAAAAAAAATAATAAAAATAATAAAAAATTAATAAAGATTAAAAAAAAAGAAAGAAAAACATATTTTTTATGTGTGTTTTTTTTTTTTATTATTGCAGCAATATTGTTCCCATTTCAATTATAACGGGAACAATGATTCTGCACTAATGATTTTTATTTTTGGGGTTTTAGCTAAAAATCATGTGTTTTCCCAGGAAAAAAAAGTACCAAGTTCCCATTTCTATTTTTTTTTACAAATATACCCGATAGAATATATAACTTCAAAGGGTCAGACGATAAAATGTGAAAACAAAACACTTTACACACTGTAAATGATTGAAAATTCAAATTTTATTGCATTTTTTGTAATAATATACAGGCAGGACATGACGTATACATATAATAATGACATATTATGAATCTGCTGATTCTGATGAAAAAAACGATATATAATATGTGTGAGTCGTATAATAAAACGTGGCTTCAAATCGCGTTTAAACATGATGAGCGAAAGCGGTAAAAATGAGCTCAGCACACAGGCGTGAAATGGCTCAGCAGCGAAAGGGTTAAATAACTTAAATTAAAGTGAGGCTGTCAATACATTTTTAATTAGATTTGCATAGCTAAAAGCTAGGCTGAGGGTGATGGGAGTTACAGGCCAACATCAATGAATATGTATCTTCCTAGCCCTCAACTGGAGACACAGAAAGGGATGAGATGTGAGGAGGGATGTGAGGAGAAGTGCTGGAATTCTCTGCCTTCTGCCTCAGTGATGATATACAGTATACAGCATGCAGGGTGTTAGTATGTGGGGGCCCATGTCCCCCGGTTTGTGGAGTCCATGTGTGTGCACAGGCGGAAGGGTGCAGTGTGTGTCCTGTGAAGCAGAGCCCAGGCCGGGGCGGGGGGGTTGTGTTTAGGAAATGAGGGAGTGGAAGAGGCACTGAATGGATGCAAATGGAGACAGATGAAGGGGGAGAGAGGGAGGGGGCCCGGCCAGCAGTCAGACAGCCTGGCGCCAGGAGACACCTGCGGGTGCCGAAACAATGGCAATGCCAGGTGAAGAATTCCTAAAACATCCCTCTACCTCCCCCTGCTAATCACAGCTGATTACAGCTGCACAGACCCCCCCCCCCCCCTCTGCTCTCAGGCCTCTCTCGGTTTACCCCTTCGCCACAAAAGGCCAGGGAATCCTATTATCTCATGAGAAAGGGGAGAGAACCTCTAACTCCAGTAACCAGAGTAATGGGATCACTTTGTGATCCCATTTGCTCTGCACCCATTAACCCCTTCTGCTGACAACGCTCAATTGGGGTGTATGTCCCAACCTGGGGATCATAGCATTAACCCATACAGTGATGGACTCATGGTGGATCTATATCTGTCTATTCCTAGAAATATATAGATTTATAGATGTCTATCTGGCAATGCATAGATAAATATAGGGATAAATAGAGAAAGACAAGGATACATAAATAGATACAGTAGGAACTAGGTAGAGCGAGATGCACAAAGATAAAGCAAGACTAGATAGAGAGAATGATAGATACAGAGATAGATGGATAGATACAGAGATACAAAGACAGATAGATAATACTTGAAAACGAGAGAAATCTCAATGTATCCTTCCTGGTAAAATCCTTTATAAATAAATAAATAGTTAGATACAGAGATAGACAGATAGATAAATAGATACAGAGATAGATGGATAGATACAGAGATACAAAGACAGATAGATAAATAGTTAGATACAGAGATAGACAAAGAGATACAAAGATAGACAGATAGATATATACAGAGCTAGAGAGATGCAGAAACAGAGATCGATAGATTAGATAGATACAGAGATGATAGATACCGAGGATATAGATAGAAAGAAAAATACAGCGATACAAAGATAGATAGATAGATAGATAGATACAGCGATACAAAGATAGATAGATACAGGGATAGATAGATAGAATGAGATAGATACATAGATAAAAACATAGATACAGAGAAAGATAGATAAATAGATAGAATGAGATAGATACAGAGATAAAAAAGATAGATAGGTAGATAAATAGATAGATACAGAGATAAAAAAAAGATAGATAGATACAGAGAAATACAGATACAGGGATAGATAGATAAATAGATAGAATGCGTTAGATACAGAGATAAAAACATAGATACAGAGAAAGATAGATACAGAGATAGATAGATAAATAGATAGAATGAGATAGATACAGAGATAAAAACATATATACATAGAAAGATAGATACAGAGATAGATAGATAGATAATAGATAGAATGAGATAGATACAGAGATAAAAAAGATAGATAGATAGATACAGAGATAAAAAAGATAGATAGATAGATACAGAGAAATATAGATACAGGGATAGATAGATAAATAGATAGAATGAGTTAGATACAGAGATAAAAACATAGATACATAGAAAGATAGATAGATACAGAGATAGATAGATAGATAGATAGATAGATAGATAGATAGATAAATAGATAGAATGAGATAGATACAGAGATAAAAAAGATAGATAGATAAATAGATAGATGCAGAGATAAAAAAGATTGATAGATACAGAGAAATATAGATACAGGGATAGATAGATAAATAGATAGAAGGAGTTAGATACAGAGATAAAAACATAGATACGGAGAAAGATAGATATATACAGAGATAGATAGATAAATAGATAGAATGAGATAGATACAGAGAAAGATAGATAGATACAGAGATAGATAAATAGATAGAATGAGATAGATACAGAGATAAAAAAGATAGATAGATAAATAGATACAGAGATAAAAAAGATAGATAGATAGATAGATACAGAGAAATATAGATACAGGGATAGATAGATAAATAGATAGAATGAGTTAGATACAGAGATAAAAACATAGATATGGAGAAAGATAGATAGATACAGAGATAGATAAATAGATAGAATGAGATAGATACAGAGATAAAAAGATAGATAGATAAATAGATAGATGCAGAGATAAAAAAGATAGATAGATACAGAGAAATATAGATACAGGGATAGATAAATAGATAGAAGGAGTTAGATACAGAGATAAAAACATAGATACGGAGAAAGATAGATAGATAAATAGATAGAATGAGATAGATACAGAGAAAGATAGATAGATAGATAGATAATAGATAGATAGATAGATAGATAGATACAGAGATAGATAAATAGATAGAATGAGATAGATACAGAGATAAAAAGATAGATAGATAAATAGATAGATACAGAGAAATATAGATACAGGGTTAGATAAATAGATAGAAGGAGTTAGATACAGAGATAAAAACATAGATACGGAGAAAGATAGATAAATAGATAGAATGAGATAGATACAGAGAAAGATAGATAGATAGATAGATAGATAGATAGATAGATAGATAGATAGATAGATAAAGAGGGCCATAACTCATACTGCAAAGGGTGGGCGGCCTTGATATTTGTATGATGGTAATGGCAGGAGGAAATCATGCAACAAATTATGATATATAATCCTATGTTTTATATGAAAATAAAAGTTATACTGTTGCTCTGCTGTTATTTATTTATTTATAAAGAATTTTACCTCTAGAATATTTTACAGAAAAATGAAAGGAGAGATTAAACACAATAAATTAATATTTCAGCCCCAGATTCCACGGACTTTCTTTTGCCCTTTATCCTAAATAATTTTAGTGGGTAGGAGCATGTGGAATACAGAAAGAATAAATAGTTTAATCCTTGAAAAATGCCTGGAATGCTCTGGGAGTCTAGAATAATGCAGATTGAGTGAATTCCTAGTGATGCTCTATTTACTGGTTGTAATTAACTATATTTATAGTGGAATGGAGACAGATTTCCTATCTGTGAGGGGTCAGGATACTGTGCTAAACCACAACCAGCAGATCTGGGAGGTGAGGACTGAACTCCAGGGAGGTGATCGCTTCATTAGATAGTAAGCTCCTGAGACAAGAGGATTGTGGGTCGATTTCTTTCACCAGCGTTAACAGCTCTGTCCTCATTTACAATAACTTTGTTTCCTAACAATAGAAAATATGTATTAAGACACTGATGGCTGATATATATATATATATAAATCCCAGATCCCTCCTTATGGAGCTGGACCCTCTCTACCTCATTTCAGTATTACTATGTACTACCCAAACTTATTGTAAGCTCTGTACCTCACCGCTGAATATGTGGGCGCAAAACAAATAAATTAATAATAATATACAAAAACACATCTTAATATTTAATTATCCCTTTCTCATTCCCACTGTATGTATATATATAGAAGCCATGCATGTAACAAATGTACAACTAGCTATATTATTTATTTATATATAAAGGTTTTTTACCAGGAAGGATACATTGAGATTTCTCTTGTTTTCAAGTATGTCCTGTGTGTATCTATATGTATATAGCTATCAGTATCAGTTTAGTAACATGTGTTATACTGAGATGTATATGTAATTATGCGAATATATGTGAAAAAAATATATATATAGCAAACCGAATAGCCATTGTTACCATAATGTTATGCATTTGTAACCTAGTTATAGAACAATACTCACTGAGCTATTTGGCTAGGAGGCGCTAGGGTATAGTGACTCAGGTAGTGGTGCCTTTTAGTGGAAATGAGATGAGCAGTTCCCAATGCTGTCAGTAGAAGATCTGAAAACCACTTCAATTTCTCTGTGACTGCATCAATCTCTTAGCTAATTTTTTATGCGTTATATTGTTTCTTTGACTCTATTATGCACTTATTGTATACATGGACTCTATCTTATATACCTTTATTTTGCATCAATACGATACAGGATGCAGCTATTAGTATGTATTTGTACCACCATGTAAGTACCTGTTTAAAGAGTAAAATGATTTAACCTTTAAGGTGCCAACCATTACATTGCCTTGCCCACTGGTCTACTATTGTAACCTTGACAATATCAGTGTAATTCATGGTGTACCAACACTTGGTCAGAGCTAGAACTCATTACAGGCATTCATCAAAACTGCCTTAGTGAATCATCCCAAATTACCTCTGAATGATAAAATCTCTGTAAAATATATATTTATTTAAAAATAAATAAATATATATTATTTATTTATTTATAAAGTATTTTACCAGGAAGGATACATTGAGATTTCTCTCATTTTCAAGTATGTCCTGGGATAGATATATATATATATATATATATATATTATTATTGCAGAGGCCATACAAAATCAGAAATTCTTATATATATATATATATATATATATATTACAAACCACATGGTGATATTATGGAGAAACCCCTTATATTTATTTCAGAGTAGTACATTTTGTTTTTATTACCATATTGTATTTATAAATAATAAAAGGAAACAAAGTAATTTAAAAATAACATTTTTTTTATTATGTACACATAGACAAAAATAACAACTTTTATAAAAAGTCTTTCTTTAAACCATTAAAACGTTGTAGAAACTGTGCAGTTCCAATACTAATCTGTTTCTCTATTTTAGAGAGAGGGAATTCAATCTGAGGAATAAACCACAGATTTAAGGCTTTTAACATCTGTACAAAATATAAAAATGATCTTAACACTCCTCTGTTCACAAAATATATATACATTTTTTTTTTTAAGGTCAATAGTTACTTTTTCCCCCCAAGACACAAAGGGTTAAAATAGCAAGGTTGCGTATTTTTTTTTATATCAAAAATAGTTACATTTATCATCATTAAAATTTCAAGTTATTAAAAAATTATAATAAAATCACAGATGGAAGTGAAGCGATATTTGATTTTTGGTCTGAAAACTTAGGTAGGAATGTCATATAAAAAAAAGGTTTTTTTATCATCACTGTGTTCGGTCATTAAAAAGTTTTAAAAATATACTAAAAACTTTTGAATCTGTGTAATAACTTGGTGGAATATTCAGGGATAGAATAATACTAGTATAAATAATAGTATTATTTTGCTGGTTTAAATGGGGAATTATATGAAAAATAATTTCCTTTTTTTTTTTTTTTGAGTGGTGGAAATTATTACACTTTTAAAAATGTATAAGTGGGAGGGTGGGGAGAAAAGTCATCAAAAGTCTTTTTTTAATGTTTCTGGATCTTCAGAGGTTAAAGGATCTTGCATGATGAACTCATTTGCTTCATGGAAAAGTAGCTTTTTTTCTTCTTCAACGATCCTCTGCACCTGCAGAAATAGAAATATGCAATGTATTAATGTGAGTCACAGCCAGGGAGGGGAGAGATGGGGGGGTCAGACTTACTGGCGCCTGGGAGGAAATCAGCCATGCCTCCAGGCCTGATAACATCTTGGCTCAGCTCATTGTGTGAGAGTGACAGAGAAAGCCAGCTTCCTGCTCTCAGCCATTTATTTCATCATGACCCCCCACTCAATGGCTGAGCCCCCCCCCCTCTTTGACCACCAGGAGCTACCAGGTCCTGCAACATGATGCAGAACATTCCCGTGTGCTTGTGTTAGCGGGGGTTTATCTACTAAACAGTAATACTGATTTATCTCTGCATCTAAAAACCCTCAAATTATGAACTTGTCTTGTCAAATTCTTGGGCTGATTTATTTAGTCCTGATCATTGATTAAACACCTGGCTTTAACCTTATGAAGGTTTCAGGTGTAAGTTTATATTAATTTTATAGATTTTTATTACAGCCCTTCATATTTTATAAATCACTATAATCCAGAAAATTACAGATATTAAACATAAAAATGTAGGAGAAGAAAATATATTTCATAGAAGCCAAGCACGATTTAATACATATAAATATGTTGGGAAAAAATTCCAGACATCTAAAAGCCATAGGTAAAAATTGCCATAAAACTAGGGTTGACATGCTGGGGTAATGATCAGTTGTGGTGAACTTTGGAACTAGAGAAAGACACACACACACACAAAGAATAGAAAACACATGCTTACCACGATGAAGGTGCAGTGAAGATCAATGACAGACACTTGCATCTCCTGTACTTGACATTTCTGAGAATTCAGATTTCTGTAACAGAACAAAATTGATTAGGGGTGTTTGGGGGTTTTAATCAGGAAAGGTGAGAAGATTGCCAGGATGAGGAACATGAAGGTAGATGACAGAATGAAGATCATGAAGGCAGAAGACAGAAGGGTGCATGCTTCACACACCACAGGTTGAGGAAGCCAGTTACAGAAGGTGAAGATGCTGCCTTGGTGGCAGGTTAAGGACTACAAGAGGTTCTAGATACAATAAGGTTAATGACATCAGGTTGGAGATACATACCTGTAGATTGAGCTGCTGTTTCTCCTCGCCCAGGACTATCTGTAAATCGAAGATGTAGTCAATGACGTGCTGGAGGATCTCCACTTGGCTAAGCTTGCTCCCCTGGGGAATTCCTGGGACCAGCTCTCTCAGCTTTGAGTAACAGTCATTCATGTCGTACAGGAGGCCGACTGGTTCATCCATACCTGGGCCCTTATGGTTGGAGCCCCTGGCAATGCCAAGGCTTTGCTCAGACAAGCAGCAGACAGCCTGGTAGCAGCTGGCCATGGATCTCACTGGGCTGATGGCTTTCATGGTTGGCGTGTGATCTTCTCTGGTGTTCAAAAGATTACAAATAACTGGTTCTTCAGGTGTAAACCTGTAGCTCTTTAGGAATGGTTCTTCTGAAACTCGTCTACAGGATGCTGTGGGTCCTTCTATAGAACTTCCAGATGTGCAGATGTCAGGGGTGGATGTTCTGGGGTTCCACGAGATACAGATAGGTCTGTGCAACTCACAAAATCTCTGGTTGAGTGTATGTATGTATGACAGCGGTGGTGCTTCACTTCCTTATTTATAGGCCTCTCCTGTACTCCATCCCACATGCAAATCCTCCTCCCCTCCTCCTCAGTCCACCCCCCACAGCTCCATAATATTGAGATAACAGCTGGCTGAGCACTTTCAAGCAGCTTCTCCTGAGGACTGGAGACAGTGTCCTTAATGTCACAGAAAGGGGGCTTAAGGGGGGGGGGGGAGGTCACCCATTCTATAGGCTTTCTATCAGCCTGGCAGTATTTTAATACCAAGGCAAAATGCTCATTTACTGCAAGGGAGACCCCTTTTAACCTTTTGTTGTGTGTTTTTTATGAGAACATAAAGTATGTGAACAAGAAAACAATTAGAATGCTTTGTCTCCTCCTGTGCCAGTAATTAGTGATGTCATTAGCTGCAGAGAGCCTTAATTAATAAGAAATATGATATATTCAATGAGCCTGAACATGTAAAGGAATGTGTGAGAGGGAAAAAAAACACATAAAGTGCAGAAATGTCAAATGTCTGTCATAAAAAGAATCTGTCAGTGAGGGGTATATGAGTATATGTGCTTAGACATGTATATGTGTATATGTGCTTAGACATGTATATGTGTATATGGGCTTAGACATGTATATGTGTATATGGGCTTAGACATGTATATGTGTATTGTAGAATTTGATTAATGTATATAATGATATCACTCATAAATAAAAATACAGTTTATTTTAAATGACATGTAAGCATAAATATATTACATATACTGTATAACATATATAAACACACACAGGTAATATATTGATTTATTTATAAAGTGTTTTACCAGGAAGGATACATTGAGATTTCTCTCGTTTTCAAGTATGTTTATGATATAAACTATTTAATTTATGACAATACACATATGTATCTATGTTATGATAATAGAAATTTCTATACACACACACACACTTTCCATTATATATTATTTTATATATACACTCTTCCTTTTGTGGAACATCTGGCTGCTTGGCTTTACTTTGCTGTAGTAGTCTCTGTTCTCAGTTGTTTCTAATCCGTGTTTTGAATAGTGTAAAATCCATTATTGTGTATTTTTCCCTCTCCCCCCTCTCCCCCCTCCTCCTCTCCCTCTCTGACCTCCAGACTTTCTGGCGTCAGGAATATTATCCTGTGACCAGGGAGGGAAAAGGCTGGGAACTGAATGAGCAAAACAGACAGAACACCTAGAATCCTGGGGGTAGGTAAGGATCATGTCATGTGGACAGCACACACATGGACAGACAGCACACACATGGACAGACAGCACACACATGGACAGACAGCACACACATGGACAGACAGCAGAAAGATCCAAATAGAGATATCATTTAATATGTGATATTATTCACCGATAAATAAGTGATCTATAGTGATAGACAGAAAATAGTACAAAAGGACTGACAGACAAATAGGGGGATCCATAGATAGACAGTGGGATAGATGGATAGTGATGCACACATGCTGTGTCCAGGGTTACACTCCTCATTATTTCAGGTTCCATTTATAAAAGAGGCGCCTCACAGGGGCAGTGTTTTATCCGTGCCTGTGCTGTGTAAACAATGCGCACACAGAATATGTGCCTAGGTGTCCATGATTCCATGCTCCCATTGCACTGTGTCCCACATCCCCCCCTCCTTCCGCTGCACTCGCAGACAGCCTGGCGCCAGGCCGTGACGTCACAGCACGCTCCCCCTCCCTCCCGGGGACGCGTCTCCCTTGGCAACCTTTCCACTGCACAAAAAAGCCAACAAGAGGAGCGCTGAAGGGGGCGGGGCTTGTGTCAAACAGCTGCAGCTGTGTAACCACGGCTAAACGGGCTGCGGCGCCAGGGCTTCCCAGACCGTGCGGGTCGCGCTCTGATTTAAAGCGACAGCGCACCTCTGTACACAGACACCCAGCCAGCTGCATATACACAGGCTTAACACTGGGGCACTGTCAATACAGCTGGGTATTAACTCGGTGGGAAGAAACTGGAAAATCTAGGTCTTTATTCTGCCACCATGGGATAAAAACATCCCTATAATACATATATACATATACACACACACGTACACAGAAGTCTAGTCCTAAAATAAGAAGTACAGGAACTCTCCAATATGTCAGGTAACCATTGACGTGTCGTACTGAACCCATCTCTCCACATGCAAATTTGATATCTGTGTTTAAACATAGATATAGGCTGGATTTTTGGGAATCCTAATGAGAATTATAATAAATGTCATATATTTATGGTCACTTAATTAATAAACATATGACTGAGACCTAATAAAAGCTTTTCAGAGTGTGTGTGGGACAAAAGGGAACTCAGTTCGCTCTGAGAACATAGTGGAGGAACTGCGTTCCCTCGAGTTCCATCTCCACTTGACCCCTTTTATACACGAGAGAAATCTCAATGTATCCTTCCTGGTAAAATCCTTTATAAATAAATACAGGCAGAAATGGCCTTTGTGTTAAAAACAGCAAATGTATAAAGGTATATAAAAACGTGGCTATATCTCCTGCTTATGAGTATTTATAGTGATCAGTGAATAAAGCTGAAAAATGTGTCTTTTTTCTCTACAACAAGGACAAATAAGCACCCCTAAATTCAGAAAAATATAAGGAGGGCAGTCTGAAAGCATGTGACAATTTGACATGGAATGACCCACAGTTTAAAGACAGGGGGGGGGGCCCGAGGCAGGGGATGTGTCCGGGCGGTTTAATTAAGTGTAAAGGAATTAGCACCTTCTCTCAGGAAAGGACACAACGTCATGCGCAGGTGGATTTTGGGGGATTTTATAAATATGCATGTGACATTATAGTGCAATACCCATCAAGCGCCAACGAACTTACAGTATTAGGGAACTTCAATTATTACAATAATTTCATCTTTTGTGAAAAAATATTAAATGAAAATGTATTCATTTAGTTCATTGAAGCTTTTGTACATGTAGTAGCTATTGGTACATTTTAGGATGGTTTTAGTTGTATTGTATTACGCAAATATGTATCTGCTGAAATTGGTTTTAAAAATATTCTCTAATAATAAACGTTAGAAAAAAAAACCCGCATTGTACGTTGCACCAGGCCCCACAAACACTAGGGCCGGCCCCAGGGCAGCCATCAGAAATGATAGGGCCCCTTACTGAACCTCATGATGGGGCCCCCTGTAAACTTCCTCAACCTTTAACAGCTTTTCGCCCCCTTCCAAAACAAAAAAAGGACATAATGCAGTTCCACAGCAATAAAACTCACAGTAATGTGCGGTGTGCATGAGCGTATCGGTCTCGTCTGGGGCTCAGAGGGGGCCCCGGCACCCAGCGGCGCCATAGTCAAGCAGGGTGCCAGGAGTTGTGCCGGCTTCTGGAGCTCGTAGGGCTGTCCAGGAGGCGGGGCGCGGCATGATAACGCGCGCCCGCCGGGTTTAAATACAGACAGCGCAATCCGGCTCATTGCGCTGTCGTGGAGTTTGCTTCCCTCAGTGCTGAGTGTCTCCTGGCGATTCACTACTTTGTTGTTTTTTCAGTCTCCGTTGTTACCTGGCTTGTATGAGAACCACCCCCATGTCCCAGTCCTTGACTATTCCTTGACCACTCTAACTCTGATTTTGACTTATATGATAGATACCCCTTGTGTACCGTTTTGGCTATCCCTGACCACTCTAACACTGATCGATTTGGGCTTGTGTTAGAATACATCCTTGTATACCGTCTGGCCTATTTCAGGTATACCCTGTCCTGTGTGTTGGTAAAACATTTCCCACTCGCTGTTGGTAAATCATTTCCCACTCGTTTGATAAGTGTCTAGTAATCCTGTCCTGTGCATACCTGTATATATATGTGTGTATGTGTCCCTAAGTGGTAGTTTACCAACCACTTTAAGGATCGAAGGGGTAGATAGGGACTGTCTAAAGGGACTTGCGTCATGTGTATAGAGGGATCGTGACAGTATCACAGAGCTCCACAGCAATAAAACTCACGCTCATACACACAGCACATTACTGTATCACAGAGCTCCTCAGCAATAAAACTCATAGTAATGTGCAGTGTGTATGATGGCCTTTGGGCTTCCCTGGGCCATGGGGCTGGCCTGGGCACTGGGGCTTGGTTGAGCCCTAGGGTCTGACTGGGCCTGGGGTCTGGCTGGGCCCTGTGGTTTGGCTGGGCCCTGGCTCGGCCTAGGGGTCTGGCTGGGCCGTGGGGTCTGGCTGGACCCTGGGGTCTGGTTGGGCCTGGCTAAGCCCTGGGGTTTGGCTGGGCCCAGGGGTCTGGCTGGGCCTTGGCTCACTGCTCCACCGTCTTCTTTTCCTTCTCCATCTCCTTTTCCTTCTGCTTCTCCTGCTCCACGTCTTCTATGTCTCTGTTGCACATGTGACTGGAGGGCGGAGCCAAGCAACGTGCTGTGGAGGCTCATGCACGCTGCATGGCCCGCCCAGCCAGCCGGGAATCGGCCCGGCCAGTACACAGCTCCGGAATCTGACTCCTAGAGTCCGATAAGGGAGCTGATAAAAAGTAAGGGTGCCGTCGGGGCCCCGGCGGGCTGGGCCCCTTACTACAGCATGGGGCATAATGAACTGATGGCGGCCCTGCTATTAACTTGAGACACTAACAAATAGGCCCAGCATACACGATGTACAATCAAATGGAAAGTAAACATTTTGAACTTCATATGGAAATGCAGCTTTCAAATCTGGTTTGCTTAAAGGCCATACATAATAAAATAATGCATGAGGAGCAACTCGACAGATGAAGAACAAAGCAAAGGATGACTGCCATGGAGCAAGGTGAGGAATTACACCAGAGGAGCAACATAGCTCGACTTGCTTGTTTATTATTATCCTTTTTTAATATAGTGCCACATATTCTGCAGCGCTTTACAAGATCAGTGTACAAGGCAGTGGCGGAAGTACCAGGGTCGCAGCGGTCGCAGTTGGGACCGGGCCCTGGCATTCCGCCACTGGAGGGGGGCCCAGCGCCGCCCACCAGATTCCGGCAATCAGCGCCGGAATCTGGGAGCCGCGCGCTGGCCGTCCCTCTCCTTACGCGAGCGGCCGCTGACATGCAGCTTGGCCGCTCACGTGGAAGAGAAACCACCTGACCAGCGCACGAGACCTCGCGCTGATCAGGTGGTTTCCGGCGAGCGGCCAAGCTGCATGTTTCCAGCGGCCGCTCGCCAAGGAGGACATCCCCATCGCCGGCGGAGCCTGTCCGGGGCCAGCAGAGGTAAGTAAGAGCTGGGGGGCCCTTATACCCATGAGCTGGGGCCTGGGGGGCCCTTATATCCATGAGCTGGGGGGCATACCCATGTGAGAGCTGGGGGGGCATATCCATGTGAGAGCTGGGGGGCCCTTATACCCATGAGCTGGGGCCTGGGGGGCCCTTATATCCATGAGCTGGGGGGCATACCCATGTGAGAGCTGGGGGGCAAATCCATGAGAGAGCTGGGGGGCAAATCCATGTGAGAGCTGGGGGGCATATCCATGTGAGAGCTGGGGGGCATATCCATGATAGAGCTGGGGGGCAAATCCATGTGAGAGCTGGGGGGCATACCCATGTGAGAGCTGGGGGCAAATCCATGAGAGAGCTGGGGGGCATATCCATGTGAGAGCTGGGGGGCATATCCATGTGAGAGCTGGGGGGCAAATCCATGTGAGAGCTGGGGGGCAAATCCATGAGAGAGCTGGGGGGCATATCCATGTGTGAGCTGGGGGGCAAATCCATGAGAGAGCTGGGGGGCATATCCATGTGTGAGCTGGGGGGCAAATCCATGAGAGCTGGGGGGCAAATCCATGAGAGCTGGGGGGCAAATCCATGAGAGAGCTGGGGGGCAAATCCATGAGAAGCTGGGGGGGCATATCCATCTGAGAGCTGGGGGGCAAATCCATGAGAGAGCTGGGGGGGCATATCCATGAGCTGGGGGGCATACCCATGAGCTGGGGGGGCATACCCATGAGAGAGCTGGGGGACATATCCATGAGCTGGGGGGGCATATCCATGAGCTGGGAGGGCATACCCATGAGAGAGCTGGGGGGGCATATCTCATGAGCTGGGGGGCATATCCATGAGAGAGCTGGGGGGGCATATCCATGAGAGAGCTGGGGGGGCATATCCATGAGCTGGGGGGCATATCCATGAGAGAGCTGGGGGGGCATATCCATGAGAGAGCTGGGGGGCATATCCATGAGCTGGGGGGCATATCCATGAGCTGGGGGGCATACCCATGAGAGAGCTGGGGGACATATCCATGAGCTGGGGGGCATATCCATGAAGCTGGGGAGGGCATACCCATGAGAGAGCTGGGGGGGCATATCTCATGAGCTGGGGGGCATATCCATGAGAGAGCTGGGGGGCATATCCATGAGAGAGCTGGGGGGGCATATCCATGAGCTGGGGGGCATATCCATGAGAGAGCTGGGGGGGCATATCCATGAGAGAGCTGGGGGGCATATCCATGCAGCTGGGGGGCATATCCATGAGCTGGGGGGCATAACCATGTGTGAGCTGGGGGGCATAACCATGTGTGAGCTGGGGGGCAAATCCATAATCTGGGGGGCAATATCCATGTGTGAGCTGGGGCATATCCATGTGTGAGCTGGGGCATATCCATGAGCTGGGGCAAATCCATGTGTGAGCTGGGGCATATCCATGAGCTGGGGCATATCCATGAGCTGGGGCAGTATAAATATATATATATATATATCGGGGGGGATATACATGTGAGCTGGGGGCATTTTTATATGGTCTGTTCTTATTGGAAAGCGTCACATGACATTAAAGAAAAGTATCGGTACTCGGTATCGGTGAGTACTTTTAAAAAGTATCGGTACTCGTACTCGGTCTTAAAAAAGTGGTATCGGTGCATCCCTAGGCAATACTATCTTTGTTTTATTTTGCAGTGAAAAATAAGTAAAAATACATAGATTTTTTTTCGGGGGGGGCCCTCCGTGGATTCTTGCACCGGGGCCCTCAGGTTTCTAGTTACGCCACTGGTACAAGGGGTGTTACATTGGAATACCACACATGGATAATATGGCCTGATTCAGAGGGACCCTGTTCCCAAGGGAACTTACAATCTATATGAGATGTACAAGTATTTTGTGAGGTATGCACATCCATATCGTTAGGTGTCTTGCCCAAGGACACTCGCTGGTGGCGTCTTCTGCTTGGGATCGGAGTCTGCTTTACAGGATTGTAGATCAGTGACCTGGCGGATACATTGAACCCACTTCTCGAAAAGTCGAGATTTGCTTCTCCACAGTTGTATTGGAGGGATGTGCTGAAGGGGATTTGACTTGCTTCCCCATGTTCGAAAAGCAGAAATGTTACCACTGGACTCCACAGCTGATATGGTGTGGTAGTCAAGTATGTACCTTTAGGTGTCTTGCACAAGGACAGTACTGGAGAGGTGCTCTGGTTGGGATTCAAACCTGGTCTCCACGGTTATAGAGCAGTGATGTTACCTCTACCTCTACATATTTATTTTCTGTGTTAATCTGTATATTTGTGTTTTGTTTTTAATATTTTGCATTTATTTCATTGTATTTCTGTAACGACTGTAAAATTTCAATGTTCTTGAATCCAGGACATACTTGAAAATGAGAGAAATCTCAATGTATCCTTCCTGGTAAAATACTTTGCAAATAAATAAATAAATACTCCATCCAGCCTGTACTGTGGCACAGCTAGGTTATGCGTTGCTCTGAGCTTGTTCTCATCCCTTTCCTGGTCCAAAAGATCCTTTTCCATCAATGTCAAGGGTCAGCAACCCTGGCCCTTCAGATGTTTTAGAACTACATCTCCTGTGATGTTCGTTCAGTCTTTCGGTTGGCTGAGCCTCATGGGAAATTTAGCTCCAAAACATCTAGGCCCCTATTACTTCTTCGCGCAGCGTGTTTTGCGTGCGCAAATGCGCATTTGCGCGAGGGGCAAAAGCCTTTGCGCTGAACGCCGTATTTCAACGTTCACGCAAACGATGCGCGTTATCGTTTAACGCGGATGGACTTGCACGAGCGTGATGAACTGTGCGCGTCCTATACTTAACATTGTGAGCGCAAATTCGTTCGTGCGCTGGTATTTCAATCGATGCGCATCTTTTTACGAACGACGTTTGCGCGCATAATTTTAAAAGCTGGTTGTAACTGCAAATCGGAACGTTCTGGCCGAAACCAAATACACCAGCACCAAAAAAAACAAAACAGCATAGTATAGTTACACATTCTACACATACCCAAACAAAAATACTGTGAATTCGTGCATATTTTTTTATTGCTGCAGCATGTATACTCAGATTTATTTTGATAGGCGCAAAAACGTAGTAAGTGAGTCAATTAAGGTAAATCGATGTCAATTAAGTTTTTTAATTCTGATTGGCTGAATCCTGTTAAAAAAACAGTCCGCGCACTGATTTACGTGCGCAACGTTACTGAGCGCGTATTACAATTTGATTTGCACGTCTTTTTTACGAACGTTATTTTTTGATGGATGATAAAATGCGTTCGGATCGAAATATCACGTTAATTTGCACGCGATAATGCTGGACGATGCGCTCAAAAAAATTAGCGCTGCGCGAACGAAATTGCACGAAGAATGTAATAAGGGCCCTAAAGGGCCAAGGTTGCTTAAGTGTGATTTAAGTCTCTATAATTAAAGGAACACTCCAGTCTGAAAACCCCCTTTTTTTACATTATATCAAAGCTATTGCCCTAGTCATTAAGTATATATATATTTTAAGTAATACTCACCCTAAAAATGACACTTTTCAACGCGTTTTTTTTTTTTTACTCACCTCCCTCCTCTTCCGCTCGTCGTAGAATCTTGGAACTTGGCTACAGGTTTACGTGCAAAGCGCGCATGCGCGCCTATCACGTAACCAGCCAATCAGAAAATCAGCAGGCTTCCTCCCGGAAGCCTGCTCATTCAGCGCACGTTCACGAGCGGCGAGGTGAGCTGAAGTTCACCCCGCCTGCTCGTCTAAAATCTCTTAGGCGGAGGAGAAGGAGGAGAGGCAGCGGCTCCAGCTCCTTCTCCTGCGCGTTCCCGCAACTCTGCTGGAGTGGTGGGACGTCATCGCGCTTCTAGCGCGATGACGTCCAGCTTGCCCGAGAGTTCCAAAACGCGGGGAACTTGAAACCCGATCGGCTGATTGACAGCTGGGAGGCGGAGTAAAGTCACCGCTTCTCTCAGCAATATCAGCCGATCGGAAAAGGTAGAAGGCTGGGGGAAAAAATGGTATACTTCAGGCAATATGACCACCTTAAAAAGCTGATGTGGTCATATTGCCTGGAGTATCCCTTTAAATACTATTTACATCTAGGAACAGAGTTACTGTATAGCAGACCGCCTTAATATGGGTCAGGAAGGAAGTTTTTACTTAAGTTGAGATGTACTACTACTTCAATTAACCACTGACATGTCGCACTGAACCAACCACTCCACATGCAAATTTGATATCATTGTTTAAACATAAATATATCCTGGATTTTTTGGGAATCCTAATAATAATTGTAATAAATGTCATATATTTCTAGTCATTTAATTAGTAGACATATGGGGCCCTGTTCCAAAGTTGGCGCTAAAATGGAGACGATAAGGCCGGGTGCACACGAGCGCACCTAGTTCGCCCGTGCGCACACACCGGCGCCCGTCACAGCCATGTGACGCTGCCGTTCACACGCTTGTGCGTGCACACGAAGTGTGTCCGCAGCAAGCATCCGCCTAGAAAGCCTCCCCATCGTTGCGCTAGGATGCACGTCAACGGGGCTGCAAAGCTTGATCCTCCATAGGAGGATTGCGCTTTGCAGCGCTGAGGGGGGGAGGGGCAGGCGGGCGTCGAGTGGAAGGAATTCCACTCTCACGGATTTTCCTTCCACTCTGAGTGCGCTCGTTGGCACCCGGCCTAAGCAGGAAAATCTGCGCCTGTAGATTTTCCCTTACTGTTATCATTTTAACGTCATATTCTGAGAAGGGTGCTATCTCAGCACCTCGTCATGGAACGCAGCACTAAGCTCCCTGATTCCAGCAAAAGCACTTCCGTGCTGCTGTGAGTATCGGCTCATGGATCCATAGGACTCCATGGAGCATTTTGCGGCAGGGCGACGAACTCTGAGCAAGCTCGCTCTAGCGAATTCATGGAGAGTCACTGAGTGATCGCGGAGGGATTTGTTCCCAGTCTCACTCTGCTCCCAGTGAGAAGAAGCAGCGGATCACGCCAACCTTTTCACCGCAGGATGAGAGGTGAGTATGTTTGGGTGTGTAGGTGAGCATGTCCTCCAGGACTCATATGAAAAAATAAAAAATCTTTATTAAAGCATTTACATGTTAATCCGACGTTTCGGCTCCTTCTGAGCAAATGCAAAATCATTTAACACCAGCTTCTAGGAGTTTGTATTTCTCTATGAAATATCGTCTCCCATGTGGAAGTGCAGGCTACTTTGGAATAGCCTGAGCCTCCACATGGCGGTTACATTTAACGTCTCCCATAATAAGTATAGGAGACATTAATGTACAGTATCCTCGCACAGGGAAAAGCTACATCCGAGTCACAAGGTCAGCTTGGAATTACGTTTCCCGTGGCTAAATTAGCTTCAGGAGATGATATGTGCAACATTTCCTGCAGTTAGTATAGCATCAACTATGGAATATAGCCCTTGATTGGGACCTAATAAAATCTTCTCAGTGCATGGATCAAAAGGGAACTCTGTTGGCAAAATAGTGGAGGAACTGCGTTCCTACTCGGCCTGACCCCTGTATATTATTGACCCCTTTTTTATTGGACTAACATTGCATTTAAAAGACAAGCTTTCAAGAGTCAGGGGTGTGAAAATTTTAAAAAAATCTACTTGTCCAACGGACTAAGTAGTAGTCCAATCTACTTGTCCCTCAGGACGATCAACTTGTCCTGATAATTTCAACAAAATAGTGTTTAAATAGAGGTCTTTATTCATAACAGCCTATAGAGGCAGCGTCAGATACATGTGATGAATAAAGACCTTTATTTAAACACTATTTTGTTGTGTAAGTATATATTAGGGATGCACCGATACCACTTTTTTTAAGACCGAGTACCGATACTTTTAATTTATGTCATGTGACCACTTTCCAATAAGAACAGACCTCATAAAAATGCCCCAGCTCACATGTATATATCCCCCCCGAGATATATGGATATTGCCCCAGCTCATGGATATTGCCCCAGCACATAGATATTGCCCCAGCTCATGGATATTGCCCCAGCTCATGGATATTGCCCCCAGCTCATGGATATATGCCCCAGCACATGGATATATGCCCCAGCACATGGATATATGCCCCAGCACATGGATATATGCCCCAGCACATGGCTATATGCCCCAGCTCATGGATATGCCCCAGCACATGGATATTGCCCCAGCTCATGGATATGCCCCAGCACATGGATATATGCCCCAGCACATGGATATATGCCCCAGCTCATGGATATATGCCCCAGCTCATGGATATATGTCCCAGCACATGGATATATGCCCCAGCACATGGATATATGCCCCAGCACATGGATATATGCCCCAGCACATGGCTATATGCCCCAGCTCATGGATATGCCCCAGCACATGGATATTGCCCCAGCTCATGGATATGCCCCAGCACATGGATATATGCCCCAGCACATGGATATATGCCCCAGCTCATGGATATGCCCCAGCTCATGGATATATGTCCCAGCTCATGGATATATGCCCCAGCACATGGATATATGCCCCAGCACATTGATATATGCCCCAGCACATGGAAATATGCCCCAGCTCATTGATATATGCCCCAGCTCATGGTATAATGCCCCCACGCTCTCATGGATATTTGCCCCCAAGCTCTCATGGATATTGCCCCCCAGCTCAGACCCCAGACCAGACATGGGGCGGCTGTTCGAATGCTCTATCGGCATTTGGGCAGCCGCCCCTGGAGCTCCCCGGCATACTTACCTTCCCGAGTGGCGCCGACAAAGTCTTCGCGCCTGTGCTCGTTGAAGGACCCCCAGCCTCGATCACGTGGGACTCCCACGTGATCGCGGCTGGGTCCTTCAACGTGCAGAAGCGCGGAAACTTTCCCGGCGCCGCTCGGGAAGGTAAGTATGCCGGAGAGCTCATGGGGCGGCTGTCCGAATGCCGATAGAGCATTCGAACAGCCGGCCAAGCCCCTCGGATGCCGTCAAGCCGGCTCAATGCCGGCTTCCGGTATCGGGGGCGTCCCTGGAATTAGTCCGCAGTCCGGCGGGCTACTGCATCTCAAAAAAAACTACTCGCCCGGCGCACGGATCTTCATTTCCCGGACGTCGGGCGATACAATTCCCACACCCCTGGGAGTATTCCTCTCTTCTTCAGGTCTTATATATAAATATAGATTCACAATGCAGGATGCACTCCAGGACTCATATATGAATAATTCAAAAATCTTTATTAAGGCATGTACATGTTAATCCAACGTTTCGGCTCCATCTGAGCCTTTATCAAGGCTCAGATGGAGCCGAAACGTTGGATTAACATGTAAATGCCTCAATAAAGATTTTTTAATTTTTCATATATGAGTCCTGGAGTGCATCCTGCATTGTGAATCTATATATATTACTGGATTGTTTTGCACCAGGCAAGTTCTTTAAGAGAATAATGTGACGAATCACCAATGGGAGCAACCTAGATACACAAACAGAAGGACATTGTGTGATACAATTTAAACTAAGTATACACCACAGGCCCCTTTAAGATGCACTCACTCAAGTTCTTTAAGGTCTTGGTGAGTGCTGTACCCGGTCGTTTGGTATATATATACACAGGTATATATACCAAACATTTTCTATGTATTTTACATATGGTGTTATAATGTCATAAATACTCCCTGGATCAGACTAAATGTCTGCAAGACAGTTATTCATCATGTTAATTCAAATATCATCCATCGGTTTTATTTGTCGGATGCAGCACTTTGACTTGTTGTATTTGAAAAGCGTTGCTCTGCATCGTGCCGAATTCCTGTCCCACAGGAAGGAGTGCTGTGGTATAATCCAGACTAGCATCTGTGTTCCTCCCAGAATATGTATTTAATTGTCACCTGCAGCATATGAATTTTACATACAGCATGACAGCACAATTCATGCAATATCCATAATACAGAAGCAAGGCTGGCAACAGAAATCTTGGGCCGCCATCTGTCAGCCACCCATCAGTAAACGTCTGCTTATCTTACTTTACACATCCTGACCACGTTACATTTATAAAATGGTCCGCATGTGTGGATTGTCCTCCTCGCAGTTTCCTCCACCTCACCCAGCTTCACCAGCAGCCAGGAAATTTGAATTTCTGTCAGTTACTACTCAGTTACTAGTGACATCGGCACACAGGAAGCGTGTCGATGTCACCGCTGAGATCGATCGCTTAGCATCCGCACAGCTCCGATCCATCGTTCTGCGCAGGCGCTATGGGACTTGAGTATGTAAAGTTCGCTAGTCCCCTTACAGTGCGTAATTTGCTTCTCTATGCTACGCAAGTAGCACAGGGAGTGAAAATGGCGCAGAAAAGACTCCGACTTTCGGGTTCAGGAGTCCCTGAGCAGAAGAGGAGGCGTGCGAGGCAAGGGACAAAACTGAGTAAATGTGCAGAAAATAAGAAAAAAACAAGTAAATAAATAATTGGGCAGAGGCTGTCAGTAGTCTGTACCCAAATATTTAAGGGGGAAAAACGGACACTTTACTTTTCAGTAGAGTGTTCCTTTAAATGCCTGCTGGACCCGCAAGGTGTTCCCTGGTGGGAAAGCATTCGCTCTGCATTTCTTCCTTGTGCAGACCATATTAGTCGCTCACTCAGTGATGAGTCTGAGTGCTCTTACTGGCCCCAGATACTGTGGACCACTGGGAAGTTTCTTGGAATTCTGGCGGGCCATTCCTGGGTGGCATGGAGGTGTGCTTACATCTATGGCACTTAGAGAATCTGCACAGGGTTTGGCAATGGTTAGGGCCCCCTGGAGCCACTGGGCCCCTGAACAAATCATGGGCTCTCGCTCCCTGATGTTAGACCTGATTAGGTGTGATGATCCTGGCAGCCCTTATTAGGATGCTATCAAGAACATACCTCAGGCATGCACACCTTTTCTTCTGGGGTTAACAGGCTGTAATTCTTGCTTAGCAACTGTGTCAGTCAAGATGAATGCACCGATCCAGGTGCCAGAGTGTACACATTCTCACTATCCTATATTTAGCTTGTTTTAGGCTCAGAATTTCCCTATCCATGCACTGCAATGATATACTTTGAATAAAGACTAATGTCGACCTGGTGCATCCAATTGAGATTCGGGATTGAGACAGAGTATTTTAGAAATGGATAGAGGAAGAGGTGACATAAGAAAGGAAGCCCTTTCTGCTCTGTTATTCAGAAGGTCTTTACTTGGCAAATATTTTCACAGATTTAAGAGAATCATGATGCAGTTGGCAGGAGATAGAATATGTTTAGGGGACAAGAATACCCTATTAAGGCTATTAAAATGCCAATGGATTTATCACTTGCCAAAAAGATGCATCCAAGATTCTAATGCAGTGCTTCCCAACCCTTGTCCTCAAGTACCGCTAACAGACAAGATGTCAACCCTTTCCCACCGCAGGGTATACTATGCCGTCCCTACGGCGGTTGGGCCTTGAAGCCGCTGGGCGTACTAGTATACCCCGTTGAATTGGATGGGCTGCCTCAGCCCTGCACAGCACTCGGCGTACACCGCACACCATTGGTTGCTGCAGGACGGCCTAGACTCAGGCCGTCCCCTGCAGTAAATGATGGGCGTCATGTGTGGGTGGGCCAAAGAAGAGGCCCGCCACAGCACCTGGCAGCGGAGTGTACTAGTACCCCCGCCGGCGTTAACCCCCTCCAGCCGGGCACCACCCGCCTGGCCTTAAGGGGCTAAGGATTACCTTGGGGAAATGAAGACTGAATGCCGCAATCACTGAGCAGCCAATCATATCACCAGTGCTTTGCCACAGATATCTGACAAACCTGGCCTTTTAAGGGTACCTGAGCTCAGGGATAGGATGAAACTACTCTTCTAATGGATTCCATGGAGATTGCTGAAATAGTCTACATAAAGTGCTGTGTATCCCTCCAATTGAACACTGGCGTTACGGTCCTCTTAGTCACACACTCTCTTTGTGTGTCATATCCTTCATGACAAGTGAAACAAAAATATGCTGAGATGAATGACTTCTAAGAAAAGACTGAACTCATTCAGATTCAGGCTCTACACAGCCAGCAATGTATAATTAGGAGGCTGTGAAGATGTAGACTTGTTCCAGATAGTGTGTAAGACTATATCTATAGCTACACGCACTATAACAACACATTTTATAAATTGAATGGCTGATTAGTGTGGAAAGCTAGGGGATATGCTGTTTATATACAGTTGTGTTCAAAATTATTCAACCCCCACTGAAATTGAGTGTTTTGGCCAGTTTGACATTGATTTTGATCATTCAGTCATCTTGCTTACAATTAAATCAAAGAGGCACGTGTAGGTCAGACAAATATTTCATTATAAATGTTATGTTATAAGCACAAATGTCTTTTCTGTGCTCACATCATTATCAGTTTTATTCAACCCCCAAGTGACATTCAATCTTAGTACTTATAACTGTAAATGGATGTTGTACTAACAGCTTTTAAACGTGAAGCATAGCTTGACACAAGTGTCTTGCAGCGATCTAGGGGTATCTTCGACCATTCGTCATGGGCAAAAGCCTCCAGTTCAGTCACATTCTTAGGCTTGCGCACTGCAACTGCTTTCTTTAAGTCCCACCAGAGGTTCTCAAATCGGATTTAAGTCAGGTGACTGCGATGGCCACTCCAAAATGTTCCAGCCTTTAATCTGCAACCATGCTCTAGTGGACTTGGAGGTATGCTTGGGATCATTGTCCTGTTGAAAGGTCCAACGTCTCCCAAGCCTCAGGTTTGTGACGGACTGCATCACATTGTCATCCAATATCTCCTGGTACTGAAGAGAATTCATGGTACCTTGCACACGCTGAAGCTTCCCTGTACCTGCAGAAGCAAAACAGCCCCAAAGCATGATTGACCCCCCGCCATGCTTCACAGTAGGCAAGGTGTTCTTTTCTTCATAGGCCTTGTTCTTCCTCCTCCAAACATAGCGTTGATCCATGGGCCCAAACAGTTCTAATTTTGTTTCATCAGTCCACAGAACACTATCCCAAAACTTCTGTGGTTTGTCCACATGACTTTTGGCATACTGCAGTCAACTCTTCTTATTCTTTGGAGACAGCAAGGGGTGCGCCTGGGAGTTCTGGCATGGAGGCCTTCATTACGCAGTGTGCGCCGTATTGTCTGAGCTGAAACTTCAGTACCCACATCTGACAAATCTTTTCTCAGTTCCTCAGCAGTCACACGGGGACTTTTCTCCACTCTACGCTTCAGGTAGCGCACAGCAGTTGAAGTCAGCATCTTCTTTCTGCCACGACCAGGTAGCGTTTCAACAGTGCCCTTTGCCTTGAATTTGCGAATGATGCTTCCTATGGTCTCTCTTGGTATGTTTAACATCTTTGCAATCTTCTTATAGCCATTGCCCTTCCTGTGAAGAGTAATCACCTCTTCTCTGGTCTTCCTGGACCATTCTCTTGACTTCACCATGTTTGTAACCACACCGGTAAATGTCTAGAAGGAGCTGAGTATCACAGTCATTTTAAAGCTGCCTAATTGGTGCTTATTATGCTTTATTGCTGCTCCGTGACATCCACAGGTGTTTTCAATACCTGATTGAAAACACTTGAATGAACCTCTGTTCTTCAGAGTGGTAGTCTTTAAGGGGTTGAATAATTGTGTCAATGAAGAATTCACAAAAGAAACATTTACTACTGTATTACAAAACCAATTGATGTCATTTTAGTTGCATATGGTTCTTTAAAAAGTCCTTGTAGGATTTCATTCTGAATACAATTACAAATGTACACTAAATTCCCTAAAACCCTTTACAGCATTGGGGGTTGAATAATTTTGAACACAACTGTACCAAAGGGAAAACTCTTTACATGTGAACAAGGTGTGTGGCATGTGTCCAGGAAAACATGGTAGATCTGGCGGCACTTTATGTTAGCATACTTACATATATTAACATAGTTTAGCACAACATACACATGATATGAGTACCCAAGGATTCCCAGGAACATACTGAAAGGAATAATCCAGGGGAAATGGACAGGTTAAAAAAAACTTAACTCCCGTTCCCCTCTTTAGTCTTTTTTAAAACATACCTTAAATCCTGTGCCAGGTTCCTAAGGTGCTGAATGGAAGTGATGAGTAGGCTTTTGCACCGATTTTTTTTTCGGTTCGATTCGGTTTGATTTTTTGGATTTTTAAACTTTTCGATTCGGCTCGTTTCGAACGATTTCTGTTTCGATTCGGTTCGGCTCGATTCGTTTTTCGTGTACATTTTTTCGGAATATCGACCATTTTTCGTATTTTCATGTCACTTAGCTCGTTTTTTGTATCGACTTTTCGTGATTTCGGAAATTTTCTTTTTTCGGAATTGTACATGTTTTCGGAATATCGACCATTTTTCGTATTTTCGTGTCACTTAGCTCGTTTTTGTATCGACTTTTCGTAATTTCGGAAATTTTCGTTTTTTCGGAACGTCTGTTCTCCTCGTTTCAAAGCAATAAATTTCGATTTGACACATTTCAAGTCCATTCGAAAATACCGAAAATATTTCGTTTCGGCTCGGAAAACTTTTCGGATCTGCCATTTTCGGATCTAAAAATTTTCGAAAATTCGGCCGCATCCGAAAACACGAATCGGGAAATTTCGTGAAAATTCTGAAATTCCGAAACCCGAAACGCACATCCCTAGTGATGAGCTGCTGGTTTCCCGCCAAGTCTGTGCTGTCATAGGATCGATGAGAACCTGGACACTTGAGTGAGCATCCAGCCAACCTAAAGACTCTCAATATAAGCACATTGAGAGCCATTGACTACAAAAGAGTCCTGAGAGTCCCAGTCCTTAGGAAGCTGAGATCAGATCAGAGTCTGGCCTTTCTAACGATACCAAATATGACCATGTAATGTGTAAAAATTGAAAAAATAAAAAATAAATAAACGCAAAGTTTACTTTTCTCCCCCTCATTTCTAAGGCGGCGGCATAATGTGCTTTTACTTATAAAGCAAACAATGATGCTGGACTAAGTCACCTTCTCATTTTCCACGCCCGGACCAAATGTAGAGGTGATGGCAAAAAGCATTATTACACATTGATCCATCTAAAACACTAGTCTCTGCACCGATGCACGGAGAGGAGCAGTACTTAGACCTCCTGTATTTCCATTACTTACACCCCACAAAGTCATGTTAGGTGTCATTGGACAGCTCAGAGTCTGGCCTTTCTAATGATATCAAACATAACCATGTAAAAAAACAAAAACACTTTTCTTTTTCTTATTTATTGTTCCAAAGCAATGGTATTGTCCATCTGTCACGTATAAAATGAGCAATACCACTGCCATTACTCACCTTCTCATTTCCTGAACCGCGACATTGTCATATTATTCAGAAAACTATTTATATTTCATTTTTTTTTCAGTTTTAGGTATAATTGATTACTTCCTCATAAAAATGCAGTAAGAGGCTCCCATTTCTAATTTTGTTTAACAAGAGTGCTCAATGGAATATAGAACAACAAAGGTTTTGATGATAAAATGTGAAAAGAATAATTTTACAAGCTGTAAATGATTGAAATCTGAATGGAAATTGACACCTTTTTTTTACATGTTTGGTTACAGCATTCTGAGGGAACACGATGTATACACATAATAATGATATATTTTGAATCTGCCAAGTCTGCCGAAAAAATTCATACATAATTTGTCTGGATCTTATTTTTAAACATGGTTTGAAGTCATGTTTCATTATGATGAGCACTAAATGGTCTAAATGAGCTCAGCACACAGGGGTGAAATGGCTCAGCAGTGAAGGGGTTATTGCTAACAACCGAGCTGTAAAATGCTACAACTGCCTAAGAGGATTGTACAACTGCCTGTTGTACTTTAATGTGGCCTATACTTTATAGAAGTGCTAATATGGAGGCAGCCAGAGAACAACAAGCGATTTCAAGGTCATTAATTTTTCACGTTGGACCAGTATTAGTAAAATTATTACTGGCTACCAAAACCTAGTGTTAAGTGATTGTACAATAAAATGACTTACCACAAAAAAAACATGCAGGTCTATTCAAAGAAAAGTGAAACTCAGGAGAATGACTGGAGAAGTGAAAATTCTAGGTCAAAATAGCCAAACCAGAAACATTGTCCCTTTTATCACTTTCCAAATCGACTATTTGGTCTAGATTGTTCTCTTCTCCTGCCAGTTCTCCAGGTTTTCACCTTTCTCTGAATAACCCTGTAAGTATAAATTTCAAATAGAGGATAGCACAATCTGCCATCTTCTCTTCCTGAAAACTGAAGGACACAAGGAACAATGAATTCTCCAGTGTCCTTCTTTCGAAAGTGTGACCCTGCAATGCATCTCCTGTAGAACCCTGGAGAGGATAGCAGTGGCATGCCACTGATGGTATCCATTAGCAGCTCACAAAATTACAATTCTACTCGCTACAATAAATGAAATCTAATTCAGCATAAATAGGGAGTTGCCGCTCAGCTGAAATAAGGACATGGCTGTGTGTTCTATGCTGACATGCTCACCGATGGTATAAATCTATCCTAGTTAATTAAAGCTATGGTTAGGAGCCTAATGAATAGTTAGCCAATCAAGTAACTTTCCCATATATATCATTAAGCAGCCTGATCATGCCTATTGTCTTAGAAATCTGACCCATCAATGGCCCTTCTGGACGTAGATGGATGATCCTGCATTATAGGGTCTGGCTAACTCTTAACTAATAGTGCTGTGCACAATAGATGTACAGTATGTGTGGCGCGACCACTCCAGCTGGACGCCTTAAGGATGAATGGTCGCTACAAAGTCTTTGCTCTAGCCTCTGGCCCTTAGACCATGTGAAGACCTACGATTTTGCTTACATGACATCTGATGGGAGATTTCATTCACTATCAAATTAATGGGTGACAAAAGGCAGAACATTCGTTTTTTAACATATATGTTATATAATTATATATATAATCTTCATACATTGTCTGCATTGCTTTGCCCATACTTCAGCTCCTGTGTTACATTGCCCTATGCAACAAAGAATTCTGGGAAGGATATGGATTGAAATCTACAATTACTCTTTCTTTTTTTTTTGCATTAAACATCTCCTGTAGAGCAGACATGCCACATACCAGCACTGTGGCAGGCTAGAGAGCCTCAAGCATAGGGTTAGGGAATGCAACAATACACAGACCACTAATGAGCCTGAAACAGCTACCCAGGAGTGGTTTTTGTATTGTTGCAGAGCTTGACCTATGCTCAGGGCCATCTAGCGTGGCATTGCACTGGCATGTGGGGTGTCTGCACTACAGCAGAATGTAAGGCTGGGGTCAGAGGAGAGTTTTGCAGAGTGGAAAGAAAGTCTCTGAGAGTAGACGTTCTCCCACTCGACGCCCGTCTGGCCACCTTGCTCAGCACAGTTAGTGCGCTCAGGGCTACAAAGCGCAATCCTCCTATGGAGGATCGCGCATTGCAGCCCGTCATAGCGCTTCGACGGTGATGCTTTCGGAATGTCTGCAGCACACCCACTATAGCACATGCAATTCGTGCGTGCACTACAGCGTGTGGCCAGCCCTGTTGAAGCATCACAATGCTTAGGCTAAGGTCAGACGAAAGCATTTTTAACGTGCGTTTAGCCGCACGAAATCACGGCCGTGCTAGCAGAAAATGACGTCCAGTGCCAGGGAACATACGACGAACGGCTGCACGAAAGTTCGTCCGCGCAACGCAAGTGGCAAACGAACGCATTTTTTCGAGAACGTCAAACCGCTACTACTGACGTACAGAGTGCGCTGCGGCCGCATAGCGGCGTGTGTGCGTGATTGGGAGACGTCAGACGCTGCACACATCCGGCCAACATAACGTCCAGACGCAAAAAGGGTTTTATTGATGATCCGTACAAAATCACGTATGAAAAATGCGCATCGTATGACCGCTATCGCGTATTCTGCAAAAAAATGCGTCCATTCGTTCGAACGCACTTTTTCACGGACAACGTGAAAAATGCGTTCGTCTGACCCTAGCCTTAGACGTCAGAGAACGGTTGCACACAGTGCGCTCGACTGACCCCAGCCTTATATGCACAAAATAATTTTTTTTAAATATATTTGCATGTCATTCCCAGAATTCCTTGCAAAGCATGTAGCATAGTTACAAGTATTTAAAAAGCACCAACAAGTTCTGTAGCGTTGTAGAACGGGAGAGACACAACAACAAATTTACATACACGCTACACACACAGAACAGTAGGAAAGAGGATCCTGCTCAAGAGCTTACAATCTAAGCACTGTGAGCAAAGCCAATCTCTGTTATGCTTAGGTGAGCAAATGATGTGTATCCTCTCCATATTATGACGTTGGTCCATCATGTCCATCATGTATGCTTTGTATCCACTGCTACCTCCAGACACATAAATAACTCTGCATGAGAACCCTATACATGGCTGGGGGAGAATACAGGCTCGGTGATGTCAATATTTGCATAGGATTTACAGTTTTTATGATGGTAATACCCCTGGTGATAATTGGCCGCTTTGACTGGCTGCAGTTTTTGGCGTTTCAGTGGCGCACTAGAAAAGGTCTATCAGTTAATTAACCCTCACAGTGCCGTGTTCCGCTAGAAGTTTGTGCCCGCCCGGTCCTATTAGCACAAACTGCTTTAATAAGAAACACCCAGCGACTCTGCTGAGGCATGTGATAAATAAAGGGTTAATCAATATTATTAGCTGGAGTTACAGTAAAAGGTGCACGGGATATGCGGTTAGAATGTGAAATAACATGGGATATGGTTACAGCCTTCTCCCGGTCTGTGTCTGGCCGCAACTCAGCGAATAAGCCGCCTGGTGAGCCTATGCCAGTCAGCGGCCATGGAGTGGTCAGTGTGCTCGGGCATGGCGGGTCTCGGAAGTTACAGCAGGACGGGGCAGAAGGAGTTAAGGCTGGCAGGCCCGGGGCGCTCCCTCCCCGCTGGGCCCAGGTGCTGGGAGGGACACTGAACAATGCCGAGGCCGGCGTCAGTCTGTCTGCTGCCCGGCTCCCCCCGCCGCCTCCACCGCTGCAGCTGCGCTCAGGCCACGCCCCCTGCCCGACCGCTCAGACCCCACAAAGAGTGCTTTATATGGAACCAGGTTTCTAAGCCCAGGCGCGCGTCCGTTTACCCACACACACCGAGCGTGTACGCGCTGCAAGGCCTAATAATGCACCGTATCCACATACATGCACACACATTGAGCGTGTGCGCGCTAAAATGCCTGATAATTTCCATGAGTGTGCATGCTGAAAGGCCTGATAATGCCCCTTATCCTCATACCTACACACACATTGCGTGTGCGCGCACTGCCAGCCCTGATAATGCCCAGTATCCACATATATACACACACACTGAGAGTGCGCATGCTGCCAGCCCTGATAATGCCCAGTATCCACATACCTACACACACTGAGAGAGTGCACGCTGCCAGCCCTGACAATGCCCAGTATCCACATATATCCACATACACTGAGAGTGCGCACGCTGCCAGCCCTGATAATGCCAAGTATCCACATATATACACACACACTGAGAGTGCGCGCGCTGCCAGCCATGATAATGCCCAGTATCCACATACCTACACACACACTGAGAGTGCGCGCGCTGCCAGCCCTGATAATGCCCAGTATCCACATACCTACACACACACTGAGAGTGCGCACGCTGCCAGCCCTGATAATGCCCAGTATCCACATATATACACACACACTGAGAGTGCGCGCGCTGCCAGCCATGATAATGCCCAGTATCCACATACCTACACACACACTGAGAGTGCGCGCTGCCAGCCCTGATAATGCCCAGTATCCACATACCTACACACACACTGAGAGTGCGCGCGCTGCCAGCCCTGACAATGCCCAGTATCCATATATATACACACACACTGAGAGTGCGTGCGCTGCCAGCCCTGATAATGCCCAGTATCCACATACCTACACACACACAGTGCGCACGCTGCCAGTCCTGATAATGCCAAGTATCCACATATATCCACACACACTGAGAGTGCGCGCACTGCCAGCCCTGATAATGCCCAGTATCCACATATATACACACACACTGAGAGTGCGCGCGCTGCCAGCCCTGATAATGCCCAGTATCCACATATATACACACACACTGAGTGCGCATGCTGCCAGCCCTGATAATGCCCAGTATTCACATACAGTCAGGTCCAGAAATATTGGGACATCGACACAATTCTAACATCTTTGGCTCTATACACCACCACAATGGCGTTGCAATGAAATGAACACAATGTGCTTTAACTGCAGACTATCAGCTTTAATTTGAAGGTATGTACAGCCAACTCAGGTGAACGGTGTAGGACTTACAGCAGTTTGCAGATGTGCCACCCACTTGTTAAGGGACCAAAGATAATGGGACAATTGGCTTCTCAGCTGTTCCATGGCCAGGTGTGTGATATTCCCTCATTACCCAATTCAATGTGCAAATAAAAGGCCAGAGTTCATTTCAAGTGTGCTATTAGCATTTGAATCTGTTGCTGTCACGCTCAAGATGAGATCAAAGAGCTGTCACTATCAGTGAAGCAAGCCATCACTAGGCTGAAGAAACAAAACAACCCATCAGAGAGATAGTAAGAACATTAGGCGTGGCAAAACAACTGTTTGGAACATTCTCAAAGAAGGAACGCACCGGTGAGCTCAGCAACACCAAAGACCCGGACACCACGGACAACAACTGTGGTGGATGACCGAAGAATTCTTTCCCTGGTGAAGAAAAACACCCTTCACAACAGTTGGCCAGATCAAGAACACTCTCCAGGAGGTAGGTGTATGTGTGTCAAAGTCAACAATCAAGAGAAGACTTCACCAGGTGAATACAGAGGGTTCACCACAAGATGTAAACCTTTGGTGAGCCTCAAAAACAGGAAGGCCATATTAGAGTTTGCCAAACAACACCTAACAAAGCCTTCACAGTTCTGGAACAAGATCCTATGGACAGATGAGACCAAGATCAACTTGTACCAGAGTGATGGGAAGAGAAGAGTATAGAGAAAGGAAAGGACTGCTCATGATCCTAAGCATACCACCTCATCAGTGAAGCATGGTGGTGGTAGTGTCATGGTGTGGGCATGTATGGCTTGCCAATGGAACTGGTTTCTTGTATTTATTTGATGATGTGACTGCTGACAAAAGCAGCAGGATGAATTCTGAAGGGTTTCAGGCAATATTATCTGCTCACATTCAGCAAATGCTGCAGAACTCATTGGACGGCGCTTCACAGTGCAGATGGACAATGACCCAAAGCATACTGCAAAAGCAACCAAAGAGTTTTTGAAGGGACAGAAGTGGAATGTTATGCAAGGGTCAAGTCAATCACCTGACGTGAATTCCATTGAGCATGCATTTCACTTGCTGAAGACAAAACTGAAGGAAAATGCCCCAAGAACAGCAGGAACTGAAGACAGTTGCAGTAGAGGCCTGGCAGAGCTTTACCAGTGATGAAACCCAGCGTCTGGTGTGTCTATGCGTTCCAGGACTTCAGGCTGTGATTGACTGCAAAGGATTTGCAACCAAGTATTAAGAAGGGAAAGTTTGATTTATGATTATTATTCTGTCCCATTACCTTTGGTCCCTTAACAAGTGGGAGGCACATCTGCAAACTGCTGTAAGTCCTACACCGTTCACCTGAGTTGGTTGTACATACACTCAAATTAAAGCTGACAGTCTGCAGTTAAAGCACATTGTTGTTTCATTCCAACTCCATTGTGGTGGTGTATAGACCCAAAGATGTTAGAATTGTGTCAATGTCCCAATATTTCTGGACCTGACTGTATATACAGTTGTGTTCAAAATTATTCAACCCCACTGAAATTGAGTGTTTGGCCAGTTTGACATTGATTTTTGATCATTCAGTCATCTTGCTTACAATTAAATCAAAGAGGCACGTGTAGGTCAGACAAATATAACATAACATTTATAATGAAATAACCACAAATGTCTTTTCTGTGCTCACATCATTATCAGTTTTATTCAACCCCCAAGTGACATTCAATCTTAGTACTTAGTACAACATCCTTTTACAGTTATAACAGCTTTTAAACGTGAAGCAATAGCTTGACACAAGTGTCTTGCAGCGATCTACGGGTATCTTCGCCCATTCGTCATGGCAAAAGCCTCCAGTTCAGTCACATTCTTAGGCTTGCGCACTGCAACTGCTTTCTTTAGTCCCACCAGAGGTTCTCATTCGGATTTAAGTCAGGTGACTGCGATGGCCACTCCAAAATGTTCCAGCCTTTAGGCTAGGGTCAGACGAGCGCAGTGCGAACGCACGGCGTGCAGGCGCACTTAATCACGGCCGCACTAAGCAGCAAATGACGGGCAATGACGGCCAATATACGAAGTACGGTCGCAGAAAGTCCGGCTGCGCAACGCAAGTGGAAAATGAACGCTATTTTTTCGAGAACGTAAAACCGCTAGTACAGACGTACAGAGTGCGCTGCGTCCGCTAGCGGCATGTGTGCGTGAAATGGAGATGTCAGACGCTGCTAATGTCCGGCCAACATAACGTCCAGATTGCACAAAGTGTTTTATTGATGATCCGTACAAAATCACGGACGAAAAATGCGCATCGTATGACGGTATCGCGTACTCCGTGAAAAAATACGTGCATTTCGTTCGAACGCACTTTTTCACAGACAACGTGAAAAATGCGTTCGTCTGACCCTAGCCTTAATCTGCAACTGCTCTAGTGGACTTGGAGTATGCTTGGGATCATATTGTCCTGTTGAAAGGTCCAACGTCTCCCAAGCCTCAGGTTTGTGACGGACTGCATCACATTGTCATCCAATATCTCCTGGTACTAGTGGCGACTCTAGGAACAATATTTAGGGGGAGCACAGAAGATACCGCAGTCAAAACTGGGGGGGCACTAATAATTTTCACCACTAAATCACACCACTGAATAAAACTAAGGGCCCTATCACTTGGTGTGAGCTAAAACGCATTCACTAAAGGAAAAATTTAGCGCGAGTCGCTAAAACTTACAGGGTTATTCAGAGAGAGGTGAAAAGCAGGAGAATGACTGGAGAATGGAAAATTCTTGGTCAAAATAGCCAAACCAGAAAAATTCTCCCATTCATCTCACTCTCCAAATCGGCTATTTTAACCTAGAATTTTCTATTCTCCAGTCATTCTCCTGTTTTCACCGCTTTCTGAATAACCCTGTAGTGCTGACGACCTACTAACAGATCACCTTGTCCGGGGTAGTCCCATGAACAAGGTCGTTTGGCGCACGCTAGGGAAACTCTAAGACCCGGGCTGAGACCCACCGCTAATGCGGTTGTGTACAGGATAGAACTGTTTTTCTTTTCCATACCTATCCCCCGCCCTCACAAGCTTGAATATGAACACATCCAGTGAATATCCTCACACCCCTGCATTATTAAAATCCTCCACGGTGGCCATATCATCCATGTTTTATGCCACATATATTAAGGCTGATGGACATTGCATGATAAATGCCACTAAACAGCATGTAGAATCATTACAATGCATTTAATAGATCCAAAAGGAAGGCCAGGTGAGCGACAAAAGTTTCCCTGCTACAGCATATAAATAATACATGTTTCAGGGCAAAACTTATCCATGTGTCCTTTAAACATGGTCCACGCAGTCACCCTAATAATCAACTGCTTACATACTATGAATAACCCCAGCTTAAAATGTTTAAAATTAGGCAATATATTAGAAATTAGGATATATGTGGATAAAGGATACATTTATAATAGAGCACTGCAACAGCAGCGAGATTGCTGGCCAGATCCATTACTATGGTGTATGGGGCCAAGAGAACACCTGTGCTGCATATTAATTTTGGACGAGGACCTGGCTTTTCTGTTTTTTTTGGAGTTAGCACCATGGTTGAGCAGCAGGTAAAATGTTGCAAATAGTGCACCTTCAATTGATTTAGCGCTGGCACCAAGTTAGGCTAGGGTCAGACGAACGCATTTTCACGTTGTCTGTGAAAAAGTGCGTTCGAACGAATGGACGCATTTTTTCACGGAGTACGCGATAGCGGTCATACTATGCGCATTTGCGTTCGTGATTTTGTACGGATCATCAATAAAACACTTTGTGCATCTGGACGTTATGTTGGCCGGACATTAGCAGTGTCTGACATCTCCAATTCACGCACACACGCCGCTAGCGGACGCAGCGCACTCTGTACAACCGTACTAGCGGTTTTACGTTCTCGACAAAATGCGTTCGTTTGCCACTTGCGTTGCGCAGCCGGACTTTTGTGCGACCGTACTTCGTATATTGGCTGTCATTGCCCGGCATTTGCTGCTACTACGGCCGTGATTAAGTGCGCCTGCACGCGCGTTCGCACTGCCTCAGTCTGACCCTAGCCTGATCTGTTAGCTGCAAAAGCGCTAGAGATCTCTAGTGCTCCCCATGTTAAGTAAAGGACGCGGAAAGTACAGTAAGTTTGTGGTACAAATCGCTAATAGCAACGCGCTAAGTGATTTTTCCCATTTGTAGCGGGAGGCAAATGATCTGTTGGTCAGGCGCTAGACTCCATTAACCTGGCGCTAACGCAAAATCACGCCGACGCAAGGGTTAGCTCACACCAGGTAATAGTGCCATAAATAAGTATATATAAATAAGATTCCAAAACCCCAGAGTAATGTGATGCGGTGAGTAATGTGATGCAATGATGCCTTTTGGTTGTACTAACCTGATACTTAAATTCAATATTTTATTTGCCGCAATTCGGCAGTTTTCGCTGAATGTCTGATTGCTGCTTCTGCGACTCCACTTTTAGCAAATTACAGTGACCATTCGCTAAATAGGGAATTCACCTTATTTTCGGCAAAATAAATTCCCCGAAATGTGACGAAAAGCAGAGGATCTAAAGACCATTAGACCCTTTAGATTCTAACTTCCATAATAACCCCGAAAATGCCATAAACCCAGGGAAATACAATAAAAATAATAAACAATGTGGCATTTAGCCTACCCATCAACCCGTAAAATGCCATTCATCAAGGGAAAACCTGAAATGAATACACTGAGGCATGTAGCTACCCATCAACCCGTAAAATGCCATTAATCAAGGAAAAAACAAATGTATACTGTAAGGGATGAAGCCTACCCATTAACCCTTAATATACAACGAAAACCAAGGCAAAAACTAACGTAATACACAATGTAGTGTATAGTCTGAACATTAACCATTTCACTGCTGAGCCATTTCAACCCTGCGAAAATGTTTAAGTTTAAGTACACGTTTTTATTCAATGTTTTATGACATTTACTTCACACTGAATATGGTCATGTTGGGTATCATTGGAAAGGCCAGAATCTGCCCTTTCAAATGACACCTAGTTCGTCCATATACGAATCATTGCGACGGAGATACGTTGGTCCGAAGAAGTGTGGGAAGCTGGATGCTGATTTTTGGTGGGGGGGCACATGGGGGGGCAAGGAATAACCTAGGGGGGGCAATTGCCCCCCCCTTGCCCCCTGTAGAGTCGCCTATGCCTGGTACTGAAGAGAATTCATGGTACCTTGCACACGCTGAAGCTTCCCTGTACCTGCAGAAGCAAAACAACCCCAAAGCATGATTGAACCCCGCCATGCTTCACAGTAGGCAAGGTGTTCTTTTCTTCATAGGCCTTGTTCTTCCTCCTCCAAACATAGTGTTGATCCATGGGCCCAAACAGTTCTAATTTTGTTTCATTAGTCCACAGAACACTATCCCAAAACTTCTGTGGTTTGTCCACATGACTTTTGGCATACTGCAGTCGACTCTTCTTATTCTTTGGAGACAGCAAGGGGGTGCGCCTGGGAGTTCTGTCATGGAGGCCTTCATTACGCAGTGTGCGCCGTATTGTCTGAGCTGAAACTTCAGTACCCACATCTGACAAATCTTTTCTCAGTTCCTCAGCAGTCACATGTGGACTTTTCTCCACTCTACGCTTCAGGTAGCGCACAGCAGTCGAAGTCAGCATCTTCTTTCTGCCACGACCAGGTAGCGTTTCAACAGTGCCCTTTGCCTTGAATTTGCAAATGATGCTTCCTATGGTCTCTCTTGGTATGTTTAACATCTTTGCAATCTTCTTATAGCCATTGCCCTTCCTGTGAAGAGTAATCACCTCTTCTCTTGTCTTCCTGGACCATTCTCTTGACTTCACCATGTTTGTAACCACACCAGTAAATGTCTAGAAGGAGCTGAGTATCACAGTCATTTTAAAGCTGCCTAATTGGTGCTTATTATGCTTTATTGCTGCTCCGTGACATCCACAGGTGTTTTCAATACCTGATTGAAAACACTTGAATGAACCTCTGTTCTTCAGAGTGGTAGTCTTTAAGGGGTTGAATAATTGTGTCAATGAAGAATTCACAAAAGAAACATTTACTACTGTATTACAAAACCAATTGATGTCATTTAAGGCTAGGGTCAGACGAGCGTGATTTCTACGGACTGTACGTCCGTGCAGTACGGACATCGTCAGTACGGATGACGCAGTAGTGGTCACACAGTCCGTTTTTTCACTGAAGTTATTTTTGACGGATGTAGGAGGGAAAAATAAATTACAATGAAAAAACATTCTGTCCGTCAAAAATGCTGGACGTATAAATGCAGTCCGTCTGACCATGCTCCATCACTCACACACAAAGCTATGCAGACGTTGTGGACGTGGCGCACTCCGCACGTCCGTTCTAGCAGTATTACATTCTTGCCTAACCTGCGTCCGTTTGCAGCGTCCGTCATGCATCCGCAGTTCAGTGCGGACGTACTTCATGTGTTAGGCTCCAATGGACTTTCTTTCATGGACGTACTTTTAGGCGCAATCACGGACGTGAACACTACGCTCGTCTGACAGCAGTCTTAGTTGCATATGGTTCTTTAAAAAGTCCTTGTAGGATTTCATTCTGAATACAATTACAAATGTACACTAAATTCCCTAAAACCCTTTACAGCATTGGGGGTTGAATAATTTTGAACACAACTGTATATCTATTTAGGGCACTATCAACTGGTGTGAGCTAACCCTAGCATTGGCATGGTTTTGCGTTAGCGCCAGGTTAATCCAGTTTAGCGCCTGACCAACAGATCATTTGCCTCTTGCTACAAATGGGAAAAATTACTTAGCTCATCGCTATTAGCGATTTGTAGCGCAAGCTTACTGTACTTACCGCGTCCTAAAAAAAACCTGAAATTAACACCCAAAAATAACAGGCAATTGAAAGGAATGCAGCACAGGTGTTCTCTTGGCCCCATACACCATAGTAATGGATCTGGTCAGCAATGTCGCTGCTGTTGCAGTAGGCTCTATTATAAATGAATCCTTTATCCACATGTATCCTAAATCTAATATATTTCCTAATTTTAAACATTTTATGCTGGGGGTTATTCATAGTATGGAAGCGGCTGATTATTAGGGTGACCGTGTGGATCATGTTTAAAGGGACAGATGAATAAGTATTATTATTGTCATCATTTATATAGCGCCAACAGTTTCCGCAGTGCTTTACAATAACCAAAGGGAACGAAATACATGGGAATTGTGGGGCCATAAGAGCAGCTTCAATCAAGTGTGAGTAGGTGAGCAGAGGGAAAGAGTTGCATCAGTAATGTGGTACGCTAATCTGAAGAGATGGGTTTTGACGGATTTCTTGAAGGCCTGAAGGTCAGGGGAGAGTTTGATAGGGCGAGGCAAGTCATTCCACAGGACTGGTGCTGCCCTTGAGAAGTCTTGGAGGCAAGAGTTGGCTGTGCGTGTGTAGACCGATGAGAGGTGGAGATCACCTGCTGAATGGAGTTGTCTAGATGGGACGTGCTTGCGGAGTAAAGAAGACATGTAGGGAGGGGTTGAGTTATTTGGTGATTTGAACGTGAGCATCAGTATTTTAAACTGTATCCTGAAATGTACAGAAAGCCAAAGGAGGGACCGGCAGAGTGGGGAAGTACGTGAGGTGCGTTTAGTGAGAAAAATAAGCCTGGCCCCTGCATTCATTACAGATTGCAAAGGGGCAATACGGGAGTTGGGGAGGCCAATAAGGAGCGAGTTGCAGTAGTCAAGTTGTGAAATGACAAGAGCATGAACCAGCACTTTTGTGGTATCTTGTGTCAGAAAGGGGCGGACACGGGCAATGTTTTTGAGTTGAAAGTAACAGGATTTGGTCACTGTCTGGATGTGGGAAGAGAACATTAAGTCAGAGACAAAAGTGACACCAAGGCAGCGAGCTTGGGGTGTTGGGCTAATGGGTGTTCCATTTACTCGTAGAGATAGGTGGTATTGGGTTCTTCTTGGAGGGAGGAATGACGAGAATTTCAGTTTTGGCAAGATTGAGTTTAAGGAAGCGGAAAGCCATCCAATTTGAGACAGAGGAGAGACAGTGACTCGATCCAGGAGACCTGGAGAGAGATCAGGGGAGGAGAGGTAAATTTGAGTGTCATCAGCATATAGGTGGTACTGGAATCCAAAGGAGCTGATCAGTTTTCCTAGAGAGGCAGTGTAGACTGAAAAAAGTAGAGGGCCCAGTACTGACCCTTGGGGCACCCCAACAGAGACAGGCTGCCGGGAGGAGGTACTTCCAGCAAATGAGACACTAAACGATCGTTGGGACAGGTAGGAAGCGAACCGTGAAAGAACAGTACTTTGAAGGCCTATATCACTAAGAGTTTGAAGGAGGATTGAGTGGTCAACTGTATCAAAGGCAGCAGAGAGGTCAAGAAGGATCAGCAGTGAGTAGCACCCATTTGATTTAGCATTTGCAAGGTCATTGGTCAGTTTCGCAAGAGCTGTTTCTGTTGAGTGCAGTGAGCGAAAGCCAGATTGCAGAGGGTCAAGGAGTGGGAGTTGAGGTAGTCAATCAGACAGGCATACACAAGCTTTTCGAGGAGTTTGGAGGCAAAAGGGATCAGGGAAACGGGGCGGGTAGTTGGAGGGAGCAGTTGATCCAGAGATTTTTTTTTAAGGATTGGGACTACTGTGGCATGTTTGAGGGGAGCAGGAAAGACCCCAGAGGTTAAAGATAGATTAAAGGTATGGGTCAAGGATGGTACAAGAGAAACAGAAAGTGTTTTGGCAAGATGTGAGGGAACAGGGTCAAGGGGGCAGGTAGTGGGATGAGAGGATCGTAATAGCTTAAGGACCTCTTGTTCAGTAGCTGAAGGGAACGAGTTAAACATGTGAGGATAGACATGGTTAGCATCTTCCTGCATCAGTGAAGATGGCATTGTGGAGATTTCAGTTCTTATCTGTTCAATTTTTGCTGTGGAAAAGCATGCTAGGTCTTCGGCATTGAGAACAGTGTGAGGAACAGCCACAGCAGGTCGGAGAAGGGAGTTGAAGGTGGTGAACAGGCCTTTTGGGTTCCGGGAGTGGGTGTGTATGAGGGTTGTAAAATATGACTGCTTGGCTAAGAAACGCGGAGCGCTGTAGGACTGGAGCATAAATTTATAGTGAAGAAAGTCGGAGTGGGAGCGGGTCTTTCTCCAATAGCGTTCAGCAGTTCTAGAACATCTTTGGAAATGGTTTTGACGGCACCAACTTATCAAGGGTGGAAGAAAGAGTAGAGTTGTAGCGGGTGATGGCTTCATTAAGACAGGAGAGAGATAGGAAGGCCGAGAGTGGTACGGATATATTGGCAGAGAATTGCTGTGGATCCAGAGAGTTGAGATTTCTGCGGGTCTGCCCTGAAACATGTATCAGGGGTGTGGAAATTTTTAAAAAATCTACTTGTCCAACGGACTAAGTAGTAGTCTAATCTACTTGTCCCTCAGGACGATCAACTTGTCCTGATAATTTCAACAAAATAGTGTTTAAATAGGTCTTTATTCATAACAGCCTATAGAGGCAGTGTCAGATACATGTGATGAATAAAGACCTTTATTTAAACACTATTTTGTTGTATGTATGTATGTATATATTAGGGAAGCACCGATACCACTTTTTTAAGACCGAGTACCGATACTTTTTTCAAGTACTCACCAATACAGAGTACCGATACTTTTATTTTATGTCATGTGACCACTTTCCACCAATAAGAACAGACTTCATAAAAATGCCCCCAGCTCACATGTATATATCCCCCCGAGATATATGGATATTGCCCCAGCTCATGGATATTGCCCCCAGCACATGGATATTGCCCCAGCACATGGATATTGACCCAGCACATGGATATTGCCCCCAGCTCATGGATATTGAGCCCAGCTCATGGATAATGCCCCCAGCTCATGGATAATGCCCCCAGCTCATGGATACTGCCCCCGCTCATGGATACTGCCCCCGCTC
Organism: Leptobrachium leishanense; assembly: GCA_009667805.1. Classification (NCBI taxonomy): domain Eukaryota; kingdom Metazoa; phylum Chordata; class Amphibia; order Anura; family Megophryidae; genus Leptobrachium; species Leptobrachium leishanense. Next base: position 199,300,264 of record CM019064.1, read on the forward strand.
ATGGATACTGCCCCAGCTCATGGATATTGCCCCAGCTCATGGATAATGCCCCCAGCTCATGGATAATGCCCCCAGCTCATGGATACTGCCCCCGCTCATGGATACTGCCCCCGCTCATGGATACTGCCCCAGCTCATGAATATACTGCCCCAGCTCATGGATATTGCCCCAGCTCATGGATATACTGCCCCAGCTCATGGATATTGCCCCAGCTCATGGATGCTGCCCCAGCTCATGGATACTGCCCCAGCTCATGGATACTGCCCCCAAGCTCTCATGGATACTGCCCCCAAGCTCTCATGGATATACTGCCCCCAGCACATGGATATACTGCCCCAGCTCATGGATATACTGCCCCAGCTCATGGATATTGCTCCCCAGCTCATGGATATTTGCCCCCCAAGCTGTCATGGAAATATGCCCCAGCTCATGGATATTGCCCCAGCTCATGGATATTGCTCCCCAGCTCATTGATACTGCCCCAGCTCATGGATATTGCCCCAGCTCATGGATATTGCTCCCCAGCTCATGGATATTTGACCCCCAAGCTCTCATGGATATATGCCCCAGCTCAGACCCCAGACCAGACATGGGGCGGCTGTTCGAATGCTCTATCGGCATTCGGACAGCCGCCCCTGGAGCTCTCCGGCATACTTACCTTCCTGAGCGACGCCGGGAAAGTCTTCGCGCGTGCGCTTGTTGAAGGACCCTAGCCGCGATCTTTCCCGGCGCCGCTCAGGAAGGTAAGTATGCATCAGGAAGGTAAGTATGCATCGGAGAGCTCCAGGGGCGGCTGTCCGAATGCCGATAGAGCATTCGAACAGCCGCCCAAGCCCCTCGGATGCCGGCAAGCCGGCTCAATGCCGGCTTCTGGTATCGGGGGCGTCAGTCCGCAGTCCGGCGGGCTTCTAGCCCGCCGGACTGCATCTCAAAAAAACTACTCGCCCAGCGCCTGGATCTTCATGTCCCGGGCGTCGGGCGATATAATTCCCACACCCCTGTGTATTATTTATATGCTGCAGCAGGGAAATTATTTTGGCTCACCTGGCCTTCCTTTTGGATCTATTAAATGCAGTGTAATGATTCTACATGCTGTTGGGTGGCATTTATCATGCAATGCCCATCAGTCTTAATTAATATATGTGTTTGTCTAAACATGGATGATACGGCCACCTTGGAGGATTTCAATAATGCAGGGGTGTGAGGGCTCTTGGCCGGATGTGTTTATACTTATACAAACTTGTGAGGGCAGGGGATAGGTATGACCCGGCACTCAGCATTGGGGAAAAAAACTGTTCTATCCTGTACACAACCGCATTAGCGCTGGGTCTCAGCCCAGGTCTTAGCGATTACATAGCTTGTGCTAAACGACCTTGTACACAGACTCCCGCGGACAAGGTGATCTGTTAGTAGGTCATCAGGGGCTAAGTTTTAGCGACTCACACTAAATTTTTCCTTTAGCGATTGCGTTTTAGCTCACACCAGGTCACAGGGCCCTTAGTTTTTTCAGTGCTATGATTTAGTGGATGCAAATTATTGGTACCCAGTTTTAACTGTGGTATCTTATGTGCCCCCCCTATATATTGTTCCTAGAGTCGCCACTGCCAGTATGCATATAACTAGGGTGAGCACACTGCAAGGCCTGATAAGCCCAGTATCCACATACATACACACACTGAGCATGTGCACATACTCAGACACAAACACTTTTGAATACTTATAGATGCACCAATATGGACATGAAACAAATGTTGACAAATAGGTTTGCAGAGTCACTGAAAGATCCACAATAAAAATACACTCACAGCAAATACATACAGGCATACGTTGGCATATTCACAGAGATACTGATAGATTCATGCAGAGCTTGGCATCCACATAGTGACATTCACACAGACACTGATATTCACACAGACAGTATCTTTCACAGGGACACTGGCATTCATGTAGCCATTGGCAGCAGTGTCGTGCGGTGAGGTCAGTGGCTGGTGAGCCACTGGCTAGTATCAGAGCCAGATATACAGTCAGGTCCAGAAATATTGGGACATCGACACAATTCTAACATCTTTGGCTCTATACACCACCACAATGGAGTTGGAATGAAACAAACACAATGTGCTTTAACTGCAGACTGTCAGCTTTAATTTGAGGGTATATACATCCAACTCATGTGAACGGTGTAGGACTTACAGCAGTTTGCAGATGTGCCTCCCACTTGTTAAGGGACCAAAGGTAATGGGACAGAATAATAATCATAAATCAAACTTTCCCTTCTTAATACTTGGTTGCAAATCCTTTGCAGTCAATCACAGCCTGAAGTCTGGAAAGCATAGACATCACCAGACGCTGGGTTTCATCCCTGGTGATGCTCTGCCAGGCCTCTACTGCAACTGTCTTCAGTTCCTGCTTGTTCTTGGGGCATTTTCCCTTCAGTTTTGTCTTCAGCAAGTGAAATGCATGCTCAATGGAATTCACGTCAGGTGATTGACTTGGCCATTGCATAACATTCCACTTCTGTCCATTCAAAAACTCTTTGGTTGCTTTTTCAGTATGCCTTGGGTCATTGTCCATCTGCACTGTGAAGCGCCGTCCAATGAGTTCTGCAGCATTTGGCTGAATGTGAGCAGATAATATTGCCCGAAACACTTCAGAATTCATCCTGCTGCTTTTGTCAGCAGTCACATCATCAATAAATACAAGAGAACCAGTTCCATTGGCAGCCATACATGCCCACGCCATGACACTACCACCACCATGCTTCACTGATGAGGTGGTATGCTTAGTATCATGAGCAGTTCCTTTCCTTCTCTATACTCTTCTCTTCCCATCACTCTGGTACAAGTTGATCTTGGTCTCAACTGTCCATAGGATCTTGTTCCAGAACTGTGAAGGCTTTGTTAGGTGTTGTTTGGCAAACTCTAATCTGGCCTTCCTGTTTTTGAGGCTCACCAATGGTTTACATCTTGTGGTGAACCCTCTGTATTCACTCTGGTGAAGTCTTCTCTTGATTGTTGACACACATACACCTACCTCCTGGAGAGTGTTCTTGATCTGGCCAACTGTTGTGAAGGGTGTTTTCTTCACCAGGGAAAGCATTCTTCGGTCATCCACCACAGTTGTTTTCCGTGATCTCCTGGGTCTTTTGGTGTTGCTGAGCTCACCGGTGCATTCCTTCTTTTTGAGAATGTTCCAAACAGTTGTTTTGGCCATGCCTAATGTTCTTGCTATCTCTCTGATGGGTTTGTTTTGTTTCTTCAGCCTAATGATGGCTTGCTTCACTGATAGTGCCAGCTCTTTGGATCTCATCTTGAGCGTTGACAGCAACAGATTCCAAATGCTAATAGCACACTTGAAATGAACTCTGGGCCTTTTATCTGCACATTGTAATTGGGGTAATGAGGGAATATCACACACCTGGCCATGGAACAGCTGAGAAGCCAATTGTCCCACACCGTCCTACACCGTTCAACCTGAGTTGAATGTACATACCCTCAAATTAAACCTGACAGTCTGCAGTTAAAGCACATTTGTTTCATTCCAACTCCATTGTGGTGGTGTATAGAGCCAAAGATGTTAGAATTGTGTCAATGTCCCAATATTTCTGGACCTGACTGTACCCAGGTTACGTAGGTTCAGTGCTCCCCAGGATCTGGCTGCTCTCAGTGCTCCCCAGGATCTGGCTGTTTAGTGCTACCTAGGAACTGGCTGCTCTCAGTGCTCCACAGGAACTGGCTGTTCTCAGTGCTCCCCAGGAACTGGCTGCTTTCAGTGTTCCCCAGGAACTGGCTGTTCAATGCTCCCAAGGAACTGGCTGCTCTCAGTGCTCTCCAGGATCTGGCTGCTCTCAGTGCTCCCCAGAATCTGGCTGTTCAGTACTCTCCAGGAACTGGCTGCTTTCAGTGCTCCCCAGCATCTGGCTGTTCAGTGTTCCCAGGAAGTGGCTGCTCTCAGTGCTCCCCATGAACTGGATGCTCTCAGTATAGTGTAATCAGTCTCTGTATTAGCACAGTCATATGGTCCAGAGTGACCCCCCCATATCTGCTCCGCTTTGGTGGCCATCAGTGTTCTGGATGCCACTGACAACGTGCCCACCTTTGACCAGTCCTTTACACTGTTCGGTGTGGCCGTCTACATAGGTGAGCTGAGTACCATCCATGCTTTGGTGGACAAGGATGCCATCAGGCACAAACTTCTCATCCAAGTCAGAGATAATGGCCAGCCCTCATTATCCACTTCTGTCTCCATAGTTTAGACTGTGGTGGACAGCCTCCCCGAGACCCTGTCTGAATTAAACGATGTTCCTTTAAATCCGTTCGAGACCCTGCTACCCTAATCCTCTATTTAATAGTGTCTCCTTGGCTCCGTGTCCTCTACATCAGGGCTCAAAATTTCAAGTCCCAGGCTACTAGCCAGACCTTAAAAGTTACTCGCCACCAGTTGCCCCACCTACCCTGCTCTGAACTCCGCCCCTAAACACACCCTCTTAAACTATCTTATGAAATTACACTGTTAACCACTTCGATGCTGAGGACGCGCTGAGCGCGTCCTCAGCATTCCCGCTGGTATGTGGAGGACGCGCTGAGCGCGTCCTCCCATTGGGGTCAGCGTTCGGCCGGGTTCCGGCCGATCGCTGGCCCCCCTGGTGCGGGCTGACATCCTCGATGTCAGCCGCGCATCCGGGACCGCAGCCGCCGGAATTAGGTGTCATCGCGGCAGCGCGATGACACCTAATTCAGGCGCCCCCCCCCCCGCATGTGCGGAGGAGGTGCCTGAAAGGGAGGGGGGGAGGTCCTTCGGACCTCTCTCCCTCCCGATCGGCGGCTCTGCGGGGGTTAACCCAGGCAACATTTGGAAGGGCACAGCCTGCCCTTCCAAATGGTGCCTGGCATTAACCCCTGGGGAGCTGGATCGCGAATCGGCGCTGAAAAGCGCCGGTTCGCGATCCTTTCCCGGAGCTGGCCGAAATAAAAATAAAAAAAAAAATTTAAAAAAAATTATAAAAAAAAAATAAACCCTTTTTTTTGTTTTGTTAATGCAGCAATATTGTTCCCATTTCAATTATAATGTGAACAATGATGCTGCACTAACGATTTTTGTATGCGGTGCGTTTGTTAAAAATAGTGTAATTTTCCCCAAAAAAAAATGTAACGAGACCCCATCTCTAATTTTTTTAACAAGCGCACCCCATACAAAATATAACCGCAATTGCTCGCATGTTAAAATGTGAAAAGAAAAACTTTACACATTGTAAATTATTGAAAATACATATTTTATTGCATTTTTTGTTATAATATACAGACATGACATAACGTATACATATAATAATGACATATTATGAATCTACCGAGTCTGACGGAAAGAACGATATATAATATGTCTGGGTAATATACTAAAATAAGCCTTCAAAACGCGTTTAAACATGATGAGCGAAACCAGTAAAAATGACCTCAGCACAGGGGCGGGAAAAGCCTCAGCAGCGAAAGGGTTAAAGGTTTTATTCAGAATAAAGTTACAAAAATAAATAACTTTAACCAGACCGAGACTCCAGATACATGTATATCGAGACATCAGACGCCAGGTACATATTTGAAAACACTTGAATGAACCTCTGTTCTTCAGAGTGGTAGTCTTTAAGGGGTTGAATAATTTTGTCAATGAAGAATTCACAAAAGAAACATTTACTACTGTATTACAAAACCAATTGATGTCATTTTAGTTGCATATGGTTCTTTAAAAAGTCCTTGTAGGATTTCATTCTGAATACAATTACAAATGTACACTAAATTCCCTAAAACCCTTTACAGCATTGGGGGTTGAATAATTTTGAACACAACTGTACCTGTACGCCTCGCCAGCAAATTTAAACACCTTAAGGGCGCCACCCCTACGTCCTTAAGGGGTTAATTGTTTGTATGCCAGATTATCATAAGAAGTTAGAAGACCCCATAGTCAGTTTTCCCCCTTGGATGCTAATACAGATGAATCCATTAAAATTCGTGTGCGATACTTCCATCCCTATTTCTTTTTTTTGCACCTTCCGTATCACTCATCTTTCTTTATAAATAGATATATTTAATTTTGCTGAACCTCAAACGCCTACGCCACCATTTCACCAATTATGACCCCTCACGGGAGAGGTTAGTTCTGCCAAGGGCCCCCTTTAATTCATTTCTCTCTCCCCTGTAATTCATTTCTCTCTCCCCCTGTAATTCATTTCTCTCTCCCCCTGTAAATCATTTCTCTCTCCCCCTGTAAATCATTTCTCTCTCCCCCTGTAATTCATTTCTCCCCCTCCCCCTGTAATTCATTCTCCCCTCCCCCTGTAATTCATTTCTCCCCCTACCCTGCAATTCATTTCTCCCCTCCCCTGCAATTCATTTCTCCTCCTCCCCTGCAATTTTCATCCCCCACTCCCCTGCAATTCACCCCCTCCCACTCCCCTGCAATTTTCACCCCCTCCCACTCCCTGCATTCACCCCCCCTCCCACTCCCCTGCAATTCACCCCCCCACTCCCTTGCAATTCACCCCCCCACTCCCCTGCAATTCACCCCCCCTCCCACTCCCTGCAATTCACCCCCCCACTCCCTTGCAATTCACACCCCTCCCCTGCAATTCACCCCCTCCCACTCCCCTGCAATTCACCCCCACTCCCCTGCAATTCACCCCCTCCCACTCCCCTGCAATTCACCCCCTCCCACTCCCTGCAATTTTCACCCCCCACTGCAATTTTCACCCCCCTCCCACTCCCCTGCAATTCACCCCCCCTCCCCTGCAATTCACCCCCCTCCCACTCCCCTGCAATTCACCCCCCCTCCACTCCCCTGCAATTCACCCCCCCACTCCCTTGCAATTCACCCCCCTCCCACTCCCCTTGCAATTTCACCCCCCACTGCAATTTTCACCCCTCCCACTCCCCTGCAATTCACCCCCCCTCCCACTCCGCTGCAATTCACCCCCCCCCACTCCCTTGCAATTCACCCCCCTCCCACTCCCCTGCAATTCACCCCCCCTCCACTCCCCTGCAATTTTCACCCCCCACTGCAATTTTCACCCCCCTCCCACTCCCCTGCAATTCACCCCCTCCCACTCCCCTACAATTCACCCCCCCACTCCCTGCAATTCGCCCCCCACTCCCTTGCAATTCACCCCCTCCCACTCCCCTGCAATTCACCCCCTCCCACTCCCCTGCAATTCACCCCCCCTCCCACTCCCCTGCAATTCACCCCCACTCCCTTGCAATTCACCCCCCTCCCACTCCCCTGCAATTCACCCCCTCCCACTCCCCTGCAATTCACCCCCTCCACTCCCCTGCAATTCACCCCCCCACTCCCTGCAATTCACCCCCCCTCCCATCCCCTGCAATTCACCCCCTCCCACTCCCCTGCAATTCACCCCCCTCCCTTTACCTGTCCTTGCGAGTAGTAGAGTGAGGGGGTGGGGATAATCCCCACTTCCCACACTCGCTGAGGCATGCTGAGTCCTCCTTCACGCTGTGCCCGGAAGAGGAGGAGCGCAGCGTGAAGGGACATCCAGCGTGTAACAGGTAAAAGGGGGGTGGGAGAGGGAATTTGCACCCCCCCCCTGTTGTGACACGAGGACTAATTGATTCGTCACGCCGGATGTTTTCCATCTCTGGTCATGCTGTACCCGGCATGCCCTCTGTCTCTCCATGCTACACTCTCACTGATGCTGCTTTGGGGAAACGGGATGAACCTCTTACTGATTCAAGATGTTTGCTCGGCGCAGTTTCCCGTGATCCGTTCACATGGTACAGCAAACAGGCGAGTGCGCCGAGCAAATCTCTGAGATCAGTAAGAGGTTCAGCCGGTCTCCCCGAAGCAGCGTCAGTGAGAGTGAAGCATAGAGAGACAGAGGGCATGCCGGGTACAGCATGAAAACCAGAGATGGGAAACATCCGGCGCGAGGAATCAATTGGTCCTTAGAGTGCCACAACAGGGAGGTGCAAATTCACTCTCCCGTCCCCCTTTTACCGGAAGTGGCTTCTGCCGGCCGAAAAAAAACGGCTGCCACTGGAATACGCAGCGCAGGCAGAACGATATACTTTATCGTGCTGCCTGCGTGTGCATCTCCACTCGCCCACCCTTAATTTCCACTCGCCAAATGCGAGCAGGCGAGTGGAAATTGTGACCCCTGCTCTACATTCCTGGTGGCTATTATTGTTCTATATAGAAACATAGAAAATGTTGGCAGATAAGAACCTTTCGGCCCATCTAGTCTGCCCAATTACATGGATACTTTACCTGGATTTATCTTTTGTTTAGGATAGCCTTATGCCTGTCCCATGCCTGCTTAAATTCAATTACTGTTTTGGCCTCTACCACTTCAACTGGAAGGCTGTTCCATGTATCCACCACCCTCTCAGTAAAATAATGCTTCCTGATGTTACTTTTAAACCTTTGCCCCTCTAATCTAAGACTATGTCCTCTTGTTTTGCTACTTTGTTTCCTTTTAAATATACTCCCTTCCTCTACCTTGTGGATTCCCTTTACGTATTTAAATGTTTCTATCATATCTCCTCTGTCTCGTCTTTTTTCCAAGCTGTACATGTTAAGATCATTAAGCCTTTCCTGGTAACTTTTCTCCTTCAAGCCGTACACCATTTTAGTAGCCCTTCTCTGAACTCTCTCTAAGATGTCTATATCCTTCTGGAGATACGGTCTCCAGTACTGCACACAGTACTCCAAGTGAGGTCTCACCAGTGCTCTGTACAGTGGCATGAGCACTTCCCTTTCCCTGCTAATACCTCTCCCTACACAACCAAGCATTCTGCTAGCATTTCCTGCTGCTCTATTACATTGACTACTTACCCTTAGATCCTCTGCAATAATAACCCCTAAATCCCTTTCCTCAGATGTTGAGGTTAGGACTGTATCAAATATTCTATATTCAGCCTTGGGTTTTTACGCCCCAGGTGCATTATCTTGCACTTATCCACATTAAAACTCAATTGCCAAGCTCCGACCATTTTTTTAGTTTACCTAAATCATTTGTCATTTGGCTGATCCCTCCAGGAACGTCAACCCTGTTGCAAATCTTTGTGTTATCAGCAAAAATACATACTTTACCATTAATACCTTCTGCAATATCACTAATAAATATATTAAAGAGAATGGGTCCAAGTACTGACCCCTGAGGTACCCCACTGGTAACAAGACCTTGCGCCGAATAAACTCCATTTACCACAACCCTCTGTTGTCTGTCACTCAGCCACAGCCTAACCCATTCAACAATATTGGAATCCAAGCTCAAAGATTGCAATTTATTGATAAGCCTTCTATGCGGAACAGTATCAAAAGCCTTACTGAAATCTAAATAAGCAATGTCTACTGCACCACCTTTGTCTATTATTTTGTTACCCAATCAAAAAAATCAATAAGATTAGTTTGGCATGATCTCCCTGAGGTAAACCCATGTTGTTTCTGATCTTGTAATCTATGTGTTTTTAGATGTTCAACAATCCTTTCCTTTAACATGGTTTCCATTAATTTCCCCACTACTGACGTAAGACTAACTGGCCTATAGTTCCCCGATTCCTCCCTACTACCCTTCTTGTAAATGGGCACAACATTTGCTAATTTCCAGTCTTCTGGGACGACTCCCGTTAACAAGGATTGGTTAAATAAATCTGTTAACAGTTTTGCTATTACACCACTGAGCTCTTTTAATAACTTAGGGTGGATCCCATCAGGCCCCATTGACTTATTTGTCTTTACTTTAGACAGCTGCTGTAGAACCTCCTCCTCTGTAAACTCATATGTAAATGTCTCTTTAGTGTTTCCTCCTAACTAAGGTCCCTTTCCTTCCATTTCTTCTGCAAAGACTGACAAAAATATTCATTGAAGCAGTCAGGGAGACTTTTATCCTCTTCTACATACCTTCCTTCCTTTGTTTTTAATCTAACTAATCCTTGTTTTACTTTTCTTTTCTCGTTTATGTATCTAAAAAATGTTTTGTCCCCCTTTTTTACTGACTGAGCTATTTTCTCTTCTGCCTGTGCTTTGGAAGCTCTTATAAATTGCTTTGCCTCTTTCTGCCTAATCTTATAGGTTTGCCTATCTTCTTCACTCTGAGTTTTTTTTATAATTATTGAATGCTATCTTTTTGTTCTTCACTATTTTGGCCACTTCTGTAGAGTACCACAGTGCTTTCTTCCCTTTTTTGTTTTTGCTAAGAAGCCGAATGCAATTGCCTGTGGCCTTCAATAATGCCTCCTTTAAATAATCCCATTTCTCCTGGACTCCCTTTAAACTCCTCCAGTCTGATAATGACTCATTCACACAAAATCTCATTTTAGAAAAATCTGTTTTTTTTAAAGTCTAACAGGGTTATTCAGAGAGCGTGAAAAGCAGGAGAATGACTGGAGAATGGCTGGAGAATGAAAAATTCTAGGTCAAAATAGCCGATTTGGAAAGTGAGATGAAAGGGAGAATTTTTCTGGTTTGGCTATTTTGACCTAGAATTTTTCATTCTCCAGCCATTCTCCTGCTTTTCACGCTCTCTGAATAACCCTGTAAAACTTTTGTTTTGTGGTGCGGCTCCATCCCTGTTCTTATATTAAACCACACTGACTGGTGATCACTAGATCCCAAATTTTCACCTACAACAACATCTGATACCAAACCTCCATTTGTGAGTATTAAATCCAATATATCAGAAGTATCTCTATTTTTTACCAATACCTACCTACTATATGTGGCGGGCGTGGTGTCAGGCATGCTGCATCGGGTTCTGGCCGTGCACTCTGAGTCACTATCTCCGGCGCACCTACGCACAATGGACGGAGTAGTCAGTCACGTGACCTGACACTCGTCTCATCTCTCTGACACTGCCTGACTCAGAGAGTCAGACAATGTCAGAAGTTGAGGCCACCCACACCCAGCACAGTAGCATATGTGCTCTGAGCTCTCCCTGCCCCCCACCCTGCGGCAACACCCCCATGACTGACGAGGACAGTCACATGACTGTCCTGCATCAATCAATCCATGGGAAGCCTGCCTCCCGTGGATGCATTTTTTTAATGGCTTGAGACCAATGGTGCTTTCCCATTAGCTCAAGCAATTAAATTGCTATCTCTGAGGCACTGAAGAGCATAGATTCAGGAAGCAGGCAGCGCGCCAGCAGACTTCAATCTGAATCATTCGGCCAGCTTGAGCTACGCAATTAGCGTAGTGTTCAGCTACGCAAATTACGTAGTAGGCTAGGCCCAGTGCTGCTGCTGCTGTGTGATGATTCACATCACACAACAGCCGGCAAGCTGAACGGAAAAAAAAAAAGCAGAGGAGCAGAGACGGACAGCGGGGGAGCGTGGAGCAGGTGAGTATGTGAACTTTTTTTAAATTTCATATTTTATTTTACAGATTTAATATTATAACCACCACACTGCCTCACCTGCCGCCCCTGACGGCACATCCCTGATTGTTATTATCTGTGTGAATGTCAATATAAACATTAACATTCGCACAGCCACACAAAAATTGACAGGTTCTCATAGACATGGTGAGACTCTCACATGTATTGACAAAGTCAGTGACATATACACAGAGACACTGAAAAAGACACACAATGACCGACAGAGGCACAGATATTGTCAAATGCACAAAATCACTGACAAAGATAACTGACAGAAAACCATAGGTACTGGCAGAGACACTGACAGACACACTCCGACACAAGAAAATACACTAACAGACACAGAAACTGAAAGACAGGTACAGACACTGGCAGAAATCCAGGGACATGGAAAAACATGCACAGAGACACTGACAAAGACACACAGAGAATGATAAAGACACAGACATTGAACGATTAACAATGTCAAAGACACTGTTCAACACACAGAGACATTGACAGGGACATATACAGAAACTTTGACAGAAACTGTCAAAGATAGACAATGACACAGACAGTGACAGAAACAAGCTCTGCCAGGTATGCAAAGAATGACAAAAATTGATGTACGTTTACAGAAACACTTCCACAACTAATGTACATGGCAAGCAAGGGTTTTCAACTATTTTCAGATTTATTGGATCATACAGCAGTGACACTTCAGTCCATGCAGAAGCGATTCTCACACTGCCTACTCATTCCATGGAATCATATCATGGAGCTGGGCAGTTCAGGGCAGGGATCCAGTGGCTGGGTATATAATGCTGGGGAGACCAGTGCCTGTGCATATAATTCATGGGGGTCCAGTGCCTGGGTATATAATTCATGGGGGTCCAGTGCCTGGGTATATAATTATGGGGGGTCCAGTGTCGATGCATATCATGCTGGGGGGGTCCAGTGCCTGTGCATATAATTCATGGGGGTCCAGTAACTGGGTATATAATTCAAGGGGGTCCAGTGCCTGTGCATATAATTCATGGGGGTCCAGTGCCTGAAGCAGAACGATGCTGATCAGCATACTCCTTGTACACAGTCTCAGCTTCAATGAGGCATTTTAGGGCCTTAGGCCCATAGGCGTTCGTTGACGCTCGGAACCGGAACAGTAGAAGACAGTTGTCACAGATCCCCCCAGATAACACGATCTCGGTCCCTGTATACAGAGCCCTATCTACCCCTCTGATCCTTGAGTGGTCAGTATAACTGTCTATCTTCTGGGACTCAATCCTTTCACACACAGCAAGGGTTAAAAGGTCACAGGTTAGAAACACAGAGCAGGCCCAAGCCGTACTGATCTTAATACCAGGAAAGGGGGCCAGTGCCTGGGTATATAATTCAAGGGGGTCCAGTGCCTGTGAGTATATATATGTGTATATATAATTCTGGGGGTCTGTGCCTGGTTATACATGATTCTCGGGGGTGTATATAATATAAATATATATATAACACACACACTTTTTTTCCCTTCAGGTAATGGGGTTTTTGGAATTCTTGGGTGAGTTCCCTCACTTTTTTCCCCCGGACTTGACCCCTGCTGTAGTGTACTGTTCCTCTCCGGCAGAGACCCATGTCGGAGACTGAGGACCCAGTGTCTGACCTCCTGTGGACCAGGGACACACATTGGAGGTGAGCCGGGTCACAAGGAGCTGCCAGGCAATAGGGCTAGCCGCGACCACACACCCCAAGCACCGGCCTGGCGGGGAGGTGGCCACCCCGGACGCTAAAGCGCCAGTGGCCCTGACACACACAGACAATGACAAATACTCATACAGAGAAACTGACAGAAACTTACCTTTTCAATATGAACACAGACATACACTGTCACACACACACACTATCACCCCCTCCTACAGTTAGGGGCGAGGATGTAGGAAGCAGGCTTCCAGGAATGCTCCTCAGGACCATAGCCTATCCAGTCCACCAGGTATTGGAGTACACCCCACCACCAGCAAAAATCACAGATCTGTGCCACCACGTACTCGTCGGAACCTTCAGTGGACGCAGGCAATGACCGTCCTGGAAAGGGATTGACACCAACGGGCTTCGGGAGGGACACATGCACAACTGGATGGAACTGGTAACGGGAGGGAAGACGGAGACAGGCAGCAACAGGACTTATGATGGCAACAATGGAGAGAGGACCTATGTACTTTGGCCCAAGCTTCTTGGAGGGACAGGAGAGATGAAGGTGGCGTGTGGACAACCACACCTTCTGGCCTGCAGCAAAAGTCAGTGAAGCAGAACGATGCTGATCACAGGGGCGGATCCAGAGACTAGTCTCGGGAGGGGCACTTACAGAAAATAAGGTGTTTTAGCAGAGAGCCCGACGAGAATTTACAGAGGGCCCGGCTCACAGGAGCTTACAATCTAGAGGAGCAGAGGGCCCGGCTCACAGGAGCTTACAATCTAGAAGAGCAGAGGGCACCCAGGAGCTTACAATCTAGAGGAGCAGAGGGCACCCAGGAGTTTACAATCTAGAGGAGCAGAGGACACCCAGGAGCTTACAATCTAGAGGAGCAGAGGGCACCCCGGATTTTACAATCTAGAGGAGCAGAGAGCCCCCAGCTCACACATGGATTTGCCCCCAGCTCATGGATTTGCCCAGCTCATGGATTTGCCCCCAGGTCATGGATTTGCCCAGCTCATGGATTTGCCCCCAGGTCATGGATTTGCCCAGCACATGGATTTGCCCAGCTCATGGATTTGCCCCGCTCATGGATTTGCCCCCAGCTCATGGATTTGCCCAGCTCATGGATTTGCCCCCAGGTCATGGATTTGCCCCCAGCTCATGGATTTGCCCAGCTCATGGATTTGCCCCAGGTCATGGATTTGCCCCAGCTCATGGATTTGCCCCCAGGTCATGGATTTGCCCCAGCTCATGGATTTGCCCAGCTCATGGATTTGCCCCCAGGTCATGGATTTGCCCAGCTCATGTATTTGCCCAGCTCATGGATTTGCCCCCAGCTCATGGATTTGCCCAGCTCATGGATTTGCCCCCAGGTCATGGATTTGCCCCCAGCTCATGGATTTGCCCCCAGCTCATGGATTTGCCCCCAGCTCATGGATTTGCCCCAGGTCATGGATTTGCCCCCAGCTCATGGATTTGCCCCAGGTCATGGATTTGCCCCCAGGTCATGGATTTGCCCAGCTCATGGATTTGCCCAGCTCATGGATTTGCCCCCAGCTCATGGATTTGCCCCCAGCTCATGGATTTGCCAGCTCATGGATTTGCCCCCAGGTCATGGATTTGCCCCCAGCTCATGGATTTGCCCCCAGCTCATGGATTTGCCCAGCTCATGGATTTGCCCCCAGGTCATGGATTTGCCCCCAGCTCATGGATTTGCCCAGCTCATGGATTTGCCCCCAGCTTACACATGGATTTGCCCCCAGTTTACACATGGATTTGCCCCCAGCTTACACATGGATTTGCCCAGCTCTCACCTGGATATTGCTCCAGGCCTCCAGCTCCGGCAGGGGTTGACTCTGAGCCGGGGACCCAGATGCCGGGCAGTGCGGGAGTGCCTGCCCGGTCCTGAAGAGTCCGTCCTGTTGAGTGATGCGGCTGCGTGGCGTGCGTGTGCAGGTCACGCGGTCCGGCCAGTCAGGTGGTACAGAGACTCAGTACCACCTGATTAGCCGGACCACGTGACCGCCGGCGCCTGCACGCAGCCGCTTCCCTTTAAAGGACGGACTCTTCAGGACCGGGCAGGCACTCCCGCACTGCCCGGCATCTGGGTCCCCGGCTCAAATCTCGGGGGGGCAATTGCCCCGTTGCCCCCCCCTGGATCCGCCCCTGGCTGATCAGCATACTCCTTGTACACAGTCTCAGCTTCAATGAGGAATTTTAGGGCATTGGTGTGACAGCGCCGTAAAGCCTATAGGCGTTCGTTGATGCTCGGAACCGGGACAGTAGAAGACAGGTGCTCACACACAAATTTTGGCGAACTGCCAGCAAGTACGGTGCCTGTTCGAAGGCAGTGAAAGTCCCCATAGAGTAGTAATGGTTAATCTGTTCAGAGAACACCGAACAGCAAAGAAATGTCCTGATATCCGGTGTTTTCATTTAGCAGGTTTATTCAGGCGAACACCATAGGTTTCAATGTTAAAAATATTCCCGTTTGAATCCAATATCTAATAAACCGTTTATTGGTTTAATCTGTAGTAAAAAGTCTCTTTATTTTTTTTTCTTTTGTATCTTTTAGGCATTTTTCAAAAAAAAATTATTTTTCTAATTTTTCTAATTTTCTAATAGTGTTTTTTCTTTTTTCTGTAACAGACCTTTTTATTATCATTCATTATATGTTAATTCCAGACATTTTCGTTCAGTCGTTTTTTTGAAAACAGTGGGCGACAGGTTTGCAGCGGCATTCGGTGGCTGATTCCCTGCATTTCAGGGACCCTGCAGTAAATTCACCGGGGAAATTTGATTCCCCAAAGTGCGGGGAACAACAGAACACTGAACTGTCTGCGTCATTTCGGTGCTCTGTGAATATCCCCTTTAGTGGTGGTTTTTTTGCTGTCCCCTGGAGAGTGCCAGCCTAGGCCTTGCCTACCCAGGAAATATTTGAAAATGAGAGAAATCTCAATGTATAGGGGGAAAATAGGGGGTGGTGTCACCTGGTGCGGGCCGCACCCATCGCCCCCCCCCCTTGTGCCGCCACCGGCTGCATACACTACATCTCCATATTCAATAGGCGGCATAAGCATTTTTTGTACAATTTGCTTTCTTACCGCGGGGCTCAGGCAGGATTTGTTTCTGTACAGGGCACCTAGTTTGGGATAAAGTTTAGATAAGAGTTTTTCAATGTGAGGGCCAAAGGATAGATTTGGGTCTAACCACATACCTAGATATATGAGAGAAGTGACTGTGGTCAGCAGGAGGGGGAGGGAGGAGCTGCCAGAAATGGACACATATTGCGATCTGTCGGATACATACGATTGAAACCAGGTTAGCGTCCGATCACCAATCTCTGAGTTTTTAGGTTTTTGTAACAAGATGCCATGGTCTACTGTGTCAACGGCCTTGGCAAAGTCAAGAAAGATGGCTCCAGCTAGGTCTCCTTGTTCCATGCCAGCTTGGATATCATTGCAAACTTTTAAAAGGGCGGTTGAAGTTGAGTGATTTGGACGAAAGCCGGATTGATCTAGGGTTAAATAGTTTGAAGATTGATAATAATCACGTAATTGTATGTACACACATTTTTCCAAAATTTTTGACATTACAGGGAGCAATGATATCAGACGGTAGTTGGATACCAAAGTACTGTCGCCACTTTTATGGATAGGTACCACTCTCGCAGTCTTCCAGAGTTTGGGTATGTATCCAGTCGCCAGTGATTCGTTGATTAGGGTTGCTACAGGATTTGCAATTGCCGGCGCACTGATTTTCAGCAGCTTTGCTGGGATTTGATCAGGTCCAGACTGGTATTTAATTTCTTGATTACGGAGAAGTTTGTCATGATGGCAGATGACCAGAGGATTTGCCTACAGTGGACATGGGCCCTATCGCTGTACTTGAACGCTTCAATTACCATCAAACTAAATCCTACCTTTGTTCCCTTCCTAGCAGGTTCAGTTTCAGCAGGGAACTTACTTTATTTGAGAGGTTTTGGTGTATGGGTTTGGAGATCTCCTGTAGGGTGTGTTCCCTATATCACTTTTTGCTGTCCTTGGATCTTGACACGGGCATGTTCTGCAATAGATGGGAAAAAGATCTTGGTGTCACCCTTTCTGAAGAACAATGGAATAAGACATTCATTCTCACGAATAAGGGGTCTAGGTACACAATGGTCCAGGAAGTGTCCTACAAATTGATTTCTTTCTGGTATCGAACCCCTCACCACTTCAGTGTTATGTACCCAGGAACTTCTTCAGCATGTTGGAAATGCAGGACTGCGCTTGGTACATGTGTGTGGCGCTGCTCGAACCACACCCCTTTTTGGAGGGCGGTGAGTAATGTGATTCATCAGGTGACGGGGACCTTACTACCTTTCTCCCCAGAGTGTTTTTTGCTATTGCGGTTAACCTTTTCTGTGAAGACGCTGAAGAAATTGGTCCTTCTATAACTCGTTTTAGCCGCTCACATGCTGATACTGCTGCACTGGAAATCAGCTTCCGCACAGATTAGATGGGACTGGATTAGCAGAATAGAGGAGTTGAGGGAGATTGAGGCATTACAAGGAGGATCGGTGCAAGCTGTTGCAGTTGAGTTTCACCCAAAAATGGTTTTACAGGGTGGACTATGTGGCCTCTTTCTGTGTGGAGTCACGAGCTCTTGAGCAGACTGACTCAGAATAATTTGATCCTGTAGATGTTCCCTTATTTTTCTGGTGTTCGCTTTTTTGAATGATCCCTGATTACTGAGCAGAACCTGACATGTCACACTGTCCCCGTCGATCTTCTGGTGGTGAGATTCACCCACTCAGGTCTAGCATGTTCCCCGCCCCCTTCCCCCATTTATGTTTTTTTTCCCTTGTTGTTCTTATGATCCATATTGGTTTATTGGATCGTACAATTTATATGCTCACGATCCCTCGCATAATACTAAGAATGTGCATGACTTTTTTTTTCATTTCGGGGTCTTTTCGGGGTTTTTTTTCAGTTTCAGAGAGTTTTTTTGTTTCGTTTTGGATAGGTGATTCGGTGATTCAGATCATTTCTCCGATTCGGATCAATTCAGGTGATTCGGATCAGTTGGTTTTTTGTTTTTTATAAGTTATTTCGTTTTTTATTGCTTATTTAAGAATGAAAAGTATATTACTACCAATAGAATGAAAGTTTGTTTACGCATTTATTTTTTTTAGGATTTTTTAGCCATTTTTTGGGTGAAATTTTAGGTTTCCTAACTTTTTTTAAAGAAACAACATTTTTTAACCCATAGGTTTCAATGCAGCATATGAATCCACACACTGCTGGGGAGCGCCTCTCTGCAGTACAATTAATGCAGCATATGAATCCACACACTGCCGGGCAGCACCTCTCTGCAGATTGATTCAGTGATTCGGATCGATTCATTTTTTGCATCAGTTAGTTTTTCATTTTTTTATGTCATATAATTGATGCAGCATATGAATCCACACACTGCTGGGAACTTCCCAGCAGTGTACAGATTCATATGCTGTATTAATTATACTGCAGAGAGGTGCTGCCCGGCAGTGTGCAGATTCATATGCTGCATTAATTATATTGCAGAGAGGTGCTGCCCGGCAGTGTGCAGATTCATATGCTGCATTAATTATATTGCAGAGAGGTGCTGCCCGGCAGTGTGCGGACTCATATGCTGCATTAATTATACTCAGGGCCGGCCCAAGACATTGTGCTGCCTGGAGCGAAGGATGAAATGCTGCCCCCCAAAAAAACCATGCAGTGTGTATGAGCGTATCACAGTGCGCCACAGCAATAAAATTCAAACACTCATACACACCAGACATTAGAATTTTATTGCTGTGGAGCTCTGTGATACAGTAATGTGAGGTGTATATAACTGAGCCCAGCGTCACATACCCAGCAGTGCCCAGCGTCACATACCCAGGCTCAAGCAAGCCTTCTAAGTGAAGTGTTCAAAGTGAACTCTTAGAGATCATCTTCTGGTGAGTGATTTTGATTTTTGTTTCAAACAGATCTTTTCTATTCATTTTAAGGTTTTAAGTTAGGTCTGGTGAGTAAATTAGGTTAGGCTGGTGACTCTTTTCATACTGATTAGCATACAATTGGAATCAATTGGGTGGTATTTGCAAAGAGGTTTAGCTTGTCACTCCTGCTCCTTGCTGGAGGTGGCTATATAAAGCTTGTGGAATATTAGCTTGGTCTAATTGAGCTTGGCAAGCCTCTAAGTGAAGTGTTCAAAGTGAACTCTTAGAGGAGATCTTCTGGTGAGTGATTTTGATTTTTGTTTCAAACAGATCTTTTCTATTCATTTAAAGGTTTAAGTTAGGTCTGGTGAGTAAATTAGGTTAGGCTGGTGACTCATTTTCACTGATTAGCATACAATTGGAATCAATTGGGTGGTATTTGCAAGAGGTTAGCTTGTCCACTCCTTGCTGGGGAGGTGGCTATATAAAGCTTGTGGAATATTAGCTTGGTCAAATTGAGCTTGGCAAGCCTTCTAAGTGAAGTGTTCAAAGTGAACTCTTAGAGCAGATCTTCTGTGTGAGTGATTTTGATTTTTGTTTCAAACAGATCTTTTCTATTCATTTTAAGGTTTTAAGTTAGGTCTGGTGAGTAAATTAGGTTAGGCTGGTGACTCATTTTCATACTGATTAGCATACAATGGAATCAATTGGGTGGTATTTGCAAAGAGGTTTAGCTTGTCCACTCCTTGCTGGGGGAGGTGGCTATATAAAGCTTGTGGAATATTAGCTTGGTCTAATTGAGCTTGGCAAGCCTTCTAAGTGAAGTGTTCAAAGTGAACTCTTAGAGGAGATCTTCTGGTGAGTGATTTTGATTTTTGTTTCAAACAGATCTTTTCTATTCATTTTAAGGTTTTAAGTTAGGTCTGGTGAGTAAATTAGGTTAGGCTGGTGACTCATTTTCATACTGATTAGCATACAATTGGAATCAATTGGGTGGTATTTGCAAAGAGGTTTAGCTTGTCCACTCCTTGCTGGGGGAGGTGGCTATATAAAGCTTGTGAATATTAGCTTGGTCTAATTGAGCTTGGCAAGCCTTCTAAGTGAAGTGTTCAAAGTGAACTCTTAGAGGAGATCTTCTGGAGATACTCTGGAGGTAGTCTGAGGTTTGACAGGAGGTAGAAATCCTACAAAAAGGTAAGATTTGCTGGTTTTAAATCCATTCTTTTATAATGGCAGGCTTGGTCCAGTGTAAGAGCTGTCATGCGTTTGTTTTTAGATCCAATTTTTGGAGGTTTGGAGTGTGCCTGATATGTATGCAGTTCTCTTTATTGCAGCAGGAAATTGCCTGTTTGAAGTCTGAGATTTGTAAATTATCTGTTAGACAAACTCAGGCTAAGACTGTTACAAAGCCACTGCCACAGAGGCCTCCTAGGAGCGGCAGATGGACTACTGTAGGATCTGGTAGACTTAGCGTTGTGGATAGAAAGCATGTCCCACATCTGTGGCTCTTCTTAATTCTTTTGAGGCACTTTCAGAGTGTAGTGGTAAGACGGATGCAGGCTCAGACACCATAGTTGAGGAACCACCATCCACTATGCCTAAGGTATGCAGCACTGCAACCAAGGACAAAAATGAAAAGGTGGGACTTGATAGAAGGCAATTGTTGCTGGGTGATTCTATCATAAGAGGTGTTGAGCTGGAGAGTAGTGGTTTGGTGAGATGTCTTCCTGGGGCTACTGCTCGTAGAGACAGGAGATGAATTCTCAATATTGTCAAAGAAGCAAAGCAGCAAGGGGAAGTGGATGTTCTAGTCCACCGAAGAGAATGTGCTTTGGTTTTAAATTCAATGATGGTACTGCACGTACGCACAGTCTAAGATATTGGCCAATAGGGATGCCTCTACGTGAGGAATAGGGGTGGTGACTGGTCCAAGTTAACAGATTGTTGGCTGAGGAGGGTTTACGGAATAAAGTAGTGTCAAGTTGACCCACTGAGTCCTTGTGAATAGAGATATCAAGGAAATTCAACGAATGAGTTTGTATCTCATAAGTAAACCTTAAATTGAATTCATTGATGTTCAAGGTATCGACAAAGTTGGAAAATTCCAGGGCAGTGGAGGTCCAGATGACAATAATGTCATCAATGTAACAACGCCAACTGAAGACATGAGATTTAAAAACTGTCATATCAGGGCCATTGATGATAGTCTCCTCCCAATACCCAAGGAATAAATTCGCATTGAACATCAATGAATTCAATTTAAGGTTTACTTATGAGATACAAACTCATTCGTTGAATTTCCTTGATATCTCCATTCACAAGGACTCAGTGGGTCAACTTGACACTACTTTATTCCGTAAACCCTCCTCAGCCAACAATCTGTTAACTTGGACCAGTCACCACCCCTATTCCTCACGTAGAGGCATCCCTATTGGCCAATATCTTAGACTGCGCCGTACGTGCAGTACCATCATTGAATTTAAAACCAAAGCACATTCTCTTCGGTTGGCTTTTAGAGAGAAAGGCTATCCTCATCGTGTTCTCAAAAGTGCATATAAACGGGCATTACTTTCTGATCGACATTCTCTACTACTCGATACATCTTCAACAACTGTATCTGAACCCATAAGACTTATTGCTGATTTTGATTTGGGTTGGCAATCCGTTAAACGGATTTGTGAGCGTTACTGGCCCCTTTTGACCAATAATATACATTTGAAGGATGTTATCTCTAATCGTCCTGCTTGGACAGCTAGGAGGTGTCCCAACGTCAAAGACAAATTAGTAAACAGCCATTTTCAATCTATTCGTCGTCCTATTGATTCTTGGTTGACTAACAACCTTAAGGGAATGTATAAGTGCGGCAGGTGTGTAGCCTGTCCCTATGTCTCCCCTCTCCCGCACCCCTAAACAATTTCACAACTTTGATGATTCTATCTCTTTCACGGTCCGCCAGTTCATCAATTGTAACTCCGCTGGTGTTATATATTTACTGTTGTGCCATTGCGGCAAAAAGTATGTGGGTAAAACCATTCGACCTCTTAAGGTCCGCATACTGGAACATATTCGTTCGATTAGATTGAAAAAGGACACTCCTGTCGCCAGACACTTCACGTCATGTACGATATGTTCACTCAGTAACTTCAGGTTTCTGGGTATTGAACACATTAAGCTTGGCCCTCGAAAGGGCAACCTTGACAACAAGTTACTCAAACGTGAAGCCTTCTGGATATACCGCCTTAACACCAGATCACCGTCAGGTCTTAATGAAGGCTTTACGTTTGTCCCCTTTATCTGAATATTCATTGCAATGTCTTTCACAATTATCCTCATGTGTATTATATTGAATTATTATTATTGCTACTGTACTACTATTATTATTCTTTGTACTGGTTACATATCAAGCGTTTTTCTTTTGGTATTTTATCCCATCTCCCCTGTATGTCTCCATCCCTTTAATACATTCCTCACTCAGCGTTACGTGGGCCCTTTTTACACTTTCCCTGCGTTTTCAAGGGTCTCTATGTATTAATTTTTCTTCATATTACAAGCGTAGTTACCATTGGGATATTATTACTTTTTTCTCTGTATAACACTGGCATTTTTGGGGTTAAGGAGTCCATTTACATCAAGACAGCCATGTGATAGGTAATTGATTATTAATGTCTGCTGTCTTCATAAGCCTTCTGGCTTTGTTGTATATGCCGGTATTTGTACCTAGGTTTTTTTCACCAATCGGATCATTAAGTGGCCGCTGTATATTTTGGTTTATCCATACAATTTATCATTATGTGTTTATGCGTGTCTGGCAGCTATCGGTGATCCCCTTTTATTGACAATATTGTTACTAGGGTCCGGGAGTACTACCATGTCTCCGGTTGCTTGGATATTATCAACAAGCCATCTTATTGGCTCTTTGGTACCACATGTGCGCTTTGTATCAGGAAGTTGTTCCCGGCAACTAGCTTTACGAACACAAACGGGTTTTTTCTCTATCGCAATTACCACGGTTCCTGTTACTGTGATACCACTAATTGGTCCACTATTGGTTCACCGATGCCACGTGATTATTCGCTCCTCGTATTATGCGTTCTGACAGCTTCGTTTGCAAATTAGTAGGGCTCCCAGCTGACTGCACTTGTAATCATGATTTTGGAGGTATTTATGGGGCGAGTTTGGGCGGGCAGTGTATCTCTAGACTAAGCCCTGTCTGGGCGAAACCGGTCGAGACATGCCTCTCTCTTGTTTTTAACAGTCCTATTTTTGACTTCTATTTCTGGTGGACTTTGACCCTTGGTTACATTGTTACTTATTGTGCCTTCTGATTGGTCCTTGGGTGGCTTGCACTATTATAGCAATTTATTGTCTCCTTGGGTGACTCCAACTACTAAGACAGTGGACCTTGCTATCGGTTATGTAGGTGGCTTGAACCACCGAGGTATAGTGAGGTGTCGTTATTAATCCATCAACCAATAATAATTTTGTCCCCTTTGGTGACTTTTTCTACTGAGATATGTAGCCTCTCTGCTTATTGATTTCCAACTTGACCAATTGGTACAGCTAATATCCTCCTATTTGGGCCATTGTCCACTAACTTTTTCAATCTTTTTTACATTGTTAGATGCTTATTTACCATTAAAATTTATTACATTACCACTCCTGTTGCACTTTGTGCAAATTGTTCTCTTTTCACTCATGGATATATTTGCCCCCAGGCTCACAAATGGATATATATGCCCCCAGGCTCACTCATGGATATATTTGCCCCCAGGCTCACTCATGGATATATTTGCCCCCAGGCTCACAAATGGATATATTTGCCCCCAGGCTCACTCATGGATATATTTGTCCCCTGGCTCGCAAATGGATATATTTGCCTCCAGGCTCACCTCTGCCAGGCCCCTCTGAGGAGCAGATCCTGCGGCCGCCGCGTTTGTTCCTTCAACGAGCGGCAGCCTGCATGAGTATCTGCCGCTCGCCTGGGATCCACCCTCCAGCCTGCCGCGAGATCGCGGAGTTCACGTGATCTCGTTCGCGGCAGGCTGGAGGATGGATCTCAGGCGAGCGGCAGATACTCATGCAGGCTGCTGCTCGTTTAAGGAACGAACGCGGCGGCCGAAGGATCTGCCTGCCGCCGATAAAAAAATAATACAGAGCGCAGCAGCAGCGCCGGTGGCTGAAATTTGCCGCCCCCGAATTTCTGCCGCCTGGCGCCGCTGCTCTGCTCTGCACCATTGTCAGACCAGCCCTGATTTATACTGCAGAGAAGTGCTGCCTGGCAGTGTGCAGATTCATATGCTGCATTAAACTGCAGAGAGGCGCTTCCCGGCAGTGTGCGGATTCATATGTTGCATTAATTATACTGGCGGAAAAAAAATAACCTCCTATTTACTGTAGGTCCCTCCCCCTGTAAGGTCTATATCCCTGAAATCCCCCAAAAAGTGCCCTATTACATTTATAACACTAATGTTAGCGCTCACCTAAAAAATTCGGATCTTGCGCTTTTCAGCGTGAGCTTACTGTACTTTGTGCTCCCTATGCTTAACATGGGAGCACAAAGTGTTAATTAGTTAGGATTACAAAGTCCTAACGATAATTACCATCCTGCTGCGGTTAACTCGAAAGTTAACCACAGCTAGGACCTGTGCTAACTGATTCCGCTTCTACAGAATCAGTCAACACCAGCTGAAACCCCCCAAAAAAATCACATACTCAACTCCCATCCAGAGACGAGAATGACGGCTTCTTGCCACCGGGAGCAGAGAGAGACTAGGGTGAAAAACTCCCCCAGTCTCCCTCTATAGATCACTACTCCGACCTGCCGGATCTTGCGAGGCAAGCTCCTGCAGGTCATGGTTTTTCTCCTTAGCGTCACCGATTTAGCATGAACTTTGTAATATGGGCCCTATTGTATTGTATGGTGTGGCACTGGTGAGCAGGATAAAGAACCCAATGTGCAGTAAAGCAGGAAAACAAAGGGTGGAAGTAAATTTGCAGAATATCAATGTCCAATTGAATACAAAGGGTAGAACACGAGTAGGTACTGACCAGTCTGATATAGGAAATAGGGATAGTGGAACACGTAGTATCAACAATGCAGGAATTAGGAGATACAAGGAGTCTTGAATATCAGGGCGCTGGTGACTTGAATACTAGAGATGTGCAATTTGTTTCGTTCCGAATCAAAATTCGTACGAAATTCACCATTTTCGTAATTTGGGAGCATTTCAAAAACGAAATATCGACCATCCGAAAATTTCTGATCGATCCGAAAATCCGGCGCGAATCGGATCGGTGATTTGGATCAATTTGGTGATTCGGATCAATTTGGGTGATTTGGATCAGTTGGTTTTCCGTTTTTATGAGTTATTTTGTTTTTTATTGCTTATTAAAGAATGAGAAGTAGATTACTACCAATAGAATGAAAGTTTCTTTACTTATTTATTCTTTTAGAATTAGTCATTTTTTGCGTGAAATTTTAGGTTTTCTCACTTTTTTTTTAAAGAAACAAGGCTTTTTAACCCATAGGTTTCAATGCAGAATATGAATCCACACACTGCTGGAAAGTGCCTCTCTCCAGTGTAATTAATGCAGCATATGAATCCACACACTGCTGGGAAGTGCCTCTCTGCAGTATAATTAATGCAGCATATGAATCGACACACTGCGGGGCAGCACCTCTCTGCAGATCAATTCGGTGATTCGGATCGATTCATTTTTCGGATCAGTTAATTTTTCACTTTTTATGAGTTAGAATTAATGCAGCTTTTTAATCCACACACTGCTGGGAAGTTCCCAGCAGTGTGTGGATTCATATTCTGCATTAAATATACTGCAGAGAGGTTCTGCCCCGCAGTGTGCAGATTCATATGCTGCATTAATTATACTGCAGAGAGGCGATTCCCAGCAGCGCGTGTATTCATATGCTGCAATCATTGACACCTATGAATTAAAAAGCTTTGTTTCTTTAAAAAAAGTTAGGAAACCTAAAATTTCACCCAAAAAATCCTAAAAAATAAATAAGTAAAGTGACCTTCATTCTATTGGTAGTAATATACTTCCCATTCTTAAATAAGCAATAAAAAACAAAATAACTCATAAAAAATGAAAAACCAACTGATCCGAATCACCCGAATTGATCCGAATCACCTGAATTGATCCGAATCACCTGAATTGGCCCGAATCGCTGAATCAATAACATCACCGAACCGAAATGAAACAAAAAACTGAAAAAAATGGAAACAACAAAAAGTCATGCAAATCCCTTTTGAATAGCAGGGCACTGGAGACTTGGAAACCAAGATGCAGGGGCACAGCAAACTTAGAAACTGGAGATGCAGGATAACTATGGCTGGAGGCTAGAAGGTAAAAGCGGCAGGTACGATGACTTGAGGACAACAGCGGTACTTATAATAGGAAACTTGGTACGGTAGGCTGGGGTTCCAATGGGGAAATCACAGGTCAGAAGAGCAACAATATGCAGGTCTAGACTGTGTAAAGGCAAGGGCTACAATCAGGGGCGGATTAAGGCTCACTGGTGCTCTAAGCACTGTCAAATCTTGGTGCCCCTCTACTTTCCACGCTGACCCAGTCCATTTTAGTTGTAGACTTGTCTGACGAGATATACAATGCAGGTTGCAGCAGTACAAAAATTTATTTGTTTGACAACACAAAATACTGTACAATCTAAGCCAAACTTAGGTACATAGGACCCACACACCCAGAATACCTGGAGGAGCCCCTTAAAAAAAAAACACACACCCTGATTACCTGGAGGGTCCCCTAAGGCTGGGGTCAGACGAGCGTAGTGTTCACGTCCGTGATTGCGCCTAAAAGTACGTCCGTGATAGCATGACAGAAAGTCCATTGGAGCCTGACACATGAAGTACGTCTGCACTGAACTGCGGACGCACAACGGCCGCGGCCCACGGACGCAAGGCAGGCAAGAACGTACAACCCCTAGAACGGCCGCACAAAGTGCGCTGCGTCCGCAACGTCTGCATAGCTTTGTGTGTGAGTGATGGAATGTGGTCAGACGGACTGCATTTATACGTCCAGCATTTTTCACGGACAAAATGGTTTTGCTTTTTAATTTATTTTTCCTCCTACATCCGTCAAAAAATAAACATCAGTGAAAAAAACGGACTGTGTGGCCACTACTGTGTCTTCCGTACTGACGTCCGTCCGTGTGCACGGACGTACAGTCCGTAGAAATCACGCTCGTCTGACCCTAGCCTTAAAAGACACCCGCACACCCTGAATTTCAATTCACAAAGTATGTTGTGAGTGAGTCTGTGTAATACTCACTTCTGGCTTATGTCAGGTCCGGTGAGAAGAGGTTGCTGGCTCCCAGTCTCTTCATTCTTCTCCCCCTCCCAGTGCAGTGAGTGGACTGGGTGGGGGGAGGGTGGTGAGGAGTCAGAGTTTCCCATGTGATTATGCTGCCTGCTGCCCAGTGGTGTATTTAGGTTTTGTGCTGCCCTAGGCCCGACTAAACTCGTGCACTCCCTAATTTAAATTTGACACACCCCTGCCTGTCAAGGGCACACATCTTCCTGGCTAAACCCCAGCCTTCCTCTTTAGGCTCCACCCAAAGCCTCTTAGAGCTCCGCCTCTTCCTCTCTGTATATTAAAAGTGGATACCAAGTGCCTACTTGTATATTTTGTATACCATTTCAAATGCTGTATTACTTTAAGAGATCAAATAAAATTATGAAATGTGTAAATTCAACCATTTTTACAAAGATCAGCCATGCATGTCAAGTAAAAAAAAAAAAACAACAATAGCAGTCCCAAAAGGAACGCTAGGTGGTGCACTGACCGCACAATCCCAAGGGCCTAACCCTCCTGAATAATTGAGAACAAACACATAACAACCCAACACAACAATAGGGTGGGTATACAGTGCTAAAAGGGGGGGATGTGGGTCCACAAACAACACAAGGAATTTATTAATTAGAAGTCAGACAATATCAAAAAGGTAAAACACACTATTAAAAACCATAAATGAAAAGATGGAAAGTAGGGAGTAAATAAGGCATTGTCTGAATAGTGTACCCTCGTACCAATGAGGGGAGTATAAAGAGAAGCTAGCCACTGGCTATTTAGACAAAAACGATTTCTAACAATAGAAGGGCCCAGATTTTCCTCTGCAGACCCAATCATCGATGTAATGATGTCCAGCAAATGCCACAATTCAGCAGTCATAAAACGTATTCGTAGCACAGTACCACCGTCCAAAAATTAGTCCTCCTGGCCATTTGCCTTACACAAGTATGCAATATATAACAAATGAGCCATACTGTATATTAAAGGTGTATAGCCATTTACCAAATTTGGTATGAGCGTATCTCAGAGCACCACAGCAATAAAACCCACAGATATGTGGACTGAGTATGAGCATATCTCAGAGCACCACAGCAATAAAACCAACAGATATGTGCACTGTGTATGAGCGTATCACAGAGCTGCACAGCAATAAAACCCACAGATATGTGCACTGAGTATGAGCATATCTCAGAGCACCCCAGCAATAAAACCCACAGATATATGCACTGTGTATGAGCATATCACAGAGCTGCACAGCAATAAACCAACAGAAACGTGCACCAATTATGAGTATATCACAGAGCACCACAGCAATAGAACTCACAGTAATGTGCACTGCAATGTGCAGATCAGATAACCACAGCAATAGAACTCTCACAGTAAAGGCAGTGAGTATGAACGTACACGGGATCCACAGCAATAGACCTCTAATAGTAAAGGCAGGGACTCTCTCCTTTATCATGTCCATTTCACCCACTCACCACTCATTTCATACCCCCACTCACCACTCATTTAATTTCATACCCCCCCACTCACCACTCATTTCATTCCATACCCCCACCACTCACTTTATTCCATACCCCCCCACTCACTTCATACCCCCCACCACTCACTTCATTTCACTACCACTCAGTCCATCTCATACCCCCACCACTCACTTCATTTCACTTCACCACTCACTTCGTAGCCCCCCCACCACTCACTTCATAGCTCCCCGTGTTCAATTCACCTTTGGTGAACCTGGGGGACGGGGTGGGTCCTGGATGCAACCGCTCTGTGAACATGCAGCTTCACGTTCATCATGCTGGAGTGCTGGGAGGAAGTGATGTCATATGATCACTTCCTCCCAGTGCAGCAGAGTACACGTGGCTGCCGACTCAGGAGGAAGCAAGGTCTGTGCCCCATCGAGTCTCCCAATACAGCCCCCAGTCACTCCCATATGTGTCTCCCTGTGGTCTGTGTCCCCTACCAGAGCCCCCGCAGCCTCCCTTCAGACCAGGGTGTGTGTTGCCATGAGTAGTGAGGCTCCGCCCACCAGCACCTCTATGGAAACCCAGCGCTTCCCTCCATCAGCTCCACTTACCAGAAGCTGCGCGCGCTGGAGGGAGAAAGCTTGGTGGTCCGGAGCAGAGGCCGGGGATCTGATAACCGGTGGCCACGGGTCCCAGTGAGCGGCAGGGTGGCATTTTTCGTGTGGGGGGGTGGCATTTTTTTTTGCCATCTTGCGGCAGTGGCGGCGCAAAAGCTGACATTTATATGTATATATTTATTTATCTTATTTATTTATAAAGTATTTTACCAGGAAGGATACATTGAGATTTCTCTCGCTTTCAAGTATGTCCTGGGTTCAAGAACATTTAAATGTTACAGTCGTTACAGAAATACAAAGTAATACAATGCACACAAATATACAGACTAACACAGAAAATAAATATGTAGAAAATAGTCATTATGTTACATGTTTACAGGTGCATTCCGTATTGAGGTATGTTAATAGGGAGCTCGAGTGACTTAAGACTGGGTGAAGATTTGATGGTATCTGGGAGGTTATTCCATAACTGCGGCGCTCTGTAGGAAAATGAGGATCAAGACACTTTCTTTTTGTATTGTGGTATTGTAAGTAAGGTGCAGGTCCTGGATCGAGGTTATAGGATGAGGGAACTGCAGGGGGAAGCAGCCTATTCAGGTAGGGTGGCAGCTTCTCAGAAAACCTCTTAAACACCAAGTTGGAAAGGTGAAGGGTGCGTCTAGATTCCAGCAATGGCCAGTTTAGCTCTTTTAACATGTCACAATGGAGGGTCATGTAGTTACATTGTAGTGCAAAGCGGCAGAATGAGTTATACAATGTAGTAAGTTTATGAAGGTGCGTTTGTGGGGCAGCTGCATACATTATATCTCCGTATTCAATAGCCTGCATAAGCATTTATTATACTATCTGCTTTCTTAGGATTTGTTTCTGTACAGGGCACCTAGTTTAGGGTAAAGTTTAGATGAGACTTTTTCGATGTGGGGGCCAAAGGATAGATTTGGGTCTAACCACATACCTAGATATTTGAGAGAAGTGACTGTGGTCAGCGTGCCATTTGAATTTGTCCTGACACATAGATGGGGATTTTGCAATTTATGTAGTTTAGGTGCTGTTCCGAAGAGCATTGTGACAGTTTTGTCAGTATTTAAAAAAGGTTTGTTATGTTTGATCCACTTTTCTACCTTTGAGAATTGTTCTTGCAGCACTGTTTCCAGTGGGAGAGTTGGTTTGCTGATATAGATTACGGTGTCATCTGCGTACATGTGTACAGCTGAGGCTTTGCAAACGTTGGGCAGATCATTTATGAATATCATTAATAGCAGGGGGCCAAGTATCGAGCCTTGGGGTACATCGCATGTGACAGGGAGGGAAGGGCTGCCAGAAAAGGACACATATATTGTTCATAATCAGTTCTATGCAATCTGTCCAGTGATACAGATTTTTTGAATACCATGTTTATCCCGGACTTGGGGCTGGTATGATTTTGCTCTCTGTGGCTTCCAGTCTTGAATTAAAGGAACACTCTGATGCAAATTACAGGTTCCTTTTTTGCCTTTAAATAATTGAGCAGAGGCTACTGACAACCTCTGCCCAATTACTTTTTAATATTGTTTTTATTTTCTTTGAATTTACTCACCTTTTGTTCTTCGTCGGGCACAGTTCCTCCTCTTCGGCTAAGGGACTTTTTTGCACAATTTGCGCTCCCTGCGCTACTTGCGTAGCGTAGGAAACCCAAATTACACACCGCAATGGGACTTGTGAACTTTATGTCACATAGTGCCTTTACAGAAAGATGGCCTCAGAGATAGTGACGATATCACAAGTAACCGATTAGTAACCGGCAGCTGGGATATTCAAATTCCCCAGCTGCTGGTGATGCTGGATGGGGTGGAGGAAACTCCTCCACTTCACACAGGTGTTTTTTTTTAACCAAAAACACTACTCAGATCCTGACCATTTAAAAAATATAAAGTGATCAGGATGTGTGGAGTTTTCCTTTAAGTTAGTGATTCTGACACCCTGATGTGATATTATACCTATGATATGAACCATATTTTATAAGGACATTTTATCAGTGTTGAGTTGGAAAAGCTTCGGTCTCACCATTCACTCCTGACTGTCTGTCAGGCAAAGAGAGAGCTGCAGCTGGATTTAAAGCACAGCAAAAGCAATGGGTTGAATGACATTGGATGTGCAGCACTGCATCAAGGCACTCAATCCACAGTGGACAAATGATGCAATAGAAGCCAAAGGTCTTGGTCATACTGGGGCCTCATATGATGGAATTTGTGCGGAATGTCTATATATGTAGCAGTTATGTGCATACTCATACTTAACAGAAATACATGCTCATATAAACTGTTGTTAATTGTATTGGTTTCATTGGTGCATATTTGCAAAACAAGAAGGGTCTCATATTTGAGCTTTGTTTCACTATCTTCAGAGCCGCCTTTGAATGCACTGATAGTGAACATGCTATGAATATGGGGACAGAAATGCCAGTCGAATATCCTACACGGTTATTCAAAGAGCACCAAAATTCTGGAATGCTCTTTCATTCCCCAGACTTCAGGGAGTCAAATTCGCCATCTCTGCGGTGAATTCAGCACTCAGCGCAGGGTCCCCGAAGTACAGGGAAAAGCCGCTGAACGTATCTGAAAAAACGCCGAATCGAACAGAAAAACCGCCCGCAAAACCACCGAAAATACATTGGAGCAATCCGATAAGCCGCCAAAAAAAAAGTTGATCGCTCCCAACGATCTGCCGCAAAACGCATCCGAAAAAAGCTGATGATCCGCCTAACAGAGCAACGACCAGCCGCCGGGAAAATATGCCATGTCACAACATCAATGTATCCCATTGATGACGAGTCCTGCACTAGACACCTAATGACTGCCTTTATGAGGTCAACTCACTGGGGACAGGTCAATCCTTCCTGGATCCCCCTCCAGAGCTTAGCATGGCTACCGTTATCATTTAACACCACTTAATAAGAGTATAGTGACTGGAGCTGCTGATATATCTGCCCAGTCTGAATATGGGTGTTAAAAGTCAGGCACTAATGCAAAATGACTGGCACAAAGGTTTTCCGTGTTGTCTGACTTTTAACAACAACGTTGAAATAGGGTCCCAGATCGGTGCAGTGATTGTTGTCCTTCAGGAACTTTTCCCTAAGATCATCAGACATGATCTTGGCAGCTCACCAAGAGTTCAGGTTCTTGGTCCCATCTCTTACCAAGGCCCTTCTCCTCTGATTACTAATCAGTTTGGATGGGCGGCCAGCTCTAGGATGAGTCCTGGTTGTTCAAAGTTTCTTCCATTTAAGAATATGGTAGTCACTGTGCTCATGGAGACCTTCAAATGTAGTTGCATTTTTATGTAGCTTTCCTCGACACAATCCTGTGTCTGAGCTAGTGAAGGCAATTCTTTTTACCTCATGGTTTTTGCTCTGATATGTACTTACAACTGTGAGACATTATATAGACAGTGTGCCTTTCCAAAACATGTCCAGGGAATTCAATTTACCACAGATGGACTCCAATCAAGATGTAGAAAAATCTCAACGAGAAATGGGATTTTCTGAGCTAAATTTCAAGTGTCATAGCTAAGGGTAAGAATACTTATGCATATGTGATATTTCAGATTTTTTTTCTTGCTTTATTATGAGCGGTATTGAGTGTAGATTGATGTAGTAAAATAAATTAAACAATTGTAGCATACGGCTGCAACATAAAAAATTTGAAATGAATGAAGGGGTCTTTCTGAATGCAATATCTATATTATCCAATCTACGTCATTCATTATGAATACATATATACATAAATGTATATATAGTAGGGCTTGATATGAATTAATGAATTCTCTGCAGATATGCTGAGCATCACTTGGGGTCAGATTCCCAGGCTGCTGTTTGGTGACAGCTGTTTCCTGCTATCTGATGTCACCTTGCAGGACATGCAGCGCCATGTTTCCTGTAGAAACTCAGAGATTTGACTGTTCTTTCTCACGCCCCAAGTTGGGCAGCTGGACACCATCTGGGGACAAAGGAGCACAGAAGGCATCTTTAAGTGGCACGGTCACATCATGTCCTGTTGCTGTGCTGTGACTTTGTGTTGTCTGGGGAGAGGTCAGGCCATCTGTATGGTGTCCAGCCTCCATCTCTCTGTTTCGCTGTCACCCTGGGGTAGGAGGGTTCTACTCCCATATTAAAGTCCACATTAGTCCAAGATCCAAAGTATTTAGTACTTGTTTCATTGTGTCACCCAGTATTGTTTGATGGGGCAGTTAAAGGATTGTCCGTAAATGAGGCGATAATAGGACTATCTGAATAACAATGGCACCAGTTCACACTGCATTTGTAGAAGGCCGCAGGGGAGCACAGCTGCAGGTCAAACACCAGATCACTGACTGAATATAGCAATCTGTTTTATGCAGGTCACCTAAGAGAGTCATGGCAGTTTTTAGATTCTTTTAGAAAGAAAGATATATGCTTGCTGATTTGTGTTTGTACACAGTATAATTCAATAAGGAAAGCCACATTTCCATGTGCAAATATAGAAACTTGGGCGGTTATATGGATATTATCCAGCCCAATATATATATTCAAAACAAAATAAAAAAAGTATGTTACCCTCTATGCCAAGTCTAATTAAATAACAAATGGTTTAATTCCTCCTAATGGTTATTAAAGTATAAACTCACCTGCATGGATTAAGGCGAGCTCTTAGGTGAGTCCTAAGTGCTTGCTTTGGCTCCATGCAGCTCAAAGACAGTGGGATAGCTTAAAATTGACTTATAACTGACTCGAATAATTTGTTCTATCACTTTTCTGCTCATATTTACCATAGTATAGTGTAAAACTGATGGAATGGGGACATTTAATCACGGTGTAAATTTATTTATTTTTTCTCACAGCAGCTTTCAAACTATCAGTGAATATTAAGTGGTTGAATTTTCCATGGCACAATTTCTGCAAGACAAACTCGCGCAAAGAAGCTGCGTCAAATAATCCATGGTAGATTCGTCGCCAGAAAACTGACAAGTATAGGGAGACGTTTCAGAACGGATGAAATCTGACCAATTGACTGCTGAATAATTGATGGAAGATCTTTGTTAAATCTCCCCCAGTATGTTAGATGTAAATCAAGAAAAAAGGGGAACACCGCAAAACAAAAAAGAGTTTGAAGTCACAAAATCACAATTACCAGTACAGTTGCCAAGGCGACTCATAGTAGTTTGGTTGCCATTTAGCACTAGGAGTAAAATCCACAGGTCTGACATTTACTACTTTGATTTGAGTGTTTGCAAAGCAACATCAAGACAACCGTGAGACTATGAAAAGTCCAGAGACTAAATCATAGCTGCAGTTCCAAAAACATATATTAATATGATAAAATCTCAAATATTATTTCAGTTTCTCAAGAGGAAGAACCTCAAAAATAATGGCAGCATTTGTCACACACACACACACTGAATTATTTTGGCCACAAGCCATAGTTCATTGATAGAGAAAGGAATTTCATAAAGTTGTTGCCAAATGTCCCCAAAAAATTCAGACTACAAAAGTGCAGCTTTTAAAATTGCTAGAGCAATGTCTAAAGGTTTATAATCGGGCCCTGTAAACAGAAGACACAAAACATAATAATAATAATATACATTTAAAAACCATCTTCCATTTATAGGACTTGGGTCATGGTCAAAAGATGAACACTGCAGTAATCTATGACACTATCACCTGGTGTGATCTATCCCTAGCGTTGTTATGTTTTTGCGTTAGCGCCAGGTAAAAAGAGCCTAGTGCCTGACCAACAGATCGTTTGCAACTCACTACAAATGGGTAAAATCACTTAGCGCGCCGCTATTAGCGATCATAGCACAAGCTTACTGTACTTTCCGCATCCTATACTTAACATGGGGATCGTTAGAGATCTCTAGCACTTTTGTAACTAACAGATCACTTGGTGCCAGCGCTAATTTCTGGAGCGACGCTAATCGCAAATTTTTACCTACTGCTCAACCCTGGTGCTAGCTCCAAAAAAACACAAACAAAACAGGTCCTTACCCAAAATTAACAGGCAATTTCGTTCTCTTGGCCTCATACACCATAGCAAGAGATCAGTAACAGGGGGACTACCCAGACACAGTTATCACTTTGATTGGCCACATTGAGCTTTAATAAGGGGACTAAGTTTCATTTAAGATCATGCTCCTCTGAATAAGGGAGTCATTGGACTGCACGAAACGCGTCGAGCTGGTAATCCCGGTTTGCTGAACCTGGAGTCTGGGGAACCTCATGACGGATTACTCCATCAGAATATATTCTACCCGAGGGCGGACTGTAGACTAGCTGGGTGTTGATCAGGAGATTTGTGCCACTGTGGCAAATGATCATATGTACATTTTGTTATGTGCCATATTTTTGTGAGTTTGTTTCTTTGCTTTTAAACATTTTTACATGGTATTAAAAAATTCCTACACTATAAGTGTTTTACTCCCCATTTCTTTCAGGGATTTGGAGTGGGAATTTGATCAAGGTCTGGGGGAACCAACTGTGTCTGGGTATTCCCCCTGTTACTGGTATACAAAAGAGATCTGTATACAATGTTTATGCGCCATTGTGTTTTTTTGTATATTTATATTGTTGTTGGGGGTTTTCAAGGTATCCTCGACTTTGGGCTGCATTGGGCAAAAAAATTTTTACAAATTTTTTATAAGAAAGGTTCTATCCTGTACACAACCGCATTAGTGTTGGGTCTTAGCATCTCCCTAGCGTGCGATAAACGATCTTGTACACAGATTGCAGCAGGCAAGGTAATCTGTTAGTAGGTCATTATGCGCTATAAATTTTAGCGACTCTTGCGAAATTTTTCCTTTAGCAATGGTGTTTATGCTCACACCAGGTGATAGGGCTCTATGAGGGCAGCTATTTTGTTTGCCTGAGTGTATGATGTTCAATGAATATGTTCTTGTATAACAATGCCTAAATATATGCAGGGCCAGCTTAAGATAGAGACTGATGTAGCTGCAGCTCCAGTTCCACATCCTGAAACGGGTCACAGCACAGGGGCGGATCCAGACACAGGTTTCGGGGGGCACTCTACCCGCTGCGGGAGAAGTGTGGGAATGCCGTAAGCGTGTTCCCGCAGGACTTCAGCCCTGTCTCTGACT
Organism: Leptobrachium leishanense; assembly: GCA_009667805.1. Taxonomy (NCBI): domain Eukaryota; kingdom Metazoa; phylum Chordata; class Amphibia; order Anura; family Megophryidae; genus Leptobrachium; species Leptobrachium leishanense. The sequence goes on from CM019064.1 coordinate 199,336,766, forward strand.
CCCCCATCTCTGTGACCCCCTCTGTCCCATTCACTCTCTCTGACTCCCCTGTGTCTGTGACCTCCCCATCTCATTCACTCTCTCTCACCCCGTCTTTGTGACCCCTCTGTCCCCCCCAGTCTCATTCTCTCTCTGACCCCCATCTCATTCTCTGTACCCCTGTCTCTGTGACCCCAGGTGAGAGGGAGATGTGTCTGTCTGGGGGCAGGGGAGCAGCAAGGCTATCACAGTCAGATGTTTTTTAGCTGACTCCAGCAGCCTGGCCTCCCTGCTTGTGTATGGAGCTGCCCCAATGAAAAAAAAAAAGGCTGCCTGTGTCCCAGGGGAATCATGAATTTACCCCTTGTGATGTGTGTCCAGGCGGCTGCTGCTGCATCAGGCTGGTCCTCCTGTTCTCTCCTCACCTCTCTCTCTCCTCCCTCCCTCCCTCCCTCCCTCATGGCACATGGACAGGAAGCTGACTGTGCAGGAGGATGGGGAAGAGCAACTGCTACTGAGAGCAGAGCCGCGTTCAATACCTCAGCCGCTGCAAGTGCTAAGTTAGCATCTTGACATTGAACGCCGTTCAACCGCTCAGCGCTCAGCAGTGCTAACCTAGCACTTGCAGCGACCCGAGGAGATGCTTTGTGTTGCTGAGTGTGACGTATTAAAGATGGCCGCCGCCATGAAGCAAGTAACAATGCCGTACAGCAAGATGGCCGCCGCCACGAAGCAAGTAATAATTCCGTACAGCAATGTTAATTTTGAGGTTTTTGTTCACCAAAGCACAAAATATTTATTATTTCCCCCTGCACATAGACATATATTACAGTTCAATTTATATATTGTTTCAGAAGTAAACATAACGTTTATTCATTAAAAACTATCATTTGTGGTGTGTGCATACAAAACGGATTGTGCTGACTGCTTCTCTTTATTATATTTTGTTCGAGTGATCCGAAAAACAATCTGAATTTTTCATTAAGAAATCGTCGGCCATTTTGGATTCAAAATTCGCATCCAAAGCGTTCAATGACCCTGCTGCAGCAAACTGAATTGCTGCGCTGCAGCAATTCAGCAGCTGCTGAGGTATTGAACGGGCCTCTGCATTAGGAGAGGTTCCGTGTAAGGGGGGGGGAGGCAATTGCCCGTTGCCCCCTCCCTTGCATCTGCCCCGGATCAATAGTTTAATTTATGATGCTAATATTTTATGTACTATACCCAATTTCATTCAGGAATAACCCTATAATTATTATGCCCACATTTCATTTATCATGCCCACATTCTAATTAATATGGCCTGTTTCATTTGGAATGCCCCCATTTCATTAATTTGCCTCCATTACCCCCCACACATGATGTCCCTTCCCTTTCAGCTTGCTCTGTGCTGATTTGCATCTTGAGCTCCTGTATGTGAAGACTGTGTGCCAGGAGCAGAGGTAAGTGGCATTTGCAGGACCAGGAACCATCACTAGCCTGTCTCTCACACAATGAACACTGCACAGCAGTGCATGTGGACAGCTGAGCCCCTCACAGGACAGAGTCTGCCTACTGTGACCTAGGCAGATCCAGCCCCCCCCCCCCAAAACATCACACAGAGCCTCTCCTACTCTCAGTAGCAGTTGCTCCTCCCCATCCTCCTGCACTGTCAGCTTCCTGCCCATGTGCCATGAGGGAGGAGTGAGAGAGGTGAGGAGAGAACAGAGCCGCGTTCAATACCTCAGCCGCTGCAAGTGCTAAGTTAGCAACTTGCCATTGAACGCCGTTCAACCGCTCAGCGCTCAGCAGTGCTAACCTAGCACTTGCAGCGACCCGAGGAGATGCTTTGTGTTGCTGAGTGTGACGTATTAAAGATGGCCGCTGCCATGAAGCAAGTAACAATGCCGTACAGCAAGATGGCCGCCGCCACGAAGAAAGTAATAATTCCGTACAGCAATGTTAATTTTGAGGTTTTCAGATTGTTTTTCGGATCACTCGGACAAAATATGATAAAGAAAAGCAGTCAGCACAATTCCGTTTTGTATGCACACACCACAAATGATAGTTTTTAATGAATAAACGTTATGTTTACTTCTGAAACATATATTACAGTTCAATTTATATATTGTCTATGTGCAGGGGGAAATAATAAATAAATATTTTGTGCTTTGGTGAACAAAAACCTCAAAATTAACATTGCTGTATGGAATTATTACTTGCTTCATGGCGGCGGCCATCTTGCTGTACGGAATTGTTACTTGCTTCATGGCGGCGGCCATCTTTAATACGTCACACTCAGCTACTCGCAGCATCTCCTCGGGTCGCTACAAGAGCTAGGTTAGCACTGCTGAGCGCTGAGCGGTTGAACGGCGTTCAATGGCAAGTTGCTAACAGCACTTGCAGCGGCTGAGATATTGAACGCGGCTCTGACTGTGATTGTCTTGGCGCAGGGGAGCAGCAAGGCTGACACATCTCCCCCTCAACCAGAGGCGCGTTCAATACCTCAGCAAGTGCTAAGTTAGCAACTTGGCATTGAACGCCGTTCAGCCACTCAGCGCTCAGCACTCAGCACTGCTAATTTAGCACTTGCAGCGACCCAAGGAGATGCTGCAAGTAGCTGAGTGTGACGTATTAAAGATGGCCGCCGCCATGAAGCAAGTAACAATTCCGTACAGCAAGATGGCCGCCGCCACGAAGCAAGTAACAATTCCGTACAGCAATGTTAATTTTGAGGGTTTTTTTCACCAAAGCACAAAATATTTATTTATTATTTACCCCTGCACATAGACATATATTACAGTTCAATTTATATTTTGTTTCAGAAGTAAACATAACGTTTATTCAATAAAAACTATAATTTGTGGTGTGTGCGTAGAAAACAGAATTGTGCTGACTGCTTTTCCTTATTATATTTTGTCCGAGTGATACGAAAAACAATCTGCATCTTTCATTAAAAAATCGTCAGCCATTTTGGATTCAAAATTCGCATCCAAAGCGTTCAACGACACTGCTGCAGCAAACTGAATTGCTGCGCTGTAGCAATTCAGCAGCTGCTGAGGTATTGAACGGGGCTCAGCTGATCTCTAATTCCCTTTGCAGGGAGGGGGTGACGTGTGTGTCATGGGGGGCTCAGAGAGAGAGAATGTGATGGGGGTCACAGAGACAGGAGGGGCAGAGAGAGAATGAGACAGGGGGGTCAGAGAGAGAGAATGAGACAGGGGGGGTCAGAGAGAGAATGAGACAGGGTGTCAGAGAGACAGGGGGGTCAGAGAGGGAGAATGAGACAGGGAGGTCACAGAGATGGGGTCAGAGAGAGAATGAGATTGGGGTCAGAGAGAGAGAATGTGACGGGTCAGAGAGAGAATGAGACGGGTCAGAGAGAGAATGAGATGGGGAGTCACAGAGACGGGGAGTCAGAGAGAGTGAATGGAACAGAGGGGGTCACAGACAGGAGGGTCAGAGACAGGGCTCAAGTCCTGCGAGAACATGATTACGGCATTCCCGCACTTCTCCTGCAATGGGTAAAGCGCTCCCCCCCCCCTGAAACCTGTGTCTGGATCCGCCCTTGAAATGAAATGCAGTCATACTGAAAGAACATAAAGGCAAGTGGGTGGGGCTTCTTTGTCCAGCTGCATATACACTATATTGCCAAAAGTATTCGCTCACCCACCAAATAATCAGAATTGGGTTTTCCATTCACTTCCATGGCCACAGGTATATAAAATCAAGCACCTAGGCATGCAGATTGTTTTTACAAACATTTGTGAAAGAATGGGTCGCAACTGCAACAGCAACTCAGCCACGAAGTGGTAGGCCACGTAAACTGATGGAGCGGGGTCAGCGGATGCTGAGGCACATAGTGCGAAGAGGTCGCCAACTTTCTGCAGAGTCAATCGCTACAGACCTCCAAACTTCATGTGGCCTTCAGATTAGCTCAAGAACAGTGCGCAGAGAGCTTCATGGAATGGGTTTTCCTGGCCGAGCAGCTGCATCCAAGCCATATATCACCAAGTGCAATGCAAAGCGTTGGATGCAGTGGTTTAAAGCACACCGCCACTGGACTACAGCAGTGGAGACGTGTTCTCTGGAGTGACGAATCGCTCTTCTCCATCTGGCAATCTGATGGACGAGTCTGGGTTTGGCGGTTGCCAGGAGAACGGTACTTGTCTGACTGCATTGTGCCAAGTGCCAAAGTTTGATGGAGGGGGGATTATGGTGTGGGGTTGTGTTTCAGGAGCTGGGCTTTGCCCCTTAGTTCCAGTGAAAGGAACTCTGAATTCTTCAGCATACCAAGACATTTTGGACAATTCCATGCTCCCAACTTTGTGGGAACAGTTTGGAGCTGGCCCCTTCCTCTTCCAACATAACTGTGCACCAGTGCACAAAGCAAGGTCCATAAAGACATGGATGACAGAGTCTGGTGTGGATGAACTTGACTGGCCTGCACAGAGTCCTGTCCTCATCCCGATAGAACACCTTTGGGATGAATTAGAGCGGAGACTGAGAGCCAGGCCTTCTCGTCCAACATCACTATGTGACCTCACAAATGCGCTTCTGGAAGAATGGTCAAAAATTCCCATAAACACACTCCTAAACCTTGTGGACAGCCTTCCCAGAAGAGTTGAAGCGGTTATAGCTGCAAAGGGTGGGCCGACATCATATTGAACCCTATGGATTAGGAATGGGATGTCACTTAAGTTCATATGCGAGTCAAGGCAGGTGAGCGAATACTTTTGGCAATATAGTGTATGTGCTTATATATATATATATATCTGCCCAGCTGCATGCGCCTTCATTCCCAGCTGTGTATATCTATCTGCACGGTTATATAGAATAAAAAGTATTTTTGTTTAACAGGATTTCAGAAAGAGGCCCACCAAAATCTTCAGCTCTGGGCCCATAAAGATCATAATGTTGCCCTATGCCTAAATAATTTCAATCTCTCAAATGCAAAGAGGTGTAAGATGACACACCTTCAATGGTGTATGCCTTTACCACATCTGCAAATAAGGCTTCCATAGGCCGAAAAAAAGTTGTGCGTCCACCAAGTTTAGCCTTTCACACAAACCTATTGCTGTAGATCCAAAATAAGGCAAAAACCAGTCTGAAGTGCTTGCCACAATGCAAAATTCCTTCTTGACCCTAAAGGGCGGTCAGATTTCTCCTTGGATCAAGCAGCTTTTAACAACATATTAAATTTTATAACCCTTAATATAATATTTTTGCAAGAAAACATCCAGTTGTTTAAAAGTCTGTACAGTCTCTGTCCCATCCTCCTCGACAGGCGGAGAATTCTAGTTTTATTTTTCTTACTGTAAAAAAAAGGTTTCCTATTCTATAGGCTGAATTTCCTTTCATCCAGTCTAAATGGGTGACCTCATGTCATCTGTAAACACTGACACATGACTGTCAGGGCCGGATGGAATTCACTCGCGAGTACTGAGGGAACTAAGTGTGGAAATAAACAACCACTGTTTTTAATCGTTCAAGAGTCTTTTCTTTCAGGAATTGTACCAGATGATTGGAGAAAATGATGTGGTGTGCTGATGTGGTCCCTATATTCAAAAAAGGTTCAAAATGTTTGCCTGGGAATTATAGACCTGTGAGCCTAATATCCGTGGCTGGGAAAGTATTTGAGGGGTTACTAAGGGATAATATTCAAGGATTCATTGGTATTCATATTGTCATTAGCAAAACTCAGCATGGTTTTATGAAACATCATGTCAGAATAACCTAATTGCATTCTATGAAGAATTAGAAGTGTAGATTAGGGGGTCTCAATGGATGTAATTTACTTGGAATTTTCCAAAGCATTCGACACAGTTCCACACTAGCAGGGTAATTCAAAGAAATCCGAATGGCTGGAGAAAGGTAACCGAACGCTGAAAATCAGCGTTCGGTTACCTTTCTTGGCCATTCGGCTATCCAGAGAGCAGGCAATTCGCCAAATCCTGACGAATTGCCTGCACTTACGGTGCCTATTCGAGGGCAGTGAAATACCAATAAAAAAGCACTGCTTCGGCTATTCAGAGAACACAAACCAGCAGTGAAAGGTTCTCGAAATGCCCTGCCATTCGGTGGTTTCATTCGACAGGTTTATTCAGGAGAATCCCATAGGCTTCAATGTTAAAAATATTCCTGTTTTAATTCAATATCTAAGAAACCATTCATTATAAAATTCTGCAGTAAAGAGTCTCTTTATATATAGATTTTTTAGGATATTTTAAGCATTTTTCTGGATTTTATTTTTTTTTTCTAAAAAGTCCGATTTTTTTTTTTTTAAGTTTACTTATTTTTTCTGTAACAGCCCTTCTTATTATCATTCCTTGGACGTCATATCTAAATTTCAGACATTTTCGCTCAGTAGTTTCTTTGCAAACAACGTTTCACTTTTCAAACCGTTTTCCTAATTTATTCACTTCACTCTTCTGCGGTGTTAGCTTTTTCCAGAGGCTTCACTGCGTGTGATCGGCTCCTGCTCGGGTTTTTCCGGCGTCTTCGGCGGGTTAATCCAGATGTTTTTGCGGGTTTCAGCGTGCATTCGCCGGGTTTTTGCTGTGACTTTTCGTCGGGTTTGCGGCAGCTTTTCCCTGTCTTCGACGACCCTGTGGTGCTCACTGAATACACCGCAGGGTCGCCGAAATGGGATTGCCGAATCGGCCCGAATTGAAGAGAACGAAAAGTCACCGAACGTGCGGTGACTTCGATTCTCTTTGAATAACCCTGTAGAGGTTACTGTTTAACCCCTTTGCAGCGGATGAGGTGTGTGGGACTCCCTGCAACATGCGGAGGACGTTCCCCACAAGCCATAGGGTCTTCGCAGAGACTACATCCCGGAGTCCCGCGATGGTCTGACTTCCTTGAAGTCAGACCATCCCGTGGGACCCCACTCAGTGCATTGATATCACTGTCAGGCGCTCCACCGACAGAGCCTGGAGAGTGCCTGATGGGGAGGGGATTGTCTTTTGGACCCCTCTATCTCACCATTGGTAACGGGTAGAAAGATGAGAGAAGCATCAATTCCTGAAAGAAAGGAATCTTGAAAGATTAAAACCAGTGGTTGCTTATTTCCACACTTAGCTCCCTCAGTACTCGCGAGTGAATTCCATTCAGCCCTGGGGCTTTGTTCACATTCACTTTGTTTAGTTGCTTCAACCAATCACATTTTGTTAGTTTTTGTCAATGGTTTGCATGTCTCTTGTCGTAGGCTCCTCTTAAAAAATACTGAAGAAAAATAATCATTCAGAATTTCTGACTTATCTTGATCTTCAGGTAATACCACCCCCGATTTCAGACAAGCTATACTTTCATTTTTGGGTTTTTAAAAATTTATATACGTAGGGCTAAATTACAAAGTTAGTGCTAACTAAATCAGAGCTGTTGTTAACTTAACAGCTCCATAGGCTATAATGGCTCTGGTAAATTAGCACCAACTTTGTAATATTGCCCTTAATCTTTCGGGTTTGGTCTTACTCTCTTAGGCTAACCTAGAAAATGAAAAAGAATAGCCAATCTAATCGCTTTTTTACAAACTTTATTGGCTATTTTATATGCTTTATCGCCAGATTTTGCAGATCACCTTGGGGGAAATGCAGACTGAATCCTGCAATCACTGAGCAGCAAATCATATCATCTGTGCTGTGCTTCAGATATCTGGCAAACCTGGCGAGGCGGAGGGTCCTGAGGACAGGTTTGGGAAACACTGTGCTAGATAGAATGGAAATGGCGATCACTTTTAGAGACACTTTTATGCTCTACCACATTGTTTCCCAAACCTGTCCCCAGGACCCACTGACAGGTCAGGTTTTCCTGATATCTGAAGCACAGCACAAGTGATATGATTTGCTGCTCAGTGATTGCAGGATTCAGTCTGCTTTTCCCCAAGGTGATCTGCAAAATCTGGCCTGTTTGAGGGTCCTGAGGACAGGTTTGGGAAACACTGCTCTATCATAAGAGGTTTGTGACGGATCCTGCTACTCGGGGAGAGTAGATCCGCCGTCAGCGCCGAGTACACCTGGAGGTCAGTAGTGTGGTAGCGAGGTGCCGCTGGTGCTCGTAGAATACCCCGAGGTTGCAGCGCTGTAGAGAGGTCCTTGAAGCGTCCCAGTTCCCAAAGCCCTGTTATCCCCAATTACTGGCCGAGGCAGGAGTAAAGGTTCAAACAAGAGTGATTTATTTTTCATGGAGAACACAGCTTATTTATGGGGAAAAAAGACATTGTACTCCCCTGGTCCGCCCTCAGCCCTCCCGGGGTGATTTCTGCCACTGCCTGGAGCCATGGCCCAATTTCCCTTTGTTCACCTGGGGCCCCCCTGGTGGGTGCAGCCCTTATCTTGAGGCTTGGTGCCAGCTCGTCCGGTGAACTTTCTGTGGCTTTGAATGAGCGGTGAACAGGGGAAGAACAGGGAAAAGCACATTGGGGTACTTATAAAAATAAGGGCTACCGAACTTTTAATAACACACAAATAAATAAACACTTGAACTGCTGTACTGCGCTACAGCATAGTGGCGGCCGTCCCGTCACATATCTCCCCCAAGTTACCAGTTGGCAGACCCGGTGAGACCCTCTGCGGGTCCACTTGGGGATGTCCACGGACCCCACCCTAGGTCTCAAGTTCAGTCTGGCGGGATAGCCCATCCGCATTGGCATTTTGCTTACCAGGACGGTATTGGATAGTAAAGTTGAAGGGCTGTAGGGCCAGGCTCCACCGCAGGAGCCTGCCGTTGTCTCCGGCCACCCGGTTCAGCCATACCAGGGGGTTGTAGTCTGTGAGGACCGTGAAGGAGCGCCCATACAAATAGGGTTGGAGTTTCTTCAGTGCCCATACCAGGGCTAGGCACTCCTTCTCGATTGCCGTGTAGGCAACCTCCCTGGGTAGAAGTTTCCGGCTGATGTAGGCAACCGGGTGGTCATGCCCATCTTCACCGACCTGGCTCAGCACCGCTCCCAGTCGGAACATAGAAGCTTCTGTGTGGACGACGAAACGTTTAGTTGAATCAGGAGCGGTCAACACGCGGGCCTCCACCAGGGCTCGCTTGAGCTGCTGGAAGGCTTTCTCACACTCAGGGGACCACAGTACTTGTCGGGGAAGGTTCTTGCGGGTCAAGTCAGTCAGGGGTTTGGCAATGGCGCTGTAGTTGGGAACGAAGCGGTGGTAGTACCCCGCCGTACCTAGAAATGCTAACACCTGGGTCTTGGTGCGGGGTGTGGGCCACTGGGCGACAGCTTCAACCTTGGCGTGTTCTGGGCGCTGCCTTCCGCAGCCCACCCGGTGGCCCAAGTACTGGACCTCGGACATGCCAACGTGGCACTTGTCTGGTTTGACTGTCAGACCTGCGGTGCCAAGGCGGTCCAGTACTGCCCGTAAGTGCTGTAAGTGGTCCTCCCAGGTGTTACTAAAGATGGCTATGTCATCTAGGTAGGCGCTGGTAAAGTCCTGCATCCCCTCTAGCAGCCGATCAACCATGCGTTGGAACGTGGCCGGGGCATTCTTCATCCCGAATGGCATGACCCGAAATTGGTACAGGCCAAACGGAGTGATGAATGCTTATTTCGGCACACCTTCCTCGGCAAGGGGAATCTGCCAGTACCCCTTACACAAGTCAATGGTGGTGAGGAAGTGACCCTGGGCAATATGGTCCAGGAGCTCGTCTACCCGGGGCATGGGGTAGGCGTCGGTAACGGTGTGCTCATTGAGCCTTCTGTAATCTACACAGAACCTGGTAGTGCCATCCTTCTTGGGTACTAGAACCACCGGGGAGGCCCATGGGCTCTCGGATGGTTCTATTACCCCTAGATCCAGCATCTCGCGGATCTCCTTCTGCATCCCGTCTCTCACTGCATCGGGGATTCGGTACGCCGTCTGCCGCAAGGGGGTTTGCCTCTGGGTATCGACCCGATGCAGAGCTACAGAGGTGTAGCCGGGACGGGACGAGAACAGGTCTCGGTGCTCCCGTAGCACCTGCTGAGCCGGTTCCCTGTGGCGTGGAATGAGTCCCTCGCCCAGCCGGACATCAGCTATCCCCTGGGCGCTCGGATCCCCAGGCAGTACCAGCAGGGGGAGATCCTCCAGATCATCCGCGTCCGGTGCCTCTTCTCTTTCATGAAATGGTTTCAGCATGTTCACATGAAAGGTTCTTTGGATCCTTTCATCTGGCTGCGATGAAGGTGGTATCACAGATCTTCTCTATAATTATGTAGGGTCCCTCCCAGGCTGCCTGCAACTTACTTTGTTTGACCGGCAGGAGCGCTAACACTTTCTGCCCTAGCTGGAAGGTGCGGTCCCTAGCCGACCGGTCATACCACCTCTTCTGCTTGGTTTGGGCCGCTTGGAGATTGTCCCGTACCAGGGCGGTCAATTCCTGCAGCCGGTCCCTAAACTCAAGCGCGTAATCTATGGCCGAGGTCCCCTCCTCGGCCAGAGCACCTTCCCAGTGCTCCCGGAGCAAGTCCAAGGGGCCTTGGACTCTCCGGCCGTACAACAGCTCAAAAGGGAGAGAAGCCAGTGGCTTCCTGGGGTACCTCCCTGTACGCGAACAACAGATGGGGCAAGTGGCGTTCCCAGTCCTTATGGGACATGGTAAAGGTGCGAAGGAGTTGCTTGAGGGTCCCGTTAAACCGCTCGCAGAGCCCGTTGGTTTGCGGGTGGTAAGGGGAACTGTACAGGGGTTTAATCCCGCACAGTCTCCAGAGCTGCTGGGTCACCTCGGCCGTAAATTGCGTGCCCTGGTCAGACAAGATTTCCTGGGGAAATCCGACCCTGGAGAATATCTGAAATAGAGCTCCGGCAACGGTCTCTGCGTGGATATCTCGGAGGGCCACGGCCTCTGGGTACCTGGTGGCGTAGTCTACTACGGTCAAGATATACTTCTTGCCCGTAGTACTAGGCACCGCCAGGGGTCCTATCAGACCACCGCCACCCGTCTAAAGGGTTCTCCCACTATGGGTAGGGGTCTCAGGGTTGCTTTCCGGGTGTCCCCCCTCTTTCCTACCCAATGGCATACCTCACAGGTCCAGCAATAGTCCCTAACATCCCCAGATAACCCGGGCCAGAAGAAGCTCTGGGTCAGGCGATGCAGTGTCCGCCTGTGCCCCAGATGGCCTGCAAGGGGAATATCATGCCCAATCTTCAACAGATCGCGCCGATATTTCCCCGGCACTACCAGTTGCCTATGGGGTACCTGGTCCACTCCCCTCCTCGCTCCCCCGGAGGTCCTATACAACTTTCCCTGGTCCCAGGCAAATCTCACTTCCCCTACCCCTCCCGGCTCCCGCCCAGCCTGTTGTCGGTAAGGGGCAAGGGTGACGTCTTCCCTGGTGGCTTGGGCAAAGTCCGTCGGGGAATCCCAGGTCAGGGAGGGGGTATTGTCGGGGCCAAGGGTTGGGCTGGTCTCACTTACCGCGGTCCCCTCGGAGTCTGTGTGTGGAGCCTTCCTTGCTTGATGGCGGGTGGTGACGGGGCTGTACCCCGCCAGGGTGGGTGTCCTCAAAAGTAGAGGTCAGCAGACCAAGGTCGTTGCCGAGTAGTACTTCAGTTGGTAGGTCTTTCATGATCCCTACTTCCACGTCCCGGGCATCCGTGCCCCAATCGAGATGGACGCGGGCCATAGGGATCCGGTAAACATGGCCGCTTGCGACTCGGACCGCCACCGAGTAGCCTGTGGAGGCAGCCGGGGTAATAAGGTGGGGCTGTGCCAGGGTAAGGGTTGCGCCGGTGTCCCGCAGGCCGTTGGCACTCCGTCCATTCACCCGGTCCTTTTGGCGATGGTGCTGGCTGTTATCTTGGGCAGCTGCTTGAATCGGGTTTGCTTCATGTAGGATGCCCCAGTCTTCGTCCGGAATCGCTGTGGGTTCTGGTTCCGGCTCATGTTGGCAACAATATGCTGTAGCTCTGCCCGGAGGGTGTGCTGGGCGATGTGGGGCAGGACGGTTGGCAGTCAGTGGACAGCGGTCCCGGATATGTCCGATTTGGTTGCACCCATAGCACCGGTCCGAGGAACCGGGGTGTGGATTGTCGGTTGCCGGGGTGCTCTCTCGGTGGGTGCGGTACGAGGCTGGGGTGCTGGATGGAACCGGGGAGGTGGGGGCCGGATATCAGGAGGAGGTAATCGCCTGGCGTCCTGGTATTCATCGGCGAGGCGGGTAGCTTCGGGCAGGGTAAGGGGACGTCAGTCTCGCACCCAATCCCGGACCTCTGGAGGTGAATAGTTATAGAACTGCTCCAGCAAGAGCAGTTGGATGATCTGGTCCGGGTGGGTGGCTTGGCATCCCTGGATCCAGCTGCGGACGGCCTGTTGCATGCGGTGCCCCCATTCCGCGTAGGAGTCATGGGTCCCTTTCTTTAGAGCTCGGAACCGGACTCGATACGCCTCGGGGGTGAGTGCATAGCGGGCCAGCAGGTGTTCCTTGACCCGCTCGTACACCATGCAGTCCTCATCCGCCACAGCCCGGTAAGCTTCAGCCGCTCTGCCCGTCAACTTACTTGCCAGTAGAGATACCCAATCTCGGGCCGCCACCTCTTGCAGGGCACATTGTCTTTCAAAATCTTGCATGAAGCCGTCAATATCCTCGCTTCCCTCTGGGAAAAGTTTGAAGGCGGCAAAGGGAATCTTTTGCTTGGGGGGTCCGGTGCTGCCCTGGGGAGTCAGAGACCCACCGGACCGTTGCTGCATTTCTGCTTGGTGGAGTCTGTCCGTATCTGCCAAGACCCTCCCGATGATGTCGGCGGAGGGGTCTGTTCCGTACAGGGCCAGCCGCCACTGTACCTCTCGCCTCCATTCTGAGGTCTCAGAGCCCTCGGAGGGAGGCATACAAGCACGGTCGTCCTCCATCAATTCTCTGATTATGACCGCCTTCGGTTTGCCCCCGGTGATCTTGCCTCTGGCTTTCAGCAATTCTTTAAGGACCGTGCGCTTCAGACCCTCGTAGTGCTGGGCCATACGGGGTTACGGCTGTTACTTGGGGTGTCCGCCTCTCGGACCCAGGGGTGTCTGAGACCGGGGTCAAGCCAGCGGGTGTTTTTCCCCCTGCTGGGCTGGTCTCAGAATCTCCCCCCGGATGGTGGCGGCTCCGGATGCTTGGCGTGTTGCGGTGGCTGAGACCGGGGTCAAGCCAGTGGCTGTATTTCCCCCTGCTTGTCTGGTCTCAGCCGATCCCACCAGGCTGCCAGCCAATGTGACGGATTCCGCTACTCGGGGAGACTAGATCCGCCGTCAGCGCCGAGTACACCTGGAGGTCGGTAGTGTGGTAGCGAGGTGCCGCTGGTGCTCGTAGAATACCCCGAGGTTGCAGCGCTGTAGAGAGGTCCTTGAAGCCTTGAACTTTCTGTGGCTTTGAATGAGCGGTGAACAGAGGAAGAAGAGGGAAAAGCACATTGGGGTACTTATAAAAATAAGGGCTACCGAACTTTTAATGACACACAAATAAATAAACACTTGAACTGCTGTACTGCGCTACAGCGTAGTGGCGGCCGTCCCGTCACAAGGTTTATCCAGGAGGTGTGCCAGATGTGCCGAATTCCCAATGCACATCTTAATGCTGGTTGAAGTGATCCTGCCTACCCTGTTCATTTTGATCAGTGCGGAAACTATTTGAATGTTCAAAATCTGATTAAAGACAAAGGGCTCTATCACCTCCTTCAAGTTAACACTAGCGTCAACATTAGCTTAATGGAGGTCATAGCGCTGTGCCCACAATGCCTTCAAATCACTAGCTATAGCACTATACCTAACATGGGGAGTGCAAAATGAAAGCACAGATTAACTAGGGTTAGGATTACTTGGTCCTAACGCTAGTTAATAAAAACTAGTGCTAACAAAAATGTTAACACCAGCTCTGAAGCGTAGGTAATGGATTGCGCTGCTGCACAATATCCGTTACCTGCAGCTCAAAACCCAGATACTCATCTCTCTTCCTGTGGCGAGAACGTCGACCTGATCCACTGCTTCTGGCCATCGGAAGCAGAGTGAGACTGGGGGAAGAAAGTCCCCCGTCTCCCTCCGCCAACCAGCAGGATCTCGCACGTTCCTCCATGGAGTCCTATGGATGCCAAGGAGGGGATGCGGGGACAGCGCTGTAGCGCTGCACCGAGCATCCGCGAGCTTAGCGATCGCTAAGGGGCAGACTGCCGGACTGCTATTTTTTTCCCTTTACATCACGGTTTTAGCAAGGGGCTGCCGGTAGTGGCCAAAGTGCATAAAAACTGACTCTTTGTATACCACTGGTTGATTAATTAGCAAAAATGTGTATGGTGTGTGCAGAATATTGAGATTAAATTTGCAATTCGTAATTAATGCATTGATGCACATCCTAATGAGACGGGTCTTGTATGCCAGTATATATCTTTGATAGGTCACAAACACAAATGTAGATTTTTATTCTCTACAACCCTGCAGTGTGAATTCTCTCTCCAAATTTTCAATTTGTAGTGGAATTTCCACACTCTGTATGTCTGCAATGTACAAACGATCACCTGTCTACACAGTCTTCTAATGTATTATCTGGGGCTCAGCGGAGATTGGGCCACATAAAGCAAGGAGCCCTGTGCACATCTTCCTGCAGGACAAGGATGAACATGGACAGAGATCTGTGTCTCTAATGGCACAATTCTCAGTCTTGCTCTATCATACGTTTGTGCAATGTGTGACTAATGGCCTAGAATTATCATGCAAAGTCTGTCAATGATATACAAAAAATACAGAGTTGGCATTGTGCCTCCTAAGGTCTACTTATTTGCTTGAACCTTTCCTATAGTTACGTTTTTAATAAAAAAAAAGGCAATGAGGCTTTCCAACCAATTCATTTTGGGTCTCAAATTAATGTTTTCAACCAGGGTTATTCAGAGAGATCCGAAAAGTCACCGCACGTTCCGTGACTTTTTGTACCCCACACTTCGGGTCGATTCGGCGATTCCTAGTTCGACAAACATGCAGTGTATTCAGCAAGCACCACAGGGCCCCCGTAGTGCAGGGAATACTCGCTGAAAACCCACAGAAACCGCCGCAAAAACTAAGCTGAACACGCTGGAAAAATCCGAGCAGCCAGCGATCACAGCGCAGAGCAGCTGCTGGAAAAAGCCAACTAGTAGACGAACGGGGTGGGGGGGGGAAATGTTTGCTTGAAAGTTTGAAACACTGTTGCAAAAAAACTACTGAACGAAAATGTTAATGAACGAAAATTTACACATAAGATCCAATGAATGGTAAGGTATGTTTCAGAAAAATGAAAAAACAATTTAAAAAATAAAAAAATCCCCAAAAATCCTAAAAGATTCTAAAAAATCTAAAAATAGAGACTTTTTACTGCAGAATAAAATAATAAACGGTTTATTAGATATTGAATTAAAACTGGAATATTTTTAACATTGAAGCCTATGGGATTCGCCTGAATAAACCTGACAAATGAAACCACCGAACGGCAGAGCACTTCACTGACATTCCTCAGCTGTTCGGTGTTCTCTGAATAGACAAACCATTGCTTCTCTATGGGGGATTCACTGCCCTCGAACAGGCACCGAAAAGGCACTGTATGTGCAGGCAATTCGCCAAAATTTGGCGAATTGCCTGCTCTCTGAATAACCGAATGGCCCCGAAATGTCCCCGTTCGCTGAAATTCAGTGTCCAGTTACATTTTGGGCACATTTCGGACCGCTCTGAATAACCCTGAATTTATTTATGAATTTGTAACGAAAGACAGTATAGTGTACGTAAAGAGAAGATGAAACTCCTCCAGAATTTAATAATAAAAATAATAGGAGTAATAACAATAGTATTTCTTTACAATTTCTGTAAAACAAATTCACATGAAATATATATTTATATAGTATGATATTTTGATTTATGAAATAAAAGGAATCGTAAAAGTGTCATGTGAGCAGTCTAGAAATCCTAGTGCATGTGAGCATCACAAGGTAGAAATTACATTATCTCCATATAGTGATGAATTTCATACATTTCAGGTACAGACCAGAATTTAGAGATGCAGGATAAAGGTGAATGAACCTCCTACACTTAACAGAAGACATACCGGTAAATAGTGTAAGGCCTAGTAACCTAAATCATAGCAAGAGTATGTTTTATTTTTCCTATTCTGACTGGCTTCTTTCACATTGTTTGTTCTCTAGTCATTTGGTACAGCACAAAAGATGAACAATGCTGCTTCTGAGAGGTTGCAGAGTAGTTTCATACTTACCGTTTTATGAATGAAACTACTCATGACTGCTGGTAGAGCTCTATGATTTATATGTAATACTCCCATTAATTAGCAAGGAAGCAGCAACAGGACTGACTCGGAAATGTGGCTCCATACGGAACCCTGACCCCACTCGGATAATCTTTTTGCTGGTCTAATCCAATCAATGGATTCAAAGTGTTCAGGCATGTAAACATATATACTGCAAATACACTAATTTACATACAATTAAGATTATGACCAAATCCATTTACACCTGATTAAGATCTAATTAAACAAGTCTGAAATGTTACACATACACTGGGCTAGATTACAAATAGCTAGTTAACACTATATAAATTGGTAAATTTTCCAGAGCATTAAGGCAACACAACTCATTATCCCTCTCGCTCTCCATATATATTGTACACAATATACAGTGCACTCTGCTTAAATGTACTATAGGAAATTTTATAAAAACCTATATATTTATAATGTAGGAGCTTTAGTCACATATGGTGATCACACGAAGTTCAGGCCTACCACAATGTCTATGTTGTGACGGGCTAGAACATCTTGTGATGATAAATTGTGACTAAGGCTAATGACAGACGAACGCAGTCTGAGCGCACTCTGCGTCCATGGCCACACAAAATATCGACACTTTGCGCCCAATTTGGACATTTTCACCTAGCAGTGTACTCCCTTTTGTTGCCAGCAGTTTAGACATTAATGGCTGTGTGCCGAGTTATTTTGAAGGGACATCAAATTTACACTGTTATACAAGCTGTACACTCGCTACTAAACATTGTATCAAAGTGTCATTTCTTCAGTGTAGTCACATGAAAAGATAATAAAATATTTACAAAAATGTGAGGGGTGTACTCACTTCTGTGAGATCCTGTATACATATCCACATACAGTATAAATTGAAAAAGGCTCATAATGGAATGCAAGATATTTTATACTAACACATACATCGCTCATTCGGAGCACACCCCAACAGGGGTTGCTGGACTTACAATTGTAAAAGCCATTATTTTAATAATTCACAGGGCAGACAACATAAACCAAATGTACAAAATAAAAGCATAATACCAATTGGTATACGTAATGTGTTAATGTTCTGCTCACTGTATATACTGTAAATCCTAGGTTACAGTTGGTGTACTACCCTTTATCAGA
Organism: Leptobrachium leishanense; assembly: GCA_009667805.1. NCBI lineage: Eukaryota > Metazoa > Chordata > Amphibia > Anura > Megophryidae > Leptobrachium > Leptobrachium leishanense. The sequence goes on from CM019064.1 coordinate 199,354,076, forward strand.
TGATTACATACAGCTTGGTGAACCTCATTTCTTCATGCGCTATGGTTAGGTGTAAATAATCATGAGGGGGGCGTGGCCGGCACCGCATGGAAGCAGACGTGCTCTGGTGGAGCTCCGCAAGACTTTCATGATTTCAGCAACTTTTACTGGAGTTTCCACCTAGAAAACCATTTACTGGAGTTCCTGCGGGGCTGGCTACTACGTGGATTGCTCCGGGGCCCGTTTCTGTCCTCCCCCCGGGGTGCAGCTGAGATTTTCTGTGGTTTTATTTTCGGGCCTGGTCGGCTGTCAGCCATTTTGCAGCCTACCCTGTATTGCCTGCCGGGTCTCCAGCTTCTCGTTGGTCGCGAGCAGTGAAGATGGAGGGCCCCCATCTTCCGACTGTGACTGAGGTCCCCTTGATCAGATGGGAACGGGAGTGTACGGCGTGGCAGGACTGGGAGCGCCCCTCCCCCCCGGTGAGCGGAATGGAGGCGATGTTTGCAGACATGGAACGGTGCTTGAAGTGGAGGCCGGAGGAGGAGGGAAAACCACTTTTATGCAGTTCTTGGCATCGACTACTGACCGTATTGACGGTAGGCCAGATGCCTGCGGATTCAGAGCTTGAAGAGGAGAGGACCGGAGTGCATATCGGACGATCGGCGTATAAAGATCCTATTGAGGAGGAGGTTCCGCGCAGCGCTGATTCGACACGACCGGCTTCTGAGTCGGGCTCGAGCTGCCGGATGACCAGGGGGATCCCTGAGTCACGAGGAGACAGTGCTGCCTGCGTGGACCCTGATGAGCTGACAGTCGCTGAGAGAACGGAGGTGACCGCGTTTGTGAGGTCTGTGGTGAAGGCAAAGGGAAGCGGAGGCCTAGCTGCCGAAGAATGGATGTACTGGCCTTGTTTCCAGTTACTGGGTTGTGCGGCCCCGGGAGAGCCATGGAGGCAGAGCATACGTGACCCGTACCCTTCCCGATGTGCCATCCACGCGAATGGCGGTGCCCCTGCATTGCCTGCATTACGAGAGGTATCATTTCGGGATGCGGGCTGAAAGACCTTTTGCGGGGAAGTTTCCTCCAAATTTTTATTTTAATTTCATACTGATTTCTCTGATCGCCCATCGAAAACCCCCCCTTTTGCTTTCATTTCCTTTATTTAGCTCTGTTTTTCTGAGGAAATTTTTATTTTTACCCCCCCTCTTTTTTCGTTCCGAATTTTGAGACACTTTTGAGGACTCTTTTTCTTTATTTGCTGACTTTCTGATTTCACTGAGCCATAATATGCGAAACATTTTATTTTATTCCCTCACCCCCCCATGTTGAGACTTTGATTTTTCTTTTTGGCGGCAAGACCCCCCCTCCCCCTTTGATTCTGTGTATCTTATCCATTTTCCCCCTTGTTTTATGCTGCTCAGAGACACTTCGGATATTATTTTTTCTTTTTTTTTTCTTTTTCCCTGCTGACATTCCCTGAATGGGGATAAATTTGAGACTTCTGATTTTTCTCTTACTTTTATTTTTGTGTTCTTCTGAAGCCCTTTTGATGGCTATCGTTACTACTCCCCCCCCCTGTTTTCTGAAATCCGGCCGATTTTTCATATGACCCCTCCCTTTTGTTATTTTCTACCGAAGTGCTTATGTTGATAACATTACCTGTGGCCCTGCGAGGCCCTCACTCTCTGTTTATATGATGCCTTCATTTCAAAATAAAATTTTTAAATATAAATAATCATGAGGACCCAAACATGTTTAAATGTAAAATTAAAAATCCCCACTCTTGATGTATGAGGTATACAGGTCTCGTTATAACCATATGTCTACTTCCTTACGGATGATCTCTTAACACCAAGAGCACCTCTCCAGTAAGTGTCCTTGGGCAAGACACCTAACGGTACATACTCGCCACCCAGGACATACTTGAAAACAAGAGAAATCTCAATGTATCCTTCCTGGTAAAATCCGTTCTCAAAAAATAAATAAATATATATATATATATCTACACCCAGGCACGTTCAGGTGCCTCTAAATTGCTCTCCGTATAGTCACTATACTAGGTCATCAAAAGAAATATTTAGTACATCAATGAGTCCACCAAAATCATTTATACACCCATCCAGGCATGCTTCTCTCCTGCCACATACATTCGATATTTATGCGTCCCCTAATCGCCAAACATGACTACCCTCTGACTTCCCTTAGAAATCATCACGAATTATAGATTACAGACATTTTATACTAAGCTATATATACCATGGCGTTTGGTAGTGAAAACATTAAAAGCGCTTGATTCTTTATCTGCAATTTCCTCCCTCGCCCCCGCCACTGACACCACAAACTCATTTTCTGCCTTAAAAGTGCCTTTTTTTATCTCATGTGGGACATTTTTAGCTCAAGCTTCAAGGGCAAACATACAGCTATCTCTCATCTTGGGCTGTGATTTTTCCATCTGTGGATAGCGCCTCATCCTGTGAGGTGTGGAAGGGAAAGAGGAGGTCGAGCAAAGAGTGAGAAAATAGGGGCAACCCCCCCCCCCAAAGAAAAACTTAGTCAAAACATTGTTAAAATATTTAAAAAAAACATGTATACTATTCTCCTGCTTATCCTTTTAAAATCCAGGCATCCCTTATATGTTAATATTAAAATACATTATACATTAAAATATTTTTTTTTACAAATAAATTTAAAAAAAAACTGAAACATAAACAGCTTAAAAATGTGAATTGGAATTAAGATAAAAGGCATTGTGAAGTCCCTTTTGATGTGTTCTAGATGGAAGCTTAATGGGAGAACCTAAATGTTAATGTTGCGAGGTTTCCTCCTTCACCTCCCAATATGTTTCATGGCTGAGTGCTTCTGTATTATTCTGGAAAACCCTTTATACGTTTTTTTTAGTGGGAACAGAGCAGAGAGACGCCATGGTGTCTGAGCCGGACACAGCAGACGCCAGGGAGAGGGTCTGTGTCCTGATCCCACCCATTTCTTCCTGGAAATAGGAAATACAAGGGGGGCTGTGGTGGATTTTAGTAAGATTCCTGTAGTGAAAGACTTTCACATTAATAGATCCAGGGCTTAATGACATCACGCGACTGGTTAGCACACGTTCACTGGAAAATAGATGTACATTTAAAATTAACGCCAAAACATGGTGTCTCATTAAATCTTCACTTTCTCGCCATGTGATGGATATACGTTTACACACACCATGCTTAGAAAACTATGAGAAAAAATTTGTCCATATGAAAGCAGGTAGCAATATTGATCTAGTAAAGGAAATATACAACATTTCCCTATTCAATAATACACTGTGTAAACTTTCTGATCACCCATCAAATATGTGGTTCAGATTTTAGAAAAGAGTTGACATAAATATGGTATAAATATAAATACCCTAAGAACGGGGTCAGACGAGCGTACTATGTGCGCCCATACTGTCCTGCCTCCCGGCGACCGGCGCAGCTTTGTGACGTTTCGACGGGGTCGGCCGCACGCAGAAGCGTGCGCACGAATTACGCGCACTACAGCGGGCGTGCTGCGGCCGTACTGAAAGCTTCCCCGTCGAAGCGCTACGATGTGTGTTCAATGGGGCTGCAAAGAGGATCGAGCCTTGCAGTGCTGAGTGCACTAACTGCTGAGCGCGAGGTGGCCAGACTGGCGGCAGAGTGGAAGGAACATCCACTCTCCTGGACGTTCCTTACATTCTGCAAAACACTCGTCTGACCCTGGCCTAAGCCCAGGGCCGGATTAAGATCTCTATGGGCCTGGAGCTGAATATTTTGGTGGGCTTTTTTCGTAATTTAGTGAAATGACAACATATTTTAGGCTATTTAATATTGCATATATAGGTATATCTAAGCAGGTAGATACTGTTTGAGTAAATTTCCATTCAGACTTCAATCATCACAGCGTGTAAAATTATTTTTTCATATTTTATCATCCAAACCTCTGGTTATATATTCTATAGGGAATTCTTGTTAAAAACAAAATTAAATGGGAACCTGTAACTGCATTTTTCTGAGAAAATATACAATTTTAGCCAAAAAATTTGATATTTCCCATGTGCTTTGGATAATGGTGTTTTATGACTAGTACGACTATCAATAAAACACTGTCCTTGCTCCCAATGTGGGAAAGGAGACGGTAATGGCAGTGGTATTGCTAATTTTATACGTGACACATGGTCAATACCATCGCTTTGGAACAAAAAATAAATAAAAAACGTTTTGTTTTCTTTTTCTTTTAGATTTTACATTGTCATGTTTGGTATCAATGCAAAGGCCAGACTCTGTCCTGTCTGACACGACACCTCAGTTGACCTTGTGAGGTGTAAAGATTAGTGGCGCAGGGTTCCAAAGCCCCCCCAGTGCACTTCGCTGCATTGTGGCGGTTTAGGTTCTTGATGTAACAATTCGTACTAATGGAGTGTACCATCACCTCCACGCTTGTTAGTGACATGAAAAATGAGATGGTGAGTTACTGCAGCATCATTGTTCCCTTTATAACTGAAAAATATTGCTGTGTTAGAAAGAAAAATAAAAAATAAAGAAATATTTATTATTCTAAATTTTTTACATAAAACCTGGTCATGTTTGGTATCATTGGAAAGGTCATGCTCTGACCTTTCCGGTGATACCTCACATGACCCTGTAGCTGCTATGGAGGTGGATATATAGTGGTCCAAATGCCCATCAATGCAGACAAATTTATCTTTTCTGTGGGCCTATTCTGGGGCATGGGCCTGGAGCTGCTGCTCCATCTGCCCCTATGTTAGTCCGGCCCTGCCTAAACCCTCTTTCCCTATACACCAGAGGTGACAAACTCTGGCCACCAAGAGGTTTCTGAACTACAACTCCCATGATGATCTGGCTATCTATTGCCTTCAAAGAATTCTGGGAATTGTAGAACTTGGCTGTAATTCCTTGTTTCCTGCCCCCCCCCACAACTTTTTTTTTTGGAGAAAGTATTTTACCAGGAAGAATACTTGAAAATGAGAGAAATCTCAATGTATGTCCTGGGTGGCGAGTGTGTACCGTTAGGTGTCTTGCCAAGGACACTTACTGGAGAGGTGCTCTTGCTGGGATTGAACCCATGTCTCCACAGGCTCTCTCCCAGCAGAGCAGTGATGTTACCTCTACTCCACTTTGATCTGTTTTAACATACATTTTAGTGGTGTTCACAAGATTATGGGGATATTTTCAGAGATAGATAATTGCCATTTTGAAGGTGTTTTAAATTCTGTTGAGAATGTCAGGAATTCCCTCTTTTTTTATATATTTTCAGCCATAACACAAGTCACTGGGTTTGGTCAGCATTCCTCTAGTTTGGGGTTACCAAGTTTCTCAAGTTTATCACCGTGTAGTTGAAATTTTCAGGAAGGCACCACATGCTCGCAACCATGAGACCAAATTTTGTGTGACCGTTGTGTGAATTCACCAGCCCACCATTTTTTCACCCTCATAGATTACAAACAGTGTTAGGCTGTACCTAGGTGTCACTGGATGTCCTCACGCAGATGGGCCCCGATATCATTGGCTATAGTGAACAAGCTGCTCCATGGTAAATGTGTAGAATATTCTACATGCTGTGTATGATTAGCAGTTCGTCCCTTCTCATAATCCCCCCTTCGCTCTATCACACACATCCTCATCCTGCAGCTCCTGTCTCCAACTTGTCTACAGGCTTCATCTGGGAGACAGATTTCCACACACATATGGATGGCTTGGTGTTTTGGAAGTCACCCCCCTGGCACCCTGTGTGTGTTATTGTGTGTAGGGCCTGTTCTGTTTGTATGGACTTCCTCCTGTTTGTGAAGTTTTGTCTGCTCAGGTGTCTGCTGGCAGGCCAGAGTAAAATGTATATGGAGATAAAGGCGAGTGTCCTGGATTGTTTGACTTTATGTGCCGGAATATAAATGTGTTAGTAAATATATAATCTGCTTCTGCGATTATCTCTGCAAAGGTATATTTATATTGCACTTTACACCTGGCACATTCGTTGAGTCAATAAGACGCACCCGGTGTCAGAAGAGCAGGAAATGCCTTTAGAAACGCATGATAACATTGTGCAGGTTCCATTACACAGGCTTTATAATGTGTCAAGGCTCTCAAATTTCTTGCTGTCGCATAAACAAATGTGCGCGTAAATAATATATACGTACACCAAGTGTTATTTGATTACAGCAATATCACACGGGAACTGCAACAGCAGAGTCAAGCTGCACACCTCTGCACATGCACAGATTATATACATTATTATTATTATTGTCATCATTTATATAGCACCAACAGTTTCCGCAGCGCTTTACAATAACCAAAGGGAACGAAATACAAATAAACAGACGTAAGATGGAAACAAGAGGTGTAGAGGGCCCTGCTCATAGGAGCTTACAGTCTAAAGGGATTGGGGGTTGAGGAAGACAAGAGGAATTTCACTAGATAGCAGGATCATTGGTGCCAGTGGTTTGGGAATGGTGGGGCCATAGAAGCAGCTTCAATCATGTGTGAGTAGGTGAGCAGAGTGATGAGTTGCATCAGTGATGTGGTACGCTAATGTTAAGAGGTGGGTTTTGAGGGATTTCTTGAAGGCCTGAAGATTAGGGGAGAGTTTGATAGGGCAAGGCAAGTCATTATATATAATTACCCTTACATCCCATTCGGGGTGTTACTTTTTGTGCCTTTTTCATTCTTGGGTCCTCTGGATTACATTTGTGGATTCTCTAAAGTTTCTGTGCAGAATCTTTATTGTTCCTAGAACTGCACTCTTTTGGACAGAGATCTAGGATGATCCACCTGCCGAAGCCACATATATTATTATTTTGACATCTACAGTTGTGTTCAAAATTATTCAACCCCCACTGAAATTGAGTGTTTTGGCCAGTTTGACATTGATTTTGATCATTCAGTCATCTTGCTTATAATTAAATCAAAGAGGCACGTGTAGGTCAGACAAATATAACATAACATTTATAATGAAATAACCACAAATGTCTTTTCTGTGCTCACATCATTATCAGTTTTATTCAACCCCCAAGTGACATTCAATCTTAGTACTTAGTACAACATCCTTTTACAGTTATAACAGCTTTTAAACGTGAAGCATAGCTTGACACAAGTGTCTTGCAGCGATCTACGGGTATCTTCGCCCATTCGTCATGGGCAAAAGCCTCCAGTTCAGTCACATTCTTAGGCTTGCGCACTGCAACTGCTTTCTTTAAGTCCCACCAGAGGTTCTCAATCGGATTTATGTCAGGTGACTGCGATGGCCACTCCAAAATGTTCCAGCCTTTAATCTGCAACCATTCTCTAGTGGACTTGGAGGTATGCTTGGGATCATTGTCCTGTTAAAAGGTCCAACGTCTCCCAAGCCTCAGGTTTGTGACGGACTGCATCACATTGTCATCCAATATCTCCTGGTACTGAAGAGAATTCATAGTACCTGCACACGCTGAAGCTTCCCTGTACCTGCAGAAGCAAAACAGCCCCAAAGCATGATTGACCCCCCGCCATGCTTCACAGTAGGCAAGGTGTTCTTTTCTTCATAGGCCTTGTTCTTCCTCCTCCAAACATAGCTTTGATCCATGGGTCCAAACAGTTCTAATTTTGTTTCATCAGTCCACAGAACACTATCCCAAAACTTCTGTGGTTTGTCCACATGACTTTTGGCATACTGCAGTCGACTCTTCTTATTCTTTGGAGACAGCAAGGGGGTGCGCCTGGGAGTTCTGGCATGGAGGCCTTCATTACACAGTGTGCGCCGTATTGTCTGAGCTGAAACTTCAGTACCCACATCTGACAAATCTTTTCTCAGTTCCTCAGCAGTCACACGGGGACTTTTCTCCACTCTACGCTTCAGGTAGCGCACAGCAGTCGAAGTCAGCATCTTCTTTCTGCCACGACCAGGTAGCGTTTCAACAGTGCCCTTTGCCTTGAATTTGTGAATGATGCTTCTCTTGGTATGTTTAACATCTTTGCAATCTTCTTATAGCCATTGCCCTTCCTGTGAAGAGTAATCACCTCTTCTCTTGTCTTCCTGGACCATTCTCTTGACTTCACCATGTTTGTAACCACACCAGTAAATGTCTAGAAGGAGCTGAGTATCACAGTCATTTTAAAGCTGCCTAATTGGTGCTTATTATGCTTTATTGCTGCTCCGTGACATCCACAGGTGTTTTCAATACCCGATTGAAAACACTTGAATGAACCTCTGTTCTTCAGAGTGGTAGTCTTTAAGGGGTTGAATAATTGTGTCAATGAAGAATTCACAAAAGAAACATTTACTACTGTATTACAAAACCAATTGATGTTATTTTAGTTGCATATGGTTCTTTAAAAAGTCCTTGTAGGATTTCATTCTGAATACAATTACAAATGTACACTAAATTCCCTGAAACCCTTTACAGCATTGGGGGTTGAATAATTTTGAACACAACTGTACATGGTCCTCTTTTTGTATTGTTCCACATTTGCCAAAATTGTTAATTTTATGTTTGTTTTGTCCTAACTATTGTACAGTGCTGCAGATTATGTTGGAACTTTGTTTGGATGGCCAGTAAATTACAATTATTTATAAAGGTTTGTTCCACAATAACACAAGCACATATTGTATAGGTGCTCGTGTTATTCTAGGAAGTCCCTGGTACTGAATGTTTGCGGAGTAGTAGATGCAAAGGACAGCTCTCTAGCAGAGTTAAAACCTCCCACGCAAAGCCTTGAAACACCTGCAGGGCCATTGTACAGGTGTACAGGAGGAAGTGTGTGGGTGTCAGAGATCAGTCCTCACACCGCATCTGTGCTTCCTGGAGCCAGAACACAGTATGCCATTAACACAAAACCGGATATATAACCAGGACTGGTTAATCTCGTCCTTCTATGGTGCAGAAAAAGTTTTAATCCTATTGACTGGGGACCTATCCCTTCATTAAATTAGTGGCACATCACATCATTGATTTCGGAACAAAGGTGGTTTATTTCAGATGTGATGTGTAGCAGAGAAAAACACAATCCTAATGTAGCATGACACTAATGCTGCCAAGGAGAACACATGAATACAGTGACAGACCTTGGTAATGTGCCTTAAATGGCATTTACATAATACAGTTGAAACGCAACAAGGCCAGGAAGAATATGGATTACTGTTCTCTGACTTTGGCTACAGCATTCAAATCTTCAAGGGGCAAGTAACCCCCGTCCCCTTTAGGCCACAGTAGCCTTCTGGGTTTTTGTGCAGGTATTGCTGGTGATAATCCTCTGCATAGTAGAAGACAGGAGCCTGGTGGATTTCTGTGGTGGCGGCACTCCGGCTATGTCTGGAGAGTTCCTAGAAGTATAGCAAACATACATTTATTAAACAAAAGAGTTTTAGAGAAATGAATTTGCCAGTAAGTGCCATAAGCAAGTTCATGTTGTGGCCTCACCTTAATTGCTCCAGAGTCCAGTATCCTCCCCCACTCCACTACTGTTGGCTTTTTATGGTTTGATTTCAAACATTTAAGTGATCTACGATCACAATCAAGATTTTTTTACTGACCACAGCCCATATTACATACATCACATAAAAACATGGACACTAAGGCTGGCGGCACACGAGTATTAACAGAGAGAGGAAGGAACGTCCGTGAAAGTGGGCGTTCCTTCCACTCTCTGCGCTCAGCGTACAAAGCGCGATCCTCCTATGGAGAATCACGCTTTGTATCCTGTCAGCGTCAGTTTAGCTTTTTGACAGGGAGGGCTTTTTCACGTCCGGTGGATGGCCTTCCCCGTCAAAAACGCACGGACGCAGGGAAGTGCGGGTGCACATGAGCCATAAATATGCTTGTGTACTGGGGGCCTAAGAAGGAAAACCTGCACCTGCAGGTTTCTCCTTAGCGTCCCTGTTTTAGCGTGATATTATGGTGCAGGCGCTAATCCAGCAGCCTGCACAGTAATGTGGCACTAAGCTTCAGGATGCTCGCGGCAGCGCTAAGCACCGCCGTGAGCATCCTCTCTATGAAGTCCATAGGACTCCATTAAAGGGATACTCTAGGCAACATGACCACCTAAGCTTTTTTAGGTGGTCATGATGACCTAAGTATGCCCTCCCCCCCTCCTCTGCTGAGCCGATCGGCTGAAACAGATGAGAGACGTGGAGGACTTTCCTCCGCCCTCTCAGCTGTCAGTCAGCAGAGCGGGATTTGTATTTCCCTCTTCTGCCGACTATTGCCGAGTAGGAGACATCATCGTGCTTTCAGCGCAATGACGTCTCCAACTCGCCGCAGTAGCTGGTGGCAGCGGCTGTGATTAGTGTTGCGCGCATCCTCTTGCGCGTAACACTAATCAAAGAAGGTGGAGCGTAGACCTTGTGCCAACTTCCGGGTTCCAGTGAAAGAGGCGGGCGGCACGGGATTCGAAAAAAAACACCGTGGGAAAATGCCTCCGTTTTAGGTCAAGTATAGCATTAAAAAAATATATATATATAGAACAACTAGGTAGGGCAGTAGCATTTGCATACTGCAAAAAAAGGGGGGGGGTCATTTTCTGCTTAAGAGTGTTCCTTTAAGGCTTCCACTGCCGGTGACATGACCTGTAGGATCTCGCCTCGTGAGATCCGGTAGGTTGGCAAAGTGATTCGCAGAGGGAGACTGGGGGACTTTTTCCCCAGTCTCTCTATGCTCTCGGCAGCAAGAAGAAGTGGATCAAGCCGCCGTTCTCGCCGTGGGATGAGAGGTGAATATCAGATTTTTTGCTGTTTTTTTCAGCTGGTGCTGACTGATTCTGTAGAAGCGGAATCCGTTAGCACCAGGTCCTATCTGTGGGTAACTGTTCAGGTAACCACAGTGGGACGTTAATTAGTGTTAGAACTTTGTAATCCTAAAGCTAATTAACACTTTGCCCTCTCCATGTTAAACATAGAGAGCGCAAAGTACAGTAAACTCGCGCTGAAAAGCGCAAGCTCCGAATCGCTATCTGTTTTTTTAACCCGTTAGCGTTCGGATTGCAATATGGTGCGCCCACACTAGGGCCACCAAAGCTAACGCTCACACAGTTGAGCACTAACGTTATGAATGTAATATGGCCCCACATTTCTTCTTCGAAGATGATGGTTCAACCACTATTCTTCCAGGATTTAATAATGCGTTGGCCAGTTCTTAACCCAATTTGTGTAGTTTCAACAATCTCCTTAGATGTTCTCTTTGTTTGATACAGAACAATAATTTCACCCTTCTGAAACAGTAACATCTACTTCACAACCAAATGATATGTCTTCCGACATAGATGTGTAAGAAATGAAAAACTACTTACTGCATCAGTTAGGGAAAAATAACTTGTTGCCAGCTAAAACATCACAACAGTAATTAACCAATGGAAGGCGCTTATCGATTTCAATCCAGGTGGCGACTTATTATTTTGGCCAGGCAGTGTATATGTTGCAGGGCAGCACTTTTCCCTGAGGATCGAGATTGTATATAAAGTGGTTCTGAGTCGACTTCCTAAGAATGTATAGCTGGCCTAGCCCGCCCTCTGCTGGTCAAGCTAAAATGTGCGCAGAGAAAAGACAGACTTATGCCTGCTTTCATCTGGCTGTATTTGTATCAATCATAATATACCCTACATATAATTTCGGACCAAATGTTAACCTGGAACTGGAATGAGGCAGTCTGTACGTCTAATCGCAGACATTCAGCCCAGAAGCCTCTTATATTAAAGTGGCCTCCCTCTTCTAGTTGGCCTCCCTCTCTCCCAGCTAACCCCCCTACAATCCATTCTGAACGCCTCCGCCAGGCTCATCCACCTCACCCGTCGCTCTGACTCTGCCGCTCCCCTCTGTGAGTCCATTCACTGGCTCCCCATCCACTGCAGAATTTAATTCAAGGTACTTACTCTGACCTACAAAGCTCTCACTAACTCAGCTCCCCACTACTCGTCCTCACTAGTCACGAAATACACCCCAGCCCGCTCCCTAAGGTCAAACAGTGACCTGCGCCTAGCTTCTCCCCGCATTACCTCTTCCCATGATAGACTGCAGGATTTCTTACACGCAGCCCCCATGCTCTGGAACGCTCTACCTTTTACGGTCAGACTTTCCCCAGTTCCCCTTCCTTCAAACGCGCCCTTAAGACTTTTCTATTTAGGGAAGCACCACCCGACTCAGTGATGGACCGGTTGGGGCAGTGAGGTGTATCAGTCTCACCTTGCAGTCCTCTCCTCCTGTTTCCACCCCCAACCCGTCTAGATTGTAAGTTCCCACGGGAATAGGGCCCTTGTTTCCTCCTGTACTAGTTTATCAAATGTTGTTCAGTCTCAGTGTATTGTAACCCGGTCTATATTTGCCCATTGTTCAGCCCTGCGAAATATGCTGGCGCTATATAAATAAAGTATAATAATAATACTAATAAGTGAATTGCATTTTACATATTAGTATGACCAGGTGTCCCCTCTAATGGATGGGAGGAGAGGGATGAAATACAAGTAGCCATAGAAGGTAAATCAGTAGCCATTCAATATTTGATAAATATCATGCATTATTTAAACGTTCTTACCAAATAATTGTATCTTTATTAATAATAAATTATTTACTTTTATCAGTCCTACTCGCCAATTGCAAATATTGGGACATGTAAATATGTTTTTTAAATTTTGGAAAAAACACCGCACCCAAACAAACACTTAGGCTGGGGTCAGACTAACGCATTTTTAATGTGCGTTTAGACGCACTTAATTATGGCTGCAGTAGCAGCAAATGACGGCCAATATACGAAGTACGGCCGCGCAACGCAAGCGGCAAACGAATGCATTTTTTCGGGAACGCAGAACCGCTAGTACTGTCGTACATAGTGTGCTGCGTCCGCATAGCGGCGTGTGTGCGTGATTAGGAAACGTCAGACGCTGCTCATGTCCGGCCAACATAACGTCCAGACACCCAAAGTTTCCTAGTTTGGATCCGTAACAAATCACGCACGAAAATGCGCATCGTATGACCGTTTTCGCGCATTCCGTGAAAAAATCCGTCAATGCGTTCGGCCGCACGTTTTGACGGTCGCTGCGAATAATTCGTTCGTTTGACCCTAGCCTTAGGGCCTAATTACAAGGGTAGCACTAAAATGGGGACGCTAACAAGGAAAAGCTGCACCTGCAGGTTTCCCTGTAGTGTCCAAGATTCTGGAACAGGCACTAATTCAGCAGCCTGCCCCAGAACCAATTACTACCCTCAATGATACCTACGGTAGAGCTTCCGCACAGTCTTGAGTATATAGGGCTCCATGAAGGATTCCACCTCCGGGCTGCAAGATCGCTCAGTGCTGCGGAGTGATCGTGGAGCGAGACTGGGGACTTTTTAGTCACCGGTCTCACTCTGTTTCAGGCGGCCAGAGGCAGCAGATCGTGTCGCCGTTCTCGCCTCATGATGAGAGGTGAGTATCTGATTTATTTGGGGGGGTTAGTTGGTGCTAAAGGATTCTGAAAAAGTAGAATCAGTTAGCACCAACTTTTAGGTGACGGAAAAAAATCTGTTTACCACAACAGTGTGTTAATTAGCGGTAGGATAAGTAAGGATATTACAAAGTCCTAACGCTAATAAAGCATAAGGTGCGCAAAAGTACAGTAAACTCGCGCAAACTAGTGCGTCACTTATCCTGACGTTGACACTTACATATCCGAACAATAAACATTGGCGTTCAGTATGTAATCTAGCCCTTGGAATTTAGCAAATAACCCTCTATATCACTTAAGCAACTACTTACTAACAGATGACTCATTAAAAGCACTATCTGGTAGTATGTAGGAGGGAAATCACATTGTTGTAAGGGATTTGATATTCTTTTTGCACCATATGAATTCTACTTACTGCAGGGGATCACTTTCTTAAGTGACCAAGTTATGTTTGTCCCGGAATATACAGTTGATCTGTCAACTCTACTCAGACATGGCTGTCAAACCAAGGGGGCTACCAACAGAATTTCCGGATATTTTTAGGGCACTTGATATGAGAGAATTTGATCAAAAGTAAAATGCTATATAATCTTAATCGTCATTTTTACCTTTTGAAAGGTGCCTTTGGATGATAAAGCAGTTTCCAGTTGCTTGTCTCCATAGGTGTATATCACAGAGCGGTATTGTGTACCTATATCAATTCCTTGCTTCATTCCTAAAAATGATATTAAGAAATGAGACTGATATAAAGTATATAGGGAAAGAGAAGAGGGAAAAAAAATCGATATACAGTCCGGTCCAGAAATATTGGGACATCGACACAATTCTAACATCTTTGGCTCTATACACCACCACAATGGAGTTGGAATGAAACAAACACAATGCACTTTAACTGCAGACTGTCAGCTTTAATTTGAGGGTATGTACATCCAACTCAGGTGAACGGTGTAGGACTTACAGCAGTTTGCAGATGTGCCTCCCACTTGTTAAGGGACCAAAGGTAATGGAACAATTGGCTTCTCAGCTGTTCCATGGCCAGGTGTGTGATATTCCCTCATTACCCCAATTACAATGTGCAGATAAAAGGCCCAGAGTTAATTTCAAGTGTGCTATTTGCATTTGGAATCTGTTGCTGTCAACTCTCAAGATGAGATCCAAAGAGCTATCACTATCAGTGAAGCAAGCCATCATTAGGCTGAAGAAACAAAACAAACCCATCAGAGAGATAGCAAGAACATTTGGTGTGGCCAAAACAACTGTTTGGAACATTCTCAAAAAGAAGGAATGCACTGGTGAGCTCAGCAACACCAAAAGACCCGGGAGACCACGGAAAACTGTGGTGGATGACCAAAGAATTCTTTCCCTGGTGAAGAAAACACCCTTCACAACAGTTGGCCAGATCAAGAACACTCTCCGGGAAGACTTCACCAGAAGGAATACAGAGGGTTCACCACGATATGTAAACCATTGTGAGCCTCAAAAACAGGAAGGCCAGATTAGAGTTTGCCAAACACCTAACAAAGCCTTCACAGTTCTGGAACAAGATCCTATGGACAGATGAGACCAAGATCAACTTGTACCAGAGTGATGGGAAGTGAAGAGTAGGGAGAAGGAAAGGAACTGCTCATGATCCTAAGCATACCACCTCATCAGTGAAGCATGGTGGTGGTAGTGTCATGGCGTGGGCATGTATGGCTGCCAATAGAACTGGTTCTCTTGTATTTATTGATGATGTGACTGCTGACAAAAGCAGCAGGATGAATTCTGAAGGGTTTCGGGCAATATTATCTGCTCACATATTTTTTTTTTGTGAAAGGAATTTTACCAGGAAGGATACATTGAGATTTCTCTCGTTTTCAAGTATGTCCTGGGTGGCGAGTATGTACCATTAGGTGTCTTGCCAGGGACACCTACTGGAGAGGTTGCTCGTTGGGATCGAACCCATGACTCCACAGGCTCTCTCCATGCAGAGCGGTGACATTACCTCTACTCCACCCATTCAGCCAAATGCTGCAGAACTCATTGGACGGCGCTTCATGGTGCAGATGGACAATGACCCAAAGCATACTGCAAAAGCAACCAAAGAGTTTTTGAAGGGACAGAAGTGGACTGTTATGCAATGGCCAAGTCAATCACCTGACCTGAATCCCATTGAGCATGCATTTCACTTGCTGAAGACAAAACTGAAGGGAAAATGCCCCAAGAACAAGCAGGAACTGAAGACCGTTGCAGTAGAGGCCTGGCAGAGCATCACCAGGGATGAAACCCAGCGTCTGGTGATGTCTATACGTTCCAGACCTCAGGCTGTGATTGACTGCAAAGGATTTGCAACCAAGTATTAAGAAGGGAAAATTTGATTTATGATTATTATTCTGTCCCATTACTTTTGGTCCCTTAACAAGTGGGAGGCACATCTGCAAACTGCTGTAAGTCCTACACCGTTCACCTGAGTTGGATGTACATACCCTCAAATTAAAGCTGACAGTCTGCAGTTAAAGCACATTGTGTGTGTTTCATTCCAACTCCATTGCGGTGGTGTATAGAGCCAAAGGTGTTAGAATTGTGTCGCTGTCACAATATTTCTGGACCTGACTGTCAGGGTTATCCAAAGAGATTCGAAAAGTCACCGCACGTTCGGTGACTTTTCGTTCTCTTCAATTCGGTTCCTTTTGCCGATTGCATTTCGGTGACCCTGCGGTGTATTCAGCAAAGAGCACAGGGTCCCCGAATTGCAGGGAAAAGCTGCCGCAAACCTGACGAAAACTAACCGAATGCACGCTGAAAACAAGCAAAAACATCTGGATTAACCTTCGAAAAAGCCGAACAGGAGCCGAACAGGAGCCGAATCACACAGAGCCGAAGCAGCTGTGACGTAGAGGAGGCAGTGAATAAATTAGAAAAACCATTTGTATGAATCTGGGAAAAAGAAACGCTGTTTGCAAAGAAACTACTGAGCGAAAATGTCTGAAATTTTCACAGGAGGTCCAGGGAATGATAATAAAGAGGGCTGTTACAAAAAAAATAAGTAAACTGAAAAAAAAAAAAATCGGACTTTTAATTTTTTTTTAAAAAATTCAGAAAAATGCTTAAAGTATCCTAAAAAATCTATAAATAAAGAGACTTTTTGCTGCAGAATTTTATAATGAACGGTTTATTAGATATTGAATTAAAACGGGAATATTTTTAACATTGAAGTCTATGGGATTCTCCTGAATAAATTTGCCGAATTAAACCACCGAATGGCAGGGCATTAGGGGAACCTTTCACTGCTGGTTTGTGTTCTCTGAATAGCCGAAGCAGTGCTTTTTCATGGGGATTTCACTGCCCTCGAACAGGGACCGAACAGGCACCGTATGTTCAGGCAATTCGACAAGATTTGGCGAATTGCCTGCTCTCTGGATAGCCGAATGGCCAGGAAAGGCAACCGAACGCTGATTTTCAGCGTTCGGTTACCTTTCTCAAGCAATTCGAATCTCTTTGGATAACCCTGTGTATCTTAATAGAATAGGTCAGAGATCTCCAATGTTGCTGAACTAAAATGTCCATGATTCTCGGGTCATCTATTGCAATCAAAAGAATTCTGGGAAATGCATTTCATTAACTTCTGTTGAGGTTGCCAGAGTTTTCAATCTCTGGAATAGATAGAAAGAGGGAGAGATCTATACTAACAGACAGAAGAGAAATTTGTAAATTTAGAGGGACAGAATTCAGTCAAAAGATTATACCTATGATGCTTGAGCAAAAAACATCACTTGAGTCACAGTCCAGAGCATCTAAAAGGCCAAAGATTGCAGTGATGTGATTATTAACAGATTCCAACAGCAGAATTTAAATGGGACATGCTGATGAGTGACACTTTTCATGCAATATAAACATTTATGCTACATGGACTTTGCATGGCTGTTTAAGCCTATACCTATCAGTCATTATGTAACACTCCATCATTTTCTTTCATTTATCAGAGGTCCTGGATTTAAAGTCACATTTCACCGTTCCCAGACACTGAGAGTGGATGGTGAATACTTACCCTCTGTTGGATCATGATTCTCCCAGAATATCTTCAGTAAGTTTAAATAACTTATTACTTTAGGGTCAAACACAATCCGGACCACTTCAACATGTGCAGTGAGACCTGCAAGTGGAATAGAATAGGCCTTTGGAGAAGTATGAAAAGACAAAACACCACTTGGACTGTTACTATAGTGATAGCCAAAAAAGAAAAAGGAATTTCCATAAGGGCAACAAGTTGCAATTAGATGTTTATTGCACTATAAAATAAACAAGGCGCTGCCCAATGAGTTTGCTATGGGAGGTGTTGTACTCCGTGTGATTAAACACACTCACATTGCAAAACTTTTCAAATTAGAGACATAAACGCTGCTATGAATTATGGCTTCAGTCGAATGGGAACTTCTTAATGTGCCCACTGATTTTTTTGGAGAACGCAGTCCCACGATTGGGGATACACTAGATGTCAAACTACAGAGAATTATGAATTAAAATTGCAATTTTGTTTACAGACACAGGTTTAAGACATGAAAATTGGGTATTTTCTAAAAGTACGATATTATTATCAGGGCTCAAAATTTTGGGTTATACGTTACTAGCCGTACAAAGAGTTACTTGCCACCAATGACTCTACCCATTATTTTAACAGGCGAATCCCACAAGGTAATGCCGATCATCTGTTAAAGTTCATACACTATGCTCTGTCCCGGTACTCATAAGTATATACCTCTTTCTCTATTTCACCTGTTTCTATCGCAGTCTTTACATGCAATCTTAAGGCTGGGTTCACACCTGCGCGTTTTTTTACGTGCGCAATACGATCGTTTTCTTTACGCGCGTATCGCGCAAACGTAAAAAAACGTGCGAACGCGCATTGCAGCGCGTTCACGGCCATAGACTGCAGAGTGAACGCGCTGCAAATACGCCCCAAAGAAGCTCCCTTACTTCTTTGGGCCTAGGTCGTTTTATAGCGCGTTCCTACGTGCTGTAAAACGCCCAGGTGTGAATGGGTCCCATAGGAAATCATGGGATTTCCGTGTCTCGGAGTTTTACAGCGTGCAGGAACGCGCTGTAAAACGCTGAGGTGTGAACCCAGCCTAAGCAAGTCCCTGCACTGTCACAGTTACAAGCTTTTATAAAGCGCTAACAATTTCCATATGGCTGTACCTGAGACAGAATAACAAATATACATACAAGTTAAACACACAGAACATTAGGAGTGAAGCAAGCACCCCATACCTTTTCCTGAACCGTAACCTTTCCCCATCAAATCCACTCCTGCTAGTCTCTGCGCCCATAAATTTGTTTCTGTTCCCTTAAGCCTGGTTCGCACCTGGGCGTTTTACAGCCCGTTCCTACGTGCTGTAAAACGCTCAAACACTGAAATCTCATTATTTTCCATGGGCATGGTTCCCGCCTGGGCGTATTACAGCGAGTAGGAACGCGCTGTAAAACGCCCTACGCCCAAAGAAGTACAGGAGCCTCTTTGGGGCGTATTACAGCGCATTTGCGGCCATAGACTTCAACGTCAACGCGCTGAAATGGGCGTTTGCACGTTTTCGGCATCAAAAATGCGCGTATGAACCCGCGTTCCGCACATGGCAACAGACACAGAAAGGCACTAAAGTCTTTTTCATTGGACGCCTCCGTAGTCAATCAAAAAAACGAACGTAAGACGCGTGTTTCTAATTGTCAAAAAAGCCAGGTAATACGCTCATAAAACGCCCAACAAAAACGTGCATATGAGATACGCTCAGGTGTGAACCCAGCCTAAAGCCTTTCTCACCAAATCTATTCCAGTCCTACTTTTGTCCCTCACCCTTCAATTTCACACCTAAACCTATGCATGCACCCCAATTCTGGATCTCCAGCACTAGAAACACCCCTGTAACCCTGAACCTGTCCCTGCACTCCTAAACCTGTCTCTGATCTGCCAGACCTGTCCCTGCAATTCTAAACATGTCTCTACCCCTAAATCTGTCCTTATTCCTCTATTTCTTGCACTAACCCCCTAAACCTGTTTTTGTTCCAGTCCTGTATTTATAATCTTGGGGATCTATAGCTGGAATATTTAACCTGAACCCCTACACTGTCACTCAATTCCTCTTTCTGACTTTTATATCGGTTTCTATCCCTCTCCTGCAACTGCATTTATTCTCTCTAACACTGTCCCTACACTTCTAAACCTATTTCCCCAAAACCTGTCCATGCCCCCTAAACTTGTTTATTTTCCCTCAGCCTGTTCCTGATCCCCTGTATTGCTCTCCTCTTTATTTTACAAAGAGCGCATCCCTGCTTGTTCTTTCAGTGACAGTTGTAGAACAGCGCCACTGTGGCCAAGCTGGGTATTGCCTCGGGAGATTCTCACATAAACCAGATCTCACGGTGCTTCAGGGTAAAGCTCGCCCCAGGTGAGTAGACCAGAGAATTTTTGTGCTCTGTGTGTATTTTCAGTTTATTTGTTCATCTTTTAAATAAGTAATAGAGGATTTACAAGGTTTATTACATAGAAAACACATTTTTTTAACATTTTCTCAATATGACCAAATAAAAAAGCTGATCTATTCTGCTTACAGGTGTTTATTTGAATCTTGCTGGCCTCTCCAGAAATGCTGCTACCTCCAAATGAATGTCAGAACGTAAAATAATATCTGAATATGGCCACGAGGTCCACATACATTTAAGATGAATTACGTTGCTACTGCAGCCTAAGGCTAGGGTCAGACTAACGCATTTTTCGCGTTGTCCGTGAAGAAGTGCGTTCGAACGAATGGACGTATTTTTTCACGGAATACGCGATAGCGGTCATACGATGCGCATTTTCGTCCATGATTTTGTACGGATCATCAATAAAACACTTTTTGTGTCTGGACGTTATGTTAGTCGGACATTAGCAGCGTCTGACGTCTCCCAATCACGCACACACGCCGCTATGCGGCCGCAGCGCACTCTGTACGTCAGTACTAGCGGTTTGACGTTCTCGAAAAAATGCGTTCGTTTGCCACTTGCGTTGTGCGGACGAACTTTCGTGCGGCCGTTCGTCGTATGTTCCCCGGCATTGGACGTCATTTGCTGCTAGCACGGCCATGATTTCGTGCGGCTAAACTCACGTTAAAACTGCTTTCGTCTGACCTTAGCCTTAACATTGTCCTGAAATGCATGCAGTGTCTATGATCCGTAGAGATGGAAAAGCACCTTGGAAGACCGCATTTACTGTGGAATAATAATGGGACAATTTTGCTTCAGGGCTTGCTCAGTACAATGGATAGGATGATGCACAGTTACACAAGTGATGAGTGTTGGTGCTTTAACCCATTCAAAGGGGGATTATTTGATTTACAGTATTATTGGTGTTGCAAATGCCAGTAACAACAAGCATATTTCTTATACAATTAGCACTGCTTTGTTCCAAGTATTAACCCCTTATAACAAGTTTGTGCTGTACAGCCAATGTCTTTCGCAGAAATAAAAAATTGTGTACCTGTGCAAACTTCTTCATATGTTGGGTTTAGGGTGAAACCTCCGGCATATCCCACCTGCGTGGAGAAGACACCATTCTGTTTCCAAAATAGTCTCTCAACACCCCAGAAACAGCCCATTCCTAAAAAAAACAAAACATTAAGACATACGAGGCACTGCTAGGAAACAGAAAACTACAAATACCTTATGACCAAACATTATTTTATAACTTAGTAGGTCTCAAAAGATAACAAGACAAATATTTAGTAGCAATGTGTACGGTCAAGATGCAGTAGTGCAATGTCACTTAATGCATGTATTACACTTTAGTGGTTCAGTGTTGAGGTGTATGAAGAGACGTGCCCGGCCCTTATTTCAGGGTGCGCACACATGTTAAGGCTGCTCTATGAAAAAATCCTCCCCCCTTTTCCCCTTAAATAATGGTGCGGATGCTGCTGAGAGCACCTGCCAATATTCTTTTAACCCAAGGTTTAGTTTAGGTGAAAATACTCACCTTTTCTCCAACGGCACTTGGTTGCTTCTCCTCTTCAGCTCAAGGCTTCTGAAAAGTGGAAGTCTCTGCCGCTTCGTAGGCAATTTGTGTACCATACGCTACGCAAATTGCGTTTTATTTATTTATACAGTATTTTACCAGGAAGGATACATTGAGATTTCTCTCGTTTTAAAGGATGTCCTGGGTTCAAGAACATTGAAATTTTTACAGTAGTTACAGAAAAAGTAATAAAATGCAAGATATTAGAAACAAAACACAAGTATATGACGAAGTTGCGTACTTTTATAAGTTGTTCAGAACCTGCGCAGAACAGCGGATTGGTTCATTGCATGCAGGACCAATTGGCTGCCGTCTCCCAGAACATTCACTACCTGTAGCAGAAAAAATTATGTCGGCACGCAAAAAGTGCTAACATCGTCTGTGCCAAAGTTGGTCCTGACTCCTGAGCAGACGGGATATTTAAAATTCCATCTGCCGAATGACAACTGTGAGCAGAGGAAACACCTCTGCTTCACACAACGATATCGGGCAAATAGGACCGGAGGAGGGGTGGGGGGGGCACTCCATGCAGTCTGACCTCTTTAATTAGCTTAAGTTGTCAGGGTGATTAGAGCATCCCTTTAAACTTCTTATAGACTGTAAATAATCAGTTGATTTTCATGTTCATGAGCCAAATCAGAAAAACCCAAAAAGTGTAGATGGGAACCTAAGAGGTTGAAAGCAGGAGCAATTAACTGACCAGGCACACCCTGCTGCAGACACCTGTGGGTGTATGTGTGTGACTAGAGGTGTGTATGTGTGTGAATGCTGCTGGGAGGGGGGGGGGGTTCTACTATTTTGTACTTGATGCTGGCAACAAAAAAAGTTTAACCCTGTACATCATTATATCTACATGCATATATAATCATGCTTAGAGCAGCTGTGAGTCTGAGGTCCTAGCTGCATATTTTTCATTCCAAAGGCAGGTGATCTGCAAGTTCCTGTACGTCCATGTAAGCACGCAGATCACAGCTGCACATTGCAAAAGCTTGGTTTAGGAGAAGCAGTAAGGTGAGCTACAGCCCAGGGCTAGTCTCACTGTCATCACACTTTATGCATAATTTCCCCCTAATGACCCTTATCACCCTCCAATCCAAGATGGCAGAGGTACAGGTCCAAACAGGAGAAGTGTAGGGAGCGAAGGGTGCTCCCTCAAAACACATGTTGGAGCTTCAGCAACAAATTGACCACCTATGTGCAGCTATTGCTGGTCATGTTCATGAGCAAGCAAGACACTGCTGCTGGAATATTAAAGGGACCTCCTTTTCAAAGTGGTCAGGGCGTCTGTAGTGCCCACCTTGCTTCCCTCCCTTCTGCCTCCTTCAGCATTAAATGTGGTGTGAATTGGAGAACGTTCCACTATTATATTCACTCCAATTTACTAGGAGCTGCAAGGAACATTCTGCGATACGGTTTGATTTATATTCTACAGACTGCTTACCTTCCTTGTACTGGTGGCAACTATGAGGTCCAATTTTTTTTTTTTTTTTTTTTTGTATTTAAAATTTTTATTTTGTAAAGAAATAAAGGCCACAAATTGACCGTCTTAGTCAGCCACGCAGGGCCGAGTAGCAAATTCTCATAAGAAATATGGATAACATAAAAAGGAGGGGGTGTCATATAAAAAGTCAGCAAAAATATTGTAAAACGAGAGGGGTTTGTAGCAAAATTCGTCAAAAAATATTTCGGCGAGATCCAAATAACAGAGAGAAAAAAAAAAAAAGGGGGGGGGAGAGGTGGAAATGTCTCAGATCTATCCCCAACCAGGGAATATCAGCAAGAAAAAAGAGAGAGTTATGTCGAGAGCGTCTCTGAATTAAAGAGGGATAAGTTCAATAGGTGAGTTAATACAATGACGAACAGCAAAAGTCCTCCATAAACGTAGGATAGGAGTCACGAATATCCAACTGGGCATCTCAGCCAACGGAAAAAAGGGGATAAGGGGAGAGCAAATATCTTGGTGGGGGAGATCCATCAACTGATCATGGGCTGCCGGACTCTCAAGCGTCAGGGTCGAGGGTGGAAGACAGCAGGCACTCAGCCCGGATCCAGAGAGGGTGAAGCAGAAGCACAAACCACTACAGACTCGAGACCTCTGGGAATTCCCAGGGAGGCAAAAACCGGCCACACTTCATCCGGGGTGCCAAAAATATACGGCACATTGTCGAGTGTACAGAGCAGGGTGCCAGCCGCTCCCCATCTGTATCGGACCCCCTTAGCCCGAAGGCAAGCTGCCACCTCCCTGAACCTCCGACGCGCCGCCAATGTCAGGAAGGGCAGATCATTATACAGAGACACCACGGAGGATTCAAAGTCAATAAAACCCTTCGCCGAAGGCAGCGACATCAGTCTAAGTTTCATGGGAATCTCCCGCGCCATCGCGATAATATCTCGTGGCGCCGTCTCCGGGGCTGCCGTCGATTTCCGGACACGCATTGCCATACCAAAAGTCTCTGGGGTGTTAGGAGGGAGCTTCAGCAGGTGGCCTGCTAAGCGGTTGGCATATGCCAGCGTCGCCTCTGGCAGCACTGACTCCGGGACCCCCCGAATACGGATGTTACGCCGGCGGTGTCGGGCGTCTAACGACTCCACTGTACGCGACAAATTCTCCACCTGCAGCTGAAGAGATTCCACCTTGCAGGTAAGATGAGTTTGCACGGTCTCTACCGTCGCCGTTCGTGCCCGGATGTCCACTATATGTTCCTGTACCAGGGTCACCTCAGCTTTAACCCCCGCCACGTCAGAACTCCACAATGCCCGCATGTCGTTCATCATTCTTTTGATGTCGCCTTTAGTCGCCAGTTGAACGTCTTCCCCTGGTGTAGTTGCTAGGAAGGCGGACGAGGCTGTCTGAACAGCTGCAGCATCGGGGGAAACAGAGAGCGCCGCCCGTCGGCGGGCCGCCTTATTCGCCTTTTTTGTAGAGGCCTTCCTGGCCTTCTGGTCCTGGAACGAAGTCGCTGAGGAGGGCAGGTCGGCCTCATCACCGCTCCCTCTCGACCAGGTGAAGCCATCCTCGTCAGAGGAACCGTAACCTGGAGGCAAGGTGGGGGAAGGGAGACCTGCAGCGCACATTCGCCCACCACCTAAAGAGTCTCGGATGTCGCGTTGGCCCGGATTCAGTACTGAGCCATCCCGCTTCGCATTCTTCTTACCCATCCGTACAATAGCCCGGACCAGGGTATGTCTCCTTGCAGCTGGCGTAACAGCAACAAATCGCAGAATCTCCTTAGGCTCCCAAAATGGCCGCCCCTTCTAGGCCGTCATCTCCAGTCAAGAGCTCCCACAATCACCTCTCGACTCAGCGCAAGGTCTCACCGTGTCTCCCGTGGGTCAGCAAGCTCTGATGAACCAGGCTCTCCCAAGGCTCCACCAAGGATACGTTCCACACCGCTCGCCCGCGGGCCCGGAGGTATACTAGGCCGCAAAGATGGCCGCCAGTCCGTAGCGAGGACGACTCTCACGTGGCCCTCACCGCTCCCGCAGGTCCGGAGGGGGGGAAGAACGAGCAGGCTCCGGAGTATAGCACCCGATGGCCAGCAGCACGCAAGGAGAAAAAGGAGAGGAACCGGAGACCCAAGTTGCCCAGAAACGCTGTATTTGTCGAGGATATATCGGAGCTCCAGGCATACACGTCCTCTCTCGATCGCTGCCGGCCACGCCCCCCATGAGGTACAATTTTTATGTGAGGTGAGCGGTCGCCATATTCCTGAGCTCTGTGCTGGGCCGCCTAAAATTGAGTGGTTACGGCAGTTATATTTGACTGATCTGGGCGCGCTCACCTCGGGCCAATTGCTTAGTGCTCCGGGACCTGTCTGTCTCCTTTTGCAGCCGACACAGGTACGCTGTGTGCAGTTTTTGTCTCCACTTCGTTCCGGCTGGCAGTGTCGGCCATTTTGCGGCCTGGGCTGGACTTGTGGCCTGCCACTCTCCTCTGAGCCATTTCCTTGCTAGAATGGGGAAGAAGTCTAAGACGAAGAGCGAGTTGGAAGGCCCCTCGTCTACCTGACATCAGGGTCTCGCTGGGTGTTGGAGGGACACAGAACCGCCGTGGTGACGCTCCGGGTGGATCTGACTCTTCCGACGAGACTACTCAACCCCCGCCTCTGGGGTCTGGCGCCGAGGAAGTTATTCTGCCGACTCGGGCCTCTCCTCTCACTATGGCCGATCTCCAGAAAGTTATGGGAGATTTCAGGGGTTTGTGGCGTGCCGACCTCGGTGAGAGTCGCTCGGCAGTGGAGACTATGCAGACTAAGACTGCGGAGGCTCACAGGCACTCATTGGAAACAGCGGCGGCCCTGGCTGCCACTGACATCAGGGTGGCAGATCTTCAGTCTCAACTTACTCGACTCGGAGCAGCAGTTCTGGCCTTGGAGACTCGATACCGCCGCCGGAATATCAGATTGAGGGGGATCCCTGAGGATATCCCTGCTGACGCTCTTACCTTTCTCCTTGACATGGCACGCCATCACCTGCCGGGTGCTGAAGCTTCTCAGGTTCCTCCTATTGTATCGGCCATGCGGGTTAGAAAGGCGGCCACTGCGCCGGCGGAGGCCCCCCGCGATGTTATTGCTATCACCAGAGATGTGATCACTCAGTCCCAGCTTTTTGCGGCAACAGGCCCTACCTATCAGGTTACCTATACTTCTACCTGTCACCTTTTATCGGGACTTACCTTTCCTGGTATTAGCCGCTCGACGCAGGTTTCGTGAAGTCACCACTTTGTTGCGTGATCGCAAGATTTGGTACCGTTGGGGAGTCTCGGGTGCTCTGGTTCTCGCCAGGGAGGGCTGCAACTACTCAACGGCAACTCTGGAGGAGGCACAGGCCATTATGACCACTTTGGGACTTTTGTCTGCTCCGTAGGACCCTATAAGTCCTTCTGTTGACCACAGATGAAATCTTCTCCCCCCCCCCTTGTACAAACCTAGGCCTATATATTTGTATTTTTTGTAACCTTGTACGATTGGTCATTTGCTAGGACTGTTCGTCCCAATTTTTTGAGGCACACCGTCTGGTGTGCCGCACTTCCCTATTATTGTGTCTGTGCGAACATTTTAATTGTGGACCATGCTGTTGGACACTGGGACTTCACGATTTTTTTTTATATATTATTTTAATTTTGGGGTGTGAGGGACACTGGGTTGCCCTGGGCGAGCCTTTAGGCCGGTCACCTAGGCCCTGTCAGTCTCTGAATTCCCTAGGTCTCCCGGCCCTCTGGCCACTTTCACGGCCCCCAGGCCTCGGTTCAGATTCTGGGGTGCTCTGGGAATGCCATATTTTTTGGGCAGTTCCCCACCCAATTTTTTTTTCCTCTCTTCCCTCTCCCCCTTCCAATAGTCTCCTGTGTCCTCCACTGTTTTTACTATCCTCCTTGCTAGGTTCCTTTTGATACCCCCCTCCTTTAATTGCCATAGGTCTACTTGACATTTCTGATTTGATGCGCTACGTCTCATGTTTATTTGTTTCCCTATGGTAAATTGTATTTCTGCACGGTTTTTGAAATAAAAATTTTGAAAAAATAAATAAATAAAAAGAACTACAGTTGTGTTCAAAATTATTCAACCCCCACTGAAATTGAGTGTTTTGGCCAGTTTGACATTGATTTTGATCATTCAGTCATCTTGCTTACAATTAAATCAAAGAGGCACGTGTAGGTCAGACAAATATAACATAACATTTATAATGAAATAACCACAAATGTCTTTTCTGTGCTCACATCATTATCAGTTTTATTCAAGCCCCAAGTGACATTCAATCTTAGTACTTAGTGCAACATCCTTTTACAGTTATAACAGCTTTTAAACGTGAAGCATAGCTTGACACAAGTGTCTTGCAGCGATCTACGGGTATCTTCGCCCATTCGTCATGGCCAAAAGCCTCCAGTTCAGTCACATTCTTAGGCTTGCGCACTGCAACTGCTTTCTTTAAGTCCCACCAGAGGTTCTCAATTGGATTTAAGTCTGGTGACTGCGATGGCCACTCCAAAATGTTCCAGCCTTTAATCTGCAACCGTGCTCTAGTGGACTTGGAGGTATGCTTGGGATCATTGTCCTGTTGAAAGGTCCAACGTCTCCCAAGCCTCAGGTTTGTGACGGACTGCATCACATTGTCATCCAATATCTCCTGGTACTGAAGAGAATTCATGGTACCTTGCACACGCTGAAGCCTCCCTGTACCAGCAGAAGCAAAACAGCCCCAAAGCATGATTGACCCCCCCGCCATGCTTCACAGTAGGCAAGGTGTTCTTTTCTTCATAGGCCTTGTTCTTCCTCCTCCAAACATAGCGTTGATCCATGGGCCCAAACAGTTCTAATTTTCTTTCATCAGTCCACAGAACACTATCCCAAAACTTCTGTGGTTTGTCCACATGAATTTTGGCATACTGCAGTCGACTCTTCTTATTCTTTGGAGACAGCAAGGGGGTGCGCCTGGGAGTTCTGGCATGGAGGCCTTCATTATGCAGTGTGCGCCGTATTGTCTGAGCTGAAACTTCAGTACCCACATCTGACAAATCTTTTCTCAGTTCCTCAGCAGTCACATGGGGACTTTTCTCCACTCTACGCTTCAGGTAGCGCACAGCAGTCGAAGTCAGCATCTTCTTTCTGCCACGACCAGGTAGCGTTTCAACAGTGCCCTTTGCCTTGAATTTGCGAATGATGCTTCCTATGGTCTCTCTTGGTATGTTTAACTTTTTTGCAATCTTCTTATAGGCATTGCCCTTCCTGTGAAGAGTAATCACCTCTTCTCTTGTCTTCCTGAACCATTCTCTTGACTTCACCATGTTTGTAACCACACCAGTAAATGTCTAGAAGGAGCTGAGTATCACAGTCATTTTAAAGCTGCCTAATTGGTGCTTATTATGCTTTATTGCTGCTCCGTGACATCCACAGGTGTTTTCAATACCTGATTGAAAACACTTGAATGAACCTCTGTTCTTCAGAGTGGTAGTCTTTAAGGGGTTGAATAATTGTGTCAATGAAGAATTCACAAAAGAAACATTTACTACTGTATTACAAAACCAATTGATGTCACTTTAGTTGCATATGGTTCTTTAAAAAGTCCTTGTAGGATTTCATTCTGAATACAATTACAAATGTACACTAAATTCCCTAAAACCCTTTACAGCATTGGGGGTTGAATAATTTTGAACACAACTGTATGTGGCCACTATAATAAATATCCCACTTTTTACCCATAAATATAATTGGGCACATGCTGCTGACAGCATGTACCCATTTTCTTCTTTATTTTAGTTAGAAATAGTCATCTTTTCTACCTCTACGCATGCTGCAGGGGAAATCCAGAAGTCACTATAGTTTATTTTAATTCAATTTGTGTACTTATGCAAATTGCGCATCCCACGGTACATTTTGTACTCAAGTTCCTTAGAACCTGTGCAGAACAATGTATCAGAGCACATGCGCAGAACTGAACCATTGACTGCCTCTCTAAGAACGTTCGCAGTCAGAGGGGTCAGCAGGCAGAGTGTGCTGACATCACTAATGACCGATCTGGTGACTGGCAGCCTAGAAATACAAAATCCCGGCTGCCTGGTGACAGGTGCATGAGCAGAGGAAATTCCGGGAGGGAGAGGAGGGCAGAGACACTTCACACAACCTGACCACTTTAAAATGCTAATGCAATGAGGGTGTGGAGAGTGTCCCTTTACGTTAACACAGAGCTGCTGCAAGGGGATCTGATACTACCGGGGTGGTATACACTGTTGGTCATTCACGGTGCTGACAGCCTCCATGGTGGACAACCGTAGATGGTCTTGAACTCTATGCGCCTTGCCTCTGACCTCAAGATCTACAGAAGGCTACAATTCTAGATTGTAAATTCCCACGGGAATAGGGCCCTCGTTTCCTCCTCTACTGGTTTGTCAAATGTATTGTAACCCTGCCTATACTGCGTCCATTGTACAGTGCTGCAGAATATGCTGGCGCTTTATAAAGATTAATAATAATAACTGCAAGCCACCTCACCACTGAAAGAGCCTGAGAAGAACTTGTGTTTTCACCTCATACTCCCATTTTCCTCCCTTTCTGTATACCTTGTTAAGGACTTGCTGCACAATCTGTTTTTGGCATCTCAACATGGGAGACCTATGGAGGAAGGAGGGTGTCTGTGCCAGACCGGGAGAGAGTGCGAGGGAAGGAACCTACCTCAGGTTAGCAAATCTGTGGAGCTACTAAGGCTCTGACTGTCCTATT
The DNA here is from genome assembly GCA_009667805.1 of Leptobrachium leishanense. NCBI lineage: Eukaryota > Metazoa > Chordata > Amphibia > Anura > Megophryidae > Leptobrachium > Leptobrachium leishanense. The sequence goes on from CM019064.1 coordinate 199,383,697, forward strand.
TGGACCCGGTCATGTGGCCGACTCGATGGCCTTCTGTTCCCTGAGGATACTTAGGAGTGAGCCAGGAGTGTCCAGCAAATGGATGCTGCACGTTCTCCCCACTTTCTTTTTTCCTTCTCTCCTTATTACTGGACTTGGAGACACACTGTATTTTACTTACTAGCATTTACTGGGTTTTGACAACTATCATTTACCTTTTTGCTGTTGTTGTCTGACTAATCTTATTGATTTTTTTGATTGGGTAACAAAAATAATAGACACAGGTGGTGCAGTAGACATTGCTTAATTAGATTTCAGTAAGGCTTTTGATACTGTTCCGCATAGAAGTCTTATCAATAAATTGCAATCTTTGAGCTTGGATTCCAATATTGTTGAATGGATTAGGCAGTGGCTGAGTGACAGGCAACAGAGGGTTGTGGTAAATGGAGTTTATTCGGCGCAAGGTCTTGTTACCAGTGGGGTACCTCAGGGGTCAGTACTTGGACCCATTCTCTTTAATATTTTTATTAGTGATATTGCAGAAGGTATTAATGGTAAAGTATGTCGTTTTGCTGATGACACAAAGATTTGCAACAGGGTTGACGTTCCTGGAGGGATCAGCCAAATGACAAATGATTTAGGTAAACTAAAAAAATGGTCGGAGCTGTGCCAATTGAGTTTTAATGTGGATAAGTGCAAGATAATGCACCTGGGACGTAAAAACCCAAGGGCTGAATATAGAATATTTGATACAGTCCTAACCTCAACATCTGAGGAAAGGGATTTAGGGGTCATTATTTCAGAGGATCTAAGGGTAAGTAGTCAATGTAATAGAGCAGCAGGAAATGCTAGCAGAATGCTTGGTTGTGTAGGGAGAGGTATTAGCAGTAGGAAAAGGGAAGTGCTCATGCCACTGTACAGAGCACTGGTGAGACCTCACTTGGAGTACTGTGTGCAGTACTGGAGACCGTATCTCCGGAAGGATATAGACCTCTTAGAGAGAGTTCAGAGAAGGGCTACTAAAATGGTGTACGGCTTGAAGGAGAAAAGTTACCAGGAAAGGCTTAATGATCTTAACATGTACAGCTTGGAAAAAAGACGAAACAGAGGAGATATGATAGAAACATTTAAATACGTAAAGGGAATCCACAAGGTAGAGGAAGGGAGTATATTTAAAAGGAAACAAAGTAGCAAAACAAGAGGACATAGTCTTAGATTAGAGGGGCAAAGGTTTAAAAGTAACATCAGGAAGCATTATTTTACTGAGAGGGTGGTGGATACATAGAACAGCCTTCCAGTTGAAATGGTAGAGGCCAAAACAGTAATTGAATTTAAGCAAGCATGGGATAGGCATAAAGCTATCCTAAACAAAAGATAAATCCAGGTAAAGTATCCATGTAATTGGGCAGACTAGATGGGCCGAAAGGTTCTTATCTGCCGACATTTTTCTATGTTTCTATGTTTCTCAGTCTTATAAATTGTGAAAATCACCAAATAAAGACACATTCATATTCATACACATACGTACCATACATATGTATTAAACACATATACAACATATGAAGTGAAAGCGCACTCCGTTTCAAACATTTTTAAGGATTTTTGAAGAATTAAAAAAATGATGTAAAGTTATTCACAACATTGGTAGCCCAAAATTCCTCGTCTCAGCCTTGATAAGCCTTCCCCAAATAGTTCTAGAATCACCCCTGACAGAATGATCAGGAAAATATAAAATTGAGGCTGTCATTGTTATAATTCAGAATAAATCTGAAGTTCATGCTCACCAAACATTGCCAATTCCAGCCCTACAGGAAAGGGTTCAAGTGTTGTATTCCCATTCACAACATGTTTTGCTGCAAGAAGAAAATAAATGATTAAAGAAAAAAGACCTTATTTGTCAGGGTCATTGGGTTGTGTTCTGCTCTTTAATTATCAAGGTGAACTTCAATCTGTGCAAGTCTTAAAGTAAGACACTCTGAAGAGCTCTGAAGTGATCATATTTAAGCCAGTACTCTGCTCTTATTAGCATAAAGCAAACAATGTAATGTAAATCCTATTTTCTGCATGTGAAACACATACAAGAGCACTTACCTGCCACCTGCAGAGCCTCACCCCGTCCGGGGAGAGCCTCCAGGGCTGTGGGCAGAACCGTTTTGTTTGGCATGGCTGTGGGATACTAGTGTAGGAAACACAGAAACAGCACTAGGTATTTATAGTAGTAATTAAAAGGAGGGACAGAGGTCAAACACACACATCCATGAGCATTGGAGGAAGATGCTTGTGACTGACACTGAAAGTGACTAATGATCAGGCACAAGGTGGCATTTGTGCAAACAGAACCAGGCAATTATTCATAGGCGCTCCTTGGCATGGTTACCAGTGGACTTTACATCGGTTGGCAACTGTGCGGGTTCATGTCAGCAGCGGGAGACGTCAATTACAGATGGGGCATTTAAGGTGATAAATTTCAAATAGGGACTTTAAAGGGATATGCATGTCTAGAAATATATATTTTTTTAAATTGACATTTAAACACTTTTATACCTATAGACAAACAAGAATAAATCAATAAAAGTTAAAAAAAATGTGTAAAAAATGTTTATTTTCTTGCTAAACACTGTCATTTCATCTTCTCCGTCGACGCCCCTCAGCTAGGGTGTTTCTTCAGCTCCTACTTCCTGAATATTCCCCGTCTTCTCCCCGCCCACTACTCCACCCATCAAAGCTTCATATGAACTACATTTCTTGCTCCATCTTGCACACAGCCCCCATGCACCCCACATACTCAGCTATTACCCTCACCTAGTGTGTCACCCCTCTCCTCTTCGATTGTAAGCTCTTGGGCAGGGTCCTCTCTACTACTGGTGTGTGTGTTTAACTTGTATGGACATTTGTTATACTGCCTCTCCCATTGTACAGCGCCACGGAACTTGATAGCGCTTTATAAACACCTGCGACTGTGTGAACTAACACAAGCTGTGCAGCTCCGGACCTCAGACTGGGGAAACCGAGGAGCTGAATATTAGCCATATCTACAACTGTGAAGGCAAAACACACTCACCACTGACTCGCTCACACACTCATGCTATCTCACACGCAGACTCACCAACTGAGATGCTCACTTGCGCTCTTTCATGGTTTACATACTCACGGTCTCAAACTCCCTCACGCAGTCACTCACTCTCACACTCTTTCTTTTCTTTTCTTTTTTTTTGTATTCAAGATTTTTATTTTTAATCAAATGGTCAGGAATCAACCAGCAAGGTTGGCCTCACAGGGCCAAATATCACACTCCTAAGAAACACATCAAAGTGAAAGAAACGTCAGCTATAAAAGATCAGCAGCATGGAGTCATTTAAAACATCTAGAGGGCAATATAAAATCAACTAGTCAGCAATAATAATAATAAAGAGGTCAGCGGGAGGGGGGGTAAAAAAAAAAAAAAAATATGGCAAAAGGCCGAAACCGTGCCGACCCTGGCGGAGTCCCCAATGGTCAAAGACCATGGGAGAAGGCCATGGGGGGAATATGGCACTAGGCCCAGGCTCCCAGGAGGCAAGCTAGACACCAGGCTTCGGTTGCGCCCCTTAAGGTATCCTGATGAAGCCACTTAAAATAAAAATGGAGAAATGGGCGGGGTGTCACGGGGGGGGACGACAAGAAAAGCGAGAAAAGAGAAAAAAAAAGGGCAATCAAAAATGTGCGAAGTCCATGAGCCAGGATCTAGGCCGGGAAGGAGGGAAAGCCATCAGGTAACAGTCTGCTTCAGCCTGTATCCCGCCACAAAACAGGGTCAGCAGCACCGCCGGTCACAAATTGTCCACCTAGGGCATATCGAGTGCTCCAAACCTCCCTCTCATCCATCTCGATCTCCCCCTGAAGCAAAGGTCGACAAAGTCCCAGTTCAAACACCTCCAACCGTGTAAGCCATCGAAAGGGAACAGCTCCACACACTGTAACCAGCTTCCGAATCACACCGGGCACCAGTTCTATTCCTTCACCTCGGTCCAGGGTCACCCCCGGTGGCCAACTCTCCTGGCCCTGCGCTCCATCCGGATCGCCACCACTATCACAGCTCTCAACAATCTCCACTTCAGTCACATAAGGCTCAGCAGGACCCGGGAACGACGTAGACACTACCACGGCTGCTTTCAGGATCTCCTCCTCTGTGCTTCCCCGTAGCGCTGCCATCATGCGACGCCAAACGCCTCTGGTGAGTGGCGCATCGTCTTCCTCACCCTGCAGCAGCCTCAGACAGGCATCCAGGCCCAAAGCCAAAGCCCCAGTACCTCCAGAGAGGGGAGACGAGCTCCCTCGCCGCCCGACCGCCGATCCATCCGACTCTCCTGCAAAACAGTCAGCCAAAGAGGCCGGGAGACATGGGCCCAACATCTCCACAGCCCCCAACGGAACGCCGTCGGGTCGAGCACCACAGATCAGCGGGGACATTCAGGATTGGCTGATAGGCCACAAGATGGCTGCCGGCCGCGTGGCGAAGGCAGACAGCAGCGCCTGGGTATGTCTCTGGTCCGGGGGGGGGGAGCAGTGCGGACCCCGGACAAATCAATTCCGTTGGCCAGCTATTCAGGTCCCTTCAGGTGAGTCAACTTGCCAGAAAAAAGTCAGCGATCGGACCCCAAAAGAAGAAAGCAATGCGGAGCTCCTCCAGAGAACGTCCGCTCTCTTCGATGGCTGGCCACGCCCCCACTCTTTCTTTTCTTGTGCTGTCTCTTGTGCTCCCTCCATCTCACTGCACCTTTTCTTGGTAACCCTCTGCTTTATCTTGCTGTCTTTCTCTCTTTCCGGTTTCTTGCTGGTGTCTCTGTGCTTTTATTTGCTGCCCCTTTTTCTCCCTGTGTGTATGGATTGCTTTCCTTCCCTGTCTCTGCAGCAGCTGGGAGTGAAAGTTCAGCCTGCCCTTCCCTCAACTCACAGTGCAGGAGGGAGGAGGAGAAACTTTTTTATGTAAACCTACGTATACACACTGATTGGTTTGCTCAAAGTGCCTCCTGAGGCGAGTGTGGAAAACACCAAGAAAGAAAAGGTAAATATGAAAAAATATCATATTTTCTTGCTTTTCATTCAAAAGGCATAGCATGTTTTTAAAAGCACACTAGCAACGCATGCATGTCCCTGTAACAATAGAAATTCCCTTTTTGGCATATCTTGTACTTTTACATAGTTACATAGTTACATAGGCTGAAAAAAGACATGCGTCCATCGGGTTCAGCCTCTCCCACATAACCTACTGCTGTTGATCCAAAAGAAGGCAAAAAACCCAGTCTGAAATGCTCGCCAATATGCAACATACTGGGAAAAAAATCCTTCTTGACCCCAGAATGGCAGTCAGATTTCTCCTTGGATCAAGAAGCTTTTACCCACATATTAAATATTATAACCCTTAATATTCTGTGTCTGCAGGAAGTCATCCAGTCGCTTTTTAAAAGTCTGTACAGACTCTGACCCAACCACCTCAACAGGCAGAGAATTCCACAGCTTTATTGTTCTCACCATAAAATAACCCTTCCTATGCTTTAAGCTAAATTTTCTTTCTTCCAGTCTAAATGGATGACCCCGTGTCCTGTGTATAGTCCTGATAATGAATAGGTTATCAGACAATGGTTGATAATGGCCCCGTATATATTTATATAAGGTTATCAGATCCCCTCTAAGGCGCCTTTTCTCTAAACTAAACAGGTTTAAGCTTGTTAGTCTTTCCTCATAACTTAACCCTTCCATCCCCCTTATTAATTTAGTTGCCCGTCTCTGCACTTTTTCTAGCAATATAATATCTTTTTTTAAGACAGGTGCCCAAAATTGCACGGCATATTCAAGGTGCGGCCTGACCATTGATTTATACAGAGGCAAAATTATGTTTTCATCCCGTGAGTGAACTCCCCTTTTAATGCATGCCAGTACTTTGCTGGCCTTGGCGGCTGCTGTTTGACATTGCACATTGTTACTTAGTTTGAAGTCTATGATTATTCCCAAATCCTTCTCCTGCTTGGATTTCCCTAACTCAGTACCATTTAGGGTATAAATTGCTTGTGTGTTCTTCACTCCAAAGTGCATAACTTTGCATTTATCTAGATTAAATTTCATCTGCCATTTAAGTGCCCAGTCCCCCAATCTATCTAAATCCCTCTGCAGCGAAGTAACATCCTGCTCACATTGTATTTCTTTTCCTAGCTTTGTGTCATCTGCAAACACTGATACATGACTTTCAATGCCTATCTCAAGGTCATTTATAAATAAATTGAATAGTATTGGTCCTATAATAGACCCCTGAGGGACACCACTTACCACTGGTGTCCATCTTGAAAATGTACCATTTATGACCACTCTCTGTACCCTATCTTTTAGCCAGTTTTCTATCCAAGAACAAGTATTTTCATCTAGACCATTTTTTCTTAATTTAAATAGTAACCTTTTGTGTGGAACTGTGTCGAAAGCTTTGGCAAAATCTAAGTAAATCACATCCACTGCGACCCCCTGATCTATACTTCTACTTACTTCCTCATAGAACGTAATTAGGTTAGTCTGACATGATCTGTGTTTCATGAAACCATGCTGATTTTTGCCAATTACATTATACCTCCCAATTAATTCCTGAATATTATCCCTTAGTAACCCCTCAAATACTTTCCCAGCCACAGATGTTAAGCTCACAGGTCTATAATTCCCAGGCACAAATTTTAAACCTTTCTTAAATATAGGGACCACGTCAGCTTTTCTCCAATCCTCTGGTACTATTCCTGAAATAAAAGAATCTTGAAAGATTAAGAACAGAGGTTTACATATTTCAACACATAGCTCTCTCAGTACTCGCGGATGAATTCCATCTGGCCCTGGGGCTTTATTAACATTCACATTGTTTAATTTCTGTAAAACCTTGTCCTGAGTCAACCAGTCACTTTGGTGGGGTTTTTTTTTTCTTCAGTCATTGGCATCCCTAAGCCTTAGAATGCCAGTCAGTTCTAGTATATACTAGTGATGTACACTAGCTCTCAAATCGAATCACAAATCGAATTGGCTGTTAAGGTTCGAATTCAAATCGAATATCGAATCGTTGAGTACCGCTTTTCTGTAGGATGCAGCCTGGATAGGTTTGTGTATGCCGATTCAGCTGACGTTAAATATAATTTATTATCTCCCCACACAGAGCAGACCCCCATATAATTAATAGGACCAGTTCTAAGCCCCCCACCCCGGTTGCTCTCATTCTACCCCCACACAGCAGGATGGTGGCCATCTGATCTTCTGGTGATGATGAATAATCCATTCCATAACCTTCACCATCCTGCAAAAGAAGCACAAGAAAAGGAGTGACAGGGTAGTTATACTCACCAACTTGGCTCAGGCCTGCCTGCTGCTCGCTCTCTGCCCTGGCCAAACAACTCTTCGCAGCTTTGACCGCGCCCATCGTCGGCCTCCTCTGTGCATCTTGTGACGCCTCACATGTCAGTCCTGTTGGAGGGGGCAGCACCTAGCAGTGAGCAATACCCAGCCACATGCTGTTCGTCTGGGAGGCACGCTGCACCGCTGGGGACACAGATCGCGGCCAGACAAGCTCCTGAATCGGACTCCGAGAGTTCGATACTGGAGCTTCTGATTAAGAAAGTAACCGATTTGAAAAGTTTTGAATCGATCTGCTCACTTCCGGATCGAATACAGCCGGCGATTTGAATTTAAATAGGGACCTGCAAACCTTCAAAGTTTTTAGAATCTTTTAAAAGGGCTAAAATCTGTTAACCCTTTCAAGGTTAACACATTAAAGATTTTTGACAGTTTTATAACCCAAAGCTGTGTTAAAAAAATATGGGAATTTAATTCACAACATTTGCCCATAGATTGCTTAAGCCTGTCACAGTGCCTTCGACAGGTCCAATTCTTGTCACGTAAGGATAGCCCTTATGGGAATAACTCACTGTGGAAAGAATTCTTTCTGGAGCTCCCTGTGATTTGAGGTTAAATAGAGCCTGAAATGAAACACCTGTGGAAGGGAGGGCTGCTTAAGCAATTTATGGTCATAGATTTGTGAACTAAATTCCTATCCTTTTTAACAGAGCCTAGCGTTTAAAAACCTTGTGAAACTCTTTAAATGGGTTAAAAAGGGTTTAAATTTTGAAAGCATTAAGAGTTGTTAGAATCTTTAAAGGGTTAAAATTTGTTAAAAATCCTTGAATGTATGAGCTACTGTTAAAGTCTTTGAATAGAGGAGTTGGTGTGTTCTCCTCCTGGTCCGTTGTATTTTTTTGTCTTGAAGCACCCACCCTCTATGCTTAATAAATGTTGAGTGCTGCCCTCCTGGTGTATTTGGAAAGAGGTGATTTTAAGACAACATAATTTTTTTTTAAATGTATTCTGGACAGTAGCTAGAGGTCACTACCACAAGAAATGTGATCATATTCAAAAAATGTTTTAAAAGTAAAGAAATTCAGTTCCTCCAGCAGCATTGAATATACGATTACTGACCTGCGGGGTGGATCAGGAAGTCAAAGGGAACAGTTGTGTTTCCACTGTGCTACTCAGTAAATGATTGATCACTGACCAATCCTACTGGTTACCGAGGCCTGACACTGGATGTTTTTTTGGGGAGATTGGGTCCCTGCCATCACAATTTTGAGGTTGGTCTAGCTTTGTCCTACTGCTTGGGCCCACATGGCCATGTTTGATCCAGAATACGACCCAGTTGTCTGGCCAATTCCCTTCATATCAGCTCCATTGCCACTTGTGCTTACCCTATAGGGCCAATGGGGAAGAAGTGAGCCCGCAGACCCAACGGGTCAGGAGGAAGCCACCAACATGAGATCATAACATTCCTGTCAAGGGTGGCGTGGCCAGCAGCCAAAAGGAGCGGACGTGTTCCTAAGGAGCTCCGCACGTCTGCTGCCGTTAGTGCATAATTGATATTTGGACTCCGGCTAGCTGGCCACCGGAACTGAGCTGTCCGGAGGCCGTTTTGTTCCCCCCCTTCGGACTCGAGACGACCTTTACGGCCGCAGGTTTGTGGATGCCGCGAGGCGCTGGCGGCCTTCGACCCGGCTCTTGCGGTCTATGTTCTCAGCTGTTCTGCCACCTTAGCCCGACCTAACGCTGTTCTGGAGGCTCGGGAGACGGAGGGCCCTCGTCTCCCAACCGCCCGAGAGATGGATGGGCTGGCGGCGGACACCCTCCCCGTGAGGAGTTCGGACGCCTTCCTTACAGGCCTAGAGGCCTGTTTGCAGCTGATGGACGGAGAGGACGAGGATGCCCCGCTCACCAAGGGAGATTGGCGGCGGATGCTGTCCGCCCTGCGGGGCTGCCGGGAGGAGGTCCTGAAATCGGGAGAGAGTGTGGCTGCTGGGCGCCTGGTCCGGGCCTGTTCCGCAGCTGTAATAGAGGACCGCGACACGGGTGATGTCCTGGCCGGGATGCTAGCTCTGGGGCCTGTGCCTGGCTGTGGGAAAGCGAGGGTACCTGCTCCGGGGCAGGGTTCTCCATGCCTGGGGATGACACCGGGGCCACGAGTGACCGACGCGGGGCCTAAATGTTTGGGCCTTGCTGCGACGATTGTGGAGCTGAAGGCCACAGTTTATTTCCTGAGGCCGCTGCTCGGGACTCTGGGACACAGCTCTGTTGAAGGGATGGACTGGCCCTGGGCCGCGATCGGTGCGGCAGATGCGAAGATCCGGTTGCTGACTGCTTGGGTCGACGGGAGCGGCAGGAGCCATCCTGAAGATGTTCTATTCTCCGCTTATGCCCTGGATACCGGCTGAGGTGACCCTCCCCACAGGCCCGGTGATTCCCCTTGGCATTTTGACCCTGGCCCGAAGAGTTATCCCCCTCCCCCTCGGTTACCCTCTGATATCCCCATTTCCCTTCTGCTGAGTACCTCTACTTTTTAGAGTTCGCCACCACATGGTGTAATTTTTGCTTTCGCATGCTGAGACTTTTCGTATTTTATTTTTTCCAAGGAGAATGGAAATTGGGGATGTTTTTATGTGATTGTGGCAGACCTGTGCCTTTTGTGAAACACCCATTCCCCCGCCTGTAGACTTTATTTGCTGTCCCCCCCCCCCACTGAGACTTTCTATTTTATTTTATTAGACGCCTTTGGCCACCTTTTCTTATTTTTTGTTGTTTACCCTCGATGAGACCCCCCTCTTAGGGGATGTTTATTCCTAATATGTGATTTCCCTTAGATGACTTCATTGTTTTCTACTGATGTGTTTTCTCTGATGACATTTCATGGCCCTGCGAGGCCATTCCATGCTTTGTATGTTGTTAAGCTGACTCGTTTTAAAAATAACATTCCTGTTGACAAGATTGCAGTTGGCTCTCTACATCTGCTCTAGTCTTCTATCTCCAGTATCAGGAACCAGACGGCAGGCCTGACCCTGGACAAAAGAACCCAGTGGACACTGATCTTGCAGTTGTGGCCCCGTCTATTGTGCTGGATGCATAAGCGACAGATCAATTCTGTGATTACGAGTGACCTGCAGCTGTTCCTGGTGGAAACACGTATGGTGTGGCAGAGTGACCTGAAACTAGAAAGCAATGATATTGCAGCAATACATAGACAACAATACAGAGCAACTTCAGCTTACAGCAAAGGTAACAAGGTTAGTCACAGGTGGAACACTGGTCTCTTGCCAAGGAAGTGCAACAAGGGCAGAGGAACATTTGAGAGGAATTCCAGAGACTATTTTCAGAATCTGTACTTATATGTGAACTGCCCGGCCCCCTTCCTCCTGGACATGATCATAAATACCGGCTCCTTGTTTGTATCAGCTATGTGCCTCCATAAGTTATCCACAGCACCCAAAGAAGCGTCACAGTGGCTAGAGCCATGGCATCCAAGCTTTGCCTCATAACCTCTGTGCCCAGGATCCCATCTCCCTATTGATGTACCAGAATTTTCCATTTCTGACCCCATTGGCTGTGATGAGACGAGGCTTCTGAGATAACGGACACAAATGGCATTCACCTGGATCTGTACTAATAACCTTGGATGAGATAGATATGAAATTGTGGACTTCAATTGCATGTCCTTCCCAGAGTTCCTTACTGCAAATGGGGAACGCAGCACATGAGCTCTGTACAGCAGTTCCCTGGATTGCTGGGATGTGTAAATGTCTTCTACAATTATAAGCTTATAAAGACGTTTAATAAAATTTTAAGATGAGGCATTCCATGTATAGTGTACATGGATCTTTATTGGTATGTGGATAAAATTAAGGCGAGGTTTCAACCCTTAAAGACAAAAACATCAACTTGATTTTTTTTTTTTTTTTATTTAAAGTTTGTTTTATTTGAAATAAAGCGTCATAAGACAACCAATAGGAACGGCCTCGCAGGGCCTGCCAAAAATTATGCAATAATGCGATACAAAGGGAAAATGGAGGACAGAAGGGTGCCAAAGAGTTGCTTAGTATAAGACGGAGACCCATAGTGTGGGAAAGCAAAGAAAGGATTAGAAAAAAAAAGGAAAAAAAAAAAAAAAAAAGAACAGAAAAGGGGGGGGGGGGTAGAAAAGAGGGGTGGGGGGGTGGAGGTGGGAAAAAACGTGATGGCCATTACCGTGGCGCTCCTGGCGCGCTCCCAGAGGAGGCCATGGAGTGAACATGCCACGGAGCCTAGGGGTTCGAGGGCCAATCAGGACCAAAAAGAAAGCCATGGTGGCACACCCCGAAACCCCCAAAATAATAATAGAAAGGAAAAGAAAGTAAAATAAATAAATAAAAATAAGAGATAAAGGGAGAGGGGATGGGAGGGGGAATGGGTCCATTGTCTTCGATAGGTCTGGCACCAACGAAACAGAAAAGCCGCAAATGGGGAGGGGGGAGACAAAACAGTCAACGCAGAGGGGACACAAATATCCCGTATATGGGGAGGGCAACCGAAGGAGGTGCAGTAAGTTCCGAAGGTAGGTGGCATTGAGGTGCCCCAAAAATGACTCCCAGGGGATAAAACATCCCGTGTCTCTATAGGGCCCCCAGCTCAGTCCGTTGCAATCGGTGTTGGAGGTGTACCAGTCCGCTGGTCGTCATCAGGGTGGCCCGAAGTGACCGGGAGCAGACCCAGAGTGCAAAGATGACCCTCCGCCTCAGTCAGCGAGGTAGCCACCAATGCACATCCATCTCGTGGGGAGAGTATAAGGGATCCAGAGGGGCCCCATTTATAGCCAATATCTCGAGCACGGAGGAGGGTTGTAATCGGCCGAAACTGACGCCGTGCAGCCAGCACCAGGAAGGGGATATCGCGATAGAGTGCGATGCTTGCTCCTTCGAAGGAGACCGCAGGAACATTCCGCACAGCCCGGAACAGCGTAGAATGCAGGGTAATGTCTCGCAGGGTGATGAGGACGTCGCGCGGCGCCTTCGCCGGGGCCGTTGCAGCCTTCCGAACACGGAAGGCCTGGAGAACAGAGTCCTGTAGGTGCTCCGACTGACCGAGAACCGCCCCCAGGAATCTCCTGGTATACTGCAGCAGCTCCGGATCAGTGATATTCTCCGGTATGCCTCGTAGCTTCACGTTGCGCCTCCTGTGCCTCGACTCCAATGCCACCACTGCCTCGCGGAGACTTCTCACCTGGGCCTGTAGAGCTCTCACCGATGAAGAGGTAGCAGCCTGTACATCCTCCATCCCCTGCGCGCGAGTCCGAAGGTCGTCCACCTGGACCTGAGTCTCCGTGACCGCCGCACCCAGGGACTGGAAATCCGCCTGCCACGATCTCCTGGCATCCTCCAACAAGTTGCGGATATCAGCTTTAGTGGCGGGAAGCGCATCCTCTCCCAGGCCCAGCGGTGCTACACGTGCCGCAGAGGTGGCCACCATCTCCTCCAGCCGCGTCGGAGCCCCAGACTCCGGCACAGAGCGTGTTGGCAGCCTCCGCCCCACACCCCCACCAAGCGAAAGTCTGATGTCTGGGGTGCCGGGATCCTCACCGGCACCACCGGCTTTAGGCTTCTTCCCCATGCTGAGAAGCAACGGCTCAGTGCAGGGTGAAAAAGCGCGCCAACTCCTGGCTCTCAATATGGCCGCCGGCCGAGGAAGCTCAACTTGATTTTATCCCAATCAAGATGCATGTACACTATAATCGGTAGTGCCGCTCAACTTCAAATTTGTGTCTGGGGCATAGTGGGGCCTGGTGTGAGAGGTTGGTGTGCAAGGAAGGAGCCTCTTGTTGCTGAACCCAAATCGCTTGAGCTCTTGGTAGATGAGAGCACAACATTTTTCTATTTTTGACAGCGATATGCTTCATGAGTTTACCAAGCTACCTGGGCATTTTTCTAGTTGAGATTTTTCTTTCCATTTTAACAGGGTGTGGACCATATGAATCTGTCACAGCTACACACAGAGGTGTCTAGTGGGGTTTTTTTGTCGCCCCCCACCCCTCGTGGAGGTTTGGCCCACATAGGGGGAGAGTGCAAGAGAGTCTGCCACACTTGCCCCTATGGTGAGCCAGGCATGTAGCTGCCCCCCACCCAAGCCATGAGAGAGAAGAATGCAATTAACAAAAAGGTGGCTCTTTGTTTTCCTCCCTCCTCCCTGTGGCATTCCTCATGAAAAGTGTAGCGAAACCTTGACAGGTATTTTTAATGCCAAAAGTACATAGGTAGCGATTCACTGTTCAGGAGCTTTGACAGGTTCACTGTAAAGTGTAGCACTTAAGTTAGTTAGCGCATTCAGCTGCACTCACAATGATACTCTTCTGGAATACAGCCTTTACTGTTGTAGTTAACATTTTTGAAAGAAATGTCGCATTACGATTTCTTATTAGCAAAAACCAGCAGATTTAAAAGTACAGATAACATACATATCCATATAATTATTCTCAAAACATGTTTTTCAATACAATGTTTATTCCAACCAAGCTGTGGCTTTAAGGAGTAACGATGCAAACTATATAGGAAATGGAACCTATATAAAGGATCACAAACTTTGTGATGTTACGGTACTTTTTGCCCTAAAAGTAGGCAGGCTCCTCTAACACTCTTGTAGACAGAGGATTAGGGTAGTAAAACTCCAGTTCCAACAGGCTACCAGCAGGTAAAGTCCTATTGATTTCTAAACTTGAACAGAATGGTTCTATTCATTTGATTTGAAAACATTTGTACTCCACAAGGCATACGCAAAAGATTGACCTTTTATGGCCTTTGAGGAACAAGAGTAACAGAGCCTAGCAGTTTCTTAAATTTTAGAACTTTTGAGCTTACCCCCACATTAAATCAATAGAATTTAAATTTATTCTCAAGGAAGACCTTAAGCTGCGGGGAGAAAAATAATGAAACAAGGAAACAAAACGTAGGTGTACGTATTACACATAGCATTGCCATTACATTTTTTTTTTTATCCGTCAAAGTAACTAAAAATGCAAAAAACAGGATCGCCAAAATTAAACCTCCAGTCGCTGGGGCAAAGAAAGACAAATACAAAAAAACAAAAAGCAAACTTTGCTCAATCTAAATTGTTTATACTGGCTTGAAATCCAGTTTTAATGTCCCAGCAATCCTGGATTATGTTCCTGAAGTTCAGGGTCGGAGGATAGTGCCCTCTATTTGATAGTCCGGTGTGTTAGGTGAATGGGTGGATGAAATTTTATTTGGCCCCCCTCAGAGCGTGATGGTGTTGCCCTTAGTTGATCGAGATTGAACGATGGTCCTGTGGACGCAGAAGATATGTAAAGTCATTATGGGATAAATTGGAAGCTAGAATATTTATGATACATTGCATGTGTTAAATGTGGACTCTGCAAATACTCAAATCAGGTCTGTGGATATCTTGCAGATCTATCAGGCACCATTTTTTAGCAACTAAAATGTGTAATTTGAAATGGGGGGGGGGGGAAATTTAAGATGTGGAAGACAAAATACAAAAGTGTCTGGGTCATCAGATCATAATGTGACCCTGATCAGAACACACCAAGAGCATACACACACACTGCAAGATTACATTTTATAAAAAAAACTTTATGTATTCGTAACCCCGACACTGCTGAGCTCACTTTGGCTGTACTGTGCTCATGTTTAAACAGGGTTTGAAGGCATTTTATTATAGGCCCCAGACAAATGATATATTTTGAATCTGTAGAGTCTGCTGAAAGATATCAATATTGTGTGTATAAGTAATGTCCCGCCAAAAGGCTATGACAAACAAAATGTTAATTTCCATTCAGATTTCAGTTATTTACAGAGTGTTAAATTTTATTCCATTTTAACATTCAACCCCTTGTGGTTGGGTGTGGGAAACGAGAAGATAATGGAAGTGTATTGCTTAATTTTTGTAAATCTTTTTATTAACAGATTTTCTGTGGTTGGAATACACAAGAATAGAGGGGCACGCAGGTCCAAAAACATAGTGTGAGCTGGGAAACCGGTAGCGGGTGCAATTGCTCCCTGGGGTGAGCATTCTTGAAAGGTTCAGAGACCAGACCACGACTTGCCTTCAAACGGTGGTACATTTCTTGCAGCAACGCACAGGTTATACACCACGCTGTACAGTGCTCACAAAAAACACTTCAAAAGACAAAAGAAAATTCCTAGCCCTGTCCCGGAGCTAACTAATAGCCCTATCAACCCGTGCAAACCTATTGTTTGTGAGGCTTCAGCAAACAAACCTTGTGCTCCAGCAGATAGAGACGGTCTGCTCCCCAGGCTCCAGAGCAATGTTGGTTTGCCTCACCTGCACTAAATTGCCACTGAGGTCAAGTGCAAAACCAGGTGCTTACTAGAGGTTCCAGAAGGTGTAAGAGAGGATTCTGGGTGACACAAACCCCGGACAGGACCTTTCCTTGCTCTCTACATGATGCCTTGTTACAATAGCAATAAACAGATAAGATCAGATGAAGTGTGTCAACACCACAGAAGGAGAAGACCTTAAGGCTTAAAAACGCATACTCAACCATTGCAAAAAGTTTAACTGTACAACATGAACCAGTAAACACATTAACTAAAGCAAAAGTGGGGACCGGGATGGACAGGTACAAAACATCTGGGTAGGAGCCAGGGCTAGGGAAAACCAGACACTGCGTTAATCCTGCAAGAGTGCATGAAATTCCAACTTCACTGTAGAATAGAACCAGGTGGTCCAGACAACCAATAAACGTTGAGATCGGCCTTCAGCAGAAAAGATTGGCTGTGCATAGCATACAAAGATTCCATGTGTTGGAACCACAACATGAGTGGGCGTGGGAGTTCTGCTTCCAAAAGAGATCAAATGCATGGCTACATTAAGGACACATACAGTCATGGTCGAAATTGTTGGCACCCCAGAAACTTTTCCAGAAAATCAAGTATTTCTCACAGAAAAGTATTGCAGTAACACATGTTTTGCTATACATAGAAAAATGTCGGCAGATAAGAACCTTTCAGCCCATCTAGTCTGCCCAATTACATGGATACTTTACCTGGATTTATCTTTTGTTTAGGATAGCCTTATGCCTATCCCATGCTTGCTTAAATTCAATTACTGTTTTGGCCTCTACCACTTCAACTGGAAGACTGTGCCATGTATCCACCACCCTCTCCGTAAAATAATGCTTTCTGATGTTACTTTTATACACGTTTATTCCCTTTGTGTGTATTGGAACAAAACAAAAAAAGGGAGGAAAAAAAGCAAATTGGACAGAATGTCACAAAACTCCAAAAATGGGCTGGACAAAATTATTGGCACCCTTTCAAAATTGTGGATAAATAAGATTGTTTCAAGCATGTGATGCTCCTGTAAAACTCACCTGGGGCAAGTAACAGGTGTGGGCAATATAAAAAAAAAAAAAAAAAAAAATTACACCTGAAAGCAGATAAAAAGGAGAGAAGTTCACTTAGTCTTTGCATCGTGTGTCTGTATGTGCCACACTAAGCATGGACAACAGAAAGAACGGTCTGAGGTCTTGAGAACCAAAATTGTGGGAAAATATCAACAATCTCAAGGTTACAAGTCCATCTCCAGAGATCTAGATTTGCCTTTGTCCACAGTGCGCAACATCATCAAGAAGTTTGCAACCCATTGTACTGTAGCCAAGCTCTCTGTGGGTGGACGGAAGAGAAAAATTGATGAAAGGTTGCAATGCAGGATAGTCCGGATGGTGGATAAGCAGCCCTGAACAAGTTCCAAAGAAATTCAAGCTGTCCTGCAGGCTCAGGGAGCATCAGTGTCAGCACGAACTATGCGTCGACATTTAAATGAAATGAAACGCTATGGCAGGAGACCCATGAGGACCCCACTGCTGACAGACATAAAAAAGCAAGACTACAGTTTGCCAAAATGTACTTGAGTGAGCCAAAATCCTTCAGGGAAAACGTCTTGTGGACAGATGAGACCAAGATAGAGCTTTTTGGTAAAGCACATCATTCTACTTTGATTACTTTTTATAATAAATATTGCAACAATATAGAATTGCACATTTAATCATTATACCTTATGCAATTGTCTTCACTGTTGTCTTGAATTAAATAATTAAGAGAGCATGCTTAGAGGATTGCTCAAATTAAGCACATATCAAGCATTGTCCAGTTTGAAATAGCAATTACATTTCCCTGCACCTATAATAAGGATATAACATTTTGAGTCTACATTAAATGCTCAGAAATATAGATATATATATATATATCTCTATCAACTAACTCTACAAGGATATATCATTTAATTCTGTTTGCAGCAGAGTTCTATCTACATCAATTATTATGAACATTTACCAAATTGTGAGTTTGTTAATCATACACTAATTACCCGGAGTCGATAAACCAGCTTAAATGCTTGGAGGGTCTTTCTACAAGGAAGTTAATGAACTATGCTAAGTAAGCAAATTATTATGGCAATTCAATAATTCTGCTTTAACTAGATAATTAATTAGATTTCCAGTGGGACAGACAGTTATATATATCAGATTTATTTTGTCTGTTTTTGTTTTAATATTAAATCTATTGATTTTATTCATTAATAAAAATAAAGGTTATGTTTTAATACGCTCCAATTGATACAGCCACCTAGGTGACCATCTTCAATCATTAAACGTGGGTTACCCCCCTTTTCAATTTGGAGTACATACTCCTTATTTGCTCAGTTTCTTTATATAGAGCCTGTTAGCAGGGTACTATATAATATTCTCCCACATCATTCCACGGTTTACCGTAATCGGAATGAGGCCTACAAAAGATAAGAACACAGTACCTACAGTGAAATATGGTGGAGGTTCAATGATGTTTTGGGGTTGTTTTGCTGCCTCTGGCACTGGGTGCCTTGAATGTGTGAAAGGCATCATGAAATCGGATTACCAAAGGATTTTGGGTCGCACTGTAGAGCCCAGTGTCAGCAAGCTGGGTTTGCGTCCGAGATCTTGGGTCTTCCAGAAGGACAATGACCGAAAAAACATACGTCAAAAAGCACCCAGAAATGGATGGCAACAAAGCGCTGGAGAGTTCTGAAGTGGCCAGCAACGAGTCCAGATCTAAATCCCATTGAACTCCTGTGGAGAGATCTTAAAATTGCTGTTGGGAAGAGGCACCCTTCCAATAAGAGACCTGGAGCAGTTTGCAAAGGAAGAGTGGTCCAAAATTCCGGGTGAGAGGTGTAAGAAGCTTATTGATGGTTATAGGAAGCGACTGATTTCAGTTATTTTTTCCAAAGGGTGTGCAACCAAATATTACGTTAAGGGTGCCAAGAATTTTGTCCAGCCCATTTTTTGAGCTGTGTGACATTATGTCCAATTTGCTTTTTTTCCCTCCTTTTTTTTGTTTTGTTCCAATACACAAAGTGAATAAACATATGTATAGCAAAACATGTTTTACTGTAATACTTTTCTGTGAGAAATAATTTATTATCTGGAAAAATGTCTGGGGTGCCAACAATTTCGGCCATGACTGTAACTAATCCTTTTCTTGTAACACAGTGAAAAAGTGTTGTATGGTGCAGAAGCCCAAATGTGGGGTGAAATTCTGGAGCAGGGTCAAGTTTAGTAAGGATTTTGTGAATCTTAGCCCAATAAAGTTAGTTCAATGTGCACTCCCACCATAGATGAAAAAGAGTGCCTACTTCAGTGCCATGTCACCAGCAGTTCCGATTTTTGTTAGGTACATTTTGTGGAGGTAGTGTAGTGAGGTGGGGTTAATACCAGTGGGATTGTTTGTAGGCCGTTTCCTGTGTCTTACTGGAAACCGAGCAGTGGCGAGTTGGATCACAGATCTTGTCCCATTGTTGGCCCATAAATGGTTCTCCCAGCAACCCTAAACCTGGGGTAGGTGGGATGCGCAGGATGCTGGTGCATGGTATAGATTTGAGAAATACTGTGGGTCAATAAGGCAGAGTCCACACTCAAAAGGAAAGGAGGGCTCTCGTTAAATTTTGCTGGATGCGAGACATAGCTCTCCAGTTGCTTGTTTTGGAATCTCTGCATAAAAGGACACCTGAATATTAGGCAGCAAAGCTGTAGGAGGAAGTAGACCCAGAGGACATTATGTGGACCACGCAAGGAAGTTGTGCACCACATAGGACTTTGAAGGCTAGCTGATCCAATCCAGGTGGAAAGTCTGTCTGGTTGGTCAGGGGCATCAAGGGGGAGGGACAAGAAAGCACATTTTTAAATCGCCCGTTGATACCAAGGTTGTAGCGCCACCACATATGGGACATCACAAGTCAGTTTCAGCATGTGCTTCGAGAGCAACCATGGGAGTGCTGCTAGGTCTAATGGAAGGTTCAACGGCTACACACATTTCCACATCTTAGTCACCACAGGCCTCGTCCATTCCGATACTTGGAGGTGGCAGTTCATGTAATAAAGCAAAAAAAATAATTTGGTTAACGCCCACCCTCCTTGATTGAGGGAAAGTCAACTGGCTAAATTTTTGTCACAGACATCCACTTCTCCATCCACTTTATCCAACCAGGAGTGTGTTCAAAGAGGGGAAAAAAAGCCCTGGGAATCATGATCAGCAACATCTGGAAAAGATAGAGCAGGCGAGGCAGCAAATTCATCTTGACCACCTGCACTCGACCCAGCCAAGTAATGTGGGAGGTTCTAAGACGCCAGGTCACAACAGAAAGCAGAGAGTATTGCTGCAAAATTAAGTGTCAAAAAGAGCTCCCCCGTCTTTGGTCGGCCATATCATTAAATAACGCAGCTTGGATTTCACCCATTGAAAAGCAAAGTGCTGTCTGAGGCAATGCGCCTCGTCAGGCTTCAAAGAAAAGATAAGTATATCAGATTATTATGCTCCATTGCAAATTACTGACTATCCACCGGCAGGAATGTTCTCCCCCTCCCCCTTTTATTTTAT
This sequence comes from Leptobrachium leishanense, assembly GCA_009667805.1. Classification (NCBI taxonomy): domain Eukaryota; kingdom Metazoa; phylum Chordata; class Amphibia; order Anura; family Megophryidae; genus Leptobrachium; species Leptobrachium leishanense. The sequence goes on from CM019064.1 coordinate 199,403,931, forward strand.
TACTTTGTCCCTTTTCCACTGGATCTTATTCCTTTGTTCCTGGTTCTATAAAGACAAAAAGTAACCGTATAATGTGTTTTGCTATTGTATCTGCGTTCTTTTGTTGGTCTTTGATATTTCTTTAATACATTGTATTATTTGTGACTACTTTCTATAGGACTTGCTGATCTGCCTTTTCCAATAAAAATTTACATTGTAAAAAAAAACAAAAAAAAAAACCGTTAAGTATGAAATTTATAATCTGGAAATTAGAGTGTGGCATTCAGAAAAAACAGTGACTATCCAGGAGAGATCGTTCAGGGAAAGCAGAAAGGAAGTCATTCTCTTAGGCAGTAATTTTGCAAGATGTGTTTACCGTAAGGATACCATCAATATAGAGGTAATATCACTGCTCTGCGTGGAGAGAGCCTGTGGATGGGTTCAATCCCAACGAGCACCTCTCCAGTAAGTGTCCTTGGGCAAGACACCAAACGGTACACACTCGCCACCCAGGACATACTTGAAAACTAGAGAAATCCTTCCTGGTAAAAGCCTTTCTCCAAAAAAAAAAAAAAAAAAAAGTTAAAACATCAGGGTTGCTGTGGATAGATTTTAAAAAAAGTTTGTAAAACTAAGCAATGGTGAGAGTGGGCATCCCTGTCTTGCGCCATTTTTTTATTGGAAAAGGGCTCTGTAAAAAGCACAATTCACGCATACTCTAGGAGTCAGTTCTGTACATAACGAACTAATCCAGTAAAACAAAACTGGGCCAAGATGTTGTAGTGCGGGAAACGGAAAATCCCAGCTAACCCTGTCGAAGACCTTCTCCGTATCCATAGATAGCAGGAGAAGGTCCCCATTTCAACCCCTGCCACCATAGAGAAGAAAAAGCGCTTTGTATCATCTCTCGCCTCCTGTCTGGAAACACAGCATACTTGATCAGTATGGATAAGGTAGGGGAGCAGAGGTTTCAGTCTATTTGCTATAATGCCGGCAAAGAGTTTGAGGTCACAGTTCAGTAACAAACTGGGGCAAAAGCTTGTACATTTCTCTGTGCTTTACCTTCGTCCGGATAAGAGCTATGCTGCTAGAGTCTGAGGGTGAATCAGGCTGTTGTCTCCCACTACATTAAATGTTTGAGAATTGGATAGAATATATCAGCAATAGTTTTATAATATTTTAAAGGGAGGCCATCAGGGCCAGGGGCCTTACCAGCCTCAGAATCCTTAACAGCCTGAGAGCACCTCCATCAAAATAGGGCAGTCTAGAGTCTCAACAAGCCCTGAAACTTTTCGCCTTTTAGAATGGGCTTTAGAATTTAAGGATTGCAAGCCGCAGTTTATTTTTTGCAGTATTGGAGTTGGGGCCGGGTAATAGTCCTGATAGCAATCTCTAATAGACACGATCTGGGCCGGAAGGCTTTGAAGGCAACAATCTTTATAATAGTGACAGCTTGTCGGGACCGTTACATGCGACCTAGCGGTCGTCTGCTTTTGTCACCAGGCAATGAAAAGGCTTTGCATCCAAAAACATTAGTGTGGTTGGATTGGTTGATCCAGTGTGCCAATTGATGTCTTAGCCGAGTCAGGGACGTAAATTCGACATAGTCATTGGTATGCTTATGGGATCGCTCTAGCACCTCTATTAGGGTCAACAGGGATACAAGGGCCACTCAGCTAGCCATTTTATGTTCAGGCACCTACAGGAAGTATTCACGGATCAGATCTGCGGGCCTCCCAAATTGTGAGAGGGGATAACTACTCTGAGGAGTTCAGAATAACATCAATATCTATCTGCCCTCTAAAGAAATGGGATAACTGCCAGGGAGGTTAATGATTCCCTATTGTTGGATAATCCTGAGTGTGGCTCGGAGTTAACTTTCCCTGCTGAAAGCGGTAACCCTGAGCCACACTCTGGCTGCGTACATTAACTGTTCCTGCGCTCCCTCGCTGACCTCCGCGATCGCGGTGTTCTGCTTCCTGGTTCCCTTCTCGCGAGAAGGGAACCAGGAAGTAGGATGTCACGATCGGAGGAGAATGGGAACAGTGAGGGAGCGTAGGGACAGGTAATGTACACAGCAGCAGCCTGAGTGTGGCTCGGGGATACCGCTTTCAGCAACGAATTTAACCCCGAGCCACTCTCGATACCGCTAGAGGACTAGATAAATTGGTCAGATTCTGACATTGAAAATATGCCAGAATCGGAACGCTAGGGAGGTTAGTACCACATGGGTGTGGTAGATCTACAGATTGGAGACATGAACTGGTTAAGTATCGGAGCATGAGCTGACCAGGTGATGTTGTGTATGGTAGCGTGTTGTAGGTTTGAGAGATGGTAAGGAGTCAAAAAAAAGTCAGTCCTAGTGTATGTGTCGTGCGGTGCTGTCCAACAGTCCACAAGTCGCAGGGAGCAGAGTTTGACCTGGATGGAGTGTAACAAATGAGTGGGCATAGAAAAGTTGTTTGAGTTATCAAGACTGGGATCCAACTAACATTTAATCCCCTCTGCAAAATTCTGCAGCTACTAGAAAGCCAGAAACAAAAAGCTAATCTGCCCCGGTTTCAGACGGAAAGATGGTGGCAAAAGTATACATGCAATCACAACAAAAATATACCTGCCTTCTGCAGCCGACGACCCAACAGGGTCTCAAAATGGTACTGCTCATTTTATACGTGACAAATGGACAATGGCTGTATTAGGCCATCACCTCCCATATGCTCTATTCATTGGAAATGAGGTGAGTTAGTGCAGCAGCATGGATTATAAAAAAAAAAAGCACTTAATGCCATTGCCTTAGAACAGAGGGGGTAAATTTCACAGGTTTTCATAGGTAACCCATTTTTCACAGGTTACAGTGTCATATTTGGTACCGTTTGAAAGGCCAGACTCAGCCCTTTCCAACAACACATTATCTTTACACCTCACAAGGTTAATAGATTCAGGGTTCCAAAGCTTCCGCACTGCGGTTTAGGTTTTTGATGGAACAATGCTTAGTAACAAGTTGTGCCATCACCTCCATGCTTGCTGAGGACATGGGAAATAATATGGCTAGTGCAGCATCATTGTTCACTTTACAACTGAGAAGTGAACAATACTGCAGCATTAGAAGAAAAAAAGAAAGGTTTTGATTAGGGATGCACTGATACTTTAAGACTGAGTACGAGTACCAATATTTTTTAAAAAGTACTCACTGACACTTTTATTTTATGTCATGTGACCGCTTTCCAATAAGAACAGAGAGTGAGTGTGTGTCACACATACACACTTTCAGACCCCAGACCAGACTTGGTTCGCTGTCCGAATGCTCTATCGACATTCGGACAGGCCCCTACAGCTCCTCGCATTTCATACTTACCTTTCACGAGCGCAGCCAACAAAGTCTTTGCGTGTGCGCTCGTTGGAAAGCCCCCAGCCGCGATCACGTGGGAGTTTGCGAGATCGAGGCTGGGGCCTTTCCAACAAGCGGACGTGCGGAAACTTAGCCAGCGGCGCACGTGGAAGTTAAGTATGAATCCCGTGAGCTGCAGGGGCCTGTCCAAGTGCTAAGTGAGCGTACGGACAGCTGCCCGAGCCCCTCAGATGCCGGCAAGCCAGCTCAATGCTGGCTTCCAGTATCGGGGGCACTGCACGAGTACCAAGTACTCCTGCAGTACCCAGTATCGGCACCGATACTAGTATCGGTGCAACCCTAGTTTTGATTATTTTTGCATAAAACTTTGTCATGTATGTTATCATTTGGAAAGACCATGCTCTGCACGATGTTAGTGGGCAGGGGGAGGTCCCCAGGCTTGGACTTCCAGGAGATCAGACCACTGCGGGATCCACCCCCCCCCCCCCCCCGGAGCTGTGAGTAATTAATGACATGTGGGGGACATACTCTGCATGTTGCTGTTAAACACTAGGACGTCCCTCACATGTCATTCGAAGCCAAGGGGTTAAAGGGATACCAACAACAAAAAAAAAAAAAAAAAAAAAAATAGATGTTTTTATTTTAGGTCGCTGATATCTAAAACTTACTTTAGTTTTCTCATGGTTAATTAAGAAAATATTTTCCTCACAGTGTGCATCCATATTGTTTCGTAAACTGCACTTCCCACAGTGTCTTTACAGTAGGGCTGAAATACCCAATTATTGACAACTAATCGATAATGAGAATAGTTGTCAACGATTTCATTATCAATGTGTACAGCACATGGTTGAGAGTCCGACCTAACCAGTTCGTCTCTACAGCAGACTTTTCGTTTACAACAGTAAAAAGAATAGCACGGACTCCGGGGTCCTGCAACTTGGCAGAGCTGTACTACTGGTGTTTCACCCTTACTTGGAGCTGGAGTCCTGTGCCCCCCCCCCCCCCGATCACACTATCCCTGGCTGTTGCCCAAACTCACTTTCACACTCCGGTCCGGTAACTCGTCCAAACTTACTGACACGGACCACTTTGGCTTATTAAAAGCTGTCAAGCTGCGAGGACTGCACCCCGCCCCTTCTCACACTGCATTTGTGCTGGCATTCCTATCCGAGTGTTCATAGCAATGTTTATTCGGGGAGAAAGAAGACATGGGCTTCAGCTGCACACACAGCATCAATCCATCGCATTCACTTGTGGACATAAAGTACACATGTGAGATGTCCACTTTGCGCATGTATGTACGAAAGTTACACTTCGCGAATTGCGTAAAAGAGGGAGAGGTGGATTCCTACAGTGTTACTTTTAAGTAAAAAAATATTTGATAAATGACAATCGTTAGTTGCAGCCCTACTGTGCAGCACTTGTTCCTCACCGTGATGCATTGGGCATAGAATGGACTCTATGGATCAGAAGTCCAAAAAAAAATAATTATCTATTGACTAGCATTGTGTGGAATGTAAACATCATCAGGGGTAACATTTGGTGTCGGAAATCCACTATCCTATCTCATTCAGCTGCCATCTTTTATCTCCGGCAGCCTAGACCAGAGCTCAAAATTTCCACTCGCCTACTAGCATTTGGCGAGTGGAAATGTACACACAGGCAGCACAATAAATTATTTTGTGCTGCATATTCCAGTGTTACCACCGTGCAGCCCCCCTTTCCCAGGCTGCATGGTGGCAGGGATCAGCTGCCTAACCTGACCAAGCTCGTCTCGGTCACTGGCAGGGGGGGTGGAGAGGAGCTTCCCTGCCTCCTCACTCTGCTTACACTGGGGTGTGATGACTGGGTATACATGTGTCTGGGGTCTGATGTCTGGGTATTAATGTTATTTTTGTAACTTTATTCTAAATAAAACCTTTACCAGTGTAATTTTAGAAGATAATTTAAGGGGGTGTGTTTAGGGGCAGAGAGAAAAGGATGGGTAGGAGTTAGGTGGAGCAACTGGTGGCGAGTAACTCTTATGGCCTGGTTAGTAGTTTGGGACTTGAAATTTTGAGCCCTGGCCTAGACAATACAATAAATAGAAACATAGAAACATAGAAAAATGTCAGCAGATAAGAACCTTTCGGCCCATCTAGTCTGCCCAATTACATGGATACTTTACCTGGATTTATCTTTTGTTTAGGATAGCCGTATGCCTATCCCATGCTTGCTTAAATTCAATTACTGTTTTGGCCTCTACCACTTCAACTGGAAGACTGTGCCATGTATCCACCACCCTCTCAGTAAAATAATGCTTTCTGATGTTACTTTTAAACCTTTGCCCCTCTAATCTAAGACTATGTTCTCTTGTTTTGCTAATTTGTTTCCTTTTAAATATACTCCCTTCCTCTACCTTGTGGATTCCCTTTACGTATTTAAATGTTTCTATCATATCTCCTCTGTTTCGTCTTTTTTCCAAGCTGTACATGTTAAGATCATTAAGCCTTTCCTGGTAACTTTTCTCCTTCAAGCCGTACACCATTTTAGTAGCCCTTCTCTGAACTCTCTCTAAGAGGTCTATATCCTTCTGGAGATACGGTCTCCAGTACTGCACACAGTACTCCAAGTGAGGTCTCACCAGTGCTCTGTACAGTGGCATGAGCACTTCCCTTTTCCTACTGCTAATACCTCTCCCTACACAACCAAGCATTCTGCTAGCATTTCCTGCTGCTCTATTACATTGACTACTTACCTTTAGATCCTCTGAAATAATGACCCCTAAATCCCTTTCCTCAGATGTTGAGGTTAGGACTGTATCAAATATTCTATATTCAGCCCTTGGGTTTTTACGTCCCAGGTGCATTATCTTGCACTTATCCACGTTAAAACTCAATTGCCACAGCTCCGACCATTTTTTTAGTTTACCTAAATCATTTGTCATTTGGCTGATCCCTCCAGGAACGTCAACCCTGTTGCAAATCTTTGTGTCATCAGCAAAAAGACATACTTTTCCATTAATACCTTCTGCAATATCACTAATAAAAATATTAAATCGAATGGGTCCAAATCCCTTGTACCCATTTCTCTCTACCACCCAATGCCTCTTCACTGCTGTTTTATCCTGCATCACAACTGGACAGGGAGACTTGCCATAAGATTTTGATGAATGTTGCATTATGGGGGGGGATCCGCAAAATAGGAGATAAAGAAAAAATAAAGTCAGGTTTGATAAGAATTCAGACAAAAGGAAGCAAAAAACTCTAGCATGTGGTTTTCAGAATATATAAGCAATTTAGTTGAAGCTACGGTTCGTGGTAATGTTCTTTTAATAGTGTATCACTGCACAATGCAATATAATAGTGTGCAACTATACAAGCACTACTTCACTGCTGAGCTAATTTGGGGGGAGGGGGAATTGGCCATCAGTTTTATTGTTGACACAAATTGTATATTTTTCCCCCCACTGGACTCCGCTAATTCAAAATATATCATTACTATGATGAATACAACAAAAAGTCAGTCAATAAAGGTTCTCTTGGCAAATGAGGGATAAATCATAATGGTACGAGTGCTTTTAAATTCATCAGCAAGCCTATTCCTCGCTATACTCCCACCATATTATGGCTTCTGGGCTTGTTGGCGCTTACTGTATGGTACCATTTTAAGGAGACCTCACTACTTATATGCACACTGCCATGTGTACCCTCTTTTGGCCAATGGTCCCATGCTAAGGAGACATGTTTGGTCAGGGCCTTTGAGAACCATATATTTTGTCTATTTTTTGGGACTCTGCATGGGCATTTCATTACATACAGGGTTATTCAAAGAGCAGTGAAAAGCAGGATGATGACTGGAGAATGGAAAATTCTAGGTCAAAATAGCCGATTTGGAAAGTGAGATGAATGGGAGAATTTTTCTGGTTCGGCCATTTTGAACTAGAATTTTCCATTCTCCAGTCAATCTTCTGCTTTTCACTGCTCTCTGAATAACCCGATAGCTATTAGTTACACATTCCTATAAGCCAATATATCGTACATTCTTTCCATCCAGTGGTCCCACAATAAGGAGGAGACCTGTGCATGGTCTTTAACAAGGTCCATGTGGCCTGGATACCTCAATCATGTATGGCTTCACAATTGTGATCAATTATTTAGGCAATATATCTGAGGTGAAAGGGTAATGATATTATAGATGGTTTTTGCCCTGAATCAATCTTTAACCCGTTGAGGAAGTGTATCTGGAGTGTACAAAGCGTATATAGCATATTGGCTACTAATTGTCTATGTTGTGTTTTGTGGGGGGGGGGATACACAAGTTTCTAATAAAGATTTAGGTTTTTATTCATACCTAGCAGGTCACCTGTTGCGTTTTGTGGACTTTAGTCTCACAGAGGCTAATTATTTGTATTTTATATCATGACTACGGTATGTGCATGGAAGGTCATGCCTATGCCAAAAAAGTGCCAATTTTTATTCGGATTTCAATAATCTACAGCATAATTTTTTTTACCCACACTGTAAACATACAAACCTTTGTTATACATTCTATTGGGTACTCTTTAAAATAGTGAGGGAGAATGAATTACTGAAGTTTTCTACGAAAATAAGCAATTTTAAGCAAAAAAAAAAAAAAAACTGTATACAGAAGTCCATAACCAAGGGGGGGGGGTTGATAAGTTATATTTCCTAATCCATATCTATAACAAATATATGACAAGGTAGTTTTTGAGCACAAACTTTATATATTTCATGGCTTTCCTCAAAAATTACCTATCAAAGATCGAGCAGGCACGAGAAACTTATATTCTGTGTGATTGTACCAAGTCACCCTAGAGTTACAAACCCTAATGCGCACCTTGTACGACAAATATAAAAAGGTATTTGGTTTTTAAAGGTGGCATAAATGCTTTACCTGCTTAAGAATATCCTGTAAAATATATTTTCAAAAACTGCACACTTTGCTGCAAATATGAGGTTTCGAATATAAAACCAGAGTAAAAAACAACCTACAGAATATGGCATTTTATCTAAGCAACTTTTAATGGTCTTCTAAATATAAAGTGAAAACGAATGAGAAAAAAAAAAAAAAAAAATGGACGAACAGTAATATTGGCCAATAGCCTCAGATGCCTTGTATTTGATTAAATAAACTAGCGCCCCGAGATTAATACACCATATTAAATTCTGAACAGGCGGAGTAAATATTCAAAGCTCGCATCGGCATTATATACACTTCTATGGCGCTCTATAAAGGACAGCATGGAAGTATTAGGCTTATACAGACTGTATTAGTAGGTAAATAGTGAGGCTGAGAATTGTGTAAACATGTACTAGCCACAACAGAAATGCTTGGGATCAAGTAGAATACTGAACTCTACAAGTGAGGGAATAAGCACTCACTAGAAATGGATCTTTGTGTACCGGTGATAGGGAAATGTTTGGATGAACTAAACCTGCTTGGGAGATCGCTAAACTCAATCCCAGTATATTAAAGAGGTTTAAGGTTTATAATAATCAGGGCAGAGAACACAGCGTTGGGTATGGTTCAGACCATGAAGGTACAGTGGCCAAAGCACACAGAAGTACACTCCTTGTGTACTGTCAAAAACAATATGCTTCATTACTGACTTTAAATACATCTGCAAGACAGCATAGGTGGTAGGTTAAACAAATCCCCTGCCTTTCTAGAACACAGTAATGGGTGGATTACATAGATCATCGGTAGCTGGGGGCCAGAAAGTAAGTCATCCCCCCCCGTGACGGGAGGCATTTTATTTGGTCTCAGACCATTATTGATTAGGCTTCTAATCCTTGTAACAAGATAGTATATTTCAAAAAGGTAATTTTTTTATTCTCATTCTATTTCTCTGGTGTAGAGTAAAGAAACCCCAGTTTATTGGGCTGAGCCACACAAGATAAAGTGGGGAGCCCCAATTTGCACCACCTCAAATTTACATTATATTATCGCAGAATAAAACGAAATGTAAAATTGCCATTTTAGTCTCCAGTTAACTGCTAAATTTACATCCCATGTTTTGAATGTTATTCTCCACACACACTACAGAAAGGGTTAATGGTGTCTGGAAAACGTGAAAATCCAATGAGCATATCACCAATGTGGTATGTCTAATCACTAAACAAATGCCCTGGTATTCAGGAATTTCAAATATAACTTTTGTCCATCTCACCTTATTCACCAAATGTCAATGAAATTAATTCTTTATCACCTGCAAAAAGAAAAACATGGAAGTTTATAGTGATTTATTTAATCTATGTCAGACTATTCAAGAATCTATATAAAATTAACGTTGCATAAAAAGACAAAAAAAAAAAAGGTAACTCATGGCAAAGAAGGGATGATACAAATAACTCACTAACCAGAAGCCTTCACACAGATATGTTAGAATCGTGCAAAATAAAGAGAATGCCAGAGTTTCTGGTTGAGGATGACGTTTCTCTCTACCCTAACTTGATGTCTGCATGGAAGCAATAATCATGATACCCACTGAAAGATGCCTAAAATGTATCAGGCTTCAAGACACTTTGATGGGAGGGAAAGACTAACCCATGGGTCAGGGCACCAACCACAATTTACAGTGGAACCCTGAATGTTTTGAAACTTTATGTGCCGCGGTGCTGTCAGTCCTGTTGGCAAAGCATCATGGGACATGTAGCTCCAAAACATCTGGGGCAATAAATCCATCTGTATTTGAAAGAAAGTAAGCTGAAAGATTAGAGATGTGAAGGCCTGTGGGGGAAGGGGGGGGCGGACTCCCTCAGATTTTTCCCAAAGCATTCTGTGTGACACCCCACAAAAGAAGATATATACAGTCATGGCCGAAATTGTTGGCACCCCAGACATTCTTCCAGAAAATCAAGTATTTCACAGAAAAGTATTGCAGTAACACATGTTTTGCTTTACACAGGTTTATTCCCTTTGTGTGTATTGGAACAAAACCAAAAAAAGGGAGGAAAAAAAAGCAAATTGGACATAATGTCACACAAAACTCCAAAAATGGGCTGGACAAAATTATTGGCACCCTTTCAAAATTGTGGATAAATAAGATTGTTTCAAGCATGTGATGCTACTGTAAAACTCACCTGGGGCAAGTAACAGGTGTGGGCAATATAAAAATCACACCTGAAAGCAGATAAAAAGGAGAGAAGTTCACTTAGTCTTTACATTGTGTGTCTGTGTGCCACACTAAGCATGGACAACAGAAAGAGGAGAAAAGAACGGTCTGAGGACAGTGCGCAACATTATCAAGAAGTTTGCAACCCATGGCACTGTAGCTAATCTCTCTGGGCGTGGACGGAAGAGAAAAATTGATGAAAGGTTGCAACGCAGGATAGTCCGGATGGTGGATAAACAGCCCCAAACAAGTTCCAAAGAAATTCAAGCTGTCCTGCAGGCTCAGGGAGCATCAGTGTCAGCGCGAACTATCGGTCGACATTTTAATGAAATGAAACGCTATGGCAGGAGACCCAGGAGGACCCCACTGCTGACAGACATAAAAAAGCAAGACTACAGTTTGCCAAAATGTACTTTAGTAAGCCAAATTCCTTCTGGGAAAACGTCTTGTGGACAGATGAGACCAAGATAGAGCTTTTTTGTAAAGCACATCATTCTACTGTTTACCGAAAATGGAATGAGGCCTACAAAGAAAAGAACACAGTACCTACAGTGAAATATGGTGGAGGTTCAATGAGGTTTTGCTGCCTCTGGGTGCCTTGAATGTGTGCAAGGCATCATGAAATCTGAGGATTACAAAAGGATTTTGGGTCGCACTGTAGAGCCCAGTGTCAGAAATCTGGGTTTGCGTCCGAGATCTTGGGTCTTCCAGCAGGACAATGACCCCAAACATATGTCAAAAAGCACCCAGAGATGGATGGCAACAAAGCGCTGGCGAGTTCTGAAGTGGCCAGCAATGAGTCCAGATCTAAAATCACATTGAACACCTGTGGAGAGATCTTAAAATTGCTGTTGGGAAAAGGCACCCTTCCAATAAAAGAGACCTGGAGCAGTTTGCAAAGGAAGAGTGGTCCAAAATTCCGGGTGAGAGGTGTAAGAAGCTTATTGATGGCTATAGGAAGCGACTGATCTCAGTTAATTTTTCCCAAAAAGGGTGTGCAACCAAATATTAAGTTAAGGGTGCCAAGACTTTTGTGTGACATTATGTCCAATTTGCTTTTTTTCCCTCCCTTTTTTGTTTCGTTTCAATACACACAAAGGGAATAAACATGTGTTACTTGATTTTCTGGAAAAATTTCTGGGGTGCCAACAATTTCGGCCATGAGAGAGAGAAATTATATATATATATATATATATATATATATATATTATATATATATATATATAATTTTTTTCTTTCTTACAATTGTAAGTCATATCTACAACACGGTATCCAAACTATATAATATCAAGACATCAATATTCAAAGGCAGTGAATATGCCCTTTTACATCTTGCCAACTGCAGATTCCTGCTGCGGTGTGAACCTATTACTGCCGCGGGGCGTACTATACAGTCCCCACAGTGGGTGGGCATGAATGCTACGGTGCAGCATTGTACACCCTGCTAGAGTCTATGGGCCTCCTCTGGCCCAGTAGCCGACGCATGCCATTCACTACTGCAGGGCAGCCTAGTTCAGGATGTCCCCCAGCAGCCAATGACGAGCGCTGCATGTCTGCTGCATAGGCAGGCCGAAGGAGGGGCCCGCTGCAGCAGCCAGCTAGCAGGGCGTACAAGTATACCCGGGCCGTCGTTAAAGCCCTTCTGCCCAGCACTACCTGCCTTTCACACATCCGACGTCAAAGGGTTAAAAGAATCTGCTGTATGTTTGGTAATATTCAAACCAAATCAAGAAACAAACGGACCCGTAAAAGGTTAGGAAAGTATTGCATGGATTGAAAAAAAAGCTCATCTTTTAGAAGTCCATGAGAAAAATACCAGTAGTTCAGAAAAGGAGACTAAATTCCATGTACAGTTGTGTTCAAAATTATTCAACCCCCACTGAAATTGAGTGTTTTGGCCAGTTTGACATTGATTTTGATCATTCAGTCATCTTGCTTACAATTAAAATCAAAGAGGCACGTGTAGGTCAGACAAATATAACATAACCACAAATGTCTTTTCTGTGCTCACATCATTATCAGTTTTATTCAACCCCCAAGTGACATTCAATCTTAGTACTTAGTACAACATCCTTTTACAGTTATAACAGCTTTTAAACGTGAAGCATAGCTTGACACAAGTGTCTTGCAGCGATCTACGGGTATCTTCGCCCATTCGTCATGGGCAAAAGCCTCCAGTTCAGTCACATTCTTAGGCTTGCGCACTGCAACTGCTTGCGCACTGCAACTGCTTTCTTTAAGTCCCACCAGAGGTTCTCAATCGGATTTAAGTCAGGTGACTGCGATGGCCACTCCAAAATGTTCCAGCCTTTAATCTGCAACCATGCTCTAGTGGACTTGGAGGTATGCTTGGGATCATTGTCCTGTTGGAAGGTACAACGTCTAAGCCTCAGGTTTGTGACGGACTGCATCACATTGTCATCCAATATCTCCTGGTACTGAAGAGAATTCATGGTACCTTGCACACGCTGAAGCTTCCCTGTACCTGCAGAAGCAAAACAGCCCCAAAGCATGATTGACCCCCCGCCATGCTTCACAGTAGGCAAGGTGTTCTTTTCTTCATAGGCCTTGTTCTTCCTCCTCCAAACATAGCGTTGATCCATGGGCCCAAACAGTTCTAATTTTGTTTCATCAGTCCACAGAACACTATCCCAAAACTTCTGTGGTTTGTCCACATGACTTTTGGCATACTGCAGTCGACTCTTCTTATTCTTTGGAGACAGCAAGGGGGTGCGCCTGGGAGTTCTGGCATGGAGGCCTTCATTACACAGTGTGCGCCGTATTGTCTGAGCTGAAACTTCAGTACCCACATCTGACAAATCTTTTCTCAGTTCCTCAGCAGTCACACGGGGACTTTTCTCCACTCTACGCTTCAGGTAGCGCACAGCAGTCGAAGTCAGCATCTTCTTTCTGCCACGACCAGGTAGCGTTTCAACAGTGCCCTTTGCTTTGAATTTGCGAATGATGCTTCCTATGGTCTCTCTTGGTATGTTTAACATCTTTGCAATCTTCTTATAGCCATTGCCCTTACTGTGAAGAGTAATCACCTCTTCTCTTGTCTTCCTGGACCATTCTCCTGACTTCACCATGTTTGTAACCACACCAGTAAATGTCTAGAAGGAGCTGAGTATCACAGTCATTTTAAAGCTGCCTAATTGGTGCTTATTATGCTTTATTGCTGCTCCGTGACATTCACAGGTGTTTTCAATACCTGATTGAAAACACTTGAATGAACCTCTGTTCTTCAGAGTGGTTGTCTTTAAGGGGTTGAATAATTGTGTCAATGAGGAATTCACAAAAGAAACATTTACTACTGTATTACAAAACCAATTGATGTCATTTTAGTTGCATATGGTTCTTTAAAAAGTCCTTGTAGGATTTCATTCTGAATACAATTACAAATGTACACTAAATTCCCTAAAACCCTTTACAGCATTGGGGTTTGAATAATTTTGAACACAACTGTATATGGACATGTCTTTTGCACATCTCCTGCAAGCACTTGCTCCATAAACTGATTGCATGCTCCTGTGAATGTTTGGGAGACAAGAGGCCAGTAGGCAGAATGTGCCGACATCATTGCTCTCTCAGCTGTTCCCCAACCTGGCGGGATATTCAAAATCCCATCTGCTGAGCGACAGTTTGGGCAGAGGAAGAGATTTGCTTCACACAGGACTTGAGTTGTGGAACGGAGTGAGGACATTCCACACAACTTTACCACTTATCAAAGCAGACGTCTGACAACCTACTGGGAGGAAAGAAAAATCAACTTAATGACCAGGTTGGGGGGGGGGGCCCAATAGTTAATTAACTGGCTCTGCAATGACTCCTGCCATTTTTCTGCCTCCTCACATGTCATGGAGGAGTCCGTGCAGAGGCTCCAGAGGCACGTTCAATACCTCAGCAAGTGCCAAGCTAGTAACTTGCCATTGAACACCGTTCTGCCACTCAGCACTGCTAATTAAGCACTTGCAGCAACATGAGGAGATGCTGCTAGTAGCTGAGTGTGACGTAGTAAAGATGGCCACCGCCATGAAGCAAGTAACAATTCCGTACGGCAATGTTAATTTTGAGGTTTTTGTTCACCAAAGTACAAAATATTTTTTTTTTTACCCCATGCACAGACCTATACAGTTCAATTATATTTGCTTTCAGAAGTAAACATTACATTTATTCAATAAAAACTATCATTTGTGGTGTGTGCATACAAAACAGAATTGTGCTGACTGCTTTTCTTTATCATATATACGTCCGAGTCATACGAAAATACAATCTGAATCTTTCATTTTGAAATCGGCCATTTTACTTCAAAATACGCATCCAAAGCGTTCAATGACATTGCTGCAGCAATTCAGTAGCTGCTGAGGTATTGAACGGGGCACAGGATTCCCTGTTGCTAGGACGCAGCCAATCCAGCTGGAGGGAATGCATGGTCTGATAGAGACCCGAATATCGCACTACCTGGACAAAGTTACCCCTACACTAGTGTTAAAATGGGGAGGGAAGTGTGCAAGAGTTGCAAGCAGCTAAATCCCTCTCCCCTTTCTCTGTATTGTCCCTTTAAATTTGTATACAGGGTGTCCATAACGTCCCTTTACAAATTTTAAAAATGTATTACAAAGGCAAATGAATAGACCAGGGGTGTGGAAATTGTATCGCCCGATGCCTGGGACACGAAGATTCGGGCAGCGGACAAATTATTATTTTTTTTGGATGCAGTCTGGTGGGCTGCAGGCTAATTCTAGGGATGTCCCTGATACCAGAAGCCAGCATTGAGCTGGCTTGCCGGCATTCGGACAGGCCCCTGCAGCTGACCGCGTTCATAGTTACCTTCCACGAGCGCCGCCTGCACAGTCTTCTAGTGTCCACTTGTTGGGAAGCCCCCAGGCGCGATCTCGGAGTTAGCGAGAGAGCAGGGAGCAATCTCGCAAGATCGTGCCTGGGGGCTTCCCAACGAGCGGCCGCTGGAAGACTGTGCAGGCAGCGCTCATGGAAGGTAACTATGAACACGGTCAGCTGCAGGGGCCTGTCCTAATGCTGTTAGAGCGTTCGGACAGCGCCCCATGTCTGGTCTGAGGTCTGAAACGTGTACATGTGTGTATTTACATACATACACACGGCTGCAAGGTTTATGTAAATACACACACAGCTGATATATTATACACACACTGAGGGTGTGTGTGTGTGTATATACATACTGAGTTTTGGTGTGTGTGTGTATATATATATATATATATATATATATATATATCACACACACACACATATATACACACACATACATACACACATATACATACACACACATACATACACACACATACATACACACACATACATACACACATATACATACACACACATACATACACACACATATATATATACACACACACGTGTTGTGGTGGAGGACAAAAAGTGAGAAAAACACACTTATTATAGTGTGGACGCTTTATTATTGCAGAAGCCACTTGCAAATCCCAGCAATTCGATGAATTGCATCCCAGAGCTCCTGTGCCACATTCCCCATATGCAGCAAGGAATTCTGGGTAGGCTATGCAAATGACATCTGTCTCACTTTTATGCATCCTGGGCCTGTTATTCCACAGAACCCTAAAATCAATGCTATGCCACACTGTGGCTTTCTAGCAGAGATAAGGTTTATGCAACTGGTCAAAGCCACTCCTAGGACAGCGTGGAAGCTTTTTAGCTCACTTTTTGTCCTCCACCACAACCCTTGTAGATACGGATTAGCCCTGCGGATCCCAAGCATCCACTGCAACTGGTCATCATGCCTAGCTCCTAGTTGAGGAGGGTCCAACAAACCCAAAACAGCGCTGTCCTAGGAGTGGACTTGACCAGTTGCATAAACCTTATCTCTGCTAGAAAGCCACAGTGTGGCATAGCATTGATTTTAGGGTTCTGTGTAATAGGCCAGGATGCATAAAAGTGAGACAGATGTAATTTGCATATCCTACCCAGAATTCCTTGCTGCATATGGGGAATGTGGCACAGGAGCTCTGGGATGCAATTCATCGAATTGCTGTGATGTGCAAGTGACACACACACGTTTAAATAGAGGTCTTTATTCATAACAGCCTAGAGAGGCAGCATCACATGTATCTGATGCTGCCTCTCTAAGCTGTTATGAATAAAGACCTCTAAACACTATTTTGTTGAAATTAGTTTCCTTATCAGGACAAGTAGATAGTCCTGATGGACAAGTAGATTGGACTACCACTTAGTCCATTGAACAAGAAGATTTTTTTTTTAATTTTCACACCCCTGTAGACAGATAAGTGAAAAGTATTACAAAATGAGATGTATATATTTAAGTTTTTTTTTGCCTCATTTAATACACCTCTATAATATATGGGCACCATTAGTTGCACAAAGCACATCAATTCAAGACCTTACTCGATTTCTTGCCATGTTCGCTGTAGCATACCCTCATCAATGGTGGCAATGGTATCAGTGATCCTCTGCTTTAGATTAGTGACGTCCCATGCCTTTGTTCGATACATGATATCTTTAACATAACCCCATAGAAAGAAGTCAAGGGGAGTGATATCTGGTGAACGAGGTGGCCTGGGAATTGGGCCGCCCCTTCCAATCCACCAGTCTGGAAAGGTTTCACTTAGGAACCCACGAACATGCAGTCCCCAATGTGGTGGTGCACCATCTTGCTGGAAAATGATGGTTGGTTGAAGGTCATGTAGTTCTGGTGCCACGTATTCAGTCAAAAAGGTCAAAGTAAACATTTGCAGTAATTGATGTCTTGAGGAAAAACAGTCCAATGATCCAATTGCACATGATCCCACACCACACATTCATCTAAAGCAGAGGATCACTGATGTCATTGCCACCACTGATGAGGGTATGCTACAGTGAACATGGCAAGAAATAGAGTACTGTCTTGATGTGCTTCGTGCAACTAATGGTGCTCATATACAGGTGTATTAAATGAGGCAAAAAAAACTTTTATACGTCTCACCTTGTAATAATTTTCACTTATCTGTCTTTTCATCTGCCTTTGTAACACTTTTTTAAATTGTTAAGAGACTTTATGGACACCCTGTATATTACAGCCATCCTCCAGGTACCTGACATATGAGCAGCAGCCATTAAATATACTACACAAGTGCTGCAGTATTCGTGCGCCAAAAAGGTAGATCGATTCTTCAAAACCTAAATGTTAGACCTGGACTTTCCCTGTTCTTCCCCATTCCTTTAAAATCTGTGTCCAATTAAACCAGGCAGGTCTGGCAACACTTGGCTCCAAGATATTGAAAGTGAAGAATAAATTGAAAGGAGGCCAGGAAGGTTTGTACCATAACCCCTCGAGAAACAGGGAAGCAGACCCCAAGCGTTAAAAACAACAATTTTAGCCCAGGAGCTTGATTTCTGTTTTTAAGCATACAGAATCATCACCTAGTGCCAGACGAACGCAGTCATCACGGCCGTGTCG
The DNA here is from genome assembly GCA_009667805.1 of Leptobrachium leishanense. Lineage (NCBI taxonomy): Eukaryota > Metazoa > Chordata > Amphibia > Anura > Megophryidae > Leptobrachium > Leptobrachium leishanense. The sequence goes on from CM019064.1 coordinate 199,421,844, forward strand.
CTGCAGTTTAACGTCCGTCGTAGCATTGATTTGTGATCAAGAGACCAACAGACGAAGTCCGTACGCACGCACCACGTAGGTGGCAACGGACGCCATTTAGGCCTCGACGTAAAAGCGCTAAGACGGACGCCCAGAGTCCGTCGCAGCAACCTGTGTGCGTGATGACGCGACGTCAGACGCAACGCAATTGCAACGTCCATCACATTGACGCTCAGAAGTTTTTTTGGTCTGGCTGACTGTACCTGTCTTAATTTTAATTGGTTTCCCATATTTCCCTTTTTTTTCCTACATCCGTCAACAAAAACGGACCAAGTGGTGTCTACAGTATCTTCCGTTAGTACGTACGTCCGTCCGTTATGCACGCACGCAGAGTGCGCCCAGACTGCGTTCGTCTGACATTAGCCTTAATGTTGAAAAATAACATGCATAAAAAGCACAAGGAGAAAAGGATTTGTTTTGCAAATCATACGTCAGTACTGCTTTGCAAACATATCCGCACTAGCACCGGTGCCAGCAGTATCCAGTCAATAACCTGTTTTTCCTACATTACAGGTCAGCTTTATCTAAAATGACCTTTCAGCTGAAGCCTTGAAAAAGCCTGGGTCCAGAATTTTACTCAAAAAGGTACGAAATCACTATTATTCAACATTGAAATCTTTGCCTGGCTCTTGATAAAATATGTATGTATAAATATGTAAAATAAATTTGATTCCCATTTAAAAAAAAAAAAAACCCTTCCCTGCCGAACTGAGGAGAAAAAAAAAAAAAAACACCAAACGCTTAAATAAGCCCTTTCCGCATCAGGGACAGCAGCCAGTTTCCTTCAGGTCGTCAGTGGCAGTTTGGTTTTTGCTCTTCAGTTCGGCAGTTGATCTGGGTCGTCCATAGTCGCTTGCAGTGGATGACACAGATCGAATAATATTAATAATTACTATTATTAAAATAGAAACTAATAAAAGCTGTCAGTCGTCAGCCAGCCAAGTCGGTCGTCCAACTATGGACCCAGTGGACTATCAGCCTGATCCCGTTTTGAAGGCAGCACACAGTAAGGGTCATTTCAGAGTTCTGCACAATTGGCCCTCAATGACACCGAGTGTCACTTTGAGGGAGTCAGTGTGCCAATTGGCTGCATGGATTGAGTGCGGAATTATACTGCAAGGCGATTCTTACACGCACATCAGTAGCTCACTATAATGGCATGCCACTGAATGTGCGCAACAGTAAACATTAGACAGGAAATTACAATATACAGTCAGGTCCAGAAATATTGGGACAGACACAATTCTAACACCTTTGGCTCTATACACCACCACAATGGAGTTGGAATGAAACAAACACAATGTGCTTGAACTGCAGACTGTCAGCTTTAATTTGAGGGTATATACATCCAACTCAGGTGAACGGTGTAGGACTTACAGCAGTTTGCAGATGTGCCTCCCACTTGTTAAGGGACCAAAAGTAATGGGACAGAATAATAATCATAACTCAAATTTTCCCTTCTTAATACTTGGTTGAAAATCCTTTGCAGTCAATCACAACCTGAAGTCTGGAACACATAGACATCAGACGCTGGGTTTCATCCCTGGTGATGCTCTGCCAGGCCTCTACTGCAACTGTCTTCAGTTCCTGCTTGTTCTTGGGGCATTTTCCCTTCAGTTTTGTCTTCAGCAAGTGAAATGCATGCTCAATGGGATTCAGGTCAGGTGATTGACTTGGCCATTGCATAACATTCCACTTCTGTCCCTTCAAAAACTCTTTGGTTGCTTTTGCAGTATGCTTTGGGTCATTGTCCATCTGCACTGTGAAGCGCCGTCCAATGAGTTATGCAGCATTTGGCTGAATGTGAGCAGATAATATTGCCCGAAACACTTCAGAATTCATCCTGCTGCTTTTGTCAGCAGTCACATCAATAAATACAAGAGAACCAGTTCCATTGGCAGCCATACATGCCCACGCCATGACACTACCACCATGCTTCACTGATGAGGTGGTATGCTTAGGATCATGAGCAGTTCCTTTCCTTCTCCATACTCTTCTCTTCCCATCACTCTGGTACAAGTTGATCTTGGTCTCATCTGTCCATAGGCTCTTGTTCCAGAACTGTGAAGGCTTTGTTAGGTCTTGTTTGGCAAACTAATCTGGCCTTCCTGTTTTTGAGGCTCACCAATGGTTTACATCTTGTGGTGAACCCTCTGTATTCTCTGAAGTCTTCTCTTGATTGTTGACTTTGATACACATACACCTACCTCCTGGAGAGTGTTCTTGATCTGGCCAACTGTTGTGAAGGGTGTTTTCTTCACCAGGGAAAGAATTCTTCGGTCATCCACCATCCGTGGTCTCCCGGTTCTTTTGGTGTTGCTGAACTCACCGGTGCGTTCCTTCTTTGAGAATGTTCCAAACAGTTGTTTTGGACACGCCTAATGTTCTTGCCATCTCTCTGATGGGTTTGTTTGGTTTCTTCAGCCTAATGATGGCTTTTTTCACTGATAGTGACAGCTCTTTGGATCTCATCTTGAGAGTTGACAGCAACAGATTCCAAATGCAAATAGCACACTTGAAATGAACTCTGGGCTTTTTATCTGCACATTGTAATTGGGGTAATGAGGGAATATCACACACCTGGCCATGGAACAGCTGAGAAGCCAAATGTCCCATTACCTTTGGTCCCTTAACAAGTGGGAGGCACATCTGCAAATTGCTGTAAGTCCTACACCGTTCACCTGAGTTGGATGTACATACCCTCAAATTAAAGCTGACGGTCTGCAGTTAAAGCACATTGTGTTTGTTTCATTCCAACTCCATTGTGGTGGTGTATAGAGCCAAAGATGCTAGAATTGTGTCGATGTCCCAATATTTCTGGACCTGACGGTATACTCTAAGCCGGGTGCACACAAGCGCACCTAGTGCGCCCGCACTAGCCATGTGACGCTGCGACGGGGCCGGTCACACACACACACTTGTGCACAGTAAGTATCCGCCTAGAAAGCCTCTCCGATGAGCTAGGATGCGCATCGACAGGGCTGCAAACCACGATCCTCCGTAGGAGGATCGTGCTTTGCAGCGCTGAGGGGGGAGCGGGGGGCGTCGAGTGGAAGGAACGTCCACTCTCACATTCATTCCACTGAAGTGCGCGCGTGTGCACCTGGCCTTATAGGGAGTGATTCCCTATCAAAAGGGATCCCAAGAGGTGTTGCGCATGACAGGCGAACTCTAAGAGTTATTATTTGGTGGATCGAAAATAGATTTAACTACTTATTCTGTCCACTTTAAAGCAGTCAGTGTCCAGAGTGCCGCACCATTCCCCTCCCAACCCTTCTGATTTGGTGAAATTGCAGGATGAAGTGGAAGAGTTTCCATCACCTAGCGTCCCCACCAGCCAGGATTTTGGAATTTCCCAGCTGCCGGTCACCAGTGCATTGGCAGAGAGTGTGCCAACTTCACTTTCCGAGACCAATCGCAGTAGCAATCAGTCTGAGGCAACCGACTGCTTGGATCAGCGAATGCACGCAACTCCGATCCATCGTTCTGCGCAGGCACTACAAAATTTGCGCATATGCAGTGCAAAATCCCATTGCGTTGTGCAATTTATGGGTGCTACACTATGCAAGTTGCGGAGGAGCACAAATTGCAATAGAAAGTTTCAGCAACTTCTAGGTTCGGAAGTCTGAGCCGAAGCGAAAAATTATTGGACAGAGGCTATCAGCAGCCTCTGCCCAAGTAGTTAAGAGCAACAGAAAAAAATAAATAAAATATGATTCTATGGCCTAGTTAGAAATGGAGTTTTGATTCTCTCATTTGAAGCTGTACAAGCTCTCAAACAATATAACAAACTTCAAATTCACACATCACAATGTATACAAAGGATTTACACTATGCAGGGTTTCCCCATAATGATTCCAAGTTTCACTTAATTTTTTAACACCATTTTTTCTACACCCCCCTCCCTGAATTAGAATTTATTTTCTACTACAATAGAATTATCTGGTTAACAGTAAAGAAAGAGGTACACCGCTAAATGGTATTGCACTGCGTGTATAAAAGAGACACTACCTAGTTACCATAAGCACCTGTGGCAAGAGAAATCATGTTTGTGAAACAAAAAATGTGTAATTAACACTTAAACGTAGGGCTGAAACAACTAATCTAGTTGTGCAACTAGATATTTTTTCGATTACTCTATTCAAGCGAATAAAAAATAAAAGTTCCTTTTACGAAAACAATTTATGTAATAAAAAAAAATCAACCCCTGCCCCCCCCCCGTGTTTCGTAATCAATTTGCATAGTGTACATACACAAATTGCACACAAGGTACATGAGCACCTGCTCAGTGATGGATTGATGCAGCTTAAGCCCATGTCTACCTCCCCCCCCCCAAAACAAACGCTGCTACCAGCACTCAGACACGGCAATGTCAACACTAAAGCAGAGTGAGAGGGGGGGCAGTCCACATAGCCTGATCACTGCGGGAGGAATGTCTGGAGGTAGAAGGGAGTGAGCTTGGGCAAGGGATGTGACCCGAGTGTGAGAGGGAGTTTGTGGGAAGAGACCGGACCAAAGTGAGAGAATGACAGCTCCAGACCAAAGAGGGGGTGGTACAGGACTCCAGTTTCAAGTAAGGATAAAACTCCAGCGGTAAAGCACTCAAACCCAGTGGCAGTATCCCAGGGTTTGTACTATAGCGCAGCTGCAGTTGTAAACTGAATAAAAACAAACTGGTTATGTCTAACATAACCCTAGAACTAAATCATACTGCGTAAAGCAGTCGGCATGTCTTCTCCGATCAGTTCCAAATCAGAGTGAGGTTATTAGCGTTCAACTCATTCCGACTCTAAACAGTGCATGCTGTACACAAAACGATTGACAATGAGAATAGTTGACAACTATTTTCATCATCGCTTAGTTGTTGATTAAACAATTAGTTTAGGGGTGAAATAACTAATCTATAACCAAAATAGTTGACAACTAGTTTGTTGATTAGAGTCAGACTGAGTTAAATGTTATTAGCCTCAGACACCACTTCCAACCTGATTGGAGAAGACACTGTGGCCGTTTTACTTTTCTAAGGTTACGTTAGACAATTTGTTTAGATTTAGTTTTGCACAGACCCTGAGTGGAGGAACAGTAATGCCAGTGATTTATCCTTACAAGGAGCTGGAGTCCTGTGCCACCACCCCACCCTCTCTCCAGTCCAGAGCTGTCAACCAGCCCCGTGGTCCTGGTCCCTCCCCCCCCCCCCAAACTCCAGAACCCCCCGCTCAGATTAAAATAATTTCATGAACAAAGGGACACTATGCACCCTGACCACTATAGCTTATTAAGGTGGCCAGGCTGCATGGAGCGCCCTCCATCCTTACCCCAGTTTCATACGGACCTCATGTCTATCCTAGTGCTTGTAGCAGCTTTTATTTGGGGAGAAAACAGATAGGTGCTTGAGCTGCACAGGCAGCATCAATACTTCAAAGGACCAGGCGCACATGTGCCAAAAAGTAGCAAGTTACATGAGATACGCAATTTGTGTATGGCCGTACAAAGGCTACATACACTATGCAAAGAAAAAAGGGGGGGAGAAGGGCAGGGTTGTTTTTTTTTTTTTTTAGTGTTCCTTTTTATGTAAACAAAATGTTTATTTTATCATCTGATGAGTCGATTAATGGGGGGGGGGTTGACAAAAATGCCCAACTAATCGATTATAAAAATAATAGTTGCAGCCTTACTTAAAAGGGTGGTAATGTGGCAATTTTAGCAATTAAGATGGCTATTCTTCGTTAAAATAATTATATGGAATCATATACTGACTTACACCATTGTTTCTGGAGTTATTCCATAATACAAACTTTTTGATCAGCCATCCAAGCAAATATTTTTTTCAAGGGATGCTCCGATACTAGTATCGGCACCGATACCGGCATTTGCACATGTACTTGTGCAAATGCCCCCAATACCAGAAGCCAACACTGGGCTGGATGGCAGGCGGTAACTGAAGGGCTGGGGCGGCTGGCAGAATGCTCTAACAGCATTCTGCCAGGCCCTTCCAGATGGCTGCATTCCAGAGAGCAGCCACCAGCATGTGAAGGTTGTAAATGTGACTGCTGGGGCCTCCAGCTGCTCAAGATCTTGAAAAGTCTGCAAGATCTTGCGAGAGTGTGGCACCAGCGGAGCTGCACTGCGACCTTCACATGCCAGTGGACGCTCACTGGAAGGCAGCCAGCCTAAAAGGGCCTAGCAGAATGCCGTTAGTGCATTCTGCCAGCCACCCCATTGTCTGAGGTCTAGAATGAAAATATACGAGCAGGTGTCTGAGGTCTGGGTGTGCGCAGGACTGGAGAAAATGGGGTGTCTGGCCATACATTTCAATATGGACATAATTTGGACAGGCTTTCAGCAAAATCCTAAATTGTTTATTGGAAAGCGGCAACATGACATTAAAAGTATAGTAAGTACCTGAAAAGAGAAAAAAAAATTATCACTCAAAATAGTATCTGTGCATCCCTAATTTTTTCTATCACCATACTCTCCACCACTATTACCTGGATTTTTTTTATTCTAGGGTCAACCCCCTCAATAAAGATTAAACATAAAAAAGGACTCCCTCGTGGCTACTGTGGGCCGCAAAACAATACTACATACATGAAACGAGCCCGGTCCCCCTCTTTCAGGCTATATTTAATTATTTTTTCCGCATAGAATGGCTTTTACACACCAATAAGAAACTTCAAAAATTTGTTGGCACCTGCCATTTCCAGTCTTTAACACCATCCATGCGAACTACTACTCAAATCGTCGCTCCAATAAACTGTCTGGTACTCTATGGTAATGATAACGGGTTGTGATCTCCAACAGTCTTTGACGTAATTTTCTTTGTTGACGGGACACAAAAATTCCTACATTGTGTATTTTTCAATTATCTTTGAGTTATGCCTGTCCGAGCCGATCTCTTATTTTGCATGCCTTGTTTTCCTTTACAGGTTTCATAAATCTATTATTGAATGAATTGTTCCTTCTTGATGCTTTTAGCCAGTCATGGCACCCATTTGTTTCCTAATTGCTATGGCTACTTTGTTTGCGTCATGACATTTCTTTGTATGCAAGGAGTTCACAATAAAAATTGCCAAAACCCCCCAAAAAAAACACAATGTCAAGTTTCTCATTTGTAGTTTTCCCCCCCGTTTTATTCCTTTACAGAAATGGTCACCGGGATGAAAAGTTCCAAACATTAGATGGGGTATGCGTTTGAAGCATACAGACAGAAATTACCTGTGTGTCAAATAGATTTTTCAGATTCTATAGGCAGAATGCCTGAATATTGAAACTATAGTACAGGTTTTCAGCAAATCTAATCCCCTGGATCTTATCCTTTTACAGTAGTGAGTGGGCCCAGGTTGTAATGCAGCAGTAAAGTTTGCTTAGCTTCTTATAGTCAAGATGGGAGCTGCTCATAGTAATACAAGGTGATATGAGTGAAATCTCAGGATTGTGTTTCTCAAGTGGAAGACCAATCTTGTATTAATAAGTTATACAATTGGAATTTATTTTCAAATTTACATTATGCATTAGATTACAATTAGGGCTGCAACTAACAATTATTCTCACAATAGATTAAATCGATTCATCGGATAAAAAAAAAAAAAAATTCCTTTTAAGTAATTTTTTTTTTTTTTTTTTTACATAAAAACAACCCCTCCCCTTTTTTTCAGAAGCAATTTGCGTAGTGTACACAACTTTCGTATGTACATAAGCAAATTACATATCTTGCGTACTTTTCACACAAGGTATGCGAGTGCTTGGTCAGAGGGATGGGTTGATGCTGCATGTGCAGCTTAAGGCTAGGGTCAGACGAAAGCATTTTTCCCTGCGAACGTGAAAAAGTGCGTCCGAACGCATTGACGTATTTTTTCACGGAATGCGCAAAAACGGTCAGACGACTCGCATTGTCGGGCGTGATTTTGTACGGATCGTCAATAAAACTCTTTTTGCGTCTGGACGTTATGTAGGCTGGACATTAGCAGTGTCTGACATCTCCTAATCACGCCGCTATGCCGCAGCTGCGCACTCAGTACGTCAGTACTAGCGGTTCTGCGTTCTCAAAAAATGCATTCAAATTCCACTTGCGTTGCACGGCCGGACTTTTGTGCGGCCGTACATCGTATATTGGCCGTCATCTGCTGCTAGTGCGGCCGTAATTATGTGCGCCAGAACGCACGTTAAAAGTGCGCTGGTCTGACCCCAGCCTAAAAAAGGGACACTAAGCAAAACCCCCCCCCCTTTTTTTTACATTAAAAATACCTTGTCACTCAATAACTAGGTAGGGATTTTTAACTAATACTTACCCTAAAATCCACTTGTTTCCAACGTTTTTTTTTTTTTTATACTCCCCTCCCTCCTCTTCCGCTCCCGGCCTTGTAAATCTATAACTTGGCTAATGGTTTACGTGAGAATCGCGCATGCGATCGGCTGAAACAGCTGAGAGACGTGGAGGACTTTACTCCGCCCTCAAATATACAAATTTGAGTTAGGAGCTTGCCTTCCTTTCAACAATCAAGGCCCACTGCATATTCTTTCTTTATTTTGCTTATTTTCTCACCACCCAGATTAATTTTAGTTATTTCTGTTCCATCTAAAGCAATTTAGCATGTTAAAACTAAGGTTTTCAAATTAACGTCCATTATGTCCTACCTTTTGGTTATTCCTGTCTATGGATAAGTATAACCGCTTTCCTGACCTAAACACATGCACTTTTCAGCCAAATCCTTGTGACTCCTACTATGCAAGTTACCTTGTACTTCACTGCAGAAGTAGAAAACACAATGGGCCAGAAGACCTTTAATTTAATTTCATATTATGTCTGAGCTGCTTTGCGAGCAGCTTGAGTTTTAATACATCCGAGCTACAAATTGATAACTGAGGCGCAGAGCGCCACACTGTTATCACTTCCATAGGACTCTATGATCATTGATGTGAGCCAACGCGAGTGAGAGCCAGTCAGGGCAGCAGAGGGATACGTTTGGACAACGGGTAACTATTTGCTCCCAGTGTTCTCATGCCTGCAGAGCGAGGAAACTGGATCACGCCACTATTGCCACTGAAAGATATGAGGAGAGCATGGCATTTTTAGGCGTACATTGTGTGTCAAGACCAGGATCTGAATAATGGCAGACGTAACTGGTACAGGAGCTGGTTGAAATGTCTGGTAGGGGCACATTAGCATCTGATGGAATAGGAGTGCTTGAGCCGTTAAACTGTACAACTTGAGCAATGTGCATTGCGCCCACGTTGTAATCTGGTCCAAAATGTACAGGAAGGGCCCATTAAAAATTGAATACCGAACTTGAATCCCAAGAAAGTAGTAAATGCTCGCGAGTGAACATCAATCGCTTCAAATGCATCGTGCATTCATAGCTAGAATGAGGAAAACCAACTTTGATCGCCACCCAACAAAAACAACACATTCACACCTAAAAAGGCACAAATACTAATATTCGCTACAATCAGTAAGGCTTTCTGGGTTCCTTATTCAATGTAAACAGTTTAGCAAAACATAACCAACTCAAAAGTACCATTTCAACTCAACTGAGAAGGAAAGTTGAATTTCAGTGAGAATATGTTCTTTTGGCTGAAATTCTCAAAATGAACATGCAATTCCATATTAAATAAAATAAATATAGGCGAAAGCTGGGAAACAGACACATACCTTCTTAACATTGTCCTCTTCTTCCTGCCTCTTTTCATAGTGTGAAAAATCGTCAAAAATGGAGGTGGTATGTTTATAACTGGCAATGATGCGGAGCACTTGCCGTGCCTTTTCCAGGGGAACTTCCTGAGTGTCCCGTGAATTAGTGACTGGTTTGTTCTCGTTATTTTCTAGTCGGATGTGGCGCAACTGCCCATTAGGAACGTCCTTGACAAAAACCCAGCGTACATCAAAACGACCTTTCCACTTATCCTGTGACCAAACACCAGCACAGGTATTATAGTCCACAGCAGATCTCATTTCGGCAACTCCACAGAAATGGCCACTGCCATTAACACTGAAAAGCAGATAGACTGGACCTTTACCATTAAGTGAACGGTATGCTGCATCCAAACGTTTGTTGCCATGTTCTGTAGAACACCAAATGTTATACTTGATGGAACGGTGAATGTCATCTTCAGAATAGCTCTTGACAATGAACACTCGTCCATGTTTAGGGCTACAGTCAAAGTCCTTGGGATTGTAGTTGTTGAGAGAGCGCAACTTTTCTAGGACAGGATGAGGCTCACATGACTGAGATGACTGGGCTTGCTCAGAGCCTCTATTACGAGGTGCTGACCAGCGTGTAGGCGCCTGTGGACCTAGTGGAGCAACAGGACCAGAGGGTTGAAGTACTGGAGGTGATGGCGGCTGGAAGATGTTCGATGAGGGCATTTTGTTGTCCCAAGTTCCTATTTCCATATTTTGCTTTACAGCTGGGGGAGGAAGAACCTTGGCTAGACTTTGCTTGGCAGGCTTGCTTGCAATGTCTGCCCAAGAGGCCTGCTTAGGTGGAGAAATTGTAGCAGGAGGCAAAGTGCCAACAGGTGCCTTCAGACCGTTTTCTCCTCCCAACTTCAGTGTCCCCATACTTTGTTCTAGGCTTCCCACTGCTTTTCCAGCATTGAAATTTGATTGGCTGTCCATCACAGCTCCACCTAATGTACTTGGAGCGTATGCATAGTTGCTACCATAGCCTGAGCTAGTGGCAGATGATCCAGCAGAATTGCCACCATTGCCCCAAGCTGAAAAGTCCATTCCACTTGGGAAGAAGTTGAAGCCTGGCTGTCCAAGGTAAGGGGCAGTACCAAGAGGACCAAACATAGCATCCGGCATGAAATGAGGCTCCCCACTGCCAAGCTGACCATATGGGGCTACGTATGGCATGGTTGGTGGAGGGTCCCCTCCAGTAGACCAGGATGCCTCGCTAAGAGAATAGGAGAAACCTATAGATGGGCTGTAGTAACTTGGAAGATATGAATCAGATAATGCTGTGTAGCCATTGTTCTTCAGTAACCATAGAGAATGCAGAGATCAGAGGGGAGGTAATGAACAAAAAAAAAAAACAGCAGTTAGTTACTAGTCCTATAAAATATAAACATGTAATTCAAAGTTCTACAATCTTCACCATTAGATTTGACCGTAAGAAACATAGCAAAAGAACATTCTGGAGCATTGATGGCAAACTGTGGCACCCCAGATGTTTCTGAACCACATGTCCCATGATGCACAGTCTTAAAGCTAGTGGAGCATAATGGGACATGTAGATCAGAACCATCCGAGGTGTCAAGGTTTGCCGTCACTGTTCTAGAGTGACAAAACAGCAATTAAGTCATTTTTCTAAACATTTCAGCTTGCAGTAGAGAGATAATCTGAAAATAACTGCAATAAGGTGACAGGATTTTTTTTATCATAGTTCACACATTGATGAAATCTTCAAATGTCTGGGGTGGAGTGCCATAGCTGTACACATCTAGCATAAATTTATTCCCTGCATGTATGGTACTTATAGCTGAAGAGGCAAACTACAACCACAGGATACAAAGATGCATATAGAGTGTCCCCTTATGAGGTGAATTGCTCGGCTACACTTCAGACTAGGGATGCAGCAATACTGGCATTTGCACTAGCACTTTGTACTGTACTCGTACAGTCGTCGTCCCCCGATACCAGACGTCAGCATTGAGCTGGCATAATGCTCTAACGGCATTCTACCAGGCCCTTGCGGCTGGCCACGTTCCAGAGTGGCCACTCTAGACCTTTGCCGACAGCCGCTCGATGAAATGCAGCCAGCTGCAGGAGCCTGGTAGATGGCACCAGAGCATTCTGCCAGCCACTCCAGTGGCTGTAACACACACACACAAATGCCTGGTATGTATGTGGAATATATACAATCTGAGGTCTGTGTGTGTGTACAGGCTGTGCAGTGCGTAAAAGGGGTCTGGCCATACATTTTAATATTAACAGTCTTTCAAAAAAACACTGTTTGGGGTATACGTGTCTGAGGTCTGCGTGGGATATACATGTGTCTGAGGTGAGGTCTTGTGTGCATGGTCAGGGTGTGTGCAGTGGATAAATGGGGTGTCTGGCCATACATTTCAATATTAACACAACTTGGGCAGGCCATCAGCAAAAATCCTAGATAATCAGTATCAGACTTATTTGCCTGCTGCAACACGCAAATTCCTGCAGATTGGTGCCTATCCGGAGCAGATTTGGGGCTTCTCCCACTGGCTCACAACTTTGATGGCAACCCTCGATGTAAGACTTCCTCTGCCCTCTGACAGTATTGCACATAAGTGTGATGACAATTGAAATGGGGCTTTCCTCCAATCAGTGAATTCCCTATACTGAGATACAGGGGTCTTTTGGACCTCTGAATTTCTGGTACTGTATATCCTACAGCATGGGTAATCTTGGTACCTCTAGATATTATCGAACTACACTTCATGAGACAGAGACAACGTAATGAGTAGCTAAGCATCAAGGGAGGTGTAGTTCCAAAATATTTGGAGGGTCAGTGTTACCCCTTACCTACAGGGTCATATGAGAACATTGAAACTGCCAGTCTAGACATGATCATGTTTAGAGAAAAAAAAAAAAAGATGCTTTTAATTAAATTGAATAAATGAAATGGACATAGACCATGTCCTATTTGTGTTTTTTTCCCCCAGAACTTTAAATGTACAGAATCCTCTAGATTGTGAGTTCCTACGGGAATAGGGCCTCATCCCCTCTTGTACTGTTTGTCAAATGTTGTTCAATGTATTGTAACCCGTCTATACTGTGCCTATTGTACAGCGCTGCGGAATATGCTGACGCTTTATAAATAAAGAATAATAAATAATATAGTCTGAAGAAAAAAAATACAGTTTATCCCCACCATGTACACAGAATAAAAGCAAGACACTGACATCCATCCCTAGTTACTTAACCAGGTGCATTTATTCATCAAGTGATATTACTAAGTATTTTGGAAACATTGTGAACGATTCTACATAGGCAGTCCGTGAAGCGAGGTGACACAGTGTTCTATCAGATGCTACCGAAACCAGCTGACAATGTTCATAACAGCCTGTCCACATCATTAGAAAGTCTAAGGGATTCTTTGTGCAGGCATACCAACTATGGGAGTATAATTCCAGCTTGGATGCTGTGATTGAGCCCTGCATTTATACCACCTCAGCAGCGTTCTCTGTCAAGACTAAGGCTAGGGTCAGACTAATGCATTTTTCGCGTTCGCCGTGAAAAAGTGCGTTCGAACGAATGGACGCATTTTTTCACGGAATACGCAATAGCGGTCATACGATGCGCATTTTCGTCCGTGATTTTGTACGGATCATCAATAAAACCCTTTTTGTGTCTGGACGTTATGTTGGCCGGACATTAGCAGCGTCTGACGTCTCCTAATCTCACACACACGCCGCTAGCGGACGCAGCACACTCTGTACGTCAGTACTAGCGGTTTCACCTTTTCGAAAAAATGCGTTCGTTTGCCACTTGCGTTGCGCAGCCGCACTTTTGTGCGCCCGTTCTTCGTATGCTGCCTGGCATTGGACGTCATTTGCTGCTAGCACGGCCGTGATTTAGTGCTGCTAAACGCACGTTGATACTGCGTTAGTCTGACCCTAGTCTAAAGGAGAGATACCAGATCCAATAAGCTCTCGTGGTAGAAGTCAGAATTCTGTCTAATGAATGTAAAAATACATCTTGGTGAAAACCAAAGATTATGTATACACAGAAATGTGTATTGTCCATTTAAACACACATAAATATTGGGTTCCTAAACAATGACATTAGTGATGCACTGACACTAGTATCGGTACCAAGACTGACCTTTGCATGAGTACTTTGTACTCGTGCAGATTTATTTATTTATTTATAAAGGATTTCACCAGGAAGGATACATTGAGATTTCTCTCGTTTTCAAGTATGTCCCCGATACCGGAAGCCAGCTATGAGCTGGCTTGCAAGCATCCAAGGGGCTGGGGCGGTTGGCAGAATGCTCTAGCTGCATTTTACCAGGCCCCACAGCTGTGCGTGTTCCAATGAGCAGCTGTGATCTTATGCGATCGCGGCTGGGGGTTCCCCACCAAGCAGTGAGTAAATGGGGTGTCTGGCCATACATTTCAATATCATAAATTGGACAGGCTTTCAGCAAAATCCTAAATTTATTGGAAAGTGGTCACATGAGATTAACCTCCCTGGCAGTTTTCCCGAGTGTGGCTCCGGGTTACCGCTTTCAGCGGTAACCCCAAGCCACACTCGGGCTAGATACATACCTTTACCTGCGCTCCCTCGCTGACCGCCGCAATTGCATTCTCTCACGGCACCCTGCTTCCCTCTCGTGAGAAGGAAACCAGGACACCGCAATCGGCCGGAGGAGAATGTAACTGTGGGGGACAGCGAGGGAGCGCAGGGACAGGTAAGTATCCAGCCCGAGTGTGGCTTGGGGATACCGCTTTCAGCAACAAATTTAACATCGAGCCACACTCGATTACCGCCAGGGGGGGGGATCAAAAAAGTTGGACCGATTCGACATAGAAAATATGTCAGAATCTGAACGCCAGGAAGGTTAAATAAAAATATCAGTACTCTATCAGTGAGTACCTAAGGAAAAAAAAAAAAAAACATCTGTACTCTGTCTTGAAAAAAATTGGTATCCGTGCATCCCTAAGTGACATTATGCAAGAGTGTGTGTCATGTACATGGACATAACTGACTAGGCATGACAGCATGTTTGAATACAGTAAGTGAGGGGAGTATATAACATGTGCCAGACACATGCTAAGCATCGTGTTCGACAGTGAATGAAAAAAGCAATTGTTACCTGCCGCTCCTGGGTCTGCAGATAGGAATCAAATTCGTCATCATTCAATCCATCCTTCTGATGTAAGGACCCATTTGATACTGCAGGCAAAACTGAAGTTATGGAAAATATTATTTATACAAACACATCCTCTACTTTCCTAAAATCAATCTACCCCAACCTCTGAACTACTCAACCTGTAAAAGCGCTATCCACTTAAGCCATTTTTTATTACATACACATATCACTTCTCACTATATTGTCCCAATTTACCTTTGTTTCCTTGCCCCTTGGGTCTCTGGATAACAAGAGAAAATAAAATGAAAAACAAGCAATATTATGAGCACAATATATATTCCATTTCGCATAAACAAATATTGTGTGAAGAGTGTGGATCATATATTTTAAGCAAGACAAAGCATAAAGATCTAACAAATACATAGAGCATAGTGGACCTTGATGATACGAGTACAATGCGGTGGAGATAAAGGATGGACTGGGGGGGGTTGGAGATCAAAAGGGTAGGTAGGGTCAGGGCTGGATGGGGCATGGAGAAGCAGGATTTGGGTAGATTGGGACACTGAGGCACCTAGAGGGGTGGGGATGAGGCACTGAGGAGCAGAATGGAAGGGTTTGATGTTACAGAAAGGCATGCTGAGAGGGGCTGGCAGGTTCAAGATAGCACTGAGGGGCAAGGTGTGAGGTGGATGAAAAACTAGGGCAGAATGGGAGGGGTCACACAGAGGCAGGCTTTCGCCTGGGCAAGATGGGAATTGGATAAAAGGGGCAAGGACAGTACAGAACTAGGCAGAGGTTGGACTGGGCACAGAGGGGCAAAGCAGGAGGTGGCACAGCGTGAGGGTTGAGGTAACACAGGGTGCATTGTGTAGGGAATGGAGGAGTCATGGCAATGAGGAATCAAGGAGATTTTAGACACTGGGAAAGAAGGGGACAAGGTGGAGCTGGGGGGGGGGGGGTTGGCCAAGACAGCAAGGTTAGCACCTTGGAGCAGGGGGCTTTGGGGAACCGGAAGACACAGGAGTTTGGGGAAACTGAGGGGCATAGGTTGGGCAGATACTCAATGCATTCCTTGACACATAAAATACAATCCTGCAATAAGTAGAATAGATGTACTGCAGGCAGGAGGTCAAAGTGACATCCCAGTTCATCCATTTGATACAATACTGAATTTCCCTGCTGAAGCATATAAATTATACATGTTGCAGGGGAAGACCTTGCCTCGAAACGGCAAAACCATTGCAGATCTGGCAACCCTTGGCATGGGGGACTGGGAAAGAGGCGGGGCACGCAATTGGGAAACCGAGGGAGTCTGCGGGGGGCCATCCATGGGGCAGGGTAAGGAAGGCTGGGGGAGCAGGAGGTCCAGGGAGGGGTTGTCGGGGCGCCTGAGAGGTCCAGGGAGGGGTTGTCGGGGCGCCTGAGAGGTCCAGGGAGGGGTTGTCGGGGCGCCTGAGAGGTCCAGGGAGGGGTTGTCGGGGCGCCTGAGAGGTCCAGGGAGGGGTTGTCGGGGCGCCTGAGAGGTCCAGGGAGGGGTTGTCGGGGCGCCTGAGAGGTCCAGGGAGGGGTTGTCGGGGCGCCTGAGAGGTCCAGGGAGGGGTTGTCGGCGCCTGAGAGGTCCAGGGAGGGGTTGTCGGGGCGCCTGAGAGGTCCAGGGAGGGGTTGTCGGGGCGCCTGAGAGGTCCAGGGAGGGGTTGTCGGGGCGCTGAGAGGTCCAGGGAGGGGTTGTCGGGGCGCCTGAGAGGTCCAGGGAGGGGTTGTCGGGGCGCTGAGAGGTCCAGGGAGGGGTTGTCGGGGCGCCCGAGAGGTCCAGGGAGGGGTTGTCGGGGCGCCCGAGAGGTCCAGGGAGGGGTTGTCGGGGCGCCTGAAGTCCAGAGGTCCAGGGAGGGGTTGTCGGGGCGCCTGAGAGGTCCAGGGAGGGGTTGTCGGCGCCTGAGAGGTCCAGGGAGGGGTTGTCGGGGCGCTGAGAGGTCCAGGGAGGGGTTGTCGGGGCGCCCGAGAGGTCCAGGGAGGGGTTGTCGGGGCGCCCGAGAGGTCCAGGGAGGGGTTGTCGGGGCGCCCGAGAGGTCCAGGGAGGGGTTGTCGGGGCGCCCGAGAGGTCCAGGGAGGGGTTGTCGGGGCGCCTGAGAGGTCCAGGGAGGGGTTGTCGGGGCGCCTGAGAGGTCCAGGGAGGGGTTGTCGGGGCGCTGAGAGGTCCAGGGAGGGGTTGTCGGGGCGCCTGAGAGGTCCAGGGAGGGGTTGTCGGGGCGCCTGAGAGGTCCAGGGAGGGGTTGTCGGGGCGCTGAGAGGTCCAGGGAGGGGTTGTCGGGGCGCGAGAGAGGTCCAGGGAGGGGTTGTCGGGGCGCCTGAGAGGTCCAGGGAGGGGTTGTGTCGGGGCGCCTGAGAGGTCCAGGGAGGGGTTGTGTCGGGGCGCGTGAGAGGTCCAGGGAGGGGTTGTCGGGGCGCCTGAGAGGTCCAGGGAGGGGTTGTGTCGGGGCGCCTGAGAGGTCCAGGGAGGGGTTGTCGGGGCGCGAGAGAGGTCCAGGGAGGGGTTGTGTCGGGGCGCCTGAGAGGTCCAGGGAGGGGTTGTGTCGGGGCGCCGTGAGAGGTCCAGGGAGGGGTTGTTGTCGGGGCGCCTGAGAGGTCCAGGGAGGGGTTGTGTCGGGGCGCGTGAGAGGTCCAGGGAGGGGTTGTCGGGGCGCCTGAGAGGTCCAGGGAGGGGTTGTCCGGGGCGCGTGAGAGGTCCAGGGAGGGGTTTGTCGGGGCGCCTGAGAGGTCCAGGGAGGGGTTGTCGGGGCGCGTGAGAGGTCCAGGGAGGGGTTGTGTCGGGGCGCGTGAGAGGTCCAGGGAGGGGTTGTGTCGGGGCGCGTGAGAGGTCCAGGGAGGGGTTGTCGGGGCGCCTGAGAGGTCCAGGGAGGGGTTGTGTCGGGGCGCGTGAGAGGTCCAGGGAGGGGTTGTGTCGGGGCGCCTGAGAGGTCCAGGGAGGGGTTGTGTCGGGGCGCGTGAGAGGTCCAGGGAGGGGTTGTGTCGGGGCGCGTGAGAGGTCCAGGGAGGGGTTGTGTCGGGGCGCGTGAGAGGTCCAGGGAGGGGTTGTGTCGGGGCGCGTGAGAGGTCCAGGGAGGGTTGTGTCGGGGCGCGTGAGAGGTCCAGGGAGGGGTTGTGTCGGGGCGCGTGAGAGGTCCAGGGAGGGGTTGTGTCGGGGCGCGTGAGAGGTCCAGGGAGGGGTTGTGGGGCGCCGTGAGAGGTCCAGGGAGGGGTTGTCGGGGCGCGTGAGAGGTCCAGGGAGGGGTTGTGTCGGGGCGCCGTGAGAGGTCCAGGGAGGGGTTGTGTCGGGGCGCGTGAGAGGTCCAGGGAGGGGTTGTCGGGGCGCGTGAGAGGTCCAGGGAGGGGTTGTGTCGGGGCGCGTGAGAGGTCCAGGGAGGGGTTGTGTCGGGGCGCGTGAGAGGTCCAGGGAGGGGTGTGTCGGGGCGCGTGAGAGGTCCAGGGAGGGGTTGTGTCGGGGCGCGTGAGAGGTCCAGGGAGGGGTTGTGTCGGGGCGCGTGAGAGGTCCAGGGAGGGGTTGTGTCGGGGCGCGTGAGAGGTCCAGGGAGGGGTTGTGTCGGGGCGCGTGAGAGGTCCAGGGAGGGGTTGTGTCGGGGCGCGTGAGAGGTCCAGGGAGGGGTTGTGTCGGGGCGCGTGAGAGGTCCAGGGAGGGGTTGTGTCGGGGCGCGTGAGAGGTCCAGGGAGGGGTTGTGTCGGGGAGCGTGAGAGGTCCAGGGAGGGGTTGTGTCGGGGCGCGTGGAGGTCCAGGGAGGGTTGTGTCGGGGCGCGTGAGAGGTCCAGGGAGGGGTTGTGTCGGGGCGCGTGAGAGGTCCAGGGAGGGGTTGTTGTCGGGGCGCGTGAGAGGTCCAGGGAGGGGTTGTGTCGGGGCGCGTGAGAGGTCCAGGGAGGGGTTGTGTCGGGGCGCGTGAGAGGTCCAGGGAGGGGTTGTGTCGGGGCGCGTGAGAGGTCCAGGGAGGGGTTGTGTCGGGGCGCGTGAGAGGTCCAGGGAGGGGTTGTGTCGGGGCGCGTGAGAGGTCCAGGGAGGGGTTGTGTCGGGGCGCCGTGAGAGGTCCAGGGAGGGGTTGTGTCGGGGCGCGTGAGAGGTCCAGGGAGGGGTTGTGTCGGGGCGCGTGAGAGGTCCAGGGAGGGGTTGTGTCGGGGCGCGTGAGAGGTCCAGGGAGGGGTTGTGTCGGGGCGCGTGAGAGGTCCAGGGAGGGGTTGTGTCGGGGCGCGTGAGAGGTCCAGGGAGGGGTTGTGTCGGGGCGGCTGAGAGGTCCAGGGAGGGGTTGTGTCGGGGCGCGTGAGAGGTCCAGGGAGGGGTTGTGTCGGGGCGCGCGAGAGGTCCAGGGAGGGGTTGTCGGGGCGCCCGAGAGGTCCAGGGAGGGCTTGTCGGGGCGCCCGAGAGGTCCAGGGAGGGCTTGTCGGGGCGCCCGAGAGGTCCAGGGAGGGCTTGTCGGGGCGCCCGAGAGGTCCAGGGAGGGCTTGTCGGGGCGCCCGAGAGGTCCAGGGGGGTTGTGTCGGGGCGCGTGAGAGGTCCAGGGAGGGGTTGTGTCGGGGCGCGTGAGAGGTCCAGGGAGGGGTTGTGTCGGGGCGCGTGAGAGGTCCAGGGAGGGGTTGTGTCGGGGCGCGTGAGAGGTCCAGGGAGGGGTTGTGTCGGGGCGCGTGAGAGGTCCAGGGAGGGGTTGTGTCGGGGCGCGTGAGAGGTCCAGGGAGGGGTTGTGTCGGGGCGCGTGAGAGGTCCAGAGAGGGGTTGTCGGGGCGCGTGAGAGGTCCAGAGAGGGGTTGTCGGGGCGCGTGAGAGGTCCAGAGAGGGGTTGTCGGGGCGCGTGAGAGGTCCAGGGAGGGGTTGTCGGGGCGCGTGAGAGGTCCAGAGAGGGGTTGTCGGGGCGCGTGAGAGGTCCAGGGAGGGGTTGTCGGGGCGCGTGAGAGGTCCAGGGAGGGGTTGTCGGGGCGCGTGAGAGGTCCAGGGGGTTGTCGGCGCACCGAGGGGCGCATGAGAGGAGCAGGGGGTTGTTGGGGCACCGAGGAAGGAAAAGGGGGTTTATTGGGGCACCGAGGGACGTACGAGAGGAGCAGGGGGATGTTGGGGCCCAAAAGGTGCGTGCGAGTAGAGGGTTGTTGGAGTGTGTGTCTGAAGCGGGGGTTGTTGGGCACAGAGGGGAACGCTAGCAGGGAGGGGGTACCAAAACAGATGGGGTAAAGAGGATTGGGCATGGAGGAGTAAAATTGGGGAGGCTGGATTTTGGGGTTATAATGATACATCTATTAGATGTGGGGGTGCATATACAGCACATGTTCCAGGGACAGGGCTGGGCCCAAGGGGTGTGCAGAATGGTGGGGATGCAAAAAATACGTGTATCAGATGTGTGGGTACACATGTGGCTAGGATGGGGAGGAGCCTGTGAGCTCGGGCACGGGGTGGGGGCCTTGCTGCGCCCTGGAGTAAACAATACAACGGAAAACATGCAAGGAAGGCGAGCACAGGGGAGAAATGAGTTCTAGAAGAATGAAGGCATAAATGGCGTAAGAGTACATGGCCAGAGGTCCACTGAAATCTGCTTAACGGGCGAGAAAATGGACGCAGGGCGAAACCAAACCGAGCGAGGCTGTGTAACCGGACAGATGCAATGTGATGGACAGATTCTACAGTACCGGCTCCAGTAGACTACTGGCAGACATGTTGGCGGCTGAGTGACCGGAGCGTTGCAGAAGGAGCGCGCTCTGAAACCAGGAAAGGGGCGTGTTCTGTCGCGAGCATGCGCTTAAGATGGAAAGACGCATTGGGCGCCCTGCCATTGTGGGTAGTGGCAGATTCAATCATTTCTAGACGCTTTTTTTTTTTTAGTTTACACTATATTATAACATAGTCTTGGCAATTTCTCGGCAAGGTAGAGTAAGCACTAATCTCCAGTTCTACAGACTGGCTTTATTAGTAGTTAGATGACTTACATGGGGTGTTTCGGTTTGAAAAAGTGCACTAGTCTATCTAGAGAAATTTTCTGTCAACATAATACTTTTCATTTTTAATACATCTCGTTGTAAGCAATCATTGACTATTATAATCGATCAGAGTAAACCGAGATTCCAACATCCAATATGGCGCATCTATGTACATATCGTGCTGCCTGCAATGGCCATCAATACGCATGCGCCCTCACGATCACACGGTAGTCCATTTTGTGATTAGTAACCGTTCTATGAACGCGAGTTTTTTTCTTTCAAATACCTTTATTAACAACGAACACTTGCTTACATTACAGCAATGTGTTCATTACAGTTTGCAAATGCTTGCTGCAGTCTTTGTTATACTTTATTTATCAAACATTCACATTGGTTGTGCTTTTCTGGATAAGAAATCATTTCATGGACGGAGAGCGTGTATAAGGTGCTGCCCAGTGGTGTCACTCGGTGTGGTAATTCATGGCGCAACCCCCCCCCCTCCCCGAATTTTACAGTTTCTTTTTTTAACTACTCTAACTCATAAATCAGTGCTCCCATATAACACTGAATGCTCGTACACGGCGCACATTACTGTGATGTTTATTGCTGTGGAGCCCTGTGATATGTATATGAAGCGCTCACTCCCGGAGGAGCCGCTGAAAATGAACCACGGGTCAGTCTCCCCGCACTAGGGAATAAATATACTCCAACACCGTTGTGAGTTTTATAATTTAAATAGTTTACTAGAATAGTAAGCAGACGTTGAGACACGGTATTCACAGATATTATCACAGTACTTTCGTATCGTGGTAAAAACGCGTAGCGGAAAAGAAAACGAAACACGAGGCTTCGTATTTCGGAAGAATAAAATATTCGCAACCGAACAGAAAAAGGAATGCAATACCCGATAGTTCGGAAAAACAAGGACACGTAGCGAACCCCAAAAATACAATCTCTTCGTATTACGGTAAACGCGCAGCGGAAAAGAGAAAAATATATATTCGGAACGTATCTTTACTCCCGTTCCGATTCGTAACAGAATGAGTCCTGCACAGGTTTAAGTCCCGGAGTGTAAAAGGTGTGTATGTGTGTGTGGTACCCGGGTACTGTTCAACTGGCCAGTGAATTTACTTAAGGAATGTCTTCGACTAGTCAAGTTGGGGCCCTGTGGACTTTAAAGAGAAAACAGCAGTGTGTTCCTTAATTACATACGGCCTTGGAGGCCTCTCACCCATCCACCGGTTGCTTTAGGCTCCGCTGACCCAGGACGTCTCTCCGCTCGATTTTGACTGGGGATACTAGCGGCCGGATCCGTTGTCTGACTCTCTGTTGCTTGTCCACGACTTGTCCCGCTCACCGCCTGCTCTCCGTATCCGATCAGCTCGCGGCAACTCCTCACTCGAGGTCTTCGGTTTCTTTGATCTGCAGCAATCTCTGGAACTTGGAGGTCTCCTTCTCTTTAGGCTGAATGACCCGATAAAGGAACTGACAGGTCTCACTCGCGCTCTGGCCTAGGCCCTCCTGCGATGTCTTGCACTGCGTCTGCTCTCTCTCGTTCCCTCGCGCGTTCTCCCGCGTTCTTCACGAGGTTCGGGAAGTAAGCGTCCTGTGTCCCACCCACTTCCTGTGTCTTTGCCAAGCACGCCGGGAAATGTAGTCCCAATGTCCAGTGTCTCTAATCGCGATTGTCTCCATCTTGTGGCCAAGAATAGGTACTGCCAGCAGCAAGATTTAACACAGCGCTACATATATATACACACATTACTGAGTTTTATTGCTGTGGATTCTGTGATACACTCATCCACGCAGCACATTACTGTGAGGTTTATTGCTGTGGAGCTCTGTGATATGCTCACAGTGGCGGAACTACCTCCATAGCGACCCACGTGGTTACAGTAAAATTCAGGAACAGCCGCAGCCATGACTCCTATGGCCTCCGCTTCAATCCCTCCTTTGACCCGGCGCTCTGTTCCTTGACACAAAGCTTGCACCCCGTCTGGAGTCAACTGAGTCCATTCTGTAGTGTAGGGTCTTCTCGATAACGCATCAGCATCTCGATTATTCACCCCAGGGCGGTACTTCAGGCTGAACCGAAACCCTGACAGAGCGGCCAACCACCGATGTCCCGTTGCGTCCAGTTTTGCGGTAGTAAGGATGTAGGTAAGAGGATTATTATCCGTCTTGATTACAAACTCGGCTCCATACAGATAGTCTTTTAACTTGTCTACCACTGCCCACTTTAAGGCTAGGAACTCCAACTTTGGTTGGGTAGTTCTTCTCTGAAGGCGTAAGGCTCCGGCTCACGTACACTACAGGCCTCAGCAATCCACCATACTCTTGATACAGGACTCCTCCCAGACCTTCTCGGCTGGCATCCACATGTAGCTCATACGGCTTGTGAGGGTCCGCGTAGGCCAAAACAGGAGCTCGGGTTAGACTCTCTTTCAGCTTCACGAAAGCTCCTTCACATTGGTCCATTCACCTTGTATAGACTCTCGAGCTTTCCTTGGCCCTGGAGCTGACGGGTTTTGGTCAGAGACCTTGCAGCCTTCTTCTGTGGTTTCCTTCTGCAGGAGTTTGTTCAGTGGTTGAGCTATTTTCGCGAATCCTCCCACAAATCTTCGATAGTATGAACAGAATCCCAAGAAAGATCTAAGTTCAGTGACGTTTCGGGGTCTAGGCCAAGAAGCTACGGCCTCCAACTTCCGAGGGTCTGTCGAAACACCTTCTGCTGAGACCACATGTCCTAGATACGTAACAGACGGTAGACAAAATTGGCATTTCTCCAGAGACAGTTTCAGCCCCTCTTCATGGAGCCTCTTCAAGACCTTCTCTAGACGTTGCTCATGTTCTTCCAAAGTCTTCCCAAACACGATTATGTCATCCAGGTACACTAATACTTCGATTAGATTCATATCCCCGACTGTCTTTTCCATCAACCGTTGGAACGTGGCTGGAGCCCCCGTAAGGCCTTGAGGCATTCTGTTGAATTCAAAGAACCCCAGTGGACAGATGAACGCAGTTTTCTCCTTGTCTTCGGGATGCATTGGTATCTGGTGATACCCGCTTCGCAGGTCTAGTACACTAAACCACTTTGCTCCAGACAAACACTGTAGGGCATCTTCTATCCGAGGAGTGGCATATTGATCGGGGATGGTTCTCCGGTTCAATATGCGGTAGTCTATGCGTAAGCTGACAGAACCATTTTTCTTCCGGACCAACACTATGGGAGATGCGTATGGACTCCTGGACTCTTGAATCACCTTGGTTCTTTGCAATTCGTTCAGCTGCTCTCGCAGATCATCTAAGTCTCCTAGCGGAACTCGCCTCGATCTTTCCCGAAACGGCTTGTCTTCTTGTAACCGAATGCGGTGCTCAGTACTCTTAGCTAGGCCCACATCGAACTCATCTTTCGAGAACAATTCCTTCCACTTTAGGACTTGAGACTGGAAACGTTTCTTCCACTCAGGTGAAATGGGAGCGTCCTTGGGGTAGAATCTTTCATCTGGAATCTCTTTATCCACTCCCCCTCCTGAATCGGTAGAGAGGGGCGTAGCGGACTCTACTTGCCCGATAGGCATTCGTGCTTTAAGGACTACTGGAGAATCCGTCACATTGCATACGCTGACCGAGACTCTTCCTCGTGTTCTCTTCAGAGCTTTGGTGGAAATTATTTCAGGAATTACTTCGACTCCGGTTTCACTCCCATGATTAAAATCGGTTCCCAGCACCACATAGGGACCTGGTTGCGATCCGTTCAACTTGACTGAAGCCCGGAAACTCGCTACTTCTCCTGCTTGCAGAACCTTCTCTGTTCCACCCAGTCTCCACAGTCTTCCCACCTCGTCAGGTGCCTTTCGTTCTTCGACCATCCTCTGATAGACCGGACGTAACATTGGGTGTACTCCTTGAGTCGAACCTTCTTCCAATACAATAGGTGTCAGGAGACGCCGCACTAGGTCGGTATTCGTCCCCACTATCAGGGAGCTTCTGTTCGCACCTGAGGGTCGAGGACACACAATGGCCAATGCATCGCAACCCCCAGACTGCCCGATGACTTCAGATCCGATCTCCAACTTCACTTGCAGGTACCCGTCATAAGGGAGCTTCTCAGTGCCGATACCCCATATTTCCAAATCCTTCAATTCTTGCAGAGGAATGTGCTTTAAGTGTTTCTCGTAGAAGTCTTTGTAGATCAATGTCACTTGAGCCCCTGAATCTAACAGGGCTTTAGTGTAGACTCCTTCCACTTGGATTGGCACAATAGGAGAAGGACCTATCAGTTGGTCAGGAAACTTGGTGGCGGTATCCGGACGCTTAGACCCAGTTTGCTGTACCCTGGCCTTTTTCTTGGCCCGTGTAGGCTTTGGGTGTGCATTGCCTCCCCATGACGTAGACCCGGATGCTAAGGGAGTGACTCTTTCAGTTCTGGCAGGTTCAGCAGTTGGCTCGGCTTTGGGCCCTCTCGTCCTCTTAGTCTTGGCTTGGTTTTTGGAGCGGGGTTCAACCTTCGGGCACCTAAGTTGCTCCTTCACTTGTGCCCTCTGGCGTTTCCCGCCGGTGAGGTAGATAACAGTCCTTCTAGGGCTTCCAACAGTCCCTCGACTCTATCCTTCTCAGGCTTTCGGCCTTTGCACTGTGCGCGGAAATGGCCCATTTCTCCACAACCGAAACATCTCTTCTTAGAGAGCGGAGACATAGTTGATTGTTGAGATTTGGTTAAAGGACTTGGACCAGATGCCACAGCAACTCCCATCGTCTGCATACCTGTGAGGAATTTCTGCATTTCTGCCTGCATTTCCGTCACCTTCATCAACACTCGGCACAGTTCCGCGTGCGCTTGATGCAATTCAACTTGAGCTTCCTGTACTTTCTTGACGGTTTTGGACAATTCACCACGTTCAGGGAGGTTCGATTCTTTGGCAGCCCTCTCTGTAGATTTAAAAACGACTAGGTGTTCTTGTTCGTCCTCGTCAGATCCACAAGTATCTAGAGAGTCGCTTTCAGGCCGCAGACCGTCGTTATGTCTCACAGGTTGTGCATAAGCCCTTTCCCCCCGCCTGAAGGATTTCTCTTCCAGTAAAGCTTCTTCCTCTCGTACAACTCGGATCAGTTCCAGGTACTTTAACTCTTGGTTACCTGCTCTGCTTCTCAGCTGCATCATTACTGGATCTAAAGGTTGAGAGCCCCTCAGGATCTGTTTTATTCGGATCTTATCTACTTCGGCCGGTTCGGCCCCTTTCTTCAGGAGTATCTGGTGTAGAATCTTATCTAGGCGCCTCATGTACTCGGTCATCCTTTCACCTCTTCTCTGATAGGTGTGTTCGTACTGCTATACCAGTTCGGCCGCCTTTTCGGTTCGCCCAAAAACTTCTTCAAGAACGTTTAAGTAATCTAAAGCAGTACAATCTTTTCTACTCAGTTTCAGGTTTCTCACCGCTTTCGACGCGGGTCCCTTTAAGCTCTCGGTGATCCTTTGCTTTTTCTGGGCCTCAGGGACATCCCACTCATCCAGAGCCTACATCGCCTGTTCCACCCATTCTTCAAAGGTTTCTTCTCCCGTCGGAGTTGGTACATTTCCTGTAAAATTCCTTAACCGTCGATAACCGAAGTTAGTGTGAGGAGGGCTTGTTTTCTGACATTTCGCCAATAGATCTCCAATAGCCACGATAAATTCAGGCCCGATCATGGCCAACGGACTAGGCGCGGGAACACTTGCGGATTCGCCATGTGGCGCACTTGGCTGAATTAGTTGGACTTCCACCTCATCGGCCAGTTTCACGCTCGCGCCCTGAAAACATGGTGGAACACCCTTTCTCCATTCAAGAAGAACATACGTGTGAGAGGTATCTGTGTTCTTTACAATGTCCAGTATTAACCCCCGATGGTCTGGTGTCAGCACGGCCACAGCCTGGCGAATCTGATCTTCGGCCCAAGTGTCTGCGGGAATATCCATGACTATACAACATTCTAACTGACCACTGTGCTCCTCACACCACTCGGCAACAGTGTCTGGATCCATATTTAACCCTTTAGATGCGGTTTTTCCAGAGACTGGATCCCGGAAACGAGCCCCCACGTGTAGCGCTCACTCCCGGAGGAGCCGCTGAAAATGAACCACGGGTCAGTCTCCCCGCACTAGGGAATAAATATACTCCAACACCGTTGTGAGTTTTATAATTTAAATAGTTTACTAGAATAGTAAGCAGACATTGAGACACGGTATTCACAGATATTATCACAGTACTTTCGTATCGCGGTAAAAACGTGTAGCGGAAAAGAAAACGAAACACGAGGCTCCGTATTTCGGAAGAATAAAATATTCGCAACCGAACAGAAAAAGGAATGCAATACCCGATAGTTCGGAAAAACAAGGACACGTAGCGAACCCCAAAAATACAATCTCTTCGTATTACGGTAAACGCGCAGCGGAAAAGAGAAAAATATATATTCGGAACGTATCTTTACTCCCGTTCCGATTCGTAACAGAATGAGTCCTGCACAGGTTTAAGTCCCGGAGTGTAAAAGGTGTGTATGTGTGTGTGGTACCCGGGTACTGTTCAACTGGCCAGTGAATTTACTTAAGGAATGTCTTCGACTAGTCAAGTTGGGGCCCTGTGGACTTTAAAGAGAAAACAGCAGTGTGTTCCTTAATTACATACGGCCTTGGAGGCCTCTCACCCATCCACCGGTTGCTTTAGGCTCCGCTGACCCAGGACGTCTCCGCTCGATTTTGACTGGGGATACTAGCGGCCGGATCCGTTGTCTGACTCTCTGTTGCTTGTCCACGACTTGTCCCGCTCACCGCCTGCTCTCCGTATCCGATCAGCTCGCGGCAACTCCTCACTCGAGGTCTTCGGTTTCTTTGATCTGCAGCAATCTCTGGAACTTGGAGGTCTCCTTCTCTTTAGGCTGAATGACCCGATAAAGGAACTGACAGGTCTCACTCGCGCTCTGGCCTAGGCCCTCCTGCGATGTCTTGCACTGCGTCTGCTCTCTCTCGTTCCCTCCCGCGTTCTTCACGAGGTTCGGGAAGTAAGCGTCCTGTGTCCCACCCACTTCCTGTGTCTTTGCCAAGCACGCCGGGAAATGTAGTCCCAATGTCCAGTGTCTCTAATCGCGATTGTCTCCATCTTGTGGCCAAGAATAGGTACTGCCAGCAGCAAGATTTAACACAGCGCTACATATATATACACACATTACTGAGTTTTATTGCTGTGGATTCTGTGATACACTCATCCACGCAGCACATTACTGTGAGGTTTATTGCTGTGGAGCTCTGTGATATGCTCACAGTGGCGGAACTACCTCCATAGCGACCCACGTGGGCGCTATGGGGCCCGCAGCCGAGTGGGGCCCGGTGAGGATGAGAATCGGTGACCTCAAAGCACCCTCTTTCAGTTGTAAATGCTAAAGTAAGCATGTCTGG
Source organism: Leptobrachium leishanense (assembly GCA_009667805.1). Classification (NCBI taxonomy): domain Eukaryota; kingdom Metazoa; phylum Chordata; class Amphibia; order Anura; family Megophryidae; genus Leptobrachium; species Leptobrachium leishanense. The sequence goes on from CM019064.1 coordinate 199,450,047, forward strand.
CGGGCCCAGCGTTTCAAATAGTTATCGTTTCAGCCTACGGGGTTCCCTGATGGTAACACACCAAGGGGGTGTAAGTGTTACCGTGCACCACCGGACGCAGAATATTTTTTTCGGTCTGCGCCAGTGATATGTGTTCGCAGCTTGTGTTTAGAGCTCGCTGTAGCCTATGGGCGTTTTCTGTGGCAACAGGTTCAGGAAATTAGGACACCCGGCTGTGTGGGAAAAGACTATGGGAGAGGAGTGCAGAGAGGTGAGCTGGTGGTGTCCCGGATCGGAAGGTGGAAGCGGGCAGGTGGGGGTGGTTGGACTCCTATACGTTGATCACGTGGTAGAATGTGAGCTTCTGAGTCAAACCGAGGGACAGCTACCTGTCTGCCCAGGGGAAGATACCCAGTGATTGCAGATATCCCTGCATTATCGTGCGAGTATAATTGTCAAATTAAATGGGGGGGGGTGAATAATTGTCGAATTAAATAAGGGGGGATAATTGTCAAATTAAATGCGAGGAGGAGAGTAATAATTGTCAAATGAAATGGGGGGAAATAATTGTCAAATTAAATGCGGGGGTAGAAATAATTGTTAAATGGGGGAGAAATAATTGTCAACTTAAAAGCAGAGGGGAAATAATTGTCAAATTAAATGGGGGAGAAATAATTGGCAAATTAAAAGCAGGGGGAAATAATTGTCAAATTAAATGGGGGAGAGAAATAATTGTCAAATTAAATGGGGGAGAGAAATAATTGTCAAATTAAAAGCAGGGGGGAAATAATTGTCAAATGGGGAGAAATAATTGTCAAATTAAATGCGGGGGGGAGAAATAATTGTCAAATTAAATGCGGGGGAGAAATAATTGTCAAATTAAATGGGGGAGAGAAATAATTGTCAAATGCGGGGAGGAGAAATAATTGTCAAATTAAAAGCAGGGGGAAATAATTGTCAAATTAAATGGGGGAGAAATAATTGTCAAATTAAATGGGGGGGAGAAATAATTGTCAAATTAAATGGGGGGACGACTAATGATATGACAAATGAAATGCTGGGGGATAGTAATACACTAAATTAAATGCTGGGGGGTGATAATATGCTAAATTAAATGCTGGGGATGATAATAAGATGACAAATTAAATGCTGGAGGGTTGATTAAATCGGTACATTACTGTGCGTGTTATTGCTGTCGAGCTCTGTGATACGCTCATACACACTGCACATTGCTGTGAGTTTTATTGCTGTAGACCTCTGTGATACGCTCATCAGGCCCGGCCCAAGCCACTGTGCTGCCTGGAGCGAAGGATGAATTGCTGCCCCCCACCCCCAAAAAAACATGGTGTGTATGAGCATATCACAGAGCGCCACATATCACACATCCACATACCGTCACACACACGACACAGTCGGTAACGGGGAGACTCAGAGGATTAATGACTCAGGAGGGCACAGAGTTACTGTCGATTATATTTCACAGGGTGTTCCTTTAAATAGGAAGCGCCTCACCTAAGGTATGAAAGAAATTAGGAAAATGCTAATTTTTTCACCATGATTTAATAATTCAGGTAATACTGGGGGGGGGGGTAAAGGCCATAAAGCGGCATTAAAACATACAGCGTCTCAGGCATTTCTGTTATTCCCCCATCAAACCCTGGCAGCTCCGTACTAACCCCCCCCCCCACACCCCCAGTTTAGAAAGGTAAAAATGTGATTTATTTATTTTAGCAATGAAAAGCAGATCCCACAGCTATTAACTAACTACAGCTCCCATCATACTGTGTAGGCTGTAAGGGAGCTGCAGATTGTCTTCAATCTGGGCCCCGTGGGCAGCCCTCAAACTGCAGCTCCCTTAGGAATCTGGGATAGGGTGTCTGTCCAGGCCTTCCCACAACCAGGACAGAGGAGCTGGCAGCAACAGGTCCCTGTGAAGAGGCAAGGGCAAGAGGGGACCTCCATAACACACACGGGAGGGGGGGTGCACAGAGTCTCCTGTATGAAATCAAGCGCCAGGCCTACCTCCTCAGCAGCCTCATGGTTCCCTGGGATTATTCATTTAAAGGCACGTGCTTGTCTACGCCATCAGTCCTGCTGCGCGTGTCACGTGACAGGCTCTAAACACCACGTTCCATCTCACAGGCGCACCGCGCTGTAGGAGAGACCACAGCCAGGCTGCATGGCTGGTAAAACTTAAGCTGATGGCCTACATGCCTGCTGAAAGGAGTCGGTGCCGGCCTGCTGAAAGGGGTCAGCATCGGCCTGCTGAAAGGGGCAGTCAAGGCTTGGTTTTCAATGGAACACTGTCCTGCAGCCATGTCCGGGCTGGTGGCCTTTGAAAGAGCAGCAAAATGCTGCCCCTGACAAAGTGCTGCATGGCGCGGCTGCTCCACCCCGCTCCACAGACGGGCCGGCCCTGACGCTCATACACACTGCACATTACTGTGAGTTTTATTGCTGTGGAGCTCTGTGATACGCTCATACACACCGCACATTGCTGTGAGTTTTATTGCTGTGTAGCTCTAATGTACCTAGGTACTGTGCCACATGAGTGTAGTAATGTGTTGTTCAATGGTATTAGTTAATTTATGTTGTGTGGGGGGGGTAGGCTGCAGGGGGGGTTAGGTTGCAGGCAGGGGGGGGGGCCATGCAAATTTTGCAATGGGGCCCTGTGATTTCTAGTTACGCCCCTGTATGCTCACACACAAATTTTGGCTAACTGCCAGCAAGTACAGTGCCTGTTGGAAGGCAGTGAAAGTCCCCATAGAGAAATAATGGTTAATCTGTTCAGAGACACCGAACAGCAGAGAAATGTCCTATTGTCCGGTGGTTTCATTCGGCAGGTTTATTCAGGCGAATACCATAGGTTTCAATGTTAAAAATATTCCAGGTTTTATTCAATATCTAATAAACCGTTTATTCCTTTTAATCTGTAGTAAAAAGTCTCTTTATTTATTGATTTATTTTTAGTATCTATTAGGCATTTTTCAAAAAAATCTACATTTTTCTAATACTGTTTTTTTTTTCTCTGTAACAGACCTTTTTATTATCATCCATTGGATCTTTTATGTTAATTCCAGACATTTTCGTTCAGTAGTTTTTTTTTTAAAACCGCAGGCGGCGGCATTAGGTGGCTGATTCCCTGCACTTCAGGGACCCTGCGGTGAATTGACCGGGGAAATTTGATTCCCCAAAGTGTGTTGAACAACAGAACATTGAAAGGTCTGCGTCATTTCGGTGCTCTGTGAATATCCCCTTTAGTGGTGGTTTTATTGTCACCCACTGGAAAGTGCCAGCCTAGGCCTTGCCTACCCAGGACATACTTGAAGATGAGAGAAATCCGAAATCTCAATGTATCCTTCCTGGTAAAATATTTGTGTCACCCTAGGGGGTGGTGTCACCCGGTGCGGGCTGCACCCACCGCCCCCCCCCCTGTGACGCCACTGTATACATACTCCGTATAAATTATACATACTGTAGGGTTACATCTAGGGATGCACCGAAATGAAAATTTGGGACCAAAACCGATACCAAAAATGCACGATGAGCTTGACCAAAAACCGATACCAAAAATGACTTTCTATATATGACTATATATACACACATACTTTGTATACATGTGTCTGGTGTGTGTGTAAAATAAATATATATATATATATATATATATACAGTTGTGTTCAAAATTATTCAACCCCCACTGAAATTGAGTGTTTTGGCCAGTTTGACATTGATTTTGATCATTCAGTCATCTTGATTACAATTAAATCAAAGAGGCACGTGTAGGTCAGACAAATATAACATAACATTTATAATGAAATAACCACAAATGTCTTTTCTGTGCTCACATCGTTATCAGTTTTATTCAACCCCCAAGTGACATTCACTCTTAGTACTTAGTACAACATCCTTTTACAGTTATAACAGCTTTTAAACGTGAAGCATAGCTTGACACAAGTGTCTTGCAGCGATCTACGGGTATCTTCGCCCATTCGTCTTGGGCAAAAGCCTCCAGTTCAGTCACATTCTTAGGCTTGCGCACTGCAACTGCTTTCTTTAAGTCCCACCAGAGGTTCTCAATCGGATTTAAGTCAGGTGACTGCGATGGCCACTCCAAAATGTTCCAGCCTTTAATCTGCAACCATGCTCTAGTGGACTTGGAGGTATGCTTGGGATCATTGTCCTGTTGAAAGGTCCAACGTCTCCCAAGCCTCAGGTTTGTGACGGACTGCATCACATTGTCATCCAATATCTCCTGGTACTGAAGAGAATTCATGGTACCTTGCACATGCTGAAGCTTCCCTGTACCTGCAGAAGCAAAACAGCCCCAAAGCATGATTGACCCCCCGCCATGCTTCACAGTAGGCAAGGTGTTCTTTTTTTCATAGGCCTTGTTCTTCCTCCTCCAAACATAGCGTTGATCCATGGGCCCAAACAGTTCTAATTTTGTTTCATCAGTCCACAGAACACTATCCCAAAACTTCTGTGGTTTGTCCACATGACTTTTGGCATACTGCAGTCGACTCTTCTTATTCTTTGGAGACAGCAAGGGGGTGCGCCTGGGAGTTCTGGCATGGAGGCCTTCATTACGCAGTGTGCGCCGTATTGTCTGAGCTGAAACTTCAGTACCCACATCTGACAAATCTTTTCTCAGTTCCTCAGCAGTCACACGGGGACTTTTCTCCCTCTACGCTTCAGGTAGCACACAGCAGTCGAAGTCAGCATCTTCTTTCTGCCACAACCATGTAGCGTTTCAACAGTGCCCTTTGCCTTGAATTTGCGAATGATGCTTCCTATGGTCTCTCTTGGTATGTTTAACATCTTTGCATTCTTCTTATAGCCATTGCCCTTCCTGTGAAGAGTATTCACCTCTTCTCTTGTCTTCCTGGACCATTCTCTTGACTTCACCATGTTTGTAACCACACCAGTAAATGTCTAGAAGGAGCTGAGTATCACAGTCATTTTAAAGCTGCCTAATTGGTGCTTATTATGCTTTATTGCTGCTCCGTGACATCCACAGGTGTTTTCAATACCTGATTAAAAACACTTGAATGAACCTCTGTTCTTCAGAGTGGTAGTCTTTAAGGGGTTGAATAATTGTGTCAATGAAGAATTCACAAAAGAAACATTTACTACTGTATTACAAAACCAATTGATGTCATTTTAGTTGCATATGGTTCTTTAAAAAGTCCTTCTAGGATTTCATTCTGAATACAATTACAAATGTACACTAAATTCCCTAAAACCCTTTACAGCATTGGGGGTTGAATAATTTTGAACACAACTGTATATATAATGCTCTCAAATGAAAATTTTGGAACGAAACCGAAAATGACTTTTCCCCTACAATTAATTTTAAGATTTTCTTTATAACTGTATTAATACTAGACTTTATTAAATTCTTTATTAAAATTAATATTTAAATTAATCCACATTAAAAATTTTAAGATATTTTTGTCCTATTTTGGTGGAGTTATTTTGCATCTAGTGCATACATTCATGTGTAAAATTTTTAGACACACACTTACACGTTATAGTTGCAGAAGACATTTACACATCCCAGCAATTCAGAGAACTCTAAATTGCTGGGACGTGTAAATGTCTTCTGCAACTATAAAGTCTATTATTTGTTGTGTGGAGGCTTTTAATCTAATTTTTTTGCCCTCCAACACAACTTAAATAAGTAGATATGTATCTATAATGGCTCAGATGGAGCCTAAACATCAGTCTGTTTCTCTTAATCTATTATTTTTTTAAAGTGCAGAAAAACATTCCATTAACGTTTTGGAGGTATGGATGTAAGCTCCCACATTAACCCCCCTCTTGTCCTCCGAGCAGACACCTCTGGCAGGAGGTCAGTGATAAATCACTTTTTCCTTGTCATTGAGAGGCCAGAGGTTACTGATAGTATGGATCATGCAGTTAACCCTTTATGTGCAGAAATAAATATGTGTAGCAGCTCCTGCCTCTCTCCAATTACAATTATCTCCAGCTAAGCAGCATTGAAAGAGTGCTCGCTCAGTGTCAGCTGGGATCATCAATTTTCAGCTGACTTTTTCGGTTGGTGTTTTGCTCTCGGGCCGAAACCGATAACCCCATTATCGGCAGAATCTATCGGTGGCCGAAATTCCGGTGCATCCCTGGACATGTTTATGTACTGCTTTATTAAATTATAAGGAGTATAACATGGAGGATCTTTGGTTTCACTATTTATTGGTAAAACTGTATTTTTAGCGGTGCAAATGATGTGATAGACATTCCAGCTGTATTTTATTTTTTTAAATTATGTGTGACCCATTTCAACTGTTTTAAGCATTGTAAACCCCAACCCCTTATTCTAACGGTAACCCTGACCCCCAAATCCTATACTGACACTGTCTGACATTTACAACATTATTATGTTTCAGTTTGGTTTCCAACAATGCTAAAATACAGTTTTGAGGGAGTTGTGGCAGGTATCCCTGACAGCGCATCAGTAGTGCAAAACACTAGAATGCAATTGAAACATTTGCATGTGCATCAACAGTAGACACAATAGTGAAATAAAGTGCAACAAAACAGTAAAGTGCAGCGGTGCCTTAAAAGAATAAAAACAACAGGGCTTAGTGCAATAGTGCATATAAGAGGATACATATATACCTGTAGATAATAATCAATAAAGTGCACAAATTAAATGTCCAATGCTAATCCGATGGATAAAATACTCAGGAGTCCCAATGTTTGTGGTGCTCCTTCTTATTCTGGTGGAAAGTTCGTCACGTCCTCGATTTCATAAAAGAGAAGGGAGAAGCACACAGAGAAATCTTTGGTGCAGGAGATCTTATGACAAATTGGACAAAGATTATTACTGGTAGATGTATTTACCACTGGGCTCATTTTGAGCACTGGGCTCATTTTGCATACTCGTGATGGATTGCACCTGAATGGAAGAGGGTCTGCTGTGCTAGAGGAGAGGATGGTTAAAAGTAGGGTTGCACCGATACCGATACTAGTATCGATATCGGTGCCGATACCGGGTACTGCAGGAGTACTTGGTACTCGTGCAGTACCCCCGATATTTTTTTCCGATACGGAAGCCGGCATTGAGCCGGCTTCCGGTATCCGAGGGGCTGCGGCGGCTGTCCGAATGCTCTATCGGCATTCGGACAGCCGCCCCTGGAGCTCTGCGATACTCACCTTCCTTCAGCGCCGCCGAGAATGTCTTCGCGCGCGCGCGCTGGTTGGAAGGACCCCAGCCGCGACCACGTGGGACCATGTGATCACGGCTGGGGTCCTTCCAACCAGCGCACGCGCGGAAACTTTCCGGCGTCGCTGAAGGAAGGTAAGTATAAACAAAGTGAGCAGCTGCAGGGCCTGTCTGAATGCAGATAGAGCATTCAGACAGGCCCTGCAGCTGCTCTCCGCTCATGCTTACCTCCTTCAGCGACGCCGGGAAAGTTTCCGCGCGTGCGCTGGTTGGAAGGACCCCAGCCGTGATCACATGGTCCCACGTGGTCGCGGCTGGGGTCCTTCCAACCAGCGCGCGCGCGCGAAGACATTCTCGGCGGCGCTGAAGGAAGGTGAGTATGAGCGGAGCGGAGCGGAGCGGAGGGGGGGGGCATATCCATGAGCAATGGGGCAATATCCATGAGCAATGGGGCATATCCATGAGCAATGGGGCATATCCATGAGCAATGGGGCAATATCCATGAGCAATGGGGCATATCCATGAGCAATGGGGCATATCCATGAGCAATGGGGCATATCCATGAGCAATGGGGCAATATCCATGAGCAATGGGGCATATCCATGAGCAGGGGGGCATATCCATGAGCAGGGGGGCATATCCATGAGCAAGGGGGCAATATCCATGAGCAAGGGGGCATATCCATGAGCAAGGGGGCATATCCATGAGCAAGGGGGCATATCCATGAGCAAGGGGGCAATATCCATGAGCAATGGGGCATATCCATGAGCAATGGGGCATATCCATGAGCAGGGGGGCATATCCATGAGCAAGGGGGCAATATCCATGAGCAAGGGGGCATATCCATGAGCAATGGGGCAATATCCATGAGCAAGGGGGCATATCCATGAGCAAGGGGGCATATCCATGAGCAAGGGGCATATCCATGAGCAAGGGGGCATATCCATGAGCAAGGGGGCAATATCCATGAGCATGGGGCATATCCATGAGCAATGGGGCATATCCATGAGCTGGGGGGCATATCCATGAGCTGGGGGGGCAATTATCCATGAGCAGGGGGCTTTATAGGAGGTCTGTTCTTATTGGAAAGCGTCACATGGCATAAAATAAAAGTATCGGTAATTGGTATCGGTGAGTACTTGAACAAAAGTATCGGTACTCGTACTCAGTCTTAAAAAAGTGGTATCGGTGCATCCCTAGTTAAAAGGTTGGAGGACACTTTAAACTAGTGGAAGGGGGGAGGGATACAGTAGCTTACAAAATGGAGACAGAGCAGATAGCGGAAGGGTTTCAGCTCAGACTAAGGGGGTGGAGCCGGGGGGATGGGTAATGTCAGAACAGTGGAGGCATGCAATGTAAAGTCGCATTCAGCATGTGTGAGTAGAGACAACATTAAATGTATGCTTGCTAATGCAAGGAGCCTCAATAACAAGATGGGGGAACTAGAGGCAATAGCATACACTAAGCAATACGACATAATAGGAATAACAGAAACGTGGTGGGATGAAACGCATGACTGGGCTGTAAGCTTAAACGGTTATACATTGTTTAGAAGGGATAGGAAACATAAAAAAGGGGGTGGAGTATGTTTATATGTAAATCAGGATTTAAAGCCAAATATTACACAACTGGAAAGCGATGAGGGAAATGTGGAATCCTTATGGGTAAATATTTTGTTGGGGAATAAACAGGGAAGTCAACTATTGGTTGGCATATGTTATAAACCACCTACTATAGATAATGATGAGGAAGAACAACTGTTAGAGCAAATTAGGAAGGCTGCACATCATGGTAGCACTTTAATTATTGGAGATTTTAATTACCCGGACATTAATTGGGATAGTGGGACTAGTAATTCAGCAAAGGGAATCCGGTTTCTGAACATTTTAAATGATACCTTCATGACACAACTGGTAGAAACACCAACTAGAGAGGATAACTGTCTGGACCTGGTTATAACAAATAATGTGGATCTTTTCTCAAATATTAATGTAAGGGAACAGTTTGGAAACAGTGACCATAATATGGTGACTTTTGAAATAAACTCAAAAAAACACATTCATAAGGGGCATGCTAAAACATATAATTTTAAAAAGGCCAACTTTATTAAAATAAAGGAAGCTCTCAATGTCATTGACTGGCAGAAACTCTTTCACGGGAAAAACACTGAGGATAAGTGGAATATCTTTAAACTAACACTAGAAACGTACACGTCACAATATATTCCACTGGTGAATAAATATAAAAGAAACAGACTGAAACCAATGTGGCTTAGTAGGAAGGTAACTAAGGAAATGAAAAATAAAAAGAAGGCATTTAAAGCTTTTAAATTTGATAAATCTGAGGCATCCTATAAAGCATATACGGCAGCCAATAAAGCATGTAAAAATGCGATTAGATGGGCTAAACTAGAAAATGAAAAAGAAATAGCCAAAGAGAGCAAGACCAACCCTGAAAGATTCTTTGGGTTTTTTAGAATTTATGTACCTAAGAGTGAAAATGTAGGTTCACTAAAATCTGAGTCAGGGTTATTGTTAACTGAAGATTGAGATAAGGCAGAAATTTTGAATGATTATTTTTCTTCAGTATTTATCAAAGAGAAACCTATAACAGGAGACATGAAATTCATTAATAAAAATTTACTAATACAAAGTGACTGGTTGACTCAGGACAAGGTTTTGCAGCAATTAAACAATGTGAATATGAATAAAGCCCCAGGGCCAGATGGAATTCATTCACCCGCGAGTACTGAGAGAGCTATGTGTTGAAATATGTAAACCTCTGTTCTTAATCTTTCAAGGTTCTTTTCTTTCAGGAATCGTACCAGAGGATTGGAGAAAAGCTGACGTGGTCCCTATATTTAAGAAAGGTTTAAAATTTGTGCCTGGGAATTATAGACATGTGAGCTTAACATCTGTGGCTGGGAAAGTATTTGAGGGGTTACTAAGGGATAATATTCAGGAATTTATTGGGAGGTATAATGTAATTGGCAAAAATCAGCATGGTTTCATGAAACACAGACCATGTCAGACTAACCTAATTACGTTCTATGAGGAAGTAGAAGTATAGATCAGGGGGTCACAGTGGATGTGATTTACTTAGATTTTGCCAAAGCTTTCGACACAGTTCCACACAAAAGGTTACTATTTAAATTAAGAAAAATTGGTCTAGATGAAAATACTTGTTCTTGGATAGAAAACTGGCTAAAAGATAGGGTACAGAGAGTGGTCATAAATGGTACATTTTCAAGATAGACACCAGTGGTAAGCGGTGTCCCTCAGGGGTCTGTTATAGGACCAATACTATTCAATTTATTTATAAATGACCTTGAGATAGGCATTGAAAGCCATGTATCAGTGTTTGCAGATGACACAAAACTAGGAAAAGTAATACAATGTGAGCAGGATGTTACTTCGTTGCAGAGGGATTTAGATAGATTGGGGGACTGGGCACTTAAATGGAAGATGAAATTTAATCTAGATAAATGCAAAGTTATGCACTTTGGAGTGAAGAACTGTCAGATATAATCTCTGCACGTGAATACAACACGTTATATATATTGGACTTCTCAGCCAAGCCTCCAATATGGCAGGGATTATTATTTCATAAGAAATTTATACGAGACACAAATATCAATCGTTTATATTTTCTAGAAATTCTACTAAATTCTTTTATTTGTGTGTGTTTTGCTTTGAAGAATACAATAATCAATAATCGGATAAAAACATATATATATTTATTACGTATACAAAAAAGTTTCAAATCTCATATCATAAACAAAGATTTATAAACCACAATCCATCAGCATATAAAAACTAGCTTCACAATATATGTATGTCCTGTTAGTAACTGCATATATGATTAATATCATTTACCTTATCAGTTAGTAACTAATACACAAATGGTTAATAAACATTTCTGCTTAATAAAACATGCATTTCCCAGAAAACAATGTTTAACCAGCTAGATCTTATAGAGATATATATATCTCTCTATACTACATAGATCAACAAAAGATGAGTTAATTTAAAATGATAAGTAATAAATCTTATTTAGTGAATCCTCCCCTAATCTCGAGAATTAAACTTCTAATCTTTTGCTTTTTATTTCTAGTTATATAATTCCTTGCTTATTAATTTCAATCACAGTAATTTCCAAATTCAATATATATATATTTGTATCAATCCTACAACCGTTTCTTTTAGGATAAATCCTTACGTCCACTTCTTCATATTTCTATCTGCAGAATAGAAATATTTAAATTTTTGGAGCTACCAAGAATCTGAAAAATCTCAGTCTATATGTTGCAAGAAATCTACAAATATATATAATTACATTAATTCCTTAATTTAAATAACTCTCATACATTACCTCTCCAATCTGGATTTTGATGAGTCTGCCTTGGAATTCTTTATGTAATATTTTGGAATATGTGAAGATTATCATTATCAGACAATCAATGCATGTGAGTCAGAGATTTGGTGAGAGTCTTGAGTGCATTGTCCCAGAATGATCTGCTAGTGATGTGTGTTAGCCTCGGAATGCCTCATGTCCTGGAATCTCAGAATCTCTCATGTGTATTGGAAGTCTGAATGCATTGCAGTGTGAGTCTCTGAATCTTGGACTGACGGGATTGAATGCAACCAACATTGCCGCTTCAATTATAGTCAATTTGACGTCACTAGCAATATCTTCACCATATCAAATATAATATTTACTATCCTCTAGAGGGCAGCATTGCACTTCTTAATTAATTCCACCATTTCTTTTTAATATCCTTATCTCGTGTCAAATGGTCAATGTACACAAAGACCTTCTCTTCTCCGAATGTAGACATTTAGTCTCTACATATATCATATCAAATTTATATCCCTCACTCCTTTCTAAGTTTTTACTGAGTCTTATCAGTTGAATTCTTTTCTAGTTAACTCAACAGAATCTATTCTTCAATAATTATACTATTTACCACTTAAACTCTCTACAATATAAATTGGAGCGTCTATTTTCTACTGTAAATATAATAAAATATACCTTGATTATAAACATATATTTTGTGAATATATTTTACCTTTCGAAGATATTAACTCTTATATTCCTATACCCAAAAGACAAAATATCTTTTTGTTTTAAAAACTTAAAACAGACCAATAAATTTAATTATGACAGATCTTAGCACTTAGCTTGGGCATTATATCACACAAAGACATTTTAAGGTTCCTTCATGTCTGATATTTCTAAAAAAAAAATATATAAGATCTCACCCAGCCATGAACTCTGTAAAAAAAAATCTCGGTTCATTTCTAACTAGGGAAATTTGGAAAGAAAAAAAAAAATTCTTTAAAAACAAAATGGCTACAGGCATCCATTTTACCTTTTTTCCCTTCCAATGTACCTGACAGAACACACAAGCAACTTATACCCTAAATGGTACGGAGTTAGGGAAATACAAGCAGGAGAAGGATTTGGGAATAATCATAGACTTCAAACTAAGTAACAATGTGCAATGTCAAACAGCAGCCGCCAAGGCCAGCAAAGTATTGGCATGCATTAAAAGGGGAGTTCACTCTCGGGATGAAAACATAATTTTACCTACATCTGGAGAGGTAAACGCCCTAGACTGAGCTATCAAGTCCTTACCAGATCCAGGGCAATGGGAGGACTAGCCTTACCCAATTTTAGCCTCTATCACCAGGCCTGCCACCTTCAACGGGTGGTGGAATGGTCGAGAGAGGGGTCAGTTAAGCTATGGAGGGCAGTGGAACAGGAGCTGGTGGGAAGACCGTTGACTGCCTTCCCTGGCTCACATTGAAGGAGGGTCGGAGATTGGCTAGTTCATCGCCATACCTGCAGGCGACTTATGGGATATGGCGCAGGTCAGCCACTAAATTTGGTCTCACATCTTTCCCTTCCCCTATGACACCGGTGGTACACAATGAGGAATACCTGCCCGGACTAGATCCCCACTCGATACAGAGACTGGTCCCGGATCCCACACCACGCATCTTACACTTCTTCCACGACTCGACCTGCCGGCCTCTGACGGACTTGATAAGAGATAGTCCCATCTCGTTCCTCCACACGTTCCACTATGCGCAGCTCCGACACTATCTTGACAGTTTGCCTCAGAAACACCAGCTGGGGCGCCCACTACGGTCTTTTGAGAAATTATGCTGCATCAAAGGACCTCTCTCACACGGTTTATCCCTGCTTTATTCTCTACTTAGGGAGGCGGCCTCGGATGTGCCGCCGCCGTATATGGGAGAGTGGGAAAACATGCTAGACGTGGTTCTTTCCGATGCACAATGGTCCAAGATTTGCGAGCTGATACATCACTGTTCGGTCTCCTCCAAAGCGCAGGAAACTGCATACAAAGTCCTCAACCTATGGTACCGCACCCCAGATAAGATTAATCGCTATGACCCCCAAGTACCAGCACAATGCTGGAGATGTAATGGGGCACGGGGAGACATGCTGCACATTTGGAGGGAGTGCCCGAAATGACAACCTTTCTGGTCCAGGATTCATGACATACTTAAGGTGTTCATGGACCCTCCCCCAGAGTTCACACCGGCCGCGTTCCTCTTACACCATAATACATACTCCGTTGCTGCATATAATCGCACCATGGCCATTCGCATCCTGAACACCGCCAAAGCTCTGGTGCCACTTTACTGGCTACAACTCACCTCACCACCTCTTTCACTATGGTTTACTCGCATGGAAGAATTACACACAGTGGAACAGCTGATTTTCAGTGCTTCTGATAGATTACCCCAATACACGGCGATATGGTCCAACTGGATACTCCAATCCTCGTCCCGAGCTTTCCAAGCGTTACTTACCATCCCCGCATGAACATACACACACTCAGCAATGGAACTCAGACATTTTCGTAACACATGTAAGATCGCATTGAAGTGCTTATCCTCAATCCCTCAGTTCCTTACCCATTTCTCTCCATGACTTTGTTTATTGATCTGTGTTTATATTGCAACATTATAAGGGTCCTGCGCGTCCCTCTGTCAATTCTTAAACTGCATTAATGAACCTGCGAGTTCTATGTTGTTCGTCTTTGCTTGGTAAACCAATAAACAGTTATTTACAAAAAAAAAAGAAAACATAATTTTGCCTCTGTATAAATCAATGGTCAGACCGCACCTTGAATATGCCGTGCAATTTCGGGCACCTGTCTTAAAAAAGATATTATAGCGCTAGAAAAAGTGCAGAGACGGGCAACTAAATTTAATAAGGGGAATGGAAGGGTTAAGTTATGAGGAAAGACTAACAAGCTTAAATCTGTTTAGTTTAGAGAAACGGCGCCTTAGAGGGGATCTGATAACCTTATATAAATATATACGGGGCCATTATCAACCATTGTCTGATAACCTATTCATTAACAGGACTATACACAGGACAAGGGGTCATCCATTTAGACTGGAAGAAAGAAAATTCAGCCTAAAGCATAGGAAGGGTTATTTTATGGTGAGAACAATAAAGCTGTGGAATTCTCTGCCTGTTGAGGTGGTTGGATCAGAGACCGTACAGACTTTTAAAAAGCGACTGGATGACTTCCTGCAGACACAAAATATTAAGGGTTATAATATTTAATATGTGAGTAAAAGCTTCTTGATCCAAGGAGAAATCTGACTGCCATTCTGGGGTCAAGAAGGAATTTTTTCCCAGTATGTTGCATATTGGCAAGCATTTCAGACTGGGTTTTTTGCCTTCTTTTGGATCAACAGCAGTAGGTGATGTGGGAGAGGCTGAACCCAATGGACGCATGTCTTTTTTCAGCCTATGTAACTATGTATACCACTCACATTTAACTGAGCCTAAAGGTTTCCCGGCTCTGGGTTTAATCGCCTATGGCCATGTAGAGCGTGGCACTTCCCTTCTTTGCCAAGTAGCAGATCCTAGACGAGTTAAGAAAAGAGATACAACAGGACAATACACCGACTGAGGAAGGCTACCACAGCCTAAACGCGTCTCAGTATTTTTATGTCCCTTTTTATAAAATAAATGTATATTTTTTACTTTTATCCCTTTATTGGCCGTGTTTTGCTAATTCCAACCTGATACCTCATGAGAACAACACCACTCGATCTGCCAACGAGGAAAAGAAGTTCAGGGCACCTACCTAAGAGTGCCTAAGGCTATACTGACTGAGCCTGAGTTTGAAAGGCTCCTTAATTGGTAAGTGCACTGTGTAATTACCTCTGTTTGGTTACCCTGCAGTATTACGCTATGGGAGCATTGTCTCCCATTTGTTCTTAACTCGTCTAGGATCTGCTACTTGGTAAAGAAGGGAAGTGCCACTCTACATGGCCATAGGCGATTAAACCTAGAGCCGGGAAACCTTTAGGCTCATTTAAATGTGAGTGGTATATACCTCTACCAGTAATAATCTTTGTCCAATTTGTCATAAGATCTCCTGCACCAAAGATTTCTCTGTGTGCTTCTCCCTTCTCTTTTATGAAATTGAGGACGTGACGAACTTTCCACCGGAATAAGAAGGAGCACCACAAACATTGGGACTCCTGAGTATTTTATCTTCCATTTTCACGGACTGCTATACGCACTATTGCACTCAATTGAAATATTGGACACTTTTTGCGCATGTCCATCGGATTAGCATTGGACATTTAATTTGTGCACTTTATTGATTATTATCTACAGGTATCTACGTATCCTCTTATATGCACTATTGCACTAAGCCCTGTTGTTTTTATTCTTTTAAGGCACCGCTGCACTTTACTGTTTTGTTGCACTTAATTTCACTATTGTATCTACTGTTGATGCACTTTATTTCATCATATATATATATATGCATATGCAAATGTTTCAATTGCATTCTAGTGTTTTGCACTACTGATGCGCTGTCAGGGATACCTACCACACCTCCCTCATCTTTGTTTAGCACAGATTTTGGTTGTTTTTTCTGTGTTTTTATCCCAGGGCGGCATCATATCACTTACTTATCATTATAACTGCATCCATTGGCAAAAACGATATATAACTTTATAGGCGCCCACGCTTTAGGGTATATAGCTTTATACCCACATCCCTTTCATCTAAAATACAGTTTTGCCTATTTATTTATTGGAGGGGGTGAATACATCACATCATAGCATATTATGGAAGTGTGAAAAATAACACTCCGGTTACCATATGGAAAATGGACACTGCCAATGACAAGACTAGAATACATATGCCCCTTTGATACACTACTGTCCCTGGCAGGACTGAGCACTAAGATAATGTAGGGTTTAACACATTGCTTTTACCAAACATATTTCTAGTGGACGACTGAAATCCCACTCCCCCCTCAGTCACACATCTCAACCATTGTCATGTCTAGGATAATTTCATTCCTTCTAACAGGAGGGCTAGAAGAGATACCTGGTGTAAATATTAGCAGAGCTCTGGTAAATTGATCTATTCCATACACTTTAATGGATCTGGAAAATTTACCGCAAATGTTTACACCAGGTTTGGAATCTAGACAGGTTTTTTTTGTGTTCTTACTCGCTCTTTCACCTTCCTCCTCAATTCCATTCCCTCACACCTTTTTAGATTTCTCTTGTACCATGCTGGGCCCATACCTTTTAATCTCTCTGTCTTTTAGTCTCTTCCCCACTCTCCTCTTTTTTTTAGTCATAATCCAAAAAAAGCCTTCTCTTGATCTGACCTCCCCAATTTATACTCTACATAAACACTCTTTCACTTCCAACCCTTTTTAAAAACTTGCATACACTGGAATAGTTGTCCGCCTCAATTCAAACACCATCAAATCTGTAAATTCAAGTGGGTAAACTATGTGACACACAATTTTGCTCTTGCTCCTCCCAATCACTTGACAGCCCAAGCTGTTGCACGGTTTTTCATGGACTAAGGCTGGACGTCTGATGGCACCATATTTGTGCGATGGTGCAATCATCCGATATCGTCAGTCATCGTCCGCCCGATCCAACAACATGCAGGTGAATGGCCCATCGTCCACTGCATCTGACTGTTAAAGATGGCATCAGATGGACGACCACTCCTTTTTCACTCGATTGTGTTGCATGTATTTCAGCAGATCAGAGAAAAAGGACGTGGAGAAACTGATCAGGTGAGTTATAAATAATTTATTTTAAATGCTTTTATATGTATGTGAGATGTATGGGACTAGCCCTGTTTGTGTAGGGGAGTAGGACAGGGTAGGCTCCTTGGTAGATTGTAAGCTCTTGGGTCCTCTCTGCTACTCTTCTGTGTGTACTTGTATATATATATGTATTCTCTCTCACTCATTGTCCCACAAAGGACTGCAGTGTTTCCAAAAGTAAAATGAACTGTGTTTTATATGTAAAACCAGTTAATTCTGTTCTTGGCAGTCTCTGCACTCCATCTCTGAAATCTACACTATATTGCCAAAAGTATTCGCTCACCCATCCAAATAATCAGAATCAGGTGTTCCAATCACTTACATGGCCACAGGTGTATAAAATCAAGCACCTAGGCATGCAGACTGTTCTTGCAAACATTTGTGAAAGAATGGGTCGCTCTCAGGAGCTCAGTGATTTCCAGCGTGGAACTGTAATAGGATGCCACCTGTGCAACAAATCCAGTCGTGAAATTTCCTCACTTCTAAATATTCCACAGTCAACTGTCAGCTGTATTATAAGAACGTAGAAGTGTTTGGGAACGACAGCAACTCAGCCACGAAGTGTTAGGCCACGTAAACTAACGGAGCGGGGTCAGCGGATGCTGAGGCGCATAGTGCGAAGAGGTCGCCAACTTTATGCAGAGTCAATAGCTACAGACCTCCAAACTTCACGTGGCCTTCAGATTAGCTCAAGAACAGTGCGCAGAGAGCTTCATGTAATGGGTTTTCATGGCCGAGCAGCTGCATCCAAGCCATACATCACCAAGTGCAATGCAAAGCGTCGGATGCAGGGGTGTAAAGCACGCCGCCACTGGACTCTACAGCAGTGGAGACGCATTCTCTGGAGTGACGAATCGTGCTTCTCATTTGGCAATCTGATGGACGAGTCTGGGTTTGGCGGTTGCCAGGAGAACGGTACTTGTCTGACTGCATTGTGCCAAGTGTAAAGTTTGGTGGAGGGGGGTTTATGTTGTGGGCTTGTTTTTCAGGAGCTGGTCTTGGCCCCTTAGTTCCAGTGAAAGGAACTCTTCAGCATACCAAGACATTTTGGACAATTCCATGCTCCCAACTTTGTGGGAACAGTTTGGAGCTGGCCCCTTCCTCTTCCAACTTGACTGTGCACCAGTGCACAAAGCAAGGTCCATAAAGACATGGATGACAGAGTCTGGTGTGGATGAACTTGACTGGCCTGCACAGAGTCCTGACCTCAACCCGATAGAACACCTTTGTGATGAATTAGAGCGGAGACTGAGAGACAGGCTTTCTCGTTCAACATCACTGTGTGACCTCACAAATGCACTTCTGGAAGAATGGTCAAAAATTCCCATAAACACACTCATAAACCTTGTGGACAGCCTTCCCAGAAGAGTTGAAGCTGTTATAGCTGCAAAGGGTGAACCAACGTCATATTGAACCCTATGGATTAGGAATGGGATGTCACTTAAGTTCATATGCGAGTCAAGGCAGGTGAGAGAATACTTTTGGCAATATAGTGTATGTGATCGTCCATAGTCGTTCCGACAGATCGCTTGCAGTGAACTACCCTCGTCGGGCGCCAGATGTCGTCCATAGTCTGACGAACACGTCGGCCATCCGACTACGGTGCCAGTGGACGCTCAGTCTAAGGGAAAATGGTGCAAGTGGTGCTGAAATAGGACATTTTAAACCCATACACGAGTGCTAATGCAGTGGTTGTGCATGAGCTACCCTAATTCGTTGCTCAGCCAGGAAGGATATTATCCTGGCAAACTTGCAGAATGGGATTACTTTAATTTTTAAGAACCACAATTCCATATGTGTTGGAGTGTATTTGCTGTTTTACCTTATAGACTGATCACTCTTTAACCTGTCACATACGGACTTAACCCTTAAGACTCAAATACTTGTCTCACACCATTTTCTCCATACTACAGGAACAGAGTTCAGAGTTTAGTGACCACAACATGAGGTATAGAATCAATTTCTATGTTATTTGCTCTATTGTTTCAAGTGGTTATATATTATAAACCAAAGGCGGTTACAAAACGTCCCACTGCGAACACTTTTCAGCAAATCAGAGACCATAAGGAAAGCACGCATCTTAATACAACGGAAATCACATACAAGGCACTTTTACAAACATATTAATGATAACATCATAGAATTTCTAGGAATTAGGTAAAAATCCAGTAAATTAAACTTAATTAGCCAACAGGGATTTCAGGCACGTATTCTTAAGGTGTGTTCAAGCTTTGCGAAGAGATGTGCATTTTTTTTTTTGTATTTCAAAATTTTTATTTTGCAATAAACAAAATGTCACAGACCGACCAGTCAGGTGGCCTCACAGGGCCAAATGAGATACTCACAAAGAAAGCACAGAAAACATAAGGGGGGGAGGGGTTCACATAGGAAACTACAGAAAATCGAAAATAGTGGGGGGGGGGGTGTAGAAACTCGTCAGGAGGGTCATCCTGCAAAAACAAAAGAGAGCGATGGAGGTCGCTGATGGGGCACCAGGGAAACAAACAAAACCAAACAAACAAAAAAAAAAGGGATAAAAAGGGTAGTGAGGGACTGCCAAACATATCGTGGCATTCCTGGCTCACCCCAGCAACCTAAAGGGAACCGAGGGCCATGGAAGGGGCCGCGTGGCCAGGAGACCTGGGGCCAAAAGGGTGGACAGAGCTTAGGTAGCCACCCTAGCGGCTCTCCCAGGCTACCTCCCAATGTCGAAGAAGAAAAAAAGTGGTAGACACCAACTACCCAATATCAATTTTAATAGGTGTACAAAAATAACTAACATAACACCGAACGCATAAAAAACATATAATGAATTAAATAGGTCACAAATTGAAACCACCCAATGAGGGATGGTTACCTCACTAAGGCAATCCTGTTGGTCTGTGCACTCAAATCAGATAAAACTGAGTAACACAATCTAGCTAATGTAGGCTACTGAGCGGCAATTAGTAGTATACCAGGCATTCGTACAATCAAATCAGAAAGCATTGGATAATTCATAATCTTCGGAAGACCACCTTAATAAGGTGTAGAGGTCGACCGATATGTAGATAATTATGCGCATAAAATAGCAGGATGTTGCATAAACGTAAAGTATCAATGCTATGAAGGGCCTAACATGTGGCTCCTATATATGCCAAATATACATTCATGGAGTCAAAAATCGTACTAGAAAATGTAACTGTGCAATCTTAGAAACTGCTAAATCAGCAATACAGCATAGGTTTATAACCATAGAACCATCAGGCAGCACAAAAGCCATACAACAGACATAGCTACGCCCTCATTGTTAGGGGCAAAATTAAATAGGTGCCAAAGTGGGCAAGAGTGACCAACTGAAAATATTAAACTGTTAAAAAACCTCACTCCTCACTGACCAACAGGATTGCCTTAGTGAGGTACCTATCCCTCATTGGGTGGTTTCAATTTGTGACCTATTTAATTCATTATATGTTTTTTATGCGTTCGGTGTTATGTTATTTATTTTTGTACACCTATTAAAATTGATATTGGGTAGTTGGTGTCTACCACTTTTTTTCTTCTTCAATATTGCCGGGTTATGCCCATTGTAGACACTGGTTTTTGATTTTTATTCCCCAGTGCTTTTTCTTTTTCCTACCTCCCAATGTCCCACACAAAAAAAAAAAGGGGGGATGGGGAGTCCCAGTGCTCCAACAGACGAACAACATTAACCTACAAAGTCTGTAAGCAGGACCACAAAATCGTTCAGGAGTACATAAAAAGGGGGGAGGAAACAAAAATGAAAAGGGTAGGAACACAAAAATAGACAGAAATGTCCTCAAAAAAGGGGTCTCAGAGTATCAGGGGGGTATTCATCAGGGTGGGGGGTGTCTTCAACATCGATGAAACAATCAAACATGAGACAGCGTCGAAGGGCTCATTTTAGCCTGCATCCAAGAACAAGGCTGGGACCTGAGTCGGCAAAGTACCCCAGGAAAAGATGAACAGCTCCAGCAGACCACGGTCATCATCTCGCTCTCCAGCATCAAGGGACATGGTAGCCATCAGAGTCCCAGAAGCAGCGGGCAGGAGGCACAGCGGGAGAAGCACCAGGGTATCTCGTGAGGTCTTTACTTCGTGGAGAGATTTTCCAGCACGAGACAAGTCACCCATCGAAACCACGACAGCTTCGGGAGCAGACCGGTCTCTACTCGTCACATCAGCCTGGACTAAACCATAGCTGCCACTCAGCGCCGAATCCGCAGGAGAGGACAAGGAACCAGGGGGCCCCGCCGACCCACAGCTGTAGAGGGACTGGTCATCAACTGCAGGCACAGGTAAGACCGCTGGGGAACAAGGGAGCACCACAGCAGCACAAGTAGCCGGCAGGGCCGCCATCAGGGCATTACGCCCATTACTGCCGTAAGGGGCCCAGGCCCGGTGGGGGCCCGGGCCGCTGGGGCCTGGGGGAAGGATCCCGGGCCCCCGACGGCAGCGGCGTCGCCCTTTAACAGCTCCGGTATCGGACTCGATGAGTCCGAATCCGGAGCTGTGTCGCTGCTGCTGCTGCAGGAGCCGGAGGAGACTGAGACACCGTGTCTCCTCCGGCTCCTGGCAGCTTCACTTCCTGGCTGGGCGGGGCCAAGCAGCGTGTGAGGGGCCTCCCAAGCACGTTGCTTTGGCTCCGCCCCTCCACTCAGTGAAGCTGTGCGTCTCAGCAAGGAGGGCCCGGGCTGAAGACAAGAAGAAAAGAAGAGAAGAAAATTAAAGAAAAGGTGAAGAAAAGAAGAGCTGAAGACAGAAGAAAAGAAGATAGAAGACAGCGAGTGGTGAGCCAGGGCCCAGACCCTAAGACCCAGGGCCCAGACCCCTAGGCCCAAACCCAGGGCCCAGGACCCAGACCCCTAGGCCCAGACCTCTAGGCTCAGACCCAGGGCCCAGACCCCTAGGCCCAAACCCAGGGCCCAGACCCCTAGGCCCAAACCCAGGACCCAGACCCCAAGGCCCAGACCCCTAGGCCCAGACCTCTAGGCTCAGACCCAGGGCCCAGACCCAGGGCCCAGACCCCAAGGCCCAGACCCAGGGCCCAGAGCCCAGACCCCTAGGCCCAAACCCATGGCCCAGACCCCAAGGCCCAGGACCCAGACCCTAGGGCCCAGGGCCCAGACCCTTAGGCCCAGACCCAGGGCCCAGACCCCAAGGCCCAGACCCCTAGGCCCAGACCCAGGGCCCAGACCCCTAAGCCCAAACCCAGGGCCCAGACCCCAAGGCCCAGGACCCAGACCCAAGGCCCAGACCCAGGGCCCAGACCCAAGGCCCAGACCCTGGGCCCAGACCCCCTAGGCCCAAACCCAGGGCCCAGACCCTAAGGCCCAGACCCAAGGCCCAAACCCAGGGCCCAGACCCTAAGGCCAGACCCTGGGCCCAGACCCCCTAGGCCCAGACCCTAAGGCCCAGACCCCCTAGGCCCAAACCCAGGGCCCAGACCCTAAGGCCAGACCCAGGGCCCAGACCCTAAGGCCCAGACCCAGGGCCCAGACCCCCTAGGCCCAAACCCAGGGCCCAGACCCTAGGGTCCAGACCCTAAGACCCTGGGCCCAGACCCCTAGGCCAAACCCAGGGCCCAGACCCTAGGGTCCAGACCCCATACCCAGGGCCCAGACCCCAAGGCCCAGACCCAGGGCCCAGACCCCAGACCCTAGGGCCCAGACCCCAAGGCCCAGACCCAGGGCCCAGACCCTAGGACCCAGACCCCAAGGCCCAGGGACCAGACCCAGAGACCAGGGCCCAGGTTAGACCCCAGGGACCAGACCTCAGGGCCCAGACCTCAGGGACCAGACCCCAAGGCCCAGTCCCAGGGACCAGACCCAGGGCCCAGGCCCAGACCCAGACCCAAAGGCCATCATACACAGCCCGTTTCTGTGAGATTTATTGCTGTGGATTCTGTGATATGTTCAGACACACCGCTCATTACTGTGAGTTTTATTGCTGTGGATACTGTGATAAGCTAATACACACTGCACATTACTGGGAGTTTTATTGCTGTGGTGCTATGTTATGTCCTTTTTTTTTGAAGGGGGAGAAAAGCTGTTAGAGGTTGAGGGGGGGCCCCATCGTGAGGTTTAGTAAGGGGCCCCATCATTTCTGATGGCTGCCCTGGTAGCCGGAGAAGGGGCGGATCCACCTGGGTTGTCGGGTCCCCTGCCATATTCATCAGGGCCCTCTGCTGCACACATCCATCCCATTTCCTGGAGGGAGGTACACCACGCCACCCGGAGTTCAGCCAGCAGGACCACGAGTTCTCCCCTAGTCACCAGGAGAGCAGCAACATCAGACCTCTGGCGGGGAAAGAAAGACGCCTCCAGAGGTGTCCCAAACTTGGCATCCAGGCCCGAGAGCACGACCCCGACGTTATCCGCGGGAGGGCCAGGCATAACAGACTGCTGTCGAATAACTGCAAGGGCTGGTGAACGTAGGCCCATCTTCATCCCCGAACTCATCACACTCAGTAACACGCTGCAGGAAGCACGAGGGACAGGCAAAGAAAATAGCCACCAAGGATAGGCAACACGGGATAGAAAGGTCAGTCCAGGACACAGCACGCGGCGGGGACCTCCAACCGCTGGACCACAGGTAAGTGTCCACTGTCAGGAAGCGAGTGTGAGCGGAAATTTCAGCCAAAAAGACCCAAAAGTCATCAAATTTAAAACCACAGCAACGGAGCTCTTCAGGTTTGCAGCTGCTCAGCTCGACTTCCGGTCACGCCCCCGAGATGTGCATTTTTGACTTAGCCGAGCCCACTTTAAATTCCAGCCAAATCTGTTTACACATCCAAAATATAGATAAGGGGATTGGCAATTATCCCTTTCAATAGGGCAAGTGAACACTGCTGACTCACAGCAGACCAGGACCCAAGGAAGTGCTATTAGGTAGTCACGCCACCACCCCAACATGAACAATCTTTCCTAATTCAACCGTTAATGCCACAGGATGTGCTATGACGTCCGCGCGGAGGATGGGCCTTGAAGACGCGGGCGTACAGGTACGTGCCGCCGACTTCAATAGGCTGCCTCAACCCCTCCGCGCAGCCGATGCACGCTGTGCACCGTTGGCTGCAGAGAAACGGCCTGAACTCAGGCCATCCCCATTGTGGGGCGGGCCAAATCAGAGGCCCGCAGCAGCACCTGGCAGCGAAGCATACCTGTACACCTCGCCGGCTTTAACCCCTGCCTAACGGGCGATGCCCACCCGTTGCAAAGAGAACTGATCTTTGACCAGCTGTGTAAAACAACCACAAAGAGAAATGCAGAATATTTGATGCAAAATGCCCTGAGCATCAAGCTATGCCATGCGTTTTAAGTTCTATTTTCAGTCCACCGATGTTCTCCGGCTCAAAAAACCCCAGGGATGGGCAAATCCTATCGCCCGACTCCCGGGACTGGCAGTTTTGGAAGCCGGGCAGGAAGTTTCTTCCCCCAATTAGTCCTGCTTCGGGCAAGCAGAGCAGGGTCTGAGTGGATACCGGAGTCCTGGCTGCTCAGCACTCGCGTATGCTGAGCACCAAGTGCTTCTGGTATCCTGTAGTGCCCTGCACTGTGTGAACGTGCGTGGAGTGTCCTTGGGATTCCCTCCCCACCGCAGAGGACGCTCCACGCCCGTCCTGTTGCATCCCTGCTTGCCGACGATCTGGCTCCGAGCAGGGACGTCAGCCCAGCCCACTCTGTGTGACTGCCTCCAGGCCGCGGGCGTCAACGCGCATGTGCGATGACGTCACTAAACGGGGATTCCCCTCCTGACTGGCAGGGGAATCTCACAGGAGATGCTGGGGTCCTTTTGGAAACTCTGTATCTCTGGTTCCGTATGTCCTATAAGGACAATTGAGATATTTTTGGAAAGGCCAGAGTCTGGCCTTTTCAATGATATACTACATGGCCAAATAGTATGGAAATATTAAAATAAAATTAAAAACCAAAAGGAATTTATATATAAATTCCATCTAAATGCAGCAACCCCTTTTTAACCATGCAGCTGCATTAGTTTATATAATTTTAAATATTTTAATGTATATATATTTATTAAAGTATATTCTAATGTTCTTCATACTATAATTTTAATTAAATTTGAATAATATATGCTTTCATTTAATTAATATAATTCAAATAAACAGCATAATTGTTTGAGTTTTATTGCCGCGGAGCTCTGATACGCTCATACACACTGCACATTACTGTGATCAGTAATGTGTGGGTTGTATGGTGTGAGAAAGCTGCAATGCAAGAAGTGTTCTATTTAAACTAAATTCCTGTGTTCGCTGATCACATTAATGTGTTTGTTCTCTGTGGTTAAGAATAAAGACCTAATGCTATTTTTGTCGAAATTATATTTATCGGGACAAGTAGATTGTCACGGGGCACAAGTAGATTGGGCTTCCACTTTAGTCCTTGGACAAGTAGATTTTTTTAAAATTTCCACACCCCTGAACCCACAGATACCTCGTGATTAAGGATGGTGCTGTCCGAATAAATAAGTACAAGGCCTTCTTACATAGCCAGTTTTCTCTCTGAAGCAGGCTCTAAAACAAGAGTGAAAAGTCGGCACCCGTATTTATTGGGATTTGTGTCAAAGCAGTGCTGCACTATGATGTTTATTTCTTTTTTACATTTCTCTTGGGACTATATGAAAACGGAGGACGTTTGAATATACAGTGGATAGCAAAAGTCTACACACCCCTGTTAATGTCAGGTTTCTACATGTAAAAAAAATGAGACAAAGATAAATCATTTCAGAACATTTTCCACTTTTACTGTGACCTATAAACTGTACAACTCAATGAAAAACAAACTGAAATCTTTTAGGTGGTGGGAAGTAGAAAAAAAAAAATATATATATATAATATGTTTGCATAAGCATCCACACCCTCTTATAACTGGGGATGTAGCTGTGTTCAGAATTAAGCAATCACATTCAAAATCATGTTATATAGGAGTCAGTATACGCCTGCCATCATTTAACATGTCTCTGATTAAGCCCAAATAAAGATCAGCTGTTCTAGTAGGTCTTTCTTTACATTTTCTTAGTGGCATCCTACAGCAAAAGTCATGGTCCGCAGAGAGCTTCCAAAGCATCAGAGGCATCTCATTGTTAAAAGGTATCAGTCAGGAGAAGGATACAAAAGAATTTCCGAGGCATTATACATACCATGGAACACAGTGAAGAATCACATTAAGTGGAGAAAATATAGCGCAGCACTGACATTACCAAGAACTGGACGTCCCTCCAAATGTGATGAAAAAACAAGAAGAAAATTGGTCAGGGAGGCTGCCAAGAGGCCTACACCAACATTAAAAGAGCTGCAGGAATAGCTGGCAAGTACTGGCTGTGTGGTACGTGACAACAATTTTCCGTATTCTTCATATGGCTATGGGATAGAGTGGCAAAACGGAAACCTTTTCTTACAAAGAAAAACATCCGAGCCTGGCGAAATTTTGCGAAAACACATCTGAAGTCTCCTGAACGCATGTGGGAAAATGTGTTATGGTCTGATGAAACCAAGGTTGAACTTTTTGGCCATAATTCCAAAAGATATGTTTGGTGCAAAAATAACACTGCACATCATCAAAAGAACACCATACCCACAGTGAAGCATGGCGGTGGCAGCATCGTGCTTTGGGGCGGTTTTTCTTCAGCTGGAACTGGGGCCTTAGTCAAGGTCGTGGGAATTATGAACAGTTACAAGTACATTAAATATTGGCTCAAAAGCTTCAGGCTTCTGCTAGGAAGCTGAGCATAAAGATAATCTTCATCTTTCAACATGGCAAAGACCCAAAGCATACATCCTAATCAACAAAGGAATGGCTTCATCAGAAGTCTAAAGTTTTGGACTGGCCCAGCCAGAGCCAAGACCTGAATCTGATGGAAAATCTGTGGGGTGATCTGAAGAGGGCTGTGCAGAGAAGATGCCCTCGCATTCTGACAGATTTGGAGTCTTTTTACAAAAGAAGAGCGGCCAAATATTGCAAAGTCAAGATGTGCCATGCTGATAGGGTTATTCAGAGAGCGGTGAAAAGCAGGAGAATGACTGGAGAATGGAAAATTCTAGGTCAAAATAGCCAAACCAGAAAAATTCTCCCATTCATCTCACTTTCCAAATTGGCTATTTTGACCTACAATTTTCCATTCTCCAGTCATTCTCCTGCTTTTCACCACTCTCTGAATAACCCTGTTAGTGCTGTAATAAAATCAAAAGGTGCTTCAACAAAGTATCAGTTTAAGGGTGTGCCCACTTATGCAACCATATTATTTTAGTTTTTCATTTTTCCTCCTGCCACGGAAAAGATTTCAGTTTGTTTTACAATCGAGTTGTACAGTTTATAGGTCACATTTAGGCTAGGGTCAGACTAACGCATTTTTCACGTTGTCCGTGAAAATGTGCGTTCGAAGAATGGACGTATTTTTTCACGGAATACGCAATAGCGGTCATACTATGCGCAGTTTCATCCGTGATTTTGTACGGATCATCAATAAAACACTTCATGCATCTGTACGTTATGTTGGCCGGACATTAGCAGCGTCTGATGTCTCCAATTCACGCACACACGCCTCTAGCGGACGCAGCGCACTCTGTATGTCAGTACTAGTGGTTTAACGTTCTCGAAAAAATGCGTTCATTTTCCACTTGCGTTGCGCGGCCGGACTTTCGTGCGACCGTACTTCGTATATTGGCCGTCATTGCCCGGCATCTGCTGCTAGTGCGGCCGTGATTAAGTGCGCCAGAACGCGCGTTCGCACTGCCTCAGTCTGACCCTAGCCTAAAAGGTTGAAAATTTTCTGAAATGATTTAACTTTGTCTCATTTTTACATCATAGAAATCAGACATTTTAAGAGGGGTGTGTAGACTTTTTCTATCCACTGTAAGTATCATCTAGTCTGAATTTTTAGTCATGGAATTTTATGCACCATGCATGAGAATCACAAGATTTGGCACAGGTTGAATTTTGAAGTTTGTAGCAATTGATCACATTCCTAAACGGATTCATGGAGTTGACCGAGCGCTGATGCTATTACAGAAAGAAACGTTCTGGATCCATCAATTAAAAACAGTACCTCATTTACTAAATGAGAAAATATCATATTCAATGTTCTGTTAACTTTAAAATTGTTTCCAGGTGAACCTGGGGGAATAACTGAATTTTAAGGCAGGACACGGAGGCTCATATTTGCAGTCTCTTTCTCGCTTTAATTAAACAGCAGCAAGAAGATAGACAGAAAGTATAAAACTTGACAAAAAAATATTATCAACATGGTATATCCTGCAACACCCCTCCCCCAGTGCAGCATGGAATGTCCAGAGTCTATATATCTTTCTCCCCAACGTCCATTAAACCTCTTTCTTGCTGCTCAGCGACAGTTAAGTATATATTTTTTCCCCAGACTCCCTGCGCTGCTAAAGGGAGTCTGGGGCGAGTTTAATCACTGTATTACTATTGTATTTAAATCTAATTCACTTGCAGGTGTGTTTGGCCGTCGGGTTTTGGAACTGGTACCGCGGTGGTACAGTTCCGTTTTGCCTCCCACGGCCTTCGCACTTAATCAGCCGATCGCCTCACGATTAGGCTCCGCCCACATTTATCACGCGGCTTGCGCGGCATTCTGGCGCGGCGGCCATTTCAAATCAGAAAAAGAAGCTGTTTAAAACATGTCCTACTCAAAACCCACTCGTTCGGAGCGCAGAGACTCCGATTCCGGCGGCAGTTCGCTCCATCAAGGTGCCCTAGTAGAGCAGCACGGGGGTCTACCTCTTCAAAGGCACCATGAGAATCCGGAGCTGCGGATGGCAGCAATGGAAGCTTCCATCTCCAGGATCCAGTCTGCGGTCACCTGCATGTCTGATTCCTTCTCCAGAGCCTGGTCAGAACGTAATGTACCTGCCCATACTCCCTCCACATCCTTTGCTCCACAATTTTTCATGCCTCCTATTTCTGTTAATCCCTGCCCAACTATAGCCTCCAGCACCCATACCCCGCTACGCTCTGTGAGCTCCCATGGCCCCTCTTTAAATAGGAGTTCTCATACTCCTCACTTTGACATGGGCTCTCATGCCCTTAATAGACCCTCAGGTTTTCATATCCTGACAGAGACCGCGCCTGACCATCTGAGCGCAAGAGGGGCTGGCATCCCCGTTCAACTGCCTTTCACAAAAACCCCCCCCCTCCATAAAAGAGCCTCTGACCGTGAGGCGTGTACAACGGTCTGCTTACCTAAAAAAATCAAAAAGCACCTCTCTCCTTCCAGCTTACCCTGATTCTGAGGAGGAGGAAGAGGGGGATAAGGGTTATGAAGAAGAACCCTTTGAGGTTCATGCCCCTGAATATGACGCACAACTAGAAGGGGATATTGTCACAACTTTTCCCGGCACTGCTCCAAGGGAAATAATTTATGACCCTCAGGGTAACCCCCTCTTCCACCCCAAAAGCATCTCCCACCCACGTTCCACGGACTGGTACCCCCTTCCTCACGTTGCTAAATGGATTGACGCCAACTTTAGAGCCCCCTTAGATCGTCCCTCTAGAGCGACTTTAAAAGCAGAATGCCCTCGCCCAACCACGATAGGCAAGACTTGCCTCACTCCGATAGTGGACGAACACTTTGAAAAAATTTTGGGTTCCAGGGGATGGAATGTTAAAAAAGGAATTGATCACGCCCTCCGCATGATCCAAGATAAAGTTCTTGACATGTCAGGTCCCCTAGCCCGTTTATTTGAACTAATCGAAGAAGCTAAAATTGCAGGGACTCCCCTTGATTCCGAAGAGGTGGGAGGCTGGCTCCAACGCACTATGTGCCTTTTTGGGAATGCTAACGCCGCTATTGCGGCAGAACGCCGCAAGGCGATTTTAATCAAAGTAGACCCTCAATTCACTACCCTGGCCCCTAACGACCTGGGGGGTGAGGCACAAGGCCTCTTATTTGGAGACAAATTTGTCAAGGAGATGGGGACCTACGCAAACTCTTTTGCGAACATCGATAAGGCGGATATCGCCATCAAAAAAGTTTTTCACACCCCACGTGTTTTTGGACGGGCCGGCAGAATCAGAGGGCGCCCTGCCGGCCGCGCAAATACTCCCAATACTATTTCCCGCTCAGGAAATATGCCCTCCTTGTCCGTCCCAAAACCTAGAGGCTCTGGTTTCACGGGTCAATTCTTCCCCACAAGAGCTCGACCCTGGCAAGGACGCGGGTTCCGAGGAACCAGAGGCAGAGGTTATCTCCGCCGCCCAACAGGTAATTTTACAAGTGATACCTCACGCATCAGTTCCGGTCGCGGGGCGCCTGCGACACTTCCCACACAATTGGGCCTTACTAACATCGGACTCATGGGTTCTAAACACGGTTCAGGGATTCACTATAGACTTCACCGACACTCCACATCAGTCGTCACCACCACGCCCGCTGACTCTGGCATCACACTTACACACACTGGTACACACCGAAGTTTTGAGCCTCCAAGACAAAGGAGCAATAGAACCGTCACACAATCCAGTTTTTGTCAGCAACCTCTTTGTAGTTGCCAAAAAAGGAGGCGGTTATCGCCCCGTAATAAATCTGAAAGAATTAAACGATTGGGTGACGTATCGCCACTTCAAGATGGAAGGAATCCACACAATGAAAGAATTACTGATACCTGGGGATTGGCTGGTCAAACTGGATCTCAAAGACGCCTATTTGACAGTTCCCATTCGAGAAGACTTCCGAGAATTCCTCGCATTCCCCTGGAACGGAAGAATGTGGAAGTTCACATGCCTCCCGTTCGGCCTGTCATCAGCTCCATGGTGCTTCACCAAGGTGATGAAGCCGGTGATAGCTCACCTCAGATCAAGAGGCATTCGCTTAGTCATATATCTCGACGACATTCTAATAATGTCTCAGTCACGCACCACTCTGCAAATACATCTACACTGGACCATTCAACTGCTCCAAAGACTCGGATTTCTGGTCAATATGGAGAAATCGATTCTACAACCATCACATCGTCTAGAGTTCCTGGGTTTCATTCTGGACTCGACGTCTCAAACTCTGAGCCTCCCGAACTCCAAGGTCCTTTCTATCAAGAAAGAAGTCCGTACCCTGTTACGTCATCGATCCACACCATTGCGACAGATAGCACGCATCATAGGTCTCATGTCAGCAACACGACATGCAGTGTTTCCGGCTCCTCTACATTTCCGAGCCCTCCAGAGATTGAAGGCCCGTTTTCTCCGGTCAGACCCCTCCTACAATACGATTGTGGAGATCACAGAAGACGTGATCCAGGATCTACACTGGTGGATTTCAGATCTACACCTTTGGAATGGAAGCCCCCTTCACTTCCCGGCTCCTACACTCGTGATCGAATCAGATGCCAGTCGCCTGGGTTGGGGGGCTCGATGCGAGGATCTGGAAACGGGAGGTCGATGGTCCCTAGACGAAACATCATTCCACATCAATGCCCTGGAATTACTAGCGGCCTCCTTCGCTCTCAAGTGTTTCACGAAAGAGACAACCCATCAATCTATTCTCCTGAGATTGGACAATTTCCCTGCCGTTCGTTATATCAACGGCCTAGGAGGCCCACGTTCAATCCAACTGACGTTGATGGCACGTTACCTCTGGGATTTCTGCTTCAACATCATCTTCACGTGTCAGCACAGTTCATCCCGGGACTCTCGAATGTAATAGCAGACTGGAATTCGAGACATTTTCACGACGCAGGCGACTGGTCGCTACACTCTTCAGCCTTCTCAGCGCTCTCTCTACGGTGGGGTCCATTCCACACGGACTTATTTGCATCCCGGCTGAATGCAAAGCTACCCAAATTCTTCAGCTGGCGTCCAGACCCAGACGCAGTAGCGACGGATGCGTTCCTCCAGACATGGTCACAGGGACGCCACTATGCTTTTCCACCATTCGCCCTGATTCAAAGAGTGTTAAATGTAATCAGGACTCATCGTGTCACCCTGGTACTAGTGACTCCATTCTGGCCGTCTCAAGCGTGGTTTCCATCGTTACTGGACCTAGTGATCGAGACACCTCGTCTACTCCCAAACATGCAGAATATACTCTTAGACCCAGAAGGACGACCCCATCCACTGATGTCGTCCGACCATCTGCATCTCATGGGGTGGTTGCTGTCAGGATCAGTAGAACTTCAGGTGGCATATCGAGCTCTACTGCCGCATTACTTGAACAATCCTGGGCCCCAGGAACCAGAGGGGTATACAGTTCCTACTGGTCAAAATGGTCTAGCTGGTGTATCGAACGGGCTCAAGATCCCTTTTCTGCCCCTCTAAATTTTGTACTAGATTTTTTGTCTTCAGTTTTCGACTCCGGTATAGCTTATCGTTCTCTAAATGTGTTAAGATCAGCTATGTCATCAGGACATATAGGCTTTGAGGGTGTTTCGCTTGGTCGTCATCCCCTAGTGTGTAGACTCCTACGAGGTGCCCGCTTTGCTCGTCCCCCACAACCACGATATGTTACGACATGGGACGTTAATATCGTTTTGCGGTTTTTACTCGCCTGGCCTGATAACCATGGTTTATCCCTGCGTAAGTTGTCAGCCAAGTTACTGATGCTCCTTTGTTTAGTGTCTTGTAAACGTATAGGAGATGTAAGGGCACTAGATTTTGGGGTTCGCTCCTTCCTCCCTGAGGGTGTCCGTTTTGATATTTCCAGACGCACTAAGACTTCCATTTCCCAGGCTTTTTTTCCGAGTTTCCAACTACAACCCGGGTTATGCCCCGTCCGTTGTTTACTAGAATATGAGGAACGTACTCTCCCTCTTCGACATACTTCACAGATAACACCCTTATTTATTTCATTTAAGCCACCCTTCCTTCCGGTCAGCTCACCAACCTTAGCGAGATGGATTCGATGGCTTTTAGAATTAACGGGAATTGATGTTTCCCGGTACGGTGCACATTCGGTACGGAGTGCAGTTGCTTCTAAGGCAGTATCATCAGGTTGCCGTTTAGAAGACCTATTACGTTCAGCTGATTGGTCAAGAGAATCTACTTTTAGAGAATTTTATTTTAAGCCTATCCTGCACTGGTCCTCAGGTGTGTTCGATGTTTGATATAGCTACGATTTAGGAGAGCTTTGAACTTGCAAATATGAGCCTCCGTGTCCTGCCTTAAAATTACTAAATTTTCCTATTTCATAACGGAAAGTTTGAATTTTATTAAGGACACGGAGGCGAATATTTCCCTCCCTTTCCCTCCCTGTCAAGTTGTATGGTTATCAAATACTCCAATAAAATTCTGACTTTGTGGTTTATTTTATGAACTCGTCGATGCTATCTAAATATATCTATGTATTACACTGCTTGATACATTAAAATTATTCGATTTTCGTGTACTGAAATTATTTCTGCGCTAGTCCAGCGTGTTCTTCGTATTGCACGCAGTCAAAGACTCACATGCTAACGCACATTCCATGTTTGTGTTCTCTCTTTTCAGCCTCAGGTACATTTCAATAAGTACTGGCTTCACTGGATACTCTTCTACTGGATGATCCATCCTCGTACTTCATCTGTTTTAACCCTTTCGCTGCTGAGGCTTTTCCCGCCCCTGTGCTGAGGTCATTTTTACCGGTTTTGCTCATCATGTTTAAACGTGTTTTGAAGGCTTATTTTAGTATATGACCCAGACATATTATATATCGTTCTTTCCGTCAGACTCGGTAGATTCATGATATGTCATTATTATATGTATACGTTATGTCATGTCTGTATATTATAACAAAAAATGCAATAAAATATGTATTTTCAATAATTTACAATGTGTAAAGTGTTTTTTTTCACATTTTAACATGCGAGCAATTGCGGTTATATTTTGTATGGGGTGCGCTTGTTAAAAAAATTAGAGATGGGGTCTCGTTACATTTTTTTTGGGGGAAAATTACACTATTTTTAACAAACGCACCGCATACAAAAATCGTTAGTGCAGCATCATTGTTCACATTATAATTGAAATGGGAACAATATTGCTGCATTAACAAACCAAAAAAAAGAAAAAAAAAGTGTTTATTTTTATTTTTTTATTTTTCATTTTTTTACAAAATTTTTCACTTTCATGTTTGGTATCGTTGGAACGGCCATGCTCTGGCCGATCCAACCATACCAAAATTTAACCCCTAGCTGCCACGGATCAGGAGATAGGGAGTTCATTGGAACTCCCTATCTCCACAGTTGGTGGCAGTTAGGGGTTAACTCTAGGACTGGCGTCATCGTGCTACGCACGATGACGCCAGTCCTCAGGGGGAGTTCCCGGAGGCTTGGCCGACATCCAAGATGTCGGCCAGCTCCGGGAAAGGATCGCAAACCGGCGCTTTTCAGCGCCGATTCGCGATCCAGCTCCCCAGGGGTTAATGCCAGGCATCATTTGGAAGGGCAGGCTGTGCCCTTCCAAATGATGCCTGGGTTAACCCCCGCAGAGCCGCCGATCGGGAGGGAGAGAGTCCGAAGGACCTCCCCCCCTCCCTTTCAGGCGCCTCCTCCGCACATGCGGGGGGGGCGCCTGAATTTGGTGTCATCGCGCTGCCGCGATGACACCAAATTCCGGCGGCTGCTGTTCCGGATGCCGGGCTGACATCCAGGATATCAGCCCGCACCGGAGGGGCCAGCGATCGGCCGGAACCCGGCCGAACGCTGACCCCAATGGGAGGACGCGCTCAGCGCGTCCTCCGCACAGCAGCGGGAATGCGGAGGACGCGCTGAGCGCGTCCTCTGCATTGAAAGGGTTAATTCCCGTTGGACTTCTTCAGTTCTAGACATCTTCGCTATTTTCAAGAAAGAGGTTTAATGGACGTTGGGGAGAAAGATATATAGACTCTGGACATTCCATGCTGCACTGGGGGAGGGGTGTTGCAGGATATACCATGTTGATAATATTTTTTTGTCAAGTTTTATACTTTCTGTCTATCTTCTTGCTGCTGTTTAATTAAAGCGAGAAAGAGACTGCAAATATGAGCCTCCGTGTCCTTAATAAAATTCAAACTTTCCGTTATGAAATAGGAAAATTTAGTAATTTACTGTATTTAGCGGTTAGAATAAGATTTATTTTGGGGAGCGTGGCTGGCTACCGATTTGAGTGGATGGTCATAGCTGAGATCTCCTGCTATACGTGTTTATCTGTTAATTTTTGTCGTCCCTCTGTCGCTTTGGTGGCCCCGACAGCTGACCCTGACCTCTGGGAGTGGGGAGCTGACTTTTCATCACAGTGGAAGCTCTCCTGATTGCATTCTCCCCAGTAGTTGGTTTTCGGTCTACTGCTGCAGCCTATGCCGGATGTCTGACGCCTGCCTAGGGCCTACCTGCTGACGATGCCCAACCTGCGATCCTCTGGAGATTCCAGTGGTCACACCTGTGGTCTGGTGGGCGGCGTTGCAATGGAGGATAGAGTGCCCCTGTCCTCTGGGAGCTGCGACTGCCTGACGCGGTGTTCCCCAGGCCTGATGACTGTGGGTCCTGATGGCTTGTCTGCTCCCGTGCGGCCTTCTTCACTTAAGCTGTACCCCAGCTCCGAATTTGTGCTGCTCACCCGGGGGATGTTGGCAGACTTCCGGGAGCAGTGGTATGCTGACCGACAGGAGGCTGGGAAGGTGCAAGCCCTGGCTCCAGTGGGTGCCAGATGGGCAGTAGTGGAGACATCGGAGAAGGCCAAACAATGACTTTTCAGTGGATTTCAGACATGATGCTGCTGTCTGAGCGGGATCGCATCTTTCAGTGAAGGGGCAAGCTCCAAGAAATGTGCTGGATGTCCCATCTGCAGCGTTAGAGGGTGGACAGCCACCTTTACGCAGCGCTTTCCTCTTGGCTGCATCACTCGATGGATGGACTGGTTTCCTTGATGTGGTGGTCTCCTGGGGTGGCGTGTCGCCTCCTGTGCTGTTTCCACTATGTTGCACTGGGAACCCTGTTTTGTCCCTTTCTATTTCGGATACTGGCTACTGTTTGGCTCCTGGTGGAGGTCGCTCCATCCCTTGCCCGTTGCATTTCCCCATTTTCGAGGTCTTAGCTCCTAGTATGGCGAAATCAGTTTATTTTTCTATTCTCTCATGCCAGACGTTTCTTTGTTTACAATCATCAATGTTGGCTTCTGAGCCTTGGTATCTGACATTCAACCCCCCCCCCCTATTGTTTTTCTCTTGTCGCACTGAGACTTTTTTGTTGCACCGCAGTGACTAGCTATGTGCTGGATTGCTGGGGCTCTGGACGTCCTGTCCCCACTTTTTTTTTTTTAAGTGCAAGAACAATTGGGGTGACCCAGGCTAGCCATTTGGGTGGCCACCATAGCACTAGACACCCACCTCAGCCCTGGGTTCCCCGGCCCTGTGGCCTCTTCCTCAGCCTCCAATTGTCCGTCGGTCATCAGAGCAGACCGTGCATCACATTCCTTCTCGATATCGATATATAATTGTCTGATCCCTGTTTGCAGAACGACTTTCCTACACTTTTGATCCTTCGAATGGT
The DNA here is from genome assembly GCA_009667805.1 of Leptobrachium leishanense. NCBI lineage: Eukaryota > Metazoa > Chordata > Amphibia > Anura > Megophryidae > Leptobrachium > Leptobrachium leishanense. The sequence goes on from CM019064.1 coordinate 199,486,818, forward strand.
CGGTACGTCTACCTTTTATCAGAAGGTAACCAGAACAATAGACATGGGGATGATAATAACAGGGATGCTTGTGAGCTAGACACAAGGGGTTAAATACCAAATCGTGTAGTCAGGGGATTGGTATGGGTCGTATGCCAGAGCGGGTAGTTAGGAATGCCAAGAGTCGTAACGCTAGAGTAGAGTGTCAACCAAGTGCCAGGGGTCATATTGCCAAATCGGGTAGTCAAAGGAATGCCAGGGGTTAAGGGCCAGGAGCGAAGAGTCATACAAATCAGAGTTGATAGCCATTTCGCAACGAGGGGAGTGAAAACCACTTCAGGGCAAGGAACACTTCTCAAACGTCTGGTTTTAATCCCGGCGGGCTCCGTGTCATTGCGCCGTGCCGTGCCCAGCCTGCGAGCCTAACCCATGAACACGAGCAACAGGCATATCACTCGGCTGAGGGTCTTTTTCAAGATGTGACTTTACTACATCATTCTTTCTAGCTTTATTTTCATCAATCTTTCAGTATGATATCACAACTTTCTTTGGAGCGCAGAAAAAGGGGTGGGCCGTTATTCTTTTGTTTCTGGGCCCCCCCCCATATTGTCGTCATCTTTAGAAATGCCATACTCTGACCTGTCCAATGACACCTCACTTGACCTTGTGTAGTGTAAGGAATGGAGACGCAGATGTCCAAAGGACCCTGCTCTCCATGTAGCAGAACTTGTGTTTTAGAGGAACCAATGCAGAATAACACATTGCACCAGCACCTCCACATTTGTTCCTGGTGGGGGAAAGGAGTTATAACGCAAAAAATGTCAATGCACCAAGTAAAAGCATAGGTGTCCACCTTATAACAGAGAAAAAAAAAATTAATTGCAAAATTAACTTATTTCTACACATTACATGATATGTCAAATTCCGACCTTTCCAAAGACACCTCACTTGACCTTGTGTGGTATAAAAATCAGATGCAGGGATCCAAAGTCTCCCTCTCTTTTCTCATTGCAGTGTCACAGTCTAGGTTATCGATGAAACAATGCGCTGTGCCATCACCTTCACACTTGCTGTCAGTGTGGGAAATGAGAGTTTGTGGAGCATCACTATTCACTTTAGAATTGTAAATGAACAATACGGCTAGGGTTATAAAAATAACAAAGAGAAAAATATATATATTTTTTTGTTATTTGTACTTAAAGCTGGTCTGCACTTTCCAATGACATCTTATATGTCCCTCTAGCCTGTATGACTCCAGAGATACTGAGATCTAAATGACTGTAAATGGTAAAAAATAATAATTTACTTCCAGAGCTAGGCACCCCCCTTATGTCAATCTCCTTTAGCCTACTCTGCCTAAACATAAATCAGGCGAGACATAAGTTTGCTAATACCATTGTGCACTGAAATTTGACTACTTTGCCCCCTAACAGGGAGGGAGTCAGTAAAAATAATATAGGAATATCACCTGTGGATGTTACAGGCAGAGGTGGAAAGAAAGCAAGTAGCTGTACCAGTGATTTTTGAAAGGAGACAGGAAAAGGCTATGCATGGCAGGTTGAATTGAGTAGACAGAGCAAGCAGCAGCGGGATCAGACAAGCAATGAGGTTTGTGGGGCGGGGCACCCTTGTGCTCATTGCAATACGGCTTCCATGTGGAGAGAGCTACCACCAGAATCAGAGTACCCTTCAAATTGAGAGGGAAATTATGTGGGAAACAAACTCGCACCACCAGATGTACAAACTGTTACAACGGGCTGGGAAAACAAGGTGGTGCAGGTGAAATCTTGTGATACACATGAGATTCTAGTGGAGCCAAAGTGAGTCGTGGGAAGCGACCACTGGTACTGTGAGAGGAGAGACACAAAGGTAATGTTCCAAAATATATAAAGGGGCCTAAAAGATATAACGATTATCAGAGTTCCTGCAGAGAATAGGATCAAGAGGGAGACTACCCCCTCCCCCAGTGGTCATCAGGTTAGAAAAACTCAACGATGGTGGAACGGTAAATCCAACTATAAATAAGAAAAACAGAAGATATGCTTGTTCCCAGCAGCTAAAAATTGGAGTAGTTCAGCAAAGTAAGACACATAGTACTTATCTAGCCGTCAAGAAAGATGAAGTGCTGTTGCCTGTTATGGACCTATGTAGGGGCTGGCCTAGAGAACTTAATCAGGAGGGGTCTAGGGAAATCTTTGTTTTCTACATCCGATTTCCTTGCTGCTGTGAAAATAACAAAAGAGGTGCAAATATGAAGCCTTCGAGTCAGGTTTTAAAATGATCAAATTACTTGCCCTAAGATTAGGGCAACAAACGTTTTTCATAATTTTGGACTACAGCAATAAGTACAAAATACCACATGCTGTATTCCAACACAACTGTTAAAAGAATAAATTGTGTGCGTGCCATTATCCATTCACAGCTCACCATTACCGCCTCTATTCCAACAGATCTGTTGTACTAGGAACTCTAATCGGAATACATGAAAGCCGCTTGAAGATACCAATACCAGCGCCACAGCGATCAACTCCCAGAGTACATGGGACAAAGAAGGACACCGAAAACTATCAGTTCCCAGTGTCCCACTGCTTGTAGCCAAAGGATGCGGTGGATCAGGATGCCCCCTGCACTGCGTGATAAGCAGCAAGTAAGGGATCCCCCCCCCCTTTTAGATACTTATACAGGTAAATCTGCATTTATTATTCCCCCCCCAAGGTATTTTAACCAAAATATTAAGGGTATTGCATAGCTTTAGTGGTTAAAATCCCAAAGCTATCCATTTTAATTCCAAGAAAAACTGTATCTAAAATGTCCAAGTGGGATAATACATATGCAAGGCATGCTTCTTCCATCAAGAGTTCCTCAATCCCATTTTTCCCCACTGTTGTGCATATCCTACTAATGTACAATTCTAAAGCTTATGGGAGTGCCATCAGTTCATGAAGTAGTATCTGGAAAAATTAAATACCACATGGTTTGTATCAAGACTTGATACATGCACAAGCCATTTAGCAATTTCCAGCTAGATCTATACCTTTTGCCTCCTAAATGTCTGGATTATTGTATAAAAATCCATGGAAAGAAAACTAGGTCTGGCTGCTGAAAATGTATACTTGCCCAATAAATTGCGTTACTGGCTGAAAGGACCAATATAAATATTTTGTTTCATGGCTTACGTGAGTTTACATAAATAACTTGTTTTTCATAAAATAAATTTACAAGGACTCAGGTTGGCCGCACTTTGAGTGTAGCTACAGGCTCTGATCCTAGAATTTGCCAGTTTAAGATTTTTAGATAAAATGGTTATGCACTTTATACTTAACCAATGGCACACGCAAAATATCAAAAGGGACTATTCCTTTATATACCCAGGAAAAGATTCTGAGATCGGTATAAACGTAATCAGAGCACTGGTAAAGTTACCAATTCCATAGACTTTAGCGGCTCTGGGACATTTACACTTGACTAAATACAGCCCCCAGCGTTTTAAACACATCACTTCATCCTAGGTCAGGTAAAAATTTGAGGAATAGCCTGGTTATCTCTATCAGATTTAGTATCCAAACAGTATCTCCCACGACTTCAGATTTAACTACATAGTACTCTGCTAAAAATCATATTTGAGAATTTGCTTTGGGAGTATTCAGTGCTTGAGCATTTCTGTAAACAGTAAAAATATGAAAGGAATTACTTTTTCCCATTTTTAATTAAAAAATTATTTCTAGCTTTAGATTTTTTTAAACTCCATGTACAGAAAGTCATAGGACGCAAATTTATACACAGAACTTTCAGCAGAAGGTCTGATCTGGAAATTCAGTCCATCAGTGTAAACCAGTTATTTTTGCCCTCCCAGCTTTAATCAAAGTGCCACATTAGGATCCTTTATTGTGCAAGTGACTGTTACCATCACAAAAAATATCTCTTTTGCCAAGACCAAACCTTCATAATCTTAAAGTCCACTCCCATGATTCATTGGGCCTTTTAGTCATCCTCTAGTACCACAATCTCCACATTATGTAGTCCATCAGGATGACTGACTCCTAGAACCTTTCCATCACCAAGTTCCATCACCTTTGACCCTCCCTCAGGATCCGGTGCTGGGTCTATCTGGATGATGGTTTGTCCCTCATCACCTACTCCATCGTGTCCAAGTCCTGTATCCATGGTCACTAATTCAACAGGGCTCATCATCTCTGCCAAGCCAGATTCCTGCATGTCAGTTGTTAGTACTGCTAGGGTGTCCCCTCCACCAGCTTTGCCGAGTACAGTGGTGTATCGCAGTCCACCCAAGGTAAACTGTTGTCCAACCGGAGCCAGAGTTAGTGGAGACAGCACTGTGTAGTGTGGCTGGCTAGTCGTGGTGCTTAAAGAACCAGCAGAAGCTGGACGTTGCAAGCGAGGTCTTTTTGGTGGCTTGGGGTTGTTCACTGGCATCAAAACCACATTTTGGAGAAGGGGTGACCTGCTGCCCTCTTGATTCTTTTGTTCTTCTAACTGACGTTCCAGATCTGTGGGGTGGGGGTGGGAATTAAAAAGAAAAGTTTAAATAGATCTTATTCAGGAGGCCTGAAAATCACTTATTCCTGTAGCTCCAAAGTCCCCAATACAGTGGTCTTGCAAACGTTTAAAAATAAAAAAAAATATGTGTGATATGTTGCTGCAGCGATTTCCAGTCTTCAGGAACAACCAGGTTTTTTTGGGCTAGGGTGTTAGCCATTGAGGTTGTCATGGGTGCATCACATTTCACACTGAAATGCATTCTGTTTAAAAAAGGTGTGTGGGGTATTGGGGCAATGGAGCAGTTAAATGTTAACCCCGCCTAATCCCCACATGTTTTAGCCACTGTTTTTTTTTTAATCAAGTGCTGGTTTGGAACTGATACTAACAGCTTCTAGCCATTTCAATGGCTCCCCAATGATCATATAAATTGCATTTAACTGGCCTTGATTGATAGAGTTTCCTTTTATGGATTACCATGGTCAAAAGTATAAAAAATATAAACATCCATCTATGATAATCATCTGGTAACTAGCCACCCCATCACTTACAGCCAGGTTGAATATCCAGAGAGTGCCTCACAACATTCTCTATGTAGACATCCACACAATGGATATCATGTCCATCCGCACTTCATAGTGACTGCAGCCATGACCCAATGTGGATGACAACATCTTATCTCTAATTCCCCGTTCCTCAATATAAAACTGTTCTGATTTTTCTTAGATTTACAGTATAAATGTAACCCTGTATACAGGTAGGTTTAGATCCTTTATCTCAAAAAAATAATAATATTATGGCAATGAACAAAAGACACATTGAACTTCACCTGTCAGTGTGTAATAATACTGTTCTTCACACTGGTCGGTCTGATTCTTCTTCTGTTCTAGAACTCTCTTGACGGCATCGAGCAAGCCAAAGCTGTGTGCTATGTTACTGAGCACAGTGGCATCTTAAAAGGAAAGGGAGCAGAAGAGATCTTTTGAAGTCACCCTAGGCAATGATGCACTTAGGAATCACGCAGCACATTTTTCTATATAATATAAAGTCATTAGAAATTTTATAGGAACCAGTAATTTCTAAGCGGGGGGTGTGCGTGCGTACGAGATTCTCTATTTTGCGACCGAGCTGTAGTCACAAAAGTGTCAATATACAATCTTAAGAAAAGTGATCACACAGGAAAACGATGGCATGTCTTACATTTCATAGAGATACTAGTTTGAGAGAACAGAAGATCGGCATAACAAAAAGAAGGTTCCATGGTTACTATTATTTGCAACAGACCAAAAAAAAAAAAAAAAAAAAAAAGTACTAACCCGTCACCTGGAATGGCGCATGGTTGATTCTTTGCTGGACCCCACCCAAAAGGTCCTCAATCTCATTTTGAACCTTGCCTATAACTTCGTCCATTAATCCCACATCAGAAATTCCCTTCCAAAATAACAACGTCTCATCTTCGGAAAAGTTGGGGAGGAAAAAAAATTGTATTAGAAAGTCTCTTGCCATTTATCAATTAAAAGAGGAAACCATGTGTATTTATAATAAGGGACAAAAATATCTACAGGCACATACTAAAATTTAAAAAAAAAAGGGTTGGGAAGGGGCATGTTCATCTTCATACTATCTTACCAGGGATCTCTTCTTTCTTGATTCTCTCCCCACTATTCACCTGCATTGTGGCGGTAAGACTTGAGCCCCACTCAATTGCTCCATCTTCCACAGATTCTTCTGAAACAGCCAATGCAGAGAGACTGCCTGTGAAGACATGAAAACGGATTTGACTTCTTGAGGTCATCGGAAACGTCATATGTGTAACAATGGATTCCTGGCATGTCACTCCAGGAACCAGATGGAAGTAATTCCAGGTTAAAAAAGGGTTTATAAAGTAGAAGACAACCACCAGCTCCAGATGAAGTCAAGGTGAATGCAAAGCGTCAAGCAGTTAAAGCTTTCCACATCTGCTACACTTATATAATCATATCAATGAATAACATAAGAAACTCATTCTTATTGGCAGAAATTAGTTACCTCATAAAATTAGCTATCAATTGACACTGTCACTCCATCCTCACAGGAGGACTTAATGTGCAATAGGAAAAGTATACAGAAATTGGAGATATAATTTATACATCTTTTGTACAAATGAACACATTTGTGCAGGGCACTTTTGATCTACTTTTATCCTTTATTTACTACTCTATTAGACGTACCTACATGATAGTGCGCACTAAGAACCCCACCCCAGTTTAGTAGTTCAACACTTTATGGCAGTAAGATAACATTTGCGAATTCCTACTATTGTGGATCACAAATGTGAACATTTTTGCAATCTGTAAATGGTCAAAATTAGCTCAGTACACAAAATGAAATGGCTCAGAAGTGAAGGGGTTAATAGCGAATGGTTTTGTAATTGCAGCAAGAGAGTTTATAGACGTTATTTTCCTGTGCTAGGATAATGGAAAACAATCTACTGTACTGTCACATTTGTTGTGATTTGAGCAGATTCTATACTTACATTATTAAAATACACATGCTTATATCACATTTTGCCAAATGTAGTATCACACAAAGTGCAGTCAAACCAAAGTGTTATTCACAAGGGACCATAACCACCAAAAGTCCCATTTAGATAAAACTGCAAAACCTCACAGCCCCCCCCCCCCACACACACACACTGAAATCACACAATCAACACATGCATGCTAGGGTCCTTTACCACAGAAGTCACCATTTACCTTCTCCTGGGCTAGGAGCCTGCACAACATTGCTCTGGCCTGGTACTGGCGCACGGGCGCTGCTAATCAATAAGTCAAACTTGGTACTCCTGCAGGTATTCGTGCAAACCTTATCATGCTGGTAAAAATCAATCTGTCCTGAATCCATCATTTTCCTGAGAAAAGAAGGAGGGGAAAAAAAATATCCCAAGTTTGGCAGTGGTTAGGATTCAGTTATTCTAAATACTATCAACATTTTTCTAGGTCTGATGTGTGTTTCTTACACAGCAGTATAATCATGGCATGTTAGGTCTTCCATACCAACCTTAGCATGACTCCCTCCAAGCGGATGGCTCTTTTCCAGTCTTTTAATGTGGATTTTCCAGCCAGATGAACAAAGTGTTTGGGACTGATCAATTGCTCATTAAACTGAAATCAGAAAATATGAAATTTTTGAACTTTCCGTGCAAGTAACACTTTGGTATCTTGTACACACCAACAGGTTTGAAGCAGTTACACGTCTAGCATTCTTGCCCTTCATTTCTATTAACCTTACGTTGACGCATTTGACGTTTATTCCAGGACAGACAAACTTCTTCCATAGCAGGATGGCCTTGCTATCTCCACAGGTAATGGGATATGCAATGTCGATATCCTCACTGAGCTCCACCGTTCCATCATCTACAGAGTACATGGGCAGATGTGATATTACAAAATAACAATGTATGTCTGGATAAGGGTGGTGACAAGGTATGCAGCACTACTTACCTAGACTGTCACCCATCTTCAGGGTGTGCGTTTCCAATGAAACAACAGCTGCATTGGTATCAGATATATTCCCATAAATCCTGTGGGAGTACAGCTACATTTAATACAACCAAGAAAAAGAAGTGGGATCACAAGTATAAACTGATGGCTCGGTGTGCATGACAAGAGGCCTACTTAAGGCCGCAGTCACACGAGCGCACTTAAGAGAGGAAGGAACGTCAGAGAGGGGACGTTGTGACCGCAGCCTTAACAGAACAGATGGGTTAAACTATACCTCTGACTCAATCCACAAGGCATGGAATGAGAAGACTAACGAGTTCATAACAGAAACTGTCAGTGCTATTAATAGTTCTTACCCATGGGATAATGGTTGCAGCTGCAGGATGACCTGGGTTTTAGTATCTTCTGGATCCTCCCCCTCTCCACAATCACTAGGAATGACCACCACGTCCCCCATTGGGACTGTCACCTCTGCATTCGCCATTTGTTACATTAGCAGGATAGACTAATCCACCAACCTGCTGTACACAAAAGGGGCTACATTCAAAAAGGTTTACAACGAGGAACACATAAAAAGCAGATCTACAGCTACACGAAACCAACGTGTTAACCTACCAACAGTGTGCCCTCGTTTCTTCCACTAAACTGCTGTGCCAGCATAAGGAAGGCAAAGTCTAGTCACATCTCACGTTAAAGTGGCCACGTTTCTCACAACTGGGGCTCAACAGACATACAGGGGGTTATTCAAAGATAATGGAAAAGTCACCACACGTTCAGTGACTTTTCATTCTCTTCAAGTCGGTGCGATTTGGCCATCCCATTTCGGCGACCCTGCGGTGTATTCAGCAAGCACCACAGGGCCGTCGTAGTGCAGGGAAAAGCAGCCGCAAACCCAACGAACGCACACCGAAACCCGCAAAAACATCTGGATTAACCCTGCCGAACATGCCAGAGAAACTGAGCAGCTGCCGGAAAAAGCCGACACTGCAGACGAATGGAGTGGGGGGGGGGGGGGGAAACGTACACTTGAATGCTTGAAAACTGAAACGCTGTTTACAAAAGAAACTACAGAGCGAAAATGTCTGAAATTTACATAGAAGATCCAATGAATGATAATAAAAAGTACAGAAAAAAGAAAAAACGATAAAAAAGGGAAAAATAATTTGCAAAAAAAAAAAAATCACGATAAATGCCTAAAGGATCCTAAAAAAAAAAAATCTATAAATAAAGAGATTCTTTACTGCAGAATATTATAAATCGATGGTTTATTAGATATTGAATTAAAATGGGAATATTTTTAACATTGAAGCCTATGGGATTCGCCCGAATAAACCTGACGAATGAAACCACCGAACAGCAGGGCAATTCAACAATTTGTCACTGCCGTTTTGTGTTCTCTGAATAGACGAAGCATTGCTTCTCTATGGGGATTTCACTGCCCTCGAACAGGCACCGTATGTGCTGGCAATTCGCCAACATTTGGCAAACTGCCTGCTCTCAGTGAATTTCACTGTTCGGTTACCTTTCGGCCACAATTTGGATCTCTTTGAATAACCCTGATAAATTCACATTCTTGCTACACACTATGCTAGTCCAATGGCCAGTGAGTATACACAGAAAATACAGATCAAAATACCCCCATGCTTGTTAAACTGTTGATATAACATTATGGATAAAAGTCTAGTACAGGGGATTTCAAACTCTGCCCCCAGCAATGTTTCAGAACTACAACTCTCATGATTCTGTGGCCATCATTGAATTCAAAGACGTTTGGGAATTGTGGGCATCATCATCTGGGGAACGGATTTTGGAACCCAAGCTTTACTGTTACCCAAGTGCTACATATTCCAGTACCGATAGAGATAGCTTGGGCTTCAAAAGGCACCATCTGGTGTCCCGATGCCCACAGAGCTAAATCTGTAAAATCAGCTGCTTAAAGCTCTGAAATATCGGGCTTTCAGCAGCCAATGCAGGGAGAAATAGAAGAAAATAGATTTATTTATTTATAAAGGATTTTACCAGGAAGGATACATTGAGATTTCTCTCGTTTTCAAGTATGTCCTGGGTTCGAGAACATTGAGTGGTTACAGAAATACAAAATAGTAAAATGCAAGATATTAACACAGGACCAAATATACAGATTAACAGAAAAATAAATATGGAGGAAATGTAGTAATTATGTTACATGTTTACAGGTGCATTTTGTATTGAGGTATGCTAATAGGGAGCTCTTAAGGGACTTTAGACTGGGGGAAGATTTGACGGCGTCTGGGAGGTTATTCCATATTTGCGGTGCTCTGTAGGAAAATGCGGATCGAGCCATTTTCTTTTTGTATTGCGGTATTGCAAGTAAGGTGCTGGTCCTGGATCTGAGGTTATAGGATGAGGGAACTGCTGGGGGAAGCAGCATATTCAGGTAGGGTGGTAGCTTCCCAGAAAAGCTCTTAAACACCAGGTTGGAAAGGTGAAGGGTGCGTCTAGAGTCCAGCGATGGCCAGTTTAGTTCTTTTAACATGTCACAATGGTGGGTCATGTAGTTACATTGTAGCACAAAGCGACAGAATGAGTTATACAATGTAGTAAGTTTCTGGAGGTGTGTTTGCGGGGCGGCTGCATACACTACATCTCCGTATTCAATGGCTGGCATAAGCATTTGTTGTACAATATGCTTTCTTACCGCGGGGCTCAGGCAGGATTTGTTTCTGTACAGGGCACCTAGTTTGGGGTAAAGTTTAGATGAGAGTTTTTCGATGTGGGGGACAAAAGATAGATTTGGGTCTAACCACATACCTAGGTATTTGAGAGAGGTGACTGTGGTCAGTGTGCCGTTTGATTTTGTCCCAACACATAGATGGGGTGTTTGCAATTTGTGTAGTTTAGGTGCAGTTCCAAAGAGCATTGTAACCGTTTTGTCAGTATTTAGAAAAAGTTTGTTATTTGCTATCCACTTTTCTACCCCTGTGAATTCTTCTTGCAGCACGGCCTCCAGCTGCGGGAGATTTGGTTTGCTGGTATAGATTACCGTGTCGTCTGCGTACATGTGTACAGTTGAAGCTTTGCAGACATTGGGCAGATCGTTTATGAATATTGTGAATAGCAGGGGGCCAAGTATCGAGCCTTGGGGTACACCGCACGTGACTGGGAGGGGAAGGGAAGTGCTGTCAGAAATGGACACAAATTGAGACCTGTCAGACACATATGATTGGAACCAGGTTAACGTACTATCACCAATACCAGAGTTAAGTTTTTGTAATAGGATGCCATGGTCTACTGTGTCAAAAGCTTTGGCAAAGTCAAGGAAGATGGCTCCAGTTAGATTTCCTTGTTCCATGCCAGCTTGGATATCATTACAAACTTTTAAAAGGGCAGTTGTAGTTGAATGGTTTGGACGAAAGCCTGATTGATCTGGGGTTAAATAGTTCTGATACTGATAATAATCACGTAATTGAGTTTAGACACATTTTTCCAGAATTTTTGACATTACAGGGAGCAGTGATATTGGGCGGTAGTTGGATACCAAAGTATTGTCTCCACTTTTATGGATAGGTACCCTTGCAGTCTTCCAGAGTATGGGTATGTATCCAACAAAGTCCAGGAGAAACCAGAGTGAGTTGCTGCCTGGGTCTGATGGGTGGGGAAGCGACGTAAGAATGCTTGCTGAGAGAGAAATAAATAAAAAAAAAAAAAAAAAGACACATAAGATCAGAAGGGGTTTGGGGTGCAATAAAATTCGTAAACTCAGTGGTTCAGAACGGGGGGGGGGGGAATAGATAAGAACAAATGGTTCTAAGGTTAATTGAGCAGTGTCAAATGTGCCTAGCTACACATACTGAATACATTGTATATATGTATGCATATTTTTCTCAGAGTAGCAATTAGGTCTACCAGCACAGGACTGAATACATATGGAGAAACACACACACACACACACACTTAATACATGTATCCTATAAGTATATACAAAACTATAATATATTACACACACACACACACACACACTTAATACATATATCCTATAAATATATACGAAAAAATTATATATATATATATATATATAAACACACACACACCAGCTGCTCAAAACTCTATTTGACAGATGGCGCCAGCTGACGAAAAATAGGTTACAGTATGACATACAATGGGTATAAACTCAAATATTTTTTTTTACTTTAAAATTAAATAAAAATTATTTCATGAAAAAACACTGGTTTCTGGCAAAAAAAAAATAAACTTGGTAGTGGAGGGGTTAGGAAGGGTAAGTCTGCGTAGTGAGGCTTTAAAAAGGTATCTGAAACCTTAGCTCTACAGATATATTGGAACTACATCCCCCATGATGCTCAGCATAACCAATGAATGGAACTACATCTCCCATGATGCTCAACCAAATTCCCTCTATGGGTCTTCTTATTCCGACGTAATATCCGATGGAACGGATCCGGAGCATGCAAGATCTAGAAGGAGGATTAAATCAATAAAACTTTTAACCCATTGTTGTCTTTCAGTCATGCATTGTATTACCTAAAAAGATTTACTCAAACAATGGAATAGTAGGAGCACCTCTGCACCCCCCGGGCGTTATTATGGAGCTCACACTGCACATAGCAATAGGAAACATGAAATGCACGGTTCGCTTTAGCTCTTGCCATGCTTATAGCGTGACACTATTCCTGGGTCTCGGTCTGTCGCTCCGACATGCAAACCTCATTATGCGTTACGCGAGACACACACTCCCCCCGCCCATACGTCCGCTCGTGCGTATTGGGCTACGTTGAACAATCCAATACGTTTGTATACGTCACCTCTCTAGCGCGCTCCCGCCCTGCCTCCGAGGACGCGCACGGTCTCCGTTTCCAACTCCGGTTTTCCTAATCAGCGCATGCGTACCTAATGCCACTGCCAGCGTCCCAGTGACGTCACGTCCGCCTGGACGTGCGTGGGCACGCGCGGACTCCTTGTCCAATGAGCGCTCAGCTATTAGGTGTGGCCGTGGCGATTTGGCGAAGGGATAGCTGGGATGTAGGATTGTAAACATTTGTGGTAGACTAGAACATCTTCTGGGCCTGCAGGCTGAGAGAGAATGCATTGCACATATATAGCATGGCCATTATTGTAGCTCTTCGTGCTATACTGAGGCCGCAAAACTCGCAAGTCAGATTACACCCTGATAGAACCATCTTGCTTATAGACCGTCGTGGTTATGTGGTAAAATGCTAATGTTAGAATAATTGCAAGGTTTATGTCAATAGTGAAAATAATGTAGATGGAGAATAATGTGTTTAAGTGTTCCATGTGTGAAACAGGAACAGCCTTGGTCACAGGAGGGATAGGAAACCTAACATAACATGAGAAAAATATGTTTTATAGTTCATTTGGTTTAGATTCTAATACTCAAGTCTTAACATTTTTTTTTGTTATTTTATAGTGTATTGTGTTTTAAAAGGCACAGTTTAGTGTTTAGCTCTGGTGCTGCTGAGGCCTACATATCAATAAAGCTCAAATGCCAATTGTGGGAGAAACAGGTGATTTCACCCATTTATGTCATGGGGCGTGTTATGCTGTCCCCATGGTGTGTGGGACTTAACGCCACAGGGTGGCACAGCACTTCCCACTGGAGACCATGGGCCTTGACGGCCAGCCCATCAGTTGGTGTGACCAGAGCAGGCCAGAGATTTGCCGCCATCTTGTTCTTAAGCAGCCATCTTGGATAAAGAATGGTTCACGGCAAATGTAAATAGCGAATATTAACTTAGAAAAGTTTGCATAGATTTTAGACATTCCAGAGACTTTCCGGGAGAGCAATTAAATAGAGAATCCGGTGCCAAAAAGTTGATTTAGATACACCAAGGCCAGATCAGCCACAGCCGATAACAAAGGCTCTCATTAGACCAGCTGCACCCTTATCAGACACTTTAGTAAACAAGCCTCTTCTTGATAGTGACAGGATCTGGCCGAATGCTAAATTATCCAATTGTCATAATTGTATATGAGAGTATGCCAATTGTGGAATGTCTTTGTGTCTGAGCTAAGGGGATGGCACATTTGCCCTAGGGAGGGCAAATTGCCCATGGGAGGGTTATTGGAATGTACCTTTGTACTAATCGAAGTATAAGAATTGTAAACCAATGTTGAGAACTCACTCAAACTTTGCGATTCAATCCTGTTTGAGGCTTGACGTCAATAAAGAACGCTTTTCCTGCCATTGACTCATGTCCGGCCTGTCATTGACCGCACCGTGCCGACCTTTCTCCCGACTGAACTGAGTGGATTCCGGTAACATTGGCCAACGGCATTTGCTTCCGCGGGGCAGGCTGAAAGCCTGAACTATATATCCACTGCCATACACCTGCAGCCAATGCCTATACATTGGCCTATACAGCTTGCTGCTAAGCCAATGCTCCTGATGATTCTGGCATACAGCGAAACACGTAGAGCTATGCAACATAAATGATTTCATGACAACCAGCATCACAGTATAACTCACAGTAATATCACAAAATCCACAGAAATAGAACTCAAATATATTACTATAAATGTTATTTTAAAATAATTATTAAAGTGAATATAAAATTATAAGAATAAGTTACATATTAATAAAATATTTTAATTATATTTAGTTCATTATTTTAAAATATATAATAAAGTTTGTATTTATTTTAATATAGAATATACACACTCACTCAACCCCTCACACACAGTTTTCAACCCACACAAACACATACACTGGCTCCTCTCCACCCACAGACACTGTCTTAACCCCCACACACACTTCCCTCATCCAGGGAAGGGCCCCATCCACAGCTGGTGGCTGAGCTGCAGCAGACAGCCACACCTTGAGGCTCTTCACAAAAAAACCTGGCACCGGGTGCCACATGCAGACGCACGTGATGACGTCTGCACAGAAATCATGTGATTTATATCACGTGCGCCTGCACCTCCGCGATCAGTCATCAGAGGGTGGTTGGAGGAGCTGCTGCCTAATCTTCCTTGCTCAGTGAACTGACATTCTGTGCAAATCGCGATGTCCGCCTGGCTGCACTGCGGTCATTGAGACTTGCTTTATTTCGGGCTGACATGGACAGGCAAGGGCCTGGGCCCAGGCCCTCGGTCCAGGTCCGATCTGCCCGACTGGTCAGTCCCCTGCTTAACCGCGACTCTGGCGTCAGTGAGGAATTTAAACTTTTTTTTATTAGAATCTATTGCTTACATACTACGACACAATTATTTCTGGTTTGAGGGGGAGTTTTTCCTTCAACTAACCGGCACAACCATGGGGACCAGATTTTCCCCTAGTTATGCGAACATGTACATGAGATATTGGGAATACCAGCTTGTAACCACTGGTCATGAGTGGGGGGCAAGTCTGGTCCTCTGGCGTAGGTATATAGATGATGTACTTGTGATCTGGGATGGCCCACAGGAATCCTTGGAACTTTTTACCCAATATATTAATAAGAATCCGTATGCACTCATGTTTAACCCTGTGTTTGATCCAGTCCATATAGATTTTTTGGATGTTACACTATCAGTTGACAATAATCGAATTACATCAAAATGTTATTTTAAAAAAACTCATGGACATAACCATTGCCATCTGACAGTTGTCATTATCCATCTTGGCTTAAAAATCCATTCCTAAAAGTCAGCTGATTAGAGTAAAAAGAAACTGTACCAGAAATATAGATTATGACATTCAGGTGAATTATATTAAAGAAAAATTATTAGACAAAGACTATAATGAAATTGATATTGATAATAGTATTAGGGAAATAACAAAAAAAACAAAAAGGACACTAGTATGGAAAATAAATATAGATATGCTTTTATAACGGATCATAGTACACAATTTAAGGCCATTGAGAGTGTGATGAGAAAACATTGGCCACTTCTGTCTAGAGATCCTGTTCTCAGTATGGATCTCCCACCATATCTACCTATACCAGGATATAATAAATGTGGGAATTGTAAGGCATGTCGGTTCGTGCCACGGGTTACCCGACAGTTCACTAGCCACGTTACAGGTGAATCTTTTCAAATAAGGGGAAATATAACATGTTCTACATCTTTTGTTTTATACCTTATCCAATGTGTATGCGGTTTACAATATGTTGGACGTACCACGAGGACGTTAAAATGTCGAATTTTAGAACATAATAATATACGAAAATGCATATCTACGCATTCTGTACCGGTACATTGCAACAATTGCCAGATGTATGATCTTAGGCATCTTGTATTTTTAGGAATTGTACATGTGGAGGCAGATTGGAGAGGGGGAGATGGGGTTAAGAAGCTGTCCAGGAAAGAGATTTATTGGATTCATCGTTTAAAAACTTTACAACCATTAGGCTAGGGTCAGACTGAGGCAGTGCGAACGCGCGTTCTGGCGCACTTAATCACGGCCGTGCTAGCAGCAGATGCCGGGCAATGACGGCCAATATACGAGGTACGGTCGCACAAAAGTCCGGCTGCGCAACGCAAGTGGAAAATGAACGCATTTTTTCGAGAACGTGAAACCGCAGGTACTGACGTACAGAGTGCGCTGCGTCCGCTAGCGGCGTGTGTGTGATTAGGAGACGTCAGACGCTGCTAATGTCCGGCCAACATAACGTCCAGACACAAAAAGTGTTTTATTGATGATCCGTACAAAATCACGGACGAAAATGCGCATAGTATGACCACTATCACGTATTCTGTGAAAAAATGCGTCCATTCGTTCGAACGCACTTTTTCACAGACAACATAAAAATGCGTTCGTCTGACCCTAGCCTTAGGGTTGAAAAGCAACATGGATTTTATAGGTTTTTTTAAATTGACGTTTATCACTGCTGTGATTCATAGCGGTTATCTATGCAGTTGCACCTTGTATTTATTTGTATGTATCCATTTGCTTTTTGGAATTTTTTTATGTATGATGGAAACCGATACTTCAAATTTTTGTTGGGATGGGGTGGTTGAAGTTCCTTGAAAACGGGAAGGAGTTGTCCGTGCACACACGAGAGGAGGAGTGACCGTCGTCGCCAGGGAGGGATCCCTAGACGCGTAACTAAGAACATCTGGAAGTTGAAGTTTAGGCGGATGTGAGGTATCGGAAATCTAGCGTCTTGGCAACGAGGGAGGACACCGGAATCATATGTGCGCGATTTGCACTCCGGAACAGCTGTTGGAGATTTGAAAAAGTCAGATAGATGAAACATTGTAAGCGCAATAAATACCATATATTTTACTGTATACATTTTGGTCCTTCACTATGCAAAGAATTTTTTTCTTCTTATAATGATATCTGCCATTGAGCTATATAAAAAGGAAAGGAAGAAAAAAAGAAAAAATAAGGAAGAACTGATCCTGCTGGGTTACTTATATGCCTGAATATATCATTCGCTTGTGAGTGTAAAATTGGCACAATATTCTATATTTTGGTGTCAAAGCGGTTGCCCTATGAATTTTTTTTGCTTTTTATAATGTCTCTTTATGCAGGGCTCTGGTGGTCATGAGGACTGGTACTGTATTGTGTGTAACCCTGGGTCTGGACAAAGGCTTCCCATCACTGGCCTTCATCTAGCAGGGGTGTCTCTCTACCAGAGGGATCAACTGTATGTATCACAACATCCTGGGCTCGTACCCTCACCTCCCTGTGACACTGGGGGACCTCGGGTTCCCTGGTTGAGGTCCATGAAAGCAAGACCTGCATGGCGGTGACACTGGAGGATGCACGGGCTGTTCTGACTACTTTGGGACTCGCAGCACCTCCTCGGGACCCATCCAGTCTGCTGAAAGAACCCAGTTGAGTGTAGAGCTGCGCATCTTCACTGGCCTCACGATTCGATTACGATTATCAGGTCAACGATGCGATTCGATTCCGCGATGCATCACGATTAGTGATAGGTGTCATTGGATGGGGCAGAGTCAGGCCTTTCTAATGATACCAGACATGACAATATTAAATTTCACAAAAAAAAGTGTAGCGCTCACTCCCGGAGGAGCCGCTGAAAATGAACCACGGGTCAGTCTCCCCGCACTAGGGAATAAATATACTCCAGCACCGTTGTGGATTTTATAAATTATATAGTTTACTAAAGTAAAAGGCATATAATGAGACACGGTGTTCGTAGATATATTTACAGTATTTCGTATCGCGGTAAACGCGCAGCGGAAAAAGAAATGCGAGACTTCGTATTTCTGAAAAATGCGCGACCGAACAGAAAAAGTACAATGCTTCGTAATTACGAGAAACGCGCAGCGGAAAGAGAATACAATATTTCGTAATTCGAGAAACGCGCAGCGGAAAACAAAATAAAAATCTTTGCCCCTTTTTCGGATACTAGGGAGTGAGTCCCGAACAGGTTAAGTCCCGAACTGTGAGTGTATGTGTGTGTTATGGTACCCGGGTACTATTCAACTGGCCAGTGAATCTCTTAACGATGTCTTCGACTAGTCAAGTTGGGGCCCTGTGGGTTTTAGAAATAAACAACAGCGTGCTTTCTTGACTTTGTAAAACCGGCCTTGGAGGCCTCTCACCCATCCGCTCGATCACCAAGGCTCCGCTGACCCAGGACGTCTCTCCGCTTGATGCCTTGCTGGGATACTGGCTACTGGATCTGTGGTCAGGCTTTCTTTGCTCCGGCCCGGACTTGTCCAGCTACCGCCTGCTCTCCCATCCAATGGACTTGCGGTACTCCTTACTCGGGGTCCTCTGCTTGTCTTGAGAGCAGCTTGGGTAATGTCTGTGGATAACTAGGGCTCCTTCTTGCAAGGCTGGATAACCCCACTTGGAATCCTGATAGGCCACACTTGCGCTCCGGCCTAGTCACGGTTCCGCTCTGCAACACTGTGTCCTCTCTCATGCACTCCCTGGCGCGCTCTGCCAGCTATCTCCACGAGGCTCAGGATGTACAGTGTCTGTGTCCCACCCACTTCCTGTCTCTGTTTGCAAAGCATGCCGGGAAACGTAGTCCCAATGTTCAGTGTCTCTTATCGCGCTTGTCTCCCTCCAGTGGCCAAAAATAGGTACTGCCACAATAAGGTTTTAAACACAGTGCTACACTCTCCCCCTCCTAGAACTCTTGGGTCTCTCAAAGGAGGTACAACAGTTACATTTACATTTCGATACAATTAGATAACATATACAGGGTTGGCAGCAAACATACAGTGGGTTAGATACACTTCTTCAAGTTGACTCATGTTTTGTGCTACCTCAGCTAACATAGCAGACACTTCGGGCAACCTCTGCACTGTGGTGATGGCCTCTTCAGTGCTATGTCCTGGTGAGTCGTAGGTGAGTCGATGGGGCGGTCGAACAGAGTGTTTTGGTTCTGGCTCAATCAGTTCCTCTTCAGGTGGAAGTACTATAGGTGCTGGCTCAGTCCTTCTTTCTACCACTGGAGCAGACGTTTCTTCAGAGTATGATCCCTCCAGTGAAGGCATAGAACTATAATCATAAGATTCAGCTTCAGGAGCTACAGGGACTCCAGCAGTCTCAGGGACTTCCAACTGAAATTCAAGAGCTTCAGGGATTTCAACAGTCTCAGGGACTTCTAACTGAAATTCAGGAGCTTCAGGCCTCAAATTACTCTCCCATCGTTCAGGAACTGAGATAATCTCTTCAGGCTCCGGTGAACGCATCCAGTCCAGACAGAAACTCTCTTCCTCACTGTCCCTTTCGCTCTCTTCGACAACCCGGGTCTGCTGAGACCGAGTAACAGGAGGCAAACGTGGAGCAGGCGGATTTGGCAGAGGAAGTTCGTCCCCAACTGGTATCCTCACAGCCTCTCTCAAAGGTAACAAATGATTCCGGTGCCAGTTCTTAAGAGGCCCAGCCTTTCCATCCGGCCGGATTTGATACACCGGCAGACCCGGCAGTTGCTTGCAGACAATGTAGACTTGAGAACTCCATCTATCCGCCAACTTGTGCCTCGCAGCAGCACCCAAGTTCTTCAACAAAACCCTATCACCGGGTTGTAGATCTTGTATCCGAACTTTCAAATCATAATTCCTTTTGTTCCTTTGCTCCCTGTTTCCTGAGGTCAAACGGGCCTGTTCAAACGCAGAAGCCAGATTCTTCCGAAGTCTATCCACGTAGTTTCTATGGGAGGCTACCGACGTCTGGTCCAGAGATAACCCAAACGCCAGATCAACCGGCAGTCGGGCTTCTCTTCCGAACATAAGACGGTACGGTGAGTATCCAGTGGCATCACTCTCCGTACTGTTATATGCATGCACCAGAGTAGCTATGTGACGACTCCAACTCTGCTTCTCTATGGTTGACAAAGTCCCCAGCATATTCAGCAGCGTGCGATTAAACCGTTCAGGCTGAGCATCCCCTTGAGGGTGATATGGTGTAGTTTGAGTCTTTTGGATTCCCAACAGTTCCAACAATTTCCCAACAAGTCGGCTTTCAAAGTCTCTACCCTGATCAGAGTGTATTCTCCTTGGCAGGCCGTAGTGAACAAAGAACTTTTCCATCAGAACCTTGGCTACTGTCAGAGCGCGTTGATCTTTCGTAGAAAAAGCTTGGGCGTAACGAGTGAAATGATCAGTCACTATTAGAATATTCCCTTGCCCGCTAGCATCTGGCTCTAAGCACAGGAAGTCAATGCACACCAAATCCATGGGTCCCTGACTCTGTAGATGGCTCATTGGAGCGGTTCGGGTCGGTAGAGTCTTCCTCTGAATACACCTCAGACAGGAATGGCAGTAACTTTCCACTTCAGCTCTCATGCAAGGACAATAGAATCTGTCTCGCACCAGCTTAAAAGTTCTTTCAGCACCCAAATGTCCATGCTCATCATGTAACGATCGCAGCACACTCTCTATGCTTAGTGGGAAGGAATAGCTGTTGAGTCTCTTCAGCATTGGTTGAGGGGCCCCTTCGGTAGACCACCCCATCCAACATCTTCAACCGTTCCCACTCTTTGTAGACCAATCTGGCTCCATCCGGGGAATTGGTCAGCAGAATTTCCCGCTGGTTCGCAGTTAGGGCCTTTATGGTCAATGCAATTAAAGGGTCTCTGGCCTGATCCGCCTTCAGGTCCTGTTTTGAAAAGGTAGGTAGACTTTCATCCCTCAATTGCGTAGGGTTGCAGTAGAACTCAGGAACAGCCGCAGCCATGACTCCTATGGCCTCCGCTTCGATCCCTCCCTTGACCCGGCGCTCTGCTCCTTGACACAAAGCTTGCACCCCGTCTGGAGTCAACTGAGTCCATTCTGTAGTGTAGGGTCTTCTCGATAAAGCATCAGCATCTCGATTATTCACCCCAGGGCGATACTTCAGGCTGAACCAAAACCCTGACAGAGCGGCCAACCACCGATGTCCCGTTGCATCCAGTTTCGCAGTAGTAAGAACGTAGGTAAGAGGATTGTTATCCATTTTTATCACAAACTCGGCTCCATAAAGATAGTCCTTTAACTTGTCCACCACTGCCCACTTTAAGGCTAGGAACTCCAACTTGTGGGTAGGATAGTTCTTTTCTGAAGGCGTAAGGCTCCGACTCACGTACGCTACAGGCCTCAGCAATCCACCATACTCCTGATACAGGACTCCTCCTAGCCCTTCTCTGCTGGCATCCATCCACATGTAACTCAAACGGCTTGTGAGGGTCCGCGTAGGCCAAGACAGGAGCTTGAGTTAGACTCTCTTTTAGCTTCAAGAAAGCACCTTCACACTGACTAGTCCATTCGCCCTGTATGGACTCTCGAGCTTTCCTTGGTCCTGGAGCTGACGGGTTTCGGTCAGAGGCCTTGCAGCCTTCTTCGGTGTTTTCCTTCTGTAGGAGCTTGTTCAGTGGTTGAGCTATTTTTGCGAATCCTCCTACAAATCTTCGATAATATGAACAGAACCCCAAGAAAGATCTAAGTTCAGTGACGTTTCTGGGTCTGGGCCAAGAAGCTACGGCCTCCAACTTTCGAGGATCTGTCGAAACACCTTCTGCTGAGACCACATGTCCCAGATACGTAACAGACGGTAGACAGAATTGGCATTTCTCCAGAGACAGTTTCAATCCCTCTTCATGGAGCCTCTTCAAGACCTTCTCCAAACGTTGCTCATGCTCTTCCAGAGTCTTCCCAAACACGATTATGTCATCCAGGTACACTAGTACTTTGATCAGATTCATGTCCCCGACTGTCTTCTCCATTAACCGTTGGAACGTGGCTGGAGCCCCCGTAAGGCCTTGAGGCATTGTTAAATTCAAAGAACCCCAGTGGACAGTAGGGATGTGCGTTTCGGGTTTCGGAATTTCGGAATTTTCACGAAATTTCCCGATTCGTGTTTTCGGATGCGGCCGAATTTCCGAAAAATTTTAGATCCGAAAAGTTCAGATCCGAAATGTTTTCCGAGCCGAAACGAAATATTTTCGGATTTTTCGAATGGGCTTGAAATGTGGCAAACGAGGAGAACAGATGTTCCGAAAAACGAAAATTTTCCGAAAAACGAAAATTTTATAAAAACGAACATTTTCTGAAAAACGAAAATTTTTCGAAAAAACGAAAAGTCGATACAAAAAACGGGCAAAATGACACGAAAAATGGTCGATATGCCGAAAAATGTGCAATTCCGAAAAACGAAAATTTTGTAAAAACGAAAATTTTGTAAAAACGAAAATTTTGTAAAAACGAAAATTTTCTGAAAAACGAAAATTTTTCGAAAAAACGAAAAGTCGATACAAAAACCGAGCACAGTGACACGAAAATACGAAAAATGGTCGAAATTCCGAAAAAAAAATGTACCCGAAAAACAGGTCGAACCGAATTGAATCGAAACCGAAATCGGTCGAAACGAGCCGAATCGAAAAGTTTAAAAATCCGAAAAATCGAACCGAATCGAACCGAGAAAAAAAATCGGTGCACAAGCCTAGTGGACAGATGAACGCAGTTTTCTCTTTGTCTTCGGGATGCATTGGTATCTGGTGATACCCGCTTCGTAGGTCTAGTACACTAAACCATTTCGCTCCAGACAAACACTGTAAGGCATCTTCTATCCGAGGAGTAGCATATTGGTCTGGGATGGTTCTCCGGTTCAACGTGCGGTAGTCTATGCATAGGCGGATAGAACCGTTCTTCTTCCGGACCATCACTATTGGAGATGCGTATGGACTCCTGGACTCTTGGATCACCTTGGTTCTTTGCAATTCATTCAGCTGTTCTCGCAGATCATCCAAGTCTCCCAGCGGAACTCGCCTTGACCTTTCACGAAACGGCTTGTCCTCTTGTAATCGAATGCGGTGTTCAGTACTTTTAGCTAGGCCTACGTCAAACTCATCTTTCGAGAACAATTCTCTCCACTTTAGAATTTGAGACTGAAGACCTTTCTTCCACTCGGATGAAATGGGAGCGTCCTTGGGGTAGAATCTTTCATCTGGAATCTCTTTGTCCACTCCCCCTCCTAAATCGGTGGAGAGGGGCGTAGTGGACTCTACTTGTCCTTTAAGGACTACTGGAGAATCAGACACATTGCACACGCTGACTGAGACTCTTCCTCGTGTTCTTTTCAGAGCTTTAGTGGAGATTATTTCAGGGATTACTTCGACTCCGGCTTCACTCCCATGATTAAAATCGGTTTCCAGCACCACATAGGGACCTGGTTGCGACCCGTTCAATTTGACTGAAGCCCGGAAACTCGCTACTTCTCCTGCTTGCAGAACCTTCTCTGTTCCTTCTAATCTCCATAGGCGCCCCACTTCGGCAGGTGCCTTCTGTTCTTCGACCATCCTCTGATAGACTGGACGTAACATTGGGTGTATTCCTTGAGTAGAACCTTCTTCCAATACGATAGGTGTCAGGAGACGCCGCACCAAATCAGTATTCGTCCCCACTATCATGGAACTTCTGTTTGCACCTGAGGGTCGAGGACACACAATGGCCAATGCATCACAACCTCCGGACTGTCCGATGACTTCGGATCCGATCTCCAATTTCACCTGTAGATACCCGTCATAGGGGAGTTTCTCAGTTCCGATACCCCAGATTTCCAGGTCCTTCAATTTCTGTAGAGGAATGTGCTTCAAATGTTTCTCATAGAAGTCTCGGTAGATCAATGTCACTTGAGCCCCTGAATCCAACAGGGCTTTAGTGTAGACTCCCTCCACTTGGATTGGCACAATAGGAGAAGGACCTATCAGTTGGTCAGGAAACTTGGTGGCGGTATCAAGACACTTAGACCCAGTTTGCTGTACCCTGGCCTTTTTCTTGGCCCGTGTAGGTTTTGGGTGTGCATTGCTTCCCCATGACGTAGGTCCGGATGCTAAGGGAGTGACTCTTTCAGTCCTGGCAGGCTCAGCAGTTGGCCGGACTTTGGGCCCTCTCGCCCTCTTAGTCCTGGCTTGATTTTTGGAGCGGGGTTCAACCTTCGGGCACCTAGGTTGCTCCTTTACTGGTGCCCTCTGGCGTTTCCCGCCGGTGAGGTGGATAATAGTCCTTCTAAGGCTTTTAACAATTCATCAACTCTATTCCTCTCAGGCTTTCGGTCTTTGCATTGTGCGCGGAAGTGGCCCATTTCTCCACAACCGAAACATCTCTTCTTAGAAAGTGGAGACGCAGTCGCCTGTTGTGATTCAGTTAACCCTTTCGCTGCTGAGGCTTTTCCCGCCCCTGTGCTGAGGTCATTTTTTACCTGTTTTGCGCATCATGTTTAAACGTGTTTTGAAGGCTTATTTTAGTATATGACACCGACATATTATATATCGTTCTTTCCGTCAGACTCGGTAGATTCATAATATGTCATTATTATATGTATACGTTATGTCATGTCTGTATATTATAACAAAAAATGCAATAAAATATGTATTTTCAATAATTTACAACGTGTAAAGTGTTTTTTTCCACATTTTAACATGCGAGCAATTGCGGTTATATTTTGTATGGGGTGCGCTTGTTAAAAAAATTAGAGATGGGGTCTCGTTACATTTTTTTTTGGGGAAAATGACACTATTTTTAACAAACGCACCGCATACAAAAATCGTTAGTGCAGCATCATTGTTCACATTATAATTGAAATGGGAACAATATTGCTGCATTAACAAACCCAAAAAAATAAAAAAAAAGTGTTTATTTTTTTTTTTTAAATTTTTTTTTTTAATTTTTAATTTTTTATTTTTTTTTACAAATTTTTTAACTTTCATGTTTGGTATCGTTGGAACGGCCATGCTCTGGCCGATCCAACGATATCAAAATTTAACCCCTAGCTGCCACGGATCGGGAGATAGGGAGTTCATTGGAACTCCCTATCTCCACAGTTGGTGGCAGTTAGGGGTTAACTGTAGGACTGGCGTCATCGTGCTGCGCACGATGACGCCAGTCCTCTGGGGGAGTTCCCGGAAGCTTGGCCGACATCCAAGATGTCGGCCAGCTCCCGGGAAGGATCGCGAATCGGCGCTTTTCAGCGCCAATTTGCGATCCAGCTCCCCAGGGGTTAATGCCAGGCATCATTTGGAAGGGCAGGCTGTGCCCTTCCAAATGATGCCTGGGTTAAGCCCCTGTGTGCCACCGATCAGGAGGGAGAGAGGTCCGAAGGACCTCCCCCCCCTCCCTTTCAGGCGCCTCCTCCGCACATGCGGGGGGGGCGCCTGAATTAGGTGTCATCGCGCCCCCGCGATGACACCTAATGTTGGCGGCTGCTGGTCCGGATGCCGGGCTGACATCCAGGATGTCAGCCCGCACCGGAGGGGCCAGCGATCGGCCGGAACCCGGCCGAACGCTGACCCCAAACTGAGGACGCGCTCAGCGCGTCCTCAGCACACCAGCGGTAATGCTGAGGACGCGCTGAGCGCGTCCTTAGCATTGAAGTGGTTAAAGGACCTTGGCTAGACGCCACAGCAACTCCGGTTGTCTGCATGCCTGTAAGGAACTTCTGCATCTCTGCCTGCATCTCTGTCACCTTCATCAACACTCGGCACAGTTCCGCGTGCGCCTGCTGCAATTCAGCTTGAGCTTCCTGTACTTTCTTAACAGTTTTGTACAACTCACCACGTTCAGGGAGGTGTAATTCTTTGGCAGCCCTCTCTGTGGATTTAAAAGCGATCAGGTGCTCTTGCTCGTCCACGTCGGACCCGTAAGTATCCAGCGAGTCGCTTTCAGGCTGCAGACCGTCGTTATGCCTTACAGGTTGTGCGTAAGCTCTTTCCCCTCGCCTGAAGGATTTTTCCTCCAGCAAAGCCTCCTCCTCTCTGACAGCTCGGATCAGTTCCAGGTACTTCAGTTCTTGATTACCTGCTCTGCTTCTCAGCTACAGCATCACTGGATCTAGAGGTTGAGAGCCCCTCAGGATCTGTTTTATTCGGATCTTATCCACTTCGGCCGGCTCGGCCCCTTTCTTGAGGAGTATCTGGTGCAGAATCTTATCTAGGCGCCTCATGTATTCGGTCATTCTCTCACCTTTCCGCTGATAGGTGTGTTCATACTGATATACAAGCTCTGCGGCCTTTTCTGTTCACCCAAAAACTTCCTCCAAAACGTTTAAATAATCTAAAGCAGTACAGTCTTTTCTACTCAGTTTTAGGTTTCTCACCGCTTCTGACGCAGGTCCCTTTAAACTCTAGGTGATCCTTTGCTTTTTCTGATCTTCAGGGACGTCCCACTCATCCAGAGCCTGCATCGCCTGTTCCACCCATTCCTCAAAGGTTTCTTCTCCCGCCGGAGTTGGTACGTTTCCTGTAAAATTTCTCAACCGTCGATAACCGAAGTTAGTGTGCGGAGGGCTTGTTCTCTGACACTTAGCCAGCAAATCTCCAATAGCCACTATGAATTCAGGCCCGATCATGGCCAACGGACTGGGCGCGGGAACACTTTCGGATTCGCCACGTGGCGCACTTGGCTGAATCAGTTGGACTTCCACCTCATCGGTCAGCTTCATGCTCGCGCCCTGAAAACACACTGGAACACCCTTTCTCCATTCAAAAAGAACATACGTGTGAGAGGTATCTGTGTTCTTTTTAATGTCCAGGATTAACCCCCGATGGTCTGGTGTCAGCGCGGCCACAGCCTGGCGAATCTGATCTTCGGCCCAAGTGTCTGCGGGAATATCCATGACTATACAACATTCTAACCGACTACTGTGCTCCTCACACCATTCGGCAACAGTGTCTGGATCCATATTTAACCCTTTAGATGCGGTTTTTCCAGAGACTGGATCCCGGACGAGCCCCTACGTGTATCGCTCACTCCCGGAGGAGCCGCTGAAAATGAACCACGGGTCAGTCTCCCCGCACTAGGGAATAAATATACTCCAGCACCGTTGTGGATTTTATAAATTATATAGTTTACTAAAGTAAAAGGCATATAATGAGACACGGTGTTCGTAGATATATTTACAGTATTTCGTATCGCGGTAAACGCGCAGCGGAAAAAGAAATGCGAGACTTCGTATTTCTGAAAAATGCGCGACCGAACAGAAAAAGTACAATGCTTCGTAATTACGAGAAACGCGCAGCGGAAAGAGAATACAATATTTCGTAATTTGAGAAACGCGCAGCGGAAAACAAAATAAGATGCGAATCTTTGCCCCTTTTTCGGATACTAGGGAGTGAGTCCCGAACAGGTTAAGTCCCGAACTGTGAGTGTATGTGTGTGTTATGGTACCCGGGTACTATTCAACTGGCCAGTGAATCTCTTAACGATGTCTTCGACTAGTCAAGTTGGGGCCCTGTGGGTTTTAGAAATAAACAACAGCGTGCTTTCTTGACTTTGTAAAACCGGCCTTGGAGGCCTCTCACCCATCCGCTCGATCACCAAGGCTCCGCTGACCCAGGACGTCTCTCCGCTTGATGCCTTGCTGGGATACCGGCTACTGGATCTGTGGTCAGGCTTTCTTTGCTCCGGCCCGGACTTGTCCAGCTACCGCCTGCTCTCCCATCCAATGGACTTGCGGTACTCCTTACTCGGGGTCCTCTGCTTGTCTTGAGAGCAGCTTGGGTAATGTCTGTGGATAACTAGGGCTCCTTCTTGCAAGGCTGGATAACCCCACTTGGAATCCTGATAGGCCACACTTGCGTTCCGGCCTAGTCACGGTTCCGCTCTGCAGCACTGTGTCCTCTCTCATGCACTCCCTGGCGCTCTGCCAGCTATCTCCACGAGGCTCAGGATGTACAGCGTCTGTGTCCCACCCACTTCCTGTCTCTGTTTGCAAAGCATGCCGGGAAACGTAGTCCCAATGTTCAGTGTCTCTTATCGCGCTTGTCTCCCTCCGGTGGCCAAAAATAGGTACTGCCACAATAAGGTTTTAAACACAGCGCTACAAAAGATAAATAAAACCAAAAATGTTTCTTTTCTTTTTCTTCTAAGGCAGCAGCATTATATATTTTTCCCATATATAGTGAACAATAGCACTGCAGTTACCTTCTCGATTCCCACGCTGGCAGCAAGTTCAGTGTTTTATACACAGTCATATTATTCATTAAATGTAACGCCAAAAAACATGCAAACATTTAGTTTTTTCAATTTAGATTAAAATTGTATATTTTCATATATATTTTCCCCCGTGCGATCTAACACAACAAGGTCTGAATGATAAAATGTGGAAAAATTATGTTGCACATGGGAAATGAATCATGGCTGAATAGAAATGGACATATTTTTATATTTGCTATAGCGCTCTAACGGGGCACTGTCACACACGTGGTCACGCACAGCACTGAGGTGTGTGGTCACACAAAAACACAGCACTGAAGGGGGTGCACACAGATCACTGGGGTGTCACACACAGATCACTGGGGGGGTCACATACACACACAGATCACTGGGGCGTCACACACAGATCACTGGGGGGTCACATACACACAATGACCCCCCCAGTGATCCGGGTATGTATGTGACCCCCCAGTGATCCGTGTATGTATGTGTCCCCCCAGTACGCGCAGATCACTGGGGGGCACATGTATGCGCACATACATAGATCACCGGGGGGCACATGTATGCGCAGATCACTGGGGGGCACATGTATGTGCACATACATAGATAATTGGGGGCACATGTATGTGCATATACATAGATAATCCGGTGGCACATGTATGTGCACATACATAGATCACTGGGGTGCACATGTATATGTATGTGCTTATACATGTGCCCCCAGTGATCTGCGCATACATGTGCCCCCCAGTGATCTGCGCATACATGTGCCCCCCATGATCTGTGCATGTGCATATACATAGATCACTGGGGGGTACATACTTACATAAGATACAGAACATTGAATATATATAAAAAAAAAATCATTCACAGAGCACTGAGGAGTGCCTGTGTACCTTGAACGAATGTCCAGCAGGTGGCGCTGGAGCTGCTCCCTCACGCCGATCAGCCTAGGAAGGAGAAGGGGGTGGAGGCCATGTGCAGCATAAGCTCCTCGCACGTGGACTGGCTTCCCCTGCTCTGTCGGGTCTGTGCTGGAGCAGCCTCGGAGAAAGCAAGTGGCCACATCGGGGTTCCAGCGTGCAGCAGAGGCAGGTAGGCTGGGCTGAGCAGCTTGTGCACTGCTGGGGCTCCCTCTCCTGTCCAGCCTCACACTCACACAGGCAGACTGGAGCCCAGGAAGTGCAGCTCCAGCGTGTAACACAGCTCCCGCAGGTTGCCTCGAGCTGCTGCACCTCCTGCTGCAGGTTCGATCTGCCCGACCGCTCAGTCTGCGGTCGGGCAGAATTGATTTTTCAGCCCAAATTAATCGATGCAGCATCGTACAAGGCTGCATCGCGATGCATCGATTACGCGATTATTTTTGACAGCCCTAGTTGAGTGGCCTGCTACCCTATTTTTACTTTTAATTTTTTCTTTCCCTATTTACTTACTGACTGCCCCTCCTGTTTTTTATTCAACGGTCTGGACTTGGGAGTACTGTTGGCTAGCTGGCCCTGGGTGAACGGACCGCTAGAGGGAGCCTTCAGCCCCCCTTTTTTCTCATGCCCCCCCACGAAGATGGGGGAGTAGGGGTTCGCTGTGGGTGCGCCACGTGGGCAGCTACTAAGACTCTTGTCTCCCAGCGTGGCCTCATAACCCTGTGGTTCCCTCAGTGGCCCTTTGACTTCCTGCGGGATCTTGAGGGTGAGCTGAGAGCATCACGGTTTTCTTTATGGGATGCTCACCTCCCCTCTATGTGGGCGGGTGTTTTTTTTCCCCTCCCTCTCCCGAAGCTCCCTTTTTGTACTTTTCCCTGCCCTGCTGTGTTGTCCTCTCCCATTTTTCTTTTCTCTTGTTTAATGGACTGCTGTCTACTGTTGACCGAACCTGCATATTTTTCTTTGTTACATTTGTGACTTTTGAAACATAAATAAAAAAATTATAATAAAAAAAAGATAGGAAAAGGGTTATGGCTCGGGGCAGTGGAAAAACCGGCGCCGGGATGTCTGAGGGCAGGCCAGGGAGAACAATGGAACTGAGTTGTATAAATGTACTCTGTATGTGTCCTAATAAATCAGTCCTTCTGCTTAACCTATACTACGCCTCGACAAGTGTTCGGGAGAGAATTGTACTACTACCACCAAGGCGAATCACAGGGGCCTTATTGCTGCTGACCGCTATCCTCCAGGAGGGAACCAGAAACCAACACACTATCGCGGCTCACTCCAGCATAAACTCGGCACCTACGGCAGATCTACCCCCTTCAAGGTATCAGCTTCCATCACAGTCATGTTCCTCTAGCCTGGATGCAATCTTGGCCAGTTGAGCGGATAAATCTGCGGGATTAATGGCCCTGACGTAATGTCACGTTCCTCCCCAATATCTATATGTCCGATCCCTATACGCACCACAGCTATCCTACACTTCTGATCCTTTGAGTGGTCAGTGCATCTACCTATAGCAGGATAGGAGGTGTATTTAACCAGTAACAGAATAAGGGATAGCACAATACAGAACGTCAGAAGGAATGCCAAGGGTCGTTTACCAGAGCGGGTTATCAGACATGCCAGGGTTCGTTTACCAGAGGGGGTTATCAGAAATGCCAGGGGTCGTAATGCCAGAGTAGTTAGTCAGCCAAGTGCCAGAGATCGTATGCCAAATCGGGTAGTCTAAGGAATGCCAGGTGCTAAGAGCCGGGAGGAGAGTCACACAAGCCAAGTCAGTACACAGAAATACAATCAGATAGTAAGAAAGCACTGAGAGGAGTGAAAATCACGCTCAGAGTTGGTGTTAACTTCTTTAGTTAGCGTCAGCTCTTCGTAACTAGCGTTAGGACCTTGGGATCCTAACGCTAGTTAATCTCTGCTTGCACTTTGTCCTCCCCATCTTAGGTATAAGGAGCGCAAAGAACAGTAAGCTCATGGAATAAACCGCTAATACCGAATCGGAGGTGATCTGTCTGCAGCGCAATCACCTCTTTTAAGATAGCGCTAATGTGAGCGCTAGCGTTAGTTTTAAGGAGGTGATAGGGCCCATAGTGTTAGCTGGTAGTGTCTGGATATCTCTGAGTTTGTTGATAAAGTCTGTGGTGTCCTATTTATAGCTGGCAGTGTTGATTACTAAGGTTTTCAGGATACCCTCTATAAGGCCAGAAATTTTGTCGGTAAGTGTGTCCATATCTGTGATAATCATCGTCCTGGGTTCCCGGGCTTGTGGATTTTGGACAGCATGTAGAAAGTGCCCATGCAAGGATTGGAAGGCAACAGATTCTCCAATTCTTGCTGTAGATGTTTGGGGAAGGATCTGATAAGTATGCCAAGCTGGGTTTTGTATTCAGTTGTGGGGTCTTCAGTAATTTCTGGTAATAGTTTGCTATGTTTTTTTTAATTCTTTATTTTAGAAATTTTGCATAGCCAAACAAAAGCCATCAATGGGAAATGGCCGTGCAGGGCCATAATAAGTAATCTAGACAGGCATATAACAAACAAAAATAAGAAAAAGAAAAAAACAACAAGAAAATAAACACAACGGTAAATTATAGGTGTCTTTGGG
Organism: Leptobrachium leishanense; assembly: GCA_009667805.1. Taxonomy (NCBI): domain Eukaryota; kingdom Metazoa; phylum Chordata; class Amphibia; order Anura; family Megophryidae; genus Leptobrachium; species Leptobrachium leishanense. The sequence goes on from CM019064.1 coordinate 199,518,644, forward strand.
AAATGCCATAGAAAATAAAAAAAAACAACTGCGCAAGAGTCTTCAGGAAAAGAAAGTAAGCCAAAAACGTCCGCAGCCGGGAAACAATAACGACAGAGACATCAGAAAGTCCCAAAAAAGGGGTGGGGGAGTCTCAGGAAATTGGAAAGCCACTGCTTGCGGGGAACAATAAAAAAGAAGGGGGTCAGAGAGTAGAAAGGTCATCGCATGGAGGAGTCATTCAGAAGTGGATCGGGTCAGTAACCGGCAAAGAAAAAATAAGACAGTCCACTTGAGCCCTTATCCCTCCAGAGGGTAGGGTGAGCATCCACGCCGGGCTTAACCTCCTCGCAAAAGGCTGGTCGAAGTGGCCCCCTCTACGTAGCTCCGGCATGGACCTTGCTGCCATACTCAGTGAGGTACCACTGCCGTAGACATCTCGGAGGGACAGACTTGCAGCGTAGGTACCCCCACAGCTTCCACAGGCTCATCAAGCGGCCGCAGAGCCTCACTGCTCACCTAGTGATGAGCCGAACACCCCCGTGTTCGGTTCGCATTCGAACTCGAACAATTTCAAAAGTTCGAGTTCGAACTCGAACACGAACCGAACTCAATGCAAGTCAATGGGACTCGAAAGTTTGATTTTTAGAGTGCCCTCCAAGAGGGCATATATGCAAGATATTCGCCATAAAAGGTGTATAGGGGTCCGGGTAGTGCTCTGGGGGACAGGAAACAAGGACAAAAAGTTAAAAAAAAACGTTTTTAAAGGAACAGTGAGTTTTCCATGAACGTTTTTAAAGGAACAGTGAGTTTTCCAGTGAGTTTTCCATGAGTTTTCCACAGTGAGTTTTCCATAAAGGTTATGAATAAAAACGAAAAATTCCTTCAAATATCGTGCCTAGGAGGTCCCCATAACCTGCCTGTGAAGTGGCAGAGTTGTAGGATGTATAGAAACATTTAAAAACAAAAAAAATGACATTTCAAATGATGGTAAATGGTTTTCCTTTAATCTATTCATAAACAACTGCTTGGGGCGGCAGCCTGTATGAAAAGAGGAGACATTTTAGGACACGCAGAACAAGTTTAGTGATTTTTTGGCTAAATTATGGTGAAATTTATGCAGGCTTTGGATGAAAGTAACAATAGGTGCTTTAAAATTGGGCCTTTAGTGTCGGCAACAGTGCCGTCGCACCGTAACCCCTCTGTGGTATTGTGGAAGAGTGCAGGGTTGGACCCTGCGGTCCAATATTAAAATGATATGAATCTGGTATAGGCGTCAGTGGCAGTGCACCCAAATATTAGGCCTTTGGTGCCAGCTAGTGCCTTCACAACATAACCCCTCTGAGGTATTGTAGAAGAGTGCAGGGGTGGAGGTTTTGGTAATGCAGAAGAGATCCCTGATCTATTTAGTTACGTCAGCATCAGGGGATTGATGGCTGCTGATCCAGGACTGATTCATTTTTATAAATGTCAGCCGGTCTACAGAGTCGGTGGACAGACGCACTCTTTTGTCTGTGACAAAACCTCCAGCGGCACTGAACGTCCTTTCAGAAAGCAAGCTGGATGAAGGGCAACCTAGTAGCTGCATAGCATATTGGCTAAGTTCTGGCCAGTGATCCAATCTCAACACCCAGTAAGCCAGTGGATCATCTGCTGGAAAGGTATCCAGTTCTGCTCTTGCCCCTAGGTAGTCCTGCCCCATACGATGAAGACGCTGGCAATGGGTGCCTACATTTGACGTCCCTGGGCGTCGTGGACTAAAAAAAATTAAAAAGGCATCAGTCAAGCAGCCCCGGCCTTCACCGCTCTTCCTCTGATCATCCGCAGCCTCAGAAGCACCTGTGTCATCACTTGGTAACCTACCAGTACCTGGAAAGGTGTTACACAAGTGTCGCTTTAGAGCGTACTCAAGTTGTTTCATCCGGTCCTCCCTCTGTGGATCAAGAAGGCTTGCCAACCAGTAATGATCCCTCTCCTTGATAGCACGAATCCTGGGGTCCTTTAGCAGGCGTTGCAGGATAAGGGAGCCCATGCAGCGTAGGTTGGAGGTGGCATTAGCTTCCGAGTCTTCCTGGTCAATGAGGATGACCCCATCGTGCACTTCCTCCTCCCAGCCACGTACTAGTCCTTGGGTTTCTGGGCACACAAAACCCTCCCTTGAGGAATCCCCACCTTCAATGCCCCCACTACTTAAATATTCCTCCTCATCCTCCTCCTGTCTGATCTGATTACCCGCAGGAATGCTGTCTGCGTAAAGACTGGGGCCTTGAGAGCTAGGGAAGGCCTCCTCTTCCTCCTGCTGCTCTGCCTCTAGTGCCACATCTATAATTCCCCGCAGAGTGCGCTCCAGCAGGAACACTAAAGGAATTGTGTCACTGATGCATTCACTGTCCCTGCTCACCATCCTCGTTGCCTCCTCAAATGGTGACAGTACAGTGCATGCATCCTTGATCATCAGCCACTGCGGGGGGAAACAAGTTGACCTGAACCTGTCCTTGTGCCATACTCACACAGGTACTCATTGATGGCCCTCTGCTGCTTGTGCAGATGCTGCAGCATTGCTAATGTCAAGTTCCACCTGGTGGGCATGTCACAGATCAGACGGTTTGTGGGAATGTGGAATTCTCCTTGAATTTCTGCCAGGCGAACACTTGCTGGGAATGACCGTCTGAAGTGGCTGCAGACTTTTCTGGCCTGGCTGAGAAGCTCTGCCAGCCCTGGGTACCTGGTTAGGAAACGCTGTAACACCAGATTTAGGACGTGTGCTAGGCATGGTACATGCGTCAACTTACCCTGGCGTAGGGCGGAGAGAAGGTTGCTGCCATTATCACAGACGACCATTCCCAGCTGAAGCTGGGATGGTGTTAACCATCTCTGCCCTTGCAGAGCTGACAGAATTTCTGGCCCGGTGTGACTCCTGTTCCCTAAACAAACCAGCTCAAGCACAGTATGGCATTTTTTTGCTTGAGCCACGCGTCGGTTTAACTGCCACTTCGCCAGAGACAGAGGAGGAGGAGGAAGAGGTGGTGGAGCAGACAGACCTCATACAAGCAGCTTTCTGGAGGCGTGGTGGATGAACAAGTTCCAGCACAGAGCCCCATCCTGGATCCCTCCCAGCTGCAATCAAAGTTACCCAGTGTGCCGTGAAGGAAATGTAACGGCCCTGTCCATGCTTGCTGGACCACGTGTCTAAAGTCATGTGCACCTTGCTGCTGACTGCCTTTCCCAATGACTCCATAATATTGTCTTCCACGTGCTGGTATAGTGCTTGAATGGCCTTCCGTGAAAAGAAATGGCGTTTTGGAACCTGCCACTGTGGTACAGCACATTCAGAAAATTCACGGAAGGAAGCAGAGACCACCAGCTGGAAAGGCAGTAGCTGCAATGCGAGTAATTTTGCTAAGCTGGCATTTAGACGCTGTGCTTGGGGATGGTTGGGACTATATTTTTTATTACGCTGCAGCAGCTGGGGCAACGTAATCTGACTGCGTAAATCTTCAGCTAAATCTTCAGCTGATGGGATGCTGTCACATTCTGAGGAAGGACCTGGTACACCCATTACTGTAGCATCATCCTTGTTAGTGGAGGTTGTAGGCAATGACATGGCAGGACATATAGTGGGGGTAGAGGCAGATGAGGAGGAGGAGGAGGACCTATGCAAAGTGTTGTGCCAACGGGATGCGTGGCAGGTGGCATATGTTGCCTCAAGCATGTGGTACCCAAGCGTGGGATGTCTTTCCCACGCTTGATCCTCATCTGACATAGATTACAAATAGCAACGGTGCGGTCTGCTGCACATTTCTTAAAGAACTCCCAGACAGCAGACTTCCTGTACTTGTGCTTTGAGACAACAGCACTCTGCACCTGAGCAGCTGTGACTTCTGATGCCTTGGACTCAGGGCCGGCCCGACAATGGTGCAGAGCGGAGCAGCGGCGCCAGGCGGCAGAAATTCAGGGGCGGCAAATTTCAGCCCCCGGCACCGCTGCTGTGCTCTGCACTATTTTTTTATGCGGCGGTGGCAGATCGTGCGGCCGCCGCGTTCGTTTCTTCAACGAGCGGCAGCCGCATGAGTATCTGCTGCTCGCCTGAGATCCATCCGCCAGCCTGCCACGATAGAGATCACGCGAGATCGCGGCAGGCTGGAGGGTGTATCCCAGGCGAGCAGCAGATACTCACAAGGCTGCCGCTCGTTGAAGGAAGGAACGCGGCAGCCGCAGGATCTGCCCGTCGGAGGGGCCTGGCAGAGGTGAGCCTGGGGGCAAATATATCCATGTGTGAGCCTGGGGGCAAATATATCCATGAGTGAGCCTGGGGGCAAATATATCCATGTGTGAGCCTGGGGACAAATATATCTATGTGTGAGCCTGGGGGCAAATATATCCATGTGTGAGCCTGGGGGCAAATATATCCATGTGCGAGCCTGGGGGCAAATCTATCCATGTGCGAGTGTGGGGGCAAATCTATCCATGAGTGAATCTGGGGGCAAATCTATCCATGAGTGAGCCTGGGGGCAAATATATTCATGTTTGAGTCTGGGGGCAAATCTATCCATGAGTGAGCCTGGGGGCAAATATATCCATGTGTGAGCCTGGGGGCAAATATATCCATGTGTGAACCTGGGTCCTGGGGGCAAATATATCCATCTGTGAGTCTGGGGGCAAATATATCCATGAGTGAGCCTGGGGCAAATATATCCATGTGTGAGCCTGGGGGCAAATATATCCATGTGTGAGCTGGGGCAAATATATCCATGTGTGAGCTGGGGCAAATATACCCATGAGTGAACCTGGGGGCAAATATATCCATGAGGGCAAATATATCAATGTGTGGGCCTGGGGCAAATATATCCATGTGTGAGCTGGGGCAAATATACCCATGAGTGAACCTGGGGGCAAATATATCCAGAAGGGCAAATATATCAATGTGTTAGCCTGGGGCAAATATATCCATGTGTGAGCCTGGGGGCAAATATATACATGTGTGAGCTGGGGCAATATACCCATGTGTGGGCACTTCTGGGTATGTGATGCTGGGCACTGCTGGGTATGTGACGCTTGGCACTGCTGGGTATGTGATGCTGGGCACTGCTTGGTATGTGACACTGGGCAGTGCTGGGTATGCGACACTTGGCACTGCTGGGTATGTGATGCTGGGCACTGCTGGGTATGTGATGCTGGGCACTGCTGGGTATGTGACGCTGGGCACTGCTGGGTATGCGACGCTGGGCACTGCTGGGTATGTGATGCTAGGCACTGCTGGGTATGTGATGCTAGGCACTGCTGGGTATGTGACGCTGGACACTGCTGGGTATGTGACGCTGGGCTCAGCTATATACACCTCACATTACTGTATCACAGAGCTCCACAGCAAGAAAATTCTAATGTACGATGTGTATGAGTGTTTGAATTTTATTGCTGTGGCGCACTGTGATACGCTCATACACGCTGTGTGGTTTTTTGGGGGGGGCAGCATTTCATCCTTTGCTCCAGGCAGCATAATGTCTTGGGCCGGCCCTGCTTGGACTGGCTACGGTTCGTCATAGAGGACGTTCTGCCTCATTTTTGTTGTGCCTCCTCCCTTGACTCCTCTGTTCGATCAGGCACCCAGGTGGAGTCAGTGACGTCATCATCGTCATCACCCCCTATCTCCACGTCACTGGAGCCAACTTGGCAGTATGCTGCAGCTGCTGGGGCAACTTGAGTGCCAGTTATTTGTTTGTCATCACTGGCACCCCCTTCCTCTAGGTTGATTATACTCCCTTCCTCAACCTCAGAGATTGAATCAGAGCACTGTACTTGCTGCGCATCCTGAAGCAGCATGTCACTGTCATTGTAGTCAAACAATTCAGCTGACTCCTCCGTGTGTGATAATGAGGCTACGGCAGGAGTAGCTGTGGACATGGAGGCTGAATTAGATGTTTTGGCAGCTGAGGTGGACTGTAAACCACTACAAGCCTGGCTGGCTGAGGACTTGGAGGATGAGGATGGCCTGGTTAGCCAATCCACCAAATCCTCTGTATGTTGCTGCTGCTCAAGACGGCCAGCACCAGTTAGAAAGGACAAGCGTGCCCCTGCAGATGGCGCACCGCGTCCACGACGACCAGAGGCACAGCCTCCCAACACAGAGGCTGCTTTGCCCTCTTATCTGTGTCTGGGAGCGTCTGCCTGTCCTTTTTGGTCTTTCTGACATGGTGAGTGATATATAGATTAAAGATATACAGAACTCTGATTCAACTCTGTTATAAAAATTGGAGATATGCAGAACTTTGATTCAACTGTGTTGTCTAGATTAAAGATTTCCAGAACTCTGGTATAACTCAGTGAGACACCCTGATAGCTGGCAGCCAGTGACAAGACACAAATTACAATTCCCAGGAACCTCCTATAAAATCAGTGAGACCCCCTGATGGGTGGCAGTGACAAGACACAAATTACAATTCCCAGGAACCTCCTATAAAATCAGTGAGACCCCCTGATGGGTGGCAGTGACAAGACACAAATTACAATTCCCAGATATCTGATAGAAGTATGTGGGACCCCCTGATAGCTGGCAGTGAGAAGACACAGATTACAATTCCCAGGAACCTCCTATAAATCAGTGAGACCCCCTGATGGGTGGCAGTGACAAGACACAAATTACAATTCCCAGGAACCTCCTATAAATCAGTGATACCCCCTGATGGGTGGCAGTGACAAGACACAAATTACAATTCCCAGGAACCTCCTATAAATCAGTGAGACTCCCTGATGGGTGGCAGTGACAAGACACAGATTACAATTCCCAGGAACCTCCTATAAATCAGTGAGACCCCCTAATGGGTGGCAGTGACAAGACACAGATTACAATTCCCAGATATCTTGTAGAAGTGAGACCCCCCCCAATAGCTGCTGGCAGTGAGAAAACACAGATTACAACAATTCCCATATATCTTGTAGAAGTGAGACCCCCCCCCCAATAGCTGCTGGCAGTGAGAACACATAGATTACAACAATTCCCAGATATCTTGTAGAAGTGAGACCCCCCCAATAGCTGCTGTCAGTGAGAACACACAGATTACAACAATTCCCATATATCTTGTAGAAGTGAGACCCCCCCCCAATAGCTGCTGGCAGTGAGAACACACAGATTACAACAATTCCCAGATATCTTGTAGAAGTGAGACCCCCCCCCCAATAGCTGCTGGCACTGAGAAGACACACTAACAGAACAGTCTCCTCTCAAAAAACACGTGCTGGGGGCTGTGTGAAGCCTTATATAGTGTGCTGCGGGACTTAGCTCTGTGAGCCCATGATTAGGCAAAATTTGCCCAATCAGGACTCTGAGCCGTGATTGGCATAGTCTTGCACCTGTCTTGCACCTGACCTGTGGTCAGGTGCAAGGCTGTAGCCAATTACAAGCTTCAGGCCAGTGGAAAAGTGCATTGTGGTCCATTGTGGTGCATTGTGGGCGAACTCGAACCGAACACATGGAAATGTTCGGAGTTCGCGAACAGCCGAGGTTCGATGTGAACTCTGAGCAGATCGAACCGAACAGCTCATCCCTACTCACCGCACAATCCCAGGATCGCTCCAGGGGGCAGGGGGTCGGCCGGCAGCGCAACAGAAAGATCTTTAATAGCAGTGTGAGTTTCCATGTCTGCGGCCTGTAGGCCCTCAGCACAGTGGAGAGGCAACGTTGCCACCACCTCGACCGAGCAGGTATCCGCAACTCCCCTGCATCCCCTCAGGATAGATATCAGCCGTCGCATAGTCCCCCTCGTAAGTGGGCCTGCTTCATCCCCGTCCAGCATCGCCAAACAGACATCAAGGCCTTCCAGCGCCGCCATCTTCTCTTCAAAGGGGGGAGGCGGGACATCCTGACGCTGGGCTTCACCTGCATCCTCCGTTTCGGGCACAGCGGCGACAGGGAGACGGGTGCCCACCATCTCTATTGCCCGCGCCATGGACACATCTGGGGATGAGGCACTCAAAGCTGCATGGGAGGAAGGGTATAGGAGCCGGACGTTAGGCCGCAAGATGGCCGCCGGCATCGTGCTCTGGCAGAGAACAGTTAGCAAAGGTGAGTCTCTGGTCCGGAGGGGGACAGGACCGGCTCCGGACAAAACTTACCCGGTGACCAACCGCTTAGGGACCTCGGGCACCAAAAAAGATCAACGGGAAAAGTCATCTAGAGTCCCCAAGGAGAGATGGATGTGTGGAGCTCCACCATAACACAACCTCTCTCGTTCACAGTCGGCCACGCCCCCTGGTAATAGTTTTCATCACACAGTTGCTTTTGAAACGTAGTCCTGGATGTTCATGACAACTACTGATCCACCTTTGTCAGCTGGCTTGATGATGATGTTGTTGCTGGATAGATTGTTTAGGGCCATCTGTTCTGCAAGTGAAAGGTTCGGTGGTATTTTTTTCTGCTGCTGTGTGGTAACCAAGGATGTTACTCTCATGCAGAATTTTTCAATATAGCTGTCCTGTCCAATTTGTCATTGACTCCCAGATTTGAGCATTAATATTCTTTTATGCAGAAAAAAAACAGTTTTGCGCCTATTCACTGTCACGGCGGCTGCATAGACTAGAAGTATCCAGCCTGCTTCTTCTATAAAGCATAACAAGAAAAAAAGGTTGTCATTTGCCTGTATCTCTGTAGCTCCACGTGAAACAAAGCACAATCAAAGGTTTTGGTTTGCTTGTTTTGTTTCGCATGGAGCTAAAGTGGTGAGCGCAAATGACAACCTTTATTTATTATGTTTTATACAGTTGTGTTCAAAATTATTCAACCCCCAATGCTGTAAAGGGTTTTAGGGAATTTAGTGTACATTTGTAATTGTATTCAGAATGAAATTCTACAAGGACTTTTTAAAGAACCATATGCAACTAAAATTACATCAATTGGTTTTGTAATACAGTAGTAAATGTTTCTTTTGTGAATTCTTCATTGACACAATTATTCAACCCCTTAAAGACTACCACTCTGAAGAACAGAGGTTCATTCAAGTGTTTTCAATCAGGTATTGAAAACACCTGTGGATGTCACGGAGCAGCAATAAAGCATAATAAGCACCAATTAGGCAGCCTTAAAATGACTGTGATACTCAGCTCCTTCTAGACATTTACTGGTGTGGTTACAAACATGGTGAAGTCAAGAGAATGGTCCAGGAAGACAAGAGAAGAGGTGATTACTCTTCACATGAAGGGCAATGGCTATAAGAAGATTGCAAAGATGTTAAACATACCAAGAGAGACCATAGGAAGCATCATTTGCAAATTCAAGGCAAAGGGCACTGTTGAAACGCTACCTGGTCGTGGCAGAAAGAAGATGCTGACTTCGACTGCTGTGCGCTACCTGAAGCGTAGAGTGGAGAAAAGTCCCCGTGTGACTGCTGAGGAACTGAGAAAAGATTTGTCAGATGTGGGTACTGAAGTTTCAGCTCAGACAATACGGCGCACACTGCGTAATGAAGGCCTCCATGCCAGAACTCCCAGGCGCACCCCCTTGCTGTCTCCAAAGAATAAGAAGAGTCGACTGCAGTATGCCAAAAGTCATGTGGACAAACCACAGAAGTTTTGGGATAGTGTTCTGTGGACTGATGAAACAAAATTAGAACTGTTTGGGCCCATGGATCAACGCTATGTTTGGAGGAGGAAGAACAAGGCCTATGAAGAAAAGAACACCTTGCCTACTGTGAAGCATGGCGGGGGGGTCAATCATGCTTTGGGGCTGTTTTGCTTCTGCAGGTACAGGGAGGCTTCAGCGTGTGCAAGGTACCATGAATTCTCTTCAGTACCAGGAGATATTGGATGACAATGTGATGCATTCCGTCACAAACCTGAGGCTTGGGAGACGTTGGACATTTCAACAGGACAATGATCCCAAGCATACCTCCAAGTTCACTAGCGCATGGTTGCAGATTAAAGGCTGGAACATTTTGGAGTGGCCATCGCAGTCACCTGACTTAAATCCGATTGAGAACCTCTGGTGGGACTTAAAGAAAGCAGTTGCAGTGCGCAAGCCTAAGAATGTGACTGAACTGGAGGCTTTTGCCCATGACGAATGGACGAAGATACCCGTAGATCGCTGCAAGACACTTGTGTCAAGCTATGCTTCACGTTTAAAAGCTGTTATAACTGTAAAATGATGTTGTACTAAGTACTAAGAGTGAATGTCACTTGGGGGTTGAATAAAACTGATAATGATGTGAGCACAGAAAAGACATTTGTGGTTATTTCATTATAAATGTTATGTTATATTTGTCTGACCTACACGTGCCTCTTTGATTTAATTGTAAGCAAGATGACTGAATGATCAAAATCAATGTCAAACTGGCCAAAACACTCAATTTCAGTGGGGGTTGAATAATTTTGAACACAACTGTACATGAAGCAAGCAAGTGAACTCCTGGATCTCGCGAGACCGCGGCTGTGCGTGGTTCCCAACGAGCGGCCGGGCTACAACTCTTTTCCGGCGGCCGCTCGAGGGAAGAAGACGCGGGGAGGAGCCTGGTAACGCACCGCTGCCCCAAAGAGGAGCCTGGCAAGAGCGTGAGCTGGGGGACATTATATGTGAGCAAGGGGGACTGAGCTGGGGACACTGTGAGCAGGGGCACTGAACTGAGGGCACTGTGAGCTGGGGCACTGTGAGCAGGGGGCACTGTGCTGAGGACAATGTGAGCTGGGGGCACTGAGCAGGAGGCACTGAGCTGGGGGCACTGTGAGCAGGGGCACTGAGCTGGGGCAATGTGAGCTGGGGCACTTAGCTGTGGGTAATGTGAGCAGGGGACACTGTGAGCTGGGGGGCAATATATATATATATATATATACAGTGGCAAGAAAAAGTATGTGAACCCTTTGGGATTACGTGGAGTTTTGAATGAATTGGTCATAAAATGTGCTCTGATCTTCATCTAACAGGGTTATCCAAAGAGATCCGAATTGCTTGAGAAAGGTAACCGAATGCTGAAAATCAGTGTTCGGTTACCTTTCCTGACCATTCGGCTATCCAGAGAGCAGGCAATTCGCCAAATCCTGGTGAATTGCCTGAACATACGGTGCCTGTTCGGTCCCTGTCAGTGGTGTATTTAGGTTTTGTGCTGCCCTAGGCCTGACTAAACTCGTGCACCCCCTAATTTAAATTTGACGCACCCCTTCCTGTCAAGGGCACACCTCTTCCTGGTTAATCCCCACCCTTCCTCTTTAAGCTCCACCTTTTCCTCTTAGAGCTCCGCCTTTTCCTCTCTTTATATTAAAAGTGGATACCAAGTGCCTACTTGTATATTTTGTATACCATTTCAAATGTATCTATTGAGATAAAGAAAATTATGAAATTTTTAAATTCAAGTATTTTTACAAAGAACAGCCACGCATGTCAAGTAAACGGGATCACAGCCGCTCTAATTGGTGGAACAATAAAATCCACAGAAACGTGCACTGCATATGAACGGATCACAGAGCTGCATAGCAATAAAACCCACAGAAATGGGCACTGTGTATGAGCATATCAGAGCTGCAAAGCAATAAAACCCACAGAAATGTGCAGTGTGTATGAGCATATCACAGAACTGCACAGCAATAAAACTCACAGTAATGTGCAGTGTGTATGAGCGTATCCCAGAGCTCCAGGGCAATAAAACTCACAGTAATATGCAGTGTGTATCACAGAATCCACAGCAATAAAACTCCCAGCAATGCAATGTGCGGTGTGTATGAGTGCATCAGAATTCACAGCAATAAAACTCACAGCAATGCAATGTGTGGTGTGTGTCAGCGTATCAGAATCCACTGCAATAAAACTCCCAGCAATGCAATGTGCGGTGTGTATGAGTGCATCAGAATCCACTGCAATAAAACTCCCAGCAAACCGAGTGTGTATGAGCACACAGCAATTATTTATTCTACATTTACCGGCCTCTGTCTGCGGTAGGGCTGTGTGCAGAGTCAGCAGGGACTGTGTACAGACTCAGCAGGAGGTCCCTGCAGGCCACGTTAGGATCACGGCTGTGCCTGTGCGTGGAGCCATCTTGTCAGCCGTGGGGTGCCACTCCCAGAGGGTGCACCGTGGCTTTGATTCCCTTCCCGGTGGGTGTTCAGTCCAGAATAGAGTGACAGTCCATGTTAACGAAAGGGCGGGCAGCTGCGTGCATGCGTGTCACGTGGTTCAGCCAGTCAGGTGGTACTGAGACTCAGTACCACCTGACTGGCCGGACCGAGTGTGACCTGCACGCAAGCAGCCTCACCAGGAGCCAGGCAGCTCAATGACAAATTTCTATCACTGCAGTGCTGGTTAAGGAAAGGTCCACTTTAAACAGCAGTAAGCAGACAGGGCTCCATATTCTGCTGAAACCCCCCCCCTTTACCTGCCGTTTACTGTCATCTTCTCTCTCGGGACACAAATCACATCCCCTCCCCTCTCCTAGAGCTGCTGCGGGGCAGGGGAGGAGCTATGGAGGGAGGAGAGGGGGATTTTTATTCTATTCGATTTTATTCCGTATGCAAACACCATGCTCCGCTGCTCGTTGTTTGATAACACAGCTCAAAGCTGACACACAGTGACAGTGGCACCTCCTAGTACCCCTAATGACACCCCAATAATCACTGGTACCTGGGGCGGCCCGCCCTCCGCCACTCCTCTAAGTACACCACTGCTCTGGTGATATGCTCACACACAAGTTTGGCGAACTGCCAGCAAGTACGGTGCTGTTTGAAGGCAGTGCAAATCCCCATAGAGAAGTAATGGTTAATCTATTCAGAGAACACCAAACAGCAGAGAAATGTCAGTGAAATACCCTGATGTTCAGTGGTTTCTATCAGCAGGTTTATTCAGGCGAACCCCATAGGTTTCAATGTTAAAAATATTCCCGTTTTTTATGCAATATCTAATAAACCATTTATTATTTTAATCTGCAGTAAAAAGTCTTTATTTATGTATTGATTTTTTTTGTACCTTTTTTAGTGATTTTTCAGAATTTTTTGGGCTAAATTCCCCCCCTTTTTTTTAATAGCGGTTCTCCTTTTTCTGTAACAGGAAATCCCGCTCTGAAGCTGATTTTGTTCACTTCAAGTTTATTCTCCGGTCATACACCTCTGCCCTCCACATGGCAAAACAATCCTTCTTCTCATCTCTTATATCTACACTGTCCTCTAACCCTAAACGGCTCTGGTCCACCTTCAACACCCTCCTCCACCCACCCGCACCTCCCCCCTCAGCTGCCTTCAGCGCTCAAGACCTGGCAGATTTCTTCCTTAGTAAAACTCTAACTATCAGAAGCAACATCCCAACACAAGATAGTTATCTGCCACCTCCACTCCCAGAGGTCCCCTCTGCCACCCTCTGCCGCTTCCTCCCAGCCACTGAGGAGGAAGTCCATTCCTTATTGTCCTCCTCACATCTCACCACGTGCCCGCTCGACCCCATTCCCTCACATCTAATTCCTCCCCTCTCCTCCTCCCTCTCCCCTGCTCTCACACACATCTTCAACCAATCTGTCTCCACCGGCTCCTTCCCATCCGCCTTCAAACATGCGTTAGTTACCCCTTTACTAAAGAAAGCATCCCTCGATCCCAACTCTCCATCCAACTACCGCCCTGTATCCCTGCTTCCCTTTACCTCTAAGCTCTTAGAAAAACTAGTCTTCAACCGTCTCTCCCTCTTCCTGTCCTCCAATTCCCTACTTGACCCCCTGCAATCTGGCTTCCGTCCCCTACACTCAACTGAAACTGCCCTCACCAAAGTCACCAACGACCTCCTAACTGCTAAAAAACACGGCCACTATTCTATTCTCATCCTGCTTGACCTCTCGGCTGCTTTTGACACTGTTGACCTCCCCCTTCTTCTGCAGACCCTCAGCTCTCTTGGTCTCTGTGACACTGCACTTGCTTGGGTTGACTCCTATTTATCCAACAGGTCCTTCTCTGTGTCCTTTGCTGGTAACTCTTCCTCTTCATTGCCTTTATCTGTTGGTGTACCTCAAGGCTCTGTCCTTGGTCCTCTGCTCTTTTCCATCTACACCTCCTCCCTGGGCAAAATCATCAACAGCTTTGGCTTTAATTACCACCTCTACGCTGATGACATTCAGATCTACCTCTCTACCCCTGATCTCTCTCCCCCTGTCCTTTCCAAAGTCAGTGACTGTTTATCTGGCATCTCCTCCTGGAAGGCCTCCCACCACCTAAAGATCAACATGTCAAAGACTGAACTCCTACTTATTCCTCCCTCCAATGCCTCCCCACCTCCTGACTTCTCTATCACGGTGGAGGGTATCACCATCTCCCCATCAAACCAAGTTCGCTGTCTTGGAGTTACACTTGACTCTGCTCTTTCCTTCATCCCCCACATCAAGTCTCTTTCCTCCTCCTGCCGCTACCAATTGCGTAATATTTCCAGAATTCGGCCATTTCTTACCGCTGTCACCACAAAACAACTCATACACACCCTGGTAATCTCCCGACTCGACTATTGCAATAATCTCTTATCTGGCCTCCCTCTGTCCCGCCTCTCCCCCCTACAATCCATCCTGAACGCCTCCGCCAGGCTAATTCACCTCACCCGTCGCTCTGTCTCTGCCGCTCCCCTCTGTGAGTCCCTTCACTGGCTCCCCATCCACTGCAGAATTAAGTTCAAAATCCTTATCCTTACCTACAAAACCCTCACTAACTCAGCTCCCCACAACCTGTCCTCACTAATCACCAAATACACCCCAGCCCGCTCCCTAAGGTCAAACAGTGACCTGCGCCTAGCTTCTCCCCGCATCACCTCTTCCCATGATAGACTGCAGGACTTCACACGCGCAGCCCCCATTCTCTGGAACGCTATCCCTCGTACGGTCAGACTTTCCCCTAATTTCTCTTCCTTCAAACGCTCCCTTAAAACGTTCCTATTTAGGGAAGCCTACCACCCAACTCACTGACGCAACCATCAATCACTCTCACCTTGCAGTCCTCTCCTCCTGTTTCCAACCCCAACCCCTCTAGAGTGTGAGTTCCTACAGGAATAGGGCCTCATCCCCTCTTGTACTGTTTGTCAAATGTTGTTCAATGTATTGTAACCCGTCTATACTGTGCCTATTGTACAGCGCTGCGGAATATGCTGGCACTTTATAAATAAAGAATAATAATAATAATAAATAATAATAGGATCTTATATGTAAATTCCAGACATTTTCGTTCAGTAGTTCTTTTGAAAACAGCAGGCCATAGGTTTGCGGTGGCAGCATACAGCGGCCGACTCCATGCACTTTGGGGACCCTGCGGTGAATGGTGAATTCACTGCAGGGTTGGGAAATTTTATTCCCCGAAGTGCAGGGAACTACAGAACACCAAAATGTTGGCGTCATTTCGGTGCTCTGTGAGTAACCCAATTAGTGGTGAGGTTTTTTTTGCCCCCTGGAAAGTGAAAGCCTAGGCCTTGCCTACCCAGGACATACTTGAAAATTAGTGACATCTCAATGTTTCCTTTCTGGTAAAATAGTTTGCAAAAGTAAAAAAAAAAAAAAAACCATTTTTTTTTTAGGGGTGGGGCCACCCAGCGGGCCGCCGCCCCCTGGAAAGTGCCGCCCTAGGCCTGGGCCTTGTTGGCCTAGGCCAAGATACACCAGTGGTCCCTGTTCGAGGGCAGTGAAATCCCCATAAGAAAGCACTGCCTCGGCTATTCAGAGAACACAAACCAGCAGTGAAAGGTTCCCGAAATGCCCTGCCATTCGGTGGCTTAATTCGGCAAATTTATTCAGGAGAATCCCATAGGCTTCAATGTTAAAAATATTCCCGTTTTAATTCAATATCTAATAAACCGTTCATTATAAAATTCTGCAGCAAAAAGTCTCTTTATTTATAGATTTTTTAGGATACTTTAAGCATTTTTCTGTTTTTTTTTTTTTTTTTTAAAAGTCCGATTTTTTTTTGATTTTTTTTTTTCAGTTTACTTATTTTTTTTGTAACTGCCCTCTTTATTATCATTCCCTGGACCGCCTGTGAAAATTTCAGACATTTTTGCTCAGTAGTTTCTTTGCAAACAGCGTTTCTTTTTCCCAGATTCATACAAATGGTTTTGCTAATTTATTCACTGCCTCCTCTACGTCACAGCTGCTTCGGCTCTGTGTGATTCGGCCCCTGTTCGGCTCCTGTTCGGCTCCTGTTCGGCTTTTTCGAAGGTTAATCCAGATGTTTTTGCTTGTTTTCAGCGTGCATTTGGTGAGTATTCGTCAGGTTTGCGGCAGCTTTTCCCTGCAATTCGGGGACCCTGTGGTGCTTGCTGAATACACCGCAGGGTCACCGAAATGCAATCGGCAAAAGGAACCGAATTGAAGAGAACGAAAAGTCACCGAACGTGCGGTGACTTTTCGAATCTCTTTGGATAACCCTGTAAGTCACAACAATTTGAAAAACACACAGGGTTATCCAAAGAGATTCGAAAAGTCACCGCACATTCGGTGACTTTTCGTTCTCTTCAATTCGGTTTCTTTTGCCGATTGCATTTCGGTGACCCTGAGGTGTATTCAGCAAACAGCACAGGGTCCATGAATTGCAGGGAAAAGCTGCCGAAAACCTGACGAAAACTAACCGAATGTACGCTGAAAACAAGCAAAAACATCTGGATTAACCTTCGAAGAATCCGAACAGGAGCCGAACAGGAGCCGAATCACACAGAGCCGAAGCAGCTGTGACGTAGAGGAGGCAGTGAATAAATTAGCAAAACCATTTGTATGAATCTGTGAAACTGAAACGCTGTTTGCAAAGAAACTACTGAGCGAAAATGTCTGAAATTTTCACAGGAGGTCCAGGGAATGATAATAAAGAGGGCTGTTACAAAAAAAATAAGTAAACTGAAAAAAAAAAATAAAAAAAAAATCGGACTTTTTAAAAAAAAAAAAAAAAAAAAATGCTTAAAGTATCCTAAAAAATCTATAAATAAAGAGACTTTTTGCTGCAGAATTTTATAATGAACGGTTTATTAGATATTGAATTAAAACGGGAATATTTTTAACACTGAAGCCTATGGGATTCTCCTGAATAAACCTGTCGAATTAAACCACCGAATTGCAGGGCATTAGGGGAACCTTTCACTGCTGGTTTGTGTTCTCTGAATAGCCAAAGCAGTGCTTTTTCATGGGGATTTCACTGCCCTCGAACAGGGACCGAACAGGCACCGTATGTTCAGGCAATTCGCCAGGATTTGGCGAATTGCCTGCTCTCTGGATAGCCGAATGGTCAGGAAAGGTAACCGAACACTGATTTTTAGCGTTCGGTTACCTTTCTCAAGCAATTCGGATCTCTTTGGATAACCCTGACTGTCTGCTTAAAATAATACAACACAAACATTATATGTTTTCATATGTTTATTGAACATAACAATGTAAACATTCACAGTGCCAGGTGGAAAACGTATGTGAACCCCTAGCCTAATGACTTCTCCAAGAGCTAATTGGAGCCAGGAGTGAGCCAACCTTGAGTCCAATTAGTGTGATATTATTGGATGTGTTGCTGAAAGCTGTCCTGCCCTTTAAAAACACACACCAGTTTTGGATTTACTGGTTTCAAGAAGCACTGCCTGGTGTGAACCATGCCTCGCAGAAAAGAGCTCTCAGAAGACCTATGATCAAGAATTGTTGACTTGCATGAAGCAGGAAAGGGTTACAAAAGTATCTCCAAAAGCCTTGATGTTCATGTGTCCATGGTAAGACAGACTGTCTACAAATGGCAAAAGTTCAGCACTGTTGCTACTCTCCCTAGGCGTGGTTGTCCTGTAAAGATGACTGTAAGAGCACAGCGCAGAATGCTTAATGAGGTAAAGAAGAATCCTAGAGTGTCAGCTAAAGACTTTCAGAAATCTCTGGCACATGCTAACATTTTTGTTGACACATCTACAATAAGGAAAACATTTATCAAGAATGGAGTACATGGATGGACAGCACGGAGGAAGCCATTGCTGTCCAAAAAGAATATTGCAGCACGTTTGAAGTTTGCAAAAGAGCACCTGGATGTTCCACAGCACTACTGGCAAAATATTCTGTGGACAGATGAAACCAAAATTGAGTTGTTTGGAAAAAACACACAACACTATCAGGGTTATCCAAAGAGATCCGAATTGCTGGAGAAAGGTAACCGAACGCTGAAAATCAGCGTTCGGTTACCTTTCTTGGCCATTCGGCTATCCAGAGAGCAGGCAATTCACCAAATCCTGGCGAATTGCCTGCACATACGGTGCCTGTTCGGTGCCTGTTCGAGGGCAGTGAAATCCCCATAGAGAAGCAATGCTTCGGCTATTCAGAGAACACAAACCAGCAGTGAAAGGTTCCCCTAATGCCCTGCCATTCGGTGGTATAATTCGGCAAATTAATTCAGGAGAATCCCATAGGCTTCAATGTTAAAAATATTCCCGTTTTAATTCAATATCTAATAAACCGTTCATTATAAAATTCTGCAGCAAAAAGTCTCTTTATTTATAGATTTTTTAGGATACTTTAAGCATTTTTCTTATTTATTTTTTTTTTTTTAAAAGTCCGATTTTTTTTTTTCAGTTTACTTATTTTTTTTTTTAACAGCCCTCTTTATTATCATTCCCTGGACCTCCTGTGAAAATTTCAGACATTTTCGCTCAGTAGTTTCTTTGCAAACAGCGTTTCATTTTCCCAGATTCATACAAATGGTTTTGCTAATTTATTCACTGCCTCCTCTACGTCACAGCTGCTTCGGCTCTGTGTGATTCGGCTCCTGTTCGGCTTCTTCGAAGGTTAATCCAGATGTTTTTGCTTGTTTTCAGCGTGCATTCGGTGAGTGTTCGTCAGGTTTTCGGTAGCTTTTCCCTGCAATTCGGGGACCCTGTGGTGTTTGCTGAATACACCGCAGGGTCACCGAAATGGGATCGGCAAAAGGAACCGAATTGAAGAGAACGAAAAGTCACCGAACGTGCGGTGACTTTTCGAATCTCTTTGGATAACCCTGTGTGTTTTTCAAATTGTTGTGACTTAGATGAAGATCAGAGCACATTTTATGACGAATTCATGCAAAACTCCACGTAATCCCAAAGGGTTCACATACTTTTTCTTGCCACTGTATGTCTGTTCCTATTGAAAGGCAATCACATGACTTAAAATAAAAGTATCAGTACTCGATATCAGTGAGTACTTTTAAAAAGGATCGGTACTTGTACTCGGTCTTAAAAAAATGGTATCAGTGCATCCCTAATATATATATAATAAACCAGGGAGAGAGCACTCCAGTCAACACATTCAAAAACCAGCAACAACAGCTTCATGCATATAAATTGAACCAGATTTTGCCTTATGCAAGGTACTCGAATCTAAGCTTTGTTGAAAAATGTTGGAATTTTAGTTCGCAATGGATGGCAATGAATTGCTTAAGCCTGCCAACAACATCAATGTAAACCACCTTCTGGCAGGTCCTATCATGCTAACCTAATGACTGCTCTTATGGGATGAACTCACTTACCGAGGACCAAGTCCTTTCTGGAGCTCCCTTCAGCTCAAGGTTAAATAAAACCTGTAGCCGGAGCACCTGAGACAGGGAGGGGTGCTTGCCCAAGAAATTTGATATACAAAAATACATGGGGAGTGCTGCCCTCCCCATGTGTTATAACTGTCTCAGGGGCTCCGGCTACAGGTTTTATTTATTTATTTTATCTATTTATTTTTTATTTATATATATATATATATATATACAGGGTTATCCAAAGAGATCCGAATTGCTTGAGAAAGGTAACCGAACGCTGAAAATCAGCGTTCGGTTACCTTTCCTGGCCATTCGGCTATCCAGAGAGCAGGCAATTCGCCAAATACTGGCGAATTGCCTGCACATACGGTGCCTGTTCGGTGCCTGTTCGAGGGCAGTGAAATCCCCATGAAAAAGCACTGCTTCGGCTATTCAGAGAACACAAACCAGCAGTGAAAGGTTCCCCTAATGCCCTGCCATTCGGTGGTTTAATACGGCAAGTTTATTCAGGAGAATCCCATAGGCTTCAATGTTAAAAATATTCCCGTTTTAATTCAATATCTAATAAACCGTTCATTATAAAATTCTGCAGCAAAAAGTCTCTTTATTTATAGATTTTTTAGGATACTTTAAGCATTTTTCAGAATTTTTAAAAAAAAATTTAAAAGTCCGATTTTTTTTTGATTTTTTTCAGTTTACTTTTTTTTTTGTAACAGCCCTCTTTATTATCATTCCCTGGACCTCCTGTGAAAATTTCAGACATTTTCGCTCAGTAGTTTCTTTGCAAACAGCGTTTCATTTTCCCAGATTCATACAAATGGTTTTTCTAATTTATTCACTGCCTCCTCTACTTCACAGCTGCTTCGGCTCTGTGTGATTCGGCTCCTTTTCGGCTCCTGTTCGGCTCCTCTTCGAAGGTTAATCCAGATGTTTTTGCTTGTTTTCATAGTGCATTCGTTTTCGTCAGGTTTTCGGCAGCTTTTCCCTGCAATTCGGGGACCCTGTGGTGTTTGCTGAATACACCGCAGGGTCACCGAAATGCAATCGGCAAAAGGAACCGAATTGAAGAGAACGAAAAGTCACCGAACGTGCGGTGACTTTTCGAATCTCTTTGGATAACCCTGTAAGTCACAGCTGCTTCGGCTCTGTGTGATTCGGCTCCTTTTCGGCTCCTGTTCGGGTTTTTCGAAGGTTAATCCAGATGTTTTTGCTTGTTTTCAGCGTGCATTCGGTGAGTCTTCGTCAGGTTTGCGGCAGCTTTTCCCTGCAATTCGGGGACCCTGTGGTACTTGCTGAATACACCGCAGGGTCACCGAAATGCAATCGGCAAAAGGAACCGAATTGAAGAGAACGAAAAGTCACCGAACGTGCGGTGACTTTTCGAATCTCTTTGGATAACCCTGCTTATCTCTGCTACAAAGCCACAGTGTGGCATAGCATTGATTTTAGGGTTCGGTGTAATTACAGATCCAGGATGCATAAAAGTGGGACAGAGGTCATTTGCATATCCTACCCATAGTTCCTTGCTGCATATGGGGAATGTGGCACAGGAGCTCTGGGATGCAATTCATTGAATTGCTGTGATGTGCAGGTGGCTTCTGCAATAATAAACACTGACAGGGTTATCCAAAGAGATTCGAAAAGTCACCGCACGTTCGGTGACTTTTCGTTCTCTTCAATTCGGTTCCTTTTGCCGATTGCATTTCGGTGACCCTGCGGTGTATTCAGCAAACAGCACAGGGTCCCCGAATTGCAGGGAAAAGCTGCCGCAAACCTGACGAAAACTAACCGAATGCACGCTGAAAACAAGCAAAAACATCTGGATTAACCTTCGAAAAAGTCAAACAGGAGCCGAACAGGAGCCGAACAGGAGCCGAATCACACAGAGCCGAAGCAGCTGTGAGGTAAAGGAGGCAGTGAATAAATTAGAAAAACCATTTGTATGAATCTGGGAAAATGAAACGCTGTTTGCAAAGAAACTACTGAGCGAAAATGTCTGAAATTTTCACAGGAGGTCCAGGGAATGATAATAAAGAGGGCTGTTACAAAAAAAATAAGTAAACTGAAAAAAAAAAAAAAAAAAATCGGACTTTTAATTTTTTTTTAAAAAATTCTGAAAAATGCTTAAAGTATCCTAAAAAATCTATAAATAAAGAGACTTTTTGCTGCAGAATTTTATAATGAACGGTTTATTAGATATTGAATTAAAATGGGAATATTTTTAACATTGAAGTCTATGGGATTCTCCTGAATAAATTTGCCGAATTAAACCACCGAATGGCAGGGCATTAGGGGAACCTTTCACTGCTGGTTTGTGCTCTCTGAATAGACGAAGCAGTGCTTTTTCATGGGGATTTCACTGCCCTCGAACAGGGACCGAACAGGCACCGCATGTTCAGGCAATTCGCCAGGATTTGGCGAATTGCCTGCTCTCTGAATAGCCGAATGGCCAGGAAAGGTAACTGAATGCTGATTTTCAGCGTTCGGTTACCTTTCTCAAGCAATTCGAATCTCATAGAAACATAGAAACATAGAAAAATGTCGGCAGATAAGAACCTTTCGGCCCATCTAGTCTGCCCAATTACATGGATACTTTACCTGGATTTATCTTTTGTTTAGGATAGCCTTATGCCTATCCCATGCTTGCTTAAATTCAATTACTGTTTTGGCCTCTACCACTTCTACTGGAAGACTGTTCCATGTATCCACCACCCTCTCAGTAAAATAATGCTTCCTGATGTTACTTTTAAACCTTTGCCCCTCTAATCTAAGACTATGTCCTCTTGTTTTGCTATTTTGTTCCTTTTAAATATACTCCCTTCCTCTACCTTGTGGATTCCCTTTACGTATTTAAATGTTTCTATCATATCTCCTCTGTCTCGTCTTTTTTCCAAGCTGTACATGTTAAGATCATTAAGCCTTTCCTGGTAACTTTTCTCCTTCAAGCCGTACACCATTTTAGTAGCCCTTCTCTGAACTCTCTCTAAGAGGTCTATATCCTTCTGGAGATACGGTCTCCAGTACTGCACACAGTACTCCAAGTGAGGTCTCACCAGTGCTCTGTACAGTGGCATGAGCACTTCCCTTTTCCTACTGCTAATACCTCTCCCTACACAACCAAGCATTCTGCTAGCATTTCCTGCTGCTCTATTACATTGACTACTTACCCTTAGATCCTCTGAAATAATGACCCCTAAATCCCTTTCCTCAGATGTTGAGGTTAGGACTGTATCAAATATTCTATATTCAGCCCTTGGGTTTTTACGTCCCAGGTGCATTATCTTGCACTTATCCACATTAAAACTCAATTGCCACAACTCCGACCATTTTTTTAGTTTACCTAAATCATTTGTCATTTGGCTGATCCCTCCAGGAACGTCAACCCTGTTGCAAATCTTTGTGTCATCAGCAAAAAGACATACTTTTCCATTAATACCTTCTGCAATATCACTAATAAAAATATTAAAGAGAATGGGTCCAAGTACTGACCCCTGAGGTACCCCACTGGTAACAAGACCTTGTGCCGAATAAACTCCATTTACCACAACCCTCTGTTGTCTGTCACTCAGCCACTGCCTAATCCAGTCAACAATATTGGAATCTAAACTCAAAGATTGCAATTTATTGATAAGCCTTCTATGCGGAACAGTATCAAAAGCCTTACTGAAATCTAAATAAGCAATGTCTACTGCACCACCTGTGTCTATTATTTTTGTTACCCAATCAAAAAAATCAATAAGATTAGTTTGGCATGATCTCCCTGAGGTAAACCCATGTTGTTTCTGATCCTGTAATCTATGTGTTTTTAGATGTTCAACAATCCTTTCCTTTAACATGGTTTCCATTAATTTCCCCACTAATGACGTAAGACTAACTGGCCTATAGTTCCCCGATTCCTCCCTACTACCCTTCTTGTAAATGGGCACAACATTTGCTAATTTCCAGTCTTCTGGGACGACTCCCGTTAACAAGGATTGGTTAAATAAATCTGTTAACGGTTTTGCTATTACATCACTGAGCTCTTTTAATAATTTAGGGTGGATCCCATCAGGCCCCATTGACTTATTTGTCTTTACTTTAGACAGCTGCTGTAGAACCTCCTCCTCTGTAAACTGATATGTAAATGTCTCTTTAGTGTTCTCTCCTAACTGAGGTCCCTTTCCTTCCTTTTCTTCTGCAAAGACTGAACAAAAATATTCATTGAGGCAGTCAGCGAGACTTTTATCCTCTTCTCTTTGGATAACCCTGTATATATATATACACTGCACACTTATGCAAGCATTTTATTTTAGTTTTTCATCCCTCCACATAAAAGATTTCTGTTTGTTTTTCAATTTAGGTGATAAACTATACAGTTTATAGGTCACATTACAGTTCTGAAATGATTTATCTTTGTCTCATTTTCTTTTTTTAATCACAGAAACCGGACATTTTAACAGTGGTGTGTAGACTTTTTTCTATCCACTGTATACATATATCGGAGTATCACTGGTGTGTGCAGCAGGAAACAATAGGGTGTTCACCCATGCAACATTTATTAATTGAAAACTTATGTTTAGAAGATCTTGCACAAAATGCACAGTTTTCATTAGCAATAATAAGCCAGTGATGAGAGATACAGTCAGGTTTTATGCTAATTATCGCACATCCTATAAGGGACATCTATAATGTCAATGTAGGAGGTGAAAGAGGACCTTTTCACCCAACATTAAGGTGTGCCTGGGCACAGCAGGCACACCCCTTGTGCACAGTCACACCTATGGGGAGTATGTACCATATCAATGTGTATTGTAGTTGTACACATGAATATGTATCAGAGGTGTACTGAATTTAGTGGAAATAGAGGTTTGAACATCTGGGGCCCCTGAATATTGTGTTCACCGGAGCACCACAAGTGGCTAGAGTGGCCCACATCTCCTCTTGGTGGCAGTGACCCCACACTACCCTTCCACTGGTCTCACTCCATAGTGCATTGGGCACATCACGCGAGCCCATGCCACCAGGATTGGTGTCAGACTTTCATATATTTTTCCAACATCCATTTATAACATTCATAGCACTGAGGCCAGCACTACTGTGCGAATAAGATGGTTCACATCTTCTGCCAGAATGATGACGGTGCTGCACAGCATCCCCCAACAGAACACTGCAGCCACAGCACAGCACGTGGCCTGACGCTTCTGGAAGCTGCTCTGCTGTCCTACCAAGCTGGTATTGGAAGGCTGAAATTTGCAGGATTATTCAGAGAGCGGTGAAAAGCAGGAGAATGACTGGAGAATGGAAAATTTTAGGTCAAAATAATTTTCCATTCTCCAGTCATTCTCCTACTTTTCACCCCTCTCTGAATAACCCTGTTGGTATTGGAGGCATTGAGTGGGCAGAGTTTTTGTATGGGACATGGTGGGGGGTGAGTTTTTGGTATTGGGACATGGAGGGGCTGATATTTGGTAAGGAGGCAAGGAGGTGCCAGATATTTGGTATCGGGAGCATGAAGAGGGTTAATTTTGGTTTTGTATGGAGGCATGGTTGAGGCAGATTTTTGGTATGGAGAGCATGGATGAGGCGGATTTAGAGTGTGGGTGTATGGAAGAGGCTCATTTAGGCTAGGGTCAAACGAAAGCATTTTTACACGCGAACGTAAAAAAGTGCGTCCGAACGAATTGATGTATTTTTTCACGGAATTCGCGAAAACGGTCATACGATGCGCATTTTTCGTGCGTGATTTCTTTCGGATCGTCAATAAAACTCTTTTTGCGTCTGGACGTTATGTAGGCTGGACATTAGCAGTGTCTGACATCTCCTAATCACGCAAACACGCCGCTATGCCGCAGCTGCGCACTCAGTACGTCAGTACTAGCGGTTCAGCGTTCTCAAAAAAATGCGTTCGTTTTCCACTTGCGTTGCGCGGCCGGACTTTCGTGCGACTGTACTTCGTATATTGTCCGCCATTGCCCGTCATTTGCTGCTAGTGCGGCCGTGATTAAGTGCGCCAGAACGCACGTTAAAAGTGCGCTGGTCTAACCCCAGCCTTATAGTATGGGGACATTGAAGGGGCTGATTTTAGTATATGTGAATTATGGATGGAGCTATTAAAAATGTTTTCTGAGTAAAACAAAAGTGGCCCCAATCTTTTACTCTCTTACTGGTCTGCAAATACTAGAGGCAGCTCTAACCATGAGGCCAACTGCAGGTTTTTGTACCACCTGTTTGGGGCCCTTAACATATGGCTGTGGCCATTTTTAAACTAGGAAGGTGCCTCCTGGCTTTCCAAGTCTGGGACTTTATATGCGATAGTTCATCCAAAGCTGCAATGAGCGTGTAAAAGCTGCTACGATGCTGTGGTGGTCATCTGTAAACTGTAGGAGCCATAAGGATGCCTCAGTTTGCCAGCAACCATATTTAAATCTGGAGATGCAGCCGCCATGCACAATTATTGAGTGGCCAAATGGAAGATGCTCTTTAATTAATATAATAGCAACAATGGCCATCTTTATGCAGGTGTCTGGCCACAATGCATATGGGCAATATGTGTGACCATCACATGGACAGGGCACAAGGGGGCCCATGAGTTGTCAGTCTACCCCTTAGAGAGGGGACACATCCTGACCACTTTAAAAAGCTAAAGTGATCAGGATGTATAGAACCTTGATCCTTTGTGTTTCCTTGACAAGTATGGCTTATTTGTGCAATGCTTCCTGTAAGAGAAAAATGGCTGAAATTGATGACTAAATACAACTCTGTGCTGAAAGTGTGACATCATTGACACTGAAATGTTAAAAGAATGCACTTTTGACGAAAATGAAGAGTTCCCCTTTTTTGCCCTTAAATACTTACTTACACAAGTTCCGTAGTGCATGGCCAGCTTGTAAGCTCTCGAGCCGGGGTCCTCTCTCCTACTGTTCTGTGTCTAATGTGTATGTATATTTGCTATTTTGCACAGACTGCCCTCTTCTAAAAAGGATGATGGGCCGAAAGGTTCTTATCTGCCGACATTTTTCTATGTTTCTATGACAACTGATGAAGCCTGATGGGGAAAGCGCATTTTTGTTAATCCTATATTGATCTTTATTACTTTTTAATCTATTTTTATTGTTTTATTAGCTGAAGTTTGGTTTGTTTACTAATAAATTCAAAAGTATTTAATACACTTGCTGCTCTGCCGTTTTTTCACCACGCTGGGCACGAAGCCCTTC
The DNA here is from genome assembly GCA_009667805.1 of Leptobrachium leishanense. Classification (NCBI taxonomy): domain Eukaryota; kingdom Metazoa; phylum Chordata; class Amphibia; order Anura; family Megophryidae; genus Leptobrachium; species Leptobrachium leishanense. Next base: position 199,545,250 of record CM019064.1, read on the forward strand.
TCCTTCCTCTGGGATATCGTGAAGACCACAACATAGAACTCCACGCTGAGAGAGGAAATACAACTTAAATATAAGTATCCATAAAGCTACATCTGTTCTATTGCATATCACACCGTTTATTGTATTGGTTAATATTGGCTAGGGTTTTTATGTTTCTTGAGTATTTATAACCTATACATACAGGGTTATTCAGAGAGTGGTGAAAAGCAGGAGAATGACTGGAGAATGAAAAATTCTAGGTCAAAATAGCCAATTTGGAAAGTGAGATGAATGGGAGAATTTTACTGGTTTGGCTATTTTGACCTAGAATTTTTCATTCTCCAGTCATTCGCCTGGTTTTCACGCTCTCTGAATAACCCTGCAAGTGTTTTAACAGTGTTCTATTGAGCAGGGAGCGCAGGGCCATAGGAAGGGCGAGGCGAGTGAGGCACGTGCCTCGGGCACAGCTGTGAAGGGGCGCAGCCGAGTCCTGCGGGAACGATTGCCGGCGGCCGCGTGCTTCCTGCTAGAACGGCCGCTGACAGGAAGTGCAGCCGCTCGCCTGGGATCTAACAACCAACCGCGATCTCGTGGTATCCATGAGACCTGGGGGCACTATCCATGAGACCTGTGGCATTATCCATGAGACCTGGGGCATTATCTATGAGAGCTGGGGGCAATATCCATGAGAGCTGGGGGGGCATATCCATGAGCTGGGCCATATCCATGTGAACTGGGGCAATATATACCCATATGAGCTGGGGTCAATAATATCCATGTGAACTGGGGGCAATTATATCCATGTGAACTGGGGAAAATAGTCTGGGGGCTCAGTGCTGTGTATATTATTCGGGCGGTGGTGTATATTATGCTAAATATTCTTTTGCTATACATGCATGTATTCTGTGTGTACTGTATTTGTACATGTACTGTGTGTGCACTATATATGTAGGGCCCCATCACCTCCTTAACGCTAGCACTCACACATGTGAGCGTTGGTGTTAGGTTAAATGAGGTTACTGCATGCTGCCCATATCACATCCTAGCACAGGACCCGCATATTACAATCCCAGCGGTAACAGGTTAAAAAATCCAGGAGATTGTGCTTTTCAGCGTGAGGTTACTGTACTTTGCGCTCCCTGTACTTAACATGGGGAGCGCAAAGAGTAAATAGCGTTAGGATTACAAAGTCCTAACGCTAATTACCATCCCGACATAGCTACAAAAGTTACCCACAGCTAGACGCTGGTGCTAAGTGATGCCGCTTCTGCAGAATCAGTCAGCACCAGCTAGAACTCCCCAAAAATCACATACTTGCCTCTCATCCCACAGCGCAAAGGGTGGTCCGATCCACTGCTTCTGGTCGCGGAGAGCATCCAGAAGCTTAGCACTGCGCCACTGGTCGGGGACTCTGATTTTTAAAATTATGTGGGGGGGGGGGCACAATTTTCTGGTTTTGCCTTGGGTGCAAAAGGAGCTAGCTACGGCTCTGAGGGTGCGCCTGGAAGTTTTCTTTTCCATTTTATGTGTATGTATATTTGTTACTTTGTCTCTCCCATTGTACAGCACTACGGAACTTGTTGGCACTTTATAAATACATGTAACTGTAACAATGGATCAGGGCTGCATGCATGCGCAGATCCTATCCTTTGATGCGTCTCTGAGACTGCTCGCTACAGCTATCTGCTAATGAATGATCTGGTGACAGACAGCATGAACATTCAAATTCCCGGCTGCTAGTGACTTTAGGTGGGGTGGAGGAAATTCTCCGCTTCACCCAGATTATGGGGGGGGCACATATCCCAACCACTTTAAAAGTATAACGTGGTTCTAATGGGTCTCATGGATAATGATCTTAGATTGTAAGCTCTTGAGCAGGGTCCTCCCTCCTTCTGTTCCATGCAGTGGCGTAGCGTGGGGGGGGCTGGGGGGGCCGTGGCCCCGGGCGCAGTTTTGTTAGGGGTGCATTTGCGCCCCTAAAACTGGCCCGGGGGTTGAGGGGACGCAGATGCCAGGCAGCGCGGGAGCGCCTGCCCGGTCTTTAACAGTCCGTCCTGTTAGGTGATGCGGCTGCGCGGCGTGCGCAGCCGGTCACGTGGTCCGGCTAATCAGGTGGTACGGAGTCTCTGTACCACCTGATTGGCCGGACCACGTGACCGGCTGCGCGGCATCACCTAACAGGACGGACTGTTAAAGACCGGGCAGGCGCTCCCGCGCTGCCCGCATCTGGGTCCCGGTCCCCTCAACCCCCGCCGGAGCTGGGGCCTGGGGCAATATCCAGGTAAGGGCTGGGGGCAAATCCATGAGCTGGGGGCAAATCCATGAGTGAGCTGGGGGGCAAATCCATGAGCTGGGGCAAATCCATGAGATGGGGGCAAAATCCATGAGTGAGCTGGGGGGCAAATCCATGAGCTGGGGGCAAATCCATGAGTGAGCTGGGGGGCAAATCCATGAGCTGGGGCAAATCCATGAGTGAGCTGGGGGGCAAATCCATGAGATGGGGGCAAATCCATGAGTGAGCTGGGGGGCAAATCCATGAGTGAGCTGGGGGGCAAAATCCATGTGTGAGCTGAAGGCAAAATCTATGAGCTGGGGGCAAATCCCCGTGAGCTGGGGCAAATCCATGAGTGAGCTGGGGGGCAAATCCCCGTGAGCTGGGGCAAATCCATGAGTGAGCTGGCGGGGCAAAATCCATGAGTGAGCTGGGGGCAAATCCATGATGGGGCAAATCCATGAGCTGGGGGGCAAATCCATGAGCTGGGGGGCAAATCTATGTGTGAGCTGGGGCAATATCGATAACGTCCACAGGTTGGGGGGGGGGCGCACAATTCTTTGCTGGCCCCAGGCGCTGACAAGCCACGCTACGCCACTGGTTCCATGTGTATGTATATTTGTTATTCTGTCTCTCCCATTGTACAGCGCTAAGGAACTTGTTGGTACTCATAACTGGTCAGGACTCAGGAAGAGTAAATGATCCCTCAGAAAAGTTAACCAACAGTCCATCATAGAGATGTGGAGTCGGATAGCAGCTCCCTGAAGCTACTAATTTAAGCATCACCCAAATGGTGTCAATCTGTTTTTAACACGTTAGACAGCGGGACGCCCGGAGAGCAGCTCACAGGCAGCCCCTGTTATAAAAATTATGCTTCCGAAATCTCTTGATATCGATTCCGCACCGCAATCCCCAAGCAGGAGATCACGATGTGCCATACATAGCACAAGCCCTTTTTGCCGATGAAGCGGGAGGGAGAGTAGCCAGGCGTCTCATGACTCCGGTAACGGTTATGGTGACATTATAAACCTGCTGGATAATAATCCATCCGGCTCCTAGTCAGAGAGCTGTGACATAAACAGCGCCTACTGTACCAGAATATGTTGAGGAGAAGCAGAAAAATATCTCTGAATGCCGATACACCGCCATGAAAATATATGCAAATAGCAAAGGATTATGGGTACGTTCCTGCTGGTCAATTTACAGGGCGTGTTCAGTGGGAGGTGCCAGTCTGAACTTGAGGATCAACGGGAATTGAGTTGTGTCGGAACAATGTGTTACATGTTTGTTTACATAAAGTGGTTTGGCCTTGGTGTAATGCATCCTAATTGCTCGCTTCTTGTTGCGTTTGTGATTGGCGGATTGAGTTGGCGAGTGGTCTCTGTCAGTCTTGAGATCACGTCGTGCTGTTCCCATTCTCACCGAGCCGTAGCCTTGATGTACAGCTAGCTCCGTGTGCCGAGTTCACCACATAGTCCGTTGTATCTACCATGTTATTATTTTTTTAAATAAAGCTTCTCAGATTTTAAAAAAAATGAAAAGCTTCGTACTGGGCCTGCGCAGTGCTGTGACGCGCTTCCGGTTTCGTACAGTCAGGAGCGAGCAAAGCGAACCCTGAGAGGTGAGTACAGGGCATAGTGTCTTCCTTCGTGTTTACACTGTCACACACAACTGATGCTCTTGTTGTTCGCAGACGGCCGGTGACCATGACGTGTGTGCTCAGCGGTCCCACCGCCGTGTGCGATGTCATTACTGAGCTAGACACTCAGCTGGCTGTAAGTAAGAGGCGTGTGAGCATGAGCCCTGTGTATAGCGATACCGGGTATCCCTATACTGTGCAGCCGCCGCATTAACCTCCGTGTGTGTCTGTGCAGCTCATCCGCTTTATATAGCATACACCCGGTACTAGGCACCGATCTACTAATCTGCGAGCTGTGTCCCGGGTCACGTGTAATTAATAACTCCACAGACATTACTGCTTTTGGTGATGACTACCTCAGACACGGAATATTGACCCGAGTGTTCGCTTTATTTGCATACAAGTTGCCCTTACTACTACTGCGCATGTGCGCCCCCTGCTGGGAGGTGCATACTGCCTCCCTATGTTCTGTTTGGGACCACACTGACATCAGCCAAGGGTCCTGTGGTTATAGTGTGTGTGTATACAAACTGGGATCTCCCTGGCACCCACATCCATCGGACAAAACCGTCAAATCCCTCAAACAGCTGACATCTCATTTTGCATCTCCACTGGAAGCCCTGATGTCAGCTTGATCAGCTGTGACCAGTGGTGTCCCTGGGCTATAAACCTCTCAATGCACTCGGTGAGGCCTTTCAGCCACTAATCCAGAGTTTCTCAAACCAGTCCAAGTGCCCCCAACACATCATCAGATTTTGCAGACAAATCATATCACCAGTGCTGTGCTTTAGATAGTGGGTCCTGAGGACAGGACGGGGTTGGGAAAGAACGCCCTAAACAATGTTGGGAAAGGGGCCTGTGTTCGTTTAAGGCGTTTGCAGACTGTATTATTAATCTGACAACATAAACCAGTGCAGGAGCTATATGAAGGTGCCAGGGCGAGCATCAAGTCAGTCTGTATTTTGCCACCTTGACTCTGATGTCCATGAACATGCTGGAAACTAGTCTCTCCAGGGATCAGGCAATGCCTTTTGCTGATCAAAAAATGTAAGATATATAAGGATGCTAAACCTTAGAAAAAAATAATAAAAATCCTTAGTGCGCTCTTCTGACCCCTCTTACTTTGTGCGCCCGTACTGATGCGCCTTCCGTCACCGCATTCACACGCGGCTGTCTTGCAAGCCTCCCCATCAAAGCCCTACGAAGCATGTTCCAGGGGGCTGCAAAGCGCAATCCTCCATACGAGGATTGAGCCTTGCAGCACCGAGCACACTAACTGCACCCAGGGAGGTGGCCAGACGAGCATCAGAGTGGAAGGAACGTCCACTCTCTGACATTCCTTCTGCTCTTAGGCTGGGTTCACACCTAAGCGTTTTACAGCGCGCTGTAAAACGCTCAGTGAAATACCATTATTCTCTATGTGGGCATATCACACCTGGCCATTTCTCAGCGCGCAGAGCCAGGAACGCGCTGAGAAACGGCCGACGCAAAAAGAAGTCCGGGAGCTTCTTTTCGGCATATAGCCGCGCGTTCGCGGCCATATCATATCCGCGAACGCGCTGCAACGCACGTTCGCGTGTTTTTTTGTATGCGCGAACGCGCATAAAAAACGCGCGCATTGCGCTACGCTGTGGTGTGAACCCAGCCTTATAAGGACGGGGTCAGACGAGCGTTTTTAAGTAAACTACAACAACCTCCATCACACACGTCCATAGCCGTAGCCTGCTATCTCGCAATGAGCCACCTCAAATACCCCCTGCAACACCTGGCACATAATCAGACCGGGTGAAACAGGTGTGCAATGGAATGAGAGACAAGGGAGCGAGTGGGATAAATTCAATCTTTGTATCCACACAAATCCTGTGTGAACAAGCCTGTGCATTCACTCTGAATCAACACCAGATTTCAACACCGATGTGTTTGTGCCATGTGTGCGCCTGAATCCATAGGGAATGCCCTGTGCTGTAAGTGTTTAGGTTGTGCTTTACATATGCAGACAATCGCTTTGTATGAGCCTCCGCTGTGTCTGCTGGTCCCGGGATATTAGCGGGCGCTGCCGCTTCCTATTGATGGAAGTATTATTTCAATGGAATAACAATTTGAACAATTAGACATCTCTACCACAAAATCATGTGAAGAAATCAATTTATCTTGAAAACTGACACCAAAACCATGACACCCCCCCCCCAGTGATTTTAATGGGAAATTCTGAAAAGGTAACCAATGAGTCGTTCTATGAAAATCCACTTGGCTCACCCCAAATTGCCACCCAGGACATACTTGAAAATGAGAGAAATCTCAATGTATCCTTCCTGGTAAAATCCTTTCACACAAAATTATTCAATTTTTTTTTTATTTTTTTTATTACTTGGGCATTTTCTCTAATATAAGAAAACACCGTCTTGCCTGAGCCAAACATTACTAATCAGTGCCAGTTTGCTTAACCACTTGGCTGTGGATGATGTGCTGAGCTGGTCCTCAGCTTTCCCGCTAGGGTGCGGAGGACGCGCTCAGCGTGCCTTCGAAGCCCCATGGCTCAGTGCCAACTGGTGTTTTCCTGGTGCGGGCTGACATTTTGGATATTGAAACACACAACCATCCAGCACAAGTGCATGGAGTGTTAGAAAAGGGGGATGTGGGTCCCCAATACTCAAACACAATTTATAGAAAATAAGTCACAAAATAGAAAAGAAAAAATAGAAAAGCCCTACTATTAAACAAATAATTGAAAAGGTATATGGAGAGAGAATATATGCCACAGCATGAGTAATTGTATAATATAACCATTCAAAAGATGCAAACAGAAGCCTTAGGCTAGGGTCAGACGAACGCATTTTTCGCGTTGTCCGTGAAAAAGTGCGTTCGAGCGAATGGACTTTTTTTCACGGAATACGCGATAGCGGTCATACGATGCACATTTTCGTCCATGATTTTGTACGGATCATCAATAAAACCCTTTTTGCGTCTGGACATTAGCAGCGTCTGACGTCTCCTAATCACGCACACTTGCCGCTAGCGGACGCAGCGCACTCTGTACGTCAGTACTAGCGGTTTGACGTTCTCGAAAAAATGCGTCCGTTTGCCACCTGCGTTGCGCAGCCGGACTTTCGTGCCGCCGTTCTTCGTATGCAGCCCAGCATTGGTCGTCATTTGCTGCTAGCACGGCCGTGATTTAGTGCGGATAAACGCACGTTAATACTGCGTTAGTCTGACCTTAGCCTTAACGTCTCTATAAGGTCAGCATGTTTCTATGACATAGGATAATTTCTCTGGAAAAAGCCTAGGCAGGCGAAACGCGTTAAGTGCGTTCCAATGTTTACATGTTTTTAACTGTTAATGGGGTGCCCTTAGAAATCCCAGTTTTTTTCTTTGATCTGTGTGCTAGTGGATATGATTATATACCTGGCATGGCAGTTTGGGTATTTTTTTTTCTCTAACATGACATGTCATACTAGTTCACCATTTGAAATTTTGTGTCTTGCTATTATATTTAGCAATGGTCAGGACTCTGTATTATTAGATGATGATCCTATGTCCTAAACACCACATGTAATGGCAGAATCAATATAACTGCAGGATGGCATGACACAAATTGATTACTGGTGTTGCAGAGCACTAATTTTTAGTTTACTCTGACCATTGATATTTGTTGCTGACCTTATAGAGACGTTAAAGCTTCTGTTTGCATCTTTTGAATGGTTATATTATACAATTACCCATGCTATTCTCTCTCCATATACTTTTTCAATTACTTGTTTTTTTTAATAGTAGGTTTTCTCTATTTTTTCTTTTCTATTTTGTGACTTATTTCCAATAAATTGTGTTTGAGTATTGGGGACCCACATCCCCCTTTTTGAACACTCCACACACTTTCTTGTGCTGGATGGTTATTTGTGTTTTTTCAATATATATAGGCGGGTGAGGCCCTTGGGATTGTGTGGTTAGTACACCACCTAGTGTTCCTAACAGTGATTGAATTTAAGCAAGCATGGGATAGGCATAAGGCTATCCTAAAGAAAAGATAAATCCAGGTAAAGTATCCATGTAATTGGGCAGACTAGATGGGCCGACAGGTTCTTATCTGCTGACATTTTCTATGTTACCTGGGATCATTGTTGCTGTTTTTTTCTGTATTTTGGATGTCAATCCTGCCCCTGGGACATCCCACTGCCTACTGGACAGGGACCTCCCTATGGTATAGGGAATGGAAATGTGGAGACATTGCCTATGTATGTGTTTTATCTTGTATGTTAGGATAAAGTATTAGGGTGGGTGTTGCCGCTAGAATATAAAGTGTCCACACCCCTCAATAGACACAATAAGAGAAAGTCTTCCATGCGCACCCTAGTGGTTATGTACTAAAACAGCATATTATATATATATATATTGCTGTTTTAGTACATAACCACTAGGGTGCGCCCACACCCCTGGAATTGTTGCAAAAAATGAATAAACAGTCTTTTTAAAAGAGAAATTAAAGATTATTACTTTTGAAACCTATGGGATTCGCCTGTTTACACCTGTCGAATTGAAACACAGACAATCAGGGCATTTTGGTGCAATTCGGCATTATTTGAATAGAAAACATGCTAGTTTTCTATGGGGCAATTTCGATGCTACAGAATTGCATCACGTTTTGCTGTCAATTCACCAGTATTTGGTGAACTGACAGTTTAGTGAATAGACAAATTGGCCAAAAAATTGCACCGAATTCACTGTTAGGGAACGATTCGGAGGTTAATGAATAACCTCTTGAGTGAGTGCTGACCTAGGCTTTTGTTTATGGGAGGGGGGGTTGGTGTGTTATGGTGCAAGGAGCTGTCTCGTTGTATGTGGCACCTATGTAATGCATCAGTTAACGCCATTTCAGACCTTACCCTTTGCCCTTAAAAAGAGGATGCTTGGAACCCTGACTCTGCGCCAAGGCTTCACACTCGGGAGAGTGTGGGCATGAATGGGCTAATAGAACAAACCTACTGTTACCTTATCTTCTAGAGCATAAAGCATCGCCCAAATAAAAGGTATAATTTAATGAAATTTGAGTTCACTTTTTTTTTGCCCTTACATAATTGGGCAGAGGCCGCTGACCGTCCCTGCCCAATTATTTTTAAATTTTTCTCTTCTGGTGATTTAACTAACCCTTTTGTCGATAGCCACGCACAGCTCCTCCTCTTCAGCTCAGGGACTTCCGAAAGTTCCTCAAGCTTTTCTGAACAGCTTGCGTAGTTTAGGAATCGCAATTTGCACATCGTTACGTGGCCTGCGTGCTTTACCTGTTTGTTCAGAACGATGGATCATATCTGTGCACATTGGCTGCCTCTCTGACACCACTCGCTTTGCGATTGGACTCTGCTAACGTCACTAGTGACCGATCTGGGGACCGGCAGGTGGGAAATTTAAAATAATCCTGGCTATTGGTGATGCTGGGTGGGCTGAAGGAAACTCTTTCACTTCACCCGGCATTTACACCAGAGCGGTGGGCGGAGGATTCCTCACATCCTGACCACTTTATAAATGTAAAGTTTGCAGGATGATTAACTTCCATTTTAATATGCACCTTGCAGACGAAGAATGAGCTGTTTCAACCAGCTCGTTCTCCATCTGCACTTGACGTTATTTTAAAAAGAATAACATTCCTCAATCCCTGGTGTTAAAGGGATACTCTAAGCAACATGACCACCTAAGCTATTTTAGGTGTCATGATGCCCGGAGTATGCCGCCCTTTGTCCCCCCTCCCTCCGCTCAGCCGATCAGCTGAAAATGCTGAAAACAGCTGAGAGAGGCGGAGAACTTTACTCCGCCCTCCAGCTGTCAGTCAGCAGAGCGGGAATCATATTCCCGCTTCTGCCGACTTTTGCCGAGTAGGAGACGTCATCGCGCTTTCAGCGCGATGACGTCTCCTACTCCCCGCAGAAGCTGGCGGCTCCCTCTTCGGGTTAGTGTTGCGCGCATCCTCTTGCGCGCAACACTAATCCTCAGAGGGAGCCGGGAGGAAGCCTGCCGATTGGCTGGCTTACGTGAGAGGCGCGCATGCGCGCTTCTCACGTAAACCAGAAGCCAAGACGCAGCAAGAAGAAGGACGGGAGCGGAAGAGGAGGGAGGTGAGTATAAAAAAAAAAAAACGCCGCTGGAAACCAGAGGATTTTAAGGTAAGTATTGCAGTTACAGAAAAGAAAAAAGAAGGTTTTATTAAGGGAATAGGGATAGGTTAGAAAAAAAAACGGGGGGTGATTTTTTTGTTGGAGTGTTCCTTTAAGTAATTGAGTTGAATCGCTATCACTTAACACATCTAAACACACCAAAAAATCCCATACTCCCCTCAGAGCAATGCAATCTGCTGCTTCCTCGATCAGCAGAACACTGGGAACAAATCTTTCCCAGTGTTCCTTTGTGTATCCTTCCGCTGTCCTTGTCGGATTTCATTCTCGTCTGTCTCCGTGGAGTCCTTTTGCACTGGTGGTTTCATCCTGCATCTCGTTACAGAAAGCATCTTGTCATATTACAGACCTTAAAAGTGAGCTGTAAACGGCTGACGCAAAGTTTTTCCATTTGCATCTTGCCTTTTAACGTTTAGGTTGGTATTTGGCCCCTAGTGTATAATCCCCTGAATCAAAGGTCATTCGATCAATCGGCTCCTCTCTGAGACCGAACACTACTGTGATTCGTCTCCGGGTGACATCACTGGTGACCTGCAGCTGGAAAATCTATGTAGAGTGTCCCTTTTAACCCTATGCAGTGGTGTGGAAGTTTTTTAAAAATCTACTTGTCCAATGGACTAATCTACTTGTCCTGATAAGAAATATAATTTCAACAAAATTAGCATTAGGTCTGTATTCTTGACTACATGGAAAACAAACACGTGAGTATATGGATCTGGAGAAACAAGGGTCCAAAGACCCCTGCATCTCCTGTGGGATTCCCGTCGGGCAGGGGAAATCCCCATTTGTTATATCATCATGCGCAATGACTCCTGGGGCAGTCCCACAGCGAGAGCTGGGCTAGTTTGTCAGCCCTCAGTCGGCTATGGCTGAAGCCCCTGCTGGGAGCCAGATTGGCACCGAGCAGGGACACAACAGGACAGGCATGGAGCATCCTCCGCGATGGAGAGGGAATCCCCAGGATATTCCACGCACGTCCACACAGTGCAGGGGCCTTCAGGATACCCGGAAGCTCTTTATGCTCTGTACACGTGCGTGCTGAGTAGCCAAAGCCAGCTCCGGTGTATGTTCCTTTTTAAGAAGCAAAAAAAGTAAACCCTGCTGCTTGCCCGCAGGGCTATATGTAAAAAAAAAAAAAAACTGCCCGGCACTGCATGTCCTAGGCGTCGGGACGATTAGATTTGCACATCCCTGCCAATGTGTGGTGACAGTCCAGAATATATTGGGTCATCACTAAACTTTTTATTACATTTCCAAGAAATAATCTTCCTAAATTTTCGAGAGTTTAGATAATTACCCCAAATGTAGATCTATGTAATTCTTTAATTTCAGTAAAACAAAACGAGATGAAATGGCTTTTTTAGCAATCCAAAATACATCTGGTAAACATGCAGAGATCCCAATATCCGCGAATTCAATACAGTTTATAAAATTTGAAAAGTGGACAACAACCTAAACCTAGAATCCTACTCCCACGAGTGAGCGATGCAGCGGGCACTCGAGCTGCACCCAACTGTCTCTTTCCAACTGTCTCTTTCCAACTGTCTCTTTCCAACTGTCTCGATAGACACTCAGGTGCACCCTTGCTTTCCTGGACTGAAATCAAACCCTCTTAGCTTAACAGCTTCCTCTTTCTTTCTGGCCCACCGGTGCCATGGGTGATAGACGCATGTACTTTGATTACTCACCTCCCATAGCAGGGCCAGGCCATGATGGAGCCCAAGCCAACATTCACAGAGCTGTGAGTAAGCTTATTACAGGCACAGACAATTTTATCTTGTGAGCAGCGCGTGAATGCTGCATAATCTACTATAGATACGTCTCCTGGGTTTAACGAGTGCACTCAGAGTGAGCTGTACTGATAAACTTTGTCAGTTTTCTTTTTGGTAGAGGACCGTGTACAATGGGATGAAGGGATGAGCCTCCCTAAAGGAACACATGAAAAGTGAGTGTCTGGGAGCTCACTGCCCAACCCTTTTGGATCCTGATTTATTGGAAAGCTTAAGGTTAGATTCCCATCCCAAGTTTTAGAATGGGCATGGCTTGAGGGGACACATAAATTTGGGATTTTCTGAACGGTTTCTTCTGTCTCACATTCATGCCAGCTGCAGTCCATAGTCTTGATTGTAAATGCCAATTAACAGACACTGTAAAACACTGAGGTTACACTTATATTTTTTCACTGACTTGAAGGGATATTACCACTAACCTAAGCTGTTACTAGTTGACTTGTGCATTACAAACAAAAACGCAATATAAAACACATGCTGCTGTTTTTTTCTTTGAAGTAATTGCATATAAAAAGGAAAAATAAAGTTAGGTGTTAATCTCCTGTTTCCATTTTGGGGATTTTCCCCATGATGCAACATTTTACCAAAATCTGAGCAAAAGTTTTAATTTACAGCTGTCGTATATGTTAAAACAGTAGTGGAGTGAATGATGGGATAAGGATGCAGGGGGTTTGTTGTGTGGTGTATGCCAGGGTCACGCAGTGAGGTCATTGACTGGTGAAGCACTGGCTAGTAACAGAGCCAGATATACCCCGATATTAACTAACTTCCTGCGGTTTGTGTTTAGCTGTAAATTATCCTTTAATCGTTTACTGTACTCAAACATATTACAATTTCTCTTGCCATTAAATGGACTTTCTAAAGATACCATTACTTTCATCATATCATATACTTTACTATTAAAAAAAAAAAAAAATTCTGTACCTGTCATACTCTGTATCCGCCACACGAGGGAGCAGCTTGGGCCTGTCATACTCTGTATCCGCCACAGGAGGGAGCAGCTTGGGCCTGTCATACTCTGTATCCGCCACAAGAGGGAGCAGCTTGGGCCTGTCATACTCTGTATCTACCATGAGAGGGAGCTGCCTGGGCCCCTTCCTGTCACTCAGAGGCCAGCCTCCAATGCAAGTGTTTTTTTGAATGGCTTTGACCAATGGTGCTTTCCCATTAGTCCAAGCTATTCCATTGCTCTGTGAGGGCCTCTCTGCAGCTCTGACGAGCAGTATTCAGGAAGAAGGCAGCGTGCGTCTGTTCCTATTTGAACAGATGCGGCTGCAGACGTCTCTATGTGCAGCTTACGCGATTAGCGTACCGGGGAAGCATACCACCGCTACGCAAATTGTGTAGGCTGTAAAAATTATGCGTGCATTGCGCGCAGAGGAAAAGGACAGAGCCGTTTGCGGGGGAGCGCGGAGCAGGTGAGTTTAATTAACTATTTTAACGCTTAGTGGCAAGTGAGGCTCTGACTGCACATCCCTGGTGTATGCATTTGAGATAAGAGATGGCAGCGGAGTGAGCAATGACCAGGAGGTTAAAGGTCTTCTAATCCACCCCCGAGCAGTGTTCTTTTCATACCTGCCATGCAGTGCTATGAGTAGATCTTCTGACCCATTCACTCCATTCTATGCTCAATGCCACACAGTGAGGGACAAGTGATGTAAAGATACAGGGCACTATTCCATAGGATAAGTGACTTTATTACCTTCCTAACACTAAACCTGTCAAAAATCACTTGGCACATCAGTGATTGTGCTAGCTTCCATGAGCTTACTGTACTTTGTGCATCCTTAAATCCTTAAATATGGGAAGAGCAAAGTATGGTATTACAAAGCCCTAGCGTTAATTACCGCAGTGATGCACAAGGCAACATTTAAGCTGCACCTAAGAGTTGGTGCTAAATGAATCTGCTTTTGCAAAATCATTTAGCACCCTCTAGCCCCTCCCCATAAATCCGATACTCTCCTCTCATCCTGTGGTGAGAATGGTGGCCTGATCCACCGCTTCTGGCCATGAGCATAGTGAGACTGGGAGCTATTAGTCTCCCTACGTGGCGATAAGTGATCTTGCGGCCCCAAAAGTGCAAACCTCTATGGACTCCAGGAGGTGTTACTTCCGGTGGCGCTGAAGCGCTACCACGAGTATTCCAGCGGTTAGCGCTGCTTTCTGGGGCAAGGTGCGGAGGTAGGTCCTGCCCCGGAATCTCATGTTAAAATGGGGACACTACAGGGAAAACTGCAGGTGCAGATTTTTTGCTTGTTAGTGTCCCATTTTAGTGCATAGTAGGGAATAGGGCCCACAGAAGTGGGGGGGGGCAGTTTACAACACAAAATGGATGCACCCAGTGACACCTATAGAGGAAGATATTTTCTTACCTTCTATGTATTTTGTTTAGGTATTACCAACATAAAATAAATCATTTAATTTTTAAGTGGCAGGCAGGGGCTGACAAGGAAGAAAGCGGCGGTGGCCAGAGAGGCAGTCAGTGTGTACCTGCGACGGCCCCAGCAACCCAGTGGATCTCAATTTAAATGCAAAACCGGCCCAAGAATTTAACAGCCGGCGGAGCTAACAGCCGAGGAGAGAGGACGCATGCAGCCGGGCTCCGTTGAAGATTTTACTTGTTTACCTGTAATCCCGACTGCCATCGACCTCATAGACGACCCCAAACCTGTATAAGGTCTGTTTGTACACCCCTGAAGCGGTCTCACCGAGCAGCAGTGGTTTAAAAGGACCCAACCGATGATTTGCAACACTTGCGGCCTACTCCGGTCGGCCATCTTGCAACCGCGGAGTTTATTATTTCACTCGCCTGCCGCTTGCTGCCCTACTCAAACTTTACACCCTGTGCGCCCGTTGTTTGTGGGGACCCAGGTGCTTGGGAGATCCCGAGGAGTGAGACAGATTGGGGACCGCTTTGTGCGGCGACCTTTGATAGACGTATACCCCGCTGTACTTTTATTCGGACTAAACAGTCGGTATACTGCTACTTTAATGGGGAGGAAGACCGGGAAGAAACCTCTGCTGACGGATGGCACCCAGCAGCGGGACATCCGTGATGCACTAGGTGAGGTCCGACGAAAGCGGCAGGGCGAGCCCCACACATATTTGTCTCCCACAGTGAGTTCTGCGGAAGAGGAGGACCCGTTTTGGTCTGAGACCTCGGTGGCTGCCCGGCACTCTCAAAGATTACTGGGGGTAACGAATCAACCGGGGTCGACCGCCGGAGATCCAAAGCCATCAGTGGCACGACGGCTGGAGACACCATCTGACCACTTGGATTCTGTGGACTCCCTTCCTGCTGCCCCTGGGAGGAGGATGTGTACGGACCGCATGTCCTTCACGAGGGAGGATGTTCGGAGCTTATTGAGGGAAGCAATGGATGAGATGAAGGCGGTATGGAGGGCGGATTTTGCGGCCATGTCTGCAGACCTGACGCAGGTTAGAGACCGTTTGACGGCTGCGGAGGCTCGAGTTGACGAGGTCGAAGTGATCCAGACACTACTTACGCCGCAGGTGGAATCGTTACAGTCGCAGGTCGCGCTGCTTACGGGAGCGGTAGAAGCAGCTGAAATCTGACATCGCCAGAAGAATATCCGTATCCGGGGGATCCCGGAGACGCTTGCCGATGCCGACCTCCTGCCATTTATTAACAAAGCTACTTCTGCGATGCTCGAGTCCGCAACCAATCCTGTTTTTCAGAAAGCCATCCGGCTTCGAAAGGCGGTCACGGCCCCGGTGGACTCCCCTCGAGATGTGCTGGCAGTGGCGGGGTCGGTGGCTGATAAGCGCCAATTGATGTCGCTCCCTGTGGCCCGAGCACCAATTGTTTTTGAGAATATAACCTTATCTTTATTTAATGATCTCCCATTTGTGACATTGATTGCTCGACGTCAATTCCGAGAGATCTCAGCGTTTTTGAGGAACTGTGGGGTGAAATATAGGTGGGGGGTGGCGGGATCTCTGTACATATATCATGATAATTTGACATACCTGGTGACTTCGCCTGAGGCGGCGTGGTCCCAGCTACGTTCAATGGGTCTGTTTCCAACCCCAGAGATGAATAGTTCTGGACTGAACGGTCCCCCCGCTTCTACGAAGGATCTGGGTTAAGAATGGACCTGAAATCAGGTAGTGATATGCCTGGACACTCCGGTCTATATTGCCTCTTAACGACCTTTTTCGGATTGTGTTTCCCCCAGTAGAACTATTAATTTTCCTGGTCTATTTCTGACTTTACATATTCCCACGCCGTGCCTTTTGATTTCCTGCTGATTTTTTTTTTTTTTTTTTCTCCCTCGCTTATTATTTTTCCAGTTTCATTCAGACGACTTTTTAAGTATACGTGATACGTTTCGCCGATTTCGTTTTTTCCGTTTATTGAGGTTTTTATATAAGACGAGACCTCCCTCTTAGGGGATGATTAAAAGTTTTTGCTGATAACCTGCATTCCAGCACGCTCACCGCAGATAACCTTTTCTTGAAGTATATTTTCTTATTAGCAGATGACCTTTCATAATGTCTATCTTGTAAGCCAAGCTTTATCGTTATTGATGACTTACCCCGGCCCTGCGTGGCCTAAATGTTGATGTTTCAGTGAACTTTGTTTTAAATAAAAACACTTGAATTTAAAAAAAAAAAAAAAAAAAATTTTAAGTGGCAGTGTCCCTTTAACCATTATTAAGCAATGCACTAGATCAGTGTTTCCCAACCTCGATCATCAAATACCTCCAACAGGTCAGGATTTCCAGATAGCTGAAGCACAGCACAGCACAGGTGACATGATTTGCTGCTCAGTGATTGGATTCAGTCTGCATTTCCCCAAGGGAATCCTTAAAACCTGGCCTGTTAGGGATACTTGAGGACCGCGGATGGGAACCACTGCAATAGATGTTCACATATCTCCCACTATGTTGTTTCTAGTAACCGCCTGCCTGCTTTTTTAACTGGATGACTGCCTGTTTCCTAAAGCTCAACCTCTCCAAAACTGGACTACTTCTCTTCTCTCCCTCTAAGGCTGCGGTCACAGGAGCGCACAGAGTGCGTCCATGTGATCGCACTTCCCTGTGTCCGTCACAGCTTTGTGACAGGCTGGAACAGGAGGGCCACACGGGGTAGCGCGTGCACGAATTGCACTCGCTACCACTGGACATCAAAAAGCTGCAACGAACACTGACGGGGCTACAAAGCGCTTTGTAGCGCTGAGCGCACTAACTGTGCTCAGCGAGTTGGCTACATGGACCTCAGAGTGGAAGGAACGTCCACTCTCACAGACATTCCGCTCTGAAGAACACTTGTGTGCCTGCAGCCTAAAGCTAACACCCCTACACCCATTTACATTCAGGTGAATGGTGCCACCATTACTTCTACATCACAGGCTCATTGCTTCTGTGTCCTCTTAATATCCGATCTCTCCTTCACGCCACAATTCGGTCACTAACAAAACCTTGCAGTTTCCACCAAAAATAAAAAAAAATGCACCCACCCACTCCCCTTTCCTAACAATATATTATCTCTCGGCTCGACTACTGTTTTCCTTTTCTCATTGTCCTTAACTGAGCCCAGATTCTCCCTCTGAAGTCTGTAATGAGCGCCTCTGCCAGGCTCATCCACCTCACATCCAGCACCTGTCACCTTGCCCCTTTTTCAATCTCTACACTGACTCCCAGTTTCCGTTAGAATTCAGTACAAAATCATGGTCCTCATAAAGGAAAGACCAATATAATTTTTTCAGGCAGCCTTTCCGGCCGATATCTGGTGCTGATATTCTGTAAATTTAATATTGTGAGAGGAAAAACAACACAAATCTGACATTATGCCATTAACTGGATGAGTTTAATAACTTTTTAAACATTGCACCATGTCCACTTAATTTATTCAATAAAGAAATATTTTTATGCTTTTATTTTTACGAACAATATGGCCGTGTCTAGACTCTGACTTTTGCAATGATGCCTCATAACCCTGTACGTAAAGGGTCAGCAACCATGGCCCTCCAGATGTTTTGAAACTACATCTCCCATGATGTTCAGCTACTCATTAGGTTTTCAGAGCCTCATGGGAAATGTAGTCCCAAAAGATCTGGAGGGCCGAGGTTGGAGACACCTGCTGTAGGAAGTAGGTACCAGAAATACAGGGGACCAATAGACCCCTGCATCTCCTGTATAGGGAATTCTCTGCCAGATGGGAGGGAAGCCCAATTACTGTTATCATCACGCTCATGTGCAATACCGCCAGTGAGCAGGGTAAGTCCTACAGCAAGACTTGTCAGACCGGTTGGCAGGCTGCTGTGGGCGAAACTTCAAAACGGCACCGGATCAGCAACGTTCTGTGGGACCTCGTGTGGCGCGGCTGCAGGGAGCCAACTAGTCCTATTATCCCCAAATAAAAGGCTAATACCGATATCATTAACTTTCTGAATATCGACTACCGATAATCCGCCTATCTCAAGTCCTCAGATGCAAAGCTCTCCATAACAGTGCTCCTGCCTAGATATCTTCTCCATATTACCACATAATTTCCATACTGGTCACTACACTGAGTCAATGAACTGATATTATCCCCTTCTTATAGCCACACTCCCAACTCTCGCCTTCTGGACTTCTCCCGAGTTGATCCCTAGCTATGAAACTCTTGCAACACTCTACTTCCCCCATCCCTCCGATCATTCAAGTCGTCTCTATCAATTCAATCCATAATCCCCCAATGCACCTTTCCTGATCCATCTGCTACACTGCCCCCATGCATCCCATTAATCCTCACACTCGGCTATTTACCCTCACCTCTGTGTCACCCCACTTCTCAGATATCAAGGATGGCGGCACACGAGCGCACTTACGCTTTTGTGCGCCCGCACTTCCCTGTGTCTGTGACGTTTTTGTGACGTTTTGATGGGGAAGCCCAACCACCAGATGTGAAATAGCCCTCCCTGTCGCAAAGCTAGACGGACGCTGACAGGGATACAAAGCGCGATCCTCCATAGGAGGATCACGCTTTGTACGCTGAGCACACAGAGTGGCAGGAACGTCCACTCTCACGGACATTCCTTCCTCTCTCTGAGAAACGCTCGTGTGCCGCCAGCCTAAGCTGTTGAGGTAAGGTCTGATTTTTTTTTTTCTTCTAGTTGTTCTCCATGTGTCTAACTTTTGTTAATTTTGTTGTTTTTGTTTTGTCCTATCTGTTAAACAGCACTCCAGGATATGTTGGTGTTTTATAAATAATGGTATATTTGTACACCTCTGCATCTTGGCGCTAATGCCGTCTCCGTTCAGTGTGATCGAGTCACACCACTTGGAGCAGGGATGACATTTTAGGCGCAGGTGAAGGGATGTTATCTACAGACAACTGCTAAAGAGTTGGTTACTACAAGTAGTGGGGAATTTAGGTGAGAATAGTTTGTGGCTACAAAAAGGCATTTGGTTTAGATGTTTTGTAGAGCAAAATAAAGCCTTAATAAACCATTAATGTAGGTAGCCAGCTGCCCCGGCAGTGCATGTGAGCTATAGTCTGTAGAGATATACTGATACTCCATGCCATGGAGCAAAGGGCTGTTTGTTTGCATTTATGGTGATTAATAACTGGCTGCAATTGGAATTTTTGTGCTTTAGTTATAACTTCATTGAAATTTATTACATATCTCGGATATGTGCCGACTTTATCGCTTTGTTCACCTCATCACAGCTTCTTGGCCCAGGTCCTCACACCCCAAAGCAGCGTGCAGACGTATCCCGTTTGGGTGAGCTGCGGGCAAAAGCGCTCCAGATTATGAACCAATTCGGAGCATCCACACTGATCAATCTGTCCACCTTCAACCCTTCTACCACCACCATGTCTACCTCTGTGGCAGTGAAGCAGGAGCCGACAGTTGTCAACAGCACTCCAGGGGTCAAAGTGCCAGGGACTGCTACAGGAGGGGGACGTGCCAGCCCAGATGCCAATCAGGTAAGCAAGCAATACAGAGTTCAGAGGTTGGTGAATAACCCCTTAATTGGCTCCAATTGCACCGTACAGTGAGTTTCACATTTCAGTGCAATTTCGGGCCAATTCATCTATTCACTAAGCTGTCAATTCTCCAAATACTGGCAAATTGACAGCTAAATACCGTGCAATTCGGCAGCACCGACATCGCCTCCTAGAGAGACATGCCAGCAAAATGCCCTGATTTTCAGTGTTTTAACAGGCGAATCCCATAGGTTTCAATGGAAAAACGTGATATCTTTTCAAATTTTTTTTTTTAAAAGAACGTTTATTGTTGTAATTTTTTGCAAAAAACGTTTTATTTTATATAACACGATTTATTTTTTGAAAAGGTGCTTTCCCCCTCCCCCTCTATTTTGGAGCAGACCTTTTTATTCTATTCTTTTTATTTTATTTACTTACAGGGTAATTCATAGAGATCCGAATTGCTTGAGAAAGGTAACCGAACGCTGAAAATCAGCGTTCGGTTACCTTTCTTGGCCATTCGGCTATCCAGAGAGCAGGCAATTCGCCAAATCCTGGCGAATTGCCTGAACATACGGTGCCTGTTCGAGGGCAGTGAAAACACCATGAAAAAGCACTGCTTCGGCTATTCAGAGAACACAAACCAGCAGTGAAAGGTTCCCGAAATGCCCTGCCATTCGGTGGTTTAATTCGGCAAGTTTATTCAGGAGAATCCCATAGGCTTCAATGTTAAAAATATTCCCGTTTTAATTCAATATCTAATAAACCGTTCATTATAAAATTCTGCAGTAAAAGTCTCTTTTATTTATAGATTTTATTTATGATATTTTAAGCATTTTTCAGATTTTTTTTTACTTTACTTATTTTTTCTGTAACAGCCCTCTTTATTATCATTCCCTGGACCTCATATGTAAATTTCAGACATTTTCGCTCAGTAGTTTCTTTGCAAACAGTGTTTCACTTTCAATCATTCATGCAAACGGTTTTCCGAATTTATTCACTTCACTCTGTCTGCGGTCTCGGCGTTCTCGGCTTTTTCCGGAGGCTTCGCTGCGGGTGATCGGCTCCTGCTCGGGTTTTTCCGTGGTTTTCGGCAGGTTAATCCCAGATGTTTTTGGGGGTTTTCGGCGTGCATTCGCTGGGTTTTGCGGTGAGTTTTGGTCGGGTTTGCGGCAGCTTTTCCCTGCAATTCGAGGACCCTGTGGTGTTTGCTGAATACAACGCAGGGTCACCGAAATGGGATCGGTAAAAGGAACCGAGTTGAAGAGAACGAAAAGTCACCGAACGTGCGGTGACTTTTCAAATCTCTTTGAATTACCCTGTTAGACTCCAGTTATAAGAATAGGAGTCGTTTATTTTTATTTTTTTCATCTTGCAGTTTGGCGGAATTCGCCGATAGCTGCTTCTGCACAATTTCGGTGCTTTGCAAATTGACCCTTTAGTGCAAAAAGTACAAAAAAAACCCAGTGCTTTGAAAAGTTGGGGAGGACCCACTAACTAGTACGCCCTGCTCTGATGTGTCTGAACCTCAAATGATGTGCATTTAAAAAAAGAAATGAGCCTTCCCAAGTTTGGTCCAAGAATACATCTTTTAATTTCTAGAGTGAAGCGGCACAGTTTCAGCCCCACCAAAGTTTGGTGAGGCTGAAATGTTGCCGTTCACTCCATAAATCAAGCAACGTTTTGTTGGGCCAATGTTTTTTTTTTTATTTTATCCCCCTTCCTGTATATTGATTTAAGGCAACCCCCCCACCTATTTGTACTCTTAATAATATAATGGCATATTCCCTCCTTCTAGGTTCTAAGCAAGAAGAAACTCCACGAGCTGGTCAGAGAGATAGATCCCAATGAACAGCTAGATGAAGATGTGGAGGAGGTAAGGAGGAAGGGCTTGAGGTGGCGAAATGTAGGGTATTTTATAGGGATGCACCGATACCACTTTTTTAAGACCGAGTAACGATACTTTTGTTCAAGTACTCACTGATACCAAGTACCGATACTTTTATTTTATGTCACGTGACGCTTTCCAATAAGAACAGACCTCATATAAAGCCCCCAGGTCTCCTAGATATGCCCCCCCCCAGCTCATGGATTTGCCCCCAGCTCATGGATATTGCCCCCCAGCTCATGGATATTGCCCCCCCGCTCATGGATATTGCCCCCCAGCTCGTGGATAATGCCCCCCCCCAGCTCATGGATATTGCCCCCCAGCTCGTGGATAATGCCCCCCAGCTCGTGGATTTGCCCCCAGCTCGTGGATAATGCCCCCCCCCAGCTCACCTGGAGCTCTCCGCTCATACTTACCTTCCTTTAGCGACGCCGGGAAAGTCTTTGCGCGCGTGCTCCTTGGAAGGCCCCCAGCCGCGACCACGTGGGACCATGTGATCGCGGCTGGGGTCCTTCCAACGAGCGCACGAGCAGAAACTTTCCCGACGTCGCTCAGGAAGGTAAGTATGAGCGGAGAGCAGCTGCAGGGCCTGTCCGAATGCTCTATCGGCATTTGGACAGGCCCTGCAGCTGCTCTCCTCACTTTGTTTATACTTACCTTCCTGAGCGACGCCGGGAAAGTTCCCGCGCGTGCGCTCGTTGGAAGGACCCCAGCCGCGATCACATGGTCCCACGTGGTCGCGGCTGGGGACCTTCCAAGGAGAGCGCGCGAGCAAAGACTTTCCCGGCGTCGACCAGGAAGGTAAGTATAAACAAAGTGAGGAGAGCAGCTGCAGGGCCTGTCCAAATGCCGATAGAGCATTCGGACAGCCGCCGCAGCCCCTCGGATGCCGGCAAGCCGGCTCAATGCCGGCTTCCGGTATCGGAAAAAATATCGGGGGTACTGCACGAGTACCAAGTACTCCTGCAGTACCCGGTATCGATACCGATACTAGTCAGCACTGGGTCAGCAACCCTAGTATTTTATTACTGTAAGGATATATCAAGGTATGTTGTTTTTTTTTTCCCTGCTCTACAGATGCTCCTACAGATTGCAGATGACTTCATTGAGAGTGTGGTCTCAGCAGCCTGTCAGCTTGCCCGGCACCGTCGCTCAAACACGCTAGAAGTGAAGGATGTGCAACTTCATCTAGGTGTGTGAAGCTAACCTCTTCCCTTGCTTTTATTTTATTGCAAATCTGTGGGGAAAAGCCATGGAGGTATAATCTTGTCAAAAAACTTTCACATACTCTTTAGTGTTTGTATTCATATGTTGTCTAATAGAATTCATTGTGGAAAAAAACACTTGCACGGCTCTAGGTGTTTTTCGCAGAGCTCCTTTGCTCACCGAATGGTATATGGAATTCTGGGTAAGACATGCAATGGGGTCTCCAAGCTCTCACTTTTTTGCATTTCAAATCAGTTGAGGCGCAAATATTCTACGTGCCTGTGTAATGCCATTCTAGTTGGCTTGGAGATGCAGCAACACAAAATCACTCCTGAAAGGCTCTTTCAGACTTGTTAGCCCTCATCAGCAGGAGATGGGCTTATGAATGCTGCAGAGTGATTTCATGGCAAAAATCAAAAACTATACATTTTTGAGGTGGTCAGATTTGCTGAGGGAATATAGATTATTGTGAAAAACCTTGACATGTGTTTAAAGATTTAACAAGGATAATGGCACCGGTAGAGAGGACAGATAGAAACGCAAATCCTTTTTTATTCATTAGCGAAATTAAAATGACCAACAATTCAACCTCTCATTTTTTTATTTTTTTTGCATCCGTCTCCTGTAGTACAGACATCCTTCCACTACCAATGACTATTTGTTTGAAATATGGTGCACACAGCTAACCACTAAATGTAGGATAAAATAGTAATTTTGCATAAAGATGGTTAAAATACTAAAATGTAAATTTTCTTATTTTTATTTTTCCCTGTATTTATTTTATCCTTTATAGAAATAATACTGCAATGAAAGGTTCTGAACTCTAGAGGGTGGCCATTATCTCTTACAATTTATTTATAAAGTATTTTACCAGTAAGGATATATTGAGATTTCTCTCGTCTTCAAGTATGTCCTGGTGTCCACGGGGTCTGCATTATTCGCATACAGGCAGAAATGGCCTTTGTGGCAGATATGGTGAAAGTGATAAAGATCGTAAAATGGTCATATTTCTGGTTTATGGGAATTTTAGTTATCAGAATGAGATTATTAGCAATGCAGCTTCCAAAAAATACCAATAGAACATAAAAAGAATTCTGTGAATGGAAATTACAGTAACACCATGTGTCTGTACTGTACAGGGGCTTGAAGTCATTATAACCCCATGAATCATATCCCTAGCAGTGAGTGACCCCAGAGCTCTCCCTGTATTCTGCCCTCTCAAAGGCTGTTAATGCAGTAGTAAAGTTTAAACATTTCATTACAGTGAGTGTGGGGGCTGTTCCTTGTAGCTTCAGGGTGACAGCAGTGAGATCTGAGTTTTGACCCACAGAGGGCAAATAATCTTTCATTTAGAAGGTATGCATAAACTGGTATTATTTGCCAATTTTCTTTTCATTGTTTTGTTTTACAATACAAACTCTTGTTTGTTTTTGGTAGTGAAAGTTTAGTTTGAAGTATAAGCCTAAAACGCCCAGGAAACGTTTAAATGTATATTCGAGGATTGTTGTTTGCACAAACCACAGTAGGGGTTGGAAATGGAATTGATTTTTGCACAAACCATCCTCGAAGCTGTGTAGAAGCATTTTATGACCGAGCGTGCCCGTCGTCATGATCTGTACTGTTGGACACTTGGCTCTCTACCATTATGGATACCTAATAATTAGTTTATTAATAAACACCTCTCTAAATATAATCTAGATCTGTGATCCTCAGCTATAATTGTTGTGACACACTGGGGGTGTGCTGCAAATGATTAAGGATGTTGGGGGTGTAATGGAGCAATGGCACACAGTTGACATATTAAAAGATTAAGCAAAGTCTTAATACTTGTTTTTCAAGTGATAAAGCATAGTCTTATACCGATGGTGTGCTGTGATCATTTTCGAGCCTTGTCCGTGCACCAGTAAATGAAATGGGCAGGCAATCCCTTCTCACGACAGGTGTCACTTCCTTTTTATATAAAGAGATTATCTTCACCAAGAAATGTCTCTTCTCCTGTGTTTAAAGATAGTCCTTCTCATGCTCTTGAGTCTAGATCCTGGGTCAGCAACTTTCCTCTCCAGTTGTTTAGGAACTTCATTTCCCATGATGCTCACTCACTCATTTGGTCGGGTGGACATCACAGAAAATGTAGTTCCAAGACCTCTAGAGGGCAATGGTTGCTGACCCACGCTGCAGGATGATACGCAAGTGATACATGTTTCCAGTTTGAGCTGACATCTTTTTTTTCTTTCGCTTCTTAAAGAGCGACAGTGGAATATGTGGATCCCAGGATTCGGGTCTGAAGAAATCCGACCCTATAAAAAGGCATGCACAACCGAGGCACACAAACAGGTAAGCAGCTTCATAGAGGCCACTGCACATGTGCATCATGGCTCAGATTTCTAGGAGATGAACTGTAAAATAATTTCTGGGTAGCTGGAACCAACATACTGCCAAAGGAGTGTTCAGCCAACAGATCTTTATATTTGTGGAGCACCATATCTTTATGTATAGAAGAGCACCGAAACCTTCTAGGATGATTGTTTTTGTTTTCTTGAATTTCAAAATGAACCTTACTACTAATTCCTAGAGGAAACCAAGGGAATCTAGTTGTCAAAGTATTTGTTGTCCAAGCTTACATTCATCTGCCACAAAACATCCAGCTTGGAGTTCGTTTTGTTGTGTGTAGGGCTTTCGTCTATTGTGTCAGTCTACGGTTTTCTCCCTGAGGAAGCAAACAAAAAATACATTAGTTAATTTTACGAAAAGATCAAGACTTTCCTTAATCTTGTTTCTCTCATTTACAGAATTGTATATTATATATGTTATTTTCATTTTCATTAAATTTGCACGCGCTTGTCCAGAGGACTCGTGGTGACTCTCAAATTCTCAGCGAGCGAGCAGGCTCTCCTTAGACACAGACATCACCAACTATCCCAGAAACTCCCTGCCCTCTCACACACGCTGTCATCCTACATTTTTGCTCTCCATTTAATCCCCTCACAAGCTCTTCAGCTTCACACTCCTTCCTGCTCCCTTATTGTCTCAAGTCTCTTATTCAGGAATCTCAGATTCTGGCTCCATAGATGTTGATGCATTCAAAGAATTTTGTGACTTGTAGGCGATCGATGACCAGAGAATCTTGAATTGTAGATCAAAAACCTCTGGTGGGCCAGAGTTTGAGATCCCTGCTTTAACCCCTCAAGGACCAATAACGTAACAATTATGTCATAAATGCATTGACTTTAAAGACCCTTTGTTCTTAAGGGGTTAATTCCCTTTAGATTGTAAGCTCATGGGTCAACTGGAAGAGCACTTGTATAAGAGATGTAAATGCTAGATTTTATCCAATGGGCGAACTCTCTGCCCTTTCTGTCCTTGTATGTCTTGTCTACATTTTTCAGTTGTGAAGAGCTGCAGACTATGTTGGTGCTATATAAATAAGAGACAATATAATATTAGTTCTAAATATTCAGCATAAGCCATAAAGAAGGCAGAGGTAAATTTCCAGCAGCCACTTGTTACTTGGCTCCTCTGTATGTCAAGCTTTTGCTGTAGTAATTATGTATTCTGATCACCCAGTTAAACACTGCCGTTACACAATATATTCATTGACACATAGTGGGATAGCCATTACTAACATTAACGAATGCCCTTCCTCCTCCTAGGCTGTCTTTTGTCAGATGTTGTTTCTTCCCCCTCACTTATTTTTTTTTATTTTTTGCTGCAGAGAATGGCTTTAATCAAGAAAACTCAGAAGAAGTAGATGACCGTGACAGCTGCACACATCATTTGCACTCCTCAACCTATACAGTGTGCAGCAAGTGTGGAGATCATCTCTTCAGGGAAGAGCATATGTTGTGGGTACAGAATCAACAGATTCAATCACACCCTGAGCCCTCTGGTAGGGAAAGGGTTAAAGTGCCCTATAATGTTTAGATATGTATATAAAAAGGAAAGGATTGCTTCAGGACAGTGTGGTTACATTAAACACTGCCTGTAGAGATGCTATGTGCATCGGTGGGAGCCGTGCAGAAATGGAAGCGACCACATTACTGTAAGGTTTTGTGGCAGCCGAGCTGTGAGTTCACAGGAATATATTTTTTTCATTAGATAGAGGAACAGTGACAGTTGTTAAATGTCCTTGCACAAATAGCAAATGGTCTACATGACAAAGCGAACCTGTGTTTTGGGTTATTGTTTTGTGAACAGCAGGACAGCCACATACCTGGTACATCCATCTTCTGCTGTATTCTCAGCAGGCACATTTCTTTCTTTGCTTTGCTGATTCCTCTACAGTAAGGCCTCCTGGACTACATTTCTCCATGTCTGGCCGGTCATCCCGCGCAGCTTTGAGTAGCTCTCGGCACAACAGAGAGAGCGCAGCAGAGATGTTGCTTCCAGTCCGTGCCGAAGTCTCTAAATATGGAGATTTTAGGTCATCTGCCAGTCTCTGTCCCTCCTCCCGGGTTACCAGTCGGTGGTCCTGTAGGTCATTCTTTGTTCCCAGCACCAAGAATAACAGTGGAACAGGTCGGGTGCGATCTATAACCTCCTGGTACCACTCAAAGATATTCTCAAAAGAAGAACGAGCTGTGAGATCAAAGAGGAGTATAACACCAGCTGCATTCCTGTAATAGGAGCGTGTCACTGCCCTGGGGATAAAATGTCATGTGTGTTAGACTTCACCAAGGTAGAGGTCATAGGGAAAGGGTGATGGAGTAAGGCAAGCTAGGAGACACAAATGTACACCAGAAGACTATGGATGATGGCTTTTCCCACCCATTCCTTAATGGGGGCTAATGGATAGATTGTAAAATGACAAACTAGAAACTAAATCCAACTGCCACCGCATTCCATCCACCTCACCGATATCGCTCCTGGCCAGCCGTGTCCCAGAATTGCAGTCTGACTTTTTCTCCACTTTCCAACTCTACTACTCGGCAGCAGAAATCCACCCCTACCGTCTGTCCCGTGCTTTCTGTGAACTCTCCTTCTGTGTACCATCGTAGCAAAGAGGTCTTTCCCACGCCAGAGTCCCCCAGCAACAACACGCGGAACTGGAAATCCCACGCACACGCCATCCAGTACGAGCTGCTCAGGCTTTAAGGCTGCAACTGAGCTGAATGTCTGGGGAGCAATGCTGGTAGAATCTCATTCTTTGTGTTCTTTTGCATTGTATTGGGTTACATTTACAGGTTTCCACTTGCTGTCCACATTCCTCTCTCTCAGCCTTGTCAGGACAGGAAAAAAAAAGATGACTTTTCTCCCCATTGTAACTCCCGCCCTTAAATATGTATACATCCTGGTTTATGCACTTCCTTTGTTACTTTTGTACAACTACAGTTTGTAAGTTTGTTTTATTACTTGTGTTGAAATAAAACCCAAGGTGTGATACATTGCTCGTTTTGGTTTTTATTGTATTAAAACAAGGCGTAACGCACTGATGCAAAACAGTGGATAAAAAGGGAAGAGAACTTGCAGGTACTTATGGCAGAGTAATCTCTTTATAATATTTGAAGGATGTGTGAAAGATGAGCAGGAGGAAAGGACAAAGTGACTGTCAGAACGAGCATTGGGAGCATCCCCTGCCTGTGGGCATGCCATTCAATATCTCTTTTAACTAAGGGTCAAAAAGTGTAAAGGTTTTAAAAAAATTATATTGTATATATCTATCTCGGTATGTGAAAATGGCAAACATGGACAACCGAGGGACTCAGAAGTCAAACCGGTCATAATTGGGCCCTTGCACCCTCATCGGGTATGATTTCAAGATTTATCCAGCTACCTGTTTTCTTCATGTATATCAGTGGCATAGATTGGGGAGTTGCAGTTTTCACCTGGTGGCCCATGGTACAATAGATTAGTCCAGGGGTCAGCAACCTTGGCTCTACAGATATTTTGGAACTTTTTCCCATGACGCTTAGCCAATCTAATGAGTAGCTGAGCATCGTGGGAGATGTAGTTCCAAAACATCTGTAGAGCCAAGGTTGCCAATCCCTGGATTAGCCCGTGCTTAGGTTCTTCACTTGAGCAGAACTCACAGGTAAAATCCCAACAGCTTTTAATAAGGAATCAGGCTGCCAAAACCAGTAAATTCTATGAACGCAAGATACGGTGTACCCTCATCCTTGCTGACAAGAGTTGTGTAGTAGTGTCTGGGCCAGTACACGAGACCATAATACATTGTACCCAGCTCTGCTATAATATTGAGTGTATGCCTGAGGGCAAACAGGATACTCAAATTCATGTTCCTTTTGTTCTAAAATGTTTCTCCTTCCACAGCCATCCCAAAGCAACACACACAACCCCCCCCCCACCTTGTTTCTGCAACCACCAAGCTATCCTAAAGCACCTTGCCACCTTCCTGAATCTAGCATGGTTTCCATCTCCTTTACCTCACCCTGCTTCACTGTATCTTTTTAGTATTCATATTTAGGCTGGTAGTTTTTCTCCCTCTTCCCTTGCTAGTTGCACATTTCCATTCTGTGCCTCTCTCCCTCCATGTCATAAATACCATGCTTTGCTAACAATGTCTTTCCACAGCCATCCCAAAACACCCCACTGTTGCTCTACTGCCCTCCCCACCTGGTTCTTGCCCTATTTTTCTCACGGATTTTTAATCTTATTCCAAATTCTTGGTCTTCCCTTATACCAGTGTTTCCCAAACCTGTCCTCGGGACCCTCAACCAGGCCAGATTTTGCAGATCACCTTGGGGAAATACAGACAGAATCCTGCAATCACTGAGCAGCAAATCATATCACCTTTGCTGTGCTTCAGATATGTCATGTCATCAGGTCCCCAGGACAGGTTTGGGAAACCCTGCCTTATACTGTCATCTATACTCAAGTCACCAACTCAATCCTCTTTCCAAAAGCATTTCTTCCTTTTTAGATTGTAAGCTCAAAGGGTGTCTCACACGGCACTTGTATACGGTGTATTGGCTGGACCCTTATTCTGCAGCCAGGGCCCTTTGTTCCTTATGCACAATTATGTCTCTTACCCAATTGAAAAGCACTGGAATCTGTTGGTGCTATAAAAAAAATTAAACCTGTACAGAAAGATCAGAGATATATATAATTTGTTTAAAGGAATCTGTATCCCATATAACCAGTACACTATATTACAAGGAACCTTGCTTTTTTTGGGGGGGGGGAAGAGAGATCATAAAAATTACTGCATTAGTGGATCAAGACACATTCTACAGGAGTTGCCATTTACATGTAAATCAAGTTTTTTTGGGGACACTACCACCAAAAAAAAAATTAAACCCCTTAGTACATGTAAGATGTCGGCAATGTAATTTTTTTCTTGTATGTTACGTTGTAAACTGGCCCCTATATCTTTCGCTTACTCAATGTGTGGCATTGAGCCTATGGGTTGCTCCCTGTTATCTCTAGTCTGACCATCACAGTAGACCTCCTGCAGCCTTCTCTAAACATTCCACCCTCTGCCTCATTAACTGTTAAAGTAAAATGTTTACACAGATCTTGGTAAACGTTGCATCATGGGGAAAAATACAGAAAATTGAAACAGGAGATAATCACCTTTAAAGAGTAAATAAAATTAACTGCATGTAAACACATGTTTATTACTAACAAGCTGCAATTTCCTAAATAAAGGGGCACTATGATGGTGTATACAATATCCGCAGTAGCAGACACAGCAGCCAGATATTCTGTATGATTGCAAATGAAAGTCATTTGTTGCAAACAAACTTCTGTGGGGGCACCTTCTGGGAGACTAAAACCAAAGGTTTTAGCCCGGGGGCAAAATTCCCACAGTGCTAAACTGGTTAAAATCAGGTAATGGCCCCTATGGCAAGGAACATTCCCCAACTGCAGGAACGCTTTCACCAGCAGATAACATCTGTCAAATAGTTCATAAAGTAAGAAAGTAATTGTAGATTTTTCCAAAAATCTATTTTGTTCCTGGCAGCGGGAGAGGGGGTGTTTAAACAAACAAGTTCTACAAAGTGAACTTCAAATGGTCAAAAAAAAAAAAAAAATACACGCTCGACTGATCACTTAATGGGATTGTCCCCTTTTATGTCACAATTTGATTACAATGTACCAGGTTTAATTTCATTCTTTTTCTGAGTGCGCAGCTTTAAAATAAGTGATCTCCATGCATGGCAATTTAGTATTTGCCTACCCCGGATCTCTGTTTTGTTAGTTCAAATGAAAAACTCATGAGGGCTGCGTCCCCTCTTTCACTACTCTGTAAAACCACCTTCAGAGGTTATTCAGTAAGAGCTGAACTTTCCACAGAATGGTGAATTTCCCTGTATGGGGCAATTGTGCCAGTTCGGTTATTCAGAAAGCTGTCAATTCACCAGCGAAATACAATGCAGTTCTCTGAAACTGTTCCATAGAGAATGCCAAACTGCTCAGAAATGCCAATTTCCAGTTTGACATGTTTAAACAGATGAATCCCATGGTAAATATTTGGGGGGGGGGGGGTTCCGGCTTTTTGCTGCAAAACAATTTTTTTTAGATTAAACTGGATTTTTTTTGGGCAAAATTGATTAATTCTGTAAGATTTTTTTATAGGACCATATTTCCACACATTTGTTTTAAACACCTTTTCTAAGTTTTACCAGTTTGGCGACTTTTTTCCAGCAGTGTGTGGAGTCAGTTCAGTGGATTTTGAGCGAGGACCCTGTGGCCAATACTGAATTTACTGCAGGGTTGGCAAACTGAAACCAAAAAGTGCCACGAGAGCATCAAAATTTCAGTGCTCTGAATAACCTTTAGGCCCCCCCCCCTCCTCCCTCTCTCACAGGTCATTGTACCCGGACAGGTCTGGAATTTATGAACAGCCATTTGATTTGGGTTTGTGGATTTAAACTTAAGTGTACATGGTGTAAATCAAGAGCCAGGTTCTTTGCCATAGATATTTGAAATTGGCATGTTTATTCTCTCACACTCCCACATTTGTATACATCTTTCCCCCCCCCCCCCCCAAAAAAAACCAAATTGTAATGCTCCGGTTCCTGCATCTATAATTAAGCAGTGCCTTACTCTTATCCAATAAACCTGTATAAAAGCCAAGCCATACAGGCCCGGCAACGCAAAACATTCACACGAAGCTACTGGTCAGGGTGACATTTCTGATCAGGTTCATGTATTTTCTATTCAAGTCTTCAAAAGCAAATCTATACAGCAAGACGGTCATCCATTCACATACATGGGTGTTTAACATGAAAACCTGTCTGTCAAGTATGGCAGAGAAGCTGGTGACTGGGAGCTCACTTTAGGACTGACCAACTTGTTCTCAAAGTGACCATACCTCACTAGAGACACTGAGGGAAGGGACAGGTGTACAGTGAAGCAGATGCTTTGTGACACAAAGATCAGAAGAATGGAGACATCACTTGCTATACAATTATAGGGCATGGGGAGATTGCAGAGCTCTTTAACCATGTTATGCAGCCTCAAATTGTCAAAACCAATTGAATGAGAATAATCAGATAAGAAAAAAGCAGGTGCTGTCAGCATCTGCCCGATTAAAAGGGGGAGGGGCAATTTTAGTATTGTTTGGCATTCCTGTAGGTGGGGTTGCTTCTCTGAATAGCTGCTTTGTGAATATGCCCTTTAGGGTGGTCAGATTCTCCAAAGTACAGAAAAACACCACAAACCAGTGAAAAGCATGCATGAAACCACGTATTAAACAATCATGATGGGATCCCAAGTTAACAGCTTGGATTTCCCTCCAAATTGTGGAATTTGTCATTGAGGTGTTCAATGCAAGTGTTCCCTCCGTTATCAGGAAACCTGGGAATGTATCAGAATGGGAGGATCAGCCTGTTGGTTTTGGAATAACTGCAAGTTTTAGGCAGGTTTTTAGCAAATATTTTAAAAAAAGGAACACTCACATTCTGACCACTTCATAGAGTGCCCCATATCTTTAGGGCTTTTTAACCAGCTGGGTTACGTATGAGTTTCCTCCACCCCACCCAGTGTCACCAGCTGCTGGGGAATTTGAATTTCCCAGCTGACAGCGGTACACTGTCTATTTAAAGACAGGTGAAACTCAGAATGACTGGAGAAGTGAAAAATTCTAGGTCAAAATAGCCAAACCAGAAAAATTCTCCCACTTATCTCACTTTCCAAATTGGGCATTTGGTCTAGCTTGTTCTCTTCTCCTGGTTGTCACCCTTCTCTGAATAACCCTGTCTGAAACCAGAGGCAGATTAATCAGCTCTGATCTGAAGAGGAGTTGTGCACAACAAGGAATAAAATCAAGAATTTAGCAGAGTAAACAAATGTCACTTGCAATCACAGTCCCAGATTGTGTTAATGTGATCTCTGGCTGCGGTGTCTGCACTGCTGATTGGGTTTACATGATCACAGTAGTGAAGGGGTTAAGAGGAACCTGCAGCATGGGTTGTGAAACAAAAATATTAATTGTAACGTCCCACTAGTGGGAGCATTAAGAAATAAAATACTACTAAAATAAGCTTATGATTCGGTGTTTTAACAGGACACAGCTGCCCAATCTCTATCCACAATCACAGCGCTTTCCCCCTTACAAGTAACCACTCCATGTATTTTTTCTCCGTTGAAACCAGCCAAGCGTTATTTAATACAAGTCACCATTGTTTAGAAATCTTAATAGACTTTCTATTTTACCTCAAAATGCTGTTCACACTTTCCATCTGGCCAGAATTTAAGGCTGGTGTCAGACAAGCGCAGTAATCACGTCCGTGTAGCTGCACTTTAGTACGTCCGTGGTAGCAGAGAATCATGACCAATGAAGCCCCACACACGAAGTACGTCCGCACGGAAGTGCAGATGCATGACGGACGCGGCAAATGGACGCAGGTTAGGCAAGAATGTAATACGGCTAGAACAGGCGCACAGAGTGCGCTGCGTCCGCATAGCTTTGTGTGTGAGTGATGAACGAGGTCATTTGTGCGTCCAGCATTTTGACGGACAAAATGGTTTTGCATTTTAATTTATTTTCCCTGCTAAAATCAGTCAAAAATAACGTCAGTGAAAAAAAACAGACTTGTCAGTCAGAAAGTATGTCTGTTGAGCACGGAAGCACATAATGCGCTCGTCTGACCCAGCTCACTAAAAATGAAATCATCCCAATAGCAAAAACTCCATAACCAAATTACATGGTAAACAAGAAAAGGTTATAAAAATTAAAATGGAGATCTGGATTAAGGTGAAGGCAAGGATAAATGAGCAGTAAAGAAAGACAAGTAAAAATGTAAAGCTTTTATTTAAAAGGGAGAAAAAATAATAAATTCCCAAAACGAATAATTGTTTATAGTCTTTCATTGTAAACCACTTTAAAATGAAGCATAGTGTTTTGGAATGTGGAATCCATACGCCGCAGCAAAGAAAGGATGCTATACCCATTTGTCTTTTTATGACAATGTTCCAGCGAAACACTGGCGATTCACAAGAGAAATTTAAACAGCTGCAGGAGAAACGTCACAGTGAAGCGTTTGGATCCTTTTGTGAACTGTGAAAAGCATGGTTATTATAGTCTCCACTGGAACAATGGCACTTGCTGAATAGCCAATCATACAGTATATTTTCTGTGAATTACTTCACAGAATTAAAGATTACATAAGAAAGATGCACGAGATATTTTCCTAAAATATTTTTTATTTCTCGTTAAAATTAAGATCTAAACAAACTGATATACAGACGCTGATCCAAACCAAGTATATATATATTTATATACATGCACATTCAGATGTAAAAATTCCAGTTGTAATTGCTCCCTTTAATGCCGAAGGGGACCCGTGTGGTACATTTATCATATACCGTATTGGTCAATAAATCTTCGTAAAGCACATTGAGTTTTACATTAAGGCATAGTGTTCTCATTTATATGAACACCATGTATAACAGTTCCTCGAGTTGCCTTCCTCCACTTCTAATACACTTGCGGCATACAAGAGGTTACAGAGCGACGACCCTGCTGCTTTTCCATGATCTCTGGCCCTGTAGGGATAGAAGAATATAATACAGGGTGCTTCTAGCAGTCAGTATTTTGTATTTCCTAGGTATGTCTTTTTCCAGGATGGATACCAATTCCATGCAAGACCTGTGAAGATCTTTACTGTGGACACTGCCTTCCCATAAACCAATATACAGTTGCAGCATTGTAATACAGTCTATCATCTAGTAGTCAGTCCCCTAGTGATTAAGGTATAAAAGGTGAACAGTCCGTTGTATTAGGAGCTGGGCCCACCTGTTTCAGCATGGATTTCATACCTCCATTCCCTGAGAGAGGTCACTCAACCTGGATAGCCCTGCACACATAGGCAAAGTAAAGCGATCCCTGTTGAAAAATCGTTTTAGAGGGATTCTTTACAGATAAGAGGTAGGGCCTGCCTAGCCCCTCTATAATAAGGCACCAATTGGACACAAGCTGCCAACGGCATATTGTAACGGTCATTATTAAACTCAAGTAGGCAATGTCAGCTCTACACTGGATGTGAGCGTTTAGTTAGTTGCTCCAGTTAAAAAAGACATATGTAGATTCTGTGATGGACTACAAGAAACCCAAATCAGTTTCAAGCCCTCAACATGTGTGAGCTGCAGGAATGAGGCAAGAGAACCAAAGGCAGGGCATGAAATTGGCACAGCATTCAAGTACAGTAAGTGCTTTTTGTCCCTGACTTGTCTTCTCTATCATGTCAGATTAGGGTCGATGAAACCTGGAATTAAAAAAAAAAAAAAAAGTTAAACAAGGTTGTATCATAACCAGGGCTATATGCAGCGGCAAAAAAAAAAAAAAAAACTCACCGCGTGTAGTGTTTACTCTCCTCATGGACAGCCATCTCCGTGCTCTTGAAATCATTTAATTCTTTTCGTATCGCTGCCTGTGAGAATCCGAAGAGAAATGTGTCACATGAAAGCCACAACTAGTGTCAGGGGAATTTATCTTAATGTGACCCAGACATGGATTCCCTAAAGACAGTTTTGTATGCATCTGCCTGGCTGTGTCAAGTTGGATTTTTAATGCTATACAGGTTGTGTGTCCCTTACCCAGAATGCTTTGGATTTAGGAATATTTGGATATAATGGAGATATCTTGGAAGGGATCCAAGGCTAACCCTGAGGTTTTGGAAGCCTATAAATATTATCCACATACAGTTGTGTTCAAAATTATTCAACCCCCACTGAAAATGAGTGTTTTGGCCAGTTTGACATTGATTTTGATCATTCAGTTATCTTGCTTACAATTAAATCAAAGAGGCACGTGTAGGTCAGACAAATATAACATAACATTTATAATGAAATAACCACAAATGTCTTTTCTGTGCTCACATCATTATCAGTTTTATTCAACCCCCAAGTGACATTCAATCTTAGTACTTAGTACAACATCCTTTAACAGTTATAACAGCTTTTAAACGTGAAGCATAGCTTGACACAAGTGTCTTGCAGCGATCTACGGGTATCTTCGCCCATTCGTCATGGGCAAAAGCCTCCAGTTCAGTCACATTCTTAGGCTTGCGCACTGCAACTGCTTTCTTTAAGTCCCACCAGAGGTTCTCAATCGGATTTAAGTCAGGTGACTGCGATGGCCACTCCAAAATGTTCCAGCCTTTAATCTGCAACCATGCTCTAGTGGACTTGGAGGTATGCTTGGGATCATTGTCCTGTTGAAAGGTCCAACGTCTCCCAAGCCTCAGGTTTGTGACGGACTGCATCACATTGTCATCCAATATCTCCTGGTACTGAAGAGAATTCATGGTACCTTGCACACGCTGAAGCTTCCCTGTACCTGCAGAAGCAAAACAGCCCCAAAGCATGATTGATCCCCCGCCATGCTTCACAGTAGGCAAGGTGTTCTTTTCTTCATAGGCCTTGTTCTTCCTCCTCCAAACATAGCGTTGATCCATGGGCCCAAACAGTTCTAATTTTGTTTCATCAGTCCACAGAACACTATCCCAAAACTTCTGTGGTTTGTCCACATGACTTTTGGCATACTGCAGTCGACTCTTCTTATTCTTTGGAGACAGCAAGGGGGTGCGCCTGGGAGTTCTGGCATGGAGGCCTTCATTACGCAGTGTGTGCCGTATTGTCTGAGCTGAAACTTCAGTACCCACATCTGACAAATCTTTTCTCAGTTCCTCAGCAGTCACACGGGACTTTTCTCCGCTCTACGCTTCAGGTAGTGCACAGCAGTCGAAGTCAGCATCTTCTTTCTGCCACGACCAGGTAGCGTTTCAACAGTGCCCTTTGCCTAGAATTTGCGAATGATGCTTCCTATGGTCTCTCTTGGTATGTTTAACATCTTTGCAATCTTCTTATAGCCATTGCCCTTCCTGTGAAGAGTAATCACCTCTTCTCTTGTCTTCCTGGACCATTCTCTTGACTTCACCATGTTTGTAACCACACCAGTAAATGTCTAGAAGGAGCTGAGTATCAGTCATTTTAAAGCTGCCTGATTGGTGCTTATTATGCTTTATTGCTGCTCCGTGACATCCACAGGTGTTTTCAATACCTGATTGAAAACACTTGAATGAACCTCTGTTCTTCAGAGTGATAGTCTTTAAGGGGTTGAATAATTGTGTCAATGAAGAATTCACAAAAGAAACATTTACTACTGTATTACAAAACCAATTGATGTCATTTTAGTTGCATATGGTTCTTTAAAAAGTCCTTGTAGGATTTCATTCTGAATACAATTACAAATGTACACTACATTCCCTAAAACCCTTTACAGCATTGGGGGTTGAATAATTTTGAACACAACTGTAGCTCCGAGGTCTTTACACTATATTTGAATCATTTTGTCATGTGTCAATTTAGGTCAGATGTGGAATTTTCAACTTCTGGGAGACATGTCCCCTGTATATACTTTTCTGGATGGTTTGTAATCGTAGCCATAAATCTGAATGCATAGAATTAAAAAAAGGTATGCAAATTTTGAGAGCATCAGGACATAAGGCACTAAAAGTGCCTCTCACTGTACTGGAAAGTATGGTAATTGCACCAAGCCGTACCTTGTCCGCAGGAGTCAGTTTGGTCCAGGGTTTGTCTGCTCGCCGGTCATAATCATGAGCATCCGTTACCTCCACATACTCATTAAATCGAAGGATCTTCCTCTCCAACAACTCTGCTACAGTGGGCCTCTGGCTGAGCTGCAGATTAAAAAAGGTGAGAAAAACAGATGACCATGAGTCGACACATTTCTCAAATCACGGTTTGAAATTTTTTATTGCATTGAAGACAAATTTCAGTCACTTGGAGTAATAAAGGGATAGTCTGTTCAAAGAATTTCCAAAATACACATTAAACAGCCTGGGAGGATAGAAACCATATAAGCAATGATCCCGTATTGGACAATAGCATCCGCAGTATTTTGCTAGGGCTAAATTGTGAATTAAGCATGAAGTAAGCAACACCGTTTACTGGCTCTGGTTGTTTACACCCGACTGAATCCACGCTGTCTTCAGGATACAGGAATTGCAAGGATTTGAGACTTTATACAGGTTTTTGTTCATATTTAAACCTCAGAGGCTTTAGAAAAAGCATTTAACGCAATCATTGCGAATAAAGCGTGTTACATTTCACCCCCTCCAAATTCCTCTCTAAAACAAGAAATGACTTAGAAAAATGTGATTTTCATTCAGCCATTTCTTTATCTGCAGTCAACGCAAAGATCTTTTTCAGCCAAATACCTGTGACCCTCTGACATGTCCATTAGTCGGGGGAAAGATTTACTGTATAATCCCAACGTTAAGCTGATTATTAAACGGCCTAAAGATGGGATGTGGAGGAATTGGATTCTACATATAGTTTATTCAAGCAGACTTTTACAAGTTTTATTTATAGTTGGTCAATTGGTTTAGCTGTAATCATGCAAAACACAGGCCTAAACCAGCCTTGGTACATACTGTGGAGTGGGAAGAAAAACAAAACACTTTGCTGAAACCGGCATCTCCTTCCGTTGATAAAAATCAAAGCCAAATTTACACCACTTTGTTCTCCGCAGCAATGTTTGATATTTGAAGTCTAGATAGAGCTACAGTAAAAGCTACCCTGGTAACTGAACAGAGAATATTGATGTATTTTGTACACTATCATATGACAAGCCTATCCAGGAAGCTTTGGCACACACCGTATAGAAAGATACATTCCCATACTCAGTCTAAAGATTACCTCTATGAAGAAAAAAAAACACTACGGGGCTTTCCCACACACGACCCCGCTGAACTGAAGTCAGATGTTCAAAATACAGAGTGTACAACTGTATGCATGTAATAAGACCGAATTTGAAAAACATTGAGAATTTAAACTGCCATTACCACAAAAAAAAAAAAGACCAAAAAAAAACATTTGATTACTTGTCCATTACAAACAAGGCAGGCAGGGTATAAGCTGCATAAACGATTCTGAATAAGGTCTCCTTGATATGGGACCATATAATTGGTGCTACCACATCCAAGGCAGGAAACCAATAGAACTTGGAATATGGCGAGAACTGGTCAGCTAAATGATTAAAATCAAATTGCACTAGACACACGTTCTGCTGCTACAAAGTCACAGCTTCATCAGGAGCCTAGTTAGCTGGCCAGTCCTCCCCATATTCCCAGTTATATTGGGACTTGCCCAAAGGGTTTTCACTCAAGATTGTTATGGAGATTTACATTCGTTCCATAGGTTGTCGAAGCAATGCATTTGGCAAGTGGATGAAGCTCCACACTTGCTGGCAGTGTGGGAAATGAGAACAAGTCTGGCGACTCTACCCTGGATTGTGAGGACTGGCTTTGGGTGGTTATGATGGGTTTAAACAACTCCCAAGTGAAATTCGTAGAGCCAGCTGGTGGCTCGTGAGTACGTAGCGAGTGATATATCAATATGGACATTTATCTTGCAATACTGTACTATATATAGATCTCTTTGAAGAACTGCTCATTTCAAAGAAAGGATATCATCCAGTGACCTGTTGGGCAAGTGCAGAGGCGTGACACCGAAAGCAAGTTTCCATGAGAAGCTCTATATGACAGAATATACAAATAGTGAAGCCAATATATACTATTTTCTATATGGGGACTCTTTAGCACATTACTGGCCAGTATAGGTGAAACCCTTCAATATTGGAGATATGAACGAGAAACGCGTTATTTCCGTTCTATGAGCTACATGCAAGCTGCAGGTGACATTTTTGTTTTGCATGCATTACGGGTGTGCTGGTCCACTTTGTTTTGTTAGCTTTTAGTGCATGCGGGGTACTGCACTTGTGTGGCGTATAGCTTTAGCACCTATTTATATTTCAACCACATCTAGTGGGAAAGTAAAATATATATTCATTCAGGAAACACAACTTGCTCCAAACTTTCAGCGCTCCTTGTTTAGTTTTTAAGTTTCTTATGTCAGGTAGCCTGGAGAATAGACCTCCTGCCACCCTATGTAAACATTCCCTCCACCTCATTAACTGTTAAAACCGTTAAAATAAAACTTTTGCACAGATTTTGTTAAAGGTTTCATCTTTCGAAAAATCCACAGAATGGATACTAAATTTTATATGCTGAAAAGCAGTCTGGGAAATGGGAATTTGAACGGACACTGGCTTATAATCAGGGGATATATGCAGGATACATCATTACATTGAAATTCTTGGAAGTAGCAATACCCATTATTGGCAAAGAATGTATGTGGGCAATATGCAAAAACAGATGAAACAAGCGAAAAAAAATCCGGCATTACTCCTGTACAGGAAACTTAAAGTTTATGGATTTTTTATCCATAATCACTTCAAGGTGGGGGTCAGCAGAGGTTAAAGAGTTTTATGTCTACAGTGTGTCCCTTTAATTGCAGTGCTGATTACAGACAGTCTATAGCTTCTGCTTTGGTTTTAGAGCCCAACACCAATAGGAAACCGGAGACTTTGTGGTGTGATCGAATAGTAAATGGTTTATACAACAAGGGCAAGTTTCTCATACCTTGCGTGTCAGCCGTCTTTTAATCTCTCGTTTCTCTGCCAGTCTGTCAGCTTCGTTCTTTTCTGCAGAGTAAAGAGAAACTCCAGGTTTTCCTCTCATGTGTGACTGCAATTTATCATCACCCCACCACTTCATCTGGCATACACATTGCCCATTATCCAAGATAGTTATCTGCCACCTCCACTCCCACAGGTCCCCTCTGCCGCTTCCTCCCAGCAACTGAGGAGGAAGTCAATTCCTTATTGTCCTC
Source organism: Leptobrachium leishanense (assembly GCA_009667805.1). NCBI lineage: Eukaryota > Metazoa > Chordata > Amphibia > Anura > Megophryidae > Leptobrachium > Leptobrachium leishanense. The sequence goes on from CM019064.1 coordinate 199,586,279, forward strand.
CTCACATCTCACCACGTGCCCGCTCGACCCCATTCCCTCACATCTAATTCCTCCCCTCCCTCACCCCTGCTCTCACACACATCTTCAACCTATCTCTCTCCACTGGCTCCTTTCCATCCGCCTTCAAACACGCGCTAGTTACCCCTTTACTAAAGAAACCATCCCTAGATCCCAACTCTCCATCCAACTACCGCCCTGTATCCCTGCTTCCCTTCACATCAAAAGCTCTTAGAAAAACTAGTCTTCAACCGCCTCTCCCTCTTCCTGTCCTCCAATTCCCTACTTGACCCCCTGCAATCTGGCTTCCGTCCCCTACACTCAACTGAAACTGCCACCAAAGTCACCAACGACCTCGTAACTGCTAAAAAACACGGCCACTATTCTATTCTCATCCTGCTTGACCTCTCGGCTGCTTTTGACACTGTTGACCACCCCCTCCTTCTACAGACCCTCAGCTCTCGGTCTCGGTGACACTGCACTTGCTTGGGTTGACTATTTATCCAACAGGTCCTCTGTGTGTCCTTTGCTGGTAACTCCTCCTCCTCATTGCCTCTATCTGTTGGTGTACCTCAAGGCTCTGTCCTTGGTCCTCTGCTCTTTTCCATCTACACCTCCTCCCGAGCAAAATCATCAACAGCTTTGGCTTTAATTACCACCTCTACGCTGATGACACTCAGATCTACCTCTCTACCCCTGATCTCTCTCTCCCCCTGTCCTTTCAAAAGTCAGTGACTGTTTATCTGGCATCTCCTCCTGGATGGCCTCCCACCACCTAAAGCTCAACATGTCAAAGACTGAACTCCTACTTATTCCTCCCTCCAATGCCTCCCCACCTCCTGACTTCTCTATCACTGTGTAGGGTATCACCATCTCTCCAGCAAACCAAGTTCGCCGTCTTGGAGTTACACTTGACTCTGCTCTTTCCTTCATCCCCCACATCAAGTCTCTTTCCTCCTTCTGCCGATACCAACTGCGTAATATTTCCAGAATTCGGCCATTTCTTACCGCTGTCACCACAAAACAACTCACACACGCCTTGGTAATCTCCCGACTCGACTATTGCAATAATCTCTTATCTGGCCTCCCTCTGTCCAGCCTCTCCCCCCTACAATCCATCCTGAACGCCTCTGCCAGGCTAATTCACCTCACCCGCCGCTCTGTCTCTGCCGCTCCCCTCTGCGAGTCCCTTCACTGGCTCCCCATCCACTGCAGAATTAAGTTCAAAATCCTTACCTACAAAACCCTCACTAACTCAGCTCCCCACTACCTGTCCTCACTAATCACCAAATACACCCCAGCCCGCTCCTTAAGGTCAAACAGTGACCTGCGCCTAGCTTCTCCCCGCATCACCTCTTCCCATGATAGACTGCAGGATTTCTCACACGCAGCCCTCACTCTCTGGAACGCTCTCCCTCGTACTGTCAGACTTTCCCCTAACTTCTCTTCCTTCAAACGCTCCCTTAAAACATTCCTATTTAGGGAAGCCTACCACCCAACCATCAATCCCTCTCACGTTACAGTCCTCTCCTCCTGTTTCCAACCCCAACCCTCCCAGATTGTGAGTTCCTACGGGAATAGGGCCCTCATCTCCTCCTGTACTGTTTGTCAAATGTTGTTCAATGTATTGTAACCCTGTCTATACTGTGCTTATTGTACAGCTCTGCGGAATATGCTGGCGCTTTATAAAATAAATAATAATCCAGATCTCCCCAGCTCACTTAATTTTCAGGAAATAAAGTCAGCCTTTTCAATGCCATTTTAAGCACCTGCCACTAATACACAAGTTCTTTCATTGCCTTCATTCTCTCATCACATCACCATCTCCCCTAGCGCTCACTCACGTATTAGAATGTTCCTCTGTTCCAGCTCCTCTGCAGTAGGTCTCTGGCTCAGTCTCCGGTTGAGCTGCGAGCCAATCTGTTCCCGTATCTGCGTCCATTCTTCTTTGCTTCGATGAGGTATCTCTGTGCTGGATTCTTGGGAACCCGACCTACCACTCAACTTCATGGCCAAAGTATCTTTCCGTTTCACTTTATTAGCAAGGGCGCCTAGTGAAATAACACATAAATTATAGATCAGGATTTAATGTTACATCTTATTTTTTCTTAATTTGTATTTTAGGGACAATGATTTAAATCAAGTCTCCACTGAAGCAGAAAGACTGGCACTTCCCGGTTTCACCAGGTTGATTATACTATTGATGACACCTGTCAGACTTAGTGTAGTTCTTGTATGGATATGCTATTTCTTGCAGTGTTTCCTATATGGCTGACAGAAGCCATTGGGTCAGTCAATTTGTACACATTAGCGACACTGAGACAGCAGACAGCAGACTCCATCCACCCATGATCAGCAAGTAAACACTGCTGCGCCAGTACACGCTCACCTCTGTGTAGAGGGGGGGGGAAAGACATACCACAACATGCAACCCCATCATTACCATGGAGTTAAAGCCACATTGGGCACGTGCAGGGTCTTTAATAACGCTTTAACACAAACTAGTCATATTCTGCAGCAATGCAAAGGAATTTTGGTTATTGCTAACCAAATTCATTAGCAAGTGGGCTCTAGAATGTGTCCCTAAATTTTCAGCACTTCACACCTGTCAGCTGATGTGCTGGAACAGTTCTAAACAGCTTTGAATAGGTGTCAGTAGAAACAGACACTAGGCCAAAAAGTGCTACTTGTAGAATTCGGCCAGCAAAGGGAGCTGTCAAGTAGCTCTTACTAATGTATTTTATGGACGCTGCGGTACATATTTAAAGTGTAGGCAACAAAAGTTGTCTTCCATAAAGCCACAGGGGTCCTGCCAGTGATTTTATTGAAAACCACTTTGTAGTGAAGAATTAACGCATATCTAATCAATGCATTCTACAATGAGAATTATTTACACAATTTAGTGAATTAATTGTTCTGAAATTGCACCAAACTGAAATTAGCCTTTGTTGTAATTCGGAGGTTAGTGAGAACACATGCTGTTTTTTTCTTTGAAGTAATTTCATGAAAAAGGGAAAACTAAAACTACGTATTCTATCTCCGGGTTCCAGTTTCTGGATTTTTTTCCCATGATGCAACATTTACCAAAAAGCTTTGCGGCTCTTGTTAATCTAATCTACAATATTTACTAGGTAATGAGGTGAAGGATGGAATGTTTAGATAAGAGCTGGCAGCTGAATGAGATGACAGACCTTAAAAAGACTAATGTATCCCCTGGCGGTGTCCTTTGAATACATTCCACACAATACAATGATTTGAGACAGTGATTGATCCCCTAGACTCCATTCTAAAATGGCCAAAGCCACAGCGTGAGGAGCAAGTGATTGAAAGGTACGGGGGGGGGGGATTTATATATTCTTAACTAAACAAGAGAAAAACCAAGCACATGTAGGATAGCAGCAACATAAAATAAAGACAATATATCTTTGGAAGTGTCTCTTTAAATCAATATGCAACTGCCAAGTACATGTAACGTGTGCCCATCTATGACAGGCGTTTCTACATTGGATTGGGGTTCATTTATGCAATAAATGGAATGGTGACATCTGTACCAGAAGAGTTTGGTGATCCATACACGAGCTGGAAATTGCTGCATATAGCATACGCCATGGCATACACCCTGTGCATATATGTGCATCTTCAGTGCGATGTAAGGGTGTGGAACATGTGGGAAGCAAATACGACAGTTTTCTTTTTAGACCTATACAAGATGTGCTAATAAACACCAAACAGCTGCAGTGAAATACAGAGAGCGTGTTCTCTAGGATTATAACATCTGAATATCATTTGATAGATTATGCTAAAAACGTCAGATGTAAAGCCCATTTTTTGTTTAAACTAAAAAAATTTTTTTACCACAGATCGCGGGGGGGAAAAAAAAAAAAAAAAAGTAAAGGCCTCCTATAAAGGCTGTGGATTGTCAATTAAAAAAGTCAGTGAGCCAGACACATGGGGTTGCTTTTTCATTGTGATTGGCTCTAAATATTAGGGGAAGCCTATCAGGAAATGACTAAGACTTGAGCTCGTCATTGAAACGTGTTGTATGTCAGGTGCACATTCTGCTCTCAGGCTTAACTACCAGAAAATGATGACAGGCGCATTCCTTTAGTATGACAGGCACATAAAATAAGTGAAAATTCTCCTCTTACTTGTTTCCTCCTCATCATCTTCTTCATCATCTTTGTATGGGATTGGCCCTTCGGAATCCGTGTCACTGACTGCATCATCTTCCTCGTCCTCTTCCTGTATATAGTTTGGTATAACAGTCACTGAAGGTACATCACCTATATATACTCTTGAGGAATGATCAGGGTGTTCTGGTGACAGGCTATCATCCTCCACACTAACATCGTCGTCATCATCGTCAGGCCTGGTGATGGATGAGAGAACATATACATCTTTATCTCAAATGCAGAGTGGAAGTGAAAAATACTATTGAATATAGCTTTAAATGACCAAGTGATTTTATTTAAAAAAAAAAGTTACATAATTTATTTGAAACCTGGGATGCAAAGTTAACTATAGAATAAAAATGAAAAATCTGCCCAGAAATTATTCTGAGATGGTTAAATTTTTTTTACTCATTTTAGATTTTTCTCATGTATTCATTTATGCTTTACAGCAATATTGTTGGAATGAAAGATTCTGACCGAGCTGGTGTCTCTTATCCCAGGGTCTGCATTATCAGCATACGGGCAGAAATTGCCTTTGTATCAAATACAGAGTGTGAAATAAAAACGGCGAGATCATGGTGCTTGTAGAGAAAGTTATTAGCAAGGCAGCTCCCAAAAATTACTAATAGAATATATAAAAAAAAAGTGTGCCTGCATAATGCCTGTGTATGGAATAACGCTTGCATCTGTACTGTATGGGGATTTTCAGTCATAATCTGCCAAATCATATCCCTGTACTGCAGTGTGTGACCCCCAGATCTCTACCTGGATTCTGCCAAAACCTTGGCTGTTGTACTGCGACAGTGTAGGGTCTATTCACGAAACACCGAATTGCACGGTTCAGTGCAATTCCGGGCTGTCTATTCACCAAGTTGTCAAATTGCCAAACACTGGCGAACTGGCGGGGACATACAGTGCAGTTCCAGTGTGTTCCACAGCAGCGTAATTGTCCATCCATTTCACATAAACTGCACTAAAATGTCAACGAAATGTCCCGATTCAGTGTTTTAGTTTGACAGGTTTAACCTGGCTAATCCTATAGGATTCAATGTAAAAAAAAAAAAAAAAAAGGTCCTTTAATAAAATGTTACAGTACAAAAAAAATTAACCTGTTAAAAAAAGTGCAAAAAAGGGTTTATTTTCAGGAAAAGGCCAGTCAAGTTAAGTGATAGACACTTAATACATTATATTGGTTTAAAAATTTAAAACACCTATTAGAGTTCCTTTTGAAGTTCGTGGAATTCGCCGATGTGCCAGTTATCGGTGGTTTTTGCCGACGTCCGATAACAGCATTTTTTATTGAATTCACTGTATTTTCGGCGAAATTGAACCATCTAAATGCAGTGAAACACAAAGTACTGAAATTGCATGCAATGTCGATGCTTTGCGAATACCTTTGCAGCTTGTTAGAGAGATTTGTGGTTCCTATTTACAGCTTGTTTTACCTCTCTCCAGGGTGACTGGGGAGAGACGAGTCCGTAAACTTTGTTACCACAGAGGGCACATTAAGCCAGCTTTAAAAAGTTGGGAAAATAGGTTTTTGATACGCTAATGAGCGCTGTAAGGTATGATGGGGTTAAACATTTCTACAAAGCGTGAGGCCCCACTTTGAGTACCAGTATTTAGACAGGTCTAAAACAAAAGGTTAGCAGAAAAAAAAATGTGCAAGTCCCCTTAAACATTCACATAATCCATGTATTTTATGGCTCAAAGAAGGTCTCTGTGTTCAATAATAGACACTGAATTAAAAAGCTTGAACAATTCTAGACACAAGCAGAAATAAAAAAAACATAACGTTAATCACATTAAAAGCTCTCTCCCCCCCCCCCCCCACGGGTTCAACACACAAAATAAAAGGTAATTATCTGGCACATCACCTTGAGCTCGGATCTCCCTGACCATTCTCTAGACTAACCCCTTGTACTACCCCTGGATCTCCCACTAGCAAAACGACGAGGCTGACCTGGAACTTTTCAGGATTTACACCATCTGAATCTGTATTTACACCATCTGAATCTGTGGTTAAATCTTTCATTGCTGGTCCCTATTCAATGCCAGGGGCAAACCTAAGGAGCCAGTTCTGACAGTGGATTAGTCCACCACTCGATGCCCGGCGATTGACACCGGCCTGACTGGGGTGGGATAACAGCATCATTGTGATGTGTCTGATCATAACCTTTACTTTGTGAGTTTAACCCTCGGGGGGGGGGGGGGGGGCTTTAAATGATTTATGTGGCTCGATTACACAATGTTTTTTATTTTTCCTTATATCTAGGATTGCTCAAGCTTTTTCATTCAGTGTCTAAAAAAGGTTGCCACATGTTTAAGGTAAACTTTGAACCAACTGCAAACCCTGGTTTTCAAAGAAATTCACTCAATTTTCATATTTAGCCAAATGGTGGTGATAAAAATACAAAACCAAGAACAGACGAATAAACCTTCCAGCTGTGATGTAACCAAGTTTTATAGTTCTAAGCTTTAAGGATTTTCTCTTAAAGACCTAGCCCAATACTACTAGAACCCATTACCCATGTCGGCCATTAATGGGGCTGCAGCAGCTCCAAACAGTCCTTCACAGACCTTATCTGACCATTACAATTTAATTCAAATAAGCTTTATTGGCAGGACCAAATACATTTTAGCATTGCCAAAGCATATGGGGAGGTTATATGGAATAGGCGGGGGGGGGGGGGGTAGTAGTGGGACACATGGGGGGGGGGAGAATAGGTAAGTACCATAATTTAGAACACTGATCTAGCTGTATGCAGTGTGGAAAATTCTGCATAGGCGTCATAGTGACCCCCTAGGGACCAAGGATCCCTTACCAACGGAATAAAAATCTGCCCTTTCACATGTGCTCCCCTCTTCATCTATACAGCACAATCAGTAGGCGCGCTTAGGTGTTAAAAATAAGGTTTAATACATCAGTTGAAGTTTCAGCTCCGCCAAGCTTTTATCAAAACATCCTTCCCATATTAAAACTGTCGCACAAATCATGCCGAAATCAAACCAGTTTGAAACATGGCACTTTGCACATTTTAATATGTCATACAGAGCACTGGACCCTTTCCCCACAGCATTTTAATCTCTTTAGCTTATTTTACATATACTGTTGCAAAGCACCTAACATGCACTTTAGACTATTCACTTTGTACATTTACAAATAGCACTTAAGTGCTAAAATATTTTTAATGGTCTACTAGTTTAAGTAGAATTTTTTAATACAGCATATAGGACATTGCCCTTAGGCCATACCGTGTATTTATTGTTTATTAGGATTTCGGCATGACTTATGTGACAGTTTTACACATGCAAATTGTATGTAGTGAAAGCAAGGTCTCTCTGTTCTGGTGACTATATTCCTAGATAGCCAATACACAATCCTAAGTGGTTGTGGTGGTTTTAAGCCTTTGTAGAGAAAAGTTCAGTGCACACCAGTTAGTGTAATGAAAATTCTAAACAAGTGGATACATTTTTGTTCACCGTTTTCATGGTTACACAATACATCAGGTACGCAATGCTGAGCTGACTTTGGTGGGGTGAGTCTCTGGATGATCGGTGCTTAGACACTACATTGTTGCGTTTAGTGCAGGGGTGGGCATTTGTTTTGGCTCGGGGGCCACTTTGTGGGAGCGGAGGTTAGCGAAGGGCTGCACTTTCCCCCAGTCCAGCTCACATGGATACATTGCCCCAGTCCAGCTCACATGGATACATTGCCCCAGTCCAGCTCACATGGATACATTGCCCCAGTCCAGCTCACATGGATACATTGCCCCAGTCCAGCTCACATGGATACATTGCCCCAGTCCAGCTCACATGGATACATTGCCCCAGTCCAGCTCACATGGATACATTGCCCCAGTCCAGCTCACATGGATACATTGCCCCAGTCCAGCTCACATGGATACATTGCCCCAGTCCAGCTCACATGGATACATTGCCCCAGTCCAGCTCACATGGATACATTGCCCCAGTCCAGCTCACATGGATACATTGCCCCAGTCCAGCTCACATGGATACATTGCCCCAGTCCAGCTCACATGGATACATTGCCCCAGTCCAGCTCACATGGATACATTGCCCCAGTCCAGCTCACATGGATACATTGCCCCAGTCCAGCTCACATGGATACATTGCCCCAGTCCAGCTCACATGGATACATTGCCCCAGTCCAGCTCACATGGATACATTGCCCCAGTCCAGCTCACATGGATACATTGCCCCAGTCCAGCTCACATGGATACATTGCCCCAGTCCAGCTCACATGGATACATTGCCCCAGTCCAGCTCACATGGATACATTGCCCCAGTCCAGCTCACATGGATACATTGCCCCAGTCCAGCTCACATGGATACATTGCCCCAGTCCAGCTCACATGGATACATTGCCCCAGTCCAGCTCACATGGATACATTGCCCCAGTCCAGCTCACATGGATACATTGCCCCAGTCCAGCTCACATGGATACATTGCCCCAGTCCAGCTCACATGGATACATTGCCCCAGTCCAGCTCACATGGATACATTGCCCCAGTCCAGCTCACATGGATACATTGCCCCAGTCCAGCTCACCTCTCCTCTGCCGTCTGTTCTGCCAGGCCCTTTGAGTCATTGCCGGCAGCCGCGTGGTTTTCCTCCTACGCGCAGCTGCTGGCATAAATCTCTGCCGCTCACCTGGGATCTATCCACCAGCCAGCTGCAAGATCGCAGAGTTCACGTGAACTCCACAATCTCACGAGATTGAGGCTGGCTGTTGGATCCCAGGCGAGCAGCCACGCTTCATGCCAGCGGCCGCTCTTAAGAAAACGCAGCCGTCGTCAATGACTAGAGCCCTGTTTGGCGAGCCACACAAAACTGTCTGGCGGGCCGCATGTGACACTTTAAGCAATCAACAGAGCGCCAGTTACAACTGGTATATATGATTAAACACTATACATGTCCATCTGATTCTTCTGAATTCTCCCAGATTCACTCTTTACATTGTGGAAACACAACTGAAGACCCATAAACGCGATTCATCCTAGAGCCTAGGTCAGGCTCTGAAATATGTGAGTTGAATAACTGTTTCCTATTCCTTCTACACATCTGAATCTACATATTGCGCTATTTGTGTTTTTTTCTCTTTTGTAGAGATGTTTACACACTGTAAAGAGTGAATCTGGGAAAATTCAGAAGAAACACAGATGGACATGTATAGTGTTTAATCATATATACACCAGTTGTAACTGGCACTCCGTTGATTGCTTATTCTGTATATTTTCAGGTTTTTAGAGGAACCTCCATATACGACGTGTGGCGTATATGATTATCCATTTCTCCTGAGGGCGCTTCACTGTTTTCCTTTTTGCATGTGACACTTTGCCCATCCCTGGTTTAGTGGAATCATATGAGAGTCAACATTTTGGCTCAGCTCATAATCCCTTAAATGTTTTTCCATTAAGACCACCAAAGCTTTCACACTACACATGCTCACACACGTATGTTTGTTTTTACTACTTTCCTTGGTGGCATGAATATACAAGGATTTTTTTAAACCTCTGAATCGGTCACTGATGAATTTCAGTTTAGTAAATAGCTGTATTAGCGTGACATTTCACTGAACGGTCATATCGCTAAAATACAGCGAAATACAGTGCAGTTCACTGCAAGCAAAATTGTCCCATATAGAGCATTAATGGTTAGTCTATTCACAGAATGCTGATCTGCACTAAAAATACTGTTGAAATGCCCTGATTCAGTTTGACAGGTTTAAACAGGTGAATCCCATAGGTGTCAATGTATAAAATTAATAATTTTAAAAGAAGTTCAGAAAAAAAGCCTTAAGATTTGACAAATTTTTCAAAGGCTATTTTTTTTTTTTTAAACTATTACTGATCTTTATTTATTTACACACATTGTAATGCATTTTTATTGGATTAAACACCTATTAGGTGAATGAGAGTTTCGTTTTCTTTTTGCAGTTCAGTGGAATTCACCAAGACCACTTCGGTGCTCTTCGGTGATATTCTCCAGCTTTTTCATGAAGCTTCAGCAACTCCATTTTTCGGCACACTACAGTGAATAGTATATTCACCATACTGTTAGCGAGATGGAATCGCCAAAGTGAAAAGTGCTGAAATTTCAGTGGTTAGTGAATAGTCCCCCACAGTGTTCAAGGCTGCAGCCAACGTTTATTTTCATAATTAGATGGCCGATTAATGCGATTAAAACTTACAAGGAATACTTTCATTTACGTAGTGCATTTACATTGTAACTCACAACGTACGTACTTTTCGCACACAACGTACACAAGTGTCTGGTCAATGATTGATGCTGCAGAACTCAAGTCAATGCCAGCTTTACCGTATGTGAATGCTGGTGCGAGTGCTCCAATAGACAGGATTTCAGCATGAAGGCAAGTTAATAAGGGAGGGGGCACTCCACACAGCCTGAACACTATAATAAAAGGTAAAGTGGCCAGGATGTAAAATAGTTTCATAAACTGAGTGGAGGGAGGGACTGGAGATTTGAGGGAAAGCGATTGGGCATGGGACCAGACCTAAGTGTGAGATGGAGTTTGAGGGAAGTGACTGGACCAAATGGAGGGATGGCAGCTCGGACTGGAAGGAGGTAGGGAGTAGGGGGTCGACCGATTATCGGTACCACCGATAATTGGGGCCGATATTCAGGGATTTCCAGGTTATCGGCATCGGGCTGTTTCACTGCCGATAACTGAGAAGCTGCGATCTGAGCATGCGTCAGATCCCGGCACTTCCGCATGCTGGCCGGCAATGAGATCACCTCGAGGTCTCCCCCTTCCACTGGCTCGAACACATTAAGAAACAGGGGGAGGAAGCACATCTAATTGTAATAAAAACAAACAGGATGGTCGGACTGATTTACGGAGGGTCCATTCCGCGCTGTTGTGCTCCTCCCCTGCTCTCACTCTCCCTGTCTGCTCCTTCACGCTGTGCTACCTGCCAGTCTGTAAAGCTCCCCATCCCACTTCAGACTGGCTGCATAGGAGCATAAATCTTGCTCAACTCTACTGCCCTGACACCGAGATTAAATAAATAAATAAATAAATGCCTCAAATAGTTCACGGCACCCTTTATCTGCCAGCCGTTTAGTTTTGTCTTGGCAGGTGCAGGGATTTGAGTTTACATTAGGGAAAATTCGATTTCTGACCCCAGGAGCTTACAATCAGCTTTCTAGGGAGCCACCTGGGGACAAGGAACTGAGTTTGCAGATTTTGTTTTTAGTAATGATAGAAGCCAGTGTTAGGGTTTTAGTGGTCCTGGGCTACCCGGCTGCCAGCTTGTGTGTCACGGCCCCTTGCATAAAAGTTTGCTATAAAGTAGTGCTGCACTTTTTACAAAGGAGGGGGGAATGGATTTGCATCTTCCTGGGTCTCTGAACCCCCCCCCTTCCCAGCAGTGGATTCTAGAGATTCTGTTTACTGTGCCCCAATAAGTGCAGAATATGCCCCGTGCACAAATCCTGCAAACATCTGACTCCTGCTGCAAACACCTCTGCAGCCACCATAGCTGAGCCTGACAGAGTCGAGGCAATACCTAGGAGCCAGGCCAGGCATGCTTTGCATAGAATAAACCTGAAATTTATGAACCGCATGGCAGCAAGGACAGCCAACAGGAAGAACGGTTTAGTGAATAAACCCCTTAAATGAATTGTAAGGTCCTGTGAGCTGGTCCCTCTGCTCCTCTAGATTGTAAACTCCTGTGAGCCGAGCGGCTGGGACCAGCATTTTACAGATCATCACTTCTATAGCACTAGCAGGTTCCGCAGCGCAGTACACCAAGGAGCGGGGAAACAAAATAAATAAATGCCTCAAATAGTCCCTTCATCTGCCCACAAACTAATGTAAAGCTTTCCATGTTCCTCACTGGAAATCTATTTGCATTGCAGGTTGCTTTGTTGTACCAAAAAAGAAAATTAAAGCTGGAGCTTCTGAGAGAAAGAGAAATGGGGTGGTTGCGATTTAACCCACCACACATTTTTTTCAAGCACTTTATTTCTCTCAGATGTTATGTTTACAACTTTGACACCAGATTTATGTAGAAATTGTGATTTCCCCCCCCCCCCCTTTTCAAAATTTTTTAATGTACAGAATATCGGCACCCGATATATCGGTTATCGGCCAGAAAGGTAGCCGATTATCGGTATTGGCACCTAAAAAGTGATATCGGTCTATCCCTAGTAGGGAGGGTAGTGTGGTGGCAACTCAGGACTCCAGCTCCAAGTAAGGACAAAACACTAGTGCATTGTTTCCCAAACCTGTCTTCAGGACCCGCTGACACGCCAGGCTTTCCAGATATCTGAAGCTCAGCACAGGTGATCTGATTTGCTGCTCAGTGATTGAAGGATTCAGTCTGCATTTCCAAGGTGATCTGCAAAATCTGGCCTCTTTGAGGGTCCCGAGGAGAGGATTGGTAAAACCCTGCACTAGTGGTACAGCTACTCCACCCAGTGTTAATAGCCCAGTGTCTGCTGTAGTGCCGCTTCTGCTGTAAATAAAAACAAACTGGTTTGTTTGACCCAACTACCACCATTCTATCTTTTGGCCCCCACATCGAAAAACTCTCATCTAAACTCTACCCCAAACTAGGTGCCCTGTACAGAAACAAATCCTGCCTGAGCCCCGTGGTAAGAAAGCAGATTGTACAACAAATGCTTATGCCAGCCATTGAATACGGAGATGTAGTGTATGCAGCTGCCCCGCAAACACACCTTCAGAAACTTACATTGTATAACTCATTCTGTCGCTTTGTGCTACAATGTAACTACATGACACACCACTGTGACATGTTAAAAGAACTAAACTGGCCATCACTGGACTCTAGACGCACCCTCCACCTTTCCAACCTGGTGTTTAAGAGCTTTTCTGGGAAGCTACCACCCTACCTGAATATGCTGCTTCCCCCGGCAGTTCCCTCATCCTATAACCTCAGATCCAGGACCAGCACCTTACTTGCAATACCACAATACAAAAAGAAAATGGCTCGATCCTCATTTTCCTACAGAGCACCGCAAATATGGAATGACCTCCCAGACACAGTCAAATCTTCCCCCAGTCTAAAGTCCCTTAAGACTTCCCTATTAACATACCTCAATACGGAATGCACCTTTAAACATGTAACATAATGACTTTATTTCCTCCATATTTATTTTTCTGTTACTCTGTATATTTGGTCTTGTGTAAATTTCTTGCATTTTACTATTTTGTATTTCTGTAACCACTCAATGTTCTCGAACCCAGGACATACTTGAAAACGAGAAATCTCAATGTATCCTTCCTGGTAAAATCCTTTATAAATAAATAAATTCCGAGCAAAGCAGCAGCACATCTACAATCAGATCAGACATCGCGTCTGAGGTTAAGTTTAACTGACTCTAAACCGTGTGCTGTACAGACATTAAATAAACTGATAAAATAAAAAATAAAAAGCGATAGTTAACTATTTTTCATTATCAAATCGATTATACACCATTACATATGAAACATTCTTCATACCTCACTATAACCATGAATGAGGGGCATGGAGGTACCAAACCCTTCCAACACTGTAAAGCTTTAATCAATTTTTGCAGATATAACTAAACCTATTAGGCCTTGTTCACACCTAAGTGTTTTAAAGTGCATTCCTGCGCGCTATAAAAACGCATAAACAGGGAAAACCCATGATTTCCTATGGGACCTGTTCACACCTAGGTGTTTTAAAGCACGCAGGAACGCGCTTTCAAATGTCCTACACACAAAGAAGTACGGGAGCTTCTTTGGTGCGTAGTACAGTGCATTCGCAGTCATAGACCTAGCTGTGAACGCGCTGCAATGCGCGTTTTTCGTATGCGCGATACGTGTGTAAAAAAAAACACGTATTGCGCCCGTTTGAAAAAACGCTGAGGTGTGAGCCCAGCCTAACAGGTTTGGTGGATAGTATAGGGATAAAGACTTCTCATGCAGTTTCATGCCAGTTTGTTTAGCTTAAATATTACCAGAAGAAAAAAAAAAAGGAAAAAACACTTGTTGGAACACAATGATTTAATAGTCTTAAAATCGTTAGACCTGGACCTAATATAGTAAGGATCCAGGTTGATGCTAGAACTATTTTGCTCCCAAAATGCCTGGATGGTTCACATATGGCATACAAAAAAAAAGGTGATATGGTGAGGTAAAGAAAAAACACTATTCTATGTATGGGAGATGGGTGAGACTAACCATGTTTGACACACACACACACACACACACACTTTGCAAATAAATATCCATTTTCGGACACCATGAACTGCAGGGTTTCCAAAAGCAGAATGCAATATGCAAGTCTCAGAACAAAAGAAAACAAGAATAAACTGGTTTTTGGGTCTATAGTCACTGATCGAGTCTGATGCAGTGGACGACCCTCGTCAGACCAGGTCACACAACCGATATCGTTCCTAGTCTGACGACCAAGTCAGTCGCATGGCTACAGATCCAGTGGACATCCAGCCTAAAAAAAAAAAAAAAAAAAAAAAAAGTACACTACCCACCCGTACCACTTAAATCAATAATATGTCCAGGATGTATATAGTTCCTCCCGCCCACCCCCCCCCTCCCAATCTGGTGAAATCACAGGGTGAAGTGGATGAGATTCCTTCACACCAGTGTCACCAGCAGACAGGATTTTTGAATTACCTATATGCCGGTCGCAAATGATATCAACGTGCAGAGAGCAGGTCACCGTCACCCACTCTGAGACTAAAACGCAGTAGCGAGTGGACTCCAAATTCATTCTCTACCTGATCTGTGCATTAACCCTTTCACTGCTGAGGACGTGTGGGGAACGTCCTCATTTACTCCTAAGGAAAGATGGGGTAGAAATAGGGTTCCTTTGAACCCCGATATCTCCCGTCTGTTGGCAGCTAGCAGGGCCTTTCCAATGATAAATCGAACATGACCATGTGTAAAGTAAAGAAAAAAAAAGGTGTTTTTTTAAGATGTGAAAGGGCTCAGCAGTAAAGGGGTTAAGATCCATTGTTCTATGCAGCGCTTACACTTACTGATGGGCCTGGTCCAATTTTTTTTATTTAATTGGTTCAGTTCAACTCATGTTATGACGGAGTCTGTTAGAGAGTGGCTATACATAATTATGAAGGACTTGTGATCATATGCATAGCACTGTTCTAGATGCAGTGTATGAGGCTGTTGGGTTGATTTCATGCTTTCAGTGTTTCTCAACTTGTTCTCAAGTACCCATATGGCCAGATTTTAGGTTTTACCTTGGGGAAATGCAGACTGAATCCTGCAATCACTGAGCAGCAAATCATATCACCTGGGCTTCAGATATCAGTAAAATTTGGCCTGTAAGTGGGTCCCCAGGACCAGAATTTAGAAACATTGGTCTGTAGCAACAACCAGTGAATGGTCCCTAAAGTTACAAGATTGAGAAAACGCAGGAACTTTAAAATCTAAAGTAGGATCTGTATTTGTGTTCTGTTTTTTTAATATCTTGCATTGTATTACTTTGTATTTCTGTAACGACTAACATTTCAATGTTCTTGAATCCAGGACATACTTGAAAACGAGAGAAATCTCAATGTATCCTTCCTGGTAAAATCCTTTATAATTTTAAGTCTGGCAGTGAAGCTCTAACTCAACGATTATCAAGACTTGAACTCAAGTTGGATTTCTTTAGTACCAAATTAAAAGACTCAGCAAGATGTGGTCCCCTGGCTAAATTTAACTGCTCCTAGCTCAGCTCTCCACCTTTGAAACTTTCAGTGGCCAACATCTCGCCAACTGCTATTCACCCTAGAGCATCTCTGGACATGTTCAGAAACCCATTTTTCCATTCCACAGGACATTCAAATATCTAGGAGCTTCCACCCTCTTCCTGCACGGGGCGGACCAGACTAGATGGAGTCACTGCGGGGACAGCAGCACAAAGTGCAATATTCAAGACCTCCAGCAGCTGTTGCTGCTCAGTCAAGGTAGACTTCCAGGTGGGTCTCTGGGCACTTACCACGGCCCTGAAAAGGAGAGCAGAGGAGACCAAAGTAGTTCAGACCACAACTCAAAACTGAGGTGCCAGCTCTTTGATAGGTACGAGACCCTGGACAAAAGGTCCCGCTGTTCTAACATTTCTCCGGGGTATTCCTTTGACATCCGAATGTGGTGCTAAAATGCTACTGTAACTCTCAAAGAGGCAATACTTTGGGCTGTCAGAGATTCCGCACCTTCCCTGGATGGAACAACCCCACACCAACAATACTGCCCTGTCCACATTGCAGAACCAGCCAACCCTGAAACTATTTACATATTTGCTCCAACGAGGACAAAAAAGGGACAGATTACACCTGATGAGCCCCATTCCTTCCCTACTATGGAGAACCTCTGTGGGATGATGAAGTGTTAACATGGACTTCAGGGCGATTGGTTTCTGTCACCACCCCGAGCCATGGACCACTGACTAACACCCCATCCATAACTCAATTCCCCCTTCCCAAAGCTTGCAGTGGACTCGAGTGGGGGAGGGCCCTGGTTTGCCTCATTTGATAGTACATGTACTTTAACTCACTGTTTATTCAGAGCAATTCTTGGGGTGGGCATGGGGTTCATTATGGTTGCGGGTAAATTACATGCCATTATCAGTTTTGGACTGTTGTGAGCCAGGAAGGCAGTTAGTCTCTTAAATTGGGAGCGATGCACAAGCAGTTACCTCCAGCTGTTAATTCCCACCTACTAGACCTAGTGGATGACTTGTTCTCCACTGGACCTCTATTTTGGTCTCTAATCCCATTTCACCCTTACATTTCTCTTTCACACTACTCTCCCTTTGAAGCGTGACTTTCTCTGCCCCTTTTCTCATTGACTCACCTCCGCAACCAATCCCCCCCCCTTCTCTCCTCTCCCCGTCTACAGCCTGATCCACTTTTCTCCCTCGGGGGTTTGGTCCCCTTTCTGTCTTGGATCCAAGCAGGTTTATAAATGCCTTCTTAACATGCCAAATGTTGCGGGACAGGACCCAAATGGGTAGACTGGGCCCCCCACCACCATCAAGGGACTCGAGATATTATAGATGGTTTAGGGCAGAAGTGGCCCTGCTGCAGGAGACCCACTTTGAGAGGACGGATGCCCTGACAGTCTGGGGAAACGGCTTTTCAGTTATTTTCATTCCACAGGAACCTCCAGTGGGACGGGGATCACCCATTTTAGATCAATTGGACGCAGCCCTGGAAGGAAGGTACTTGCTGGGCGACAGTAGGGTGAGGAACCACCTATTTACCTTTGTCAGCAGATGCCCCATCTCTCCTCCCCAGATAAAGCTTCTCAGCACTAGAAAACAAACTGTCGCTTTTACCCAACAGGCAGGCGATGATAGATCCATATCTTGACTGCACTGCCTTAATCTCAGGTCATGACCCCACGAGACAGGAAGTCAAAGTGCTTGGACTTCCTGATACCATCTCACAACCTCTATGACTGAGACTCCTTCACCCCCTGAACGCAGCTATTTTTACTCACTGGACGTACTCCATTGGGCTACATCAGTAGTAGAGACCCCCTACTTCAATCCACAAAAACTCCTAGTCGGACCAAGAGGTGATTGGAAAAAGGTAAACAGCACCAACCCTACTCACAAAAACCATAAAACAGACTAGGGAACGGATGCTGTTTCCCTTCAGGAGTGGTCAGGTGCCTTGAGGTATGACCCCAAAGACATTTCTGCAGCCTTCCAATCCTTTTACAGGTCCCTTTATGAGGAACCACCACAGGAATGTCCACGGAAGCTTTATTGCAGTACAACTACCGCTGCTCCCCACCGATCCAAATCAAGTTAAACGCCCATATTCCCTTAGGAAATTGAGTGGATCATCAAAAAGTTGATGGCCCCTGGGGTGGATGAATTTTCTGTCACACTTTAAAATGACCTCCACAGCGCTCTGCTTAAACCAATAGTCGCTGTTTAACTCATTTTAAGGGGGTGCAAACTCCTTTAGATGAGATGTTAGCAGCCTGTATTATTGTGATCGCAAAAGAGGGGAATAACCCCCACATTTGTTCCAACCACTGCTCCATTTACCTCAACAACGTTAACCTTAAAATCCACACCAAGCGGATTGCAGTTTAACTAGGATGACACCTGCCTGGCCAACCATGATCAAGTAGAGTTTATACCAGGATGAGACGCCACAAATATGCTGAATTTGATCCATAGCATCTCAGGACGTGGTGCCTTTCTGCTCTCAAAGAGTAGAAAGCCTTTGACCGGGTGAGCTGGCATTACATGTAGGCCATCTTTAAAGGCATTGGGACTGACTGGTATTTTACAGGGGGGGGGGGGTTCAAGCCCTTTACAATGCCTTGAAGTCTATAGTTGACACTGGAGGCTTCCTTAGCCTTTTCAGATTTTTAAATGTAACCAGGGTGGGTTTGCCCTCTCTCCCCCCTACCTTTAGCGCTCTCCATCGAGCCACTTTCCTACCTTACCAGGGACCATTCTGATCAAGGATGGCAGTCGGCAGATGTCACTAAACGGAGTCTCTTGGCAGATACCATCCTTCTGACCCCCCACAGCTCTGACATTGTTAGCTGTCCTAACTGAATATGGCAGTCTTTCCTGATAGAGTTAACAGACAAGAGTGAGGCCCTTAACCTCACCCTGGTCCAACCAAAAAGGTGGCCCATTTGCGAGAAGTGTTCCCATGTTGCTGGCAACCATGAGCCATGCTTTCACTCGGTATCCAATTGACACCGATGGTAAACACTTTACGAAAACCAATTGTCCCCTACTCTAAACCTACACAATCAACATGACCTGGTCCTCCCTCAAACTATCCTTTTTTGGATGCATTTTTTCAGTAACGACCCTGCACGCAAGCCCACCTCCTTCCAGCTCTAGCACCAACATAGGAGAAACTGGCATCTCCACCTGGATTCAGCCCCTTGTTTCATAACACTCATTTCCCAGCAGGCAACCCTCCAGACTCCTTTGGATTGTGGATTTGAGCTGGCCTAACAGATGTAGAACATTAAGTTCTGGTGGGTTGCCAGGGCACCATCGCCTAACTTTAGGAGTGCCATAATATGTCCTCCCAGGTGTTTGATTTCATCAGCTCCATAGTATGCTCTCAGGTCAGAAGAGACCTCACCCCTTATGTGGCTGACATCAACCCGACCGCAGGAAGGGGCCAATATCTACTATATTCACAGCTCCTGGGCACCATGTTTCCTCAAGACCCCCATTCATTGCAAATGGGAAGAAGAGATGGGTATACTCCTTAGGCCGACGATTGGGTGAAGATTTTCGAACGCTACAAAGTCGGTGTTTGGGAAAATCGTTACAAGGTCCTGCTGGGGTTACATCTCCACCCAAGCCACTTTGCACAGATGTGGCCTGGGGAGCCCATGACCTCCTTCCGGGGGATATTGCACTCCTTCATGCCTCGTGGGGGATGTCTCTTAAATCGCTGCTATACGGAGGGAAACATTTGGTAGGGCCCCGAGTGCAGCTGCTCCCGGAAGCCCTGGGTGGCTCAACTGCTCCCACCCTCAAGCCCATCTTCTGCATATTGGCCACAACCTAATTTCCAACACCTGCACTGTAGTGCAGTTTGCCTCTGCTTAGCACAGACCTAGAGAGGTCCCACACTAGGGATGCACCGATACTTCCGTTTGCACGAGTACTTAGTACTCGTGCAAATTGCCCGATACACCCCCCAATACCGGAAGCCAGTGCTGGGCCGGCTTGCCGGTATCCGCGGGGCTGGGGAAGCTGGCTGTGTGCATGAAAAGTACTCGGCCAGCATTCCCCCTCCGGCGGCCGCAATACTCCATTCCAAAAGGTCCGGTCGCACGGCTGTGAGGTGTTCACGTGGCCGCCGGGTGCCTCTGACACTGCCTCTCGGGGGGATATATACATGTGAGCTGGGGGCATTTTTAGATGAGGTCTGTTCTTATTGGAAAGCGGTCACATGACATAAAATAAAAGTATCTGAGTACTTGAAAGTATCGGTACTCGATCTAAAAAAAGTGGTATTGGTGCATCCTTATCCCACACCTACACATCCTCATCCAGATGGAGGCTAAAATGTGGCATATGATCACTAGGAAACATCTCACAGCTATGAGACTGAATGGCCACTTCCAGTGAGCATCTCCCGTGGCTGGATGTGTTAGCGCCCCCCAGCTTATCTGACTTTTTTCCAGGTTGAGAAAAGCAGTGGCCCTGGGAGCCAACCCCAGTCCCTGGCTCCTAGTCCCCAGTGCCCTTCCTCCCGTTTTCTGGGAGCATTCTCTTTCCTAATTTATTATACCCGAGGGGGACCCCAAACCCCCTAGCCCTCTCGAACCCCTTTTCCGTTGTAATATTACCCCTGGCCCCATCGTGCCCCCCATATGGACTACAAAGCTCAGTCCTTTTTTTATACTTCTCCCCTTGATAAGCGGAGTATGCACCTAGTCCTAGTTTCTGTTCGGGGGGGCCCTTCAAGGGGAAAGGACTTACCATGTCGCTCAGTTCATTACCCGTTATACATTCTTAGCGGATATAGGATGTACCCTTTTGACGCTGATTATAGCAAGTGTTGCCTGTTTCCTTTGCAATAAACTTTAACCCCTTCGCTGGCGAGCCATTTTACCGTGTGCCGAGCTAATTTTGACCAGTTTTGCTCATGTTCAAGTGTGCTGAAGTCTTATTACAGAACCCAGGCAAATTCTATCTATTTTTAGCACACTCTGCAGATTCAAAATATATCATTCTGTGAAAGTTCTGTCAGAATTCTACAGCATGTAAAAAAAAATTTTTTTTCACATTTTAAAATCACTCAAGAGGAGGTTTTAGGAATACGACTATGTACAGCACACTGAACTTGCTCACAGCGTGGAAAAGGTAACGTGAGCAACGGCAGTGGTATTGCTCATTTTATGTGAGAAAAATCAGCAATGTGATAGATTTGGAACAAAAATAACAATGTAACCTCTAAAAAGAAAAAGTTATGTTTGGCATCATTGGAAAGTCCAGACTTTGCACCCCACGAAGTTAAGTTAGGGGTCTTTGGACTGGTTAAAAAAGGATACGCTTCTCGCAGAGGTGCTGCAGCTGGTGGTTTATATTGACAAATGAGTAATGTATTGCACCATCACCTCCACGTGTGTGCAGGAAATTAAGTTTGAGTTCTAGAGCAGCAGCAGTATTTGCTTTAAGTAGAAGCACCTGTTGTCACTTACTGCTTTAGAACAGGAAATTATAAAAAATTGCATTCCTTAATTTTTTTTATAGGTTACGTAGTCATATTTGGCATCATTGGAAATGCTAGACTCTGACCTTTCCAAAGACTCCTTATTTGACATTTTACAGTGTAAAGAGGAGACACTCAGGGTTCCAAAGCACCGACAGCGCTCTTTGCTGCAGTGCGGAGGTTTAGGTTTTTGATGGAACATTGCGCCATCAACTCCACACTTGCTGGCAACATATTCTAGTGAACAATGATTCTGCACGGTTTTTTTTTCTTTCACACACAAAACCTGGTCATGTTGGGTATCATTTGAAAGGCCATGCTCTGGCTTTTCCAGTGATACCTCCAATGACCCTCCTAATTGTATGAACCAAAGGACACCTGTATCTCAATAAGGAATTCCCTGACCAGCCGGGGAGGTCCCTTTCTGATATCATGCCCATGTGCGATCGGCACTGAACCGCTGAATTGAACATACCCTTTCCCTGCGGGAGACGTCCGTCAGTGGTGAAAATATTATACCTGAAGAAATGTGAGTATTTACGTTGAAAGACAAAATAAAAATTAGAACTTACACTTTGAGAAGTTCAATAGTGACAGGAAGGGACCTCACTCTCTTCCTCTCCTCACCCGCAGCAGTTTCACTGGACACAAAGAGTAGGGAATGTGCCCGCTGACTATTATCCAGAGGGAGCACTGGTTGAGGGCTGCTCAGTGCCTGTTGAATGCGGATGTGAAGTGGCAGTAATGCGATGTTCGGTAGTTGCTCCTTTTCCGCATCTGCACCAGAAATAGGTTGTGTAGGGGGAACAATCTGGGTTGGAGATGGGGGTACAACTTCTGGAAGTGTTGGGGATGGTGGAGGAGGTGGGGAAACTTCCTTTGCAAGAGGAGGCGGAAGTGAGGAGGTGCGAACAGTTTTTTCTTTGTTTACCGCAGTGTCTGCAGGTGGTATTAATACACGTTTATTTGGAAGAGGTGGTGATGGTCTTGAACCAGCAGGTGTGAGTGTTGTACCTCCCACTGCCATGGACAATTCAGCTAAGAGGAGAGAGCAAAAATACATTACATTCTATGTTGTTAGGTCTCCAGACACAGCATATAATTATATTGCACATGGACACAATTTAGAGCCCTTTATGAAACATCTAGACTGGATGACAGACTCGAGAGGTGTATCTACCAGTATAACCTAAAAATAAGTGACCAAAGGATCACCCAAAGTAACTAGCAAATAAATCAGATTAAGTTGCCACTTACCCAGCAGTGGGTTGCTGTTGCGATTTTGAGGTTTAGGAGGAGGTACGGGGGGTTGCTTGTGTGAAGTGGATGGAAGCTTGGTCCTAGGTGCAGGTGAAGGGGCAGGGTTTGCGGTTCGAGACAATATAGGGGAAGAGTCAACATTTTGTTCCTTAGTTTCCTGGGTGATTGAGCTAGAAGATGAAAGTGGTCTCTTTGGGGGCAATATTGGATGTTTTGGGTGTTCCTTGGAGATCTCCTTGACAGGATTCATTTCAGATGGGGGACGACGTGCGGCAGGATTCACTTCAAATGGGGGACGACGTGTGGCAGGATTCACTTCAGATGGGGGACGATGAACAGAAGGTTTCACTTCAGATGGGGGACGAACAGAAGGTTTCACATCAGATGGGGGACGACGTATGGCAGGATTGACTTCAGATGGGGGACGATGTACAGCAGAGTCTAAAAGATGGACGAAAAAAATTGTGGTTTAATTTAACCTTATTCTAAAAGATAAACATGTAAATCTTTCCTTAACATCTTGTAAAAAAAAAAAAAAAAAAAAAAAAACCTTACCCAATTCATGGTTTTCCACTGCCAACTCATCCTTCTGAGGCTCTTGAGGCACTACTTTGGTGTGTCCATTTCTTAAATGAGGGGATCCTGAGATTACTGAACCATCTGAAGGATTCAAATAATACATTAAGCAAAAAGGAAAGAAAAAATAAAAAAAAGGCTCAAAATTGGTGATACACACTGATGTGCAGGGATTTGGCACACACCTTCCTCAGGAACCTCCACCAATAGTCCTCTTTTCACAAGCTCTTCTCTGGGTTTCCTCATAGAAATCTTCCGTTCTAAGACTGAAGAACAGTCAGGTCTTATTAAAGAGCAGCAACCACAAGACTATACCCTCCTATAAAAAGGACCCCTTTATCAACAAAAATGTATCAGATGAACAGCAATTGCAACAGCAAACAGCCCATCTTTGACATGATGCAGGTTTGTTGTTAGAGGACATGAGCCCAAGCTGCCAGGTGAGCTTATGGCCAAGATTAGAGTGTTAACTGTACAATGTTGCACTTAACATTGTAATTAAAAACAGCATCAACCATGCCCACTTAAATGGACTTTACATTGTTATGTTGCGTGCTCCAAATTTATTTGTAGTACTCAACAGTATTGAGGTTTTAACAATAATCGGCTGTGATACTGTCCAGCCAATGCAGTAGCATTGGATTGGCTGAACACTAGAGTGATTGAAGGGACCTCCAGTGGGCAGAACAAAAGATGCAAACAAGTCAAACAAAACCTTTGCTCTGGAGTGGAGTTTTAAAAAGTGTAATTACAATCTGTTAAGATATTTGAGGTGTTTTAAACCTTTTTATTTTACAACTTCCAATGGAGTTGAGTTTTTGTAGTTCCTAATCTTCCTGCTCAAATATTTGAGCTGTTTGGACCTGGGATAGCACAGGGAGGCTTCAGGTAGCAACCTTCCAATATTAACCAAGGCTGAAAAGGGTTTCCCCCCCCCCCCCTTGCACACCACTGCTTGGCTACAGTGCAAACATTCTCAGACCTAACACAAACACTTGATATACAGCCCCCCCCTTCCCCTAAAATGGGGCTTAAGCCGACACTTGCAAGGGTAATCACAACACTGCAGGGAAGGGTTAACATTTGAACTTGCAGAGCATCCAGCATCCCCATCTGTTCAGAAGACCTAAGAGCCATTTGCAAATGCTTTTCACTTTATGGATGTTCAGTTCAGACAGACAGCAGCTCTGGGGGAAGAGTGTTCTTCTGCAAGAGCCATAAATCACCCCAGGGAAACATGTTTGGCATGCCACAACACAGAGCAAACAAAACCTGTCTTTTCCTTGGCAGTTGTAATGTAGCAGTAAAGTTTGTTGAGCGGTTTGTTAAAGCAGAGTGGGTGCTACTCCTTGAAGCTCCTTTACAAACTACACGTCAAGAATGAAGTCTCAGATTAGTGTGCGACCTTGGGAGAATTGAAATTTAGGGTTTTCTATGCCGATTCTGGTTAATTGTATTACAATGCAAAAAATAATAATTTAAACGTTTTTGGAAAATGTTTAAACATGAAATTGAAACATTGAAAATAAACATCGTACCACTTGTCACATAGCTGTACAAAAGGGACAGTGTGCCAAGAAAACACAACACCTACAAAAAGAACTTTAGAGGAGGAAGCAAATGGCTGGTTTGTTTTTGCTGTCAGATTATGCCGCTGTCCTGTGTCTCACCTTCTGACGTCTCACGGAAAGTATCACTGGGCTTTCTCTTCCTCCATTTCCAAGGCTTGAAAAATTTTCCAATCCCAGAGAACTTGCTCTTCCTCTTGGTGGGGGGAGTCGGTGGTGCTGGAGGCATGGTTTGAGAGTCCCCCTCCTCTGCGGAAATGACAATATATTAGCGTTCAGTTTGGACACGCTAAAATTAGGGTAAAAGCACTACAAGTATAAAACAAACAGGGACTGGGTGACACTATGTATAAATACAAAATGACATTCTAGCAAAACTGTACTACTGTTCCCATTCAGATCAATATGGCAAGAGTACTGGAGGGAGTATTAGAAACCAAAGACAACGAGCGCAAGTTTCAATCAGCCCCCGCATGGAAAAGAAAACGAAACAAGCATGTCGAACTATATAGCACACTTTCACATTCAAAAACATAGACCAGTGTCACAAACTCTAAGTTTACATTCTGCCATCATACATTAACAACCCCCTCCCCAAAAAAAAAAAAAAAAAAAACAGACAACAGCGCTGAAGAAAGTTTCAAAATAAGGCAGAAAGCATTCTGGCATACACCTAGGCCTTTGTCAATGTTTTCCATTAACGCAATTGACCAATTAGCAACTGAAATCATTGTGGGGCACAGGGCGAGAGGGAACTGAGGCTCATCCAGTGAGCTCTGCTGATAGAGGACTGCAGTGTCAGAAAAAGCTGTAATGTCCACAAATGGACAATATCTCCCAGTATGCACAAGATTTCTACTCAAACTTAGAGAAGCCAAGCGAAGGGTCAGCTTTTTGTGGAATAACTTGAATTAGGGGCGATTTACTCCATTTGCCCCTGGATTTGCCAAGGCCTGGCTGAGGTGAAGCAATGTTCTGTTAGGCTGGGAACAGCAACATTGTCTCTAGAGCAGTGATGGTGAACCTTGGCACCCCAGATGCTTCTGAACTACATGTCCCATGTTGATCAGCCAGCCTTAGGTTTGAATAAGCATCCTGGGACATGTTCTGAAACATCTGGGGTGCCAAGGTTTCCATCACTGCTCTTGAGGTTTAGGAACTAGGTTTTGCATCATGGGGATTTTAGCTACAAAACACCTGGGAGGGCCGAGTCTGCTGATCCCTGATATTTGGGGAAACGTATCCTGGTGCAAAAAAATATTTAAAAAAATATATATGTATGTACACACACACACACACACACACACACACACACACTGGAACCAATTCTGCAGGTATTACAGATTATGAAGAGGCACAAGTGCAGAAAAGGTAAAGCAAGTTTTCTACTTTTACGGAATTTATATGCCAGTCTCTTCCTGTATGACAGCATTCAATAGGACCTGAAACAGCTGACATTCTACACAGGGAGGAAGCCTATCGGTTTCTTGTTTGTATAGTAGGAGGCTGGCATGAATTATTACACAATAAAGGGTGTGATCGCAAAATAAATTAAAGGATTTCGCCAATAGCCAGCAATCTTGGGACAATATATTGTTATGAATGGAGGAACTGTAGTCAAGGCACCCACACACTGCCTATGCTCCCACCAATGTAGTGTTAAGGGGCAGCTCAGAACGCAAGAGGTGAATGATAAAAAGGAGCCGGCTTCATAAGTCATTATATAGCAAGGATGAGGACAGAGGCTCCAGTTACACAACCTTCGTGCATATTTTCTAGTTTTATGTAAAATGTATAATCGCATAGCAGACACCAGGAAATGGGGAGTAAAACCTCAGTGCCAGTATGTATACAGCAAACAAAATGCTTTGTAAAAGATCACTGATAATATCAAATACACAGAACACCATACTCACCACACAGTCTGACAGAATATTTTGCAGGTACAACCCCCGCCAAACCAAATGTCAACATTTTATGGAAACAAAAGATATTACAAACACATTAAGACATTCAAAGTGCTGGGGGGGGGGGGAGTGAAGGGACAAATCTACAATCCCCTCTAGAATTAAATAAAAAAAAAGTATGTGGAGGGGGGGGGGATTTCTCCAACACCTGGCCACCCACCTTCCCAGTGTTCCCAGATATACATACCCTGCAGAGCTGGGAGCACAGGTCGGGAAAACAGTGCTCGCCCCATTGACACTCAGCGTAGGAGTCTCTTGAAGATTGCCCCAGGGTGGCCAAGCCACTTGCACACTTACAAAACTCCCCTGGTAGCACCAAGCCTTGAGGCAGGTAATGAGAGGAGGGGGCTGTTTTACAGAGCAAAGCCGAGTGAGTGAGACACACATACACAGGGAATATAATACCACAGCCGCCCTCTTAACCCTTTCCACACCCAGTGCCTGCAGGAAACAGGATTAACAGGATCCAGGATGTAATTAGCACATAGTCTTCAACAGAAACATGAAGCACAGGCTCAAAAAAGCCCAAGGGAGGACACCCCTAAACCATACACCGTATGATTAAACCTGATAAATTTATAGTTTGAGATGTAACACTATTAGATCACAATGCATCTCCACATACTTTCCTATAACATCTTCCATTCTCCATATAAAGCACAGGGAGTACCCATAAGGCTAGGGTCAGACTAACGCATTTTTCACGTCTTCCGTCAAAAAGTACGTCCGGAAGCATGGACGCACTTTTTGATGGAAGACGCGACAGCGGTCACAGTGCACAATTACGGCCATGATTTTCGACAGGTACAAAAAAAAATAAATAAATAAAAAACAAGTGGACGTGATGTTGGCCGGACATGTGCAGCGTCTGACGTCTCCTAATCATGCGCACACACCCCGCTTTGCCGACGCACCGCACTCGGCATCAGTACTAGCGGTTCGACGTTCATGCAAAAATGCGTTAGTTTGCCGCTTGCGTTGTGCAGCTGTACTTTGCTGCTACCACAGCCGTAATAAAGTGTGGCTAAGGCCCCCCGAGCGTATTTACGGCTCATGTGTGCCCGCAATTCCCTGCGTCCGTGCGTTTTTGACGGGGAAAGCCATCCACCGGACGTGAAAAAGCCCTGTCAAAAAGCTAAACGGATGCTGACAAGATACAAAGCGCGATTCTCCATAGGAGGATTGCGCTTTGTACGCTGAGCGCAGAGAGTGGAAGGAACCCTGCAGTGTATTCAGCAAGCACCACAGGGCCTTCGAAGCGCAGGGAAAAGCTGCCGCAAACCCGATGAAAAGTCACAGCAAAAACCCAGCGAATGCACGCCGAAACCCGCAAAAACATCTTGGTTAACCCGCCGAAGACGCCGGAAAAACCCGAGCAGGAGCCGATCACACGCAGTGAAGCCTCCGGAAAAAGCTGACACCGCAAATGAAGGCAGTGAATTAGGAAAACCGTTTGCCTGAATGTTTGAAAAGTGAAACACTGTTTGCAAAGAAACTACTGAGCGAAAATGTCTGAAATTTACACAGGAGGTCCAAGGAATGCTAATAAAAAGGGCAGTTACAGAAAAAAAAAAAACTTTAAAAAATTCTTAAAATATCAAAAAAAAAAAAATAATCTATAAATAAGACTACTGCAGAATTTTATAATGAATGGTTTATTAGATATTGAATTAAAAAAACGGGACTATTTTTAACACTGAAGCCTATGGGATTCTCCAGAATAAACCTGTCGAATGAAACCACCGAATGGCAGGGCATTAGGGGAACCTTTCACTGCTAGTTTGTGCTCTGAATAGCCGAAGCATTGCTTTTTTTATGGGGATTTCACTGCCCTCGACCAGGCACCGAATGTGCAGGCAATTTGCCAGGATTTGGCGTATTGCCTGCTCTCTGGATAGCCGAATGGCTAAGAAAGGTAACCAAACACTGATTTTCAGCGTTCGGTTACCTCTCTCCAGCCATTCTGATCTCTTTGAATAACCCAGTAAATATACCCACATAGGTGATGTCCTTTGAATACATCCCACACAATAGAATTATTTGAGTCAATGATTGACCCATAGACTCCATTCTATGGCCACTGCCAGATTGAGGACTAAGTGAGGTAAAAATATTGTGGTATTGTGGTATTTGCAACAAAACAAAAAAAAGTTACAAAATGGATGCACCCAGTGATCGCAAAATATTTCCTTAACTGAGAAAAAAACACAGCACATGTAAGATACCAGCAACATCAACAAAATAAATATTTACTTTGTTGGTAGTGGCTCTTTAAGTTTAGGAATATGGATGTTAGGAGCCAGATGTGAATTTCTAGGAGCCAGTGGCTGCCTAACCCTGGGTTTGTCAAGACCAGTTTTAAAAACATCCATCCAACAGCAATGGCTTGGAATACATACCATTAATACATATCACCAAGATTAATCGTTCCAATACCAATTTTTTTGGACTAAGGCAAAAAATGTATTCGGCCCTGTCAAATGACAAGCAGAGTTCACCTTTACAAAAATTAAACCTATAAAAATACAAGAACTCCTGTAGCTGGAGCATTAACCAGAGGCAACTCACAAGTAGGAAGGGCGTTTAAGATGAAACTACATCTTACTTGTTGCTTATATTAACATTCAAAGAAGTCCTGGGTACCTACTTAAGCTGCATCCTGGGTGAGGCATGGGATTTCAAATCCTAATGTACTAGCAAAGCCAAGTTGGTCTCATGAATTTAGGTTATTCTTTGGGATTGAGGGCTAAATGGTGGCATTGGTGTTATTTCCCACGCTGCTGGCTAGACCCAGGCAGCAGCACCGGTGTTGTGATCAGCACAGGTTAGACTCTGGTGGTTAATGGATGGCCTCCGCTACATTGTTGTGAAGAACAGCCTTCCTGTATTGTCTTTGCAGTGAGGCCAACCACTGAGCACCAATATTTCAGTATTGTGGCTCCCACCCATCTCCTTAAAGTGCCCCCATCATGCTTTAATCATAAGGGATTACTCAAGTGGCCAATCTGGCACAGAACAGTGAATTTTCCAATAGGTTGCAATTTCATGGCCATTCAGAAAGCAAGCACCTCGTCAAGTTTTGGCGAATTGCCAGCAAATAACTGTGCCTGTTCGACAGCAGTGAAATCCCCAGAGAAGCAATGGTTAACCTATTCAGAAAACACTGAACAGCTGTGAAAGGCCCTGATTTTCGGTGGCTTCATTCAGCAGGTTTAATCAGGCGAATCCCATAGGTTTCAATGTTAAAAATATTCCCCTTTTTATTAAACCATTTATTCTTTTAATCTGCAGCAAAGTGTCTTTTGAAGATTTTTTTAGGCATTTGTCTGGATTTTAAATCGGAAAAACACTAATTTAAAAATAAATACTGTAACCTACCTTTTAATTATGAATAAGACCTTGTAGTCTAGTAGTTTTATGCAAACAGCGTTTCAAGTTTGGCACTTTCAATTAAGGCTGCAACTTTTATTTATTTTCATAATTAAATTTTTTCAATCAAGCGATTCATCGCACAAAAAGAAAAACATGCAAATTGCATATTTTTCGCACACAAGGTGCATGATCACCTGGTCACAGTTATGGATTGATGCCGAGTGCGCAGCTTAAGCACATGTCTGCTTTCTCCCCAAACGAACACTGCTACAAGCACTCAAAGATGTCCGCATGAAATCTGAATGGGGGCACTCCATGCAGCCTGACCACGTTATCTTATTAGAGTGTCCCTTTACAATAATTTCATGAACAAGCTGAGCAGGAGGAGGGTCCAGAGTTGGAAGGTAGTGAGTTTGTTCAAGGGACTTGACCCAAGTGTGAGAGGGAGTGGGTTTGGGCGAGAGACTGGACCTGAGTGGTGGGGGGGGGGGGGGGGAGTTTGTGGGAGGGGACAAAGGGTGAGAATGGCAGCTCCAGACCAAAGAGAAGGTGGCAGACAGGTTGAGGTGGTGGCACAGGACGAAGCAGAATCTGAGGTTATAACGTTTAACACAGTCTGACTCTGACAGCCGATTAATTGATAAGGAAAATAGTTGACAACTATTTTCCTTATCGATTAAAATCGACTAGCTGTTTCAGCCCTACTTTCAAACGTTATTTTTGACCCATCCAGTAGCTTGTTTGCTTTATTCTGCAGATCGCCAGCACCGTTCGGCAGATCTTCAGGTGCGGTCATAATTTTATCAGCAATTGTCAAAACAATCCGAAAACCTCGGACCGTATCAGCAGCTGTTTCGGCAGATTTTTTCAGGTCAGTTCCCTGCACTCCAGGGACTCCGCAGTGAATTTGATTCCCCGAAGTGAGGGGGAAGGAGAGCGCACCGAAAGGTCTAATATTTTGGTGCTCTGAATAACCCCGTAGACTTAAACAAATCGCTCCTTTTCCAGAAATTAAAAAAGCATTTTTTCCCAAATGAAAAAAGTTCCCATTAAGGAGTCAATGTTCCTCATGTGACAGGTATGCCGCACGGAGAGGCTGCAGCTCTGACCAGACAACCATGCGCCAGGACAGCTCTCTGCAGTCATTGACGAGCACAGACCAGCAATTGTTTATTTTTCATATTCTTTACAGTAATTAAATCAGTACTATTTAATATTGTGCACAGGTTTTTTGTTTTTGTTTTTTTACAACACACAACCCACCACAAACACCGGGCACTGAGGGAGATAAAGTGGGTTCGGCACCACCCCAGACTGTGCACAAGCTTGACCCAAGTCCCCTAAATGCTATTCTGGTGAATTTTTGTAATCCACTTGTTTGTTATATGGAACCTGTGACGATGTACTACCCCACGCAGCTTCTGTCTTTGTTGCAGCACATCCCTTTTCTGTGGTCCTGCTCCAGAGATCCCTCAGTCAGCCAAGGCATTCCACACAGAGCTGTTATTAAATAAGGCTCTGCATTACGTGAGCGAACATTTCTACAGACCTAGATTTATTATCTGTCTCTTGAGGTTAGAAGGAACATACAAAATCCACTGCATTGATAATCTAATTATACATTTTGTGTACTATACCACAAAGGTGTTGGTCCACTATATGCACAGAGTCTATACTGAATGTATTTTATTCTGCTTAAGGGAAGTTCCATTTTAAACCGTTTACCATCTGTTTTGTACAATATTCGGGTGGATTCATTGCCCTATTTCAAGTAATTTAGCGGCACACACAAATTATTTGACCTATATTTGTACACAACAGCGTACACACACACATTGGAGCGAACATCACACTCCATTACATCTGACTCGTCACCACTGTCAACCAACTTGACGAGCCAGTGGGCCAAATTACACCCAACACATGGGGAGGGCGCTCTGGCGTCACCGGAACCAGGAAAGTAGCAGCTGTGATATCGCAGGAAAAAAAAGTGAACCTGGTCAGAACAGGCTCACTTCAACCAATTCAGCCCTGAACCATTTCACACTCAGATCCTATCTCAAGTCACCAACTTCAGAAACTTTATGAGCAACACCTATACAAATTATACCTTGAAATAGGAATACATGTCACCACATTTCTAGACAAAGAGTGGATTTGTCAGATAGTGACTAATATCTTTGCTATTGTTTAGGGTGCAAGCTAAATATTTCATAGGTATACAAATATATATACATAACACAAAGTTATTGCTCCACCTTTAGAATCATCTTCACAGTGAACTAGAAATTTTAAAAAAAGGTGATCGGATATTTTGAAGATAAAATTCTATCACTTTTTATCCATTTGCACTATATTAGCATAGAAATGAAATAGTCTGGACCTGATCAAATCCCAACAATGCTGCAGAAAAGCAGTGCGTCAGCAATTGCAAAACCTGTGGCAACCCTAATCAATGAATCAATGGCGACTGGATACATACCCAAACTCTGGAAGACTACAATCGTAGTACCTATCCATAAAAGTGGTGACCATATGTTGGTAGCCAACTACTGTCCGATATCATTGATCCCTAATGTCAAATTTTGGAAAAACGTGTACACGCAATTTTTTTTTTTTTTTAGAAAGGATCTTACCAGGAAGTAGGGTTGCACCGATACTAGTATCGGTGCTGATACCGGATACTGCAGGAGTACTTGGTATTCGTGCAGTACCCCCGATATCGGAAGCCGGCTTGTCGGCATCCGAGGGGCTGGGGCGGCTGTCCGAACGCTCCATCGGCATTCGGACAGGCCCTGCAGCTGCTCTCTGCAATCATACTTGCCTTCCTGAGCGACGCCGGGAAAGTCTTCGCGCATGCGCTCGTAGGAAGGCTGGGGGCCTTCCAATGAGCGCACGCGTGGAAACTTTCCCAGCATTGCTCAGGAAGGTAAGTATGATCGCGGAGAGCAGCTGCAGGGCCTGTCCGAATGCCGATAGAGCATTCGGACAGGCACCTGGAGCTCTCCGCGTTCATATTTCCTGAGCGACGCCGGGAAAGTTTCCGCGTGTGCGCTTGTTGGAAGGGCCCCAGCCGTGATCACGTGGGACCAAGTGATTGCGGCTGGGGGCCTTCCAAAGAGCGCACGTGTGAAGACTGTACCGGCGTCGCTCACGAAGGTAAGTATGACAGAACGCTGCGAGCTCCAGGTGAGCTGGGGAGGCAAATCCATGAAAGATGGGACATAATCCATGAAAAATGGGGGGGCATATCTAAGAGCTGGGGGCATATACATGTGAGCTGGGGCATTTTTTTATGAGATCTGTTCTTATTGGAAAGTGGTCACATGACATAAAATAAAAGTATCGGTACTCAGTATCTGTGAGTACTTGAAAAGTATCGGTACTCGGTCTTAAAAAGTGGTATCGTGCATCCCTATCAGGAAGGATACATTGAGATCTCTCGTTTTCAAGTATGTCCTGGGTGGCGAGTATGTACTGTTAGGTGTCTTGCCCAAGGACACTTGTGATGATCATCAATATTCAAACTATTTAACCCCAGGTCAGGCTTTCGTCCAAAATCAACTACAACAGCCCTTTTAAAAGTTTGCAATGATCTCCAAGCTGGCATGGAACAAGGAAACCTAACCTAAACCTATCCATCTTCCTTTATTTTGCCAAGACCTTTGATCCAGTAGACCATGGCACCCTATTACAAAAACTTAAACTATGGTATTTGTGATTGAAACCAGGTTAGCGTGCAATCATATGTATCGGAGCGATCGCAAAATGCGTGTCTATTTCTAACAGCACTTCCCTCCCCCTCCCAGTCACGTGTGGTGTACCCAAGGCTCGATACTCGGCCCCCTGTTTTTCAATGATTTGTCCAATGTCTGCAAAGCCTCAACTGTACACATGTACGCAGACACCATAATCTATACCAGCAAACCTAATCTCCCATAGTTGAATTGTTCTTGCAGCACTGCCTCCAAGAGGTTGAAAGTGGCTTGCAGATCAACTTTATCCAAACAATGACATATCATTCAATGCTATGCGGTATAGTACCTAAACTACAACCTTTTAATCTCTGCGCCAGGACAAAAATCAAATGGCACGCTGACCAGTCAGTGCTCTCAAATATCTAGGCAAGCAGTATTCGGAACTATTGCTTAACGAGGTATGTCGTTAGACACAAATCTATCCGTGGCACCCCCCCCCCAAAGCAAAAAACTCCTAAACTTTACTCCAAACTAGGTGACCTATAGAGAAACAAATCCTGTCTGAGCCCAGCAGTAAGGAAGCACATAGTTCTGTAGGTCATTGAATACAGAGATTCAGTGTAGGCAGCTGCCTCGCAGGCGCACCTTCATAAACTTACATTGTGTAACTCATTCTGCTGCTTTGTGCTACAATGTAAGTACATGACCCACCACTGTAACATGAAAAGAGCTAAACAGGCCATTGCTGGAATCTAGACGCACCCTTCACCTTTCCAACCTGGGGTCTAAAAGCTTTTCTGGGAAGCTACCACCCTACCTGAATAGAAAGCTTCCCCCAGCAGTTCCCTTCTATAACCTCTGACCCAGGACATGCACCTTACAACAATACAAAGATAAAGTGGCTCTGCAGTAGCAGGGGGTGAAATCATTACAGATGGAATAGCACTCAGCCTCTCCCTCCCCTCAGCTCACAATAGAGGGAGGTGGAGCAACGCTGTTGCACATGCTCAGTGCGTTTATGCATTCCACATAATACACACTGGTTAGCTCAGTGTGCCTCTGGGAGGTGGGTGTGGAAAACGCCAAGAAAAGCAGGTAAATGTGAGTATTTAGGCCTCATTCACATTTAGGGCTGCAACTAACGATTGTCATAATCCAGGGCTCAAAATTTCCACTTGCCTACTAGCATTTGGCGAGTGGAAATGCAAATGCAGGCAGCACAATAAATGATTTTGCGCCCCGCCCCTTCCCCAGGCGGCACAGTGACAGGGATCAGCTGCCTAACCTGACCAAGCTCGTCTGTCACTGACAGGGGGGTGGAGAGTAGTGATGAGCCGAACACGTCCGAGTTCGGGTTCGTATTCGAACTTTCCAAATGTTCGGATCCGAACCTGAACTCCATACAAGTCAATGGTGCTGAAAATTCGGATTTCGAGTGCCCGCCAAGAGGGCATATATGCTAGATATTTGCCATAAAAGGTGTATGGAGGTCCGGGTAGTGCCCTAGGTGACAGGAAACCAGGACAAAAAGTTTTAAAAAAAAAACGCTTTTAAAAAGGGACAGTGAGTTTTCCATGAAATAAGGGTTAAAAATAAAAACGAAAAATTCCTTCAAATATCGTGCCTAGGAGGTCCCCATAACTTGCCCGTGAAGTAGCAGATTTCTAGGATGTATAGAAATATGTAAAAACAAAAAAATGAAATTTCCAATGACGGTAAATGGTTTTCCTTTAATCTATCCATAAACAACTGCTTGGGGCAGCAGTCTGTATGAAAAGGAGACATTTTTCGGACACATAGAAAAAGTTGTGATTTTTTGGCTAAATTATTGTGAAAATTATGCAGGCTTTGGATGAAAGTAACAGTAGGTAATTTAAAATTGGGCCTTTAGCGTCGGCAAGTGCCGTCACACCGTAACCCCTCTGAGGATATGAATCTGATACAGGCGTCAGTGGCAGTGCACCCAAATATTGTGCTTTTGGTGCCAGGCCAGCAAGACTGCCAGGCCAGCATGTACTATCATACAGTAACCCCTCTGTAGTATTGTGGAAGAATGCAGGGGTGGACCATGTGGTCCTATATTAAAAAGATATGCATCTGTTAAAGGCGTCAATGCACCCAGATATTGTGCTTTTGGTGCCAGGCCAGTAAGTACTATCAGAGAGTAACACCTCTGTAGTATTGTGGAAGAGTGCAGGGTTGGACACTGCGGTTCAAAAAATTAAAATGTTATAAATCTGGCACAGGCGTCATTGCAGCCAAATATTGTGCCTTTCATGGCAGCAAGTGCATTCACACTGTAACCCTTTTGTGGTATTGTGGAAGAGTTCAGTGCGGGAGGTTCTGTGAATGCAGAAGACATCCCCATCTATTCCGTTACTTCAGCATCAGGGGATTGATAGCTGCTGATCCAGGACTGATTTTTTTATAAATGTCAGCCGGTCCACAGAGTCGGTGGACAGACGCACTCTTGTCTATGACAAAACCTCCAGCGGCACTGAACGTCCTTTCAGAAAGCACGCTAGATGAAGGGCAACCTAGTAGCTGCATAGCATATTTTCTAAGTTCTGGCCGGTGATCCAATCACAACACCCAGTAAGCCAGTGGATCATCTGCTGGAAAGGTATCCAGGTCTGCCCTTGCCCCTAGGTAGTCCTGCACCATATGGTGAAGACGCTGGCAATGGGTGCCTACATTTGACGTCCCTGGGCGTCGTGGACTAAAAAAAATTAAAAAAAATGCATCAGTCAAGCGGCCCTGGCCTTCACCACTATTCCTCTCATCATCCGCAGCCTCAGAAGCACGTGTGTCATCACTTGGTAACCTACCAGTGCCTGGAAAGGTGTTACACAAGTGTCGCTTTAGAGCGTCCAAGTTTTTTCATCCTGTGCTCCCTCTGTGGGGGCAGGATGAGATCTGCAACTTTACCCTTGTATCGTGGATCAAGAAGGGTTGCCAGCCAGTAATGATCCCTTTCCTTGATAGCACGAATCCTGGGGTCCTATAGCAGACTTTGCATTATTAGGGAGCCCATGCAGCGTAGGTTGGAGGTGGCATTAGCTTCCGAGTCTTCCTGGTCAATGAGGATGACCCCATCGTGCACTTCCTCCTCCCAGCCACGCACTAGCCCTTGTGTTTCTGGGCACACGAAACCCGCCCTTGAGGAATCCCCACCTTCAATGCCCCCACTACTTAAATATTCTGCCGCCTCCTCCTCCTCCTGTCTGATCTGAGTAGGACCCACTGGAATGCTGTCTGCGGAAAGACTGGGGCCTTGAGAGCTAGGGAAGGCCTCCTCTTGCTCCCGCTGCTCTGCCTCTAGAGCCACATCTAGAATTCCCTGCAGAGTGTGCTCCAGCAGGAACACTAAAGGAATTGTGTCACTGATGCATGCACTGTCCCTGCTCACCGTCCTCGTTGCCTCCTCAAATGGTGACAGTACAGTGCATGCATCCTTGATCATCAGCCACTGCGGGGGGGGGGAACCAAGTTGAGCTGAACCTGTCCTTGTGCCATACTCACACAGGTACTCGATGGCCCTCTGCTGCTTGTGCAGACGCTGCAGCATTTCTAATGTCGAGTTCCACCTGGTGGGCATGTCACAGATCAGACGGTTTGTGGGAAGGTGGAATTCTCTTTTAATTTCTGCCAGGCGAACGCTTGCTGGGAATGACAGTCTGAAGTTGCTGCAGACTTTTCTGGCCTGGGTGAGAAGCTCTGGCAGCCCTGGGTACTTGGTTAGGAAACGCTGTACCACCAGATTTATGACGTGTGCTAGGCATGGTACATGCGTCAATTTACCCTTGCGTAGGGCGGAGAGAAGGTTGCTGCCATTATCACAGACGATCATTCCCAGCTGAAGCCGGTGTGGTGTTAACCATCTCTGCACCTGGCCCTGCAGAGCTGACAGAATTTCTGGCCCGGTGTGGCTCCTGTCCCCTAAACCAGTGGTCCCCAACCCAGGCCCTCAGGGCCCACTAACAGGCCAGGTTTGCCAGATATCTGAAGCACAGCACAGGTGTTATGATTTGCTGCTCAGTGATTGCAGGATTCAGTCTGCATTTCCCCAAGGTGATCTGCAAAATCTGGCCTGTTAGTGGGCCCTGAGGGCCTGGGTTGGGGACCACTGCCCTAAACAAACCAGCTCAAGCACAGTATGGCTTCTTTTTGCTTGAGCCATTGCGTAGACCCTGTCAGGCATCGGTTTAATTGCCACGTCGCCAGAGGAGGAGGCAGAGGGAGAGGTGGTGGTGGTGGAGCAGACAGACCTCATACAAGCAGCTTTCCGGAGGCGTGGTGGATGAACAAGCTCCAGCACAGAGCCCCGTCTTGGATCCCTCCCAGCTGCAATCAGAGTTACCCAGTGTGCCGTGAAGGAAATGTAACGGCCTTGTCCATGCTTGCTGGACCACGTGTCTAAAGTCACATGCACCTTGTTGCTGACTGCCTTTCCCAATGACTGGATAACATGGTCTTCCACGTGCTGGTATAGTGCTGGAATGGCCTTGCGTGAAAAGTAATGGCGTTTTGGAACCTGCCACTGTGGTACAGCACATTCAGCAAATCCACGGAAGGGAGCAGAGTCCACCAGCTGGAAAGGCCGCAGCTGCAATGCGAGTAATTTTGCTAAACTGGCATTTAGACGCTGTGCTTGGGGATGGTTGGGACTATAATTTTTCTTTTGCTGCAGCAGCTGCAGCAACGAAATCTGACTGCGTAAATATTCAGCTGCTGGGATGATGTCACATTGTGAGGAAGGACCTGGTACATCCATTACTGTTGCATTATCCCTGTCAGTGGAGGTTATAGGCAATGACATGGCAGGACATACAGTGGGGGTAGAGACAGATGAGGAGGACCTACGCAAAGTTTTGCGCCAACAGGATGTGTGGCAGGGGGTCATATGTCGCCTCAAGCACGTGGTACCCAAGTTTCCGTTGTCTTTCCCACGCTTAAGCCTCATCTGACATAGCAACGGTGGGGTCTGCTGCACATTTCTTAAAGAACTCCCAGCAGACAGCAGAGTTCCTGCATGTGTGCTTTGAGACAACAGCGCTCTGCACCGGAGCAGCTCTGACATGTGATGCATTGGACTGGCTAGTGCTACAGTTGGTCATAGAGGATGTTGTGCCTCCTCCTCTCCCCCCCCCCCCTACCTCACTTGATTCCTCTGATCAGGCACCCAGGTGGAGTCAGTGACATCATCATTCGCTAGCTCCTCGTCACTGGAGCCAACTTGGCAGTATGCTGCAGCTGCTGGGGCAACATGAGTGCCAGTTATTTGTGTGTCATCACTGGCACCCACTTCCTCTAGGTTGATTATACTCCCTTCCTCAACCTCAAGAGATTGAATCAGAGCACTGTACTTGCTGCGCATCCTCAAGCAGCATGTCACTGTCATTGTATTTAAACAATTCAGCTGACTCCTCCGTGTGTGATAGCTAGGCTACGGCAGGAGTAGCTGTGGACATGGAGGCTGCACTAGATGCTTTGGCAGCTGAGGTGGACTGTAAAGCACTAGAAGCCTGGCTGGCAGAGGACTCGGAGGATGAGGATGGCCTGGTTAGCCAATCCACCAAGTCCTCTGTATGTTGCTGCTGCTTCAGACGGCCAGCACCAGTTATAAAGGACAAGCGTGCCCCTGCAGAGGATGCACCACGTCCACCACGACCAGAGGCACAGCCTCCCGACACAGGGGCTGCTTGCCCTCTTATCTGTGTCTGGGAGCGTCTGCCTGTCCTTTTTGTTCTTTCAGACATGGTGAGTGATATATAGATTAATATATACAGAACTCTGATTCAACTCTGGTATAACTCCGTGAGACACCCTGATAGCTGGCAGCCAGTGACAAGACACAGATTACAATTCCCAGAAACCTCCTATAAATCAGTGAGACCCCTTGATGGGTGGCAGCCAGTGAGAACACACGGATTATAACAATTCCCAAATGTTTTGTAGAAATTATTGACCAAAATACACTTGCTGGCAGTGACAGACAGATCACCTCAA
The DNA here is from genome assembly GCA_009667805.1 of Leptobrachium leishanense. Taxonomy (NCBI): domain Eukaryota; kingdom Metazoa; phylum Chordata; class Amphibia; order Anura; family Megophryidae; genus Leptobrachium; species Leptobrachium leishanense. The sequence goes on from CM019064.1 coordinate 199,626,112, forward strand.
TTCCCAGATATTTTGTAAAAATTAGTGACCCCCAAAATACTGCGTGGTACTGGCTGTGTGACAAGAGACAGATCACCTCAATTCACAAATGTTTTAAAGAAATTTGTAAACCCCAAAATACTTGCTGGCACAGTGACAAGACACACATCACGTAAATTCCAAGATATTTGGTAGAAATGAGACCCCCCCAGTAGAGTGGCAGACCGGCAGTAAAACACAGAACAACAATCTCCTATGAAATCTCCTCTCAAATGCGTGCTGAAGCTATGCGTGGAAACCTTATATAGTGTGCTGCGGGACTTAGCTCTGTGAGCCCATGATTGGGCAAAATTGATTGGCATACTGTTGAACCTGTCTTGCACCAGACCTGTGGTCAGGTGCAAGGCTGTAGCCAATTACGAGCTTCAGGCCAGTGGGAAAGGGCATTGTGGTCGAACTTGCTCCGAAACACCTGGAAATGTTCGGAGTTCGCGATCTAACCGAACAGGCTAAGTTCAGCCCGAACTCCGAACCATCCGAACCAAACAGCTCATCCCTAGTGGAGAGGTGCTCTGCTCACACTGGGGTCTGATGTCTGGGTATGTTATTTTTGTAACTTTATTCTAAATAAAACCTTTAACAGTGTAATTTCAAAAGATAATTTAAGGGGGTGTGTTTAGGGGCAGAGTTAAGGGCTAGGGGTTAGGTGGAGCAACTGGTGGGGAGTAACTCTTATGGCCTGTTAGTAGCTTGGGACTTGAAATTGAGCCCTGTCATAATCGATTAATTGAAATAATCGGCCAACTAAAATCAATTCATCGAAAAAAAAATTGTTTAAAAGGAATTTGATGTAATAACCACAACCCCTGCCCCGTTTCATAAGCAATTTGCTTAGTGTACGTAACTTTCGTACGTACATATGCAAATTGCATATTTTGCATACTTTTCACACAAGGTATGCGAGTGCTTGGTCAGAGGGATGGGTTGATGCTGCGAGTGCTTGGTCAGCGGGATGGGTTGATGCTGCAAGTGCTTGGTCAGAGGGATGGGTTGATGCTGCATGCGCAGCTTAAGCCCATGTTTGCTTTTTCAAATGAATGCGGCTACAGGCACTTGGTCATAGATGATATCAGCATGAAATCGAGGTTAATAAGCTTAAATGGTCAGGGTGCGTAGAGTGTCCCTTTTATATAATTTCGTGAACAAAGTGGGAGGAGGGACTGGAGGTGGAAGGGAGTGACTTTGCACAAGTGACTTGACCTGAGTGAGGGAGTGCCACGGATCCCACCACGCAGTCCTTAACGCCAAACACTCCACAGAGCCCAAAAGCTACCAACAGGGTAGCTGTAGAAGAATCCCTGTCTGGTCCTTAGAATTGGCCAGGTATACTAGCTAGACAGAAAGGTTTAATCAAAGAAAATGTAATACAAAACCAGGTTAGCAACACGGGGATAGTCAGACGAGCCAGAATCAGGAATACAGAGTATAGAATAGTCAAATGGAATAGCCGGGTCGATATCAGTGCAGAAGCGTAGTACGAGAAAATAGTCTAGGGCAACGGAAGGCAGAATAGTCAGAAAACAAGCAGAGGTCAATAACCGGTTAAATCACACGAGAATTCAGGTACAAGGAGCTCAGGTATGGATAACCACGATCTGGCACTGCTTAGAAGGAACGTTTTTTTAAAAGACCTTCACCAGACTGTGCCCCCCTCTCAAGCCACACCTCATGTAGCCACCTCCCTGCCTGTTTCAATTTAAACCGGGTGTTGGTGAGCGAGCAGCATCAGACATGCTGCCCTCAAGCACACCGGAAAGGCTGGAAGCCCCAACGTTACAGTCCCCCCTCTCCACGGGAGGCCTCCGGATGACCAACAGGACAAGTGGCAGGACGACCACCAGGGCGATCGGGGTGCGAGGCATGGAACACCCTGACCAACCTAGAGGCAGACATGTTGGAACCCGGAATCCAGGACCGGTCCTCCGGACCATAAACCCACCCAATCGACCAGGTACTGCAGAGCACCCCTGAACAGGCTAGAATCCAGAACTTTCCTACCCTCATACTCCATCTCTCCATCAACCTGAACAGGTGGAGGAGGAGGAACGACCCGCGTGTACCTGTTACACAACAAAGGCTTCAATAGGGAGGTGTGGAAGACATTGTGCAAGCGAAGATGTCTAGGAAGGGCAAGAGCATAAGCCACAGGGTTAACTCGGCAAATGATCTTGTATGGACCAATAAACCGAGGTGCCATTTTCATAGAAGGCACCCGCAACTTCACATTCCTAGTGGACAACCAAACTATCCCCCACGTTGTAGGAAGGAGCTTGTAACCTATGCCTGTCAGCCTTGCGTTTCTGGACAGCAACATTGCGCTCCATGTTTTCGCGAATCTGTCTCCAAATATCCTGTAGTTGTGAGATGTTCGAGAGCCGGGATGGCCTGTTCAGCAAACTGAAGCGGTAGAGCTGGAGGGAAAAAACCATAGATAGCAGAAAAAGGAGAGTGGCCAGTGGTCTCGTTAACGGCGTTATTACGTGCATACTCAGCCCAGGGCAACAACTCCGACCAATTGTCTTGTTGTGTGGTAAAGCAACGTATGTACTGCTCGAGACAGATTTGCCTGCTCTACTGCCCCATTGGTTTGTGGATGATATGCTGAAGAGAAGGCCAATCACACCCCCATTTCCGCACAGAAATCCCTCCGGAAACGAGAGACGAACTGAGCTCCTCTGTCAGAGACTATTTCAGACGGAACCCCATAGATTTCGTACAATATCTCTCTAGCAAAGACGACCGCCAGTTCTTTGGCTGTAGGAAGCTTAAAGGAATAAAATGAGCCATTTTGGAGAAGTGGTCTACAACGGTCAACCACAGTATGACCTTTGGACTTTGGCAAGTCCACAATAAAATCCATGGATAGATGAGACCAAGGCCTATTAGGAATGGGTAAAGGCTGCAATAGACCGACAGGCAAGGTTTTACTGGTTTTACTTCTGGCACAGACTTGACAAGCCAAAACAAACAGACGTACGTCCTGTCGCATGGTGGGCCATCAGAACTGTCTGGGGATACTGGTAAGAGTCTTAGTTATACCAGGATGACCTGCTGGTTTTGAATCTTGAAACATTGAGTAATTCTTGTCTTTCCTTTTCAGGCACAAACATATCTGGAGGCTTGTTAGGTGGAGCCCCCATTTGAGCTGCTTGGAGGCGTTCCAGAAAAGGCGAGGAAATAGACAAGACCGTGGAAGCCACAATACGTTCAGGAGGAACTATAGGATTGTGGTCTTGTGTATTTGATTCATACGGGTCATATTGACGAGATAAGGCATCAGCCTTTACATTGCGGTCACCTGGTCTGTAAGTCAACACAAAATTAAACCGAGACCGTAGTAATGACCACCTGGCCTGTCTCGAGTTCAAACTTTTAGCATCCCCGATGTACGTAAGGTTCTTATGATCAGTGATTATCAACAAAGGGTCAAGAGTACCTTCCAACAAATGTCTCCACTCTGACAGGGCAGACACAATAGCAAGCAATTCTCTGTTACCGATATCATAATTGCGTTCTGCTGGTGATAATTTTCTTGAAAAGAACCCACAAGGATGTAGAGGCTTCCCTGGAGACTCAGATGGAAGCATCAACCTCAAGAACAAATGGAATTCTGGGATCAGGATGCCGTAACACTGGAGTGGACGTGAAAGCCTGTTTGAGAGCTTTGAATGCCTGTTTGGATTGTGAAGACCAGACCTGGTTCTTCAGACCTTTACGTGTCATTAATGATAGGAGAAGCTATAGCAGAATAATTCTTGATAAATCTCCTATATTAGTTGGAAAACCCCAGAAACCTCTGTATGGCTTTAAGGCCTTGAGGGAGAGGCCATTCTGAGATGCCGTGAGTTTGGAAGGATCCATCTCAAAACCTTCTGGAGGGATAATGTACCCAATAAATTTTACAGTAGTAATGTCGAATAAACACTTCTCCAGTTTGCAATAAAGACCATTGTCTAGTAGTTTTGCTAATACCTGTCTGACATGTTCATGGTGGGTTATAAGATCGGGAGAGTAAATTAGTATATCGTCTAAGTATACGAACAAAGGATTGCAAAAAATCTGAGCACATCATTAATGAAATCTTGGAATACAGCTGGAGCATTACAGAGACCGAACGGCATGACCAGATATTCATAATGCCCACTCAGTGTTAAATGCTGTTTTCCATTCATGCCCATCTTTTATACATATCAGGTTGTAATCCCCTCTCAAATCGAGTTTTGTGTATACTGCTGATCCCCTTAACCTGTCGAACAGTTCTGATATAAGAGGGATAGGGTACACATTCTTGATGGTGATCTTGTAAAAAAAAAAAAAAAAAAAAAAATAGATACAAAAAAAGAACCCAGCCCCTGCTGGAGAAGAGGAACATCTGATAAAACCTCTCTCCAAATTCTCCTTTATGTACTTTATGAATAAAAGGATATACTTTGCCTCGGGGAGGCATGGTACCTGGATGAATATCTATGGCGCAATCATATGGTCTATGTGGAGGTAGTTTCTCTGCCTCTTATCGAATACAGCTCTGAGATCGGCATACCAGTCAGGAACCTCTGTAGACAATGGAGGAGCTGTAGGTGTGTTCAGGGCACCAATATGCTGAATGGGTATTAAACAAGTCCCAAAACAAGCAGGACTCCAAGACAGTATCTCTCCCTTAGCCCAATCAATAACAGGATTATGTTCCACCAACCAAGGGAAACTAAGCACAAGAGGATTGGAAGGTGAACAAATAACCTGAAATATTTCTTTATGCAAGAGACCAGTGGTAAGAACCACTGTAACAGTATCGTGAGTAATCCTGGGGCAGGATAACGGCCTACCGTCTATGGCTTTGACAGCCAAGGGTGTCTCTCTTACAACCAGAGGGAGAGAAATGGAGGAAGCGAATTCAACAATGAAATTACCAGCAGCCCCAGAATCAAAAGCTGTAGTATGCGTGGTCTTGGTCTCAAGCTACGGATACTGGTAACAAGAGTCTAGTGTCTTTGACATGAGACATGAACGTCACACCCAAGGCCTGTCTCCTCAGCTGCCTTAGGAGCGGTAGTTTTCCGACTTATGCATTCTAGGGCGACTGGGACATTGAAGTCGTAAATGTCCTTTTAAACCACAATACAGGCACGATCCCTCACGAAGACGCCTTGTTCTCGCTTCCTCTAAGCCTAGTATGGCCTAGTTGCATAGGCTCAGAGGGAGGAGATAACTCTCTAGGTGGTGCCTGAAAGACAGGGGCCAACCTTGGTAACGGTCGCTTAGGTTTCTCTTGGAGTTCTTCTGTCCCTTATCTGATCATCCAGATCTATACAATAATCTATAAATTCACTCAACACCTCAGGTAATTTACGAGGGGCCAACTCATGCATCAATGACTCAGATAACCACTCCATAAAAGCCAGAACCAGAGCCTCATTAGTCCAGTTCATGTCAGAAACCAACGTTTTAAATTCTATAGCATAATCAGACACAGTCCTGTTCCCTTGACGTATGCGGAACAAGGATTTGCCAGCTACCTTGGCCTTTCTGGTAGGATTAAACGTACGTTTTTACTCGGCTATGAATTCTTTATAGTTCAGTACGATAGGCTTCTCTGCCTCCCATAAAGGATTCGCCCATGTCAACGCTCTGCCAGACAGATGGTTAATAAACCAAACTTTGGCTATGTCAGTGATAAACATTTGTGGATTTAATTTAAAATTAATATCCGCCTGGACCAAAAATCCCCGGCACTGAGGGAGTACCGTCAAACCTCATAGGAGCATTCATGTGTACCTGGGATGTCTGAACAACAGAGGACACAGGTATAACAGGCGGAGGTGCAACCCCAGCTGGTTCCAGATGAGCCGTACGAGCCAGGATAGTTTGTAAGGCGAGAGCAAACTGATCCATCCTATGGTCCTGCTCGTCCTGTCTGGATACAAAGTTACTCAAATGCTGTGTTAAGTCTGCGGGATCCATTTTGGACAGATCGTAATGTCACGGTTCCCGGATCCCACCACGCAGTCCTTAAAGCCAAACACTCCAGAGCCCAAAAGCTACCAACAGGGTAGCTGTAGAAGAATCCCTGTCTGGTCCTTAGAATTGGCCAGGTATACTAGCTAGACAGAAAGGGTTAATCAAAGACAATGTCGTAATACATAAACAGGTTAGCAACACAGGGGGGTAGTCAGACGAGCCAGAATCAGGAACAGAGTATAGAATAGTCAAATTGAATAGCCGGGTCGATATCAGTGCAGAAGCGTAGTACAAGAAAATAGTCTAGGGCAGGGGTCAGCAACCTTGGTTCCCTGATGTTCTGGGAACTACATTTCCCACGTGGTTCAGTCAGCCTAGTGGGTGACTGAGCATCATGGGAGATGTAGTTCCCCAAACATCAGCGAGCCAAGGTTGCAGACCCCTGGTCTAGGGCAACGGAAGGCAGAATAGTCAGAAAACAAGCAGAGGTCAATAACAGGTTAAATCACATGAGAATTCAGGTACAAGGAGCTCAGGTATGGATAACCACGATCTGGCACTGCTTAGAAGGAACTGGTTTTTAAAAGACCTTCACCAGACCGTGCCCCCCTCTCAAGCCACACCTCATGTAGCCACCCCCCTGCCTGTTTCAATTTAAACCGGGTGTTGGTGAGCGAGCAGCATCAGACATGCTGCCCTCAAGCACACCTGAAAGGCTGGAAGCCCCCAACGTTACAGGGAGTGGGTATGGACAAAAGACCGTATCTGAGTGTGGGAGTGAGTTTGGGGAAGGGGACCAGACCAAAAGGGAGGGAATGGCAGTTCCTGACCAAAGAAGGTGTGGCAGGGAGGGTGGGGTGGTGGCACAGGACTCCAGCTTCAAGGATAAAACAGTCATACAGCTCCTTCACCCAGCGGCCGTATCCTATTGTTTGTGTTATAGTTCTGCTACGGCTGTAAATGGAATAGAAAAACTGGTCGTGTCTGACATAACCCTACAACTAAATCATAGCTAGTAAAGCAGCGGTGCGTCTTCTCCAATCAACTCCGAAGCTGAGGTTAATACATTTAACTCAGTCTGACTCTAAACAGTGTGTGCTCTACACAGGATTAATTGACACCAATTAAAATCGATAATGGAAATAGTTGACAACTATTTTAAAAATCGATTAGTTGTTTCAGCCCTATTCACATTGATGTGTGTATTGTACTATAGGTAACATATGCAAATCAATGGCTCCATACATACAGCCGCGTATGGAGCTGTATATTTGCATAGCGTAAACACATGCAAAACCCGAATGGAACCAAGATGCGTCCCTGCAGCGTGGTTTTGTGTGGGTACGCGTGTACATTACCAAGTTTAACCCCCCCCCCCCAACGGTTTTCTGAGTGTGGCTCGGGGTTACGTTTCAGTGCTGAAAGTTGTAACCCTGAGCCACAAATCGGGCTGCATACATTACCTGTCCCTACACTTCCTCGCTGACACATGCGATCGCGGCATTTTGCTTCCTGGTTCCCTTCTCACGAGAAGAGAACCAGGAAGTATGACGTGGCAGTCAGAGGTGACCACAGGGGGACAGCGAGGGAGCGCAGGGACCTGTATCCAGTGGCAGCCGGAGTGTGGCTCAGGGTTACCGTTTTAGCACTGAAAGTTAACCGAGCCACTCGATTACCACCAGGGGGCCAATGCCATGGAGGTTAAAAAAAAATAAAAATTGAATATTGCATATATGCGCACATATACGCAATATTTCAATAAAATAATTAGTTGTGTGTGAGAATGAGGCCTTAGACTACTTGCTCATTCTAAAGACATTACACTTTTTTAAAAAAGGCACACTAAAAGCATGCATGTCCCTTTAAAGCAGGGTTTCTCAACTCCAGTCCTCAGGACCCACTACAGGCCAGATTTTGCAGATCACCTTGGGGAAATGCAGACTGATTACTGCAGTCACTGAGCAGCTAATTAGATCACCTGTGCTTCGGATATCCCACAAACCAGGCTTGTTAGTGGGTCCTGAGGATATGAGTTGAGAAACACTGCTTTAACCCCTTAAGGACGCTGGGGTGGTGGCCTTAAGGGGTTTGAATTAGCCGGCGAGGCGTACAGGTACGCCTCGCGGCACTGATTTTGAGCCCTCCCCGCAGCCGACGTGCAGTGCGCGTCATTGGCTGCAGTGATTTCAGGCCGTCCCTCTGCAGCCAATGACGCGCGCCACGAGTCAGGGTGCGCAGGCTGCGGGGAGGGGCCGAGGCAGCCCCATTTTAGACAGCGGGGCGTACCTGTACGCCCCGCGTCTTCAAAGCCCACCCGCCGCCATGGAACGTCCTGCGGCGTTAAAGGGTTAAAGCACCGTTTCCCAAATCTGTCCGAGACCCTCATCCAGACCAGATTTTGCAGATCACCTTGGGAAAATCCAGGCTGAATCCTGCAATCACTGAGCAGCAAATTCTATCACCTGTGCTTCAGATATCTGACAAACCTGATATGTCAACGGGTCCTGAGGACAGGTTTTGGAAACACTACTTTAAAAAGGGACATTTAAATAAGCCGTAACCAGATTACTGCATTAAACAAAAGCACATGCTGCTTTTTTTCCTTTGATGTAATTGCAGGTAAAAGGAAAAATTTGTTTATATAGTTCTCATTTTGCAGAGGTTTCCCATAATACAATATTGACCAAAAGCTGTGCAAAAGTTTTACTTTGTGGCTGCGTTAACAGTTAATGAGTAGGAGGAAGGAATGGTTAGATTAGGCAGCAGGGGTGAATTCTTATATACAAGCTACCGGAGATAAGAGATGGCAATTGAATATGACCAGCCAAGGAGCTTAAAAAAAAAATTATCTAAAACTGCTTTCAAATAAAAAAGGTGTCTCATGTGCTGCTGCCCCCCCCACCCCACCCACCAATGTATCATGCGGTGGCTTGGAAAGGTATGCCCACCTTCCTGAATTTGCTTCAAAAAAGAACATTGAGCTCCGAATTCAGTTTTTTTTTTAGATTTAATATTTCTCTTGAAAAAGTGTAACACTTTACGGGAATATACTCAGACATTCAATGAAGGGAGAGGCTGGGGCCAATACGGTGGAGGGGGAAGAGGGGGGGGGGGTATTGGGAACCGAGATAGTGACATTCCTGGTGTTCTGGCACATGTGGGAACCTCTCATATGTGGGGACCGGCGCACTTCCGGTGACGTTTCAGCCGCTCACATCAAGGAACCACCAGCAATGCGCACGCGTACCGCCGATTGGTTACCCCAGCTCTCATGCAGGCACACGCAGGCTGCTTGCAGAGCACAGCTGTATAAGGTCCTGCAAGGGCGATACAATGTTTGTCCTGCCATCTGCTGATATTTTCAGCAAATAACAGGAAGCCGTCCCTGTGAAGTTCTTATTTATATATATACACCGTGTGTCTCCCCAGCCCCAAGTACAATTACAGATGGTTGTAATCGCAGCGAGCGCGTCTCCGACGAATCAGCGGTGCGCATGCGCATTGCTGGTGGTTCCTTGAGGTGAGCGGCTGAAACGTCACCGGAAGTGCGCCGGTCCCCACATATGAGAGGTTCCCACATGTGCCAGAACACTGGCACTCCAGAAGGAGGACCTAAAGCCATGGAAGGAACCACAGGGCCGGTAGATCCAGGGCCAAAAAGAACACAGTGCCATGGTATCTGTTCATATGGCACACCTGAACCAAACCCCCCCCCCCCCCCAAAAAAAAATTCACCATGAATGTCCAAACCCACCAACACATAGCAACAAGGGGATACAAAAAGGGATCAAAAGAGCACAACCAAGATTCAAAAACAAACAGCACGAGAAGAAAAATCACATAAATGAACAAGCTAAGGGGACAGTGTGGCAGATTAGATCCGTATATCTAGCTCGATATGTATATACGTATACCCACTGGTGTATTTTGGCCTAGGCAAACAAGGCCTAGGGCAGCACTTTACAGGGGGCAGCGGCCTGCAGGGTGGCCCCACCCCTAAAAAAAAAAAAAACACTTTTTTTTTTTTTTTTACTTTTGCAAACTATTTTACCAGGAAGGAAACATTGAGAGGTCACTAATTTTCAAGTATGTCCTGGGTAGGCAAGGCCTAGGCTTTCACTTTCCAGGGGGCAACAAAAAACCTCAAAACTAATTGGGTTACTCAGAGCACCGAAATGACGCCAACATTTTGGTGTTCTGTAGTTCCCTGCACTTCTGGGAATACAATTTCCCCACCCTGCAGTGAATTCACCATTCACCGCAGGGTCCCCAAAGTGCATGGAGTCGGCCGCTGAATGCTGCCACCGCAAACCCATGGCCTGCTGTTTTCAAAAGAACTACTGAACGAAAATGTCTGGAATTTACATAAGATCCTATGATTGATAATGAAAAGTTCTGTTACAGAAAAAAGGAAAAACTGCTATAAAAAAAAAAAAAAAAAAAAAAAAGGGGGGGGGGGTTTGCCAAAAAAAATCTGAAAGAAAAAAAAAATGGTACTACAAACAAAAAAAAAATCAATAAAGACTTTACTGCAGATTAAAATAAATGGTTTATTCGATATTGCATAAAAACGGGAATATTTAACATTGAAATATATGGGGTTCGCCTGAATAAACCTGCCGATTGAAACCACCAAACATCAGGGCATTTCACTGCCATTTCTCTGCTGTTTGGGGTTCTCTGAATAGATTAACCATTACTTCTCTATGGGGATTTGCACTGCCTTCAAACAGCACCGTACTTGCTGGCAGTTTGCCAAACTTGTGTGTGAGCATATCACCAGAGCAGTGGTGTACTTAGGGGAGTGGCGGAGGGCGGGCCGCCCCAGGTACCAGTGATTATTGGGGTGTCATTAGGGGGTACTAGGAGGTGCCACTGTGTGTCAGCTTTGAGCTGTGTTCTCAAACAAGGAGCAGCGCGTTTGCATACGGAATAAAATATAGAATAAAAATCCGCCTCTCCTCCCTCCATAGCTCCTCCCCTGCCCCGCAGCAGCTCTAGGAGAGGGGAGGGGGATGTGATTTGTGTGCAGAGAGAGAAGATGACAGTAAACGGCAGGTAAAGGGGGGGGTATCAGAATATGAAGCCCTGTCTGCTTACTGCTGTTTAAAGTGGACCTTTCCTTAACCAGCAATGCAGTGACAGAAATTTGTCATTGAGCTGCCTGGCTCCTGGTGAAGCTGCGTGCGTGCAGGTCACACTTGGTCCGGCCAGTCAGGTGGTACTGAGTCTCAGTACCACCTGACTGGCTGAACCACGTGACACGCACGCACGCAGCTGCCCGCCCTTTCGTTAACATGGACTGTCACTCTATTCTGGACTGAACACCCACCGGGAAGGGAATCAAAGCCACGGTGCACCCTCTGGCAGTGGCACCCCACTGCTGACAAGATGGCTCCACGCACAGGCACAGCAGCGATCCTAACGTGGCCTGGAGGGACCTCCTGCTGAGTCTGTACACAGTCCCTGCTGACTCTGCACACAGCCCTACCGCGGACGGAGGCCGGTAAATGTAGAATAAATAATTGCTGCGTGCTCATATACACTCGGTTTGCTGGGAGTTTTATTGCAGTGGATTCTGATACGCTGACACACACCACACATTGCTGGGAGTTTTATTGCTGTGGATTCTGCAATACACACCGCATACTGAGTTTTATTGCCCTGGAGCTCTGGGATACACTCTTATTGCTGTGCAGTTCTGTGATATGCTCATATGCAGTGCACGTTTCTGTGGATTTTATTGTTCAACCAATTAGAGCAGCTGTGATCCAGTATACTCGACATGCGTGGCTGTTCTTTGTAAAAATACTTGACTTTAAACATTTCATAAATTTTATTTATCTCAATAGATACATTTGAAATGGTATACAAAATATACAAGTAGGCACTTGGTATCCACTTTTAATATAAAGAGCAAAAGGTGGAGCTTAAAGAGGAAGGGTGGGAATTAACCAGGAAGAGGTGTGCCCTTGACAGGAAGGGGTGCCTCAAATTTAAATTAGGGGGTGCACGAGTTTAGTCAGGCCTAGGGCAGCACAAAACCTAAATACACCACTGCGTATACAGAAAATTATATATATATATATATATATATATATACATACATACTCCATCCCTATTTGCGAAGTGTCTATTTGCCACAGCCACCAGGTGAAAGGATATACCAGGTTTTTGCAGAATACCAGGGAAAGGAGTCTACGTTGATCTGCAGGCTAAGGAGGGGAAATTACCCCCAGGTGGTCTAATGGCATTTCCTTGGTCTCCTGCAAGCATTTCACACCTTGGGCAGATGAAAGGGGCACATCGCCGCGGCACCAATTTGTAAGTGATCATTCATTTCAAAGAAGCGATCAGATCCTTTGATCACTAGAGACAGCTGTGCGTTAAAATTAATTAAAGTGCACTGAGCATGCCCAGGAGTAGGAATTCTGGGAAATGTAGTGCACAGGGTGTAGCAGCTAGGGGCTGTCCCCCAGAGGGACAAGGCAGCCTATATATACACCTGAGCCAAGCATGGGCTCTGGGCTTTTTTTCTGTGGGGGTCACCTAAGAACGTGAGAAACTGCCAGTTCTTCAAATCTCTAGCCCCAGGAGGACATGGATGGTCCTGTTAGAGTACTGACGCGAGTAAGGGTGTTTTTAATCCTGTCTTTTATTTGCTGTTGTGTGTAATGGATTTATCATATCCATTTTTCTGTAACAAATGCACTGTGATAATTTTGTATATCATAAACATAACATTTAAGTTCTGTCTTCTGCCTGATATTCGATCCACGCTAACTGAAGGACTGGATTAGAGATTTGCCTTTGTGTAAATTGGGGGTCTATCTACCTAACAGTTGAATTGGGGTGCAGTGGCTGTACGGTTCTATTGTGGGGTGCGTAATCAGAGTAGCAGACCAGCTCTGGTTCAGGTAGGCATCCTGGGAAAGCCCTGGTCTGTGGTGGCAGTGTGACAAATAGAATAAGAAAAGTGGCTGCAGGGATTGTGGGAAACGTAGTTGGTACTCCAGGACGAGAGTAGACGGGTACTGCGTTGCAATCCTGGGACCACTACATCACACTCTACGAGGCTGTTGCGAGTGAAGGTGTCGCTGGGACGGTTAGGTACGCGGGGGGGGGGATTGTTGTCCGCGTAGTCATTTGGGTCTAGGATAGACAGATAGTGAGTTGCTTAACCCTGCGTCGTTCGTAGTGCGCGTGTACTTTTTGTGACAGACCGCACTTTCAGACCGGGTCAGTGCTTGCAGAGTTGCCAAGGCCCCAGAAGACAAAGAATGCCCAGAGTGGGGAGCAAAGTCCAGGCTTCCTCCAGAGTGGCAGCGGTATGGGAGAGATGAGTAATCAAGAGGGAGTCCGCTGAACCGAACGATAGCAGACTCCTGCCTGTAGAGGAGCTGTGACCTCTCTGAAGTGGCAGCGAGCCATAAGGGTCATAAAAGGTAGAACGTTGAATGAGGTTCACTGCCTCATAAACGTGAGCACAGCCAGCTGGTAAGGACACAATCTCATTTTAACTGAAAGATCCCGGGCAACCGCAATTACATCTGAGCCTCCATGGGGCCATCCTCTTACGATCGCAGAACCAAATACCAGGGGGGCATCCAGAGGCAGAGAGCAGATGGAGAGCGAGTCTATTAGAGTAGTTCAATAGTAAATCAAAGGGCACAGACTCCAGAATCCCAGACACAAAGATTGGCTCCAACCAACTTCAGAGCCCTTGTGTATCTAACTGGCTCCCTAGACAGAACTGCTCCATCTCTGCGGTATCAACCTGGAACTGCAGGGTCTCCACCCTACTGCGCATCTCAGTCACCTCCTGTAGATCAGCCCGCCACATTGCCCGAAGCTAGTCCAGAAGACAGAAAACATCCCCATCGTAGACTGGTGGGAATCATCTGCCTGTCCGGCGACGAGCGCGGGCACCTCCGGTCCCTGGTGCTCACCCCCTCCCAGGGAGGCTCTGATGTCTTGCTGGCTGGATCCGAATAGGTCTTGACGTTTTTCTTCCATCTCGCAGGGTTTCAGGGCAGGTGTTGACTGGAATCAGTGGGAAAACACAATACAAGCGGCACAGCCGCTCCCAAAATGGCCACCACCTTTTAGGCCACAGAAAGAACACGGGACCCCAAAGACACGGCAGACAAAAAGGGTGCTGCGGATACAGGCACTGCCAGCAACTCTGGGAGCCCAGAGCACAAAGGAAAGCCGTGGATTGTGATTAATAAACTACAATAAAAAGAAAATCAGGAGGTCCAGCAAGACACAACCACACACTTCCACAGGCAACTCCGTCCACTCATTGTTGCTTTTGCCTCCAGAATGTCATCTCTGAATGTGAACTCTGTTCCCTTTCCAAAAGGGAGTGTGTTTTCTGAACAGATAGGAGTGCTAAAAAGCACTGAAGTCATGAGCTTTTCAGGGGCAGATATTGTGCCTATACAGCCATACTAGTCATTCCTGGTAGAAACACTGTTTGGGTTTATGGCATTTGTAGCACAGCATTCAACTGAAATACAACAGAATCCCCTGGAGTGTCCACAGAACACTGCTGGGTATGTATGAACCTCAGAATTGAGGAAAGTTAACCGAACATCCTGCCTGCACAGAGCCCAACTGGGAAGGGGGGGGGGGGGAAACACACCATTTTTTATTTAAATTGGATTTACTTCTATTTTACTCTAAAAGCATTTAATCTAAGATGCGTTATAGTTAAGAAGGGGATTTGGCATGAAATAAAGCTTAGTTACGCAGCAATAGGCTGTATATTCACAGATTATCTGTTTTTGGTAAACAAATTAATGCAGGTTATTAAAGCTGTGATAACATGCACTTTGCCACATTAAAAATTGTTATACACTAAAGTTCAGGAGAAAGACCTTAATCCCATTTTTCTGCAAATATACAACATTTAACACTACCTTAAATGCTAGGCTTCAAGGCTGTTTTGAGTGAAATACATCTGTACCAGAAGTAAACATTTACGTAAAACCTTCTGAATGGCTTTAAACACTCTTCAAAGGTTTGCCTGTTTTTCTTCTTGTTGATCCAGCTGATGTTCAAAGTTGTTTTTTTTTCTTCTAAGTATTTTTCGTTTATTTCTCATTTAAAAACATGTTTAACAATTTACCGCCTGGCTGACTGCCTGGTGGGGAGTTGAAGCCAACAGGGTGTCTCCATTTGCTGCGGCGGGCCCCTCCTCCGGCCCGTCTACACAGCAGATGAGTGCTGCGTCATTGACTGCAGGGGACTGCCTGAGTTCAGGCTGTCCCATGGCAGCAAATGACACACGCTGCGTGATAACTGGTGGTCGGGCCTGACATGGCCCATATACTCCAGCAGGGTGCACTATGCCACCTGACGGCATAGAGTCCCATCCCCAGCAGGGACAGCAAAGTAGGCGTCGCAGCATAAAAGGGTTACGCAAATATAAGGATATGTATGCTATATAAAACGTTAGAACAATTTAAAGTAGTTCTCCAAATATTAGCGATTAACTTATTTAAAAGGGATACTCTAGGCAACATGACCACCTAAGCTTTTTTAGGTGGTCATGATGTCCTAAGTATGCCCTTTTCCTCCGCTCAGCCGATCGGCTGAACCAGCTGAGAGACGCGGAGGACTTTACTCCGCCCTCCCAGCTGTCAGCAGAGCGGGATTCGTATTTCCTGCTTCTGCCAACTATTGCCGAGTAGGAGCGTCATCGTGCTTTCAGCGTGATGTCTCCAACTCGCCGCAGTAGCTGGCGGCAGCAGCTGAGATTAGTGTTGCGCGCATCCTCTTGCACGTAACACTAATCAAAGAAGATGGAGCCGGGAGGAAGCCTGCTGATTGGCTGGTTTACGTGAGAGGCGGACATGAGTTGAAGATTTCCCACGATGGAAGTGGAAGAGATGGGGAGTAAAAAAAATAAATATATAAAAACGCTGTTGGAAACAAGTGGTAAAAAAAACTGAATAACTAGGTAGGGCAATAGGTGAAATAATTTTTTTTTTTTTAAAAAAAAAAAGGTGATTTTTAGCCTAGAGTGTTCCTTTAACCAACATCAGTTTTCAGCCATTTTACTAATCTGACAGATTTCTAGATATGAAGTCTTCATCTGGTTGCAAATATTACCAATTACAACGACTAGGAAACACAGGAGTCTTTATTTAGATCATGATTTTTAGATGTAGAGTCTTGAAGGGAATTTAAATTGACTTTAGAATGAAATCCACCCTGAAGAATCAGAAAGCAAGAATTCCAAACATGAGCATCATACACTTTGCATGTATTACTATGTCGCGTTACTCAAGAGATCTATAAAATTGACAATGCCATCATAAAGTAGCCATTTAAACATACTAATTGCTTTAAAATATAGTGTGCTTTCTCAACTACAAATCACACCATTTTATTCCTTTCTTTTCAAAAGGCATGTCTTGCAGCAACCTCACCTTTCCCATCCATGTGGCATTTATTTTCTACAGGGCAGAAAATCCTTTCCCCATGCTATCATGTCATACTTGATTTGAATTATATGGTTGTTAATAGGGAGCATAAAAGTAACTGCTCATGCCCGGATGACAAGGCTCAGCAAATTGCATATTTACCCTTTAATAGTCACCTCAGACAAGGTGCCCAATACAGGCTTTAAAGAAAGCCCCACGATTCCCTGGAAACCCTCAAAAGGTGCATTTCTGCAAAATGTAAAGAATATCCTGCTTTCTGTGCCCACACTCAATGCTGTAAACAGGTAGAGCTGTCAAGTGAAACCATTAAGCTGTTCGGCAAAGCTGGGGTTACATGTGATTCATACAGAGACACTCCTGTGTTACACGCCTTTTGTTCTCATGGCATGAGCCATTCTCTCCAGCATCTACACCTCTCCGTCACCAGGAGGAATACTCTGTTACACAGCAAGGAGTTTCTGTCAAAACCTTGTTACATCACATTTCTGAACAGTATCTCCCCTAATTTAACAGACCTCAGCTAGGTCATGTAGGAAACAGCCATAGATAAAAATGCCACTTAAGAGCCAAAGCTAAATTTCTTAATGTCAATTTCCTTTTCCGCAGTCAAGCCACACATGGTATGTATTGCCGCTTGACGTATGGGGAAAAGTACAACCTGGACATAAAGTCATTCAGAATCAACTAAAAATGCAAGTAAATTGTAGACTTTGAACAACTACAACCTCAGTGTGCAACTTAAAATGGTTTTGGTTTGTACAACTTTTTTGGACCATTGATCGAATTTATACCAAATCCAGCTTTTAAAAGGGGGGTGGGGAAATTGTAAATTAACCCGTGCGCAAGGTTGTATGGAGCGGCCCACCTGCACAAATTTCAATGTAATGCATTGCACTCCCATGTAGGCAGACATGAATCGTAACATATGCAAGTTTGGCTCACGCAGTTTCTTCATTGAAGACTTTTGTTTGACACAATTTGCCTTAAAATGAACGTCCAAGACTTAACTAGTAGTATGTTGCACTCTAGTGGATGTTTTGAGGAATTGAACGTCAGCATTTGCCACATGTATGAACCATGGTTTTGTGGCCACAAACCTGACATAGGTGTAATGAGACCAGAGGACTTTAACCCATGATGTTGTGTCTGGAGTCTTCGAGCTGTACCTTACACTATTCATAACGTGCCACCAGGGATCTCCAGCATACCTTTCCCTGAGGGTTTATGACTTTTTTTGGACAGCATAGTACAGAGTTATATCTATATCTCCACAAACTGAAATAACATCCCCACCTCAGACCTAGTTTTTGGAACAAATACTTCAGGCCAAACACCGATGGAGAAAGGAAAAGGGGGAAAAGAAAAAAAAAAAAAAAATTAAAATTGGGGGGGGGGGGGGGAGTGACACAAAGTGGCACCGTGAAGGCCAGCAGCAGGCCCACCATATGACCAGAATCAATCTGGGAGGAAAAGCCTGGCTTGAGGCCGAGCAAGTCCATGTAGGATGAATATGATCCATTATCCAGAGTAGATGCCTTGGATGAGGCAAGGAAGGAGAGTGCCATTGTTCAGCAACTGCCTTTCTACCAGCCAGTAGTATTTTAAAAAGTAGGCAGTTATGGAGACATCTCGGGGACTGGTTTTGCAAATAAGTCCTGGAATCCCTTGGGAAATGAGGGCCAAGGACATGTTCGATTAAGGCTTTTATTGCATCCAGATACAGAGATCTTAGGGCACCATCACCACATGTAAGCAGGAGTACGTCAGGAACCACAACCCCTCCAGTCATTTGGGATCGAAGGAGTCGCCTTGTGCAGAAGAACAGGAGTGACATACTATTGCATCAAAGCCTTTATCGACGGTCCCTATAGTGCAACACAGACCTTAAATGCGGCCTCCCAGATGTCCATCCAATCATAGCCGTCTAATGTAGCGCTAAAGTCGCTCTCCCATGACGCAACATACCTGATGGAGAGGGAACGACAGTATGTTCGCCAGGTGCATTTGGGAACCTTCCAAATAGTCTTTCAAAAGAAAGTGATAAGTGGAGGCAGCAGAGCGAATCTCATGCTGTGAGACAAAATTATGCAATTGGATGTAACAAGACATTTTGGTTGCCGAGACTTTGTCAAGCAGATAGTGGGTTTTTTTACGCCGTAAGCGTAAGCATGTCCTGAATCCTCAAAACCCCATTTTTAAACATAGCTGGAGAACATCTGATTGTGCATTCCAGAAGGAGGGAACTGTAGGCTCCTCCATAGCGGGCACACAGAAAGTCTATCAAACCCTTCCATGCAGCCAGAGAATCCCGCATTGCGAAAGAATGAAGAGGACAGTTGTGGCCAGGGTAGGGCAGAGGGGGCTTCGAGACCCACGTAGCCGTGGGTCATACTGCCACAAACATTCAAAATCCACCCATCCGTGGGTAGAGGGTGGGTTGTGGAGAGCCAACACTCAAGAGGTGAGCTAGTTAGGGAGACCCAGACCCCCCCCCCCCATACTCCAGATGATAGAGTACAGCGAGCCCTGTGCCTCTCACCACAAATAAATGCATCGTGTGGGATTGAAGAAACCTCCACCTCGGGACAAGAGGAGTTGGAAGCACCTGGAACAGGTAGAGCAATCGACGCAACAGATTAATTTTAACAATGCACGCAACCAGGCCAAGAACGCATTCCCGGTCAAGTCTCCCGTCAAAATTGTGCATGTAAAAAGGAGAGTAATTAACAGCATAGATACTTGAGTATCCGACTGCCGCGTAGTCACAACTACGGCAAAGAAGTTGAGGCCACCTTGAACCCATAAAATGTGGAGATATCCTTACTACTAGTGGGCAGATGAAAGGGTAACATTACGGAATTGTCCATATTGATTTTGTAGAGCGGCCCTTTTCTACTAATAAAAAAAATATTCTTTATATTCTATATTTCCACAACACTAAACAATGGGTATAATAGACCATGTTACAATACATTGAGACTGGGGGGGGGGATGTTGTTCAGAGTACCCGCCCTTCTGTATGCCTGGAGAATACAGATCTTATCGGTGAAATTGAGCAATTTAAAGATGACCGTGTGGGGGCGATTCAATGTGGGGGAGAGATCCGGTCCCAGTCTATGCCCTCGTTCCACTGTCAGTGGAACATCCTCAGAAACGCCCAAAGCTGTGGGGAGCCAAGTGGTGACAAAATCTGGAAGTTGCAAAACCTTCACCGTTTCCGGAAGACCCACCACACATAGAAGTTGCAGAAACAACCTATTTTCTAGATCGTCAACTTTTTCCATGAGAGATGAGACGTGACTCGTGAGAATCCACAGGGGTGCAAATCCATCCTCCAAAGCAGAGACTCCATCCTCCACTTCTGTTAGACGTTGAGCTTGGGCGGTTAGTTGGGAAAGAGCCAGATCGAGTCGCCGATAGACGGCCCAACTTGTCATCTAGTAGTGGTGAGAGCATGGCCGTGAATTCTGCCATCTGGGCGGTATGGTTAATGAAGGCGACTCAGGTCAGGCGGGGACTGGACGGAGCGCTGTCACACACGGAGACTGTTCGAGTCAGGGACTTGGGATATGGTCGCAGAACGCTTGGTGGATTTAGATGTGGTGGTAAAAAAATGTATCCATGTCGAACAACGTACAAGAACTATAGGATGAACTGGAAGAGAAAACGTTTGCGAGGTGGAGGGAACAGCATTTCCAGACAAGCAGGCTGGCACTTGTGTGTGATAGACGGTGGTACCTGCAGGGACCACCAAAAAATTATGTGAGAGAAAAAAATTAAAGCCGTATGAATCTGCTGAGGCCTGTAACGTTGAAAAAAAATTGATGGTCAGATGTAGCGGACCTCACGGTCCACCAAAAAAAATTGACAAGCCGGTGGTATATCCCGAAAAAAAGTATTTGTTCAGTATTGCACACGTGTAGCGGGCCCTAACAGGTCCACCGAATAAATAATTTAGTCTGTGTTGCTCAAGTGAGGCGTAGTGGGCCCCTCCGGGTCCACCAAAAAAAATTAACAGGACGTTGTCGGTGCGTTGCAGCAAAGACGAGAGAATTATTTTTTTTTCTTATATGGTGGGTCCACCACGAAAAATTGTGTGCAACAAGAGTCCAGTGCATAAGCAGGTCAGAAGTTGTAATAAATAAAAAATTAACAAGAGGCCATGCATGAGTACAGTGGACCCCGATGGGTCCACCAAAAAATTATATGAGAATCAGGTGCGCAGTGCACAAGCAGTGGGGAGTGTAAACAAAAATTTGTTGTGTACAGGACGGGCGTAGTAGACCCAAATAGGTCCACCAACAAAAAAAATTAATTTAGTTATGCAAAAAAAGAGTTCACAGACCGTGCAGTGGTCAGCAGTAAGACTGTTAGAAAGCCGGATAGATGAAGGCAGGGAAAGAAATACCGGGCTGTGGCGCTGACACCATGCGGTGGGGGTTGCTGTGGATCACGCGGGAGAAGGCCAAACAGTTCAAGCCCACACACCTCCCTCCGAGGCAGCCGCATCTGTCCAAGCGAGGTATACCAATACAGGGACGACAAACCGGAGTTAGACCCTCTCGTCCGCTTCTGGGCGCTCGCTAGCCGTTCAGCATGTTGGTTGCAGCGTGGGATGTTGCGTGGGGAGATGTTCCGTGCAGGCCTCAGGCATAGGTGCTCCGTGCAGGCCACGGGTGTAGTTGGCGCATAAAGGCCGCAGCCTCCACAGAGAGGAAACTCACTGGTGGGCTGCAAGCGAGCAGGCGGCGGATCTCCTCATTCTACTCCCGGTAGGTAGCAGAGTATTGTCTGTCAGGCCTCGGCGAGCTGGTGGTCACGCACCTGCGTGTTAGCGCAGGTATGGCGGCAGACGATTCTCGGCCTGAGCGCTTCCGGGGATGAAGGGGGGGGGGAGAAACAACAAAGTCCCATGTTGTGTGAGGGACGGCATCACCCCAAGGTTCGGTGATTGAGCCAGTAAATACGCTTAAAATCACCTCGTGGGTCTCAGCAACGGAGCTCATCTAAAATGCGGCCATACTTGTTAGCCCGCCTCCCGGAAGTCGAGACTGAACAACATTTTGACAAACCAACAAAGGGGGAAACGAGGGCCCCATTCCTGTGGGAATTTACAATCTAGAAGCGTTGGAGGGTGAGAACCAAGGAGGGGACTGCAAGGTGAGCCTGATGGACTGGTTGGGGAAGTGTGTTAGTGACTTGGATGGTAGACTTCCCTGAATAGTAAGGGAGAGTTTGAAGGAAGGGAAAGTCTGACAAAACAAGGGAGTGCGTTTCAGAAGACGGGGGCTATGCATGAACAATACTGCATGGGAAGAGGCAATGCGGGGAGAAGCTAGGTGCAGGTCACTGACTTTTTGGAAGCAGGCTGGGGTGTATTTCGTGAATAGTGAGGGCTTTGTAGGTATAAAAAAAAAGACAATATGTTATCTGCGCTTTGAAACCCATATTCCCATAGTAAAGTTTTAGTTGAATGGCCATTTAAGTTTTAATCCCACCTGTCAAGGCAAACCTTTTAAAAAGGTGGGTACTAACCAAATACCAAAACATAGCCTTATGCATTTTTTGAACTGACGAAACAGGTTTATTTATACTCTGCATCCAACAATCTAAGCATATGTGGTGCCCCAAAATAAGGATTGCGGGGTGTAGGGCATAAATAAATCCAATTTGATCTCCAATTGGAAGTACAGTCAGGGAGCATGGGAATGTCTCTTACGGCACATAATAGTATGTAATCATTTTATCCATGTGTGCTCTTAATGGTCTGATTCACTGTACCTCTATTCTGTATATAAAAGGGTGTTCATTCTATGTATGGCTCTAGAGCACTACACACTGAGGAAGGGGCTGTGTCCCCAAAACATCTGTTCCTATGCTCAGGTGAATGTGGTATTAGGAGTGCACCATTTAAGCAGCGCTGGAGGTATGGTTCATTTCTTCTGCTGAGATTCGTTACCTTTTTGGTTGGATGCACAAAGGGGATTGACCTGTTCTAGCTGCAGCCATTTACTTTTCGTTTCCGGCTGCCATAGAAACCTGACCCCAGATATATTTTTTATTTTTGTAGTAGCTTGTGTACTGGCATTAGGTTTGTTTTTACATTGGCAGTTGGCTTAACAAAAATGGAGGTTTTTAAACGGCTTTTAAATTTTTAAGTATGCATATATGGAATTAAAAGCGCAAAAGACCATTTTTCGTTAGTGTTCAGCCCTTCTTGATGTATGAAACCTATAGTGTATACTGCCACTCAAATATTGGAGTTCGATAGTTACAAATCAGTCTCTCACTAACAATTAAAACCTCACATAAAAGGCTGTTCACCCCACTCCTTTTAGGCTGCGGTCAGTGTTTGAGAGCAGAAGGAATGTACGTGAGAGGGACGTTCCTTCCACTCTGACGGCCATCTGGCCACTTGACTAAGCGCAGTTAGTCGTCCCTGTCTGCTCACTGGAAATCTGCTGTGGGTTACGCAAGACTGCAGATTTCGCCCTGCAGAGCATTCAGTATAGAACAGGCGCCTCTGCTTTCACCTGAAGCATCTTTCCTGTGATCAGGCATGCAAGGCCTATTTTCTTCCCCATTTTAAGGAGAAAAAAAACACAAGTGCAGCTGTAAGTAGTGCAGTATTACTAGCGCCCCAATCACTATTCACGACTTGAATTGGCGGCTCAAATGGGGCTATCAGGACATCTAGTCGTTACTGGTGGAAAACACAAATGGGGTAGACACCAGCTACCTAATATCAAATTTGATTAAGGTGTACACAAGAGACTCACATCACGACCGCATAAGACACATTGAAAAATTTCAATTAGTAAATTCCGCCCAAATACAGGGATGAACTACGAAATGGAATTACATGCACTTAAAAATCAAAGATACTTAATGCCTGAATTTACTGTATGACACACCATCTTAAGGCCAAAAATGTTTGACATACTCTCACAGGAGATTGAGCAGGCGTATCGAACCACCTTTAGTTGTGCGCAGAATATTGTAGCCTCTATAACAGAGGCTCCATAACATTTGCAAATCTCCATTGCAGAAGGGTAATATAAATGAATATCATTCCAAATGCTGGCTAATAGGAAGCAAGCCAAAACTGCTGCGCCACAAGATGGAAAAGAACTATGCCCTCATTGGCAGGAGCAAAAACCATTAGCATGATAGGCAACACTTCATTATCGTAAAACAAATTATATGCCAAAATTTACTGCATGGCACACCATCTTATAGCTAAAAACAGTTTAGACATTCTCACAGGAGATTTTAAAGTAGGCGCGTCGAACCACCTTTAGTTGTGCGCAGATTATTGGAAAGGCTCTAATAAAATGCTCCATAATATTAGCAAATCTCCATTGCATAAGGGTACTATAAATGGGTATCGTCAGTCTAAATGCTGGCTAATGGAAGGCAAGTCAAAGCAGCCGCACCACAAGGTGGAAGGAACTATGCCCTCATTGAGAGGGGCAAAAATCAATTAGCATGGTAGGCAACACTCCATTATCGTAGGGCAATTGTAACCAAACAACAACTGTTAAAAACCTAACCTCGACATGGTGTGCCATGCAGTAAATTTTGGCATATAATTTGTTTTACGATAATGAAGTGTTGCCGATCATGCTAATGGTTTTTGCTCCTACCAATGAGGGCGTAGTTCTTTCCCATCTTGTGGCGCAGCAGTTTTGGCTTGCTTCCTATTAGCCAGCATTTGGAATGATATTCATTTTTATTACCCTTATGCAATGGATATTTGCTAATGTTATGGAGCCTCTGTTATAGAGGCTACA